>CATOCB010000307.1:0-1365183 GCA_951411735.1 Somateria mollissima
AATCACTGCATCATCAGAGCATTATCACACCATCACCACTGTATCATCACAGCATCATCACTGCATCATCACAGAGTCATCGCAACATAATCATAGCATCGTCACAGCATCACAACATCATCATCGCAGAGTCATCACTGCATCAACACAGCGTCATCACAGCATCATCACTGCATCATCACAGTATCATCACTGCATCATCACAAAATCACCACAGTGTCATCACAGCATCATCACTGCATAATCACTGCATCATCACACCATTATATCAGCATAATCACAGCATCATCAAGGCATGATCACTGCATCATCACTGCATCATCACACCATCCTCACTGCATCATCACACCATCATCACTGCATCATCTCAGTATTATCACAGCATCATCACAGCGTCATCAAAGCATCATCACAGCATCATCACTGAATAATCACTGCATCATCACAGCATCATCACAGCATCATAACTGCATCATCTCTGCATCATCACCTCATCATCACTGCATCATCACATCAACCAAACAATATCATCACAGCGTCATCACTGCATCATCACAGCATCATCACTGCATCATCACAGCATCATCAGAGCCTCTTCACAGCATCATCACACCATCATCACTGCATCATCACTGCATCGTCACAGCATCATCACAGTGTCATCACAGCATCATCAGTGCATCATCACTGCATCATCAGAGCATCATCACACCATCATCACTGCATCATCACAGCATCATCACTGCATCATCACAGAGTCATCGCAACATAATCATAGCATCATCACACCATCACAACATCATCATCGCAGCGTCATCACTGCATCAACACAGCGTCATCACAGCATCATCACTGCATCATCACAGTATCATCACTGCATCATCACAGCATCATCACAAAATCATCACAGTGTCATCACAGCATCATCACTGTATAATCACTGCATCATCACAGCATTATCACTGCATCATCGCTGCATCATCACAGCATCATCACTACATCATCACGGCATCATCACAGCATCATCACATCATAATCACAGCATCATCACTGCATCATCACAGCGTCATCACTGCATAGTCACAACATCATCACAGCGTCATCACAGCATCATCACTGCATCATCAAAGCGTCATCAAAGCATCATTGCAGCATCTTCACATCGTCTACGCAACATCATCACAGTGTCATAACAGCATCATCACTGCATCATCACTGCATCATCACAGCATCATCACAGTGTCATCACAGCGTCATCACAGCATCATCACTGCGTCATCAAAGTGTCATCACAGCATCACTGCATCATCACAGCGTCATCACAGTGTCAACGCAGCGTCATCACTGCATCATCACTGCGTCATCACAGCATCATCGCATGGTCAACACTGCATCATCACAGCATCATCACAGCGTCATCACATCATCTGCACAACATCATCACAGTGTCATCACAGCATCATCACAGCATCATCACTGTATCATGACAGCATCATCACAGCGTCATCACAGCATCATAACTGCGTCTTCACAGCGTCATCACTGCATCATCCCTGCATCATCAAAGCATCATCACATCATCATCACAGCATCATCACTACATCATCACAGTGTCATCACAGCATCATCACAGTATCATCACTGCATCATCACAGCATCATCACTGCATCATCACAGCATCATTAGACCGTCATCACACCATCATCACTGCATAATCACTGCATCATCAAAGCATCATCACAGCATCATCACAGCATCATTACTGCTTATTACTGCATCATCTCAGCGTCATCAGAACATCATCATTCCATCATCATAGCATCATCACTGCATCATCACAGCATCATCACTGCATAGTCACAGCATCATCAGTGCATCATCACAGTGTCATCACAGCATCATCAGAGCATCATCACACCATCACCACTGCATCGTCACTGCATCATCACAACATCATTACAGCATCACCACAGAGTCATCACAGCATCATCACAGCATCATCCCTGCACCATCACTACATCATCACACCACCATCGCAGCATCATCAGTGCATCATCACTGCATCATCAGATAATCATCACAGCGTCATCACCGTATCATCACATCATCATCACTGCGTCATCACAGCATCATCAGAGCGTCTTCACAGCATCATCACACCATCATCACTGCATCATCACTGCATCGTCACAGCATCATCACAGCATCATCACTGCATAATCACTGCATCATCAGAGCATCATCACACCATCATCACTGCGTCATCACAGCATCATCACTGCATCATCACAGAGTCATCGCAACATAATCATAGCATCATCAGAGCATCACAACATCATCATCGCAGCGTCATCACTGCATCACCACAGTGTCATCACAGCATCATCACTGCATAATCACTGCATCATCACAGCATTATATCAGCATCATCACAGCATGATCACTGCATCATCAAAGCATCATCACAGCATCCTCACTGCATCATCACAGCATCATCACTGCGTCATCTCTGCGTCATCACTGCATCATCACAACATCATGACTGCGTAGTCACTGCATAATCACATCTTCATCACAGCATCATCACAGCATCATTACTGCTTACTGACTGCATCATCACTGCGTCATCGGAGCATCACCACTACATCATCATTGCATCATAACTGCATCATCACATCATCATCACTGCATCATCACAGCATCATCAGAGTGTCATCACAGCATCATCACAGCGTCATCACTGCATCATCACAGCGTCATCACAGTGTCATCGCAGCGTCATCACTGCGTCATCACTGCGTCATCACAGCATCATCGCATGGTCAAAACTGCATCATCACAGCGTCATCACAGCATCATCACATCATCTACACAACATCATCACAGTGTCATCACAGCATCATCACTGCATAATCACTGTATCATCACAGCATCATCACAGCGTCATCACAGCATCATAACTGCGTCTTCACAGCGTCATCAATGAATCATCCCTGCATCATCAAAGCATCATCACATCATCATAACAGCATCATCACAGCATCATCAGAGCATGATTAGAGCGTGATCAGAGCATCATCACTGAATAATCACTGCATCATCACACCATCATCACAGCATAATCACTGCATCATCACTGCATCAACACAGCATCATCACTGCATCATCACAGCATCATTAGACCGTCATCACACCATCATCACTGCATAATCACTGCATCACCAAAGAATCATCACTGCATCATCACAGCATCATCAGAGTGTCATCAGAACATCATCACAGCATCTTAACTGCTTCATCAGTGCCTCATCACAGCATCATCGCATGGTCAACACTGCATCATCACAGCATCATCACTGCATAGTCACAGTATCATCAGTGCATCATCACAGTGTCATCACAGCATAATCACAGCATCATCACTGCCTCATCACAGCATCATCACAGCATCATCACTGCATAATCAGAGCATCATCACATCATCACCACTGCATCATCACTGCATCATCACATCATCATCGCAGCATCATCACTACATCAACACAGCGTCATCACTGCATCATCACAGTATCATCACTGCATCATCGCAGCATGATCACATCACCACAGAGTCATCACAGCATCATCACAGCATCATCCCTGCACCATCACTACATCATCACAACATCATCACACCACCATCGCAGCATCATCAGTGCATCATCACTGCATCATCAGATAATCATCAGGGCATCATCACTGTATCATCACAGCATCATCACTGCGTCATCACAGCATCATCAGAGCGTCTTCACAGCATCATCACACCATCATCACTGCATCATCACAGAGTCATCGCAACATAATCATAGCATCGTCACAGCATCACAACATCATCATCGCAGCGTCATCACTGCATCAACACAGCGTCATCACAGCATCAACACTGCATCATCACTGTATCATCACTGCATCATCACAAAATCACCACAGTGTCATCACAGCATCATCACTGCATAATCACTGCATCATCACAGCATTATATCAGCATCATCACAGCATCATCAAGGCATGATCACTGCATCATCACAGCATCCTCACTGCATCATCTCAGTATTATCACAGCATCATCACAGCGTCATCAAAGCATCATCACAGCATCATCACTGAATAATCACTGCATCATCACAGCATCATCACAGCATCATCACTGCATCATCACCTCATCATCACTGCATCATCACATCAACTACACAATATCATCACAGCGTCATCACTGCATAATCACTGCATCATCACTGCATTATCACAGCATCATCAGAGCGTCTTCACAGCATCATCACAGCATCATCACTGCATCATCACAACATCATCACAGTGTCATAACAGCATCATCACTGCATCATCACTACATCATAAGAGCATCATCATCACACCACCACCACTGCATCATCACAGCATCACAACATCATCATCGCAGCGTCATCACTACATCAACACAGCGTCATCACTGCATCATCACAGTATCATCACTGCATCATCGCAGTATCATCACATCATCACAGTGTCATCACAGCGTCATCACTGCATCATCACACCATCATCACTGCATCATCACTGCATCGTCACACCATCATCACAGTGTCATCACAGCATCATCACTGCATAATCAATGCATCATCAGAGCATCATCACACCATCATCACTGCATCATCACAGCATCATCACTACATCATCACAGAGTAATCGCAACATAATCATAGCATCATCACACCATCACAACATCATCATCGCACCGTCAACAAAGCATCAACAAAGCGTCATCAGTGCATCATTACTGCATCATCACAGCATCATCACAAAATCATCACAGTGTCATCACAGCATCATCAATGTATAATCACTGCATCATCACAGCATTATCACTGCATCATCGCTGCATCATCACAGCATCATCACTACATCATCACGGCGTCATCACAGCATCATCACAGCATAATCACAGCATCATCACTGCATCATCACAGCGTCATCAAAGCATCATTGCAGCATCTTCACATCGTCTACGCAACATCATCACAGTGTGATAACAGCATCATCACTGCATAATCACTGCATCATCACAGCATCATCACTGCATCATCACAGCATCATCACAGTGTCATCACAGCGTCATCACAGCATCGTCACTGCATAATCACACCATCATCACTGCATCATCACAACATCATCACTGCATCATCACAGCATCATCACTGCATCATCACAGAGTCATCGCAACATATCATAGCATCATCACAGCATCACAACATCATCATCGCAGCGTCATCACTGCATCACCACAGTGTCATCACAGCATCATCACTGCATAATCACTGCATCATCCCAGCATGATCACTGCATCATCACAGCATCCTCACTGCATCATCACAGCATACTCACTGCATCATCACTGCATCATCACAGTATTACCACAGCTTCATCGCAGCGTCATCAAAGCATCATCACAGCATCATCAATGAACAATCACTGCATCATCACAGCATCATCACTGCATCATCTCTGCATCATCACTGCATCATCACATCAACTACACAATATCATCACAGCGTCATCACTGCATCATCACAGCATCATCACTGCATCATCACAGCATCATCAGAGCGTCTTCACAGCATCATCACAGCATCATCACTGCATCATCACTGCATCATCACAACATCATCACAGTGTCATCACAGCATCATCACTGCATCATCACTGCATCATCAGAGCATCATCACACCATCACCACTGCATCATCACTGCATCACAACATCATCACAGCGTCATCACAGCATCATCACTGCATCATCACAGAAGCATTACAGCATCATCAGAGTGTCATCAGAGCATCATCACAGCATCTTAACTGCTTCATCACTGCCTCATCACAGCATCATCGCATGGTCAACAGTGCATCATCACAGCATCATCACTGCATAGTCACAGCATCATCAGTGCATCATCACAGTGTCATCACAGCATAATCACAGCATCATCACTGCCTCATCACAGCATCATCACAGCATCATCACTGCATAATCACTGCATCATCAGAGCATCATCACATCATCACCACTGCATCATCACATCATCATCGCAGCATCATCACTACATCAACACAGCGTCATCACTGCATCATCACAGTATCATCACTGCATCATCGCAGCATGATCACATCACCACAGAGTCATCACAGCATCATCACAGCATCATCCCTGCACCATCACTACATCATCACAACATCATCACACCACCATCGCAGCATCATCAGTGCATCATCACTGCATCATCAGATAATCATCACAGCGTCATCACTGTATCATCACAGCATCATCACTGCGTCATCACAGCATCATCAGAGCGTCTTCACAGCATCATCACAGCATCATCACTGCATCATCACAGAGTCATCGCAACATAATCATAGCATCGTCACAGCATCACAACATCATCATCGCAGAGTCATCACTGCATCAACACAGCGTCATCACAGCATCATCACTGCATCATCACAGTATCATCACTGCATCATCACAAAATCACCACAGTGTCATCACAGCATCATCACTGCATAATCACTGCATCATCACACCATTATATCAGCATAATCACAGCATCATCAAGGCATGATCACTGCATCATCACTGCATCATCACAGCATCCTCACTGCATCATCACACCATCATCACTGCATCATCTCAGTATTATCACAGCATCATCACAGCGTCATCAAAGCATCATCACAGCATCATCACTGAATAATCACTGCATCATCACAGCATCATCACAGCATCATAACTGCATCATCTCTGCATCATCACCTCATCATCACTGCATCATCACATCAACCAAACAATATCATCACAGCGTCATCACTACATCATCACAGCATCATCACTGCATCATCACAGCATCATCAGAGCCTCTTCACATCATCATCACACCATCATCACTGCATCATCACTGCATCGTCACAGCATCATCACAGTGTCATCACAGCATCATCAGTGCATCATCAATGCATCATCAGAGCATCATCACACCATCATCACTGCATCATCACAGCATCATCACTGCATCATCACAGAGTCATCGCAACATAATCATAGCATAATCACACCATCACAACATCATCATCGCAGCGTCATCACTGCATCAACACAGCGTCATCACAGCATCATCACTGCATCATCACAGTATCATCACTGCATCATCACAGCATCATCACAAAATCATCACAGTGTCATCACAGCATCATCACTGTATAATCACTGCATCATCACAGCATTATCACTGCATCATCGCTGCATCATCACAGCATCATCACTACATCATCACGGCGTCATCACAGCATCATCACATCATAATCACAGCATCATCACTGCATCATCACAGCGTCATCACTGCATAGTCACAGCATCATCACAGCGTCATCACAGCATCATCACTGCATCATCAAAGCGTCATCAAAGCATCATTGCAGCATCTTCACATCGTCTACGCAACATCATCACAGTGTCATAACAGCATCATCACTGCATCATCACTGCATCATCACAGCATCATCACAGTGTCATCACAGCGTCATCACAGCATCATCACTGCGTCATCAAAGTGTCATCACAGCATCACTGCATCATCACAGCGTCATCACAGTGTCAACGCAGCGTCATCACTGCATCATCACAGCGTCATCACATCATCTACACAACATCATCACAGTGTCATCACGGCATCATCACAGCATCATCACTGTATCATCACAGCATCATCACAGCGTCATCACAGCATCATAACTGCGTCTTCACAGCGTCATCACTGCATCATCCCTGCATCATCAAAGCATCATCACATCATCATCACAGCATCATCACTACATCATCACAGTGTCATCACAGCATCATCACAGTATCATCACTGCATCATCACAGCATCATCACTGCATCATCACAGCATCATTAGACCGTCATCACACCATCATCACTGCATAATCACTGCATCATCAAAGCATCATCACAGCATCATCACAGCATCATTACTGCTTATTACTGCATCATCTCAGCGTCATCAGAACATCATCATTGCATCATCATAGCATCATCACTGCATCATCACAGCATCATCACTGCATCATCACAGCATCATCAGAGTGTCATCAGAGCATCATCACAGCATCTTAACTGCTTCATCACTGCCTCATCACAGCATCATCGCATGGTCAACACTGCATCATCACAGCATCATCACTGCATAGTCACAGCATCATCAGTGCATCATCACAGTGTCATCACAGCATGATCACTGCATCATCATTGCATCATCACAGAGTCATCACAGAATCATCACTGGGTAATCACTGCATCATCAGAGCATCATCACACCATCACCACTGCATCATCACTGCATCATCACATCATCATCGCAGCGTCACCACTACATCAACACAGCGTCATCACAGTATCATCAATGCATCATCGCAGCATCATCACAACATCATCACAGTGTCATCACAGCATCATCACAGTATCATCACTGCATCATCACAGCATCATTACAGCATCACCACAGAGTCTTCACAGCATCATCACAGCATCATCCCTGCACCATCACTACATCATCACAACATCATCACACCACCATCGCAGCATCATCAGTGCATCATCACTGCATCATCAGATAATCATCACAGCGTCATCACTGTATCATCACATCATCATCACTGCATCATCACAGCATCATCAGAGCATCATCACACCATCATCACTGCATCATCACAGCATCATCACTGCATCATCACAGAGTCATCGCAACATAATCATAGCATCATCAGAGCATCACAACATCATCATCGCAGCGTCATCACTGCATCACCAGTGTCATCACAGCATCATCACTGCATAATCACTGCATCATCACAGCATTATATCAGCATCATCACAGCATCATCACAGCATGATCACTGCATCATCAAAGCATCATCACAGCATCCTCACTGCATCATCACACCATCATCACTGCATCATCACAGCATCATCACTGCATCATCTCTGCGTCATCACTGCATCATCACAACATCATGACTGCGTAATCACTGCATAATCACACCTTCATCACAGCATCATCACAGCATCATTACTGCTTACTGACTGCATCATCACTGCATCATCGGAGCATCACCACTACATCATCATTGCATCATAACTGCATCATCACATCATCATCACTGCATCATCACAGCATCATCAGAGCGTCATCACAGCATCATCACAGCGTCATCACTGCATCATCACAGCGTCATCACAGTGTCATCGCAGCGTCATCACTGCATCATCACTGCGTCATCACAGCATCATCACATGGTCAAAACTGCATCATCACAGCGTCATCACAGCATCATCACATCACCTACACAACATCATCACAGTGTCATCACAGCATCATCACTGCATAATCACTGTATCATCACAGCATCATCACAGCGTCATCACAGCATCATAACTGCGTCTTCACAGCGTCATCACTGCATCATCCCTGCATCATCAAAGCATCATCACATCATCATAACAGCATCATCACAGCATCATCAGAGCATGATTAGAGCGTCATCAGAGCATCATCACTGAATAATCACTGCATCATCACACCATCATCACAGCATAATCACTGCATCATCACTGCATCAACACAGCATCATCACTGCATCATCACAGCATCACTAGACCGTCATCACAGCATCATCACTGCATAATCACTGCATCATCAAAGCATCATAACAGCATCATTACTGCTTATTACTGCATCATCACAGCATCATCAGAGCATCATCATTGCATCATCATAGCATCATCACTGCATCATCACAGCATCATCACTGCATCATCACAGCATCATCAGAGTGTCATCAGAGCATCATCACAGCATCTTAACTGCTTCATCACTGCCTCATCACAGCATCATCGCATGGTCAACAGTGCATCATCACAGCATCATCACTGCATAGTCACAGCATCATCAGTGCATCATCACAGTGTCATCACAGCATAATCACAGCATCATCACTGCCTCATCACAGCATCATCACAGCATCATCACTGCATAATCACTGCATCATCAGAGCATCATCACATCATCACCACTGCATCATCACTGCATCATCACATCATCATCGCAGCATCATCACTACATCAACACAGCGTCATCACTGCATCATCACAGTATCATCACTGCATCATCGCAGCATGATCACATCACCACAGAGTCATCACAGCATCATCACAGCATCATCCCTGCACCATCACTACATCATCACAACATCATCACACCACCATCGCAGCATCATCAGTGCATCATCACTGCATCATCAGATAATCATTACAGCGTCATCACTGTATCATCACAGCATCATCACTGCGTCATCACAGCATCATCAGAGCGTCTTCACAGCATCATCACACCATCATCACTGCATCATCACAGAGTCATCGCAACATAATCATAGCATCGTCACAGCATCACAACATCATCATCGCAGCGTCATCACTGCATCAACACAGCGTCATCACAGCATCATCACTGCATCATCGCAGTATCATCACTGCATCATCACAAAATCACCACAGTGTCATCACAGCATCATCACTGCATAATCACTGCATCATCACAGCATTATATCAGCATCATCACAGCATCATCAAGGCATGATCACTGCATCATCACAGCATCCTCACTGCATCATCACACCATCATCACTGCATCATCTCAGTATTATCACAGAATCATCACAGCGTCATCAAAGAATCATCACAGCATCATCAGTGAATAATCACTGCATCATCACAGCATCATCACAGCATCATCACTGCATCATCACCTCATCATCACTGCATCATCACATCAACTACACAATATCATCACAGCGTCATCACTGCATAATCACTGCATCATCACTGCATTATCACAGCATCATCATGGCGTCTTCACAGCATCATCACAGCTTCATCACTGCATCATCACAACATCATCACAGTGTCATAACAGCATCATCACTGCATCATCACTGCATCATAAGAGCATCATCATCACACCATCACCACTGCATCATCACAGCATCACAACATCATCATCGCAGCGTCATCACTACATCAACACAGCGTCATCACTGCATCATCACAGTATCATCACTGCATCATCGCAGTATCATCACATCATCACAGTGTCATCACAGCGTCATCACTGCATCATCACACCATCATCACTGCATCATCACTGCATCGTCACACCATCATCACAGTGTCATCACAGCATCATCACTGCATAATCAATGCATCATCAGAGCATCATCACACCATCATCACTGCATCATCACAACATCATCACTGCATCATCACAGAGTCATCGCAACATAATCATGGCATCGTCACACCATCACAACATCATCATCGCACCGTCAACAAAGCATCAACAAAGCGTCATCAGTGCATCTTTACTGCATCATCACAGCATCATCACAAAATCATCACAGAGTCATCACAGCATCATCACTGTATAATCACTGCATCATCACAGCATTATCACTGCATCATCGCTGCATCATCACAGCATCATCACTACATCATCACGGCGTCATCACAGCATCATCACATCATAATCACAGCATCATCACTGCATCATCACAGCATCATCACAGTGTCATCGCAGCGTCATCACAGCATCATCACTGCATAATCACACCATCATCACTGCATCATCACAACATCATCACTGCATCATCACAGCATCATCACTGCATCATCACAGAGTCATCGCAACATAATCATAGCATCATCACAGCATCACAACATCATCATCGCAGCGTCATCACTGCATCACCACAGTGTCATCACAGCATCATCACTGCATAATCACTGCATCATCCCAGCATGATCACTGCATCATCACAGCATCCTCACTGCATCATCACAGCATACTCACTGCATCATCACTGCATCATCACAGTATTACCACAGCATCATCGCAGCGTCATCAAAGCATCATCACAGCATCATCAATGAATAATCACTGCATCATCACAGCATCATCACTGCATCATCTCTGCATCATCACTGCATCATCACATCAACTACACAATATCATCACAGCGTCATCACTGCATCATCACAGCATCATCACTGCATCATCACAGCATCATCAGAGCGTCTTCACAGCATCATCACAGCATCATCACTGCATCATCACTGCATCATCACAACATCATCACAGTGTCATCACAGCATCATCACAGCGTCATCACAGTGTCATCGCAGCGTCATCACTGCATCATCACTGCGTCATCACACCATCATCGCATGGACAAAACTGCATCATCACAGCATCATCACAGCGTCATCACAGCATCATAACTGCGTCTTCACAGCGTCATCACTGCATCATACCTGCATCATCAAAGCATCATCACATCATCATCACAGCATCATCACAGCATCATCACAGCATGATTAGAGCGTCATCAGAGCATCATCACTGCATAATCACTGCATCATCACACCATCATCACAGCATAATCACTGCATCATCACTGCATCAACACAGCATCATCACTGCATCATCACAGCATCATCACTGCATCATCACAGCATCACCAGAGTGTCATCAGAGCATCATCACAGCATCTTAACTGCTTCATCACTGCCTCATCACAGCATCATCGCATGGTCAACACTGCATCATCAGAGCATCATCACTGCATAGTCACAGCATCATCAGTGCATCATCACAGTGTCATCACAGCATCATCACAGCATCATCACAGCATCATTACAGCATCATCACTGCATAATCACTGCATCATCAGAGCATCATCACACCATCACCACGGAATCATCACAGCATCACAACATCATCATCGCAGCGTCATCACTACATCAACACAGCGTCATCACTGCATCATCACAGTATCATCACTGCATCATCGCAGCATCATCACAACATCACCACAGAGTCATCACAGCATCATCACAGCATCATCCCTGCACCATCACTACATCATCACAACATCATCACACCACCATCGCAGCATCATCAGTGCATCATCACTGCATCATCAGATAATCATCACAGCGTCATCACTGTATTATCACATCATCATCACTGCGTCATCACAGCATCATCAGAGCGTCTTCACAGCATCATCACACCATCATCACTGCATCATCACTGCATAGTCACAGCATCATCACAGTGTCATCACAGCATCATCACTGCATAATCACTGTATCATCAAAGCATCATCACAGCGTCATCACAGCATCATAACTGCGTTTTCACAGCGTCATCACTGCATCATCCCTGCATCATCATAGCATCATCACTGCATCATAACAGCATCATCACTGCATCATCACAGCATCATCAGTGTCATCAGAGCATCATCACAGCATCTTAACTGCTTCATCACTGCCTCATCACAGCATCATCGCATGGTCAACACTACATCATCACAGCATCATCACTGCATAGTCACAGCATCATCAGTGCATCATCAGAGTGTCATCACAGCATCATCACAGCATCATCACACCATCACCACTGCATCGTCACTGCATCATCACAGCATCATTACAGCATCACCACAGAGTCATCACAGCATCATCACAGCATCATCCCTGCACCATCACTACATCATCACAACATCATCACACCACCATCGCAGCATCATCAGTGCATCATCAGATAATCATCACAGCGTCATCACCGTATCATCACATCATCATCACTGCGTCATCACAGCATCATCAGAGCGTCTTCACAGCATCATCACACCATCATCACTGCATCATCACTGCATCGTCACAGCATTATCACAGCATCATCACTGCATAATCACTGCATCATCAGAGCATCATCACACCATCATCACTGCATCATCACAGCATCATCACTGCATCATCACAGAGCCATCGCAACATAATCATAGCATCGTCACAGCATCACCACATCATCATCGCAGCGTCATCACTGCATCACCACAGTGTCATCACAGCATCATCACTGCATAATCACAGCATCCTCACTGCATCATCACACCATCATCACTGCATCATCACAGCATCATCACTGCATCATCTCTGCGTCATCACTGCATCATCACAACATCATGACTGCGTAATCACTGCATAATCACATCTTCATCACAGCATCATCACAGCATCATTACTGCTTACTTACTGCATCATCACTGCATCATCGGAGCATCACCACTACATCATCATTGCATCATAACTGCATCATCACATCATCATCACTGCATCATCACAGCATCATCAGAGCGTCATCACAGCATCATCACAGCGTCATCACTGCATCATCACAGCGTCATCACAGTGTCATCGCAGCGTCATCACTGCATCATCACAGCATCATCGCATGGTCAAAACTGCATCATCACAGCATCATCACAGCGTCATCGCAGCATCATCACATCATCTACACAACATCACCACAGTGTCATCACAGCATCATCACTGTATCATCAAAGTATCATCACAGCGTCATCACAGCATCATAACTGCGTCTTCACAGCGTCATCACTGCATCATCCCTGCATCATCAAAGCATCATCACATCATCATCACAGCATCATCACAGCATCATCAGAGCAGGATTAGAGCGTCATCAGAGCATCATCACTGCATCATCTCTGCATCATCACTGCATCATCACATCAACTACACAATATCATCACAGCGTCATCACTGCATCATCACAGCATCATCACTGCATCATCACAGCATCATCAGAGCGTCTTCACAGCATCATCACAGCATCATCACTGCATCATCACTGCATCATCACAACATCATCACAGTGTCATCACAGCATCATCACAGCGTCATCACAGTCTCATCGCAGCGTCATCACTGCATCATCACTGCGTCATCACAGCATCATCGCATGGTCAAAACTGCATCATCACAGCATCATCACAGCGTCATCACAGCATCATAACTGCGTCTTCACAGCGTCATCACTGCATCATCCCTGCATCATCAAAGCATCATCACATCATCATCACAGCATCATCACAGCATCATCACAGCATGATTAGAGCGTCATCAGAGCATCATCACTGCATAATCACTGCATCATCACACCATCATCACAGCATAATCACTGCATCATCACTGCATCAACACAGCATCATCACTGCATCATCACAGCATCATCACTGCATCATCACAGCATCATCAGAGTGTCATCAGAGCATCATCACAGCATCTTAACTGCTTCATCACTGCCTCATCACAGCATCATCGCATGGTCAACACTGCATCATCACAGCATCATCACTGCATAGTCACAGCATAATCAGTGCATCATCACAGTGTCATCACAGCATCATCGCAGCATCATCACAACATCACCACAGAGTCATCACAGCATCATCACAGCATCATCCCTGCACCATCACTACATCATCACAACATCATCACACCACCATCGCAGCATCATCAGTGCATCACCACTGCATCATCAGATAATCATCACAGCGTCATCACTGTATCATCACAGCATCATCACTGCGTCATCACAGCATCATCAGAGCGTCTTCACAGCATCATCACACCATCATCACTGCATCATCACAGAGTCATCGCAACATAATCATAGCATCGTCACAGCATCACAACATCATCATCGCAACGTCATCACTGCATCAACACAGCGTCATCACAGCATCATCACTGCATCATCACAGTATCATCACTGCATCATCACAAAATCACCACAGTGTCATCACAGCATCATCACTGCATAATCACTGCATCATCACAGCATTATATCAGCATCATCACAGCATCATCAAGGCATGATCACTGCATCATCACAGCATCCTCACTGCATCATCACACCATCATCACTGCATCATCTCAGTATTATCACAGCATCATCACAGCGTCATCACTGCATCATCTCTGCATAATCACTGCATCATCAGAGCATCATCACAGCATCATCACTGCATCATCACAGCATCATCACTGCATCATCACAGAGTCATCGCAACATAATCATAGCATCATCACACCATCACAACATCATCATCGCACCGTCAACAAAGCATCAACAAAGCGTCATCAGTGCATCATTACTGCATCATCACAGTATCATCACTGCATCATCACAGCATCATCACAAAATCATCACAGTGTCATCACAGCATCATCACTGTATAATCACTGCATCATCACAGCATCATCACTACATCATCACGGCGTCATCACAGCATCATCACATCATAATCACAGCATCATCACTGCATCATCCCAGCATGATCACTGCATCATCACAGCATCCTCACTGCATCATCACAGCATACTCACTGCATCATCACACCATCATCACTGCATCATCACAGTATTACCGCAGCATCATCGCAGCGTCATCAAAGCATCATCACAGCATCATCAATGAATAATCACTGCATCATCACAGCATCATCACTGCATCATCTCTGCATCATCACTGCATCATCACATCAACTACACAATATCATCACAGCGTCATCACTGCATCATCAGAGCATCATCACTGCATCATCACAGCATCATCAGAGCATCATCACACCATCACCACTGCATCATCACAGCATCACGACATCATCACAGCGTCATCACTACATCAACACAACGTCATCACAGCATCATCACAGCATCATCAGAGCGTCTTCACAGCATCATCACAGTATCATCACTGCATCATCGCAGTATCATCACAACATCATCACAGTGTCATCACAGCATCATCACTGCATCATCACAGAATCATTACAGCATCATAACAGTCATCACAGCATCATCACAGCATCATCCCTGCACCATCACTACATCATCACAACATCATCACACCACCATCACAGCATCATCAATACATCATCACTACATCATCAGATAATCATTACAGCGTCATCACTGCATCATCACAGCATCATCACTGCGTCATCACAGCATCATCAGAGCGTCTTCACAGCATCACCACACCATCATCATTGCATCATCACTGAATCGTCAAAACATCATCACAGCGTCATCACTGCATCATCACTGCATCATCAGAGAATCATCACACCGTCACCACTGCATCATCACAGCATCATCACTGCATCATCTCTGCATCATCACTGCATCAACACAGCGTCATCACTGCATCATCACAGTATCATCACTGCATCATCGCAGTATCATCACAACATCATCACAGTGTCATCACTGCATCATCGCAGTATCATCACAAAATCATCACAGTGTCATCACAGCATCATCAGTGCATCATCACTGCATCATCAGAGCATCATCACACCATCATCACTGCATCATCACTGCATCATCACAACATCATCACAGTGTCATCACAGCATCATCACTGCATCATCACTGCATCATCAGAGCATAATCACACCATCACCACTGCATCATCACAGCATCACAGCATCATCACAGCGTCATCACAGCATCATAACTGCGTCTTCACAGCGTCATCACTGCATCATCCCTGCATCATCAAAGCATCATCACATCATCATCACAGCATCATCACTGCATCATCACTGCATCATCAGAGCATAATCACACCATCACCACTGCATCATCACAGCATCACAACATCATCACAGCGTCATCACTACATCAACACAACGTCATCACAGCATCATCACAGCATCATCACAGCATCATCACACCATCACCACTGCATCGTCACTGCATCATCACAGCATCATTACAGCATCACCACAGAGTCATCACAGCATCATCACAGCATCATCCCTGCACCATCACTACATCATCACAACATCATCACACCACCATCGCAGCATCATCAGTGCATCATCAGATAATCATCACAGCGTCATCACCGTATCATCACATCATCATCACTGCGTCATCACAGCATCATCAGAGCGTCTTCACAGCATCATCACACCATCATCACTGCATCATCACTGCATCGTCACAGCATTATCACAGCATCATCACTGCATAATCACTGCATCATCAGAGCATCATCACACCATCATCACTGCATCATCACAGCATCATCACTGCATCATCACAGAGCCATCGCAACATAATCATAGCATCGTCACAGCATCACCACATCATCATCGCAGCGTCATCACTGCATCACCACAGTGTCATCACAGCATCATCACTGCATAATCACAGCATCCTCACTGCATCATCACACCATCATCACTGCATCATCACAGCATCATCACTGCATCATCTCTGCGTCATCACTGCATCATCACAACATCATGACTGCGTAATCACTGCATAATCACATCTTCATCACAGCATCATCACAGCATCATTACTGCTTACTTACTGCATCATCACTGCATCATCGGAGCATCACCACTACATCATCATTGCATCATAACTGCATCATCACATCATCATCACTGCATCATCACAGCATCATCAGAGCGTCATCACAGCATCATCACAGCGTCATCACTGCATCATCACAGCGTCATCACAGTGTCATCGCAGCGTCATCACTGCATCATCACAGCATCATCGCATGGTCAAAACTGCATCATCACAGCATCATCACAGCGTCATCGCAGCATCATCACATCATCTACACAACATCACCACAGTGTCATCACAGCATCATCACTGTATCATCAAAGTATCATCACAGCGTCATCACAGCATCATAACTGCGTCTTCACAGCGTCATCACTGCATCATCCCTGCATCATCAAAGCATCATCACATCATCATCACAGCATCATCACAGCATCATCAGAGCAGGATTAGAGCGTCATCAGAGCATCATCACTGCATCATCTCTGCATCATCACTGCATCATCACATCAACTACACAATATCATCACAGCGTCATCACTGCATCATCACAGCATCATCACTGCATCATCACAGCATCATCAGAGCGTCTTCACAGCATCATCACAGCATCATCACTGCATCATCACTGCATCATCACAACATCATCACAGTGTCATCACAGCATCATCACAGCGTCATCACAGTCTCATCGCAGCGTCATCACTGCATCATCACTGCGTCATCACAGCATCATCGCATGGTCAAAACTGCATCATCACAGCATCATCACAGCGTCATCACAGCATCATAACTGCGTCTTCACAGCGTCATCACTGCATCATCCCTGCATCATCAAAGCATCATCACATCATCATCACAGCATCATCACAGCATCATCACAGCATGATTAGAGCGTCATCAGAGCATCATCACTGCATAATCACTGCATCATCACACCATCATCACAGCATAATCACTGCATCATCACTGCATCAACACAGCATCATCACTGCATCATCACAGCATCATCACTGCATCATCACAGCATCATCAGAGTGTCATCAGAGCATCATCACAGCATCTTAACTGCTTCATCACTGCCTCATCACAGCATCATCGCATGGTCAACACTGCATCATCACAGCATCATCACTGCATAGTCACAGCATAATCAGTGCATCATCACAGTGTCATCACAGCATCATCGCAGCATCATCACAACATCACCACAGAGTCATCACAGCATCATCACAGCATCATCCCTGCACCATCACTACATCATCACAACATCATCACACCACCATCGCAGCATCATCAGTGCATCACCACTGCATCATCAGATAATCATCACAGCGTCATCACTGTATCATCACAGCATCATCACTGCGTCATCACAGCATCATCAGAGCGTCTTCACAGCATCATCACACCATCATCACTGCATCATCACAGAGTCATCGCAACATAATCATAGCATCGTCACAGCATCACAACATCATCATCGCAACGTCATCACTGCATCAACACAGCGTCATCACAGCATCATCACTGCATCATCACAGTATCATCACTGCATCATCACAAAATCACCACAGTGTCATCACAGCATCATCACTGCATAATCACTGCATCATCACAGCATTATATCAGCATCATCACAGCATCATCAAGGCATGATCACTGCATCATCACAGCATCCTCACTGCATCATCACACCATCATCACTGCATCATCTCAGTATTATCACAGCATCATCACAGCGTCATCACTGCATCATCTCTGCATAATCACTGCATCATCAGAGCATCATCACAGCATCATCACTGCATCATCACAGCATCATCACTGCATCATCACAGAGTCATCGCAACATAATCATAGCATCATCACACCATCACAACATCATCATCGCACCGTCAACAAAGCATCAACAAAGCGTCATCAGTGCATCATTACTGCATCATCACAGTATCATCACTGCATCATCACAGCATCATCACAAAATCATCACAGTGTCATCACAGCATCATCACTGTATAATCACTGCATCATCACAGCATCATCACTACATCATCACGGCGTCATCACAGCATCATCACATCATAATCACAGCATCATCACTGCATCATCCCAGCATGATCACTGCATCATCACAGCATCCTCACTGCATCATCACAGCATACTCACTGCATCATCACACCATCATCACTGCATCATCACAGTATTACCGCAGCATCATCGCAGCGTCATCAAAGCATCATCACAGCATCATCAATGAATAATCACTGCATCATCACAGCATCATCACTGCATCATCTCTGCATCATCACATCAACTACACAATATCATCACAGCGTCATCACTGCATCATCAGAGCATCATCACTGCATCATCACAGCATCATCAGAGCATCATCACACCATCACCACTGCATCATCACAGCATCACGACATCATCACAGCGTCATCACTACATCAACACAACGTCATCACAGCATCATCACAGCATCATCAGAGCGTCTTCACAGCATCATCACAGTATCATCACTGCATCATCGCAGTATCATCACAACATCATCACAGTGTCATCACAGCATCATCACTGCATCATCACAGAATCATTACAGCATCATAACAGTCATCACAGCATCATCACAGCATCATCCCTGCACCATCACTACATCATCACAACATCATCACACCACCATCACAGCATCATCAATACATCATCACTACATCATCAGATAATCATTACAGCGTCATCACTGCATCATCACAGCATCATCACTGCGTCATCACAGCATCATCAGAGCGTCTTCACAGCATCACCACACCATCATCATTGCATCATCACTGAATCGTCAAAACATCATCACAGCGTCATCACTGCATCATCACTGCATCATCAGAGAATCATCACACCGTCACCACTGCATCATCACAGCATCATCACTGCATCATCTCTGCATCATCACTGCATCAACACAGCGTCATCACTGCATCATCACAGTATCATCACTGCATCATCGCAGTATCATCACAACATCATCACAGTGTCATCACTGCATCATCGCAGTATCATCACAAAATCATCACAGTGTCATCACAGCATCATCAGTGCATCATCACTGCATCATCAGAGCATCATCACACCATCATCACTGCATCATCACTGCATCATCACAACATCATCACAGTGTCATCACAGCATCATCACTGCATCATCACTGCATCATCAGAGCATAATCACACCATCACCACTGCATCATCACAGCATCACAACATCATCACAGCGTCATCACTACATCAACACAACGTCATCACAGCATCATCACAGTATCATCACTGCATCATCGCAGTATCATCACAACATCATCACAGTGTCATCACAGCATCATCACTGCATCATCACAGAATCATTACAGCATCATAACAGTCATCACAGCATCATCCCTGCACCATCACTACATCATCACAACATCATCACACCACCATCACAGCATCATCAATGCATCATCACTACATCATCAGATAATCATTACAGCGTCATCACTGCATCATCACATCATCATCACTGCGTCATCACAGCATCATCAGAGCGTCTTCACAGCATCACCACACCATCATCATTGCATCATCACTGAATCGTCAAAGCATCATCACAGTGTCATCACTGCATCATCACTGCATCATCAGAGAATCATCACACCATCACCACTGCATCATCTCTGCATCATCACTGCATCAACACAGCGTCATCACTGCATCATCACAGTATCATCACTGCATCATCACAGTATCATCACAACATCATCACAGTGTCATCACTGCATCATCGCAATATCATCACAAAATCATCAGTGTCATCACAGCATCATCAGTGCATCATCACTGCATCATCAGAGCATCATCACACCATCATCACTGCATCATCACTGCATCATCACAGAGTCATCGTAACATAATCATAGCATCATCACACCATCACAACATCATCATCGCACCGTCAACAAAGCATCAACAAAGCGTCATCAGTGCATCATTACTGCATCATCACAGTATCATCACTGCATCATAACAGCATCATCACAAAATCATCACAGTGTCATCACAGCATCATCACTGTATAATCACTGCATCATCACAGCATTATCACTGCATCATCGCTGCATCATCACAGCATTATCACTACATCATCACGGCGTCATCACAGCATAGTCACAGCGTCATCACAGCATCATCACTGCATCATCACAGCATTATCACTACATCATCACGGCATCATCACAGCATAGTCACAGCGTCATCACAGCATCATCACAGCGTCATCACTGCATAGTCACAGCGTCATCACAGCATCATCACTGCATCATCACAGTGTCATCACTGCATAGTCACAGAGTCATCGCAACATAATCATAGCATCATCACAGCATCACAACATCATCATCGCAGCGTCATCACTGCATAATCACTGCATCATCCCAGCATGATCACTGCATCATCACAGCATCCTCACAGCATACTCACTGCATCATCACACCATCATCACTGCATCATCACAGTATTACCACAGCATCATCGCAGCGTCATCAAAGCATCATCACAGCATCATCAATGAATAATCACTGCATCATCACAGAATCATCACTGCATCATCTCAGCATCATCACTGCATCATCACATCAACTACACAATATCATCACAGCGTCATCACTGCATCATCACAGCATCATCACTGCATCATCAGAGCGTCTTCACAGCATCATCACAGCATCATCACTGCATCATCACAACATCATCACAGTGTCATCACAGCATCATCACTGCATCATCACTGCATCATCAGAGCATCATCACACCATCACCACTGCATCATCACAGCATCACAACATCATCGCAGCGTCATCACTACATCAACACAACGTCATCACAGCATCATCACAGTATCATCACTGCATCATCGCAGTATCATCACAACATCATCACAGTGTCATCACAGCATCATCACTGCATCATCACAGAATCATTACAGCA
Organism: Somateria mollissima; assembly: GCA_951411735.1. NCBI lineage: Eukaryota > Metazoa > Chordata > Aves > Anseriformes > Anatidae > Somateria > Somateria mollissima. The sequence goes on from CATOCB010000307.1 coordinate 23,411, forward strand.
TCATAACAGAGTCATCACAGCATCATCACAGCATCATCCCTGCACCATCACTACATCATCACAATATCATCACACCACCATCACAGCATCATCAATGCATCATCACTACATCATCAGATAATCATTACAGCGTCATCACTGCATCATCACATCATCATCACTGCGTCATCACAGCATCATAAGAGCGTCTTCACAGCATCATCACACCATCATCACTGCATCATCACTGCATCGTCACAGCATTATATCAGCATAATCACAGCATCATCAAGGCATGATCACTGCATCATCACTGCATCATCACAGCGTCCTCACTGCATCATCACACCATCATCACTGCATCATCTCAGTATTATCACAGCATCATCACAGCGTCATCAAAGCATCATCACAGCATCATCACTGAATAATCACTGCATCATCACAGCATCATCACAGCATCATAACTGCATCATCTCTGCATCATCACCTCATCATCACTGCATCATCACATCAACCAAACAATATCATCACAGCGTCATCACTGCATCATCACAGCATCATCACTGCATCATCACAGCATCATCAGAGCCTCTTCACATCATCATCACACCATCATCACTGCATCGTCACAGCATCATCACAGTGTCATCACAGCATCATCAGTGCATCATCACTGCATCATCAGAGCATCATCACACCATCATCACTGCATAATCACAGCATCATCACTGCATCATCACAGAGTCATCGCAACATAATCATAGCATCATCACACCATCACAACATCATCATCGCAGCGTCATCACTGCATCAACACAGCGTCATCACAGCATCATCACTGCATCATCACAGTATCATCACTGCATCATCACAGCATCATCACAAAATCATCACAGTGTCATCACAGCATCATCACTGTATAATCACTGCATCATCACAGCATTATCACTACATCATCACGGCGTCATCACAGCATCATCACATCATAATCACAGCATCATCACTGCATCATCACAGCGTCATCACTGCATAGTCACAGCATCATCACAGCGTCATCACAGCATCATCACTGCATCATCAAAGCGTCATCAAAGCATCATTGCAGCATCTTCACATCGTCTACGCAACATCATCACAGTGTCATAACAGCATCATCACTGCATCATCACTGCATCATCACAGCATCATCACAGTGTCATCACAGCGTCATCACAGCATCATCACTGCGTCATCAAAGTGTCATCACAGCATCACTGCATCATCACAGCGTCATCACAGTGTCAACGCAGCGTCATCACTGCATCATCACTGCGTCATCACAGCATCATCGCATGGTCAACACTGCATCATCACAGCATCATCACAGCGTCATCACATCATCTACACAACATCATCACAGTGTCATCACAGCATCATCACAGCATCATCACTGTATCATCACAGCATCATCACAGCGTCATCACAGCATCATAACTGCGTCTTCACAGCGTCATCACTGCATCATCCCTGCATCATCAAAGCATCATCACATCATCATCACAGCATCATCACTACATCATCACAGTGTCATCACAGCATCATCACAGTATCATCACTGCATCATCACAGCATCATCACTGCATCATCACAGCATCATTAGACCGTCATCACACCATCATCACTGCATAATCACTGCATCATCAAAGCATCATCACAGCATCATTACTGCTTATTACTGCATCATCCCAGCGTCATCAGAACATCATCATTGCATCATCATAGCATCATCACTGCATCATCACAGCATCATCACTGCATCATCACAGCATCATCAGAGTGTCATCAGAGCATCATCACAGCATCTTAACTGCTTCATCACTGCCTCATCACAGCATCATCGCATGGTCAACATTGCATCATCACAGCATCATCAGTGCATCATCACAGCGTCATCAGTGCATCATCACAGTGTCATCACAGCATCATCAGAGCATCATCACTGCATCATCACAACATCATCACACCACCATTGCAGCATCATCAGTGCATCATCACTGCATCATCAGATAATCATCACAGCGTCATCACCGTATCATCACATCATCATCACTGCGTCATCACAGCATCATCAGAGCGTCTTCACAGCATCATCACACCATCATCACTGCATCATCACTGCATCGTCACAGCATCATCACAGCATCATCACTGCATAATCACTGCATCATCAGAGCATCATCACACCATCATTACTGCGTCATCACAGCATCATCACTGCATCATCACAGAGTCATCGCAACATAATCATAGCATCATCAGAGCATCACAACATCATCATCGCAGCGTCATCACTGCATCACCACAGTGTCATCACAGCATCATCACAGCATGATCACTGCATCATCAAAGCATCATCACAGCATCATCACTGCATCATCACAGCATCATCAGAGCGTCATCACAGCATCATCACTGCATCATCACAGCGTCATCACAGTGTCATCGCAGCGTCATCACTGCATCATCACTGCGTCATCACAGCATCATCGCATGGTCAACACTGCATCATCACAGCGTCATCACAGCATCATCACATCATCTACACAACATCATCACAGTGTCATCACAGCATCATCACTGCATAATCACTGTATCATCACAGCATCATCACAGCGTCATCACAGCATCATAACTGCGTCTTCACAGCGTCATCACTGCATCATCCCTGCATCATCAAAGCATCATCACATCATCATCACAGCATCATCACAGCATCATCAGAGCATGATTAGAGCGTCATCAGAGCATCATCACTGAATAATCACTGCATCATCACACCATCATCACAGCATAATCACTGCATCATCACTGCATCAACACAGCATCATCACTGCATCATCACAGCATCACTAGACCGTCATCACACCATCATCACTGCATAATCACTGCATCATCAAAGCATCATCACAGCATCATTACTGCTTATTATTGCATCATCACAGCATCATCAGAGCATCATCATTGCATCATCATAGCATCATCACTGCATCATCACAGCATCATCACTGCATCATCACTGCATCATCAGAGTGTCATCAGAGCATCATCACAGCATCTTAACTGCTTCATCACTGCCTCATCACAGCATCATCGCATGGTCAACAGTGCATCATCACAGCATCATCACTGCATAGTCACAGCATCATCAGTGCATTATCACAGTGTCATCACAGCATAATCACAGCATCATCACTGCATAGTCACAGCATCATCAGTGCATCATCACAGTGTCATCACAGCATCATCACAGCATCATCACTGCATAATCACTGCATCATCAGAGCATTATCACACCATCACCACTGTATCATCACAGCATCATCACTGCATCATCACAGAGTCATCGCAACATAATCATAGCATCGTCACAGCATCACAACATCATCATCGCAGAGTCATCACTGCATCAACACAGCGTCATCACAGCATCATCACTGCATCATCACAGTATCATCACTGCATCATCACAAAATCACCACAGTGTCATCACAGCATCATCACTGCATAATCACTGCATCATCACACCATTATATCAGCATAATCACAGCATCATCAAGGCATGATCACTGCATCATCACTGCATCATCACAGCATCCTCACTGCATCATCACACCATCATCACAGCATCATCTCAGTATTATCACAGCATCATCACAGCGTCATCAAAGCATCATCACAGCATCATCACTGAATAATCACTGCATCATCACAGCATCATCACAGCATCATAACTGCATCATCTCTGCATCATCACCTCATCATCACTGCATCATCACATCAACCAAACAATATCATCACAGCGTCATCACTGCATCATCACAGCATCATCACTGCATCATCACAGCATCATCAGAGCCTCTTCACAGCATCATCACACCATCATCACTGCATCATCACTGCATCGTCACAGCATCATCACAGTGTCATCACAGCATCATCAGTGCATCATCACTGCATCATCAGAGCATCATCACACCATCATCACTGCATCATCACAGCATCATCACTGCATCATCACAGAGTCATCGCAACATAATCATAGCATCATCACACCATCACAACATCATCATCGCAGCGTCATCACTGCATCAACACAGCGTCATCACAGCATCATCACTGCATCATCACAGTATCATCACTGCATCATCACAGCATCATCACAAAATCATCACAGTGTCATCACAGCATCATCACTGTATAATCACTGCATCATCACAGCATTATCACTGCATCATCGCTGCATCATCACAGCATCATCACTACATCATCACGGCGTCATCACAGCATCATCACATCATAATCACAGCATCATCACTGCATCATCACAGCGTCATCACTGCATAGTCACAGCATCATCACAGCGTCATCACAGCATCATCACTGCATCATCAAAGCGTCATCAAAGCATCATTGCAGCATCTTCACATCGTCTACGCAACATCATCACTGCATCATCACAGCATCATCACAGTGTCATCACAGCGTCATCACAGCATCATCACTGCGTCATCAAAGTGTCATCACAGCATCACTGCATCATCACAGCGTCATCACAGTGTCAACGCAGCGTCATCACTGCATCATCACTGCGTCATCACAGCATCATCGCATGGTCAACACTGCATCATCACAGCATCATCACAGCGTCATCACATCATCTACACAACATCATCACAGTGTCATCACAGCATCATCACAGCATCATCACTGTATCATCACAGCATCATCACAGCGTCATCACAGCATCATAACTGCGTCTTCACAGCGTCATCACTGCATCATCCCTGCATCATCAAAGCATCATCACATCATCATCACAGCATCATCACAGCATCATCAGAGCATGATTAGAGCGTCATCAGAGCATCATCACTGAATAATCACTGCATCATCACACCATCATCACAGCATAATCACTGCATCATCACTGCATCAACACAGCATCATCACTGCATCATCACAGCATCACTAGACCGTCATCACACCATCATCACTGCATAATCACTGCATCATCAAAGCATCATCACAGCATCATTACTGCTTATTATTGCATCATCACAGCATCATCAGAGCATCATCATTGCATCATCACAGCATCATCACTGCATCATCACAGCATCATCACTGCATCATCACTGCATCATCAGAGTGTCATCAGAGCATCATCACAGCATCTTAACTGCTTCATCACTGCCTCATCACAGCATCATCGCATGGTCAACACTGCATCATCACAGCATCATCACTGCATAGTCACAGCATCATCAGTGCATCATCACAGTGTCATCACAGCATAATCACAGCATCATCACTGCATAGTCACAGCATCATCAGTGCATCATCACAGTGTCATCACAGCATCATCACAGCATCATCACTGCATAATCACTGCATCATCAGAGCATTATCACACCTTCACCACTGTATCATCACAGCATCATCACTGCATCATCACAGAGTCATCGCAACATAATCATAGCATCGTCACAGCATCACAACATCATCATCGCAGAGTCATCACTGCATCAACACAGCGTCATCACAGCATCATCACTGCATCATCACAGTATCATCACTGCATCATCACAAAATCACCACAGTGTCATCACAGCATCATCACTGCATAATCACTGCATCATCACACCATTATATCAGCATCATCACAGCATCATCAAGGCATGATCACTGCATCATCACTGCATCATCACAGCATCCTCACTGCATCATCACACCATCATCACTGCATCATCTCAGTATTATCACAGCATCATCACAGCGTCATCAAAGCATCATCACAGCATCATCACTGAATAATCACTGCATCATCACAGCATCATCACAGCATCATAACTGCATCATCTCTGCATCATCACCTCATCATCACTGCATCATCACATCAACCAAACAATATCATCACAGCGTCATCACTGCATCATCACAGCATCATCACTGCATCATCACAGCATCATCAGAGCCTCTTCACATCATCATCACACCATCATCACTGCATCATCACTGCATCGTCACAGCATCATCACAGTGTCATCACAGCATCATCAGTGCATCATCACTGCATCATCAGAGCATCATCACACCATCATCACTGCATCATCACAGCATCATCACTGCATCATCACAGAGTCATCGCAACATAATCATAGCATAATCACACCATCACAACATCATCATCGCAGCGTCATCACTGCATCAACACAGCGTCATCACAGCATCATCACTGCATTATCACAGTATCATCACTGCATCATCACAGCATCATCACAAAATCATCACAATGTCATCACAGCATCATCACTTTATAATCACTGCATCATCACAGCATTATCACTGCATCATCGCTGCATCATCACAGCATCATCACTACATCATCACGGCGTCATCACAGCATCATCACATCATAATCACAGCATCATCACTGCATCATCACAGCGTCATCACTGCATAGTCACAGCATCATCACAGCGTCATCACAGCATCATCACTGCATCATCAAAGCGTCATCAAAGCATCATTGCAGCATCTTCACATCGTCTACGCAACATCATCACAGTGTCATAACAGCATCATCACTGCATCATCACTGCATCATCACAGCATCATCACAGTGTCATCACAGCGTCATCACAGCATCATCACTGCGTCATCAAAGTGTCATCACAGCATCACTGCATCATCACAGCGTCATCACAGTGTCAACGCAGCGTCATCACTGCATCATCACTGCGTCATCACAGCATCATCGCATGGTCAACACTGCATCATCACAGCATCATCACAGCGTCATCACATCATCTACACAACATCATCACAGTGTCATCACAGCATCATCACAGCATCATCACTGTATCATCACAACATCATCACAGCGTCATCACAGCATCATAACTGCGTCTTCACAGCGTCATCACTGCATCATCCCTGCATCATCAAAGCATCATCACATCATCATCACAGCATCATCACTACATCATCACAGTGTCATCACAGCATCATCACAGTATCATCACTGCATCATCACAGCATCATCACTGCATCATCACAGCATCATTAGACCGTCATCACACCATCATCACTGCATAATCACTGCATCATCAAAGCATCATCACAGCATCATTACTGCTTATTACTGCATCATCCCAGCGTCATCAGAACATCATCATTGCGTCATCATAGCATCATCACTGCATCATCACAGCATCATCACTGCATCATCACAGCATCATCAGAGTGTCATCAGAGCATCATCACAGCATCTTAACTGCTTCATCACTGCCTCATCACAGCATCATCGCATGGTCAACATTGCATCATCACAGCATCATCAGTGCATCATCACAGCGTCATCAGTGCATCATCACAGTGTCATCACAGCATCATCAGAGCATCATCACTGCATCATCACAGCATCATTACAGCATCACCACAGAGTCATCACAGCATCATCCCTGCACCATCACTGCATCATCACAACATCATCACACCACCATCGCAGCATCATCAGTGCATCATCACTGCATCATCAGATAATCATCACAGCGTCATCACCGTATCATCACATCATCATCACTGCGTCATCACAGCATCATCAGAGCGTCTTCACAGCATCATCACACCATCATCACTGCATCATCACTGCATCGTCACAGCATCATCACAGCATCATCACTGCATAATCACTGCATCATCAGAGCATCATCACACCATCATTACTGCGTCATCACAGCATCATCACTGCATCATCACAGAGTCATCGCAACATAATCATAGCATCATCAGAGCATCACAACATCATCATCGCAGCGTCATCACTGCATCACCAGTGTCATCACAGCATCATCACTGCATAATCACTGCATCATCACAACATTATATCAGCATCATCACAGCATCATCACAGCATGATCACTGCATCATCAAAGCATCATCACAGCATCCTCACTGCATCATCACACCATCATCACTGCATCATCACAGCATCATCACTGCATCATCTCTGCGTCATCACTGCATCATCACAACATCATGACTGCGTAATCACTGCATAATCACACCTTCATCAGAGCATCATCACAGCATCATTACTGCTTACTGACTGCATCATCACTGCATCATCGGAGCATCACCATTACATCATCATTGCATAATAACTGCATCATCACATCATCATCACTGCATCATCACAGCATCATCAGAGCGTCATCACAGCATCATCACTGCATCATCACAGCGTCATCACAGTGTCATCGCAGCGTCATCACTGCATCATCACTGCGTCATCACAGCATCATCGCATGGTCAACACTGCATCATCACAGCGTCATCACAGCATCATCACATCATCTACACAACATCATCACAGTGTCATCACAGCATCATCACTGCATAATCACTGTATCATCACAGCATCATCACAGCGTCATCACAGCATCATAACTGCGTCTTCACAGCGTCATCACTGCATCATCCCTGCATCATCAAAGCATCATCACATCATCATCACAGCATCATCACAGCATCATCACAGCATGATTAGAGCGTCATCAGAGCACCATCACTGCATAATCACTGCATCATCACACCATCATCACAGCATAATCACTGCATCATCACTGCATCAACACAGCATCATCACTGCATCATCACAGCATCACTAGACCGTCATCACACCATCATCACTGCATAATCACTGCATCATCAAAGCATCATCACAGCATCATTACTGCTTATTATTGCATCATCACAGCATCATCAGAGCATCATCATTGCATCATCAGAGCATCATCACTGCATCATCACAGCATCATCACAGCATCATCACTGCATCATCAGAGTGTCATCAGAGCATCATCACAGCATCTTAACTGCTTCATCACTGCCTCATCACAGCATCATCGCATGGTCAACACTGCATCATCACAGCATCATCACTGCATAGTCACAGCATCATCAGTGCATCATCACAGTGTCATCACAGCATAATCACAGCATCATCACTGCCTCATCACAGCATCATCACAGCATCATCACTGCATAATCACTGCATCATCAGAGCATCATCACATCATCACCACTGCATCATCACTGCATCATCACATCATCATCGCAGCATCATCACTACATCAACACAGCGTCATCACTGCATCATCACAGTATCATCACTGCATCATCGCAGCATCATCACATCACCACAGAGTCATCACAGCATCATCACAGCATCATCCCTGCACCATCACTACATCATCACAACATCATCACACCACCATCGCAGCATCATCAGTGCATCATCACTGCATCATCACAGCATCATCACAAAATCATCACAGAGTCATCGCAACATAATCATAGCATCGTCACAGCATCACCACATCATCTTCGCAGCGTCATCACTGCATCACCACAGTGTCATCACAGCATCATAACTGCATAATCACTGCATCATCACAGCATTATATCAGCATCATCACAGCATCATCACTGCATGATCACTGCATCATCAAAGCATCATCACAGCATCCTCACTGCATCATCACACCATCATCACTGCATCATCACAGCATCATCACTGCATCATCTCTGCGTCATCACTGCATCATCACAACATCATGACTGCGTAATCACTGCATAATCACATCTTCATCACAGCATCATCACAGCATCATTACTGCTTACTTACTGCATCATCACTGCATCATCGGAGCATCACCACTACATCATCATTGCATCATAACTGCATCATCACATCATCATCACAGCATCATCAGAGTGTCATCACAGCATCATCACTGCATAGTCACAGCATCATCAGTGCATCATCACAGTGTCATCACAGCATCATCACTGCCTCATCACAGAGTAATCACAGCATCATCACTGCATACTCACTGCATCATCAGAGCATCATCACACCATCACCACTGCATCATCACTGCATCATCACATCATCATCGCAGCGTCATCACTACATCAACACAGAGTCATCACAGCATCATCACAGCATCATCCCTGCACCATCACTACATCATCACAACATCATCACACCACCATCGCAGCATCATCAGTGCATCATCACTGCATCATCAGATAATCATCACAGCGTCATCACTGTATCATCACATCATCATCACTGCGTCATCACAGCATCATCAGAGCGTCTTCACAGCATCATCACACCATCATCACTGCATCATCACAGAGTCATCGCAACATAATCATAGCATCGTCACATCATCACAACATCATCATCGCAACGTCATCACTGCATCAACACAGCGTCATCACAGCATCATCACTGCATCATCACAGTATCATCACTGCATCATCACAAAATCACCACAGTGTCATCACAGCATCATCACTGCATAATCACTGCATCATCACAGCATTATATCAGCATCATCAAAGCATCATCAAGGCATGATCACTGCATCATCACAGCATCCTCACTGCATCATCACACCATCATCACTGCATCATCTCAGTATTATCACAGCATCATCACAGCGTCATCAAAGCGTCATCACAGCATCATCACTGAATAATCACTGCATCATCATAGCATCATCACAGCATCATCACTGCATCATCTCTGCATAATCACTGCATCATCAGAGCATCATCACAGCATCATCACTGCATCATCACAGCATCATCACTGCATCATCACAGAGTCATCGCAACATAATCATAGCATCATCACACCATCACAACATCATCATCGCACCGTCAACAAAGCATCAACAAAGCGTCATCAGTGCATCATTACTGCATCATCACAGTATCATCACTGCATCATCACAGCATCATCACAACATCATCACAGTGTCATCACAACATCATCACTGTATAATCACTGCATCATCACAGCATTATCACTGCATCATCGCTGCATCATCACAGCATCATCACTACATCATCACGGCGTCATCACAGCATCATCACATCATAATCACAGCATCATCACTGCATCATCACAGCGTCATCAAAGCATCATTGCAGTATCTTCACATCGTCTACGCAACATCATCACAGTGTCATAACAGCATCATCACTGCATAATCACTGCATCATCACAGCATCATCACTGCATCATCACAGCATCATCACAGTGTCATCACAGCGTCATCACAGCATCATCACTGCATAATCACACCATCATCACTGCATCATCACAGCATCATCACTGCATCATCACAGAGTCATCGCAACATAATCATAGCATCATCACAGCATCACAACATCATCATCGCAGCGTCATCACTGCATCACCACAGTGTCATCACAGCATCATCACTGCATAATCACTGCATCATCCCAGCATGATCACTGCATCATCACAGCATCCTCACTGCATCATCACAGCATACTCACTGCATCATCACACCATCATCACTGCATCATCACAGTATTACCGCAGCATCATCGCAGCGTCATCAAAGCATCATCACAGCATCATCAATGTATAATCACTCCATCATCACAGCATCATCACTGCATCATCTCTGCATCATCACTGCATCATCACATCAACTACACAATATCATCACAGCGTCATCACTGCATCATCAGTGCATCATCACTGCATCATCACAGCATCATCACAACATCATCACAGTGTCATCACAGCATCATCACTGCATCATCACTGCATCATCAGAGCATCATCACACCATCACCACTGCATCATCACAGCATCACAACATCATCACAGCGTCATCACAGCATCATCACAGTATCATCACTGCATCATCGCAGTATCATCACAACATCATCACAGTGTCATCACAGCATCATCACTGCATCATCACAGAAGCATTACAGCATCATAACAGAGTCATCACAGCATCATCACAGCATCATCCCTGCACCATCACTACATCATCACAACATCATCACACCACCATCACAGCATCATCAATGCATCATCACTACATCATCAGATAATCATTACAGCGTCATCACTGCATCATCACATCATCATCACTGCGTCATCACAGCATCATAAGAGCGTCTTCACAGCATCACCACACCATCATCATTGCATCATCACTGAATCGTCACAGCATCATCACAGTGTCATCACAGCATCATCACTGCATCATCACTGCATCATCAGAGAATCATCACACCATCACCACTGCATCATCACAGCATCACAACATCATCATCGCAGCGTCATCACTGCATCATCACAGTATCATCACTGCATCATCGCAGTATCATCACAACATCATCACAGTGTCATCACTGCATCATCGCAGTATCATCACAACATCATCACAGTGTCATCACACCATCATCAGTGCATCATCACTGCATCATCAGAGCATCATCACACCATCATCACTGCATCATCACAGCATCATCACTGCATCATCACAGAGTCATCGTAACATAATCATAGCATCATCATACCATCACAACATCATCATCGCACCGTCAACAAAGCATCAACAAAGCGTCATCAGTGCATCATTACTGCATCATCACAGCATTATCACTGCATCATCGCTGCATTATCACAGCATTATCACTACATCATCACGGCGTCATCACAGCATAGTCACAGCGTCATCACAGCATCATCACTGCATCATCACAGCGTCATCACTGCATAGTCACAGCGTCATCACAGCATCATCACTGCATCATCAAAGCGTCATCACAGTGTCATCACAGCATCATCACTGCATAATCACACCATCATCACTGCATCATCACAACATCATCACTACATCATCACAGCATCATCACTGCATCATCACAGAGTCATCAAAACATAATCATAGCATCATCACAGCATCACAACATCATCATCGCAGCGTCATCACTGCATAATCACTGCATCATCCCAGCATGATCACTGCATCATCACAGCATCCTCACAGCATACTCACTGCATCATCACACCATCATCACTGCATCATCACAGTATTACCACAGCATCATCGCAGCGTCATCAAAGCATCATCACAGCATCATCACTGCATCATCTCTGCATCATCACTGCATCATCACATCAACTACACAATATCATCACAGCGTCATCACTGCATCATCACAGCATCATAACTGCATCATCAGAGCGTCTTCCCAGCATCATCACAGAATCATCACTTCACCATCACTGCATCATCACAACATCATCAGTGTCATCACAGCATCATCACTGCATCATCACTGCATCATCAGAGCATCATCACACCATCACCACTGCATCATCACAGCATCACAACATCATCACAGCGTCATCACTACATCAACACAACGTCATCACAGCATCATCACAGTATCATCACTGCATCATCGCAGTATCATCACAACATCATCACAGTGTCATCACAGCATCATCACTGCATCATCACAGAAGCATTACAGCGTCATAACAGAGTCATCACAGCATCATCACAGCATCATCCCTGCACCATCACTACGTCATCACAATATCATCACACCACCATCACAGCATCATCAATGCATCATCACTACATCATCAGATAATCATTACAGCGTCATCACTGCATCATCACATCATCATCACTGCGTCATCACAGCATCATAAGAGCGTCTTCACAGCATCACCACACCATCATCATTGCATCATCACTGAATCGTCACAGCATCATCACAGTGTCATCACAGCATCATCACTGCATCATCACTGCATCATCAGAGAATCATCGCACCATCACCACTGCATCATCACAGCATCACAACATCATCATCGCAGCGTCATCACTACATCATCGCAGCGTCATCACTACATCAACACAGCGTCATCACTGCATCATCACAGTGTCATCACTGCATCATCGCAGTATCATCACAACATCATCACAGTGTCATCACAGCATCATCACTGCATCATCACAGAATCATTACAGTATCGTAACAGTCATCACAGCATCATCACAGCATCATCCCTGCACCATCACTACATCATCACACCACCATCACAGCATCATCAGTGCATCATCAGATAATCATTACAGCGTGATCACTGCATCATCACATCATCATCACTGCGTCATCACAGCATCATCAGAGCGTCTTCACAGCATCATCACACCATCATCACTGCATCATCACTGCATCGTCACAGCATCATCACAGCATCATCACTGCATCATAACTGCATCATCAGAGCATCATCACACCATCACCACTGCATCATCACAGCATCACAAAATCATCGCAGTGTCATCACTACATCAACACAGCGTCATCACTGCATCATCACAGTATCATCACTGCATCATCGCAGCGTCATCACAGCATCATCACTGCATAATCACTGCATCATCACAGTATCATCACTGCATCATCGCAGCATCATCACAGCATCACCACAGAGTCATCACAACATCATCACAGCATCATCCCTGCACCATCACTACATCATCACAACATCATCACACCACCTTCACAGCATCATCAGTGCATCATCACTGCATCATCAGATAATCATCACAGCGTCATCACTGTATCATCACATCATCATCACTGCGTCATCACAGCATCATCAGAGCGTCTTCACAGCATCATCACACCATCATCACTGCATCATCACTGCATCGTCACGGCATCATCACACTGTCATCACAGCATCATCACTGCATAATCACTGTATCATCAAAGCATCATCACAGCGTCATCACAGCATCATAACTGCGTCTTCACAGCGTCATCACTGCATCATCCCTGCATCATCAAAGCATCATCACATCATCATCACAGCATCATCACAGCATCATCACAGCATGATTAGAGCGTCATCAGAGCACCATCACTGCATAATCACTGCATCATCACACCATCATCACAGCATCATCACAGTATCATCACTGCATCATCACAGCATCATCACTGCATCATCACAGCATCATTAAACCGTCATCATACCATCATCACTGCATAATCACTGCATCATCAAAGCATCATCACGGCATCATCACAGCATCATTACTGCTTATTACTGCATCATCTCAGCGTCATCAGAGCATCATCATTGCATCATCATAGCATCATCACTGCATCATCACAGCATCATCACTGCATCATCACAGCATCATCAGAGTGTCATCAGAGCATCATCACAGCATCTTAACTGCTTCATCACTGCCTCATCACAGCATCATCGCATGGTCAACACTGCATCATCACAGCATCATCACTGCATAGTCACAGAATCATCAGTGCATTATCACAGTGTCATCACAGCATCATCAGAGCATCATCACACCATCACCACTGCATCGTCACTGCATCATCACAGCATCATTACAGCATCACCACAGAGTCATCACAGCATCATCACAGCATCATCCCTGCACCATCACTACATCATCACAACATCATCACACCACCATCGCAGCATCATCAGTGCATCATCACTGCATCATCAGATAACCATCACAGCGTCATCACCGTATCATCACATCATCATCACTGCGTCATCACAGCATCATCACTGCATCATCAGAGAATCATCACACCATCACCACTGCATCATCACAGCATCACAACATCATCATCGCAGCGTCATCACTACATCAACAGAGCGTCATCACTGCATCATCACAGTGTCATCACTGCATCATCGCAGTATCATCACAACATCATCACGGTGTCATCACAGCATCATCACTACATCATCACAGAATCATTACAGTATCGTAACAGAGTCATCACAGCATCATCACAGCATCATCACTGCATCATCACAGCATCATCACAGCATCCTCACTGCATCATCACACCATCATCACTGCATCATCACAGCATCATCACTGCATCATCTCTGCGTCATCACTGCATCATCACAACATCATGACTGCGTAATCACTGCATAATCACACCTTCATCACAGCATCATCACAGCATCATTACTGCTTACTGACTGCATCATCACTGCATCATCGGAGCATCACCATTACATCATCATTGCATCATAACTGCATCATCACATCATCATCACTGCATCATCACAGCATCATCAGAGCGTCATCACAGCATCATCACTGCATCATCACAGCGTCATCACAGTGTCATCGCAGCGTCATCACTGCATCATCACTGCGTCATCACAGCATCATCGCATGGTCAAAACTGCATCATCACAGCGTCATCACAGCATCATCACATCATCTACACAACATCATCACAGTGTCATCACAGCATCATCACTGCATAATCACTGTATCATCACAGCATCATCACAGCGTCATCACAGCATCATAACTGCGTCTTCACAGCGTCATCACTGCATCATCCCTGCATCATCAAAGCATCATCACATCATCATAACAGCATCATCACAGCATCATCAGAGCATGATTAGAGCGTCATCAGAGCATCATCACTGAATAATCACTGCATCATCACACCATCATCACAGCATAATCACTGCATCATCACTGCATCAACACAGCATCATCACTGCATCATCACAGCATCACTAGACCGTCATCACACCATCATCACTGCATAATCACTGCATCATCAAAGCATCATCACAGCATCATTACTGCTTATTATTGCATCATCACAGCATCATCAGAGCATCATCATTGCATCATCATAGCATCATCACTGCATCATCACAGCATCATCACTGCATCATCACTGCATCATCAGAGTGTCATCAGAGCATCATCACAGCATCTTAACTGCTTCATCACTGCCTCATCACAGCATCATCGCATGGTCAACACTGCATCATCACAGCATCATCACTGCATAGTCACAGCATCATCAGTGCATCATCACAGTGTCATCACAGCATAATCACAGCATCATCACTGCCTCATCACAGCATCATCACAGCATCATCACTGCATAATCACTGCATCATCAGAGCATCATCACATCATCACCACTGCATCATCACTGCATCATCACATCATCATCGCAGCATCATCACTACATCAACACAGCGTCATCACTGCATCATCACAGTATCATCACTGCATCATCGCAGCATCATCACATCACCACAGAGTCATCACAGCATCATCACAGCATCATCCCTGCACCATCACTACATCATCACAACATCATCACACCACCATCGCAGCATCATCAGTGCATCATCACTGCATCATCACAGCATCATCACAAAATCATCACAGAGTCATCGCAACATAATCATAGCATCGTCACAGCATCACCACATCATCATCGCAGCGTCATCACTGCATCACCACAGTGTCATCACAGCATCATCACTGCATAATCACTGCATCATCACAGCATTATATCAGCATCATCACAGCATCATCACAGCATGATCACTGCATCATCAAAGCATCATCACAGCATCCTCACTGCATCATCACACCATCATCACTGCATCATCACAGCATCATCACTGCATCATCTCTGCGTCATCACTGCATCATCACAACATCATGACTGCGTAATCACTGCATAATCACATCTTCATCACAGCATCATCACAGCATCATTACTGCTTACTTACTGCATCATCACTGCATCATCGGAGCATCACCACTACATCATCATTGCATCATAATTGCATCATCACATCATCATCACTGCATCATCACAGCATCATCAGAGTGTCATCACAGCATCATCACTGCATAGTCACAGCATCATCAGTGCATCATCACAGTGTCATCACAGCATCATCACTGCCTCATCACAGAGTAATCACAGCATCATCACTGCATACTCACTGCATCATCAGAGCATCATCACACCATCACCACTGCATCATCACTGCATCATCACATCATCATCGCAGCGTCATCACTACATCAACACAGAGTCATCACAGCATCATCACAGCATCATCCCTGCACCATCACTACATCATCACAACATCATCACACCACCATCGCAGCATCATCAGTGCATCATCACTGCATCATCAGATAATCATCACAGCGTCATCACTGTATCATCACATCATCATCACTGCGTCATCACAAC
Source organism: Somateria mollissima (assembly GCA_951411735.1). Taxonomy (NCBI): domain Eukaryota; kingdom Metazoa; phylum Chordata; class Aves; order Anseriformes; family Anatidae; genus Somateria; species Somateria mollissima. The sequence continues at coordinate 41,402 of CATOCB010000307.1, forward strand.
ATCATCATCGCAACGTCATCACTGCATCAACACAGCGTCATCACAGCATCATCACTGCATCATCACAGTATCATCACTGCATCATCACAAAATCACCACAGTGTCATCACAGCATCATCACTGCATAATCACTGCATCATCACAGCATTATATCAGCATCATCACAGCATCATCAAGGCATGATCACTGCATCATCACAGCATCCTCACTGCATCATCACACCATCATCACTGCATCATCTCAGTATTATCACAGCATCATCACAGCGTCATCAAAGCGTCATCACAGCATCATCACTGAATAATCACTGCATCATCACAGCATCATCACAGCATCATCACTGCATCATCTCTGCATAATCACTGCATCATCAGAGCATCATCACAGCATCATCACTGCATCATCACAGCATCATCACTGCATCATCACAGAGTCATCGCAACATAATCATAGCATCATCACACCATCACAACATCATCATCGCACCGTCAACAAAGCATCAACAAAGCGTCATCAGTGCATCATTACTGCATCATCACAGTATCATCACTGCATCATCACAACATCATCACTGTATAATCACTGCATCATCACAGCATTATCACTGCATCATCGCTGCATCATCACAGCATCATCACTACATCATCACGGCGTCATCACAGCATCATCACATCATAATCACAGCATCATCACTGCATCATCACAGCGTCATCAAAGCATCATTGCAGTATCTTCACATCGTCTACGCAACATCATCACAGTGTCATAACAGCATCATCACTGCATAATCACTGCATCATCACAGCATCATCACTGCATCATCACAGCATCATCACAGTGTCATCACAGCGTCATCACAGCATCATCACTGCATAATCACACCATCATCACTGCATCATCACAGCATCATCACTGCATCATCACAGAGTCATCGCAACATAATCATAGCATCATCACAGCATCACAACATCATCATCGCAGCGTCATCACTGCATCACCACAGTGTCATCACAGCATCATCACTGCATAATCACTGCATCATCCCAGCATGATCACTGCATCATCACAGCATCCTCACAGCATACTCACTGCATCATCACTGCATCATCACACCATCATCACTGCATCATCACAGTATTACCGCAGCATCATCGCAGCGTCATCAAAGCATCATCACAGCATCATCAATGAATAATCACTGCATCATCACAGCATCATCACTGCATCATCTCTGCATCATCACTGCATCATCACATCAACTACACAATATCATCACAGCGTCATCACTGCATCATCAGTGCATCATCACTGCATCATCACAGCATCATCAGAGAGTCTTCACAGCATCATCACAGCATCATCACTGCATCATCACAACATCATCACAGTGTCATCACAGCATCATCACTGCATCATCACTGCATCATCAGAGCATCATCACACCATCACCACTGCATCATCACAGCATCACAACATCATAACAGCGTCATCACAACATCAACACAACGTCATCACAGCATCATCACAGTATCATCACTGCATCATCGCAGTATCATCACAACATCATCACAGTGTCATCACAGCATCATCACTGCATCATCACAGAATCATTACAGCATCATAACAGAGTCATCACAGCATCATCACAGCATCATCCCTGCACCATCACTACATCATCACAACATCATCACACCACCATCACAGCATCATCAATGCATCATCACTACATCATCAGATAATCATTACAGCGTCATCACTGCATCATCACATCATCATCACTGCGTCATCACAGCATCATAAGAGCGTCTTCACAGCATCACCACACCATCATCATTGCATCATCACTGAATCGTCACAGCATCATCACAGTGTCATCACAGCATCATCACTGCATCATCACTGCATCATCAGAGAATCATCACACCATCACCACTGCATCATCACAGCATCACAACATCATCATCGCAGCGTCATCACTGCATCATCACAGTATCATCACTGCATCATCGCAGTATCATCACAACATCATCACAGTGTCATCACTGCATCATCGCAGTATCATCACAACATCATCACAGTGTCATCACACCATCATCAGTGCATCATCACTGCATCATCAGAGCATCATCACACCATCATCACTGCATCATCACAGCATCATCACTGCATCATCACAGAGTCATCGTAACATAATCATAGCATCATCATACCATCACAACATCATCATCGCACCGTCAACAAAGCATCAACAAAGCGTCATCAGTGCATCATTACTGCATCATCACAGCATTATCACTGCATCATCGCTGCATCATCACAGCATTATCACTACATCATCACGGCGTCATCACAGCATAGTCACAGCGTCATCACAGCATCATCACTGCATCATCACAGCGTCATCACTGCATAGTCACAGCGTCATCACAGCATCATCACTGCATAATCACACCATCATCACTGCATCATCACAACATCATCACTACATCATCACAGCATCATCACTGCATCATCACAGAGTCATCAAAACATAATCATAGCATCATCACAGCATCACAACATCATCATCGCAGCGTCATCACTGCATAATCACTGCATCATCCCAGCATGATCACTGCATCATCACAGCATCCTCACAGCATACTCACTGCATCATCACACCATCATCACTGCATCATCACAGTATTACCACAGCATCATCGCAGCGTCATCAAAGCATCATCACAGCATCATCACTGCATCATCTCTGCATCATCACTGCATCATCACATCAACTACACAATATCATCACAGCGTCATCACTGCATCATTACAGCATCATCACTGCATCATCAGAGCGTCTTCCCAGCATCATCACAGAATCATCACTGCATCATCACTGCATCATCACAACATCATCAGTGTCATCACAGCATCATCACTGCATCATCACTGCATCATCAGAGCATCATCACACCATCACCACTGCATCATCACAGCATCACAACATCATCACAGCGTCATCACTACATCAACACAACGTCATCACAGCATCATCACAGTATCATCACTGCATCATCGCAGTATCATCACAACATCATCACAGTGTCATCACAGCATCATCACTGCATCATCACAGAAGCATTACAGCGTCATAACAGAGTCATCACAGCATCATCACAGCATCATCCCTGCACCATCACTACATCATCACAACATCATCACACCACCATCACAGCATCATCAATGCATCATCACTACATCATCAGATAATCATTACAGCGTCATCACTGCATCATCACATCATCATCACTGCGTCATCACAGCATCATAAGAGCGTCTTCACAGCATCACCACACCATCATCATTGCATCATCACTGAATCGTCACAGCATCATCACAGTGTCATCACAGCATCATCACTGCATCATCACTGCATCATCAGAGAATCATCGCACCATCACCACTGCATCATCACAGCATCACAACATCATCATCGCAGCGTCATCACTACATCATCGCAGCGTCATCACTACATCAACACAGCGTCATCACTGCATCATCACAGTGTCATCACTGCATCATCGCAGTATCATCACAACATCATCACAGTGTCATCACAGCATCATCACTGCATCATCACAGCATCATTACAGTATCGTAACAGTCATCACAGCATCATCACAGCATCATCCCTGCACCATCACTACATCATCACACCACCATCACAGCATCATCAGTGCATCATCAGATAATCATTACAGCGTCATCACTGCATCATCACATCATCATCACTGCGTCATCACAGCATCATCAGAGCGTCTTCACAGCATCATCACACCATCATCACTGCATCATCACTGCATCGTCACAGCATCATCACAGCATCATCACTGCATCATAACTGCATCATCAGAGCATCATCACACCATCACCACTGCATCATCACAGCATCACAAAATCATCGCAGTGTCATCACTACATCAACACAGCGTCATCACTGCATCATCACAGTATCATCACTGCATCATCGCAGCGTCATCACTACATCAACACAGCGTCATCACTGCATCATCACAGTATCATCACTGCATCATCGCAGCATCATCACAGCATCACCACAGAGTCATCACAACATCATCACAGCATCATCCCTGCACCATCACTACATCATCACAACATCATCACACCACCATCACAGCATCATCAGTGCATCATCACTGCATCATCAGATAATCATCACAGCGTCATCACTGTATCATCACTGCATCATCACTGCATCGTCACAGCATCATCACACTGTCATCACAGCATCATCACTGCATAATCACTGTATCATCAAAGCATCATCACAGCGTCATCACAGCATCATAACTGCGTCTTCACAGCGTCATCACTGCATCATCCCTGCATCATCAAAGCATCATCACATCATCATCACAGCATCATCACAGCATCATCACAGCATGATTAGAGCGTCATCAGAGCACCATCACTGCATAATCACTGCATCATCACACCATCATCACAGCATCATCACAGTATCATCACTGCATCATCACAGCATCATCACTGCATCATCACAGCATCATTAGACCGTCATCATACCATCATCACTGCATAATCACTGCATCATCAAAGTATCATCACAGCATCATCACAGCATCATTACTGCTTATTACTGCATCATCTCAGCGTCATCAGAGCATCATCATTGCATCATCATAGCATCATCACTGCATCATCACAGCATCATCACTGCATCATCACAGCATCATCAGAGTGTCATCAGAGCATCATCACAGCATCTTAACTGCTTCATCACTGCCTCATCACAGCATCATCGCATGGTCAACACTGCATCATCACAGCATCATCACTGCATAGTCACAGCATCATCAGTGCATTATCACAGTGTCATCACAGCATCATCAGAGCATCATCACACCATCACCACTGCATCGTCACTGCATCATCACAGCATCATTACAGCATCACCACAGAGTCATCACAGCATCATCACAGCATCATCCCTGCACCATCACTACATCATCACACCATCATCACACCACCATCGCAGTATCATCAGTGCATCATCACTGCATCATCAGAGCATCATCACACCATCACCACTGCATCATCACAGCATCACAACATCATCACAGCGTCATCACAACATCAACACAACGTCATCACAGCATCATCACAGTATCATCACTGCATCATCGCAGTATCATCACAACATCATCACAGTGTCATCACAGCATCATCACTGCATCATCACAGAATCATTACAGCATCATAACAGAGTCATCACAGCATCATCACAGCATCATCCCTGCACCATCACTACATCATCACAACATCATCACACCACCATCACAGCATCATCAATGCATCATCACTACATCATCAGATAATCATTACAGCGTCATCACTGCATCATCACATCATCATCACTGCGTCATCACAGCATCATAAGAGCGTCTTCACAGCATCACCACACCATCATCATTGCATCATCACTGAATCGTCACAGCATCATCACAGTGTCATCACAGCATCATCACTGCATCATCACTGCATCATCAGAGAATCATCACACCATCACCACTGCATCATCACAGCATCACAACATCATCATCGCAGCGTCATCACTGCATCATCACAGTATCATCACTGCATCATCGCAGTATCATCACAACATCATCACAGTGTCATCACACCATCATCAGTGCATCATCACTGCATCATCAGAGCATCATCACACCATCATCACTGCATCATCACAGCATCATCACTGCATCATCACAGAGTCATCGTAACATAATCATAGCATCATCATACCATCACAACATCATCATCGCACCGTCAACAAAGCATCAACAAAGCGTCATCAGTGCATCATTACTGCATCATCACAGCATTATCACTGCATCATCGCTGCATCATCACAGCATTATCACTACATCATCACAACATCATCACACCACCATCACAGCATCATCAATGCATCATCACTACATCATCAGATAATCATTACAGCGTCATCACTGCATCATCACATCATCATCACTGCGTCATCACAGCATCATAAGAGCGTCTTCACAGCATCACCACACCATCATCATTGCATCATCACTGAATCGTCACAGCATCATCAAAGTGTCATCACAGCATCATCACTGCATCATCACTGCATCATCAGAGAATCATCACACCATCACCACTGCATCATCACAGCATCACAACATCATCATCGCAGCGTCATCACTGCATCATCACAGTATCATCACTGCATCATCGCAGTATCATCACAACATCATCACAGTGTCATCACTGCATCATCGCAGTATCATCACAACATCATCACAGTGTCATCACACCATCATCAGTGCATCATCACTGCATCATCAGAGCATCATCACACCATCATCACTGCATCATCACAGCATCATCACTGCATCATCACAGAGTCATCGTAACATAATCATAGCATCATCATACCATCACAACATCATCATCGCACCGTCAACAAAGCATCAACAAAGCGTCATCAGTGCATCATTACTGCATCATCACAGCATTATCACTGCATCATCGCTGCATCATCACAGCATTATCACTACATCATCACGGCGTCATCACAGCATAGTCACAGCGTCATCACAGCATCATCACTGCATCATCACAGCGTCATCACTGCATAGTCACAGCGTCATCACAGCATCATCACTGCATAATCACACCATCATCACTGCATCATCACAACATCATCACTACATCATCACAGCATCATCACTGCATCATCACAGAGTCATCAAAACATAATCATAGCATCATCACAGCATCACAACATCATCATCGCAGCGTCATCACTGCATAATCACTGCATCATCCCAGCATGATCACTGCATCATCACAGCATCCTCACAGCATACTCACTGCATCATCACACCATCATCACTGCATCATCACAGTATTACCACAGCATCATCGCAGCGTCATCAAAGCATCATCACAGCATCATCACTGCATCATCTCTGCATCATCACTGCATCATCACATCAACTACACAATATCATCACAGCGTCATCACTGCATCATTACAGCATCATCACTGCATCATCAGAGCGTCTTCCCAGCATCATCACAGAATCATCACTGCATCATCACTGCATCATCACAACATCATCAGTGTCATCACAGCATCATCACTGCATCATCACTGCATCATCAGAGCATCATCACACCATCACCACTGCATCATCACAGCATCACAACATCATCACAGCGTCATCACTACATCAACACAACGTCATCACAGCATCATCACAGTATCATCACTGCATCATCGCAGTATCATCACAACATCATCACAGTGTCATCACAGCATCATCACTGCATCATCACAGAAGCATTACAGCGTCATAACAGAGTCATCACAGCATCATCACAGCATCATCCCTGCACCATCACTACATCATCACAACATCATCACACCACCATCACAGCATCATCAATGCATCATCACTACATCATCAGATAATCATTACAGCGTCATCACTGCATCATCACATCATCATCACTGCGTCATCACAGCATCATAAGAGCGTCTTCACAGCATCACCACACCATCATCATTGCATCATCACTGAATCGTCACAGCATCATCACAGTGTCATCACAGCATCATCACTGCATCATCACTGCATCATCAGAGAATCATCACACCATCACCACTGCATCATCACTGCATCGTCACAGCATCATCACACTGTCATCACAGCATCATCACTGCATAATCACTGTATCATCAAAGCATCATCACAGCGTCATCACAGCATCATAACTGCGTCTTCACAGCGTCATCACTGCATCATCCCTGCATCATCAAAGCATCATCACATCATCATCACAGCATCATCACAGCATCATCACAGCATGATTAGAGCGTCATCAGAGCACCATCACTGCATAATCACTGCATCATCACACCATCATCACAGCATCATCACAGTATCATCACTGCATCATCACAGCATCATCACTGCATCATCACAGCATCATTAGACCGTCATCATACCATCATCACTGCATAATCACTGCATCATCAAAGCATCATCACAGCATCATCACAGCATCATTACTGCTTAATACTGCATCATCTCAGCGTCATCAGAGCATCATCATTATATCATCATAGCATCATCACTGCATCATCACAGCATCATCACTGCATCATCACAGCATCATCAGAGTGTCATCAGAGCATCATCACAGCATCTTAACTGCTTCATCACTGCCTCATCACAGCATCATCGCATGGTCAACACTGCATCATCACAGCATCATCACTGCATAGTCACAGCATCATCAGTGCATTATCACAGTGTCATCACAGCATCATCAGAGCATCATCACACCATCACCACTGCATCGTCACTGCATCATCACAGCATCATTACAGCATCACCACAGAGTCATCACAGCATCATCACAGCATCATCCCTGCACCATCACTACATCATCACAACATCATCACACCACCATCGCAGCATCATCAGTGCATCATCACTGCATCATCAGATAATCATCACAGCGTCATCACCGTATCATCACATCATCATCACTGCGTCATCACAGCATCATCACTGCATCATCAGAGAATCATCACACCATCACCACTGCATCATCACAGCATCACAACATCATCATCGCAGCGTCATCACTACATTAACACAGCGTCATCACTGCATCATCACAGTGTCATCACTGCATCATCGCAGTATCATCACAACATCATCACGGTGTCATCACAGCATCATCACTACATCATCACAGAATCATTACAGTATCGTAACAGAGTCATCACAGCATCATCCCTGCACCATCACTACATCATCACACCACCATCACAGCATCATCAGTGCATCATCAGATAATCATTACAGCGTCATCACTGCATCATCACATCATCATCACTGCGTCATCACAGCATCATCAGAGCGTCTTCACAGCATCATCAACCATCATCACTGCATCATCACTGCATCGTCACAGCATCATCACAGTATCATCACAGCATCATCACTGCATCATCACTGCATCATCAGAGCATCATCACACCATCATCACTGCATCATCACTGCATCATCACAGCATCATCACAGCATCATCACTGCATCATAACTGCATCATCAGAGCAGCATCACACCATCATCACTGCATCATCAGAGAATCATCACACCATCACCACTGCATCATCACAGCATCACAACATCATCATCGCAGCGTCATCACTACATCAACACAGCGTCATCACTGCATCATCACAGTGTCATCACTGCATCATCGCAGTATCATCACAACATCATCACGGTGTCATCACAGCATCATCACTACATCATCACAGAATCATTACAGTATCGTAACAGAGTCATCACAGCATCATCACAGCATCATCCCTGCACCATCACTACATCATCACACCACCATCACAGCATCATCAGTGCATCATCAGATAATCATTACAGCGTCATCACTGCATCATCACATCATCATCACTGCGTCATCACAGCATCATCAGAGCGTCTTCACAGCATCATCACACCATCATCACTGCATCATCACTGCATCGTCACAGCATCATCACAGTGTCATCACAGCATCATCACTGCATCATCACTGCATCATCAGAGCATCATCACACCATCATCACTGCATCATCACTGCATCATCACAGCATCCTCACAGCATCATCACTGCATCATAACTGCATCATCAGAGCAGCATCACACCATCATCACTGCATCATCACACCATCATCACTGCATCATCACTGCATCATCACTGCATCATAACTGCATCATCAGAGCATCATCACACCATCACCACTGCATCATCACAGCATCACAAAATCATCGCAGTGTCATCACTACATCAACACAGCGTCATCACTGCATCATCACAGTATCATCACTGCATCATCGCAGCGTCATCACTACATCAACACAGCGTCATCACTGCATCATCACAGTATCATCACTGCATCATCGCAGCATCATCACAGCATCACCACAGAGTCATCACAGCATCATCACAGCATCATCCCTGCACCATCACTACATCATCACAACATCATCACACCACCATCACAGCATCATCAGTGCATCATCACTGCATCATCAGATAATCATCACAGCGTCATCACTGTATCATCACATCATCATCACTGCGTCATCACAGCATCATCAGAGCGTCTTCACAGCATCATCACACCATCATCACTGCATCATCACTGCATAGTCACAGCATCATCACAGTGTCATCACAGCATCATCACTGCATAATCACTGTATCATCAAAGCATCATCACAGCGTCATCACAGCATCATAACTGCGTCTTCACAGCGTCATCACTGCATCATCCCTGCATCATCAAAGCATCATCACATCATCATCACAGCATCATCACAGCATCATCACAGCATGATTAGAGCGTCATCACAGCATCATCACTGCATAATCACTGCATCATCACACCATCATCACAGCATCATCACAGTATCATCACTGCATCATCACAGCATCATCACTGTATCATCACAGCATCATTAGACCGTCATCACACCATCATCACTGCATAATCACTGCATCATCAAAGCATCATCACAGCATCATCACAGCATCATTACTGCTTATTACTGCATCATCTAAGCGTCATCAGAGCATCATCATTGCATCATCATAGCATCATCACTGCATCATCACAGCATCATCACTGCATCATCAGAGTGTCATCAGAGTATCATCGCAGCATCTTAACTGCTTCATCACTGCCTCATCACAACATCACCGCATGGTCAACACTCCATCATCACAGCATCATCACTGCATAGTCACAGCATCATCAGTGCATCATCACAGTGTCATCACAGCATCATCAGAGCATCATCACACCATCACCACTGCATCGTCACTGCATCATCACAGCATCATTACAGCATCACCACAGAGTCATCACAGCATCATCCCTGCACCATCACTACATCATCACAACATCATCACACCACCATCGCAGCATCATCAGTGCATCATCACTGCATCATCAGATAATCATCACAGCGTCATCATTGTATCATCACATCATCATCACTGCGTCATCACAGCATCATCATAGCGTCTTCACAGCATCATCACACCATCATCACTGCATCATCACTGCATCGTCACAGCATCATCACAGCATCATCACTGCATAATCACTGCATCATCAGAGCATCATCACACCATCATCACTGCATCATCACTGCATCATCACAGAGTCATCGCAACATAATCATAGCATCATCGGAGCATCACAACATCATCATCGCAGCGTCATCACTGCATCACCACAGTGTCATCACAGCATCATCACTGCATAATCACTGCATCATCACAGCATTATATCAGCATCATCACAGCATCATCACTGCATGATCACTGCATCATCAAAGCATCATCACAGCATCCTCACTGCATCATCACACCATCATCACTGCATCATCACAGCATCATCACTGCATCATCTCTGCGTCATCACTGCATCATCACAACATCATGACTGCGTAATCACTGCATAATCACATCTTCATCACAGCATCATCACAGCATCGTTACTGCTTACTTACTGCATCATCAGTGCATCATCAGATCATCACCACTACATCATCATTGCATCATAACTGCATCATCACTGCATCATCACAGCATCATCGGAGCGTCATCACAGCATCATCACAGCGTCATCACTGCATCATCACTGCGTCATCACAGCATCATCGCATGGTCAAAACTGCATCATCACAGCATCATCACAGCGTCATCACAGCATCATCACATCATCTACACAACATCATCACAGTGTCATCACAGCATCATCACTGCATAATCACTGTATCATCAAAGCATCATCACAGCGTCATCACACCATCATAACTGCGTCTTCACAGCGTCATCACTGCATCATCCCTGCATCATCAAAGCATCATCACATCATCATCACAGCATCATCACAGCATCATCAGAGCATGATTAGAGCGTCATCAGAGCATCATCACTGCATAATCACTGCGTCATCACACCATCATCACAGCATCATTACTGCTTATTACTGCATCATCTCAGCGTCATCAGAGCATCATCATTGCATCATCATAGCATCATCACTGAATCATCACAGCATCATCAGAGTGTCATCAGAGCATCATCACAGCATCTTAACTGCTTCATCACTGCCTCATCACAGCATCATCGCATGGTCAACACTGCATCATCACAGCATCATCACTGCATAGTCACAGCATCATCAGTACATCATCACAGTGTCATCACAGCATCATCACTGCATAATCACTGCATCATCAGACCATCATCACACCATCACCAATGCATCATCACTGCATCATCACATCATCATCGCAGCGTCATCACTACATCAACACGGCGTCATCACTGCATCATCACAGTATCATCACTGCATCATCACAACATCACCGCAGAGTCATCACAGCATCATCACAGCATCATCGCAGCGTCATCACTACATCATCACAACATCATCACACCACCATCGCAGCATCATCATCATCAGTGCATCATCACTGCATCATCAGATAATCATCACAGCGTCATCACTGTATCATCACAGCATCATCACTGCGTCATCACAGCATCATCAGAGCGTCTTCACAGCATCATCACACCATCATCACTGCATCATCACTGCATCGTCACAGCATCATCACAGTGTCATCACAGCATCATCACTGCATAATCACTGCATCATCAGAGCATCATCACACCATCATCACTGCATCATCACAGTGTCACCACAGCGTCATCACAGCATCATCAGAGCGTCATCACAACATCATCACAGCATCACTGCATCATCACAGCGTCATCATAGTGTCATCGCAGCGTCATCACTGCATCATCACTGCGTCATTACAGCATCATAGCATGGTCAACACTGCATCATCACAGCATGATCACAGCGTCATCACAGCATCATCACATCATCTACACAACATCTTCACAGTGTCATCACAGCATCATCACTGCATAATCACTGTATCATCACAGCATCATCACAGTGTCATCACAGCATCATAACTGCGTCTTCACAGCGTCATCACTGCATCATCCCTGCATCATCAAAGCATCATCACATCATCATCACAGCATCATCACAGCATCATCAGAGCATGATTAGAGCATCATCACTGCATAATCACTGCATCATCAAAGCATCATCACAGCATCATTACTGCTTATTACTGCATCATCACAGCGTGATCAGAGCATCATCATTGCATCATCATAGCATCATCACAGCATCACCACAGCATCATCAGAGTGTCATCAGAGCATCATCACAGCATCTTAACTGCTTCATCACTGCCTCATCACAGCATCATCGGATGGTCAACACTGCATCATCACTGCATAGTCACAGCATCATCAGTGCATCATCACAGTGTCATCACAGCATCATCACAGCATCATCACAGCATCATCACACCATCATCACTGCATCATCACAGAGTCATCACAGCATCATCAGTGCATCATCACTGCATCATCAGATAATCATCACAGCGTCATCACTGTATCATCACAGCATCATCACTACGTCATCACAGCATCATCAGAGCGTCTTCACAGCATCATCACACCATCATCACTGCATCATCACAGAGTCATCGCAACATAATCATAGCATCGTCACAGCATCACAACATCATCATCGCAGCATCATCACTGCATCATCACAGTATCATCACTGCATCATCACAAAATCACCACAGTGTCATCACAGCATCATCACTGCATAATCACTGCATCATCACAGCATTATATCAGCATCATCACAGCGTCATCAAAGCATCATCACAGCATCATCACTGAATAATCACTGCATCATCACAGCATCATCACAGCATCATCACTGCATCATCTCTGCATCATCACCTCATCATCACTGCATCATCACATCAACTACACAATATCGTCACAGCGTCATCACTGCATAATCACTGCATCATCACTGCATTATCACAGCATCATCACAGCATCATCACTGCATCATCACAACATCATCACAGTGTCATAACAGCATCATCACTGCATCATAAGAGCATCATCATCACACCATCACCACTGCATCATCACAGCATCACAACATCATCATCGCAGCGTCATCACTACATCATCACAGTATCATCACTGCATCATCGCAGTATCATCACAACATCATCACAGTGTCATCACAGCGTCATCACTGCATCATCAAAGCATCATCACTGCATCATCACAGCATCATCAGAGCGTCTTCACAGCATCATCACACCATCATCACTGCATCATCACTGCATCGTCACAGCATCATCACAGTGTCATCACAGCATCATCACTGCATCATCAGAGCATCATCACACCATCATCACTGCATCATCACAGCATCATCACTGCATCATCACAGCATCATCACTGCATCATCACAGCATCATCACAGTGTCATCACAGCGTCATCACAGCATCATCACTGCATAATCACACCATCATCACTGCATCATCACAACATCATCACTGCATCATCACAGCATCATCACTGCATCATCACAGAGTCATCGCAACATAATCATAGCATCATCACAGCATCACAACATCATCATCGCAGCGTCATCACTGCATCACCACAGTGTCATCACAGCATCATCACTGCATAATCACTGCATCATCCCAGCATGATCACTGCATCATCACAGCATACTCACTGCATCATCACACCATCATCACTGCATCATCACAGTATTACCACAGCATCATCGCAGCGTCATCAAAGCATCATCACAGCATCATCAATGAATAATCACTGCATCATCACAGCATCATCACTGCATCATCACTGCATCATCACATCAACTACACAATATCATCACAGCGTCATCACTGCATCATCACTGCATCATCACTGCATCATCAGAGAGTCTTCACAGCATCATCACAGCATCATCATTGCATCATCACAACATCATCACAGTGTCATCACTGCATCATCAGAGCATCATCACACCATCACCACTGCATCATCACAACATCACAACATCATCACAGCGTCATCACTACATCAACACAACGTCATCACAGTATCATCACTGCATCATCGCAGTATCATCACAACATCATCACAGTGTCATCACAGCATCATCACTGCATCATCACAGAATCATTACAGCATCATAACAGAGTCATCACTGCATCATCACAGCATCATCACTGCATCATCACAGCATCATCAGAGCGTCTTCACAGCATCATCACAGCATCATCACTGCATCATCACTGCATCATCACAACATCATCACAGTGTCATCACAGCATCATCACAGTGTCATCGCAGCGTCATCACTGCATCATCACTGCGTCATCACAGCATCATCGCATGGTCAAAACTGCATCATCACAGCATCATCACAGCGTCATCACAGCATCATAACTGCGTCTTCACAGCGTCATCACTGCATCATCCCTGCATCATCAAAGCATCATCACATCATCATCACAGCATCATCACAGCATCATCAGAGCATGATTAGAGCGTCATCAGAGCATCATCACTGCATAATCACTGCATCATCACACCATCATCACAGCATAATCACTGCATCATCACTGCATCAACACAGCATCATCACTGCATCATCACAGCATCATTAGACCGTCATCACACCATCATCAATGCATAATCACTGCATCATCAAAGCATCATCACAGCATCATTACTGCTTATTACTGCATCATCACAGCATCATCAGAGCATCATCATTGCATCATCATAGCATCATCACTGCATCATCACAGCATCATCACTGCATCATCACAGCATCATCAGAGTGTCATCAGAGCATCATCACAGCATCTTAACTGCTTCATCACTGCCTCATCACAGCATCATCGCATGGTCAACACTGCATCATCACAGCATCATCACTGCATAGTCACAGCATCATCAGTGCATCATCACAGTGTCATCACAGCATCATCACAGCACCATCACAGCATCATCACTGCATAATCACTGCATCATCAGAGCATCATCACACCATCACCACTGCATCATCACAGCATCACAACATCATCATCGCAGCGTCATCACTACATCAACACAGCGTCATCACTGCATCATCACAGTATCATCACTGCATCATCGCAGCATCATCACAACATCACCAGAGAGTCATCACAGCATCATCACAGCATCATCCCTGCACCATCACTACATCATCACAACATCATCACACCACCATCGCAGCATCATCAGTGCATCATCACTGCATCATCAGATAATCATCACAGCGTCATCACTGTATCATCACATCATCATCACTGCGTCATCACAGCATCATCAGAGCGTCTTCACAGCATCATCACACCATCATCACTGCATCATCACTGCATCATCACAGAGTCATCGCAACATAATCATAGCATCGTCACAGCATCACAACATCATCATCGCAGCGTCATCACTGCATCAACACAGCGTCATCACAGCATCATCACTGCATCATCACAGTATCATCACTGCATCATCACAAAATCACCACAGTGTCATCACAGCATCATCACTGCATAATCACTGCATCATCACAGCATTATATCAGCATCATCACAGCATCATCAAGGCATGATCACTGCATCATCACTGCATCATCTCAGTATTATCACAGCATTATCACAGCGTCATCAAAGCATCATCACAGCATCATCACTGAATAATCACTGCATCATCACAGCATCATCACAGCATCATCACTGCATCATCTCTGCATCATCACCTCATCATCACTGCATCATCACATCAACTACACAATATCGTCACAGCGTCATCACTGCATAATCACTGCATCATCACTGCATTATCACAGCATCATCAGAGCGTCTTCACAGCATCACCACTGCATCATCACAGCATCATCACTGCATCATCACAGAGTCATCGCAACATAATCATAGCATCATCATTGCATCACAACATCATCATCGCAGCGTCATCACTGCATCACCACAGTGTCATCACAGCATCATCACTGCATAATCACTGCATCATCCCAGCATGATCAGTGCATCATCACAGCATCCTCACTGCATCATCAAAGCATACTCACTGCATCATCACACCATCATCACTGCATCATCACAGTATTACCACAGCATCATCGCAGCGTCATCAAAGCATCATCACAGCATCATCAATGAATAATCACTGCATCATCACAGCATCATCACTGCATCATCTCTGCATCATCACTGCATCATCACATCAACTACACAATATCATCACAGCGTCATCACTGCATCATCACAGCATCATCACTGCATCATCAGAGCGTCTTCACAGCATCATCACAGCATCATCATTGCATCATCACAACATCATCAAAGTGTCATCACAGCATCATCACTGCATCATCAGAGCATCATCACACCATCACCACTGCATCATCACAGCATCACAACATCATCACAGCGTCATCACTACATCAACACAACGTCATCACAGCATCATCACAGTATCATCACTGCATCATCGCAGTATCATCACAGTGTCATCACAGCATCATCACTGCATCATCACAGAATCATTACAGCATCATAACAGAGTCATCACAGCATCATCACAGCATCATCCCTGTACCATCACTACATCATCACAACATCATCACACCACCATCACAGCATCATCAATGCATCATCATTACATCATCAGATAATCATTACAGCGTCATCACTGCATCATCACATCATCATCACTGCGTCATCACAGCATCATCAGAGCGTCTTCACAGCATCACCACACCATCATCATTGCATCATCACTGCATCATCAGAGAATCATCACACCATCACAGCATCACAACATCATCATCGCAGCGTCATCACTACATCAACACAGCGTCATCACTGCATCATCACAGTATCATCACAACATCATCACAGTGTCATCACAGCATCATCACTGCATCGTCACAGAATCATTACAGTATCGTAACAGAGTCATCACAGCATCATCACAGCATCATCCCTGCACCATCACTACATCATCACACCACCATCACAGCATCATCAGTGCATCATCAGATAATCATTACAGCGTCATCACTGCATCATCACATCATCATCACTGCGTCATCACAGCATCATCAGAGCGTCTTCACAGCATCATCACACCATCATCACTGCATCATCACTGCATCATCACTGCATCATAACTGCATCATCAGAGCATCATCACACCATCACCACTGCATCATCACAGCATCACAAAATCATCGCAGTGTCATCACTACATCAACACAGCGTCATCACTGCATCATCACAGTATCATCACTGCATCATCGCAGCGTCATCACTACATCAACACAGCGTCATCACAGCATCATCACAGCATCATCCCTGCACCATCACTACGTCATCACAACATCATCACACCACCATCACAGCATCATCAATGCATCATCACAGCGTCATCACTGTATCATCAAATCATCATCACTGCGTCATCACAGCATCATCAGAGCGTCTTCACAGCATCATCACACCATCATCACTGCATCATCACTGCATAGTCACAGCATCATCACAGTGTCATCACAGCATCATCACTGCATAATCACTGTATCATCAAAGCATCATCACAGCGTCATCACAGCATCATAACTGCGTCTTCACAGCGTCATCACTGCATCATCCCTGCATCATCAAAGCATCATCACATCATCATCACAGCATCATCACAGCATCATCACAGCATGATTAGAGCGTCATCACAGCATCATCACTGCATAATCACTGCATCATCACACCATCATCACAGCATCATCACAGTATCATCACAGCATCATCACTGCATCATCACAGCATCATTAGACCGTCATCATACCATCATCACTGCATAATCACTGCATTATCAAAGCATCATCACAGCATCATCACAGCATCATTACTGCTTATTACTGCATCATCTCAGCGTCATCAGAGCATCATCATTGCATCATCATAGCATCATCACTGCATCATCACAGCATCATCACTGCATCATCACAGCATCATCAGAGTGTCATCAGAGCATCATCACAGCATCTTAACTGCTTCATCACTGCCTCATCACAGCATCATCGCATGGTCAACACTGCATCATCACAGCATCATCACTGCATAGTCACAGCATCATCAGTGCATTATCACAGTGTCATCACAGCATCATCAGAGCATCATCACACCATCACCACTGCATCGTCACTGCATCATCACAGCATCATTACAGCATCACCACAGAGTCATCACAGCATCATCACAGCATCATCCCTGCACCATCACTACATCATCACACCATCATCACACCACCATCGCAGCATCATCAGTGCATCATCACTGCATCATCAGAGCATCATCACACCATCACCACTGCATCATCACAGCATCACAACATCATCACAGCGTCATCACAACATCAACACAACGTCATCACAGCATCATCACAGTATCATCACTGCATCATCGCAGTATCATCACAACATCATCACAGTGTCATCACAGCATCATCACTGCATCATCACAGAATCATTACAGCATCATAACAGAGTCATCACAGCATCATCACAGCATCATCCCTGCACCATCACTACATCATCACAACATCATCACACCACCATCACAGCATCATCAATGCATCATCACTACATCATCAGATAATCATTACAGCGTCATCACTGCATCATCACATCATCATCACTGCGTCATCACAGCATCATAAGAGCGTCTTCACAGCATCACCACACCATCATCATTGCATCATCACTGAATCGTCACAGCATCATCACAGTGTCATCACAGCATCATCACTGCATCATCACTGCATCATCAGAGAATCATCACACCATCACCACTGCATCATCACAGCATCACAACATCATTATCGCAGCGTCATCACTGCATCATCACAGTATCATCACTGCATCATCGCAGTATCATCACAACATCATCACAGTGTCATCACACCATCATCAGTGCATCATCACTGCATCATCAGAGCATCATCACACCATCATCACTGCATCATCACAGCATCATCACTGCATCATCACAGAGTCATCGTAACATAATCATAGCATCATCATACCATCACAACATCATCATCGCAACGTCTACAAAGCATCAACAAAGCGTCATCAGTGCATCATTACTGCATCATCATAGCATTATCACTGCATCATCGCTGCATCATCACAGCATTATCACTACATCATCACGGCGTCATCACAGCATAGTCACAGCGTCATCACAGCATCATCACTGCATCATCACAGCGTCATCACTGCATAGTCACAGCGTCATCACAGCATCATCACTGCATAATCACACCATCATCACTGCATCATCACAACATCATCACTACATCATCACAGCATCATCACTGCATCATCACAGAGTCATCAAAACATAATCATAGCATCATCACAGCATCACAACATCATCATCGCAGCGTCATCACTGCATAATCACTGCATCATCCCAGCATGATCACTGCATCATCACAGCATCCTCACAGCATACTCACTGCATCATCACACCATCATCACTGCATCATCACAGTATTACCACAGCATCATCGCAGCGTCATCAAAGCATCATCACAGCATCATCACTGCATCATCTCTGCATCATCACTGCATCATCACATCAACTACACAATATCATCACAGCGTCATCACTGCATCATTACAGCATCATCACTGCATCATCAGAGCGTCTTCCCAGCATCATCACAGAATCATCACTGCATCATCACTGCATCATCACAACATCATCAGTGTCATCACAGCATCATCACTGCATCATCACTGCATCATCAGAGCATCATCACACCATCACCACTGCATCATCACAGCATCACAACATCATCACAGCGTCATCACTACATCAACACAACGTCATCACAGCATCATCACAGTATCATCACTGCATCATCGCAGTATCATCACAACATCATCACAGTGTCATCACAGCATCATCACTGCATCATCACAGAAGCATTACAGCGTCATAACAGAGTCATCACAGCATCATCACAGCATCATCCCTGCACCATCACTACATCATCACAACATCATCACACCACCATCACAGCATCATCAATGCATCATCACTACATCATCAGATAATCATTACAGCGTCATCACTGCATCATCACATCATCATCACTGCGTCATCACAGCATCATAAGAGCGTCTTCACAGCATCACCACACCATCATCATTGCATCATCACTGAATCGTCACAGCATCATCACAGTGTCATCACAGCATCATCACTGCATCATCACTGCATCATCAGAGAATCATCACACCATCACCACTGCATCATCACAGCATCACAACATCATCATCGCAGCGTCATCACTGCATCATCACAGTATCATCACTGCATCATCGCAGTATCATCACAACATCATCACAGTGTCATCACTGCATCATCGCAGTATCATCACAACATCATCACAGTGTCATCACACCATCATCAGTGCATCATCACTGCATCATCAGAGCATCATCACACCATCATCACTGCATCATCACAGCATCATCACTGCATCATCACAGAGTCATCGTAACATAATCATAGCATCATCACAGCATCACAACATCATCATCGCAGCGTCATCACTACATCATCGCAGCGTCATCACTACATCAACACAGCGTCATCACTGCATCATCACAGTGTCATCACTGCATCATCGCAGTATCATCACAACATCATCACAGTGTCATCACAGCATCATCACTGCATCATCACAGAATCATTACAGTATCGTAACAGTCATCACAGCATCATCACAGCATCATCCCTGCACCATCACTACATCATCACACCACCATCACAGCATCATCAGTGCATCATCAGATAATCATTACAGCGTGATCACTGCATCATCACATCATCATCACTGCGTCATCACAGCATCATCAGAGCGTCTTCACAGCATCATCACACCATCATCACTGCATCATCACTGCATCGTCACAGCATCATCACAGCATCATCACTGCATCATAACTGCATCATCAGAGCATCATCACACCATCACCACTGCATCATCACAGCATCACAAAATCATCGCATTGTCATCACTACATCAACACAGCGTCATCACTGCATCATCACAGTATCATCACTGCATCATCGCAGCGTCATCACATCAACACAGCGTCATCACTGCATCATCACAGTATCATCACTGCATCATCGCAGCATCATCACAGCATCACCACAGAGTCATCACAACATCATCACAGCATCATCCCTGCACCATCAGTACATCATCACAACATCATCACACCACCTTCACATCATCATCACTGCGTCATCACAGCATCATCAGAGCGTCTTCACAGCATCATCACACCATCATCACTGCATCATCACTGCATCGTCACAGCATCATCACACTGTCATCACAGCATCATCACTGCATAATCACTGTATCATCAAAGCATCATCACAGCGTCATCACAGCATCATAACTGCGTCTTCACAGCGTCATCACTGCATCATCCCTGCATCATCAAAGCATCATCACATCATCATCACAGCATCATCACAGCATCATCACAGCATGATTAGAGCGTCATCAGAGCACCATCACTGCATAATCACTGCATCATCACACCATCATCACAGCATCATCACAGTATCATCACTGCATCATCACAGCATCATCACTGCATCATCACAGCATCATTAGACCGTCATCATACCATCATCACTGCATAATCACTGCATCATCAAAGCATCATCACAGCATCATCACAGCATCATTACTGCTTAATACTGCATCATCTCAGCGTCATCAGAGCATCATCATTACATCATCATAGCATCATCACTGCATCATCACAGCATCATCACTGCATCATCACAGCATCATCAGAGTGTCATCAGAGCATCATCACAGCATCTTAACTGCTTCATCACTGCCTCATCACAGCATCATCGCATGGTCAACACTGCATCATCACAGCATCATCACTGCATAGTCACAGCATCATCAGTGCATTATCACAGTGTCATCACAGCATCATCAGAGCATCATCACACCATCACCACTGCATCGTCACTGCATCATCACAGCATCATTACAGCATCACCACAGAGTCATCACAGCATCATCACAGCATCATCCCTGCACCATCACTACATCATCACAACATCATCACACCACCATCGCAGCATCATCAGTGCATCATCACTGCATCATCAGATAATCATCACAGCGTCATCACCGTATCATCACATCATCATCACTGCGTCATCACAGCATCATCAGAGCGTCTTCAAAGCATCATCACACCGTCATCACTGCATCATCACTGCATCGTCACAGCATCATCACAGCATCATCACTGCATAATCACTGCATCATCAGAGCATCATCACACCATCATCACTGCATCATCACTGCATCATCACAGAGTCATTGCAACATAATCATAGCATCATCAGAGCATCACAACATCATCATCGCAGCGTCATCACTGCATCACCACAGTGTCATCACAGCATAATCACTGCATCATCACAGCATTATATCAGCATCATCACAGCATCATCACTGCATGATCACTGCATCATCAAAGCATCATCACAGCATCCTCACTGCATCATCACACCATCATCACAGCATCATCACAGCATCATCACTGCATCATCTCTGCGTCATCACTGCATCATCACAACATCATGACTGCGTAATCACTGCATAATCACATCTTCATCACAGCATCATCACAGCATCATTACTGCTTACTTACTGCATCATCAGTGCATCATCAGATCATCACCACTACATCATCATTGCATCATAACTGCATCATCACAGCATCATCACAGCATCATTAGATCATGATTAGAGCGTCATCAGAGCATCATCACTGCATAATCACTGCATCATCACACCATCATCACAGCATCATTACTGCTTATTACTGCATCAACGCAGCATCATCAGAGCATCATCATTGCATCATCATAGCATCATCACTGCATCATCACAGCATCATCACTGAATCATCACAGCATCATCAGAGTGTCATCAGAGCATCATCACAGCATCTTAACTGCTTCATCACTGCCTCATCACAGCATCATCGCATGGTCAACACTGCATCATCACAGCATCATCACTGCATAGTCACAGCATCATCAGTGCATCATCACAGTGTCATCACAGCATCATCACTGCCTCATCACAGAGTAATCACAGCATCATCACTGCATAATCACTGCATCATCAGACCATCATCACACCATCACCAATGCATTATCACTGCATCATCACATCATCATCAGAGCGTCATCACTACATCAACACAGCGTCATCACTGCATCATCACAGTATCATCACTGCATCATCGCAGCATCATCACAACATCACCACAGAGTCATCACAGCATCATCACAGCATCATCCCTGCACCATCACTACATCATCACAACATCATCACACCACCATCGCAGCATCATCAGTGCATCATCACTGCATCATCAGATAATCATCACAGCGTCATCACTGTATCATCACAGCATCATCACTGCGTCATCACAGCATCATCAGAGCGTCTTCACAGCATCATCACACCATCATCACTGCATCATCACTGCATCATCACAGCATCATTAGACCGTCATCACACCATCACCACTGCATAATCACTGCATCATCATAGCATCATCACAACATCATTACTGCTTATTACTGCATCATCACAGCGTCATCAGAGCATCATCATTGCATCATCATAGCATCATCACTGCATCATCACTGCATCATCACAGCATCATCACAGCATCATCAGAGTGTCATCAGAGCATCATCACAGCATCTTAACTGCTTCATCACTGCCTCATCACAGCATCATCGCATGGTCAACACTGCATCATCACAGCATCATCACTGCATAGTCACAGCATCATCAGTACATCATCACAGTGTCATCACAGTGTCATCACAGCATCATCACAGCATGATCACTGCATCATCATTGCATCATCACAGAGTCATCACAGAATCATCACTGGGTAATCACTGCATCATCAGAGCATCATCACACCATCACCACTGCATCATCACTGCATCATCACATCATCATCGCAGCGTCACCACTACATCAACACAGCGTCATCACAGTATCATCACTGCATCATCGCAGCATCATCACAACATCATCACAGTGTCATCACAGCATCATCACAGTATCATCACTGCATCATCAGAGCATCATTACAGCATCACCACAGAGTCATCACAGCATCATCACAGCATCATCCCTGCACCATCACTACATCATCACAACATCATCACACCACCATCGCAGCATCATCAGTGCATCATCACTGCATCATCAGATAATCATCACAGTGTCATCACCGTATCATCACATCATCATCACTGCGTCATCACAGCATCATCAGAGCGTCTTCACAGCATCATCACACCATCATCACTGCATCATCACTGCATCGTCACAGCATTATCACAGCATCATCACTGCATAATCACTGCATCATCAGAGCATCATCACACCATCATCACTGCATCATCACAGCATCATCACTGCATCATCACAGAGTCATCGCAACATAATCATAGCATCATCACAGCATCACATCATCATCGCAGCGTCATCACTGCATCACCACAGTGTCATCACAGCATCATCACTGCATAATCACTGCATCATCACAGCATTATATCAGCATCATCACAGCATCATCACAGCATGATCACTGCATCATCAAAGCATCATCACAGCATCCTCACTGCATCATCACACCATCATCACTGCATCATCACAGCATCATCACTGCATCATCTCTGCGTCATCACTGCATCATCACAACATCATGACTGCGTAATCACTGCATAATCACATCTTCATCACAGCATCATCACAGCATCATTACTGCTTACTTACTGCATCATCACTGCATCATCGGAGCATCACCACTACATCATCATTGCATCATAACTGCATCATCACATCATCATCACTGCATCATCACAGCATCATCAGAGTGTCATCACAGCATCATCACAGCGTCATCACTGCATCATCACAGCGTCATCACAGTGTCATCGCAGCGTCATCACTGCATCATCACAGCATCATCGCATGGTCAAAACTGCATCATCACAACATCATCACAGTGTCATCACAGCATCATCACATCATCTACACAACATCACCACAGTGTCATCACAGCATCATCACTGCATAATCACTGTATCATCAAAGTATCATCACAGCGTCATCACTGCATCATCCCTGCATCATCAAAGCATCATCACATCATCATCACAGCATCATCACAGCATCATCAGAGCATGATTAGAGCGTCATCAGAGCATCATCACTCCATAATCACTGCATCATCACAGCATCATTACTGCTTATTACTGCATCATCACAGCATCATCATTGCATCATCACAGTATCATCACTGCATGATAACAGCATCATCACTGCATCATCACAGCATCATCAGAGTGTCATCAGAGCATCATCGCAGCATCTTAACTGCTTCATCACTGCCTCATCACAGCATCATCGCATGATCAACACTGCATCATCACAGCATCATCACTGCATAGTCACAGCATCATCAGTGCATCATCACAGTGTCATCACAGCATCATCACTGCCTCATCACAGAGTAATCACAGCATCATCACTGCATACTCACTGCATCATCAGAGCATCATCACACCATCACCACTGCATCATCACTGCATCATCACATCATCATCGCAGCGTCATCACTACATCAACACAGCGTCATCACTGCATCATCACAGCATCATCACAGCGTCATCACAGCATCATCACAGTGTCATCACAGCATCACTGCATCATCACTGCGTCATCACAGCATCATCGCATGGTCAACACTGCATCATCACAGCATCATCACAGCGTCATCACAGCATCATCACATCATCTACACAACATCATCACAGTGTCATCACAGCATCATCACTGCATAATCACTGTATCATCACAGCATCATCACAGCGTCATCACAGCATCATAACTGCGTCTTCACAGCGTCATCACTGCATCATCCCTGCATCATCAAAGCATCATCACATCATCATCTCAGCATCATCACAGCATCATCAGAGCATGATTAGAGCGTCATCAGAGCATCATCACTGCATAATCACTGCATCATCACACCATCATCACAGCATAATCACTGCATCATCACTGCATTAACACAGCATCATCACAGCATCATTAGACCGTCATCACACCATCACCACTGCATCATCACAGCATCATCACAGCATCATCAGAGTGTCATCAGAGCATCATCACAGCATCTTAACTGCTTCATCACTGCCTCATCACAGCATCATCGCATGGTCAACACTGCATCATCAGAGCATCATCACTGCATAGTCACAGCATCATCAGTACATCATCACAGTGTCATCACAGTGTCATCACAGCATCATCACAGCATGATCACTGCATCATCATTGCATCATCACAGAGTCATCACAGAATCATCACTGGGTAATCACTGCATCATCAGAGCATCATCACACCATCACCACTGCATCATCACTGCATCATCACATCATCATCGCAGCGTCATCATTACATCAACACAGCGTCATCACAGTATCATCACTGCATCATCGCAGCATCATCACAACATCATCACAGTGTCATCACAGCATCATCACAGTAT
The DNA here is from genome assembly GCA_951411735.1 of Somateria mollissima. NCBI lineage: Eukaryota > Metazoa > Chordata > Aves > Anseriformes > Anatidae > Somateria > Somateria mollissima. Next base: position 69,250 of record CATOCB010000307.1, read on the forward strand.
CATCACTGCATCATCACAGCATCATTACAGCATCACCACAGAGTCTTCACAGCATCATCACAGCATCATCCCTGCACCATCACTACATCATCACAACATCATCACACCACCATTGCAGCATCATCAGTGCATCATCACTGCATCATCAGATAATCATCACAGCGTCATCACTGTATCATCACATCATCATCACAGCATCATCAGAGCGTCTTCACAGCATCATCAGAGTGTCATCAGAGCATCAACACAGCATCTTAACTGCTTCATCACTGCCTCATCACAGCATCATCGCATGGTCAACACTACATCATCACAGCATCATCACTGCATAATCACAGCATCATCAGTGCATCATCACAGTGTCATCACAGCATCATCACAGCATCATCACAGTGTCATCACAGCATTATCACAGCATCATCACAGCATCATCACAACATCATCACTGCATCATCACAGAGTCATCACAGCATCATCAGTGCATCATCACTGCATCATCAGATAATCATCACAGCGTCATCACTGTATCATCACAGCATCATCACTACGTCATCACAGCATCATCAGAGCGTCTTCACAGCATCATCACACCATCATCACTGCATCATCACAGAGTCATCGCAACATAATCATAGCATCGTCACAGCATCACAACATCATCATCGCAGCGTCATCACTGCATCAACACAGCGTCATCACAGCATCATCACTGCATCATCACAGTATCATCACTGCATCATCACAAAATCACCACAGTGTCATCACAGCATCATCACTGCATAATCACTGCATCATCACAGCATTATATCAGCATCATCACAGCGTCATCAAAGCATCATCACAGCATCATCACTGAATAATCACTGCATCATCACAGCATCATCACAGCATCATCACTGCATCATCTCTGCATCATCACCTCATCATCACTGCATCATCACATCAACTATACAATATCGTCACAGCGTCATCACTGCATAATCACTGCATCATCACTGCATTATCACAGCATCATCACAGCATCATCACTGCATCATCACAACATCATCACAGTGTCATAACAGCATCATCACTGCATCATAAGAGCATCATCATCACACCATCACCACTGCATCATCACAGCATCACAACATCATCATCGCAGCGTCATCACTACATCATCACAGTATCATCACTGCATCATCGCAGTATCATCACAACATCATCACAGTGTCATCACAGCGTCATCACTGCATCATCAAAGCATCATCACTGCATCATCACAGCATCATCAGAGCGTCTTCACAGCATCATCACACCATCATCACTGCATCATCACTGCATCGTCACAGCATCATCACAGTGTCATCACAGCATCATCACTGCATCATCAGAGCATCATCACACCATCATCACTGCATCATCACAGCATCATCACTGCATCATCACAGAGTCATCGCAACATAATCATAGCATCATCAGAGCATCACAACATCATCATCGCACCGTCAACAAAGCATCAACAAAGCGTCATCAGTGCATCATTACTGCATCATCACAGTATCATCACTGCATCATCACAGCATCATCACAAAATCATCACAGTGTCATCACAGCATCATCACTGTATAATCACTGCATCATCACAGCATTATCACTGCATCATCGCTGCATCATCACAGCATCATCACTACATCATCACGGCGTCATCACAGCATCATCACATCATAATCACAGCATCATCACTGCATCATCACAGCGTCATCAAAGCATCATTGCAGCATCTTCACATCGTCTACGCAACATCATCACAGTGTCATAACAGCATCATCACTGCATAATCACTGCATCATCACAGCATCATCACTGCATCATCACAGCATCATCACAGTGTCATCACAGCGTCATCACAGCATCATCACTGCATAATCACACCATCATCACTGCATCATCACAACATCATCACTGCATCATCACAGCATCATCACTGCATCATCACAGAGTCATCGCAACATAATCATAGCATCATCACAGCATCACATCATCATCGCAGCGTCATCACTGCATCACCACAGTGTCATCACAGCATCATCACTGCATAATCACTGCATCATCCCAGCATGATCACTGCATCATCACAGCATACTCACTGCATCATCACACCATCATCACTGCATCATCACAGTATTACCACAGCATCATCGCAGCGTCATCAAAGCATCATCACAGCATCATCAATGAATAATCACTGCATCATCACTGCATCATCACTGCATCATCACATCAACTACACAATATCATCACAGCGTCATCACTGCATCATCACTGCATCATCACTGCATCATCAAAGCGTCTTCACAGCATCATCACAGCATCATCATTGCATCATCACAACATCATCACAGTGTCATCACTGCATCATCAGAGCATCATCACACCATCACCACTGCATCATCACAACATCACAACATCATCACAGCGTCATCACTACATCAACACAACGTCATCACAGTATCATCACTGCATCATCGCAGTATCATCACAACATCATCACAGTGTCATCACAGCATCATCACTGCATCATCACAGAATCATTACAGCATCATAACAGAGTCATCACTGCATCATCACAGCATCATCACTGCATCATCACAACATCATCACAGTGTCATCACAGCATCATCACAGCGTCATCACAGTGTCATCGCAGCGTCATCACTGCATCATCACTGCGTCATCACAGCATCATCGCATGGTCAAAACTGCATCATCACAGCATCATCACAGCGTCATCACAGCATCATAACTGCGTCTTCACAGCGTCATCACTGCATCATCCCTGCATCATCAAAGCATCATCACATCATCATCACAGCATCATCACAGCATCATCACAGCATGATTAGAGCGTCATCAGAGCATCATCACTGCATAATCACTGCATCATCACACCATCATCACAGCATAATCACTGCATCATCACTGCATCAACACAGCATCATCACTGCATCATCACAGCATCATTAGACCGTCATCACACCATCATCAATGCATAATCACTGCATCATCAAAGCATCATCACAGCATCATTACTGCTTATTACTGCATCATCACAGCATCATCAGAGCATCATCATTGCATCATCATAGCATCATCACTGCATCATCACAGCATCATCACTGCATCATCACAGCATCATCAGAGTGTCATCAGAGCATCATCACAGCATCTTAACTGCTTCATCACTGCCTCATCACAGCATCATCGCATGGTCAACACTGCATCATCACAGCATCATCACTGCATAGTCACAGCATCATCAGTGCATCATCACAGTGTCATCACAGCATCATCACAGCACCATCACAGCATCATCACTGCATAATCACTGCATCATCAGAGCATCATCACACCATCACCACTGCATCATCACAGCATCACAACATCATCATCGCAGCGTCATCACTACATCAACACAGCGTCATCACTGCATCATCACAGTATCACCACTGCATCATCGCAGTATCATTACAACATCATCACAGTGTCATCACTGCATCATAACAGCATCATCACTGCATCATCACAGCATCATCACAGCGTCATCACGGCATCATCACATCATCTACACAACATCATCACAGTGTCATCACAGCATCATCACTGCATAATCACTGTATCATCAAAGCATCATCACAGCGTCATCACAGCATCAAAACTGCGTCTTCACAGCGTCATCACTGCATCATCCCTGCATCATCAAAGCATCATCACAGCATCATCAGAGCATGATTAGAGCGTCATCAGAGCATCATCACTGCATAATCACTGCATCATCACAGCATCATTACTGCTTATTACTGCATCATCACAGCATCATCATTGCATCATCACAGTATCATCACTGCATGATAACAGCATCATCACTGCATCATCACAGCATCATCAGAGTGTCATCAGAGCATCATCGCAGCATCTTAACTGCTTCATCACTGCCTCATCACAACATCATCGCATGATCAACACTGCATCATCACAGCATCATCACTGCATAGTCACAGCATCATCAGTGCATCATCACAGTGTCATCACAGCATCATCACTGCCTCATCACAGAGTAATCACAGCATCATCACTGCATACTCACTGCATCATCAGAGCATCATCACACCATCACCACTGCATCATCACTGCATCATCACATCATCATCGCAGCGTCATCACTACATCAACACAGCGTCATCACTGCATCATCACAGTATCATCACTGCATCGTTGCAGCATCATCACAACATCACCACAGAGTCATCACAGCATCATCACAGCATCATCCCTGCACCATCACTACATCATCACAACATCATCACACCACCATCGCAGCATCATCAGTGCATCATCACTGCATCATCAGATAATCATCACAGCGTCATCACCGTATCATCACATCATCATCACTGCGTCATCACAGCATCATCAGAGCGTCTTCACAGCATCATCACACCATCATCACTGCATCATCACAGAGTCATCGCAACATAATCATAGCATCGTCACAGCATCACAACATCATCATCGCAACGTCATCACTGCATCAACACAGCGTCATCACAGCATCATCACTGCATCATCACAGTATCATCACTGCATCATCACAAAATCACCACAGTGTCATCACAGCATCATCACTGCATAATCACTGCATCATCACAGCATTATATCAGCATCATCACAGCATCATCAAGGCATGATCACTGCATCATCACAGCATCCTCACTGCATCATCACACCATCATCACTGCATCATCTCTGCATCATCACTGCATCATCACAGCGTCATCAAAGCATCATCACAGCATCATCACTGAATAATCACTGCATCATCACAGCATCATCACAGCATCATCACTGCATCATCTCTGCATAATCACTGCATCATCAGAGCATCATCACAGCATCATCACTGCATCATCACAGAGTCATCGCAACATAATCATAGCATCATCACACCATCACAACATCATCATCGCACCGTCAACAAAGCATCAACAAAGCGTCATCAGTGCATCATTACTGCATCATCACAGTATCATCACTGCATCATCACAGCATCATCACAAAATCATCACAGTGTCATCACAGCATCATCACTGTATAATCACTGCATCATCACAGCATTATCACTGCATCATCGCTGCATCATCACAGCATCATCACTACATCATCACGGCGTCATCACAGCATCATCACATCATAATCACAGCATCATCAGTGCATCATCACAGTGTCATCACAGCATCATCACAGCATCATCATTCCATCATCACAGAGTAATCACAGCATCATCACTGCATAATCACTGCATCATCAGAGCATCATCACACCATCACCACTGCATCATCACTGCATCATCACATCATCATCGCAGCGTCATCATTACATCAACACAGCGTCATCACTGCATCATCACAGTATCATCACTGCATCATCGCAGCATCATCACAACATCACCACAGAGTCATCACAGCATCATCACAGCATCATCCCTGCACCATCACTATATCATCACAACATCATCACACCACCATCGCAGCATCACTGCATCATCAGATAATCATCACAGCGTCATCACTGTATCATCACATCATCATCACTGCGTCATCACAGCATCATCAGAGCGTCTTCACAGCATCATCACACTATCATCACTGCATCATCACTGCATCGTCACGGCATCATCACAGTGTCATCACAGCATCATCACTGCATAATCACTGCATCATCAGAGCATCATCACACCATCATCACTGCATCATCACAGTGTCATCACAGCGTCATCACAGCATCATCAATGAATAATCACTGCATCATCACAGCATCATCACTGCATCATCTCTGCATCATCACTGCATCATCACATCAACTACACAATATCATCACAGCGTCATCACTGCATCATCAGTGCATCATCACTGCATAATCACAGCATCATCAGAGCGTCTTCACAACATCATCACAGCATCATCACTGCATCATCACTGCATCATCACAACATCATCAGAGTGTCATCACAGCATCATCACTGCATCATCACTGCATCATCAGAGCATCATCACACCATCACCACTGCATCATCACAGCATCACAACATCATCACAGCGTCATCACTACATCAACACAACGTCATCACAGCATCATCACAGTATCATCACTGCATCATCGCAGTATCATCACAACATCATCACAGTGTCATCACAGCATCATCACTGCATCATCACAGAATCATTACAGCATCATAACAGAGTCATCACAGCATCATCACAGCATCATCCCTGCACCATCACTACATCATCACAACATCATCACACCACCATCACAGCATCATCAATGCATCATCACTACATCATCAGATAATCATTACAGCGTCATCACTGCATCATCACATCATCATCACTGCGTCATCACAGCATCATCAGAGCGTCTTCACAGCATCACCACACCATCATCATTGCATCATCACTGAATCGTCAAAGCATCATCACAGTGTCATCACTACATCATCACTGCATCATCAGAGAACCATCACACCATCACCACTGCATCATCACAGCATCATCACTGCATCATCTCTGCATCATCACTGCATCAACACAGCGTCATCACTGCATCATCACAGTATCATCACTGCATCATCGCAGTATCATCACAACATCATCACAGTGTCATCACTGCATCATCGCAGTATCATCACAACATCATCACAGTGTCATCACACCATCATCAGTGCATCATCACTGCATCATCAGAGCATCATCACTGCATCATCACAGCATCATCACAGCATCATCACTGCATCATCACAGAGTCATCGTAACATAATCATAGCATCATCACACCATCACAACATCATCATCGCACCGTCAACAAAGCATCAACAAAGCGTCATCAGTGCATCATTACTGCATCATCACAGTATCATCACTGCATCATAACAGCATCATCACAAAATCATCACAGTGTCATCACAGCATCATCACTGTATAATCACTGCATCATCACAGCATTATCACTGCATCATCGCTGCATCATCACAGCATTATCACTACATCATCACGGCGTCATCACAGCATAGTCACAGCGTCATCACAGCATCATCACTGCATCATCACAGCGTCATCACTGCATAGTCACAGCGTCATCACAGCATCATCACTGCATCATCAAAGCGTCATCAAAGCATCATTGCAGCATCTTCACATCGTCTACGCAACATCATCACAGTGTCATAACAGCATCATCACTGCATAATCACTGCATCATCACAGCATCATCACTGCATCATCACAGCATCATCACAGTGTCATCACAGCATCATCACTGCATAATCACACCATCATCACTGCATCATCACAACATCATCACTGCATCATCACAGCATCATCACTGCATCATCACAGAGTCATCGCAACATAATCATAGCATCATCACAGCATCACAACATCATCATCACAGCGTCATCACTGCATAATCACTGCATCATCCCAGCATGATCACTGCATCATCACAGCATCCTCACAGCATACTCACTGCATCATCACACCATCATCACTGCATCATCACAGTATTACCACAGCATCATCGCAGCGTCATCAAAGCATCATCACAGCATCATCAATGAATAATCACTGCATCATCACAGCATCATCACTGCATCATCTCTGCATCATCACTGCATCATCACATCAACTACACAATATCATCACAGCGTCATCACTGCATCATCACAGCATCATCACTGCATCATCAGAGCGTCTTCACAGCATCATCACAGAATCATCACTGCATCATCACTGCATCATCACAACATCATCAAAGTGTCATCACAGCATCATCACTGCATCATCACTGCATCATCAGAGCATCATCACACCATCACCACTGCATCATCACAGCATCACAACATCATCACAGCGTCATCACTACATCAACACAACGTCATCACAGCATCATCACAGTATCATCACTGCATCATCACTGCATCATCAGAGAACCATCACACCATCACCACTGCATCATCACAGCATCATCACTGCATCATCTCTGCATCATCACTGCATCAACACAGCGTCATCACTGCATCATCACAGTATCATCACTGCATCATCGCAGTATCATCACAACATCATCACAGTGTCATCACTGCATCATCGCAGTATCATCACAACATCATCACAGTGTCATCACACCATCATCAGTGCATCATCACTGCATCATCAGAGCATCATCACTGCATCATCACAGCATCATCACAGCATCATCACTGCATCATCACAGAGTCATCGTAACATAATCATAGCATCATCACACCATCACAACATCATCATCGCACCGTCAACAAAGCATCAACAAAGCGTCATCAGTGCATCATTACTGCATCATCACAGTATCATCACTGCATCATAACAGCATCATCACAAAATCATCACAGTGTCATCACAGCATCATCACTGTATAATCACTGCATCATCACAGCATTATCACTGCATCATCGCTGCATCATCACAGCATTATCACTACATCATCACGGCGTCATCACAGCATAGTCACAGCGTCATCACAGCATCATCACTGCATCATCACAGCGTCATCACTGCATAGTCACAGCGTCATCACAGCATCATCACTGCATCATCAAAGCGTCATCAAAGCATCATTGCAGCATCTTCACATCGTCTACGCAACATCATCACAGTGTCATAACAGCATCATCACTGCATAATCACTGCATCATCACAGCATCATCACTGCATCATCACAGCATCATCACAGTGTCATCACAGCATCATCACTGCATAATCACACCATCATCACTGCATCATCACAACATCATCACTGCATCATCACAGCATCATCACTGCATCATCACAGAGTCATCGCAACATAATCATAGCATCATCACAGCATCACAACATCATCATCACAGCGTCATCACTGCATAATCACTGCATCATCCCAGCATGATCACTGCATCATCACAGCATCCTCACAGCATACTCACTGCATCATCACACCATCATCACTGCATCATCACAGTATTACCACAGCATCATCGCAGCGTCATCAAAGCATCATCACAGCATCATCAATGAATAATCACTGCATCATCACAGCATCATCACTGCATCATCTCTGCATCATCACTGCATCATCACATCAACTACACAATATCATCACAGCGTCATCACTGCATCATCACAGCATCATCACTGCATCATCAGAGCGTCTTCACAGCATCATCACAGAATCATCACTGCATCATCACTGCATCATCACAACATCATCAAAGTGTCATCACAGCATCATCACTGCATCATCACTGCATCATCAGAGCATCATCACACCATCACCACTGCATCATCACAGCATCACAACATCATCACAGCGTCATCACTATATCAACACAACGTCATCACAGCATCATCACAGTATCATCACTGCATCATCGCAGTATCATCACAACATCATCACAGTGTCATCACAGCATCATCACTGCATCATCACAGAAGCATTACAGCGTCATAACAGAGTCATCACAGCATCATCACAGCATCATCCCTGCACCATCACTACATCATCACACCACCGTCACAGCATCATCAGTGCATCATCAGATAATCATTACAGCGTCATCACTGCATCATCACATCATCATCACTGCGTCATCACAGCATCATCAGAGCGTCTTCACAGCATCATCACACCATCATAACTGCATCGTCACACCATCATCACAGTGTCATCACAGCATCATCACTGCATCATCACTGCATCATCAGAGCATCATCACACCATCATCACTGCATCATCACTGCATCATCACAGCATCATCACAGCATCATCACTGCATCATAACTGCATCATCAGAGCATCATCACACCATCACCACTGCATCATCACAGCATCACAAAATCATCGCAGTGTCATCACTACATCAACACAGCGTCATCACTGCATCATCACAGTATCATCACTGCATCATCGCAGCGTCATCTATACATCAACACAGCGTCATCACTGCATCATCACAGTATCATCACTGCATCATCGCAGCATCATCACAGCATCACCACAGAGTCATCACAACATCATCACAGCATCATCCCTGCACCATCACTACATCATCACACCACCATCACAGCATCATCAGTGCATCATCACTGCATCATCAGATAATCATCACAGCGTCATCACCGTATCATCACATCATCATCACTGCGTCATCACAGCATCATCAGAGCGTCTTCACAGCATCATCACACCATCATCACTGCATCATCACTGCATCGTCACAGCATTATCACAGCATCATCACTGCATCATCAGAGCATCATCACACCATCATCACTGCATCATCACAGCATCATCACTGCATCATCACAGAGTCATCGCAACATAATCATAGCATCGTCACAGCATCACATCATCATCGCAGCGTCATCACTGCATCACCACAGTGTCATCACAGCATCATCACTGCATAATCACTGCATCATCACAGCATTATATCAGCATCATCACAGCATCATCACAGCATGATCACTGCATCATCAAAGCATCATCACAGCATCCTCACTGCATCATCACACCATCATCACTGCATCATCACAGCATCATCACTGCATCATCTCTGCGTCATCACTGCATCATCACAACATCATGACTGCGTAATCACTGCATAGTCACATCTTCATCACAGCATCATCACAGCATCATCGGAGCATCACCACTACATCATCATTGCATCATAACTGCATCATCACATCATCATCACTGCATCATCACAGCATCATCAGAGTGTCATCACAGTGTCATCGCAGCGTCATCACTGCATCATCACAGCATCATCGCATGGTCAAAACTGCATCATCACAGCATCATCACAGTGTCATCACAGCATCATCACATCATCTACACAACATCACCACAGTGTCATCACAGCATCATCACTGCATAATCACTGTATCATCAAAGTATCATCACAGCGTCATCACACCATCATAACTGCGTCTTCACAGCGTCATCACTGCATCATCCCTGCATCATCAAAGCATCATCACATCATCATCACAGCATCATCACAGCATCATCAGAGCATGATTAGAGCGTCATCAGAGCATCATAACTGCATAATCACTGCATCATCACACCATCATCACAGCATCATTACTGCTTATTACTGCATCATCACAGCATCATCATCGCATCATCACAGTATCATCACTGCATGATAACAGCATCATCACTGCATCATCACAGCATCATCAGAGTGTCATCAGAGCATCATCGCAGCATCTTAACTGCTTCATCACTGCCTCATCACAGCATCATCGCATGATCAACACTGCATCATCACAGCATCATCACTGCATAGTCACAGCATCATCAGTGCATCATCACAGTGTCATCACAGCATCATCACTGCCTCATCACAGAGTAATCACAGCATCATCACTGCATACTCACTGCATCATCAGAGCATCATCACACCATCACCACTGCATCATCACTGCATCATCACATCATCATCGCAGCGTCATCACTACATCAACACAGCGTCATCACTGCATCATCACAGTATCATCACTGCATCATTGCAGCATCATCACAACATCACCACAGAGTCATCACAGCATCATCACAGCATCATCCCTGCACCATCACTACATCATCACAACATCATCACACCACCATCGCAGCATCATCAGTGCATCATCACTGCATCATCAGATAATCATCACAGCATCATCACATTATCATCACATCATCATCACTGCGTCATCACAGCATCATCAGAGCGTCTTCACAGCATCATCACACCATCATCACTGCATCATCACAGAGTCATCGCAACATAATCATAGCATCGTCACAGCATCACAACATCATCATCGCAACGTCATCACTGCATCAACACAGCGTCATCACAGCATCATCACTGCATCATCACAGTATCATCACTGCATCATCACAAAATCACCACAGTGTCATCACAGCATCATCACTGCATAATCACTGCATCATCACAGCATTATATCAGCATCATCACAGCATCATCAAGGCATGATCACTGCATCATCACAGCATCCTCACTGCATCATCACAGCATCATCACTGCATCATCTCAGTATTATCACAGAATCATCACAGCGTCATGAAAGCATCATCACAGCATCATCACTGAATAATCACTGCATCATAACATCATCATCACAGCATCATCACTGCATCATCACTGCGTCATCACAGCATCATCAGAGCGTCTTCACAGCATCATCACACCATCATCACTGCATCATCACAGTGTCATCGCAACATAATCATAGCATCATCACAGCATCACAACATCATCATCGCAACGTCATCACTGCATCAACACAGCGTCATCACAGCATCATCACTGCATCATCACAGTATCATCACTGCATCATCACAAAATCACCACAGTGTCATCACAGCATCATCACTGCATAATCACTGCATCATCACAGCATTATATCAGCATCATCACAGCATCATCAAGGCATGATCACTGCATCATCACAGCATCCTCACTGCATCATCACACCATCATCACTGCATCATCTCAGTATTATCACAGCATCATCACAGCGTCATGAAAGCATCATCACAGCATCATCACTGAATAATCACTGCATCATAACAGCATCATCACAGCATCATCACTGCATCATCTCTGCATAATCACTGCATCATCAGAGCATCATCACAGTATCATCACTGCATCATCACAGCATCATCACTGCATCATCACAGAGTCATCGCAACATAATCATAGCATCATCACACCATCACAACATCATCATCGCACCATCAACAAAGCATCAACAAAGCGTCATCAGTGCATCATTACTGCATCATCACAGTGTCATCACAGCATCATCACTGTATAATCACTGCATCATCACAGCATTATCACTGCATCATCGCTGCATCATCACAGCATCATCACTACATCATCACGGCGTCATCACAGCATCCTCACAGCATACTCACTGCATCATCACACCATCATCACAGCATCATCACAGTGTCATCACAGCGTCATCACAGCATCATCACTGCATAATCACACCATCATCACTGCATCATCACAGCATCATCACTGCATCATCACAGAGTCATCGCAACATAATCATAGCATCATCACAGCATCACAACATCATCATCGCAGCGTCATCACTGCATCATCACAGCATACTCACTGCATCATCACACCATCATCACTGCATCATCACAGTATTACCGCAGCATCATCGCAGCGTCATCAAAGCATCATCACAGCATCATCAATGAATAATCACTGCATCATCACAGCATCATCACTGCATCATCTCTGCATCATCACTGCATCATCACATCAACTACACAATATCATCACAGCGTCATCACTGCATCATCAGTGCATCATCACTGCATCATCACAGCATCATCAGAGCGTCTTCACAACATCATCACAGCATCATCACTGCATCATCACTGCATCACCACAACATCATCACAGTGTCATCACAGCATCATCACTGCATCATCACTGCATCATCAGAGCATCATCACACCATCACCACTGCATCATCACAGCATCACAACATCATCACAGCGTCATCACTACATCAACACAACGTCATCACAGCATCATCACAGTATCATCACTGCATCATCGCAGTATCATCACAACATCATCACAGTGTCATCACAGCATCATCACTGCATCATCACAGAATCATTACAGCATCTTAACAGAGTCATCACAGCATCATCACAGCATCATCCCTGCACCATCACTACATCATCACAACATCATCACACCACCATCACAGCATCATCAATGCATCATCACTACATCATCAGATAATCATTACAGCGTCATCACTGCATCATCACATCATCATCACTGCGTCATCACAGCATCATCAGAGCGTCTTCACAGCATCACCACACCATCATCATTGCATCATCACTGAATCGCCAAAGCATCATCACAGTGTCATCACTGCATCATCACTGCATCATCAGAGAATCATCACACCATCACCACTGCATCATCACAGCATCATCACTGCATCATCTCTGCATCATCACTGCATCAACACAGCGTCATCACTGCATCATCACAGTATCATCACTGCATCATCGCAGTATCATCACAACATCATCACAGTGTCATCACTGCATCATCGCAGTATCATCACAAAATCATCACAGTGTCATCACAGCATCATCAGTGCATCATCACTGCATCATCAGAGCATCATCACACCATCATCACTGCATCATCACTGCATCATCACTGCATCATCACAGAGTCATCGTAACATAATCATAGCATCATCACACCATCACAACATCATCATCGCACCGTCAACAAAGCATCAACAAAGCGTCATCAGTGCATCATTACTGCATCATCACAGTATCATCACTGCATCATAACAGCATCATCACAAAATCATCACAGTGTCATCACAGCATCATCACTGTATAATCACTGCATCATCACAGCATTATCACTGCATCATCGTTGCATCATCACAGCATTATCACTACATCATCACGGCGTCATCACAGCATAGTCACAGCGTCATCACAGCATCATCACTGCATCATCACAGCGTCATCACTGCATAGTCACAGCGTCATCACAGCATCATCACTGCATCATCAAAGCGTCATCAAAGCATCATTGCAGCATCTTCACATCGTCTACGCAACATCATCACAGTGTCATAACAGCATCATCACTGCATAATCACTGCATCATCACAGCATCATCACTGCATCATCACAGCATCATCACAGTGTCATCACAGCATCATCACTGCATAATCACACCATCATCACTGCATCATCACAACATCATCACTGCATCATCACAGCATCATCACTGCATCATCACAGAGTCATCGCAACATAATCATAGCATCATCACAGCATCACAACATCATCATCGCAGCGTCATCACTGCATAATCACTGCATCATCCCAGCATGATCACTGCATCATCACAGCATCCTCACAGCATACTCACTGCATCATCACACCATCATCACTGCATCATCACAGTATTACCACAGCATCATCGCAGCGTCATCAAAGCATCATCACAGCATCATCAATGAATAATCACTGCATCATCACAGCATCATCACTGCATCATCTCTGCATCATCACTGCATCATCACATCAACTACACAATATCATCACAGCGTCATCACTGCATCATCACAGCATCATCACTGCATCATCAGAGCGTCTTCACACCATCATCACAGCATCATCACTGCATCATCACTGCATCACCACAACATCATCACAGTGTCATCACAGCATCATCACTGCATCATCACTGCATCATCAGAGCATCATCACACCATCACCACTGCATCATCACAGCATCACAACATCATCACAGCGTCATCACTACATCAACACAACGTCATCACAGCATCATCACAGTATCATCACTGCATCATCGCAGTATCATCACAACATCATCACAGTGTCATCACAGCATCATCACTGCATCATCACAGAAGCATTACAGCGTCATAACAGAGTCATCACAGAATCATCACAGCATCATCCCTGCACCATCACTACATCATCACAATATCATCACACCACCATCACAGCATCATCAATGCATCATCACTACATCATCAGATAATCATTACAGCGTCATCACTGCATCATCACATCATCATCACTGCATCATCACAGCATCATCACAGCATCATCACTGCATCATCACTGCATCATCAGAGCATCATCACACCATCACCACTGCATCATCACAGCATCACAAAATCATCGCAGTGTCATCACTACATCAACACAGCATCATCACTGCATCATCACAGTATCATCACTGCATCATCGCAGCGTCATCTATACATCAACACAGCGTCATCACTGCATCATCACAGTATCATCACTGCATCATCGCAGCATCATCACAGCATCACCACAGAGTCATCACAACATCATCACAGCATCATCCCTGCACCATCACTACATCATCACAACATCATCACACCACCATCACAGCATCATCAGTGCATCATCACTGCATCATCAGATAATCATCACAGCGTCATCACTGTATCATCACATCATCATCACTGCGTCATCACAGCATCATCAGAGCGTCTTCACAGCATCATCACACCATCATCTCTGCATCATCACTGCATCGTCACAGCATCATCACACTGTCATCACAGCATCATCACTGCATAATCACTGTATCATCAAACCATCATCACAGCGTCATCACAGCATCATAACTGCGTCTTCACAGCGTCATCACTGCATCATCCCTGCATCATCAAAGCATCATCACATCATCATCACAGCATCATCACAGCATCATCACAGCATGATTAGAGCGTCATCAGAGCACCATCACTTTATAATCACTGCATCATCACACCATCATCACAGCATCATCACAGTACCATCACTGCATCATCACAGCATCATCACTGCATCATCACAGCATCATTAGACCGTCATCATACCATCATCACTGCATAATCACTGCATCATCAAAGCATCATCACAGCATCATCACAGCATCATTACTGCTTATTACTGCATCATCTCAGCGTCATCAGAGCATCATCATTGCATCATCATAGCATCATCACAGCATCATCACTGCATCATCACAGCATCATCAGAGTGTCATCAGAGCATCATCACAGCATCTTAACTGCTTCATCACTGCCTCATCACAGCATCATCGCATGGTCAACACTGCATCATCACAGCATCATCACTGCATAGTCACAGCATCATCAGTGCATCATCACAGTGTCATCACAGCATCATCAGAGCATCATCACACCATCACCACTGCATCGTCACTGCATCATCACAGCATCATTACAGCATCACCACAGAGTCATCACAGTATCATCACAGCATCATCCCTGCACCATCACTACATCATCACAACATCATCACACCACCATCGCAGCATCATCAGTGCATCATCACTGCATCATCAGATAATCATCACAGCGTCATCACTGCATCATCACACCATCATCACTGCATCATCACAGTATTACCACAGCATCATCGCAGCTTCATCAAAGCATCATCACAGCATCATCAATGAATAATCACTGCATCATCACAGCATCATCACTGCATCATCTCTGCATCATCACTGCATCATCACATCAACTACACAATATCATCACAGCGTCATCACTGCATCATCACAGCATCATCACTGCATCATCAGAGCGTCTTCACAGCATCATCACAGCATCATCACTGCATCATCACTGCATCATCACAACATCATCAAAGTGTCATCACAGCATCATCACTGCATCATCACTGCATCGTCAGAGCATCATCACACCATCACCACTGCATCATCACAGCATCACAACATCATCACAGCGTCATCACTACATCAACACAACGTCATCACAGCATCATCACAGTATCATCACTGCATCATCGCAGTATCATCACAACATCATCACAGTGTCATCACAGCATCATCACTGCATCATCACAGAAGCATTACAGCGTCATAACAGAGTCATCACAGCATCATCACAGCATCATCCCTGCACCATCACTACATCATCACAATATCATCACACCACCATCGCAGCATCATCAATGCATCATCACTACATCATCAGATAATCATTACAGCATCATCACTGCATCATCACATCATCATCACTGCGTCATCACAGCATCATAAGAGCGTCTTCACAGCATCACCACACCATCATCATTGCATCATCACTGAATCGTCACAGCATCATCACAGTGTCGTCACAGCATCATCACAGTGTCATCACAGCATCATCACTGCATCATCACTGCATCATCAGAGAATCATCACACCATCACCACTGCATCATCACAGCATCATCACTGCATCATCTCTGCATCATCACTGCATCAACACAGCGTCATCACTGCATCATCACAGTATCATCACTGCATCATCGCAGTATCATCACAACATCATCACAGTGTCATCACTGCATCATCGCAGTATCATCACAACATCATCACAGTGTCATCACACCATCATCAGTGCATCATCACTGCATCATCAGAGCATCATCACTGCATCATCACAGCATCATCACAGCATCATCACTGCATCATCACAGAGTCATCGTAACATAATCATAGCATCATCACATCATCATCGCACCGTCAACAAAGCATCAACAAAGCGTCATCAGTGCATCATTACTGCATCATCACAGTATCATCACTGCATCATAACAGCATCATCACAAAATCATCACAGTGTCATCACAGCATCATCACTGTATAATCACTGCATCATCACAGCATTATCACTGCATCATCGCTGCATCATCACAGCATTATCACTACATCATCACGGCGTCATCACAGCATAGTCACAGCGTCATCACAGCATCATCACTGCATCATCACAGCGTCATCACTGCATAGTCACAGCGTCATCACAGCATCATCACTGCATCATCAAAGCGTCATCAAAGCATCATTGCAGCATCTTCACATCGTCTACGCAACATCATCACAGTGTCATAACAGCATCATCACTGCAAAATCACTGCATCATCACAGCATCATCACTGCATCATCACAGCATCATCACAGTGTCATCACAGCATCATCACTGCATAATCACACCATCATCACTGCATCATCACAACATCATCACTGCATCATCACAGCATCATCACTGCATCATCACAGAGTCATCGCAACATAATCATAGCATCATCACAGCATCACAACATCATCATCGCAGCGTCATCACTGCATAATCACTGCATCATCCCAGCATGATCACTGCATCATCACAGCATCCTCACAGCATACTCACTGCATCATCACACCATCATCACTGCATCATCACAGTATTACCACAGCATCATCGCAGCGTCATCAAAGCATCATCACAGCATCATCAATGAATAATCACTGCATCATCACAGCATCATCACTGCATCATCTCTGCATCATCACTGCATCATCACATCAACTACACAATATCATCACAGCGTCATCACTGCATCATCACAGCATCATCACTGCATCATCAGAGCGTCTTCACAGCATCATCACAGCATCATCACTGCATCATCACTGCATCATCACAACATCATCACAGTGTCATCACAGCATCATCACTGCATCATCACTGCATCATCAGAGCATCATCACACCATCACCACTGCATCATCACAGCATCACAACATCATCACAGCGTCATCACTACATCAACACAACGTCATCACAGCATCATCACAGTATCATCACTGCATCATCGCAGTATCATCACAACATCATCACAGTGTCATCACAGCATCATCACTGCATCATCACAGAAGCATTACAGCGTCATAACAGAGTCATCACAGAATCATCACAGCATCATCCCTGCACCATCACTACATCATCACAATATCATCACACCACCATCACAGCATCATCAATGCATCATCACTACATCATCAGATAATCATTACAGCGTCATCACTGCATCATCACATCATCATCACTGCATCATCACAGCATCATCACAGCATCATCACAGCATCATCACTGCATCATAACTGCATCATCAGAGCATCATCACACCATCACCACTGCATCATCACAGCATCACAAAATCATCGCAGTGTCATCACTACATCAACACAGCATCATCACTGCATCATCACAGTATCATCACTGCATCATCGCAGCGTCATCTATACATCAACTCAGCGTCATCACTGCATCATCACAGTATCATCACTGCATCATCGCAGCATCATCACAGCATCACCACAGAGTCATCACAACATCATCACAGCATCATCCCTGCACCATCACTACATCATCACAACATCATCACACCACCATCACAGCATCATCAGTGCATCATCACTGCATCATCAGATAATCATCACAGCGTCATCACTGTATCATCACATCATCATCACTGCGTCATCACAGCATCATCAGAGCGTCTTCACAGCATCATCACACCATCATCTCTGCATCATCACTGCATCGTCACAGCATCATCACACTGTCATCACAGCATCATCACTGCATAATCACTGTATCATCAAACCATCATCACAGCGTCATCACAGCATCATAACTGCGTCTTCACAGCGTCATCACTGCATCATCCCTGCATCATCAAAGCATCATCACATCATCATCACAGCATCATCACAGCATCATCACAGCATGATTAGAGCGTCATCAGAGCACCATCACTTTATAATCACTGCATCATCACACCATCATCACAGCATCATCACAGTACCATCACTGCATCATCACAGCATCATCACTGCATCATCACAGCATCATTAGACCGTCATCATACCATCATCACTGCATAATCACTGCATCATCAAAGCATCATCACAGCATCATCACAGCATCATTACTGCTTATTACTGCATCATCTCAGCGTCATCAGAGCATCATCATTGCATCATCGTAGCATCATCACAGCATCATCACTGCATCATCACAGCATCATCAGAGTGTCATCAGAGCATCATCACAGCATCTTAACTGCTTCATCACTGCCTCATCACAGCATCATCGCATGGTCAACACTGCATCATCACAGCATCATCACTGCATAGTCACAGCATCATCAGTGCATTATCACAGTGTCATCACAGCATCATCAGAGCATCATCACACCATCACCACTGCATCGTCACTGCATCATCACAGCATCATTAAAGCATCACCACAGAGTCATCACAGCATCATCACAGCATCATCCCTGCACCATCACTACATCATCACAACATCATCACACCACCATCGCAGCATCATCAGTGCATCATCACTGCATCATCAGATAATCATCACAGCGTCATCACTACATCATCACACCATCATCACTGCATCATCACAGTATTACCACAGCATCATCGCAGCGTCATCAAAGCATCATCACAGCATCATCAATGAATAATCACTGCATCATCACAGCATCATCACTGCATCATCTCTGCATCATCACTGCATCATCACATCAACTACACAATATCATCACAGCGTCATCACTGCATCATCACAGCATCATCACTGCATCATCAGAGCGTCTTCACAGCATCATCACAGCATCATCACTGCATCATCACTGCATCATCACAACATCATCAAAGTGTCATCACAGCATCATCACTGCATCATCACTGCATCATCAGAGCATCATCACACCATCACCACTGCATCATCACAGCATCACAACATCATCACAGCGTCATCACTACATCAACACAACGTCATCACAGCATCATCACAGTATCATCACTGCATCATCGCAGTATCATCACAACATCATCACAGTGTCATCACAGCATCATCACTGCATCATCACAGAAGCATTACAGCGTCATAACAGAGTCATCACAGCATCATCACAGCATCATCCCTGCACCATCACTACATCATCACAATATCATCACACCACCATCACAGCATCATCAATGCATCATCACTACATCATCAGATAATCATTACAGCATCATCACTGCATCATCACATCATCATCACTGCGTCATCACAGCATCATAAGAGCGTCTTCACAGCATCACCACACCATCATCATTGCATCATCACTGAATCGTCACAGCATCATCACAGTGTCGTCACAGCATCATCACAGTGTCATCACAGCATCATCACTGCATCATCACTGCATCATCAGAGAATCATCACACCATCACCACTGCATCATCACAGCATCACAACATCATCATCGCAGCGTCGTCACTACATCAACACAGAGTCATCACTGCATCATCACAGTATCATCACTGCATCATCGCAGTATCATCACAACATCATCACAGTGTCATCACTGCATCATCGCAGTATCATCACAACATCATCACAGTGTCATCACAGCATCATCACTGCATCATCACAGAATCATTACAGTATCGTAACAGAGTCATCACAGCATCATCACAGCATCATCCCTGCACCATCACTACATCATCACACCACCATCACAGCATCATCAGTGCATCATCAGATAATCATTACAGCGTCATCACTGCATCATCACATCATCATCACTGTGTCATCACAGCATCATCAGAGCGTCTTCACAGCATCATCACACCATCATAACTGCATCGTCACAGCATCATCACACTGTCATCACTGCATCATCACTGCATCATCACAGCATCATCACAGCATCATCACTGCATCATAACTGCATCATCAGAGCATCATCACACCATCACCACTGCATCATCACAGCATCACAAAATCATCGCAGTGTCATCACTACATCAACACAGCGTCATCACTGCATCATCACAGTATCATCACTGCATCATCGCAGCGTCATCTATACATCAACACAGCGTCATCACTGCATCATCACAGTATCATCACTGCATCATCGCAGCATCATCACAGCATCACCACAGAGTCATCACAACATCATCACAGCATCATCCCTGCACCATCACTACATCATCACAACATCATCACACCACCATCACAGCATCATCAGTGCATCATCACTGCATCATCAGATAATCATCACAACGTCATCACCGTATCATCACATCATCATCACTGCGTCATCACAGCATCATCAGAGCGTCTTCACAGCATCATCACACCATCATCACTGCATCATCACTGCATCGTCACAGCATTATCACAGCATCATCACTGCATCATCGCAGCATCATCACAGCATCATCACTGCATCATCACAGAGTCATCGCAACATAATCATAGCATCGTCACAGCATCACATCATCATCGCAGCGTCATCACTGCATCACCACAGTGTCATCACAGCATCATCACTGCATAATCACTGCATCATCACAGCATTATATCAGCATCATCACAGCATCATCACTGCATCATCACTGCGTCATCACAGCATCATCAGAGCGTCTTCACAGCATCATCACACCATCATCACTGCATCATCACAGAGTCATCGCAACATAATCATAGCATCGTCACAGCATCACAACATCATCATCGCAACGTCATCACTGCATCAACACAGCGTCATCACAGCATCATCACTGCATCATCACAGTATAATCACTGCATCATCACAAAATCACCACAGTGTCATCACAGCATCATCACTGCATAATCACTGCATCATCACAGCATTATATCAGCATCATCACAGCATCATCAAGGCATGATCACTGCATCATCACAGCATCCTCACTGCATCATCACACCATCATCACTGCATCATCTCAGTATTATCACAGCATGATCACAGCGTCATCAAAGCATCATCACAGCATCATCACTGAATAATCACTGCATCATAACAGCATCATCACAGCATCATCACTGCATCATCACTGCGTCATCACAGCATCATCAGAGCGTCTTCACAGCATCATCACACCATCATCACTGCATCATCACAGAGTCATCGCAACATAATCATAGCATCATCACAGCATCACAACATCATCATCGCAACGTCATCACTGCATCAACACAGCGTCATCACAGCATCATCACTGCATCATCACAGTATCATCACTGCATCATCACAAAATCACCACAGTGTCATCACAGCATCATCACTGCATAATCACTGCATCATCACAGCATTATATCAGCATCATCACAGCATCATCAAGGCATGATCACTGCATCATCACAGCATCCTCACTGCATCATCACACCATCATCACTGCATCATCTCAGTATTATCACAGCATCATCACAGCGTCATGAAAGCATCATCACAGCATCATCACTGAATAATCACTGCATCATAACAGCATCATCACAGCATCATCACTGCATCATCTCTGCATAATCACTGCATCATCAGAGCATCATCACAGTATCATCACTGCGTCATCACAGCATCATCAGAGCGTCTTCACAGCATCATCACACCATCATCACTGCATCATCACTGCATCGTCACAGCATCATCACACTGTCATCACAGCATCATCACTGCATAATCACTGTATCATCAAACCATCATCACAGCGTCATCACAGCATCATAACTGCGTCTTCACAGCGTCATCACTGCATCATCCCTGCATCATCAAAGCATCATCACATCATCATCACAGCATCATCACAGCATCATCACAGCATGATTAGAGCGTCATCAGAGCACCATCACTTTATAATCACTGCATCATCACACCATCATCACAGCATCATCACAGTACCATCACTGCATCATCACAGCATCATCACTGCATCATCACAGCATCATTAGACCGTCATCATACCATCATCACTGCATAATCACTGCATCATCAAAGCATCATCACAGCATCATCACAGCATCATTACTGCTTATTACTGCATCATCTCAGCGTCATCAGAGCATCATCATTGCATCATCATAGCATCATCACAGCATCATCACTGCATCATCACAGCATCATCAGAGTGTCATCAGAGCATCATCACAGCATCTTAACTGCTTCATCACTGCCTCATCACAGCATCATCGCATGGTCAACACTGCATCATCACAGCATCATCACTGCATAGTCACAGCATCATCAGTGCATTATCACAGTGTCATCACAGCATCATCAGAGCATCATCACACCATCACCACTGCATCGTCACTGCATCATCACAGCATCATTACAGCATCACCACAGAGTCATCACAGCATCATCACAGCATCATCCCTGCACCATCACTACATCATCACAACATCATCACACCACCATCGCAGCATCATCAGTGCATCATCACTGCATCATCAGATAATCATCACAGCGTCATCACCGTATCATCACATCATCATCACTGCGTCATCACAGCATCATCACTGCATCATCAGAGAATCATCACACCATCACCACTGCATCATCACAGCATCACAACATCATCATCGCAGCGTCATCACTACATCAACACAGCGTCATCACTGCATCATCACAGTATCATCACTGCATCATCGCACTATCATCACAACATCATCACAGTGTCATCACTGCATCATCATAGTATCATCACAACATCATCACAGTGTCATCACAGCATCATCCCTGCACCATCACTACATCATCACACCACCAACACAGCATCATCAGTGCATCATCAGATAATCATTACAGCGTCATCACTGCATCATCACATCATCATCACTGCGTCATCACAGCATCATCAGAGCGTCTTCACAGCATCATCACACCATCATCACTGCATAATCACTGCATCATCACTGCATCATAACTGCATCATCAGAGCATCATCACACCATCACCACTGCATCATCACAGCATCGCAAACTCATCGCAGTGTCATCACTACATCAACACAGCGTCATCACTGCATCATCACAGTATCATCACTGCATCATCGCAGCGTCATCACTACATCAACACAGCGTCATCACTTCATCATCACAGTATCATCACTGCATCATCGCAGCATCATCACAGCATCACCACAGAGTCATCACAGCATCATCCCTGCACCATCACTACATCATCACAACATCATCACACCACCATCGCAGCATCATCAGTGCATCATCACTGCATCATCAGATAATCATCACAGAGTCATCACTGTATCATCAAATCATCATCACTGCGTCATCACAGCATCATCAGAGCGTCTTCACAGCATCATCACACCATCATCACTGCATCATCACTGTATCGTCACAGCATCATCACACTGTCATCACAGCATCATCACTGCATAATCACTGTATCATCAAACCATCATCACATCATCATCACAGCATCATGACAGCATCATCAGAGCATGATTAGAGCGTCATCAGAGCATCATCACTGCATAATCACTGCATCATCACACCATCATCACAGCATCATCACAGTATCATCACTGCATCATCACAGCATCATCACAGCATCATTAGACCGTCATCACACCATCATAACTGCATAATCACTGCATTATCAAAGCATCATCACAGCATCATCACAGCATCATTACTGCTTATTACTGCATCATCTCAGCGTCATCAGAGCATCATCATTGCATCATCATAGCATCATCACTGCATCATCACAGCATCATCACTGCATCATCACAGCATCATCAGAGTGTCATCAGAGCATCATCACAGCATCTTAACTGCTTCATCACTGCCTCATCACAGCATCATCGCATGGTCAACACTGCATCATCAGAGCATCATCACTGCATAGTCACAGCATCATGAGTGCATCATCACAGTGTCATCACAGCATCATCAGAGCATCATCACACCATCACCACTGCATCGTCACTGCATCATCACAGCATCATTACAGCATCACCACAGAGTCATCACAGCATCATCACAGCATCATCCCTGCACCATCACTACATCATCACAACATCATCACACCACCATCACAGCATCATCAGTGCATCATCACTGCATCATCAGATAATCATCACAGCGTCATCACCGTATCATCACATCATCATCACTGCGTCATCACAGCATCATCAGAGCGTCTTCACAGCATCATCACACCATCATCACTGCATCATCACTGCATCATCACAGAGTCATCGCAACATAATGATAGAATCATAAGAGCATCACAACATCATCATCACAGCGTCATCACTGCTTCACCACAGTGTCATCACAGCATCATCACTGCATGATCACTGCATCATCACAGCATCATCACAGCATCCTCACTGCATCATCACACCATCATCACTGCATTATCACAGCATCATCACTGCATCATCTCTGCGTCATCACTGCATCATCACAACATCATGACTGCGTAATCACTGCATAATCACATCTTCATCACAGCATCATCACAGCATCGTTACTGCTTACTTACTGCATCATCACTGCATCATCAGATCATCACCACTACATCATCATTGCATCATAACTGCATCATCACATCATCATCACTGCATCATCACAGCATCATCGGAGCGTCATCACAGCATCATCACAGCGTCATCACTGCATCATCACAGCGTCATCACAGTGTCATCGCAGCGTCATCACTGCATCATCACTGCGTCATCACAGCATCATCGCATGGTCAAAACTGCATCATCACAGTGTCATCACAGCATCATCACATCATCTACACAACATCATCACAGTGTCATCAGAGCATCATCACTGCATAATCACTGCATCATCACACCATCATCACAGCATCATTACTGCTTATTACTGCATCATCACAGCATCATCAGAGCATCGTCATTGCATCATCATAGCATCATCATTGCATCATCACAGCATCATCACTGCATCATCACAGCATCATCACTGCATCATCACAGCATCATCAGAGTGTCATCAGAGCATCATCACAGCATCTTAACTGCTTCATCACTGCCTCATCACAGCATCATCGCATGGTCAACACTGCATCATCACAGCATCATCACTGCATAGTCACAGCATCATCAGTGCATCATCACAGTGTCATCACAGCATCATCACAGCATCATCACTCCATCATCACAGAGTAATCACAGCATCATCACTGGGTAATCACTGCATCATCAGAGCATCATCACACCATCACCACTGCATCATCACATCATCATCGCAGCGTCATCACTACATCAACACAGCGTCATCACTGCATCATCACAGTATCATCACTGCAGCATCGCAGCATCATCACAACATCACCACAGAGTCATCACAGCATCATCACAGCATCATCCCTGCACCATCACTACATCATCACAACATCATCACACCACCATCGCAGCATCATCAGTGCATCATCACTGCATCATCAGATAATCATCACAGCGTCATCACTGTATCATCACATCATCATCACTGCGTCATCACAGCATCATCAGAGCGTCTTCACAGCATCATCACACCATCATCACTGCAGCATCACTGCATCGTCACAGCATCATCACAGTGTCATCACAGCATCATCACTGCATCATCAGAGCATCATCACACCATCATCACTGCATCATCACAGCATCATCACTGCATCATCACAGAGTCATCGCAACATAATCATAGCATCATCAGAGCATCACAGCATCATTATCGCACCGTCAACAAAGCATCAACAAAGCATCATCAGTGCATCATTACTGCATCATCACAGTATCATCACTGCATCATAACAGCATCATCACAAAATCATCACAGTGTCATCACAGCATCATCACTGTATAATCACTGCATCATCACAGCATTATCACTGCATCATCGCTGCATCATCACAGCATCATCACTACATCATCACGGCGTCATCACAGCATCATCACATCATAATCACAGCATCATTACTGCATCATCACAGCGTCATCAAAGCATCATTGCAGCATCTTCACATCGTCTAAGCAACATCATCAGTGTCATAACAGCATCATCACTGCATAATCACTGCATCATCACAGCATCATCACTGCATCATCACAGCATCATCACAGTGTCATCACAGCGTCATCACAGCATCATCACTGCATAATCACACCATCATCACTGCATCATCACAACATCATCACTGCATCATAACAGCATCATCACTGCATCATCACAGTGTCATCACAGCATCATCACTGCATAATCACTGCATCATCCCAGCATGATCACTGCATCATCACAGCATACTCACTGCATCATCACACCATCATCACTGCATCATCACAGTATTACCACAGCATCATCGCAGCTTCATCAAAGCATCATCACAGCATCATCAATGAATAATCACTGCATGATCACAGCATCATCACTGCATCATCTCTGCATCATCACTGCATCATCACATCAACTACACAAAATCATCACAGCGTCATCACTGCATCATCACAGCATCATCACTGCATCATCAGAGCGTCTTCACAGCATCATCACAGCATCATCACTGCATCATCAGAACATCATCACAGTGTCATCACAGCATCATCATTGCATCATCACAGAATCATTACAGCATCATAACAGAGTCATCACAGCATCATCACAGCATCATCACTGCATCATCACACCATCATCTCTGCATCGTCACACCATCATCTCAGCATCATCAGAACATCATCACTACATTATCACAGCGTCATCACTGCATCATCACAGAATCATCACTGCATCATCACAGCATCAGCAATGCATCATCACTGCATCATCACAGAATCATTACAGCATCATCACAGAGGCATCACAGCATCATCAATGCATCATCACTGCATCATCAGGTAATCATCACAGCGTCATCACTGCATCGTCACAGAGTCATCACATCATCATCACAGCATCATCACATCATTTACACAACATCATCACAGAGTCATCACAGCGTCATCACTGCATCATCACAGTATCATCACTGCATCATCACAGCATCATTACAGCATCACCACAGAGTCATCACAGCATCATCCCTGCACCATCACTACAACATCATCACACCACCATCGCAGCATCATCAGTGCATCATCACTGCATCATCAGATAATCATCACAGCGTCATCACCGTATCATCACATCATCATCACTGCGTCATCACAGCATCATCACTGCGTCATCACTGCATCATCACTGCATCATCACAGTATCATCACTGCATCATCGCAGTATCATCACAACATCATCACAGTGTCATCACAGCATCATCACTGCATCATCACAGAATCATTACAGTATCGTAACAGAGTCATCACAGCATCATCACAGCATCATCCCTGCACCATCACTACATCATCACACCACCATCACAGCATCATCAGTGCATCATCAGATAATCATTACAGCGTCATCACTGCATCATCACATCATCATCACTGCGTCATCACAGCATCATCAGAGCGTCTTCACAGCATCATCACACCATCATCACTGCATCGTCACACCATCATCACTGCATCGTCACACCATCATCACAGTGTCATCACAGCATCATCACTGCATCATCACTGCATCATCAGAGCATCATCACACCATGATCACTGCATCATCACTGCATCATCACAGCATCATCACTGCATCATAACTGCATCATCAGAGCATAATCACACCATCACCACTGCATCATCACAGCATCACAAAATCATCGCAGTGTCATCACTACATCAACACAGCGTCATCACTGCATCATCACTGCATCATCGCAGCATCACCACAGCATCACCACAGAGTCATCACAGCATCATCACATCATCTACACAACATCATCACAGTGTCATCACAGCATCATCACTGCATAATCACTGTATCATCAAAGCATCATCAAAGCGTCATCACAGCATCATAACTGCATCTTCACAGCGTCATCACTGCATCATCCCTGCATCATCAAAGCATCATCACATCATCATCTCAGCATCATCACAGCATCATCAGAGCATGATTAGAGCGTCATCAGAGCATCATCACTGCATAATCACTGCATCATCACAGCATAATCACTGCATAATCACTGCATCATCACAGCATCATCACTGCATCATCACAGCATCATCACAGTGTCATCACAGCGTCATCACAGCATCATCACTGCATCATCAAAGCGTCATCACTGCATCATCACATCATCATCACTGCATAATAACTGCATCATCACATCATCATCACTGCATAGTCACAGCATCATCACTGTCATCACAGCATCATCACTGCATCATCAAAACGTCATCACAGCATCATCGCAGCATCATCCAAGCATCATCACATCGTCTACACAACATCATCACAGTGTCATAACAGCATCATCACTGCAAAATCACTGCATCATAACAGCATCATTACAGCATCATCACAGTCATCACAGCATCATCACAGCATCATCACTACATCATCACAATATCATCACACCATCATCACAGCATCATCAATGCATCATCACTGCATCATCAGATAATCATCACATCATCATCACTGCATCATGCCAGAATTATCAGCGCGTCTTCACAGCATCATCACAGCATCATCACTGCATCATCACAGCATCATCACAGTGTCATCACATCATCATCACTGCATCATCAGAGCATCATGACACCATCATCACATCATTCTCACAGAGTCATCACAACATAATCATAGCCTCATCACAGAATCACAAAATCATCATCGCAACGTCATCACTGCATCAACACAGCGTCATCACTGCAGAATCACTGCATCGTCACAATATTATATCAGCATCATCGCAGCATCATTACTGCTTACTCACTGCATCATCACAGTGTCATCACAGTATCATCACTGCATCATCAGAGTATAATCACTGCATCATCACAGCATCATCACAGCATCATCACAATAACATCACTGCATCATCACTGCATAATCACTGCATAATCACAGCATCCTCACAGCATCATCACTGCATCATCACTGCATCATTACTGCTTACTCACTGCATCATCACAGTGTCATCACAGTATCATCACTGCATCATCAGAGTATAATCACTGCATCATCACAGCATCATCACAGCATCATCACAATAACATCACTGCATCATCACAGCGTCATCACAGCATGATCACTGTATCATTACAGCATCATCACTGCATCATCACATAATCATTACAGCATCATCACTGCATCATCACAAATCATCACATCATCATCACAGCATCATCACAAAATCATCGCAGCCTCATCAGTGCATCATCACAATATCATCAGAGCGTCATCACTAGGTCATAACTGCATCATCACAGCATCATCACTGCATCATCACAGAGTCATCACAGCATCATCGCAGCATCATCACAGCATCATCACTACATCATCACAGCATCATCACTGCATAGTCACGGCATCATCACAGCATCATCGCAGCATCATCACTACATCATCACAGCATCATCACAGCATCATCACAGCATCATCAGAGTGTCTTCACAGCATAATCACTGCATCATCACTGTATCATCACAGCATCATCACAGTGTAATCACAGCATCATCACTGCATAATCACTGCATCATCACAGCATTATATCAGCATCATCACAGCATCATTACTGCTTCCTCACTGCATCATCACAGTGTCATCATAGTATCATCACTGCATCATAACAACATCATCGCAGCGTCATCAGTGCATCATCACAATATCATCAGAGCGTCATCACTAGGTCATAACTGCATCATCAGTGCATCATCACTGCATCATCACAGCATCATCACTGCATCATCACACCATCATCTCTGCATCGTGACACCATCATCTCAGCATCATCACACC
The DNA here is from genome assembly GCA_951411735.1 of Somateria mollissima. Classification (NCBI taxonomy): domain Eukaryota; kingdom Metazoa; phylum Chordata; class Aves; order Anseriformes; family Anatidae; genus Somateria; species Somateria mollissima. Next base: position 101,500 of record CATOCB010000307.1, read on the forward strand.
ATCATCACTACATCATCAAAGCGTCATCACTACATCATCACAGCATCATCAGAGCGTCATCACAGCATCATCGCAGCGTCATCACTGCATCAACACAGCGTCATCACTGCATCATCACTGCATCATCACAGTGTCATCGCTGCATCATCACAACATCATCATAGTGTCATCACAGCATTATCACTGCATCATCACTGCATCATCACAGCATCGTTACTGCTTACTCGCTGCATCATCACAGCATCATTACTGCATCATTGCAGCATCATCACTGCATCATCACATAATCATTACAGCATCATCACATCATCATCACTGAATCATCACATCATCATCACAGCATCATCACAACATCATCGCAGCGTCATCAGTGCATCATCACAATATCATCAGAGCGTCATCACTAGGTCATAACTGCATCATCACAGCATCATCACTGCATCATCACAGTATTATCACTGCATCACCACAGCATCATCACAGCATCATCACTGCATCATCACACCATCATCTCTGCATCGTCACACCATCATCTCAGCATCATCAGAACATCATCACTACATTATCACAGCGTCATCACTGCATCATCACAGAATCATCACTGCATCATCACAGCATCAGCAATGCATCATCACTGCATCATCACAGAATCATTACAGCATCATCACAGAGGCATCACAGCATCATCAATGCATCATCACTGCATCATCAGGTAATCATCACAGCGTCATCACTGCATCGTCACAGAGTCATCACAGCATCATCACAGCATCATCACATCATTTACACAACATCATCACAGAGTCATCACAGCGTCATCACTGCATCATCACAGTATCATCACTGCATCATCACAGCATCATTACAGCATCACCACAGAGTCATCACAGCATCATCCCTGCACCATCACTACAACATCATCACACCACCATCGCAGCATCATCAGTGCATCATCACTGCATCATCAGATAATCATCACAGCGTCATCACCGTATCATCACATCATCATCACTGCGTCATCACAGCATCATCACTGCGTCATCACTGCATCATCACTGCATCATCACAGTATCATCACTGCATCATCGCAGTATCATCACAACATCATCACAGTGTCATCACAGCATCATCACTGCATCATCACAGAATCATTACAGTATCGTAACAGAGTCATCACAGCATCATCACAGCATCATCCCTGCACCATCACTACATCATCACACCACCATCACAGCATCATCAGTGCATCATCAGATAATCATTACAGCGTCATCACTGAATCATCACATCATCATCACTGCGTCATCACAGCATCATCAGAGCGTCTTCACAGCATCATCACACCATCATCACTGCATCGTCACACCATCATCACTGCATCGTCACACCATCATCACAGTGTCATCACAGCATCATCACTGCATCATCACTGCATCATCAGAGCATCATCACACCATGATCACTGCATCATCACTGCATCATCACAGCATCATCACTGCATCATAACTGCATCATCAGAGCATAATCACACCATCACCACTGCATCATCACAGCATCACAAAATCATCGCAGTGTCATCACTACATCAACACAGCGTCATCACTGCATCATCACTGCATCATCGCAGCATCACCACAGCATCACCACAGAGTCATCACAGCATCATCACATCATCTACACAACATCATCACAGTGTCATCACAGCATCATCACTGCATAATCACTGTATCATCAAAGCATCATCAAAGCGTCATCACAGCATCATAACTGCATCTTCACAGCGTCATCACTGCATCATCCCTGCATCATCAAAGCATCATCACATCATCATCTCAGCATCATCACAGCATCATCAGAGCATGATTAGAGCGTCATCAGAGCATCATCACTGCATAATCACTGCATCATCACAGCATAATCACTGCATCATCACAGCATCATCACAGCATCATCACAGCATCATCAGAGTGTCATCAGAGCATCATCACAGCATCTTAACTGCTTCATCACTGCCTCATCACAGCATCATCACAGCATGATCACTGCATCATCATTGCATCATCACAGAGTCATCACAGAATCATCACTGGGTAATCACTGCATCATCAGAGCATCATCACACCATCACCACTGCATCATCACTGCATCATCACATCATCATCGCAGCGTCACCACTACATCAACACAGCGTCATCACAGTATCATCACTGCATCATCGCAGCATCATCACAACATCATCACAGTGTCATCACAGCATCATCACAGTATCATCACTGCATCATCACAGCATCATTACAGCATCACCACAGAGTCTTCACAGCATCATCACAGCATCATCCCTGCACCATCACTACATCATCACAACATCATCACACCACCATCGCAGCATCATCAGTGCATCATCACTGCATCATCAGATAATCATCACAGCGTCATCACTGTATCATCACATCATCATCACTGCATCATCACAGCATCATCAGAGCGTCTTCACAGCATCATCACTGCATCATCAGAGCATCATCACACCATCATTACTGCATCATCACAGCATCATCACTGCATCATCACAGAGTCATCGCAACATAATCATAGCATCATCACACCATCACAACATCATCATCGCAACGTCATCACTGCATCAACACAGCGTCATCAGTGCATCATTACTGCATCATCACAGTATCATCACTGCATCATCACAGCATCATCACAAAATCATCACAATGTCATCACAGCATCATCACTTTATAATCACTGCATCATCACAGCATTATCACTGCATAATCGCTGCATCATCACAGCATCATCACTATATCATCACGGCGTCATCACTGCATAGTCACAGCATCATCTCATTGTCTACACAACATCATCACAGTGTCATAACAGCATCATCACTGCATAATCACTGCATCATCACAGCATCATCACTGCATCATCACAGCATCATCACAGTGTCATCACAGCGTCATCACAGCATCATCACTGCATCATCAAAGCGTCATCACTGCATCATCACATCATCATCACTGCATAATAACTGCATCATCACATCATCATCACTGCATAGTCACAGCATCATCACTGTCATCACAGCATCATCACTGCATCATCAAAACGTCATCACAGCATCATCGCAGCATCATCCAAGCATCATCACATCGTCTACACAACATCATCACAGTGTCATAACAGCATCATCACTGCAAAATCACTGCATCATAACAGCATCATTACAGCATCATCACAGTCATCACAGCATCATCACAGCATCATCACTACATCATCACAATATCATCACACCATCATCACAGCATTATCAATGCATCATCACTGCATCATCAGATAATCATCACAGCGTCATCACTGCATCATCACATCATCATCACTGCATCATGCCAGAATTATCAGCGCGTCTTCACAGCATCATCACAGCATCATCACTGCATCATCACAGCATCATCACAGTGTCATCACATCATCATCACTGCATCATCAGAGCATCATGACACCATCATCACATCATTCTCACAGAGTCATCACAACATAATCATAGCCTCATCACAGAATCACAAAATCATCATCGCAACGTCATCACTGCATCAACACAGCGTCATCACTGCAGAATCACTGCATCGTCACAATATTATATCAGCATCATCGCAGCATCATTACTGCTTACTCACTGCATCATCACAGTGTCATCACAGTATCATCACTGCATCATCAGAGTATAATCACTGCATCATCACAGCATCATCACAGCATCATCACAATAACATCACTGCATCATCACTGCATAATCACTGCATCATCACAGCATCCTCACAGCATCATCACTGCATCATCACTGCATCATCACAGCATCATCACAGCATCATCAGAGTGTCATCAGAGCATCATCACAGCATCTTAACTGCTTCATCACTGCCTCATCACAGCATCATCACAGCATGATCACTGCATCATCATTGCATCATCACAGAGTCATCACAGAATCATCACTGGGTAATCACTGCATCATCAGAGCATCATCACACCATCACCACTGCATCATCACTGCATCATCACATCATCATCGCAGCGTCACCACTACATCAACACAGCGTCATCACAGTATCATCACTGCATCATCGCAGCATCATCACAACATCATCACAGTGTCATCACAGCATCATCACAGTATCATCACTGCATCATCACAGCATCATTACAGCATCACCACAGAGTCTTCACAGCATCATCACAGCATCATCCCTGCACCATCACTACATCATCACAACATCATCACACCACCATCGCAGCATCATCAGTGCATCATCACTGCATCATCAGATAATCATCACAGCGTCATCACTGTATCATCACATCATCATCACTGCATCATCACAGCATCATCAGAGCATCATCACACCATCATTACTGCATCATCACAGCATCATCACTGCATCATCACAGAGTCATCGCAACATAATCATAGCATCATCACAGAATCACAAAATCATCATCGCAACGTCATCACTGCATCAACACAGCGTCATCAGTGCATCATTACTGCATCGTCACAGTATCATCACTGCATCATCACAGCATCATCACAAAATCATCACAATGTCATCACAGCATCATCACTTTATAATCACTGCATCATCACAGCATTATCACTGCATAATCGCTGCATCATCACAGCATCATCACTATATCATCACGGCGTCATCACTGCATAGTCACAGCATCATCTCATTGTCTACACAACATCATCACAGTGTCATAACAGCATCATCACTGCATAATCACTGCATCATCACAGCATCATCACTGCATCATCACAGCATCATCACAGTGTCATCACAGCGTCATCACAGCATCATCACTGCATCATCAAAGGGTCATCACTGCATCATCACATCATCATCACTGCATAATAACTGCATCATCACATCATCATCACTGCATAGTCACAGCATCATCACTGTCATCACAGCATCATCACTGCATCATCAAAACGTCATCACAGCATCATCGCAGCATCATCCAAGCATCATCACATCGTCTACACAACATCATCACAGTGTCATAACAGCATCATCACTGCAAAATCACTGCATCATAACAGCATCATTACAGCATCATCACAGTCATCACAGCATCATCACAGCATCATCACTACATCATCACAATATCATCACACCATCATCACAGCATCATCAATGCATCATCACTGCATCATCAGATAATCATCACAGCGTCATCACTGCATCATCACATCATCATCACTGCATCATGCCAGAATTATCAGCGCGTCTTCACAGCATCATCACAGCATCATCACTGCATCATCACAGCATCATCACAGTGTCATCACATCATCATCACTGCATCATCAGAGCATCATGACACCATCATCACATCATTCTCACAGAGTCATCACAACATAATCATAGCCTCATCACAGAATCACAAAATCATCATCGCAACGTCATCACTGCATCAACACAGCGTCATCACTGCAGAATCACTGCATCGTCACAATATTATATCAGCATCATCGCAGCATCATTACTGCTTACTCACTGCATCATCACAGTGTCATCACAGTATCATCACTGCATCATCAGAGTATAATCACTGCATCATCACAGCATCATCACAGCATCATCACAATAACATCACTGCATCATCACTGCATAATCACTGCATAATCACAGCATCCTCACAGCATCATCACTGCATCATCACTGCATCATCACAGCATCATCACAGCATCATCAGAGTGTCATCAGAGCATCATCACAGCATCTTAACTGCTTCATCACTGCCTCATCACAGCATCATCACAGCATGATCACTGCATCATCATTGCATCATCACAGAGTCATCACAGAATCATCACTGGGTAATCACTGCATCATCAGAGCATCATCACACCATCACCACTGCATCATCACTGCATCATCACATCATCATCGCAGCGTCACCACTACATCAACACAGCGTCATCACAGTATCATCACTGCATCATCGCAGCATCATCACAACATCATCACAGTGTCATCACAGCATCATCACAGCATCATCCCTGCACCATCACTACATCATCACAACATCATCACACCACCATCGCAGCATCATCAGTGCATCATCACTGCATCATCAGATAATCATCACAGCGTCATCACTGTATCATCACATCATCATCACTGCATCATCACAGCATCATCAGAGCGTCTTCACAGCATCATCAGAGTGTCATCAGAGCATCATCACTGCATCGTCACAGCATCATCAGAGCATCATCACACCATCATTACTGCATCATCACAGCATCATCACTGCATCATCACAGAGTCATCGCAACATAATCATAGCATCATCACAGAATCACAAAATCATCATCGCAACGTCATCACTGCATCAACACAGCTTCATCAGTGCATCATTACTGCATCGTCACAGTATCATCACTGCATCATCACAGCATCATCACAAAATCATCACAATGTCATCACAGCATCATCACTTTATAATCACTGCATCATCACAGCATTATCACTGCATAATCGCTGCATCATCACAGCATCATCACTATATCATCACGGCGTCATCACTGCATAGTCACAGCATCATCTCATTGTCTACACAACATCATCACAGTGTCATAACAGCATCATCACTGCATAATCACTGCATCATCACAGCATCATCACTGCATCATCACAGCATCATCACAGTGTCATCACAGCGTCATCACAGCATCATCACTGCATCATCAAAGCGTCATCACTGCATCATCACATCATCATCACTGCATAATAACTGCATCATCACATCATCATCACTGCATAGTCACAGCATCATCACTGTCATCACAGCATCATCACTGCATCATCAAAACGTCATCACAGCATCATCGCAGCATCATCCAAGCATCATCACATCGTCTACACAACATCATCACAGTGTCATAACAGCATCATCACTGCAAAATCACTGCATCATAACAGCATCATTACAGCATCATCACAGTCATCACAGCATCATCACAGCATCATCACTACATCATCACAATATCATCACACCATCATCACAGCATCATCAATGCATCATCACTGCATCATCAGATAATCATCACATCATCATCACTGCATCATGCCAGAATTATCAGCGCGTCTTCACAGCATCATCACAGCATCATCACTGCATCATCACAGCATCATCACAGTGTCATCACATCATCATCACTGCATCATCAGAGCATCATGACACCATCATCACATCATTCTCACAGAGTCATCACAACATAATCATAGCCTCATCACAGAATCACAAAATCATCATCGCAACGTCATCACTGCATCAACACAGCGTCATCACTGCAGAATCACTGCATCGTCACAATATTATATCAGCATCATCGCAGCATCATTACTGCTTACTCACTGCATCATCACAGTGTCATCACAGTATCATCACTGCATCATCAGAGTATAATCACTGCATCATCACAGCATCATCACAGCATCATCACAATAACATCACTGCATCATCACTGCATAATCACTGCATAATCACAGCATCCTCACAGCATCATCACTGCATCATCACTGCATCATTACTGCTTACTCACTGCATCATCACAGTGTCATCACAGTATCATCACTGCATCATCAGAGTATAATCACTGCATCATCACAGCATCATCACAGCATCATCACAATAACATCACTGCATCATCACAGCGTCATCACAGCATGATCACTGTATCATTACAGCATCATCACTGCATCATCACATAATCATTACAGCATCATCACTGCATCATCACAAATCATCACATCATCATCACAGCATCATCACAAAATCATCGCAGCCTCATCAGTGCATCATCACAATATCATCAGAGCGTCATCACTAGGTCATAACTGCATCATCACAGCATCATCACTGCATCATCACAGAGTCATCACAGCATCATCGCAGCATCATCACAGCATCATCACTACATCATCACAGCATCATCACTGCATAGTCACGGCATCATCACAGCATCATCGCAGCATCATCACTACATCATCACAGCATCATCACAGCATCATCACAGCATCATCAGAGTGTCTTCACAGCATAATCACTGCATCATCACTGTATCATCACAGCATCATCACAGTGTAATCACAGCATCATCACTGCATAATCACTGCATCATCACAGCATTATATCAGCATCATCACAGCATCATTACTGCTTCCTCACTGCATCATCACAGTGTCATCATAGTATCATCACTGCATCATAACAACATCATCGCAGCGTCATCAGTGCATCATCACAATATCATCAGAGCGTCATCACTAGGTCATAACTGCATCATCAGTGCATCATCACTGCATCATCACAGCATCATCACTGCATCATCACACCATCATCTCTGCATCGTGACACCATCATCTCAGCATCATCACACCATCATCACTACATCATCAAAGCGTCATCACTACATCATCACAGCATCATCAGAGCGTCATCACAGCATCATCGCAGCGTCATCACTGCATCAACACAGCGTCATCACTGCATCATCACTGCATCATCACAGTGTCATCACTGCATCATCACAACATCATCATAGTGTCATCACAGCATTATCACTGCATCATCACTGCATCATCACAGCATCGTTACTGCTTACTCGCTGCATCATCACAGCATCATTACTGCATCATTGCAGCATCATCACTGCATCATCACATAATCATTACAGCATCATCACATCATCATCACTGAATCATCACATCATCATCACAGCATCATCACAACATCATCGCAGCGTCATCAGTGCATCATCACAATATCATCAGAGCGTCATCACTAGGTCATAACTGCATCATCACAGCATCATCACTGCATCATCACAGTATTATCACTGCATCACCACAGCATCATCACAGCATCATCACTGCATCATCACACCATCATCTCTGCATCGTCACACCATCATCTCAGCATCATCAGAACATCATCACTACATTATCACAGCGTCATCACTGCATCATCACAGAATCATCACTGCATCATCACAGCATCAGCAATGCATCATCACTGCATCATCACAGAATCATTACAGCATCATCACAGAGGCATCACAGCATCATCAATGCATCATCACTGCATCATCAGGTAATCATCACAGCGTCATCACTGCATCGTCACAGAGTCATCACAGCATCATCACAGCATCATCACATCATTTACACAACATCATCACAGAGTCATCACAGCGTCATCACTGCATCATCACAGTATCATCACTGCATCATCACAGCATCATTACAGCATCACCACAGAGTCATCACAGCATCATCCCTGCACCATCACTACAACATCATCACACCACCATCGCAGCATCATCAGTGCATCATCACTGCATCATCAGATAATCATCACAGCGTCATCACCGTATCATCACATCATCATCACTGCGTCATCACAGCATCATCACTGCGTCATCACTGCATCATCACTGCATCATCACAGTATCATCACTGCATCATCGCAGTATCATCACAACATCATCACAGTGTCATCACAGCATCATCACTGCATCATCACAGAATCATTACAGTATCGTAACAGAGTCATCACAGCATCATCACAGCATCATCCCTGCACCATCACTACATCATCACACCACCATCACAGCATCATCAGTGCATCATCAGATAATCATTACAGCGTCATCACTGCATCATCACATCATCATCACTGCGTCATCACAGCATCATCAGAGCGTCTTCACAGCATCATCACACCATCATCACTGCATCGTCACACCATCATCACTGCATCGTCACACCATCATCACAGTGTCATCACAGCATCATCACTGCATCATCACTGCATCATCAGAGCATCATCACACCATGATCACTGCATCATCACTGCATCATCACAGCATCATCACTGCATCATAACTGCATCATCAGAGCATAATCACACCATCACCACTGCATCATCACAGCATCACAAAATCATCGCAGTGTCATCACTACATCATCACTGCATCATCACTGCATCATCACTGCATCATCGCAGCATCACCACAGCATCACCACAGAGTCATCACAGCATCATCACATCATCTACACAACATCATCACAGTGTCATCACAGCATCATCACTGCATAATCACTGTATCATCAAAGCATCATCAAAGCGTCATCACAGCATCATAACTGCATCTTCACAGCGTCATCACTGCATCATCCCTGCATCATCAAAGCATCATCACATCATCATCTCAGCATCATCACAGCATCATCAGAGCATGATTAGAGCGTCATCAGAGCATCATCACTGCATAATCACTGCATCATCACAGCATAATCACTGCATCATCACAGCATCATCACAGCATCATCACAGCATCATCAGAGTGTCATCAGAGCATCATCACAGCATCTTAACTGCTTCATCACTGCCTCATCACAGCATCATCACAGCATGATCACTGCATCATCATTGCATCATCACAGAGTCATCACAGAATCATCACTGGGTAATCACTGCATCATCAGAGCATCATCACACCATCACCACTGCATCATCACTGCATCATCACATCATCATCGCAGCGTCACCACTACATCAACACAGCGTCATCACAGTATCATCACTGCATCATCGCAGCATCATCACAGTGTCATCACAGCATCATCACAGTATCATCACTGCATCATCACAGCATCATTACAGCATCACCACAGAGTCTTCACAGCATCATCACAGCATCATCCCTGCACCATCACTACATCATCACAACATCATCACACCACCATCGCAGCATCATCAGTGCATCATCACTGCATCATCAGATAATCATCACAGCGTCATCACTGTATCATCACATCATCATCACTGCATCATCACAGCATCATCAGAGCGTCTTCACAGCATCATCACTGCATCATCAGAGCATCATCACACCATCATTACTGCATCATCACAGCATCATCACTGCATCATCACAGAGTCATCGCAACATAATCATAGCATCATCACAGAATCACAAAATCATCATCGCAACGTCATCACTGCATCAACACAGCGTCATCAGTGCATCATTACTGCATCATCACAGTATCATCACTGCATCATCACAGCATCATCACAAAATCATCACAATGTCATCACAGCATCATCACTTTATAATCACTGCATCATCACAGCATTATCACTGCATAATCGCTGCATCATCACAGCATCATCACTATATCATCACGGCGTCATCACTGCATAGTCACAGCATCATCTCATTGTCTACACAACATCATCACAGTGTCATAACAGCATCATCACTGCATAATCACTGCATCATCACAGCATCATCACTGCATCATCACAGCATCATCACAGTGTCATCACAGCGTCATCACAGCATCATCACTGCATCATCACATCATCATCACTGCATAATAACTGCATCATCACATCATCATCACTGCATAGTCACAGCATCATCACTGTCATCACAGCATCATCACTGCATCATCAAAACGTCATCACAGCATCATCGCAGCATCATCCAAGCATCATCACATCGTCTACACAACATCATCACAGTGTCATAACAGCATCATCACTGCAAAATCACTGCATCATAACAGCATCATTACAGCATCATCACAGTCATCACAGCATCATCACAGCATCATCACTACATCATCACAATATCATCACACCATCATCACAGCATCATCAATGCATCATCACTGCATCATCAGATAATCATCACAGCGTCATCACTGCATCATCACATCATCATCACTGCATCATGCCAGAATTATCAGCGCGTCTTCACAGCATCATCACAGCATCATCACTGCATCATCACAGCATCATCACAGTGTCATCACATCATCATCACTGCATCATCAGAGCATCATGACACCATCATCACATCATTCTCACAGAGTCATCACAACATAATCATAGCCTCATCACAGAATCACAAAATCATCATCGCAACGTCATCACTGCATCAACACAGCGTCATCACTGCAGAATCACTGCATCGTCACAATATTATATCAGCATCATCGCAGCATCATTACTGCTTACTCACTGCATCATCACAGTGTCATCACAGTATCATCACTGCATCATCAGAGTATAATCACTGCATCATCACAGCATCATCACAGCATCATCACAGCATCATCACAATAACATCACTGCATCATCACTGCATAATCACTGCATAATCACAGCATCCTCACAGCATCATCACTGCATCATCACTGCATCATCACAGCATCATCACAGCATCATCAGAGTGTCATCAGAGCATCATCACAGCATCTTAACTGCTTCATCACTGCCTCATCACAGCATGATCACTGCATCATCATTGCATCATCACAGAGTCATCACAGAATCATCACTGGGTAATCACTGCATCATCAGAGCATCATCACACCATCACCACTGCATCATCACTGCATCATCACATCATCATCGCAGCGTCACCACTACATCAACACAGCGTCATCACAGTATCATCACTGCATCATCGCAGCATCATCACAACATCATCACAGTGTCATCACAGCATCATCACAGTATCATCACTGCATCATCACAGCATCATTACAGCATCACCACAGAGTCTTCACAGCATCATCACAGCATCATCCCTGCACCATCACTACATCATCACAACATCATCACACCACCATCGCAGCATCATCAGTGCATCATCACTGCATCATCAGATAATCATCACAGCGTCATCACTGTATCATCACATCATCATCACTGCATCATCACAGCATCATCAGAGCATCATCACACCATCATTACTGCATCATCACAGCATCATCACTGCATCATCACAGAGTCATCGCAACATAATCATAGCATCATCACAGAATCACAAAATCATCATCGCAACGTCATCACTGCATCAACACAGCGTCATCAGTGCATCATTACTGCATCGTCACAGTATCATCACTGCATCATCACAGCATCATCACAAAATCATCACAATGTCATCACAGCATCATCACTTTATAATCACTGCATCATCACAGCATTATCACTGCATAATCGCTGCATCATCACAGCATCATCACTATATCATCACGGCGTCATCACTGTATAGTCACAGCATCATCTCATTGTCTACACAACATCATCACAGTGTCATAACAGCATCATCACTGCATAATCACTGCATCATCACAGCATCATCACTGCATCATCACAGCATCATCACAGTGTCATCACAGCGTCATCACAGCATCATCACTGCATCATCAAAGCGTCATCACTGCATCATCACATCATCATCACTGCATAATAACTGCATCATCACATCATCATCACTGCATAGTCACAGCATCATCACTGTCATCACAGCATCATCACTGCATCATCAAAACGTCATCACAGCATCATCGCAGCATCATCCAAGCATCATCACATCGTCTACACAACATCATCACAGTGTCATAACAGCATCATCACTGCAAAATCACTGCATCATAACAGCATCATTACAGCATCATCACAGTCATCACAGCATCATCACAGCATCATCACTACATCATCACAATATCATCACACCATCATCACAGCATCATCAATGCATCATCACTGCATCATCAGATAATCATCACAGCGTCATCACTGCATCATCACATCATCATCACTGCATCATGCCAGAATTATCAGCGCGTCTTCACAGCATCATCACAGCATCATCACTGCATCATCACAGCATCATCACAGTGTCATCACATCATCATCACTGCATCATCAGAGCATCATGACACCATCATCACATCATTCTCACAGAGTCATCACAACATAATCATAGCCTCATCACAGAATCACAAAATCATCATCGCAACGTCATCACTGCATCAACACAGCGTCATCACTGCAGAATCACTGCATCGTCACAATATTATATCAGCATCATCGCAGCATCATTACTGCTTACTCACTGCATCATCACAGTGTCATCACAGTATCATCACTGCATCATCAGAGTATAATCACTGCATCATCACAGCATCATCACAGCATCATCACAATAACATCACTGCATCATCACTGCATAATCACTGCATAATCACAGCATCCTCACAGCATCATCACTGCATCATCACTGCATCATCACAGCATCATCACAGCATCATCAGAGTGTCATCAGAGCATCATCACAGCATCTTAACTGCTTCATCACTGCCTCATCACAGCATCATCACAGCATGATCACTGCATCATCATTGCATCATCACAGAGTCATCACAGAATCATCACTGGGTAATCACTGCATCATCAGAGCATCATCACACCATCACCACTGCATCATCACTGCATCATCACATCATCATCGCAGCGTCACCACTACATCAACACAGCGTCATCACAGTATCATCACTGCATCATCGCAGCATCATCACAACATCATCACAGTGTCATCACAGCATCATCACAGTATCATCACTGCATCATCACAGCATCATTACAGCATCACCACAGAGTCTTCACAGCATCATCACAGCATCATCCCTGCACCATCACTACATCATCACAACATCATCACACCACCATCGCAGCATCATCAGTGCATCATCACTGCATCATCAGATAATCATCACAGCGTCATCACTGTATCATCACATCATCATCACTGCATCATCACAGCATCATCAGAGCGTCTTCACAGCATCATCAGAGTGTCATCAGAGCATCATCACTGCATCGTCACAGCATCATCAGAGCATCATCACACCATCATTACTGCATCATCACAGCATCATCACTGCATCATCACAGAGTCATCGCAACATAATCATAGCATCATCACAGAATCACAAAATCATCATCGCAACGTCATCACTGCATCAACACAGCGTCATCAGTGCATCATTACTGCATCGTCACAGTATCATCACTGCATCATCACAGCATCATCACAAAATCATCACAATGTCATCACAGCATCATCACTTTATAATCACTGCATCATCACAGCATTATCACTGCATAATCGCTGCATCATCACAGCATCATCACTATATCATCACGGCGTCATCACTGCATAGTCACAGCATCATCTCATTGTCTACACAACATCATCACAGTGTCATAACAGCATCATCACTGCATAATCACTGCATCATCACAGCATCATCACTGCATCATCACAGCATCATCACAGTGTCATCACAGCGTCATCACAGCATCATCACTGCATCATCAAAGCGTCATCACTGCATCATCACATCATCATCACTGCATAATAACTGCATCATCACATCATCATCACTGCATAGTCACAGCATCATCACTGTCATCACAGCATCATCACTGCATCATCAAAACGTCATCACAGCATCATCGCAGCATCATCCAAGCATCATCACATCGTCTACACAACATCATCACAGTGTCATAACAGCATCATCACTGCAAAATCACTGCATCATAACAGCATCATTACAGCATCATCACAGTCATCACAGCATCATCACAGCATCATCACTACATCATCACAATATCATCACACCATCATCACAGCATCATCAATGCATCATCACTGCATCATCAGATAATCATCACATCATCATCACTGCATCATGCCAGAATTATCAGCGCGTCTTCACAGCATCATCACAGCATCATCACTGCATCATCACAGCATCATCACAGTGTCATCACATCATCATCACTGCATCATCAGAGCATCATGACACCATCATCACATCATTCTCACAGAGTCATCACAACATAATCATAGCCTCATCACAGAATCACAAAATCATCATCGCAACGTCATCACTGCATCAACACAGCGTCATCACTGCAGAATCACTGCATCGTCACAATATTATATCAGCATCATCGCAGCATCATTACTGCTTACTCACTGCATCATCACAGTGTCATCACAGTATCATCACTGCATCATCAGAGTATAATCACTGCATCATCACAGCATCATCACAGCATCATCACAATAACATCACTGCATCATCACTGCATAATCACTGCATAATCACAGCATCCTCACAGCATCATCACTGCATCATCACTGCATCATTACTGCTTACTCACTGCATCATCACAGTGTCATCACAGTATCATCACTGCATCATCAGAGTATAATCACTGCATCATCACAGCATCATCACAGCATCATCACAATAACATCACTGCATCATCACAGCGTCATCACAGCATGATCACTGTATCATTACAGCATCATCACTGCATCATCACATAATCATTACAGCATCATCACTGCATCATCACAAATCATCACATCATCATCACAGCATCATCACAAAATCATCGCAGCCTCATCAGTGCATCATCACAATATCATCAGAGCGTCATCACTAGGTCATAACTGCATCATCACAGCATCATCACTGCATCATCACAGAGTCATCACAGCATCATCGCAGCATCATCACAGCATCATCACTACATCATCACAGCATCATCACTGCATAGTCACGGCATCATCACAGCATCATCGCAGCATCATCACTACATCATCACAGCATCATCACAGCATCATCACAGCATCATCAGAGTGTCTTCACAGCATAATCACTGCATCATCACTGTATCATCACAGCATCATCACAGTGTAATCACAGCATCATCACTGCATAATCACTGCATCATCACAGCATTATATCAGCATCATCACAGCATCATTACTGCTTCCTCACTGCATCATCACAGTGTCATCATAGTATCATCACTGCATCATAACAACATCATCGCAGCGTCATCAGTGCATCATCACAATATCATCAGAGCGTCATCACTAGGTCATAACTGCATCATCAGTGCATCATCACTGCATCATCACAGCATCATCACTGCATCATCACACCATCATCTCTGCATCGTGACACCATCATCTCAGCATCATCACACCATCATCACTACATCATCAAAGCGTCATCACTACATCATCACAGCATCATCAGAGCGTCATCACAGCATCATCGCAGCGTCATCACTGCATCAACACAGCGTCATCACTGCATCATCACTGCATCATCACAGTGTCATCACTGCATCATCACAACATCATCATAGTGTCATCACAGCATTATCACTGCATCATCACTGCATCATCACAGCATCGTTACTGCTTACTCGCTGCATCATCACAGCATCATTACTGCATCATTGCAGCATCATCACTGCATCATCACATAATCATTACAGCATCATCACATCATCATCACTGAATCATCACATCATCATCACAGCATCATCACAACATCATCGCAGCGTCATCAGTGCATCATCACAATATCATCAGAGCGTCATCACTAGGTCATAACTGCATCATCACAGCATCATCACTGCATCATCACAGTATTATCACTGCATCACCACAGCATCATCACAGCATCATCACTGCATCATCACACCATCATCTCTGCATCGTCACACCATCATCTCAGCATCATCAGAACATCATCACTACATTATCACAGCGTCATCACTGCATCATCACAGAATCATCACTGCATCATCACAGCATCAGCAATGCATCATCACTGCATCATCACAGAATCATTACAGCATCATCACAGAGGCATCACAGCATCATCAATGCATCATCACTGCATCATCAGGTAATCATCACAGCGTCATCACTGCATCGTCACAGAGTCATCACAGCATCATCACAGCATCATCACATCATTTACACAACATCATCACAGAGTCATCACAGCGTCATCACTGCATCATCACAGTATCATCACTGCATCATCACAGCATCATTACAGCATCACCACAGAGTCATCACAGCATCATCCCTGCACCATCACTACAACATCATCACACCACCATCGCAGCATCAACAGTGCATCATCACTGCATCATCAGATAATCATCACAGCGTCATCACCGTATCATCACATCATCATCACTGCGTCATCACAGCATCATCACTGCGTCATCACTGCATCATCACTGCATCATCACAGTATCATCACTGCATCATCGCAGTATCATCACAACATCATCACAGTGTCATCACAGCATCATCACTGCATCATCACAGAATCATTACAGTATCGTAACAGAGTCATCACAGCATCATCACAGCATCATCCCTGCACCATCACTACATCATCACACCACCATCACAGCATCATCAGTGCATCATCAGATAATCATTACAGCGTCATCACTGAATCATCACATCATCATCACTGCGTCATCACAGCATCATCAGAGCGTCTTCACAGCATCATCACACCATCATCACTGCATCGTCACACCATCATCACTGCATCGTCACACCATCATCACAGTGTCATCACAGCATCATCACTGCATCATCACTGCATCATCAGAGCATCATCACACCATGATCACTGCATCATCACTGCATCATCACAGCATCATCACTGCATCATAACTGCATCATCAGAGCATAATCACACCATCACCACTGCATCATCACAGCATCACAAAATCATCGCAGTGTCATCACTACATCAACACAGCGTCATCACTGCATCATCACTGCATCATCGCAGCATCACCACAGCATCACCACAGAGTCATCACAGCATCATCACATCATCTACACAACATCATCACAGTGTCATCACAGCATCATCACTGCATAATCACTGTATCATCAAAGCATCATCAAAGCGTCATCACAGCATCATAACTGCATCTTCACAGCGTCATCACTGCATCATCCCTGCATCATCAAAGCATCATCACATCATCATCTCAGCATCATCACAGCATCATCAGAGCATGATTAGAGCGTCATCAGAGCATCATCACTGCATAATCACTGCATCATCACAGCATAATCACTGCATCATCACAGCATCATCACAGCATCATCACAGCATCATCAGAGTGTCATCAGAGCATCATCACAGCATCTTAACTGCTTCATCACTGCCTCATCACAGCATCATCACAGCATGATCACTGCATCATCATTGCATCATCACAGAGTCATCACAGAATCATCACTGGGTAATCACTGCATCATCAGAGCATCATCACACCATCACCACTGCATCATCACTGCATCATCACATCATCATCGCAGCGTCACCACTACATCAACACAGCGTCATCACAGTATCATCACTGCATCATCGCAGCATCATCACAACATCATCACAGTGTCATCACAGCATCATCACAGTATCATCACTGCATCATCACAGCATCATTACAGCATCACCACAGAGTCTTCACAGCATCATCACAGCATCATCCCTGCACCATCACTACATCATCACAACATCATCACACCACCATCGCAGCATCATCAGTGCATCATCACTGCATCATCAGATAATCATCACAGCGTCATCACTGTATCATCACATCATCATCACTGCATCATCACAGCATCATCAGAGCGTCTTCACAGCATCATCACTGCATCATCAGAGCATCATCACACCATCATTACTGCATCATCACAGCATCATCACTGCATCATCACAGAGTCATCGCAACATAATCATAGCATCATCACACCATCACAACATCATCATCGCAACGTCATCACTGCATCAACACAGCGTCATCAGTGCATCATTACTGCATCATCACAGTATCATCACTGCATCATCACAGCATCATCACAAAATCATCACAATGTCATCACAGCATCATCACTTTATAATCACTGCATCATCACAGCATTATCACTGCATAATCGCTGCATCATCACAGCATCATCACTATATCATCACGGCGTCATCACTGCATAGTCACAGCATCATCTCATTGTCTACACAACATCATCACAGTGTCATAACAGCATCATCACTGCATAATCACTGCATCATCACAGCATCATCACTGCATCATCACAGCATCATCACAGTGTCATCACAGCGTCATCACAGCATCATCACTGCATCATCAAAGCGTCATCACTGCATCATCACATCATCATCACTGCATAATAACTGCATCATCACATCATCATCACTGCATAGTCACAGCATCATCACTGTCATCACAGCATCATCACTGCATCATCAAAACGTCATCACAGCATCATCGCAGCATCATCCAAGCATCATCACATCGTCTACACAACATCATCACAGTGTCATAACAGCATCATCACTGCAAAATCACTGCATCATAACAGCATCATTACAGCATCATCAGTCATCACAGCATCATCACAGCATCATCACTACATCATCACAATATCATCACACCATCATCACAGCATCATCAATGCATCATCACTGCATCATCAGATAATCATCACATCATCATCACTGCATCATGCCAGAATTATCAGCGCGTCTTCACAGCATCATCACAGCATCATCACTGCATCATCACAGCATCATCACAGTGTCATCACATCATCATCACTGCATCATCAGAGCATCATGACACCATCATCACATCATTCTCACAGAGTCATCACAACATAATCATAGCCTCATCACAGAATCACAAAATCATCATCGCAACGTCATCACTGCATCAACACAGCGTCATCACTGCAGAATCACTGCATCGTCACAATATTATATCAGCATCATCGCAGCATCATTACTGCTTACTCACTGCATCATCACAGTGTCATCACAGTATCATCACTGCATCATCAGAGTATAATCACTGCATCATCACAGCATCATCACAGCATCATCACAATAACATCACTGCATCATCACTGCATAATCACTGCATAATCACAGCATCCTCACAGCATCATCACTGCATCATCACTGCATCATTACTGCTTACTCACTGCATCATCACAGTGTCATCACAGTATCATCACTGCATCATCAGAGTATAATCACTGCATCATCACAGCATCATCACAGCATCATCACAATAACATCACTGCATCATCACAGCGTCATCACAGCATGATCACTGTATCATTACAGCATCATCACTGCATCATCACATAATCATTACAGCATCATCACTGCATCATCACAAATCATCACATCATCATCACAGCATCATCACAAAATCATCGCAGCCTCATCAGTGCATCATCACAATATCATCAGAGCGTCATCACTAGGTCATAACTGCATCATCACAGCATCATCACTGCATCATCACAGAGTCATCACAGCATCATCGCAGCATCATCACAGCATCATCACTACATCATCACAGCATCATCACTGCATAGTCACGGCATCATCACAGCATCATCGCAGCATCATCACTACATCATCACAGCATCATCACAGCATCATCACAGCATCATCAGAGTGTCTTCACAGCATAATCACTGCATCATCACTGTATCATCACAGCATCATCACAGTGTAATCACAGCATCATCACTGCATAATCACTGCATCATCACAGCATTATATCAGCATCATCACAGCATCATTACTGCTTCCTCACTGCATCATCACAGTGTCATCATAGTATCATCACTGCATCATAACAACATCATCGCAGCGTCATCAGTGCATCATCACAATATCATCAGAGCGTCATCACTAGGTCATAACTGCATCATCAGTGCATCATCACTGCATCATCACACCATCATCACTGCATCATCAAAGCGTCATCACTACATCATCACAGCATCATCAGAGCGTCATCACAGCATCATCGCAGCGTCATCACTGCATCAACACAGCGTCATCACTGCATCATCACTGCATCATCACAGTGTCATCACTGCATCATCACAACATCATCATAGTGTCATCACAGCATTATCACTGCATCATCACTGCATCATCACAGCATCGTTACTGCTTACTCGCTGCATCATCACAGCATCATTACTGCATCATTGCAGCATCATCACTGCATCATCACATAATCATTACAGCATCATCACATCATCATCACTGAATCATCACATCATCATCACAGCATCATCACAACATCATCGCAGCGTCATCAGTGCATCATCACAATATCATCAGAGCGTCATCACTAGGTCATAACTGCATCATCACAGCATCATCACTGCATCATCACAGTATTATCACTGCATCACCACAGCATCATCACAGCATCATCACTGCATCATCACACCATCATCTCTGCATCGTCACACCATCATCTCAGCATCATCAGAACATCATCACTACATTATCACAGCGTCATCACTGCATCATCACAGAATCATCACTGCATCATCACAGCATCAGCAATGCATCATCACTGCATCATCACAGAATCATTACAGCATCATCACAGAGGCATCACAGCATCATCAATGCATCATCACTGCATCATCAGGTAATCATCACAGCGTCATCACTGCATCGTCACAGAGTCATCACAGCATCATCACAGCATCATCACATCATTTACACAACATCATCACAGAGTCATCACAGCGTCATCACTGCATCATCACAGTATCATCACTGCATCATCACAGCATCATTACAGCATCACCACAGAGTCATCACAGCATCATCCCTGCACCATCACTACAACATCATCACACCACCATCGCAGCATCAACAGTGCATCATCACTGCATCATCAGATAATCATCACAGCGTCATCACCGTATCATCACATCATCATCACTGCGTCATCACAGCATCATCACTGCGTCATCACTGCATCATCACTGCATCATCACAGTATCATCACTGCATCATCGCAGTATCATCACAACATCATCACAGTGTCATCACAGCATCATCACTGCATCATCACAGAATCATTACAGTATCGTAACAGAGTCATCACAGCATCATCACAGCATCATCCCTGCACCATCACTACATCATCACACCACCATCACAGCATCATCAGTGCATCATCAGATAATCATTACAGCGTCATCACTGAATCATCACATCATCATCACTGCGTCATCACAGCATCATCAGAGCGTCTTCACAGCATCATCACACCATCATCACTGCATCGTCACACCATCATCACTGCATCGTCACACCATCATCACAGTGTCATCACAGCATCATCACTGCATCATCACTGCATCATCAGAGCATCATCACACCATGATCACTGCATCATCACTGCATCATCACAGCATCATCACTGCATCATAACTGCATCATCAGAGCATAATCACACCATCACCACTGCATCATCACAGCATCACAAAATCATCGCAGTGTCATCACTACATCAACACAGCGTCATCACTGCATCATCACTGCATCATCGCAGCATCACCACAGCATCACCACAGAGTCATCACAGCATCATCACATCATCTACACAACATCATCACAGTGTCATCACAGCATCATCACTGCATAATCACTGTATCATCAAAGCATCATCAAAGCGTCATCACAGCATCATAACTGCATCTTCACAGCGTCATCACTGCATCATCCCTGCATCATCAAAGCATCATCACATCATCATCTCAGCATCATCACAGCATCATCAGAGCATGATTAGAGCGTCATCAGAGCATCATCACTGCATAATCACTGCATCATCACAGCATAATCACTGCATCATCACAGCATCATCACAGCATCATCACAGCATCATCAGAGTGTCATCAGAGCATCATCACAGCATCTTAACTGCTTCATCACTGCCTCATCACAGCATCATCACAGCATGATCACTGCATCATCATTGCATCATCACAGAGTCATCACAGAATCATCACTGGGTAATCACTGCATCATCAGAGCATCATCACACCATCACCACTGCATCATCACTGCATCATCACATCATCATCGCAGCGTCACCACTACATCAACACAGCGTCATCACAGTATCATCACTGCATCATCGCAGCATCATCACAACATCATCACAGTGTCATCACAGCATCATCACAGTATCATCACTGCATCATCACAGCATCATTACAGCATCACCACAGAGTCTTCACAGCATCATCACAGCATCATCCCTGCACCATCACTACATCATCACAACATCATCACACCACCATCGCAGCATCATCAGTGCATCATCACTGCATCATCAGATAATCATCACAGCGTCATCACTGTATCATCACATCATCATCACTGCATCATCACAGCATCATCAGAGCGTCTTCACAGCATCATCACTGCATCATCAGAGCATCATCACACCATCATTACTGCATCATCACAGCATCATCACTGCATCATCACAGAGTCATCGCAACATAATCATAGCATCATCACACCATCACAACATCATCATCGCAACGTCATCACTGCATCAACACAGCGTCATCAGTGCATCATTACTGCATCATCACAGTATCATCACTGCATCATCACAGCATCATCACAAAATCATCACAATGTCATCACAGCATCATCACTTTATAATCACTGCATCATCACAGCATTATCACTGCATAATCGCTGCATCATCACAGCATCATCACTATATCATCACGGCGTCATCACTGCATAGTCACAGCATCATCTCATTGTCTACACAACATCATCACAGTGTCATAACAGCATCATCACTGCATAATCACTGCATCATCACAGCATCATCACTGCATCATCACAGCATCATCACAGTGTCATCACAGCGTCATCACAGCATCATCACTGCATCATCAAAGCGTCATCACTGCATCATCACATCATCATCACTGCATAATAACTGCATCATCACATCATCATCACTGCATAGTCACAGCATCATCACTGTCATCACAGCATCATCACTGCATCATCAAAACGTCATCACAGCATCATCGCAGCATCATCCAAGCATCATCACATCGTCTACACAACATCATCACAGTGTCATAACAGCATCATCACTGCAAAATCACTGCATCATAACAGCATCATTACAGCATCATCAGTCATCACAGCATCATCACAGCATCATCACTACATCATCACAATATCATCACACCATCATCACAGCATCATCAATGCATCATCACTGCATCATCAGATAATCATCACATCATCATCACTGCATCATGCCAGAATTATCAGCGCGTCTTCACAGCATCATCACAGCATCATCACTGCATCATCACAGCATCATCACAGTGTCATCACATCATCATCACTGCATCATCAGAGCATCATGACACCATCATCACATCATTCTCACAGAGTCATCACAACATAATCATAGCCTCATCACAGAATCACAAAATCATCATCGCAACGTCATCACTGCATCAACACAGCGTCATCACTGCAGAATCACTGCATCGTCACAATATTATATCAGCATCATCGCAGCATCATTACTGCTTACTCACTGCATCATCACAGTGTCATCACAGTATCATCACTGCATCATCAGAGTATAATCACTGCATCATCACAGCATCATCACAGCATCATCACAATAACATCACTGCATCATCACTGCATAATCACTGCATAATCACAGCATCCTCACAGCATCATCACTGCATCATCACTGCATCATTACTGCTTACTCACTGCATCATCACAGTGTCATCACAGTATCATCACTGCATCATCAGAGTATAATCACTGCATCATCACAGCATCATCACAGCATCATCACAATAACATCACTGCATCATCACAGCGTCATCACAGCATGATCACTGTATCATTACAGCATCATCACTGCATCATCACATAATCATTACAGCATCATCACTGCATCATCACAAATCATCACATCATCATCACAGCATCATCACAAAATCATCGCAGCCTCATCAGTGCATCATCACAATATCATCAGAGCGTCATCACTAGGTCATAACTGCATCATCACAGCATCATCACTGCATCATCACAGAGTCATCACAGCATCATCGCAGCATCATCACAGCATCATCACTACATCATCACAGCATCATCACTGCATAGTCACGGCATCATCACAGCATCATCGCAGCATCATCACTACATCATCACAGCATCATCACAGCATCATCACAGCATCATCAGAGTGTCTTCACAGCATAATCACTGCATCATCACTGTATCATCACAGCATCATCACAGTGTAATCACAGCATCATCACTGCATAATCACTGCATCATCACAGCATTATATCAGCATCATCACAGCATCATTACTGCTTCCTCACTGCATCATCACAGTGTCATCATAGTATCATCACTGCATCATAACAACATCATCGCAGCGTCATCAGTGCATCATCACAATATCATCAGAGCGTCATCACTAGGTCATAACTGCATCATCAGTGCATCATCACTGCATCATCACACCATCATCACTGCATCATCAAAGCGTCATCACTACATCATCACAGCATCATCAGAGCGTCATCACAGCATCATCGCAGCGTCATCACTGCATCAACACAGCGTCATCACTGCATCATCACTGCATCATCACAGTGTCATCACTGCATCATCACAACATCATCATAGTGTCATCACAGCATTATCACTGCATCATCACTGCATCATCACAGCATCGTTACTGCTTACTCGCTGCATCATCACAGCATCATTACTGCATCATTGCAGCATCATCACTGCATCATCACATAATCATTACAGCATCATCACATCATCATCACTGAATCATCACATCATCATCACAGCATCATCACAACATCATCGCAGCGTCATCAGTGCATCATCACAATATCATCAGAGCGTCATCACTAGGTCATAACTGCATCATCACAGCATCATCACTGCATCATCACAGTATTATCACTGCATCACCACAGCATCATCACAGCATCATCACTGCATCATCACACCATCATCTCTGCATCGTCACACCATCATCTCAGCATCATCAGAACATCATCACTACATTATCACAGCGTCATCACTGCATCATCACAGAATCATCACTGCATCATCACAGCATCAGCAATGCATCATCACTGCATCATCACAGAATCATTACAGCATCATCACAGAGGCATCACAGCATCATCAATGCATCATCACTGCATCATCAGGTAATCATCACAGCGTCATCACTGCATCGTCACAGAGTCATCACATCATCATCACAGCATCATCACATCATTTACACAACATCATCACAGAGTCATCACAGCGTCATCACTGCATCATCACAGCATCATCACTGTCATCACAGCATCATCACTGCATCATCAAAACGTCATCACAGCATCATCGCAGCATCATCCAAGCATCATCACATCGTCTACACAACATCATCACAGTGTCATAACAGCATCATCACTGCAAAATCACTGCATCATAACAGCATCATTACAGCATCATCACAGTCATCACAGCATCATCACAGCATCATCACTACATCATCACAATATCATCACACCATCATCACAGCATCATCAATGCATCATCACTGCATCATCAGATAATCATCACAGCGTCATCACTGCATCATCACATCATCATCACTGCATCATGCCAGAATTATCAGCGCGTCTTCACAGCATCATCACAGCATCATCACTGCATCATCACAGCATCATCACAGTGTCATCACATCATCATCACTGCATCATCAGAGCATCATGACACCATCATCACATCATTCTCACAGAGTCATCACAACATAATCATAGCCTCATCACAGAATCACAAAATCATCATCGCAACGTCATCACTGCATCAACACAGCGTCATCACTGCAGAATCACTGCATCGTCACAATATTATATCAGCATCATCGCAGCATCATTACTGCTTACTCACTGCATCATCACAGTGTCATCACAGTATCATCACTGCATCATCAGAGTATAATCACTGCATCATCACAGCATCATCACAGCATCATCACAATAACATCACTGCATCATCACTGCATAATCACTGCATAATCACAGCATCCTCACAGCATCATCACTGCATCATCACTGCATCATTACTGCTTACTCACTGCATCATCACAGTGTCATCACAGTATCATCACTGCATCATCAGAGTATAATCACTGCATCATCACAGCATCATCACAGCATCATCACAATAACATCACTGCATCATCACAGCGTCATCACAGCATGATCACTGTATCATTACAGCATCATCACTGCATCATCACATAATCATTACAGCATCATCACTGCATCATCACAAATCATCACATCATCATCACAGCATCATCACAAAATCATCGCAGCCTCATCAGTGCATCATCACAATATCATCAGAGCGTCATCACTAGGTCATAACTGCATCATCACAGCATCATCACTGCATCATCACAGAGTCATCACAGCATCATCGCAGCATCATCACAGCATCATCACTACATCATCACAGCATCATCACTGCATAGTCACGGCATCATCACAGCATCATCGCAGCATCATCACTACATCATCACAGCATCATCACAGCATCATCACAGCATCATCAGAGTGTCTTCACAGCATAATCACTGCATCATCACTGTATCATCACAGCATCATCACAGTGTAATCACAGCATCATCACTGCATAATCACTGCATCATCACAGCATTATATCAGCATCATCACAGCATCATTACTGCTTCCTCACTGCATCATCACAGTGTCATCATAGTATCATCACTGCATCATAACAACATCATCGCAGCGTCATCAGTGCATCATCACAATATCATCAGAGCGTCATCACTAGGTCATAACTGCATCATCAGTGCATCATCACTGCATCATCACAGCATCATCACTGCATCATCACACCATCATCTCTGCATCGTGACACCATCATCTCAGCATCATCACACCATCATCACTACATCATCAAAGCGTCATCACTACATCATCACAGCATCATCAGAGCGTCATCACAGCATCATCGCAGCGTCATCACTGCATCAACACAGCGTCATCACTGCATCATCACTGCATCATCACAGTGTCATCACTGCATCATCACAACATCATCATAGTGTCATCACAGCATTATCACTGCATCATCACTGCATCATCACAGCATCGTTACTGCTTACTCGCTGCATCATCACAGCATCATTACTGCATCATTGCAGCATCATCACTGCATCATCACATAATCATTACAGCATCATCACATCATCATCACTGAATCATCACATCATCATCACAGCATCATCACAACATCATCGCAGCGTCATCAGTGCATCATCACAATATCATCAGAGCGTCATCACTAGGTCATAACTGCATCATCACAGCATCATCACTGCATCATCACAGTATTATCACTGCATCACCACAGCATCATCACAGCATCATCACTGCATCATCACACCATCATCTCTGCATCGTCACACCATCATCTCAGCATCATCAGAACATCATCACTACATTATCACAGCGTCATCACTGCATCATCACAGAATCATCACTGCATCATCACAGCATCAGCAATGCATCATCACTGCATCATCACAGAATCATTACAGCATCATCACAGAGGCATCACAGCATCATCAATGCATCATCACTGCATCATCAGGTAATCATCACAGCGTCATCACTGCATCGTCACAGAGTCATCACAGCATCATCACATCATTTACACAACATCATCACAGAGTCATCACAGCGTCATCACTGCATCACCACAGAGTCATCACAGCATCATCACAGCATCATCCCTGCACCATCACTACAACATCATCACACCACCATCGCAGCATCATCAGTGCATCATCACTGCATCATCAGATAATCATCACAGCGTCATCACCGTATCATCACATCATCATCACTGCATCATCACAGCATCATCGCAGTATCATCACAACATCATCACAGTGTCATCACAGCATCATCACTGCATCATCACTGCATCATCAGAGCATCATCACACCATCATCACTGCATCATCACTGCATCATCACAGCATCATCACTGCATCATAACTGCATCATCAGAGCATAATCACACCATCACCACTGCATCATCACAGCATCACAAAATCATCGCAGTGTCATCACTACATCAACACAGCGTCATCACTGCATCATCACTGCATCATCACTGCATCATCGCAGCATCATCACTACATCAACACAGCGTCATCACTGCATCATCACTGCATCATCGCAGCATCACCACAGCATCACCACAGAGTCATCACAGCATCATCACATCATCTACACAACATCATCACAGTGTCATCACAGCATCATCACTGCATAATCACTGCAGCATCAAAGCATCATCACATCATCATCTCAGCATCATCACAGCATCATCAGAGCATGATTAGAGCGTCATCAGAGCATCATCACTGCATAATCACTGCATCATCACAGCATAATCACTGCATCATCACAGCATCATCACAGCATCATCACAGCATCATCAGAGTGTCATCAGAGCATCATCACAGCATCTTAACTGCTTCATCACTGCCTCATCACAGCATCATCACTGCATAGTCACAGCATCATCAGTACATCATCACAGTGTCATCACAGTGTCATCACAGCATCATCACAGCATGATCACTGCATCATCATTGCATCATCACAGAGTCATCACAGAATCATCACTGGGTAATCACTGCATCATCAGAGCATCATCACACCATCACCACTGCATCATCACTGCATCATCACATCATCATCGCAGCGTCACCACTACATCAACACAGCGTCATCACAGTATCATCACTGCATCATCGCAGCATCATCACAACATCATCACAGTGTCATCACAGCATCATCACAGTATCATCACTGCATCATCACAGCATCATTACAGCATCACCACAGAGTCTTCACAGCATCATCACAGCATCATCCCTGCACCATCACTACATCATCACAACATCATCACACCACCATCGCAGCATCATCAGTGCATCATCACTGCATCATCAGATAATCATCACAGCGTCATCACTGTATCATCACATCATCATCACTGCATCATCACAGCATCATCAGAGCGTCTTCACAGCATCATCAGAGTGTCATCAGAGCATCATCACTGCATCGTCACAGCATCATCAGAGCATCATCACACCATCATTACTGCATCATCACAGCATCATCACTGCATCATCACAGAGTCATCGCAACATAATCATAGCATCATCACAGAATCACAAAATCATCATCGCAACGTCATCACTGCATCAACACAGCGTCATCAGTGCTTCATTACTGCATCGTCACAGTATCATCACTGCATCATCTCAGCATCATCACAAAATCATCACAATGTCATCACAGCATCATCACTTTATAATCACTGCATCATCACAGCATTATCACTGCATAATCGCTGCATCATAACAGCATCATCACTATATCATCACGGCGTCATCACTGCATAGTCACAGCATCATCTCATTGTCTACACAACATCATCACAGTGTCATAACAGCATCATCACTGCATAATCACTGCATCATCACAGCATCATCACTGCATCATCACAGCATCATCACAGTGTCATCACAGCGTCATCACAGCATCATCACTGCATCATCAAAGCGTCATCACTGCATCATCACATCATCATCACTGCATAATAACTGCATCATCACATCATCATCACTGCATAGTCACAGCATCATCACTGTCATCACAGCATCATCACTGCATCATCAAAACGTCATCACAGCATCATCGCAGCATCATCCAAGCATCATCACATCGTCTACACAACATCATCACAGTGTCATAACAGCATCATCACTGCAAAATCACTGCATCATAACAGCATCATTACAGCATCATCACAGTCATCACAGCATCATCACAGCATCATCACTACATCATCACAATATCATCACACCATCATCACAGCATCATCAATGCATCATCACTGCATCATCAGATAATCATCACATCATCATCACTGCATCATGCCAGAATTATCAGCGCGTCTTCACAGCATCATCACAGCATCATCACTGCATCATCACAGCATCATCACAGTGTCATCACATCATCATCACTGCATCATCAGAGCATCATGACACCATCATCACATCATTCTCACAGAGTCATCACAACATAATCATAGCCTCATCACAGAATCACAAAATCATCATCGCAACGTCATCACTGCATCAACACAGCGTCATCACTGCAGAATCACTGCATCGTCACAATATTATATCAGCATCATCGCAGCATCATTACTGCTTACTCACTGCATCATCACAGTGTCATCACAGTATCATCACTGCATCATCAGAGTATAATCACTGCATCATCACAGCATCATCACAGCATCATCACAATAACATCACTGCATCATCACTGCATAATCACTGCATAATCACAGCATCCTCACAGCATCATCACTGCATCATCACTGCATCATTACTGCTTACTCACTGCATCATCACAGTGTCATCACAGTATCATCACTGCATCATCAGAGTATAATCACTGCATCATCACAGCATCATCACAGCATCATCACAATAACATCACTGCATCATCACAGCGTCATCACAGCATGATCACTGTATCATTACAGCATCATCACTGCATCATCACATAATCATTACAGCATCATCACATCATCATCACTGAATCATCACATCATCATCACAGCATCATCACAACATCATCGCAGCGTCATCAGTGCATCATCACAATATCATCAGAGCGTCATCACTAGGTCATAACTGCATCATCACAGCATCATCACTGCATCATCACAGTATTATCACTGCATCACCACAGCATCATCACAGCATCATCACTGCATCATCACACCATCATCTCTGCATCGTCACACCATCATCTCAGCATCATCAGAACATCATCACTACATTATCACAGCGTCATCACTGCATCATCACAGAATCATCACTGCATCATCACAGCATCAGCAATGCATCATCACTGCATCATCACAGAATCATTACAGCATCATCACAGAGGCATCACAGCATCATCAATGCATCATCACTGCATCATCAGGTAATCATCACAGCGTCATCACTGCATCGTCACAGAGTCATCACAGCATCATCACAGCATCATCACATCATTTACACAACATCATCACAGAGTCATCACAGCGTCATCACTGCATCATCACAGTATCATCACTGCATCATCACAGCATCATTACAGCATCACCACAGAGTCATCACAGCATCATCCCTGCACCATCACTACAACATCATCACACCACCATCGCAGCATCAACAGTGCATCATCACTGCATCATCAGATAATCATCACAGCGTCATCACCGTATCATCACATCATCATCACTGCGTCATCACAGCATCATCACTGCGTCATCACTGCATCATCACTGCATCATCACAGTATCATCACTGCATCATCGCAGTATCATCACAACATCATCACAGTGTCATCACAGCATCATCACTGCATCATCACAGAATCATTACAGTATCGTAACAGAGTCATCACAGCATCATCACAGCATCATCCCTGCACCATCACTACATCATCACACCACCATCACAGCATCATCAGTGCATCATCAGATAATCATTACAGCGTCATCACTGAATCATCACATCATCATCACTGCGTCATCACAGCATCATCAGAGCGTCTTCACAGCATCATCACACCATCATCACTGCATCGTCACACCATCATCACTGCATCGTCACACCATCATCACAGTGTCATCACAGCATCATCACTGCATCATCACTGCATCATCAGAGCATCATCACACCATGATCACTGCATCATCACTGCATCATCACAGCATCATCACTGCATCATAACTGCATCATCAGAGCATAATCACACCATCACCACTGCATCATCACAGCATCACAAAATCATCGCAGTGTCATCACTACATCAACACAGCGTCATCACTGCATCATCACTGCATCATCGCAGCATCACCACAGCATCACCACAGAGTCATCACAGCATCATCACATCATCTACACAACATCATCACAGTGTCATCACAGCATCATCACTGCATAATCACTGTATCATCAAAGCATCATCAAAGCGTCATCACAGCATCATAACTGCATCTTCACAGCGTCATCACTGCATCATCCCTGCATCATCAAAGCATCATCACATCATCATCTCAGCATCATCACAGCATCATCAGAGCATGATTAGAGCGTCATCAGAGCATCATCACTGCATAATCACTGCATCATCACAGCATAATCACTGCATCATCACAGCATCATCACAGCATCATCACAGCATCATCAGAGTGTCATCAGAGCATCATCACAGCATCTTAACTGCTTCATCACTGCCTCATCACAGCATCATCACAGCATGATCACTGCATCATCATTGCATCATCACAGAGTCATCACAGAATCATCACTGGGTAATCACTGCATCATCAGAGCATCATCACACCATCACCACTGCATCATCACTGCATCATCACATCATCATCGCAGCGTCACCACTACATCAACACAGCGTCATCACAGTATCATCACTGCATCATCGCAGCATCATCACAACATCATCACAGTGTCATCACAGCATCATCACAGTATCATCACTGCATCATCACAGCATCATTACAGCATCACCACAGAGTCTTCACAGCATCATCACAGCATCATCCCTGCACCATCACTACATCATCACAACATCATCACACCACCATCGCAGCATCATCAGTGCATCATCACTGCATCATCAGATAATCATCACAGCGTCATCACTGTATCATCACATCATCATCACTGCATCATCACAGCATCATCAGAGCGTCTTCACAGCATCATCACTGCATCATCAGAGCATCATCACACCATCATTACTGCATCATCACAGCATCATCACTGCATCATCACAGAGTCATCGCAACATAATCATAGCATCATCACACCATCACAACATCATCATCGCAACGTCATCACTGCATCAACACAGCGTCATCAGTGCATCATTACTGCATCATCACAGTATCATCACTGCATCATCACAGCATCATCACAAAATCATCACAATGTCATCACAGCATCATCACTTTATAATCACTGCATCATCACAGCATTATCACTGCATAATCGCTGCATCATCACAGCATCATCACTATATCATCACGGCGTCATCACTGCATAGTCACAGCATCATCTCATTGTCTACACAACATCATCACAGTGTCATAACAGCATCATCACTGCATAATCACTGCATCATCACAGCATCATCACTGCATCATCACAGCATCATCACAGTGTCATCACAGCGTCATCACAGCATCATCACTGCATCATCAAAGCGTCATCACTGCATCATCACATCATCATCACTGCATAATAACTGCATCATCACATCATCATCACTGCATAGTCACAGCATCATCACTGTCATCACAGCATCATCACTGCATCATCAAAACGTCATCACAGCATCATCGCAGCATCATCCAAGCATCATCACATCGTCTACACAACATCATCACAGTGTCATAACAGCATCATCACTGCAAAATCACTGCATCATAACAGCATCATTACAGCATCATCAGTCATCACAGCATCATCACAGCATCATCACTACATCATCACAATATCATCACACCATCATCACAGCATCATCAATGCATCATCACTGCATCATCAGATAATCATCACATCATCATCACTGCATCATGCCAGAATTATCAGCGCGTCTTCACAGCATCATCACAGCATCATCACTGCATCATCACAGCATCATCACAGTGTCATCACATCATCATCACTGCATCATCAGAGCATCATGACACCATCATCACATCATTCTCACAGAGTCATCACAACATAATCATAGCCTCATCACAGAATCACAAAATCATCATCGCAACGTCATCACTGCATCAACACAGCGTCATCACTGCAGAATCACTGCATCGTCACAATATTATATCAGCATCATCGCAGCATCATTACTGCTTACTCACTGCATCATCACAGTGTCATCACAGTATCATCACTGCATCATCAGAGTATAATCACTGCATCATCACAGCATCATCACAGCATCATCACAATAACATCACTGCATCATCACTGCATAATCACTGCATAATCACAGCATCCTCACAGCATCATCACTGCATCATCACTGCATCATTACTGCTTACTCACTGCATCATCACAGTGTCATCACAGTATCATCACTGCATCATCAGAGTATAATCACTGCATCATCACAGCATCATCACAGCATCATCACAATAACATCACTGCATCATCACAGCGTCATCACAGCATGATCACTGTATCATTACAGCATCATCACTGCATCATCACATAATCATTACAGCATCATCACTGCATCATCACAAATCATCACATCATCATCACAGCATCATCACAAAATCATCGCAGCCTCATCAGTGCATCATCACAATATCATCAGAGCGTCATCACTAGGTCATAACTGCATCATCACAGCATCATCACTGCATCATCACAGAGTCATCACAGCATCATCGCAGCATCATCACAGCATCATCACTACATCATCACAGCATCATCACTGCATAGTCACGGCATCATCACAGCATCATCGCAGCATCATCACTACATCATCACAGCATCATCACAGCATCATCACAGCATCATCAGAGTGTCTTCACAGCATAATCACTGCATCATCACTGTATCATCACAGCATCATCACAGTGTAATCACAGCATCATCACTGCATAATCACTGCATCATCACAGCATTATATCAGCATCATCACAGCATCATTACTGCTTCCTCACTGCATCATCACAGTGTCATCATAGTATCATCACTGCATCATAACAACATCATCGCAGCGTCATCAGTGCATCATCACAATATCATCAGAGCGTCATCACTAGGTCATAACTGCATCATCAGTGCATCATCACTGCATCATCACACCATCATCACTGCATCATCAAAGCGTCATCACTACATCATCACAGCATCATCAGAGCGTCATCACAGCATCATCGCAGCGTCATCACTGCATCAACACAGCGTCATCACTGCATCATCACTGCATCATCACAGTGTCATCACTGCATCATCACAACATCATCATAGTGTCATCACAGCATTATCACTGCATCATCACTGCATCATCACAGCATCGTTACTGCTTACTCGCTGCATCATCACAGCATCATTACTGCATCATTGCAGCATCATCACTGCATCATCACATAATCATTACAGCATCATCACATCATCATCACTGAATCATCACATCATCATCACAGCATCATCACAACATCATCGCAGCGTCATCAGTGCATCATCACAATATCATCAGAGCGTCATCACTAGGTCATAACTGCATCATCACAGCATCATCACTGCATCATCACAGTATTATCACTGCATCACCACAGCATCATCACAGCATCATCACTGCATCATCACACCATCATCTCTGCATCGTCACACCATCATCTCAGCATCATCAGAACATCATCACTACATTATCACAGCGTCATCACTGCATCATCACAGAATCATCACTGCATCATCACAGCATCAGCAATGCATCATCACTGCATCATCACAGAATCATTACAGCATCATCACAGAGGCATCACAGCATCATCAATGCATCATCACTGCATCATCAGGTAATCATCACAGCGTCATCACTGCATCGTCACAGAGTCATCACATCATCATCACAGCATCATCACATCATTTACACAACATCATCACAGAGTCATCACAGCGTCATCACTGCATCATCACAGCATCATCACTGTCATCACAGCATCATCACTGCATCATCAAAACGTCATCACAGCATCATCGCAGCATCATCCAAGCATCATCACATCGTCTACACAACATCATCACAGTGTCATAACAGCATCATCACTGCAAAATCACTGCATCATAACAGCATCATTACAGCATCATCACAGTCATCACAGCATCATCACAGCATCATCACTACATCATCACAATATCATCACACCATCATCACAGCATCATCAATGCATCATCACTGCATCATCAGATAATCATCACAGCGTCATCACTGCATCATCACATCATCATCACTGCATCATGCCAGAATTATCAGCGCGTCTTCACAGCATCATCACAGCATCATCACTGCATCATCACAGCATCATCACAGTGTCATCACATCATCATCACTGCATCATCAGAGCATCATGACACCATCATCACATCATTCTCACAGAGTCATCACAACATAATCATAGCCTCATCACAGAATCACAAAATCATCATCGCAACGTCATCACTGCATCAACACAGCGTCATCACTGCAGAATCACTGCATCGTCACAATATTATATCAGCATCATCGCAGCATCATTACTGCTTACTCACTGCATCATCACAGTGTCATCACAGTATCATCACTGCATCATCAGAGTATAATCACTGCATCATCACAGCATCATCACAGCATCATCACAATAACATCACTGCATCATCACTGCATAATCACTGCATAATCACAGCATCCTCACAGCATCATCACTGCATCATCACTGCATCATTACTGCTTACTCACTGCATCATCACAGTGTCATCACAGTATCATCACTGCATCATCAGAGTATAATCACTGCATCATCACAGCATCATCACAGCATCATCACAATAACATCACTGCATCATCACAGCGTCATCACAGCATGATCACTGTATCATTACAGCATCATCACTGCATCATCACATAATCATTACAGCATCATCACTGCATCATCACAAATCATCACATCATCATCACAGCATCATCACAAAATCATCGCAGCCTCATCAGTGCATCATCACAATATCATCAGAGCGTCATCACTAGGTCATAACTGCATCATCACAGCATCATCACTGCATCATCACAGAGTCATCACAGCATCATCGCAGCATCATCACAGCATCATCACTACATCATCACAGCATCATCACTGCATAGTCACGGCATCATCACAGCATCATCGCAGCATCATCACTACATCATCACAGCATCATCACAGCATCATCACAGCATCATCAGAGTGTCTTCACAGCATAATCACTGCATCATCACTGTATCATCACAGCATCATCACAGTGTAATCACAGCATCATCACTGCATAATCACTGCATCATCACAGCATTATATCAGCATCATCACAGCATCATTACTGCTTCCTCACTGCATCATCACAGTGTCATCATAGTATCATCACTGCATCATAACAACATCATCGCAGCGTCATCAGTGCATCATCACAATATCATCAGAGCGTCATCACTAGGTCATAACTGCATCATCAGTGCATCATCACTGCATCATCACAGCATCATCACTGCATCATCACACCATCATCTCTGCATCGTGACACCATCATCTCAGCATCATCACACCATCATCACTACATCATCAAAGCGTCATCACTACATCATCACAGCATCATCAGAGCGTCATCACAGCATCATCGCAGCGTCATCACTGCATCAACACAGCGTCATCACTGCATCATCACTGCATCATCACAGTGTCATCACTGCATCATCACAACATCATCATAGTGTCATCACAGCATTATCACTGCATCATCACTGCATCATCACAGCATCGTTACTGCTTACTCGCTGCATCATCACAGCATCATTACTGCATCATTGCAGCATCATCACTGCATCATCACATAATCATTACAGCATCATCACATCATCATCACTGAATCATCACATCATCATCACAGCATCATCACAACATCATCGCAGCGTCATCAGTGCATCATCACAATATCATCAGAGCGTCATCACTAGGTCATAACTGCATCATCACAGCATCATCACTGCATCATCACAGTATTATCACTGCATCACCACAGCATCATCACAGCATCATCACTGCATCATCACACCATCATCTCTGCATCGTCACACCATCATCTCAGCATCATCAGAACATCATCACTACATTATCACAGCGTCATCACTGCATCATCACAGAATCATCACAGCATCAGCAATGCATCATCACTGCATCATCACAGAATCATTACAGCATCATCACAGAGGCATCACAGCATCATCAATGCATCATCACTGCATCATCAGGTAATCATCACAGCGTCATCACTGCATCGTCACAGAGTCATCACAGCATCATCACAGCATCATCACATCATTTACACAACATCATCACAGAGTCATCACAGCGTCATCACTGCATCATCACTGCATCATCACAGCATCATTACAGCATCACCACAGAGTCATCACAGCATCATCCCTGCACCATCACTACAACATCATCACACCACCATCGCAGCATCATCAGTGCATCATCACTGCATCATCAGATAATCATCACAGCATCATCACCGTATCATCACATCATCATCACTGCGTCATCACAGCATCATCACTGCGTCATCACTGCGTCATCACTGCATCATCACAGTATCATCACTGCATCATCGCAGTATCATCACAACATCATCACAGTGTCATCACAGCATCATCACTGCATCATCACAGAATCATTACAGTATCGTAACAGAGTCATCACAGCATCATCCCTGCACCATCACTACATCATCACACCACCATCACAGCATCATCAGTGCATCATCAGATAATCATTACAGCGTCATCACTGCATCATCACATCATCATCACTGCGTCATCACAGCATCATCAGAGCGTCTTCACAGCATCATCACACCATCATCACTGCATCGTCACACCATCATCACTGCATCGTCACACCATCATCACAGTGTCATCACAGCATCATCACCGAATCGTTGCATCATCAAAGCATCATCACTGCATCATCACTGCATCATCACAGCATCATCACTGCATCATAACTGCATCATCAGAGCATAATCACACCATCACCACTGCATCATCACAGCATCACAAAATCATCGCAGTGTCATCACTACATCAACACAGCGTCATCACTGCATCATCACAGTATCATCACTGCATCATCGCAGCATCATCACTACATCAACACAGCGTCATCACTGCATCATCACTGCATCATTGCAGCATCACCACAGCATCACCACAGAGTCTTCACAGCATCATCACATCATCTACACAACATCATCACAGTGTCATCACAGCATCATCACTGCATAATCACTGTATCATCAAAGCATCATCAAAGCGTCATCACAGCATCATAACTGCGTCTTCACAGCGTCATCACTGCATCATCCCTGCATCATCAAAGCATCATCACATCATCATCTCAGCATCATCACAGCATCATCACAGCATCATCAGAGTGTCATCAGAGCATCATCACAGCATCTTAACTGCTTCATCACTGCCTCATCACAGCATCATCACTGCATAGTCACAGCATCATCAGTACATCATCACAGTGTCATCACAGTGTCATCACAGCATCATCACAGCATGATCACTGCATCATCATTGCATCATCACAGAGTCATCACAGAATCATCACTGGGTAATCACTGCATCATCAGAGCATCATCACACCATCACCACTGCATCATCACATCATCATCGCAGCGTCACCACTACATCAACACAGCGTCATCACAGTATCATCACTGCATCATCGCAGCATCATCACAACATCATCACAGTGTCATCACAGCATCATCACAGTATCATCACTGCACCATCACTACATCATCACAACATCATCACACCACCATCGCAGCATCATCAGTGCATCATCACTGCATCATCAGATAATCATCACAGCGTCATCACTGTATCATCACATCATCATCACTGCATCATCACAGCATCATCAGAGCGTCTTCACAGCATCATCAGAGTGTCATCAGAGCATCATCACTGCATCGTCACAGCATCATCACAGTGTCATCACAGCATCATCACTGCATCATCACTGCATCATCAGAGCATCATCACACCATCATTACTGCATCATCACAGCATCATCACTGCATCATCACAGAGTCATCGCAACATAATCATAGCATCATCACAGAATCACAAAATCATCATCGCAACGTCATCACTGCATCAACACAGCGTCATCAGTGCATCATTACTGCATCGTCACAGTATCATCACTGCATCATCACAGCATCATCACAAAATCATCACAATGTCATCACAGCATCATCACTTTATAATCACTGCATCATCACAGCATTATCACTGCATAATCGCTGCATCATCACAGCATCATCACTATATCATCACGGCGTCATCACTGCATAGTCACAGCATCATCTCATTGTCTACACAACATCATCACAGTGTCATAACAGCATCATCACTGCATAATCACTGCATCATCACAGCATCATCACAGCGTCATCACAGCATCATCACTGCATCATCAAAGCGTCATCACTGCATCATCACATCGTCTACACAACATCATCACTGCATAATAACTGCATCATCACATCATCATCACTGCATAATAACTGCATCATCACATCATCATCACTGCATAGTCACAGCATCATCACTGTCATCACAGCATCATCACTGCATCATCAAAACGTCATCACAGCATCATCGCAGCATCATCCAAGCATCATCACATCGTCTACACAACATCATCACAGTGTCATAACAGCATCATCACTACAAAATCACTGCATCATTACAGCATCATTACAGCATCATCACAGTCATCACAGCATCATCACATCATCATCACTACATCATCACACCATCATCACAGCATCATCAATGCATCATCATTGCATCATCAGATAATCATCACAGCGTCATCACTGCATCATCACATCATCATCACTGCATCATGCCAGAATTATCAGCGCGTCTTCACAGCATCATCACAGCATCATCACTGCATCATCACAGCATCATCACAGTGTCATCACATCATCATCACTGCATCATCAGAGCATCATGACACCATCATCACATCA
This sequence comes from Somateria mollissima, assembly GCA_951411735.1. Classification (NCBI taxonomy): domain Eukaryota; kingdom Metazoa; phylum Chordata; class Aves; order Anseriformes; family Anatidae; genus Somateria; species Somateria mollissima. Next base: position 144,234 of record CATOCB010000307.1, read on the forward strand.
TTCTCACAGAGTCATCACAACATAATCATAGCCTCATCACAGAATCACAAAATCATCATCGCAACGTCATCACTGCATCAACACAGCGTCATCACTGCAGAATCACTGCATCGTCACAATATTATATCAGCATCATCGCAGCATCATTACTGCTTACTCACTGCATCATCACAGTGTCATCACAGTATCATCACTGCATCATCAGAGTATAATCACTGCATCATCACAGCATCATCACAGCATCATCACAATAACATCACTGCATCATCACTGCATAATCACTGCATAATCACAGCATCCTCACAGCATCATCACTGCATCATCACTGCATCATTACTGCTTACTCACTGCATCATCACAGTGTCATCACAGTATCATCACTGCATCATCAGAGTATAATCACTGCATCATCACAGCATCATCACAGCATCATCACAATAACATCACTGCATCATCACAGCGTCATCACAGCATGATCACTGTATCATTACAGCATCATCACTGCATCATCACATAATCATTACAGCATCATCACTGCATCATCACAAATCATCACATCATCATCACAGCATCATCACAAAATCATCGCAGCCTCATCAGTGCATCATCACAATATCATCAGAGCGTCATCACTAGGTCATAACTGCATCATCACAGCATCATCACTGCATCATCACAGAGTCATCACAGCATCATCGCAGCATCATCACAGCATCATCACTACATCATCACAGCATCATCACTGCATAGTCACGGCATCATCACAGCATCATCGCAGCATCATCACTACATCATCACAGCATCATCACAGCATCATCACAGCATCATCAGAGTGTCTTCACAGCATAATCACTGCATCATCACTGTATCATCACAGCATCATCACAGTGTAATCACAGCATCATCACTGCATAATCACTGCATCATCACAGCATTATATCAGCATCATCACAGCATCATTACTGCTTCCTCACTGCATCATCACAGTGTCATCATAGTATCATCACTGCATCATAACAACATCATCGCAGCGTCATCAGTGCATCATCACAATATCATCAGAGCGTCATCACTAGGTCATAACTGCATCATCAGTGCATCATCACTGCATCATCACAGCATCATCACTGCATCATCACACCATCATCTCTGCATCGTGACACCATCATCTCAGCATCATCACACCATCATCACTACATCATCAAAGCGTCATCACTACATCATCACAGCATCATCAGAGCGTCATCACAGCATCATCGCAGCGTCATCACTGCATCAACACAGCGTCATCACTGCATCATCACTGCATCATCACAGTGTCATCACTGCATCATCACAACATCATCATAGTGTCATCACAGCATTATCACTGCATCATCACTGCATCATCACAGCATCGTTACTGCTTACTCGCTGCATCATCACAGCATCATTACTGCATCATTGCAGCATCATCACTGCATCATCACATAATCATTACAGCATCATCACATCATCATCACTGAATCATCACATCATCATCACAGCATCATCACAACATCATCGCAGCGTCATCAGTGCATCATCACAATATCATCAGAGCGTCATCACTAGGTCATAACTGCATCATCACAGCATCATCACTGCATCATCACAGTATTATCACTGCATCACCACAGCATCATCACAGCATCATCACTGCATCATCACACCATCATCTCTGCATCGTCACACCATCATCTCAGCATCATCAGAACATCATCACTACATTATCACAGCGTCATCACTGCATCATCACAGAATCATCACTGCATCATCACAGCATCAGCAATGCATCATCACTGCATCATCACAGAATCATTACAGCATCATCACAGAGGCATCACAGCATCATCAATGCATCATCACTGCATCATCAGGTAATCATCACAGCGTCATCACTGCATCGTCACAGAGTCATCACAGCATCATCACAGCATCATCACATCATTTACACAACATCATCACAGAGTCATCACAGCGTCATCACTGCATCATCACAGTATCATCACTGCATCATCACAGCATCATTACAGCATCACCACAGAGTCATCACAGCATCATCACAGCATCATCCCTGCACCATCACTACAACATCATCACACCACCATCGCAGCATCATCAGTGCATCATCACTGCATCATCAGATAATCATCACAGCGTCATCACCGTATCATCACATCATCATCACTGCGTCATCACAGCATCATCACAGCATCCTCACTGCATCATCACACCATCATCACTGCATCATCACAGCATCATCGCAGTATCATCACAACATCATCACAGTGTCATCACAGCATAATCACTGCATCATCACAGCATCATCACAGCATCATCACAGCATCATCAGAGTGTCATCAGAGCATCATCACAGCATCTTAACTGCTTCATCACTGCCTCATCACAGCATCATCACTGCATAGTCACAGCATCATCAGTACATCATCACAGTGTCATCACAGTGTCATCACAGCATCATCACAGCATGATCACTGCATCATCATTGCATCATCACAGAGTCATCACAGAATCATCACTGGGTAATCACTGCATCATCAGAGCATCATCACACCATCACCACTGCATCATCACTGCATCATCACATCATCATCGCAGCGTCACCACTACATCAACACAGCGTCATCACAGTATCATCACTGCATCATCGCAGCATCATCACAACATCATCACAGTGTCATCACAGCATCATCACAGTATCATCACTGCATCATCACAGCATCATTACAGCATCACCACAGAGTCTTCACAGCATCATCACAGCATCATCCCTGCACCATCACTACATCATCACAACATCATCACACCACCATCGCAGCATCATCAGTGCATCATCACTGCATCATCAGATAATCATCACAGCGTCATCACTGTATCATCACATCATCATCACTGCATCATCACAGCATCATCAGAGCGTCTTCACAGCATCATCAGAGTGTCATCAGAGCATCATCACTGCATCGTCACAGCATCATCAGAGCATCATCACACCATCATTACTGCATCATCACAGCATCATCACTGCATCATCACAGAGTCATCGCAACATAATCATAGCATCATCACAGAATCACAAAATCATCATCGCAACGTCATCACTGCATCAACACAGCGTCATCAGTGCATCATTACTGCATCGTCACAGTATCATCACTGCATCATCACAGCATCATCACAAAATCATCACAATGTCATCACAGCATCATCACTTTATAATCACTGCATCATCACAGCATTATCACTGCATAATCGCTGCATCATCACAGCATCATCACTATATCATCACGGCGTCATCACTGCATAGTCACAGCATCATCTCATTGTCTACACAACATCATCACAGTGTCATAACAGCATCATCACTGCATAATTACTGCATCATCACAGCATCATCACTGCATCATCACAGCATCATCACAGTGTCATCACAGCGTCATCACAGCATCATCACTGCATCATCAAAGCGTCATCACTGCATCATCACATCATCATCACTGCATAATAACTGCATCATCACATCATCATCACTGCATAGTCACAGCATCATCACTGTCATCACAGCATCATCACTGCATCATCAAAACGTCATCACAGCATCATCGCAGCATCATCCAAGCATCATCACATCGTCTACACAACATCATCACAGTGTCATAACAGCATCATCACTGCAAAATCACTGCATCATAACAGCATCATTACAGCATCATCACAGTCATCACAGCATCATCACAGCATCATCACTACATCATCACAATATCATCACACCATCATCACAGCATCATCAATGCATCATCACTGCATCATCAGATAATCATCACATCATCATCACTGCATCATGCCAGAATTATCAGCGCGTCTTCACAGCATCATCACAGCATCATCACTGCATCATCACAGCATCATCACAGTGTCATCACATCATCATCACTGCATCATCAGAGCATCATGACACCATCATCACATCATTCTCACAGAGTCATCACAACATAATCATAGCCTCATCACAGAATCACAAAATCATCATCGCAACGTCATCACTGCATCAACACAGCGTCATCACTGCAGAATCACTGCATCGTCACAATATTATATCAGCATCATCGCAGCATCATTACTGCTTACTCACTGCATCATCACAGTGTCATCACAGTATCATCACTGCATCATCAGAGTATAATCACTGCATCATCACAGCATCATCACAGCATCATCACAATAACATCACTGCATCATCACTGCATAATCACTGCATAATCACAGCATCCTCACAGCATCATCACTGCATCATCACTGCATCATTACTGCTTACTCACTGCATCATCACAGTGTCATCACAGTATCATCACTGCATCATCAGAGTATAATCACTGCATCATCACAGCATCATCACAGCATCATCACAATAACATCACTGCATCATCACAGCGTCATCACAGCATGATCACTGTATCATTACAGCATCATCACTGCATCATCACATAATCATTACAGCATCATCACTGCATCATCACAAATCATCACATCATCATCACAGCATCATCACAAAATCATCGCAGCCTCATCAGTGCATCATCACAATATCATCAGAGCGTCATCACTAGGTCATAACTGCATCATCACAGCATCATCACTGCATCATCACAGAGTCATCACAGCATCATCGCAGCATCATCACAGCATCATCACTACATCATCACAGCATCATCACTGCATAGTCACGGCATCATCACAGCATCATCGCAGCATCATCACTACATCATCACAGCATCATCACAGCATCATCAGAGTGTCTTCACAGCATAATCACTGCATCATCACTGTATCATCACAGCATCATCACAGTGTAATCACAGCATCATCACTGCATAATCACTGCATCATCACAGCATTATATCAGCATCATCACAGCATCATTACTGCTTCCTCACTGCATCATCACAGTGTCATCATAGTATCATCACTGCATCATAACAACATCATCGCAGCGTCATCAGTGCATCATCACAATATCATCAGAGCGTCATCACTAGGTCATAACTGCATCATCAGTGCATCATCACTGCATCATCACAGCATCATCACTGCATCATCACACCATCATCTCTGCATCGTGACACCATCATCTCAGCATCATCACACCATCATCACTACATCATCAAAGCGTCATCACTACATCATCACAGCATCATCAGAGCGTCATCACAGCATCATCGCAGCGTCATCACTGCATCAACACAGCGTCATCACTGCATCATCACTGCATCATCACAGTGTCATCACTGCATCATCACAACATCATCATAGTGTCATCACAGCATTATCACTGCATCATCACTGCATCATCACAGCATCGTTACTGCTTACTCGCTGCATCATCACAGCATCATTACTGCATCATTGCAGCATCATCACTGCATCATCACATAATCATTACAGCATCATCACATCATCATCACTGAATCATCACATCATCATCACAGCATCATCACAACATCATCGCAGCGTCATCAGTGCATCATCACAATATCATCAGAGCGTCATCACTAGGTCATAACTGCATCATCACAGCATCATCACTGCATCATCACAGTATTATCACTGCATCACCACAGCATCATCACAGCATCATCACTGCATCATCACACCATCATCTCTGCATCGTCACACCATCATCTCAGCATCATCAGAACATCATCACTACATTATCACAGCGTCATCACTGCATCATCACAGAATCATCACTGCATCATCACAGCATCAGCAATGCATCATCACTGCATCATCACAGAATCATTACAGCATCATCACAGAGGCATCACAGCATCATCAATGCATCATCACTGCATCATCAGGTAATCATCACAGCGTCATCACTGCATCGTCACAGAGTCATCACAGCATCATCACAGCATCATCACATCATTTACACAACATCATCACAGAGTCATCACAGCGTCATCACTGCATCATCACAGTATCATCACTGCATCATCACAGCATCATTACAGCATCACCACAGAGTCATCACAGCATCATCACAGCATCATCCCTGCACCATCACTACAACATCATCACACCACCATCGCAGCATCATCAGTGCATCATCACTGCATCATCAGATAATCATCACAGCGTCATCACCGTATCATCACATCATCATCACTGCGTCATCACAGCATCATCACAGCATCCTCACTGCATCATCACACCATCATCACTGCATCATCACAGCATCATCGCAGTATCATCACAACATCATCACAGTGTCATCACAGCATCATCACTGCATCATCACTGCATCATCAGAGCATCATCACACCATCATCACTGCATCATCACTGCATCATCACAGCATCATCACTGCATCATAACTGCATCATCAGAGCATAATCACACCATCACCACTGCATCATCACAGCATCACAAAATCATCGCAGTGTCATCACTACATCAACACAGCGTCATCACTGCATCATCACTGCATCATCACTGCATCATCGCAGCATCATCACTACATCAACACAGCGTCATCACTGCATCATCACTGCATCATCGCAGCATCACCACAGCATCACCACAGAGTCATCACAGCATCATCACATCATCTACACAACATCATCACAGTGTCATCACAGCATCATCACTGCATAATCACTGCAGCATCAAAGCATCATCACATCATCATCTCAGCATCATCACAGCATCATCAGAGCATGATTAGAGCGTCATCAGAGCATCATCACTGCATAATCACTGCATCATCACAGCATAATCACTGCATCATCACAGCATCATCACAGCATCATCACAGCATCATCAGAGTGTCATCAGAGCATCATCACAGCATCTTAACTGCTTCATCACTGCCTCATCACAGCATCATCACTGCATAGTCACAGCATCATCAGTACATCATCACAGTGTCATCACAGTGTCATCACAGCATCATCACAGCATGATCACTGCATCATCATTGCATCATCACAGAGTCATCACAGAATCATCACTGGGTAATCACTGCATCATCAGAGCATCATCACACCATCACCACTGCATCATCACTGCATCATCACATCATCATCGCAGCGTCACCACTACATCAACACAGCGTCATCACAGTATCATCACTGCATCATCGCAGCATCATCACAACATCATCACAGTGTCATCACAGCATCATCACAGTATCATCACTGCATCATCACAGCATCATTACAGCATCACCACAGAGTCTTCACAGCATCATCACAGCATCATCCCTGCACCATCACTACATCATCACAACATCATCACACCACCATCGCAGCATCATCAGTGCATCATCACTGCATCATCAGATAATCATCACAGCGTCATCACTGTATCATCACATCATCATCACTGCATCATCACAGCATCATCAGAGCGTCTTCACAGCATCATCAGAGTGTCATCAGAGCATCATCACTGCATCGTCACAGCATCATCAGAGCATCATCACACCATCATTACTGCATCATCACAGCATCATCACTGCATCATCACAGAGTCATCGCAACATAATCATAGCATCATCACAGAATCACAAAATCATCATCGCAACGTCATCACTGCATCAACACAGCGTCATCAGTGCATCATTACTGCATCGTCACAGTATCATCACTGCATCATCACAGCATCATCACAAAATCATCACAATGTCATCACAGCATCATCACTTTATAATCACTGCATCATCACAGCATTATCACTGCATAATCGCTGCATCATCACAGCATCATCACTATATCATCACGGCGTCATCACTGCATAGTCACAGCATCATCTCATTGTCTACACAACATCATCACAGTGTCATAACAGCATCATCACTGCATAATTACTGCATCATCACAGCATCATCACTGCATCATCACAGCATCATCACAGTGTCATCACAGCGTCATCACAGCATCATCACTGCATCATCAAAGCGTCATCACTGCATCATCACATCATCATCACTGCATAATAACTGCATCATCACATCATCATCACTGCATAGTCACAGCATCATCACTGTCATCACAGCATCATCACTGCATCATCAAAACGTCATCACAGCATCATCGCAGCATCATCCAAGCATCATCACATCGTCTACACAACATCATCACAGTGTCATAACAGCATCATCACTGCAAAATCACTGCATCATAACAGCATCATTACAGCATCATCACAGTCATCACAGCATCATCACAGCATCATCACTACATCATCACAATATCATCACACCATCATCACAGCATCATCAATGCATCATCACTGCATCATCAGATAATCATCACATCATCATCACTGCATCATGCCAGAATTATCAGCGCGTCTTCACAGCATCATCACAGCATCATCACTGCATCATCACAGCATCATCACAGTGTCATCACATCATCATCACTGCATCATCAGAGCATCATGACACCATCATCACATCATTCTCACAGAGTCATCACAACATAATCATAGCCTCATCACAGAATCACAAAATCATCATCGCAACGTCATCACTGCATCAACACAGCGTCATCACTGCAGAATCACTGCATCGTCACAATATTATATCAGCATCATCGCAGCATCATTACTGCTTACTCACTGCATCATCACAGTGTCATCACAGTATCATCACTGCATCATCAGAGTATAATCACTGCATCATCACAGCATCATCACAGCATCATCACAATAACATCACTGCATCATCACTGCATAATCACTGCATAATCACAGCATCCTCACAGCATCATCACTGCATCATCACTGCATCATTACTGCTTACTCACTGCATCATCACAGTGTCATCACAGTATCATCACTGCATCATCAGAGTATAATCACTGCATCATCACAGCATCATCACAGCATCATCACAATAACATCACTGCATCATCACAGCGTCATCACAGCATGATCACTGTATCATTACAGCATCATCACTGCATCATCACATAATCATTACAGCATCATCACTGCATCATCACAAATCATCACATCATCATCACAGCATCATCACAAAATCATCGCAGCCTCATCAGTGCATCATCACAATATCATCAGAGCGTCATCACTAGGTCATAACTGCATCATCACAGCATCATCACTGCATCATCACAGAGTCATCACAGCATCATCGCAGCATCATCACAGCATCATCACTACATCATCACAGCATCATCACTGCATAGTCACGGCATCATCACAGCATCATCGCAGCATCATCACTACATCATCACAGCATCATCACAGCATCATCACAGCATCATCAGAGTGTCTTCACAGCATAATCACTGCATCATCACTGTATCATCACAGCATCATCACAGTGTAATCACAGCATCATCACTGCATAATCACTGCATCATCACAGCATTATATCAGCATCATCACAGCATCATTACTGCTTCCTCACTGCATCATCACAGTGTCATCATAGTATCATCACTGCATCATAACAACATCATCGCAGCGTCATCAGTGCATCATCACAATATCATCAGAGCGTCATCACTAGGTCATAACTGCATCATCAGTGCATCATCACTGCATCATCACAGCATCATCACTGCATCATCACACCATCATCTCTGCATCGTGACACCATCATCTCAGCATCATCACACCATCATCACTACATCATCAAAGCGTCATCACTACATCATCACAGCATCATCAGAGCGTCATCACAGCATCATCGCAGCGTCATCACTGCATCAACACAGCGTCATCACTGCATCATCACTGCATCATCACAGTGTCATCACTGCATCATCACAACATCATCATAGTGTCATCACAGCATTATCACTGCATCATCACTGCATCATCACAGCATCGTTACTGCTTACTCGCTGCATCATCACAGCATCATTACTGCATCATTGCAGCATCATCACTGCATCATCACATAATCATTACAGCATCATCACATCATCATCACTGAATCATCACATCATCATCACAGCATCATCACAACATCATCGCAGCGTCATCAGTGCATCATCACAATATCATCAGAGCGTCATCACTAGGTCATAACTGCATCATCACAGCATCATCACTGCATCATCACAGTATTATCACTGCATCACCACAGCATCATCACAGCATCATCACTGCATCATCACACCATCATCTCTGCATCGTCACACCATCATCTCAGCATCATCAGAACATCATCACTACATTATCACAGCGTCATCACTGCATCATCACAGAATCATCACTGCATCATCACAGCATCAGCAATGCATCATCACTGCATCATCACAGAATCATTACAGCATCATCACAGAGGCATCACAGCATCATCAATGCATCATCACTGCATCATCAGGTAATCATCACAGCGTCATCACTGCATCGTCACAGAGTCATCACAGCATCATCACATCATTTACACAACATCATCACAGAGTCATCACAGCGTCATCACTGCATCATCACAGTATCATCACTGCATCATCACAGCATCATTACAGCATCACCACAGAGTCATCACAGCATCATCACAGCATCATCCCTGCACCATCACTACAACATCATCACACCACCATCGCAGCATCATCAGTGCATCATCACTGCATCATCAGATAATCATCACAGCGTCATCACCGTATCATCACATCATCATCACTGCGTCATCACAGCATCATCACTGCGTCATCACTGCGTCATCACTGCATCATCACAGTATCATCACTGCATCATCGCAGTAACATCACAACATCATCACAGTGTCATCACAGCATCATCACTGCATCATCACAGAATCATTACAGTATCGTAACAGAGTCATCACAGCATCATCACAGCATCATCCCTGCACCATCACTACATCATCACACCACCATCACAGCATCATCAGTGCATCATCAGATAATCATTACAGCGTCATCACTGCATCATCACATCATCATCACTGCGTCATCACAGCATCATCAGAGCGTCTTCACAGCATCATCACACCATCATCACTGCATCGTCACACCATCATCACTGCATCGTCACACCATCATCACAGTGTCATCACAGCATCATCACTGCATCATCACTGCATCATCAGAGCATCATCACACCATCATCACTGCATCATCACTGCATCATCACAGCATCATCACTGCATCATAACTGCATCATCAGAGCATAATCACACCATCACCACTGCATCATCACAGCATCACAAAATCATCGCAGTGTCATCACTACATCAACACAGCGTCATCACTGCATCATCACAGTATCATCACTGCATCATCGCAGCATCATCACTACATCAACACAGCGTCATCACTGCATCATCACTGCATCATCGCAGCATCACCACAGCATCACCACAGTCATCACAGCATCATCACATCATCTACACAACATCATCACAGTGTCATCACAACATCATCACTGCATAATCACTGTATCATCAAAGCATCATCAAAGCGTCATCACAGCATCATAACTGCGTCTTCACAGCGTCATCACTGCATCATCCCTGCATCATCAAAGCATCATCACATCATCATCTCAGCATCATCACAGCATCATCAGAGCATGATTAGAGCGTCATCAGAGCATCATCACTGCATAATCACTGCATCATCACAGCATAATCACTGCATCATCACAGCATCATCACAGCATCATCACAGCATCATCAGAGTGTCATCAGAGCATCATCACAGCATCTTAACTGCTTCATCACTGCCTCATCACAGCATCATCACTGCATAGTCACAGCATCATCAGTACATCATCACAGTGTCATCACAGTGTCATCACAGCATGATCACTGCATCATCATTGCATCATCACAGAGTCATCACAGAATCATCACTGGGTAATCACTGCATCATCAGAGCATCATCACACCATCACCACTGCATCATCACTGCATCATCACATCATCATCGCAGCGTCACCACTACATCAACACAGCGTCATCACAGTATCATCAATGCATCATCGCAGCATCATCACAACATCATCACAGTGTCATCACAGCATCATCACAGTATCATCACTGCATCATCACAGCATCATTACAGCATCACCACAGAGTCTTCACAGCATCATCACAGCATCATCCCTGCACCATCACTACATCATCACAACATCATCACACCACCATCGCAGCATCATCAGTGCATCATCACTGCATCATCAGATAATCATCACAGCGTCATCACTGTATCATCACATCATCATCACTGCATCATCACAGCATCATCAGAGCGTCTTCACAGCATCATCAGAGTGTCATCAGAGCATCATCACTGCATCGTCACAGCATCATCACAGTGTCATCACAGCATCATCACTGCATCATCACTGCATCATCAGAGCATCATCACACCATCATTACTGCATCATCACAGCATCATCACTGCATCATCACAGAGTCATCGCAACATAATCATAGCATCATCACAGAATCACAAAATCATCATCGCAACGTCATCACTGCATCAACACAGCGTCATCAGTGCATCATTACTGCATCATCACAGTATCATCACTGCATCATCACAGCATCATCACAAAATCATCACAATGTCATCACAGCATCATCACTTTATAATCACTGCATCATCACAGCATTATCACTGCATAATCGCTGCATCATCACAGCATCATCACTATATCATCACGGCGTCATCACTGCATAGTCACAGCATCATCTCATTGTCTACACAACATCATCACAGTGTCATAACAGCATCATCACTGCATAATCACTGCATCATCACAGCATCATCACTGCATCATCACAGCATCATCACAGCGTCATCACAGCATCATCACTGCATCATCAAAGCGTCATCACTGCATCATCACATCATCATCACTGCATAATAACTGCATCATCACATCATCATCACTGCATAGTCACAGCATCATCACTGTCATCACAGCATCATCACTGCATCATCAAAACGTCATCACAGCATCATCGCAGCATCATCCAAGCATCATCACATCGTCTACACAACATCATCACAGTGTCATAACAGCATCATCACTGCAAAATCACTGCATCATAACAGCATCATTACAGCATCATCACAGTCATCACAGCATCATCACTACATCATCACAATATCATCACACCATCATCACAGCATCATCAATGCATCATCACTGCATCATCAGATAATCATCACAGCGTCATCACTGCATCATCACATCATCATCACTGCATCATGCCAGAATTATCAGCGCGTCTTCACAGCATCATCACAGCATCATCACTGCATCATCACAGCATCATCACAGTGTCATCACATCATCATCACTGCATCATCAGAGCATCATGACACCATCATCACATCATTCTCACAGAGTCATCACAACATAATCATAGCCTCATCACAGAATCACAAAATCATCATCGCAACGTCATCACTGCATCAACACAGCGTCATCACTGCAGAATCACTGCATCGTCACAATATTATATCAGCATCATCGCAGCATCATTACTGCTTACTCACTGCATCATCACAGTGTCATCACAGTATCATCACTGCATCATCAGAGTATAATCACTGCATCATCACAGCATCATCACAGCATCATCACAATAACATCACTGCATCATCACTGCATAATCACTGCATAATCACAGCATCCTCACAGCATCATCACTGCATCATCACTGCATCATTACTGCTTACTCACTGCATCATCACAGTGTCATCACAGTATCATCACTGCATCATCAGAGTATAATCACTGCATCATCACAGCATCATCACAGCATCATCACAATAACATCACTGCATCATCACAGCGTCATCACAGCATGATCACTGTATCATTACAGCATCATCACTGCATCATCACATAATCATTACAGCATCATCACTGCATCATCACAAATCATCACATCATCATCAGAGCATCATCACAAAATCATCGCAGCCTCATCAGTGCATCATCACAATATCATCAGAGCGTCATCACTAGGTCATAACTGCATCATCACAGCATCATCACTGCATCATCACAGAGTCATCACAGCATCATCGCAGCATCATCACAGCATCATCACTACATCATCACAGCATCATCACTGCATAGTCACGGCATCATCACAGCATCATCGCAGCATCATCACTACATCATCACAGCATCATCACAGCATCATCAGAGTGTCTTCACAGCATAATCACTGCATCATCACTGTATCATCACAGCATCATCACAGTGTAATCACAGCATCATCACTGCATAATCACTGCATCATCACAGCATTATATCAGCATCATCACAGCATCATTACTGCTTCCTCACTGCATCATCACAGTGTCATCATAGTATCATCACTGCATCATAACAACATCATCGCAGCGTCATCAGTGCATCATCACAATATCATCAGAGCGTCATCACTAGGTCATAACTGCATCATCAGTGCATCATCACTGCATCATCACAGCATCATCACTGCATCATCACACCATCATCTCTGCATCGTGACACCATCATCTCAGCATCATCACACCATCATCACTACATCATCAAAGCGTCATCACTACATCATAACAGCTTCATCAGAGCGTCATCACAGCATCATCGCAGCGTCATCACTGCATCAACACAGCGTCATCACTGCATCATCACTGCATCATCACAGTGTCATCACTGCATCATCACAACATCATCATAGTGTCATCACAGCATTATCACTGCATCATCACTGCATCATCACAGCATCGTTACTGCTTACTCGCTGCATCATCACAGCATCATTACTGCATCATTGCAGCATCATCACTGCATCATCACATAATCATTACAGCATCATCACATCATCATCACTGAATCATCACATCATCATCACAGCATCATCACAACATCATCGCAGCGTCATCAGTGCATCATCACAATATCATCAGAGCGTCATCACTAGGTCATAACTGCATCATCACAGCATCATCACTGCATCATCACAGTATTATCACTGCATCACCACAGCATCATCACAGCATCATCACTGCATCATCACACCATCATCTCTGCATCGTCACACCATCATCTCAGCATCATCAGAACATCATCACTACATTATCACAGCGTCATCACTGCATCATCACAGAATCATCACTGCATCATCACAGCATCAGCAATGCATCATCACTGCATCATCACAGAATCATTACAGCATCATCACAGAGGCATCACAGCATCATCAATGCATCATCACTGCATCATCAGGTAATCATCACAGCGTCATCACTGCATCGTCACAGAGTCATCACAGCATCATCACAGCATCATCACATCATTTACACAACATCATCACAGAGTCATCACAGCGTCATCACTGCATCATCACTGCATCATCACAGCATCATTACAGCATCACCACAGAGTCATCACAGCATCATCCCTGCACCAT
Organism: Somateria mollissima; assembly: GCA_951411735.1. Classification (NCBI taxonomy): domain Eukaryota; kingdom Metazoa; phylum Chordata; class Aves; order Anseriformes; family Anatidae; genus Somateria; species Somateria mollissima. The sequence goes on from CATOCB010000307.1 coordinate 159,700, forward strand.
CACTACAACATCATCACACCACCATCGCAGCATCATCAGTGCATCATCACTGCATCATCAGATAATCATCACAGCATCATCACCGTATCATCACATCATCATCACTGCGTCATCACAGCATCATCACTGCGTCATCACTGCGTCATCACTGCATCATCACAGTATCATCACTGCATCATCGCAGTATCATCACAACATCATCACAGTGTCATCACAGCATCATCACTGCATCATCACAGAATCATTACAGTATCGTAACAGAGTCATCACAGCATCATCCCTGCACCATCACTACATCATCACACCACCATCACAGCATCATCAGTGCATCATCAGATAATCATTACAGCGTCATCACTGCATCATCACATCATCATCACTGCGTCATCACAGCATCATCAGAGCGTCTTCACAGCATCATCACACCATCATCACTGCATCGTCACACCATCATCACTGCATCGTCACACCATCATCACAGTGTCATCACAGCATCATCTCCGAATCGTTGCATCATCAAAGCATCATCACTGCATCATCACTGCATCATCACAGCATCATCACTGCATCATAACTGCATCATCAGAGCATAATCACACCATCACCACTGCATCATCACAGCATCACAAAATCATCGCAGTGTCATCACTACATCAACACAGCGTCATCACTGCATCATCACAGTATCATCACTGCATCATCGCAGCATCATCACTACATCAACACAGCGTCATCACTGCATCATCACTGCATCATCGCAGCATCACCACAGCATCACCACAGAGTCTTCACAGCATCATCACATCATCTACACAACATCATCACAGTGTCATCACAGCATCATCACTGCATAATCACTGTATCATCAAAGCATCATCAAAGCGTCATCACAGCATCATAACTGCGTCTTCACAGCGTCATCACTGCATCATCCCTGCATCATCAAAGCATCATCACATCATCATCTCAGCATCATCACAGCATCATCACAGCATCATCAGAGTGTCATCAGAGCATCATCACAGCATCTTAACTGCTTCATCACTGCCTCATCACAGCATCATCACTGCATAGTCACAGCATCATCAGTACATCATCACAGTGTCATCACAGTGTCATCACAGCATCATCACAGCATGATCACTGCATCATCATTGCATCATCACAGAGTCATCACAGAATCATCACTGGGTAATCACTGCATCATCAGAGCATCATCACACCATCACCACTGCATCATCACATCATCATCGCAGCGTCACCACTACATCAACACAGCGTCATCACAGTATCATCACTGCATCATCGCAGCATCATCACAACATCATCACAGTGTCATCACAGCATCATCACAGTATCATCACTGCACCATCACTACATCATCACAACATCATCACACCACCATCGCAGCATCATCAGTGCATCATCACTGCATCATCAGATAATCATCACAGCGTCATCACTGTATCATCACATCATCATCACTGCATCATCACAGCATCATCAGAGCGTCTTCACAGCATCATCAGAGTGTCATCAGAGCATCATCACTGCATCGTCACAGCATCATCACAGTGTCATCACAGCATCATCACTGCATCATCACTGCATCATCAGAGCATCATCACACCATCATTACTGCATCATCACAGCATCATCACTGCATCATCACAGAGTCATCGCAACATAATCATAGCATCATCACAGAATCACAAAATCATCATCGCAACGTCATCACTGCATCAACACAGCGTCATCAGTGCATCATTACTGCATCATCACAGTATCATCACTGCATCATCACAGCATCATCACAAAATCATCACAATGTCATCACAGCATCATCACTTTATAATCACTGCATCATCACAGCATTATCACTGCATCATCGCTGCATCATCACAACATCATCACTATATCATCACGGCGTCATCACTGCATAGTCACAGCATCATCTCATTGTCTACACAACATCATCACAGTGTCATAACAGCATCATCACTGCATAATCACTGCATCATCACAGCATCATCACAGTGTCATCACAGCGTCATCACAGCATCATCACTGCATCATCAAAGCGTCATCACTGCATCATCACATCGTCTACACAACATCATCACTGCATAATAACTGCATCATCACATCATCATCACTGCATAATAACTGCATCATCACATCATCATCACTGCATAGTCACAGCATCATCACTGTCATCACAGCATCATCACTGCATCATCAAAACGTCATCACAGCATCATCGCAGCATCATCCAAGCATCATCACATCGTCTACACAACATCATCACAGTGTCATAACAGCATCATCACTACAAAATCACTGCATCATTACAGCATCATTACAGCATCATCACAGTCATCACAGCATCATCACATCATCATCACTACATCATCACACCATCATCACAGCATCATCAATGCATCATCATTGCATCATCAGATAATCATCACAGCGTCATCACTGCATCATCACATCATCATCACTGCATCATGCCAGAATTATCAGCGCGTCTTCACAGCATCATCACAGCATCATCACTGCATCATCACAGCATCATCACAGTGTCATCACATCATCATCACTGCATCATCAGAGCATCATGACACCATCATCACATCATTCTCACAGAGTCATCACAACATAATCATAGCCTCATCACAGAATCACAAAATCATCATCGCAACGTCATCACTGCATCAACACAGCGTCATCACTGCAGAATCACTGCATCGTCACAATATTATATCAGCATCATCGCAGCATCATTACTGCTTACTCACTGCATCATCACAGTGTCATCACAGTATCATCACTGCATCATCAGAGTATAATCACTGCATCATCACAGCATCATCACAGCATCATCACAATAACATCACTGCATCATCACTGCATAATCACTGCATAATCACAGCATCCTCACAGCATCATCACTGCATCATCACTGCATCATTACTGCTTACTCACTGCATCATCACAGTGTCATCACAGTATCATCACTGCATCATCAGAGTATAATCACTGCATCATCACAGCATCATCACAGCATCATCACAATAACATCACTGCATCATCACAGCGTCATCACAGCATGATCACTGTATCATTACAGCATCATCACTGCATCATCACATAATCATTACAGCATCATCACTGCATCATCACAAATCATCATATCATCATCACAGCATCATCACAGAGTCATCACAGCATCATCGCAGCATCATCACTACATCATCACAGCATCATCACTGCATAGTCACGGCATCATCACAGCATCATCGCAGCATCATCACAGCATCATCACTACATCATCACAGCATCATCACAGCATCATCACAGCATCATCAGAGTGTCTTCACAGCATAATCACTGCATCATCACTGTATCATCACAGCATCATCACAGTGTAATCACAGCATCATCACTGCATAATCACTGCATCATCACAGCATTATATCAGCATCATCACAGCATCATTACTGCTTCCTCACTGCATCATCACAGTGTCATCATAGTATCATCACTGCATCATAACAACATCATCGCAGCGTCATCAGTGCATCATCACAATATCATCAGAGCGTCATCACTAGGTCATAACTGCATCATCAGTGCATCATCACTGCATCATCACAGCATCATCACTGCATCATCACACCATCATCTCTGCATCGTGACACCATCATCTCAGCATCATCACACCATCATCACTACATCATCAAAGCGTCATCACTACATCATCACAGCATCATCAGAGCGTCATCACAGCATCATCGCAGCGTCATCACTGCATCAACACAGCGTCATCACTGCATCATCACTGCATCATCACAGTGTCATCACTGCATCATCACAACATCATCATAGTGTCATCACAGCATTATCACTGCATCATCACTGCATCATCACAGCATCGTTACTGCTTACTCGCTGCATCATCACAGCATCATTACTGCATCATTGCAGCATCATCACTGCATCATCACATAATCATTACAGCATCATCACATCATCATCACTGAATCATCACATCATCATCACAGCATCATCACAACATCATCGCAGCGTCATCAGTGCATCATCACAATATCATCAGAGCGTCATCACTAGGTCATAACTGCATCATCACAGCATCATCACTGCATCATCACAGTATTATCACAGCATCATCACTGCATCATCACACCATCATCTCTGCATCGTCACACCATCATCTCAGCATCATCAGAACATCATCACTACATTATCACAGCGTCATCACTGCATCATCACAGCATCATCACTGCATCATCACAGTATTATCACTGCATCACCACAGCATCATCACACCATCATCTCTGCATCATCACACCATCATCTCAACATCATCAGAACATCATCACTACATTATCACAGCGTCATCACTGCATCATCACAGAATCATCACTGCATCATCACAGCATCAGCAATGCATCATCACTGCATCATCACAGAATCATTACAGCATCATCACAGAGGCATCACAGCATCATCAATGCATCATCACTGCATCATCAGGTAATCATCACAGCGTCATCACTGCATCGTCACAGAGTCATCACATCATCATCACAGCATCATCACATCATTTACACAACATCATCACAGAGTCATCACAGCATCATCATTGCATCATCACAGCATCTTCTCAGCATCATCACAGCATCATTACTACTTAGTCACTGCATCATCACAGCGCCATCACTGCATCATCACAGCATCATCGCAGCATCATCACAGCATCATCAGAGCGTCTTCACAGCATCATCACTGCATCATCACTGTATCATCACAGTGTAATCACAGCATCATCACTGCATAATCACTGTATCATCACATAATCATCACATCATCTATACAACATCATCACAACATCATCACTGCATCATCACAGCATCATCACAGTGTCATCACAGCATCATCAATGCGTCATCACTGCATCATCAGAGCGTCTTCACATTATCATCACTGCATAATCACTGCATCATCACAGTGTCATCACTGCATCGTCACACCATCATCACAGTGTCATCACAGCATCATCACTGCATAATCACTGCATCATATGAGCATCATCACACCATCACCACTGCATCATCACAGCATCATCACATCATCATCACAGAGTCATCACAACAGAATCATAGCATCATCACAACGTCACCACATCATCATCGCAGCGTCATCACTGCATCAACACAGCGTCATCAGTGCATCATCACTGCATCATCACAGTATCATCACCGCATCATCACAGTGTCATCACAGCATCATCACAGCATCATCACAGAACCATTACAGCATCATCACAGAGTCATCACAGCATCATCACAGCATCATCCCTGCACCATCACTACATCATCACAACATCATCACTGCATCATCACTGCATCATCAATGCATCATCACTGCATCATCAGAAAATCATCACATCGTCATCACTGCATCATCACATCATCATCACTGCGTCACTACAGCATCATCAGAGCGTCTTCACAGCATCATCACACCATCTTTCACTGCCATTTGCCGAGGCGATCGGCTCCGGGGCAGACGCGTTCTGCAGCGGAGCGGGGGATCGGGCCAGGCAGGGTTAATTTTTCCGGCATCGAGCCTACTTGAGGGAGCCGCCAGGACCCGGCAGCCCTCGTGAGGGAGGCTGACGAGGTGAAGGCGGAGCCAGCAGCGCCCCCCCCCCCGGCTGTTCAAAAGCTGCCCCTAGGGAGCGCAAGCGACCAGGAGCGCGGCGAACAGGGTGGGCAAACAGGGCGTGGTGCGGCAGTTAGCGCGGCAGTTCGCGCAGGCAGGGCGAGCAGGCAGGGCGGAGCGCTCCCCCCGCCCATACGAACACCTCCTTAACGACAGCCGTTAGCTAGGTGATAATGGTCTCCATCAGGCAGGGTGCGCTCTCCAGGAAGTCGGTACACACCCAGACCGACTACCCGTTAAAAAACGCAGCAGTTCAGGTCACCGGATGCAAGGAGTGTCTGAGCCTGTTGCTGCCATCGGCGGGAGGCAGAGAAACTGCGTGCGTGAGGTGCGAGCAGGTGGATGACCTGGTCCGCATGGTGGCGGAGCTCAAGGAGGAGGTGGAGAGGTTGAGGGATATCAGGGAGTGTGAGCGGGAGATAGACTGGTGGAGCGACTCCCTGCAGGGCCTCAAGGAGAGGTACCGGGGTGAGACGCCCCAAACAGTGGTGGACCCCCTGCCCTGTAACCGTCGGGCAGAGGGAGGGAATCTGGGAATTGAGGAGGAATGGAAACAGGTCTCTGCTCGACACCGCAGGCGATGCCCTCCCCTTCCGGCCCCACCTTCCCAGGTGCCCTTACGCAACAGGTTGAGGCCCTGGAGCTCGGCAGACCAGTAGCTGAGGAAGAGGTAGCAAGTGTTCCCAGGAGGGTGCCTAGGGCGAGGAGGTCGACTCCACGCCTCAGGACTGCCTCCATCAAGAAAGACAGGAGGGTTATTGTTGTTGGAGACTCTATTCTTAGGGGAACAGAGGGCCCTATTTGTCGGCCCGACCTTACCCATAGGGAAGTCTGCTGCCTCCCTGGGGCCAGGGTCAGGGACGTTGCCAGGCAGCTTCCCAACCTGGTACGCCCCTCTGATTATTATCCTCTTTTGATAGTCCAGGCGGGCAGTGACAACATTGAAGAGAGAAGCCTGAAGGCTATTAAACGAGACTTTAGGGGGCTGGGACGGTTAGTGGATGGAGCGGGAGTGCAGGTGGTGTTTTCATCCATCCCTACGGTGGCAGGGAGGGGAACAGAGAGGACATGGAAAGCCCACCTGTTAAACACGTGGCTTCGGGGCTGGTGCCAACGCAGAAATCTTGGGTTTTTCGACCATGGGGCACTTTACTCAGCACCTGGCCTGATGGCTGCGGACGGGTCTCTATCTTTTAGGGGAAAAAGGATCCTGGGCCAGGAGCTGGCAGGGCTCATTGAGAGGGCTTTAGACTAGGTAAGAAGGGGGATGGGGCTGAGGCAAGGATTGTTGGGGCTGTGCCAGGGGGAATAATGGCAAGGCCGGAGGATAAGGTAATGGCCCAGCTCAAGTGCATCTACACCAATGCACGCAGCATGGGTAACAAACAGGAGGAGCTGGAAGCCATTGTGCGGCAGGCAGGCTACGACTTGGTTGCCATCACGGAGACGTGGTGGGACCAGTCTCATGACTGGAGTGCTGCAATGCCTGGCTATAAGCTCTTCAGAAGGGACAGGCGGCACAGAAGGGGTGGTGGTGTGGCTCTCTATATTAGAGAGTCTTTCGAGGTTGTAGAACTCGAGGCTAGGAATGACAAGGTCGAGTCCCTTTGGGTTAGGATCGGCAGGGGCAACAAGGCTAGTGTCCTGGTCGGGGTCTGCTATAGACCGCCGAACCAGGATGAGGAGACGGACGAGGAGTTCTACAGGCAACTGACAGAAGTTGCAAAATCTTCAGCGCTTGTACTCGTGGGGGACTTCAATTTCCCTGACATATCCTGGAAGCACAACACAGCCCAAAGAAAGCAGTCTAGGAGGTTTCTGGAGAGTGTGGAAGATAGCTTCCTGACGCAGCTGGTTAGTGAACCTACCAGGGGTGGTGCCCCGCTAGACCTTCTCTTCACAAACAGAGAAGGACTGGTGGAGGATGTGATTGTCGGGAGCTGTCTTGGGCAGAGTGACCACGAAATGGTGGAGTTCACTGTTCTTGGCGAGGCCAGGAAGGGGACCAGCAAAACTGCTGTATTGGACTTCCGGAGGGCTGACTTTGAGCTGCTCAGGACACTGGTTGGTAGAGTCCCTTGGGAGGCGGTTCTGAAGGGCAGAGGAGTCCAGGAAGGCTGGGCGCTCTTCAAGAGGGAAATCTTAATGGCGCAGGAACGGTCTGTCCCCACGTGCCCAAAGACGAGCTGGCGGGGAAGAAGACCAGCCTGGCTGAACAGAGAATTGTGGCTTGAGCTTAGGAGAAAAAAGAGGGTTTATAACCTTTGGAAAAGTGGGCAGGCCACTAGGGAGGACTATAAGGATGTTGCGAGGCTGTGCAGGGACTAAATTAGGAAGGCCAAAGCTCATCTGGAGCTCAATCTGGCTACTGCCGTTAAAGATAACAAAAAACGTTTTTATAAATACATCAACACAAAAAGGAGGACTAAGGAGAATCTCCATCCTTTACTGGATGAGGGGGGAAACTTAGTTACAAGAGATGAAGAAAAGGCGGAGGTGCTTAATGCCTTCTTCACCTCAGTCTTTAGCGGCAATACTGGTTGTTCTCTGGATACCCAGTACCCTGAGCTGGTGGAGGGGGATGTGGAGCAGGATGTGGCCCTCACTATCGACGAGGAACTGGTTGGTGACCTGCTACGGCACTTGGATGTGCACAAGTCGATGGGGCCAGATGGGATCCACCCAAGGGTACTGAGAGAACTGGCAGAGGAGCTGGCCAAGCCACTATCCATCATTTATCAGCAGTCCTGGCTATCGGGGGAGGTCCCAGTTGACTGGCGGCTAGCAAACGTGACGCCCATCTACAAGAAGGGCCGGAGGGCAGACCCAGGAAACTACAGGCCTGTCAGTTTAACCTCAGTGCCAGGGAAGCTCATGGAGCAGATCCTCTTGAGAGTCATCATGCAGCACTTGCAGGGCAAGCAGGCGATCAGGCCCAGTCAGCATGGGTTTCTGAAAGGCAGATCCTGCTTGACGAACCTGATCTCCTTCTATGACAAAGTGACGCGCTGGGTGGATGAGGGAAAGGCTGTGGATGTGGTCTACCTTGACTTCAGCAAGGCTTTTGACACCGTCTCCCACAGCATTCTCCTCAAGAAACTGGCTGCTCTTGGCTTGGACTGGCGCATGCTTCGTTGGGTTAGAAACTGGCTGGATAGCCGGGCCCAAAGAGTCATGGTAAATGGAGTCAAGTCCAGTTGGAGGCCGGTCACTAGTGGCATTCCCCAGGGCTCGGTGCTGGGGCCGGTCCTCTTTAATATCTTCATCGATGATCTGGACGAGGGCATTGAGTGCACCCTCAGTAAGTTTGCAGATGACACCAAGCTAGGTGCGTGTGTCGATCTGCTTGAGGGTAGGAAGGCTCTGCAGGAGGATCTGGACAGGCTTGACCGATGGGCTGAGGCCAACTGTATGAAGTTCAACAAGGCCAAGTGCCGGGTCCTGCACCTGGGGCGCAATAACCCCAAGCAGAGCTACAGGCTGGGAGATGAGTGGTGGGAGAGCTGCCTGGCAGAGAAGGACCTGGGAGTGATGGTGGATAGTCGGCTGAATATGAGCCAGCAGTGTGCTCAGGTGGCCAAAAAGGCCAACAGCATCCTGGCCTGCATAAGAAACAGTGTGGCCAGCAGGGCTAGGGAGGTGATCGTCCCCCTGTACTCGGCTCTGGTGAGGCCGCACCTCGAGTACTGTGTTCAGTTTTGGGCCCCTCGCTACAAGAAGGACGTCGAGGTGCTTGAGCGGGTTCAGAGAAGGGTGACGAAGCTGGTGAGGGGCCTGGAGAACAAGTCCTACGAGGAGCGGCTGAGGGAGCTGGGCTTGTTCAGCCTGGAGAAAAGGAGGCTCAGGGGTGACCTTATTGCTCTCTACAGATACCTTAAGGGAGGCTGTAGCGAGGTTGGGGTTGGTCTATTCTCCCACGTGCCTGGTGATAGGACGAGGGGGAATGGGATTAAGTTGCGCCAGGGGAGTTTTAGGCTGGATGTTAGGGGGCACTTTTTCACCGAAAGGGTTGTTCGACATTGGAACAGGCTGCCCAGGGAAGTGGTGGAGTCACCATCCCTGGAAGTCTTTAAAAGACGATTAGATGTTGAGCTTAGGGATATGGTTTAGTGGGGACTGTTAGCGTTAGGTCAGAGGTTGGACTCGATGATCTTAAGGTCTCTTCCAACCTAGAAAATTCTGTGATTCTGTGATTCTGTGACATCATCATCACAGCATCATCACAGTGTCATCACAGCATCATCACAACATAATCACTGCATCATCACAGCATCATCACAGTATCATCACAGCATCATCACAATGTCATCACAGTGTCATCACAGCATAATCACAACATAATCACTGCATCATCACAGCATCATCACAGGATCATCAATGCATCATCACAGCAAAATCACTGAATCATCACATCATCACTGCATCATCATCACTGCATCATCATAGCATCATCACTGCATCATCACAGCATCATCGCATGGTGAACACTGCATCATCACAGTATCATCACAACATAAACATAGCATAATCACAGCATTACCACTGCATCATCGCAGCGTCATCACTGCGTCATAACACGATCATCACAGCATCATCACTGCATCATCACATACTCATCGCATCATCATCACAGCATCATAACTGCATCTTCACAGCGTCATCACTGCATCATCTCTGCATCATCACAGCGTCATCACAGCATCATCACTGCATCATCATAGCATCATCACAGTGTCATCACAGAATCATCACAACATAACCACTGCATCATCACAGCATTATCTCAGCATCATCACAGCATCATCACAGCATCATCACTGCATCATCAGAGCATCATCACTGCATCATCATAGCATCATCAATGCATCATCACTGCATCATCACTGCATCACCAGAGCATCATCACACCATCATCAGAGCATCATCACAACATCATCACTGCATCATAAAAACATAAACATAACATTATCACAGCAACAAAACATCATCATCACAGCGTCATCACTTCATAATCTCTGCGTCATCACATCATCACCACACCATCATCACTGCATCATCACATCATCATCACTGCATCATCACAGCATCATCACTTCGTCATCCCAGCATCATCTGAGCATCATCATAGCATCATTATTGCTTTCTCACTGCATCATCACAGCATCATTATAGCATCATCACACCATCATCACTACATCAACACAGCGTCATCACTGCATCATCACATCATCATCACAGTGTCATCACTTCATAATCACTGCGTCATCACATCATCACCACACCATCATCACTGCATCATCACTGCATCATCACAGCATCATCACAATGTCATCAGAGCATCATCACAATATCATCACAGTGTCATCACAGCATAATCACAACATAATCACAGCATCATCACAGGATCATCAATGCATCAGCACAGCAAAATCACTGAATCATCACATCATCATCACTGCATCATCACATCATCATCACTGCATCATCACAGTATCATCACAACATAAACATAGCATAATCACAGCATCACCACTGCATCATCGCAGCGTCATCACTGCGTCATCACACGATCATCACAGCATCATCACACCATCATCACAGCATCATCACTGCATAGTCACAGCATCATCACACCATTTTCACAACATCATCACAACATCATTACTGGTTACTCACTGCATCATCACAGCCTCATCACAGTACCATCAGAACGTCATCACAGCATCATCACAGCATCATCACATCAACTACAAAACATCATCACAGTGTCATCACAGCACCATCACTGCATAATAAATGCATCATCACAGCATCATTACCGCATCATCACAGCGTCATAACAGCATCTTCGCAGCATTATCACAACATCATCACAGTGTCATCACTGCATCACTGCATTATCACAGCGTCATCACAGAGTCATCGCAGCGTCATCACTGCACCATCACAGCGTCATTACAAAATCATCACTGCGTAATCACAGCATCATCATAGCATCATCAATGCATCGTAGTAGCATCATCACAGCATCATGACTGCTTCATCACTGCGTCATCACTGCATCATCACAGCATCATCTCAACATCATCACACCATCATCACTGCATCATCACTGCATCATCACAGCGTCATCACTGCATCATCCCTGCATCATCAAAGCATCATCACATCATCATCACAGCATCATCACAGCATCATCAGAGCATGATTAGAGCGTCATCACAGCATCATCACTGCATAATCAATGCATCATCACACAATCATCACTGCATCATCACTGCGTCATCAGAGAATCATCAGAGCATCTTCACACCATCATCACTGCATCAACAGAGTGTCATCACTGCATCACTGCATCATCACAGTATCATCACTGCATCATCGCAGCACCATCACAGCATCTTAACTGCATCATCACAGCATGATCTGAGCATCATCAGAGAATCATTACTGCATACTCACTGCATCATCACACCATCATCACAGCGTCATCAATGCATCATCTCTGCATAATCACTGCATCATCACAGCATCATCACATCAACTACAGAACATCATCACAGTGTCATCACAGCATCATCACAGCATCATTACTGCATCATTACAGTATCATCACAGCATCATCACAAAATCATCACAATGTCATCACAGCATCATCACTGTATAATCACTGCATCATCACAGCATTATCACTGCATCATCACTGCATCATCACTACATCATCACGGCGTGATCACTGCATCATCACATCATAATGACAGCATCATCACAGCGTCATCACTGCATCATCACAGCATCATCACAGCGTCATCAGAGCATCATCACTGCATCATCAAAGCGTCATCAAAGCATCATTGCAGCATCATCACATCGTCTACACAACATAATCACAGTGTCATAACAGCATCATCACTACATAATCACAGCATCAACACTTCATAATCATGGAATCATCACAGTGTCATCACATCATCATCACAGCATCATCACTGCATCGTCACTGCATCATCACAGTGTCATCGCACCATCATCACTGCGTCATCACAGCATAATCACAGCATCATCACTGCGACATCACACCATCATCACAGCATCATTACTGCATCATCACTGCATCATCACAGCATCATTACTGCATCTTCACAACATTATCACAACATCATCACACTATCATCACTGTATCTTCACAGCGTCATAACAGTCATTGCAGCGTGATCACTGCATCATCACAATATCATCAGAGCGTAATCACTAGGTCATAACTGCATCATCACTGCATCATCACAGGATTTTCACTGCACCATCACTGCATCATCAAAGCATCATCACACCATTATCACTGCATCATCACAACATCATCTGAGCATCATCACATCATCATATGATGCAGTGATGACGCTGTGATGATGCTTTGATGATGCAGTGAATATACAGTGATGATGCTATGATGATGCTGTGATGATGCAGTGATGACACTGTGTTGATGCAGTGATGATGCAGTGAATATGCAGTGATGATGCTGTGATGACACTGTGTTGATGCAGTGATGATGCAGGGAATATGCAGTGATGATGGTGTGATGGTGCTGTAATGATGCAGTGATGATGTAGTGATGACGCTGCGATGATGATGTTTTGTTGCTGTGATAATGTTATTTTTATGTTTCTATGATGCAGTGATGATTTTGTGATGATGCAGTGATGACGCTGCGATGACTCTTATGACGCTGTGATGATGCAGTGATGCAGTGATGATGTGATAATGTTGTGAAGATGCAGTACTGATGCTGTGATGATGCAGTGATTATGCAGTAATGATGCTGTGATGATGGTGTGATGTCGCAGTGATGATGCAGTGATTATGTTATGATGATGCTGTGATGACACTGTGATGATGCTGTGATGATACTGTGATGATGCAGTGATGATGGTGTGGTGATGATGTGATGACGCAGTGATTATGAAGTGATGACGCTGTGATGACGATGTGATGATGCAGTGATGACGCTGTGTTGATGTAGTGATGACGCTGCGATGATGATGTTTTGTTGCTGTGATAATGTTATGTTTATGTTTTTATGATGCAGTGATGATGCTCTGGTGATGCAGTGATGGTGCTGTGATGACATTGTGCTGATGCTGTGCTAATGCTGTGATGATGCAGTGATGAAACTGTGATGGTGCTGTGATGATGCAGTGTGTAAGCAGTAATGATGCTGTGATGATGCTGAGATAATGCTGTGATGATGCAGTGGTTATGTTGTGATGATTCTGTGATGACACTGTGATGATGCTATGATGATACAGTGATGATGCCTTGATGATGCAGTGATGATGGTGTGATGATGCTGTGATGATGCAGTGATGAAACTGTGGTGGCGCTGTGATGATGGTGTGATGACGCTGTGATGATGCAGAGATGATGCAGTGATGACGCTGTGAAGATGCTGTGATGATGCAGTGATGATGCAGGGATGATGCTCTGATGATGGTGTGATGATGCTGTGATGATGGTGTGATGATGCTGTGATGATCGTGTGATGACGCAGTGATGACGCAGTGATGACGCTGCGATGATGCAGTGGTGATGCTGTGATTATGCTGTGTTTATGTTGTGATGATACTGTGATGATGCAGTGTTCACCATGCGATGATGCTGTGCTGATGAAGTGATGATGCTGTGATGACACTGTGATGATGCAGTGATGATGCTATGATGATGCAGTGATGATGCAGTGATGATGCTTTGATGATGCTGTGATGATGCTGTGATGATGCAGTGATGATGCTGTGATGATGGTGTGATGACGCTGCGATGATGCAGTGGTGATTCTGTGATTATGCTATGTTTATGTTGTGATGATACTGTGATGATGCAGTGTTCACCATGCGATGATGATGTGATGATGCAGTGATGATGATGTGATGATTCAGTGATTTTGCTGTGCTGATGCATTGATGATCCTGTGATGATGCTGTGATGATGCAGTGATTATGTTGTGATTATGCTGTGATGACACTGTGATGATATTGTGATGATGCTGTGATGACACTGTGATGACGCTGTGATGATGATGTGATGATGCAGTGATGACGCTGTGTTGATGTAGTGATGACGCTGCGATGATGATGTTTTGTTGCTGTGATAATGTTATGTTTATGTTTTTATGATGCAGTGATGATGCAGTGATGACGCTGCGATGACTGTTAAGACGCTGTGATGATGCAGTGATGCAGTGATGATACTGTGATGATGTGATAATGTTGTGAAGATGCAGTAATGATGCTGTGATGATGCAGTGTTTATGCAGTAATGATGCTGTGATGATGGTGTGATGTCGCAGTGATGACGCAGTGATGATGCTGCGATGATATTGTGATGATGCAGTGATGATGCTGTGATGATGCAGTTCTTATGCAGTGATGATGCTGTGATGACACTGTGATGATGTTGTGTAGTTGATGTGATGATGCTGTGATGACGCACTGGTCATGCAGAGATGATGCAGTGATGATGCTCTGATGATGCAGTGATGATGCTGTGTTGATGCAGTGATGATGGTGTGATGATGCTATAATGATGCTGTGATGATGCAGTGAGAAAGCAATACTGATGCTATGATGATGCTCAGATGATGCTGTGATGACGAAGTGATGATGCTGTGATGATGTAGTGATTATGTTGTGATGATGCTGTGATGACACTGTGATGATATTGTGATGATGCTGTGATGATGCAGTGATTATGTTGTGATGATGCTGTGATGACACTGTGATGATGCAGTGATGATGCTGAGAAGATACTCTGATGATGCCATGATGATGCAGTGATGATGCTGTGATGCTGTGATGATGCAGTGATGATGCTGTGATGATGCTGTGATGATGCTGAGAAGATGCTCTGATGATGCCATGATGATGCAGTGATGACGCAGTGAAGACACAGTTATGATGCTGTGATGATGACGCGATGACAATGTGATTATGCAGTGATTATGCTGTGATGATACAGTGAGTAAGCAGTAATGATGCAGTGATGATGGTGTGATGATGCAGTGATCATGCAGTGATGGTGCAGTGATAATTCTGTGATGATGCAGTGATGATGCAGTTATGACCTAGTGATGACGCTCTGATGATATTGTGATGATGCAGTGATCACGCTGCGACGACTGTTATGACGCTGTGAAGATGCAGTGATACAGTGATGATAGTGTGATGATGTTGTGATAATGTTGTGAAGATGCTGTAATGATGCTGTGATGATGCAGTGATTATGCAGTAATGATGCTGTGATGATGCAGTGATGATGCTGTGATTATGCTGTGATGACAAAGTGATGACGCAGTGATGATGCTGCGATGACACTGTGATGATGCAGTGATGACACTGTGTTGATGCAGTGATGATGGTGTGATGATCAGTGAATATGCAGTGATGATGCTGTGATGATGCTGTAATGATGCTGTGATGATGCAGTGATGACGCTCTAATGATGCTGTGATGATGCAGTGATGATGCTATGATGATTCTCAGATGATGCTGTGTTGATGCAGTGATGCCGCAGTGATGATGCTGTGATGACACTGTGATGATGCAGTGGTGATGCTGTGATGATGCAGTGATGATGCTTTGATGATGCTGTGATGATGCAGTGATGATGATATGATGATGCAGTGATGATGATGTGATGATGCAGTGATTTTGCTGTGATGATGCAGTGATGATACTGTGATGATGCAGTGATGATGCAGTGATTATATTGTGATGATGCTGTGATGACACTGTGATGATATTGTGATGATGCAGTGATTATGTTGCGATGATGCTGTGATGACTCTGCGATGATGCTGTGATGATACTATGATGATGCAGTGATGATGGTGTGATGATGATGTGATGATGCAGTGATGACGCTGTGTTGATGTAGTGATGACGCTGCGATGATGATGTTTTGTTGCTGTGATAATGTTATGTGTATGTTTTTATGATGTTGTGATGATGCAGTGATGACGCTGCGATGACTGTTATGACGCTGTGATGATGCAGTGATGCAGTGATGATACTGTGATGATGTGATAATGTTCTGAAGATGCAGTAATGATGCTGTGATGATGCAGTGATTATGCAGTAATGATGCTGTGATGATGGTGTGATGTCGCAGTGAAGACGCTGTGATGATGCTGCGATGATATTGTGATGATGCAGTGATGATGATGTGATAATGCAGTTATTATGCAGTGATGATGCTGTGATGACACTGTGATGATGTTGTGTAGTTGATGTGATGATGCTGTGATGATGCACTGGTCATGCAGAGATGATGCTCTGATGATGCAGTGATGATGCAGTGATGATGCTGAGATGATGCAGTGATGATACTGTGATGATGCAGTGATGATGCAGTGATGATGCAGTGATGATGCAGTGATTATGTTGTGATGATGCTGTGATGACACTGTGATGATGCTGCGATGATACTGTGATGATGCTGTGATGATGCAGTGATGATGATGTGATGATGGTGTGGTCATGATGTGATGATGCAGTGATTATGTTGTGATGATTTTGTGATGACACTGTGATGATGCTGTGATGATGCAGTGATGATGAAGTGATGATGATGTGATGATGCAGTGATTATGTTGTGATGATTTTCTGATGACACTGTGATGATGCTGTGATGATGCAGTGATGATGAAGTGATGATGATGTGATGATGCAGTAATGATGCTGTGATGATGCTTAGAAGATACTCTGATGATGCCATGATGATGCACTGATGATTCTGTGATGCTGTGATGATGCAGTGATGATGCAGTGATGATGCTGTGATGATGCTGTGATGATGCTGAGAAGATGCTCTGATGATGCCGTGATGATGCAGTGATGACGCAGTGAAGACACAGTTATGATGCTGTGATGATGACGCGATGACAATGTGATTATGCAGTGATTATGCTGTGATGATACAGTGAGTAAGCAGTAATGATGCAGTGATGATGCTCTGATGATGCTGTGATGATGTTGTGATGATGCAGTGATGATGGTGTGATGATGCAGTGATCATGCAGTGATGGTGCAGTGATAATTCTGTGATGATGCAGTGATGATGCAGTTATGACCTAGTGATGACGCTCTGATGATATTGTGATGATGCAGTGATCACGCTGCGATGACTGTTATGACGCTGTGAAGATGCAGTGATACAGTGATGATAGTGTGATGATATTGTGATAATGTTGTGAAGATGCTGTGATGATGCAGTGATTATGCAGTAATGATGCTGTGATGATGGTGTGATGTCGCAGTGTAGACGCTGTGATGATGCTGCGATGATATTGTGATGATGCAGTGATGATGCTCTGATGATGCAGTTATTATGCAGTGATGATGCTGTGATGACACTGTGATGATGTTGTGTAGTTGATGTGATGATGCTGTGATGAGGCACTGGTCATGCAGAGATGATGCTCTGATGATGCAGTGATGATGCAGTGATGATGCTGAGATGATGCAGTGATGATACTGTGATGATGCAGTGATGATGCAGTGATGATGCAGTGATGATGCAGTGATGATGCAGTGATTATGTTGTGATGATGCTGTGATGACACTGTGATGATACTGTGATGATGCTGTGATGATACTGTGATGATGCTGTGATGATGCAGTGATGATGATGTGATGATGCAGTGATGATGGTGTGGTCATGATGTGATGATGCAGTGATGACGCTGTGTTGATGCAGTGATGACGCTGCGATGATGATGTTTTGTTGCTGTGATAATGCTATGTTTATGTTTTTATGATGCAGTGATGATGTTGTGATGATGCTGTGATGATGCTCTGGTGATGCAGTGATGATGCAGTGATGGTGCTTTGATGACACTGTGATGATGCTGTGATGATGCAGTGATGACGCTGTGTTGATGCAGTGATGACGCTGCGATGATGATTTTTTGTTGCTGTGATAATGTTATGTTTATGTTTTTATGATGCAGTGATGATGTTGTGATGATGTTGTGATGATGCTCTGGTGATGCAGTGATGATGCAGTGATGGTGCTGTGATGACATTGTGATGATGCAGTGATGAAACTGTGATGGCGCTGTGATGATGCAGTGTGTAAGCAGTAATGATGCTGTGATGATGCTGAGATAATGCTGTGATGATGCAGTGGTTATGTTGTGATGATGCTGTGATGACACTGTGATGATGCTATGATGATGCAGGATTGATGCTGTGATGATGCAGTAATGATGGTGTGATGATGCTGTGATGATGCAGTGATGAAAATCTGGTGGCGCTGTGATGATGCTGAGAAGATGCTCTGATGATGCCGTGATGATGCTGTGATGATGGTGTGATGACGCTCTGATGATGCAGAGATGATGCAGTTATGACGCTGTGAAGATGCAGTTATGATGCTGTGATGATGATGCGATGACTATGTGATGATGCAGTGATTATGCAGTGACGATGCTGTGATGATACTGTGATGATGCTGTGATGATGCAGTGAATAAGCAGTAATGATGCAGTGATGATGCTCTGATGATGGTGTGATGATGCTGTGATGATGGTGTGATGATGCTGTGATGATCGTGTGATGACGCAGTGATGACGCAGTGATGACGCTGCGATGATGCAGTGGTGATGCTGTGATTATGCTATGTTTATATTGTGATGATACTGTGATGATGCAGTGTTCACCATGCGATGATGTTGTGATGATGCAGTGATGATGCTGTGATGACACTGTGATGATGCAGTGATGATGCTGTGATGATGCATTGATGATGCAGTGATGATGCTATGATGATGGTGTGATGATGCTGTGATGATGATGTGATGATGCAGTGATTTTGCTGTGATCATGCTTGATGGTGCAGTGATAATCCTGTGATGATGCAGTGATGATGCAGTGATGACGCTGCGATGACTGTTATGACGCTGTGAAGATGCAGTGGTACAGTGATGATAGTGTGATGATGTTGTGATAATGTTGTGAAGATGCAGTAATGATGCTGTGATGATGCAGTGATGATGCAGTAATGATGCTGTGATGATGGTGTGATGATGCTGTAATGATGCTGTGATGATGCAGTGAGAAAGCAGTAATGATGCTATGATGATGCTCAGATGATGCTGTGATGATGCAGTGATGCTGCAGTGATGATGTAGTGATTATGTTGTGATGATGCCGTGATGACACTGTGATGATATTGTGATGATGCTGTGATGATACTGTGATGATGCAGTGTTGATGGTGTGGTGATGATGTGATGACGCAGTGATTATGAAGTGATGACGCTGTGATGATGCAGTGATGACGCTCTGTTGATGCAGTGATGACGCTGCGATGATGATGTTTTGTTGCTGTGATAATGCTATGTTTATGTTTTTATGATGCAGTGATGATGTTGTGATGATGCTGTGATGATGCTGAGAAGATGCCGTGATGATGCTGTGATGATGCAGTGATGATGCAGTGATGATGCTGTGTAGACACAGTTATGATGCTGTGATGATGATGCGATGACAATGTGATTATGCAGTGATGATTCTGTGATGATGTTGTGATGATGCAGTGAGTAAGCAGTAATGATGCAGTGATGATGCTCTGATGATGGTGTGATGATGCTGAGATGATGTTGTGATGATGCAGTGATGATGATGTGATGATGCAGTGATCATGCAGTGATGGTGCGGTGCAGTGATAATCCTGTGATGATGCAGTTATAACCTAGTGATGACGCTCTGATGATATTGTGATGATGCAGTGATCACGCTGCGATGACTGTTATGACGCTTTGAAGATGCAGTGATACAGTGATGATAGTGTGATGATGTTGTGATAATGTTGTGAAGATGCAGTAATGATGCTGTGATGATGTAGTGATAATGTAGTAATGATGCTGTGATGATGGTGTGATAATGCAGTGATGATGCTATGATGATGCTGTGATGATGCTTTGATGATGCTATGATGATGCAGTGATGATGCTGTGATGATGCAGTGATGATGATGTGATGATGCAGTGATTTTACTGTGATGATGCAGTGATGATACTGTGATGATGCTGTGATGATGCAGTGATGAATCAGTGATTATGTTGTGATGACGCTGTGATGATACTGTGATGATGCTGTGATGATGCAGTGATTATGTTGTGATGATGTTGTGATGACACTGTGATGATGCTGTGATGATGCAGTGATGATGATGTGATGATGCAGTGATGATGGTGTGGTGATGATGTGATGACTCAGTGATTATGAAGTGATGACGCTGTGATGATGATGTGATGATGCAGTGATGACGCTGTGTTGATGTAGTGATGACGCTGCGATGATGATGTTTTGTTGCTGTGATAATGTTATGTTTATGTTTTTATGATGCAGTGATGATGTTGTGATGATGCTGTGATGATGCTGTGATGATGCAGTGATTATGTTGTGATGATTTTGTGATGACACTGTGATGATGCAGTGATGATGAAGTGATGATGATGTGATGATGCAGTGATTAAGTTGTGATGATTTTGTGATGACACTGTGATGATGCTGTGATGATGCAGTGATGATGAAGTGATGATGCAGTGATGATGCTGAGAAGATACTCTGATGATGCCATGATGATGCAGTGATGATGCTGTGATGCTGTGATGATGCAGTGATGATGCAGTGATGATGCTGTGATGATGCTGTGATGATGCTGAGAAGATGCTCTGATGATGCCGTGATGATGCAGTGATGAGGCAGTGAAGACGCAGTTATGATGCTGTGATGATGACGTGATGACAATGTGATTATGCAGTGATTATGCTGTGATGATACTTTGATGATGCTGTGATGATGCAGTGAGTAAGCAGTAATGATGCTGTGATGATGCTGTGATGATGGTGTGATGTCGCAGTGATGATGCTGTGATTATGCTGTGATGACGAAGTGATGACGCAGTGATGATGCTGCGATGACACTGTGACGATGCAGTGATGATGCAGTGATGATGCTGAGAAGATGCTCTGATGATGCCGTGATGATGCAGTGATGACGCTGTGTAGACGCAGTTATGATGCTGTGATGATGATGCGATGACAATGTGATGATGCAGTGATTATGCAGTGATGATGCTGTGATGATGCTGAGATGATGTTGTGATGATGCAGTGATGATGGTATGATGATGCTGTGATCATGCAGTGATGGTGCAGTGATAATCCTGTGATGATGCAGTGATGATGCAGTTATGACCCAGTGATGACACTCTGATGATATTGTGATGATGCAGTGATCACGCTGCGATGACTGTTATAACGCTTTGAAGATGCAGTGATACAGTGATGATAGTGTGATGATGTTGTGATAAAGTTGTGAAGATGCAGTAATAATGCTGTGATGATGTAGTGATAATGCAGTAATGATGCTGTGATGATGGTGTGATGTCGCAGTGATTATGCTGTGATTATGCTGTGATGACGCAGTGATGACGCAGTGATGATCACTGCGATGACGCTGTGATGATGCAGTGATGATGCAGTGATGACGCTGTGTTGATGCAGTGATGACGCTGCGATGATGATGTTTTGTTGCTGTGATAATGCTATGTTTATGTTTTTATGATGCAGTGATGATGTTGTGATGATGCTGTGATGATGCTCTGGTGATGCAGTGATGATGCAGTGATGGTGCTTTGATGACACTGTGATGATGCTGTGATGATGCCGTGATGACGCTGTGTTGATGCAGTGATGACGCTGCGATGATGATTTTTTGTTGCTGTGATAATGTTATGTTTATGTTTTTATGATGCAGTGATGATGTTGTGATGATGTTGTGATGATGCTCTGGTGATGCAGTGATGATGCAGTGA
Source organism: Somateria mollissima (assembly GCA_951411735.1). Taxonomy (NCBI): domain Eukaryota; kingdom Metazoa; phylum Chordata; class Aves; order Anseriformes; family Anatidae; genus Somateria; species Somateria mollissima. The sequence continues at coordinate 182,327 of CATOCB010000307.1, forward strand.
TGGTGCTGTGATGACATTGTGATGATGCAGTGATGAAACTGTGATGGCGCTGTGATGATGCAGTGTGTAAGCAGTAATGATGCTGTGATGATGCTGAGATAATGCTGTGATGATGCAGTGGTTATGTTGTGATGATGCTGTGATGACACTGTGATGATGCTATGATGATGCAGGATTGATGCTGTGATGATGCAGTAATGATGGTGTGATGATGCTGTGATGATGCAGTGATGAAAATCTGGTGGCGCTGTGATGATGCTGAGAAGATGCTCTGATGATGCCGTGATGATGCTGTGATGATGGTGTGATGACGCTCTGATGATGCAGAGATGATGCAGTTATGACGCTGTGAAGATGCAGTTATGATGCTGTGATGATGATGCGATGACTATGTGATGATGCAGTGATTATGCAGTGATGATGCTGTGATGATACTGTGATGATGCTGTGATGATGCAGTGAATAAGCAGTAATGATGCAGTGATGATGCTCTGATGATGGTGTGATGATGCTGTGATGATGGTGTGATGATGCTGTGATGATCGTGTGATGACGCTGCGATGATGCAGTGGTGATGCTGTGATTATGCTATGTTTATATTGTGATGATACTGTGATGATGCAGTGTTCACCATGCGATGATGCTGTGATGATGCAGTGATGACACTGTGATGATGCAGTGATGATGCTGTGATGATGCTATGATGATGCATTGATGATGCAGTGATGATGCTATGATGATGCTGTGATGATGCTTTGATGTTTCAGTGATGATGCTCTGATGATGCAGTGATGATGCTGTGATGATGGTGTGATGTCGCAGTGATGACGCAGTGATGATGCTGTGATTAGGCTGTGATGACGCAGTGATGACGCAGTGGTGATGCTGTGATGATGTTGTGATAATGTTGTGAAGATGCAGTAATGATGCTGTGATGATGATGTGATGATGCAGGGATTTTGCTGTGATGATGCAGTGATTATGTTGTGATGATGCAGTGATGACACTGTGATGATACTGTGATGATGCAGTGATTATGTTGTGATGATGCTGTGATGACACTGTGATGATATTTTGATGATGCTGTGATGATACTGTGATGATGCCGTAATGATGATGTGATGATGGTGTGGTGATGATGTGATGATGCAGTGATGACGCTGTGTTGATGCAGTGATGACGCTGCGATGATGATGTTTTGTTGCTGTGATAATGCTATGTTTATGTTTTTATGATGCAGTGATGATGCTGTGATGATGCTCTGGTGATGCAGTGATGATGCAGTGATGGTGCTTTGATGACACTGTGATGATGCTGTGATGATGCAGTGATGACGCTGTGTTGATGCAGTGATGACGCTGCGATGATGATGTTTTGTTGCTGTGATAATGTTATGTTTATGTTTTTATGATGCAGTGATGATGTTGTGATGATGTTGTGATGATGCTCTGGTGATGCAGTGATGATGCAGTGATGGTGCTGTGATGACATTGTGTTGCAGGAAGCACGGCCGAAAGCACGACAGACACCGGTAGAGTCAGATCATGCTCCATTTTATTGCCCGAATAGCCTAACTTTTATAGTGAACTTAACAGGGGTGGATAGTGTCTCACAAAAGATTATTGGTCAAAAGCACTCAGACAAACAACTACAAGAAAACAACCCCACCTGCAAGAAAACAACCCCCTTGTGATTAGCAGTCACATAGACCTTGTCCTTGAAGCCAGCTACTGGTAACAATATTTTCCTGAATTCCTCAATTGGGCGATGTGGGAATACTGTCATGGGAACTTCTCATAGTTGCCCTGGTAGCTTGGTTTGCTCAGCTACAGCAAGCCATGGGATTTTTGCTGTTTCAAAAATCCCTCAACAATTCCCCCCTTTTTTTTCTTTTGAGCAAACCACACCCAATATAACATTTTTGCAAGTAACCCTTTAACCACATTTATCACAATACCACATGCAATGATGATTGACACCACAGCAAACAGAATCCTTAATCCCTCTTTGACTAATCCCAGTACCCATCTATGCATCGTTTCAAACAAATCAGTGAACCATTGATTGAAAGGATTGATACCATATTGAATCTTTCTCATGTGCTCTTTCAGGAAAGTAATGGATTTGTGAATTGACTCATTATGATCAAAAAAGGTTTAAACAGTACATTCCCTCAAAGTCCTCACACCCATGCCTTTGAGCCAAAAGCAAGATGTCAATAGCAGCTTGATCCTGTAAAAGCACATGTTGCAGACTATTTTGATCTGGTAACATCTCCTCAAGTATCTCCGTCGTGGCATGGGCTTGCTTCTCAGCCCAGCATACCAATTTTTCTAAGTTCTTAATTGCGGCCGCAGATGTCACTCCAGGCACTAAAATTGCCAATGCCGCTCTAGCTGCAACCCCACACAATTCAACATTATCATTGCAATCCTCTGCAAGCAATGCCCATTTATGTCTGGTGATCTCACGCAACTGTAACAAGCTAGGAGCAAATACAATGAGTTTATATAAGTAACATGGACATCTGATAGCATTTGCAGGGATACCTTGCCAGGCCCTATCCCCACAAATCAGAGAAACATCAGGAGGTAAGGCCAAAGCTGTACAATTGTTCCAAACACTATAGTTGTTACCCCTTGTCTCCGTGCCATAAGCCCCTAAAACCTGCTTAGCAGTGTCATTGTAATCACGGGGGTTATTTGTATTTCTGTACCCGTATGGCCCTTTCCAGGTTCCTGTAGCAGGATTCATCTGATAGCCACGGCTACATTCACATTTGTAGCCACCTTTCAGGTTGATACAGATTTGACTACAGATACCAGGGTTTTGGCATTCATCAATATCTCCACAGTTTCTCTTGTCTACAAACTCAAACCCAGCTTGACAGTCACATTCATTTATGTTGCATTCCTTCAGGGGCTCATCACCCCAGTCCTTGCAGTCTCTCTGCTGGTTACACACTTTATTGATATCTATGCATTCTCCACTTCTACACTTGAATTTGCCAGGTCCAGAGCACTGAATAACATTGTTACAGTTTGCTTCATCAGTGCCATCCAGACAGTCTCTCACACCACTGCACTGCCTACTCCCATGGACACAGTTCCCATCTTCACATCTGCACTGGTCTGGCTTGCAGGTCCGAGAAGGGCAGTTAATTTCATCACTTCCATCCTTGCAATCAGGATCTCTGTCACAGTCTTTTTCACCATCACAATTCCAGGACACTGGAATACACTGGGTTGACTGAGGATCACAGCTGATTTCATTTACCCGGCATGTTCTCATATGACACAGCTCAGCACTCTCGTCAGACCCATCTTCACAGTCCGGATCCCCATCACACTGCCATCTGTTTGGCATACATTGACCACTGTTGCACACAAAGTCAGATTCAGCACACGTCTTCTTCACACAAGCACTCTCATCACTGCCATCTGAGCAGTCTTCATCACCATCGCATTCCCAGAGTAAAGGAATACAGCGTCCATTACTACATAGGAACTGGGATTCTTCACATTTTGCTCTAGCACCGTCGGCAGCAGTGCACAGGCAGGCGAGGGCGAGCAGCAGGCAGAGTGCTCCGCAGTGCGGCAGGGCCCGCCGCCGCCCCACTCCGTCACCTGTGTCACTTTTACTACTCCTATTACCCATGCTGTTAGTGTCAGTGGCATCCTCCTGGTACCATTTCTGTCTTTGTCGCCCCTTACTCTCCCCCTTTTCTTTTTGCCACTGACCATTCACCACAAATGGATGAGACACATGATTACTAGTTAGGAAAGAGAGTGTAATGTCTGCTATACGGCTGCAGGCAGTGCCAGCTGCAACCTTAGAGGCTATTTGTGAAAGAGCCTGCCGGTGGTCATTTGGCAGTGTAATCTGCGTCTCTGCACTCCTGCCCTGCAATAGAGCTAAATCGTCATTAGTAATCCGTAGAATGTGGCAACCCCACGGAATGTTATCCAGAAACATAGTTATAACACCGATCTGGGGACGAATAGTCTTTTTTGCATTGCAAGATAAACCTCTTATAAAAAGAATGCTAGAGAGAAGCAGCACAGCCGCTGCTGCCTCCATGGTTACGTCAGACAGGCTGCAGGGTCCTGCTCTCCGCCCCTCTGCTATGTGCCGACTCGCCACACGGTGAGGGTCAGCTGCCGTTGCCCACTGACGCCTCTGGTCTCCCGTAGCAACTCGATCTCGGATGTCCTGCGTCGTACCGCGATTACTTCAATTTCCCGCGTTCTCCGTGGCTCCCGCGTTTTCCGCGGCTCCCGCGTCCCCCCGCGGTTCCTTTTCCCGCGTCCCCCCGCGGTTCCTTTTCCCGCGTCTCACCGCGGTTCCTTTTCCCGCGTCCCCCCGCGGTTCCTTTTCCCGCGTCTCACCGCGGTTCCTTTTCCCGCGTCCCTCCGCGGTTCCTTTTCCCGCGTCCCCCCGCGGTTCCTTTTCCCGCGTCCCTCCGCGGTTCCTTTTCCCGCGTCCCCCCGCGGTTCCTTTTCCCGCGTCTCACCGCGGTTCCTTTTCCCGCGTCCCTCCGCGGTTCCTTTTCCCGCGTCTCACCGCGGTTCCTTTTCCCGCGTCCCCCCGCGGTTCCTTTATCCAGACTGCTTCAACGCCTCTCTGGTGTTCCGGCGGTCGCCAGGTCGGTCCGTGTCTCCCGGGTCTCCCGGCGCCGCTCCGATGTCCCGGAGCCGTTCCGATCCCTCTGCCTGTGTGGGTCTCAGCCTGGTCGGGCCTCAGCGAGTCCGGGTCTCAGCGAGTCCGGGTCTCAGCCTGTTCGGGCACCATATGTTGCAGGAAGCACGGCCGAAAGCACGACAGACACCGGTAGAGTCAGATCATGCTCCATTTTATTGCCCGAATAGCCTAACTTTTATAGTGAACTTAACAGGGGTGGATAGTGTCTCACAAAAGATTATTGGTCAAAAGCACTCAGACAAACAACTACAAGAAAACAACCCCACCTGCAAGAAAACAACCCCCTTGTGATTAGCAGTCACATAGACCTTGTCCTTGAAGCCAGCTACTGGTAACAATATTTTCCTGAATTCCTCAATTGGGCGATGTGGGAATACTGTCATGGGAACTTCTCATAGTTGCCCTGGTAGCTTGGTTTGCTCAGCTACAGCAAGCCATGGGATTTTTGCTGTTTCAAAAATCCCTCAACAACATTGTGATGATGCAGTGATGAAACTGTGATGGCGCTGTGATGATGCAGTGTGTAAGCAGTAATGATGCTGTGATGATGCTGAGATAATGCTGTGATGATGCAGTGGTTATGTTGTGATGATGCTGTGATGACACTGTGATGATGCTATGAGGATGCAGTAATGATGGTGTGATGATGCTGTGATGATGCAGTGATGAAACTGTGGTGGCGCTGTGATGATGCTGAGAAGATGCTCTGATGATGTCGTGATGATGCTGTGATGATGGTGTGATGACGCTGTGATGATGCAGAGATGATGCAGTGATGACACTGTGAAGATGGAGTTATGATGCTGTGATGATGATGCGATGACTATGTGATGATGCAGTGATTATGCAGTGATGATGCTGTGATGATACTGTGATGATGCTGTGATGATGCAGTGAATAACGAGTAATGATGCAGTGATGATGCTCTGATGATGGTGTGATGATGTTGTGATGATGGTGTGATGATGCTGTGATGATCGTGTGATGACGCAGTGATGACGCTGCGATGATGCAGTGGTGATGCTGTGATTATGCTATGTTTATGTTGTGATGATACTGTGATGATGCAGTGTTCACCATGCGATGATGCAGTGATGATGCTGTAATGACACTGTGATGATGCAGTGATGATGGTGTGATGATGCTATGATGACGCAGTGATGATGCTTTGATGATGCTGTGATGATGATGTGATTATGCAGTGATTTTGCTGTGATGATGCATTGATGACTCTGTGATGATATTGTGATGATGCTGTGATGACACTGTGATGATGCTGTGATGATGCAGTGATGATGGTGTGGTGATGATGTGATGACGCAGTGATTATGAAGTGATGACACTGTGATGATGATGTGATGATGCAGTGATGACGCTGTGTTGATGTAGTGATGACGCTGCGATGATGATGTTTTGTTGCTGTGATAATGTTATGTTTATGTTTTTATGATGCAGTGATGACGCTGCGATGACTGTTATGATGCTGTGATGATGTAGTGATGCAGTGATGATACTGTGATGATGTGATAATGTTGTGAAGATGCAGTAATAATGCTGTGATGATGCAGTGATTATGCAGTAATGATGCTGTGATGATGGTGTGATGTCGCAGTGATGACGCAGTGATGATGCTGCGATGATATTGTGATGATGCAGTGATGATGCTGTGATGATGCAGTTATTATGCAGTAATGATGCTGTGATGACACTGTGATTATGTTGTGTAGTTGATGTGATGATGCTGTGATGATGCACTGGTCATGCAGAGATGATGCAGTGATGATGCTCTGATGATGCAGTGATGATGGTGTGATGACGCAGTGATGATGCTGTGATGACGCTGCGATGATGCAGTGGTGATGCTGTGATTATGCTAGGTTTATGTTGTGATGATACTGTGATGATGCAGTATTCACCATGCGATGATGCTGTGATGATGCTGTGATGACACTGTGATGACGCAGTGATGATGGTGTGATGATGCTATGATGATGCAGTGATGATGCAGTGATGACGCTGTGATGATGCTGTGATGACACTGTGATGACACAGTGATGATGGTGTGATGATGCTATGATGATGCAGTGATGATGCAGTGATGACGCTGTGATGATGCTGTGATGATGCAGTGATTTTGCTGTGATCATGCTTGATGGTGCAGTGATAATCCTGTGATGATGCAGTGATGACGCTGCGATGACTGTTATGACGCTGTGAAGATGCAGTGGTACAGTGATGATAGTGTGATGATGTTGTGATAATGTTGTGAAGATGCAGTAATGATGCTGTGATGATGCAGTGATGATGCAGTAATGATGCTGTGATGATGGTGTGATGTTGCAGTGATGATGCTGTGATTATGCTGTGATGACGAAGTGATGACGCAGTGATGATGCTGCGATGACACTGTGATGATGCAGTGATGACGCTGTGATGATGCAGTGATGATGGTGTGATGATGCTGTAATGATGCTGTGATGATGCAGTGAGAAAGCAGTAATGATGCTATGATGATGCTCAGATGATGCTGTGATGATGCAGTGATGCTGCAGTGATGATGTAGTAATTATGTTGTGATGATGCCGTGATGACACTGTGATGATATTGTGATGATGCTGTGATGATACTGTGATGATGCAGTGATTATGTTGTGATGATGCTATGACACTGTGATGATGCTGTGATGATATTGTGATGATGCAGTGATGATGCTGTGATGATGCTGAGAAGATGCCGTGATGATGCTGTGATGATGCAGTGATGATGCAGTGATGATGCTGTGTAGAAGCAGTTATGATGCTGTGATGATGATGCGATGACAATGTGATTATGCAGTGATGATTCTGTGATGATGTTGTGATGATGCAGTGAGTAAGCAGTAATGATGCAGTGATGATGCTCTGATGATGGTGTGATGATGCTGAGATGATGTTGTCATGATGCAGTGATGATGATGTGATGATGCAGTGATCATGCAGTGATAGTGCAGTGCAGTGATAATCCTGTGATGATGCAGTTATAACCTAGTGATGACGCTCTGATGATATTGTGATGATGCAGTGATCACGCTGCGATGACTGTTATGACGTTTTGAAGATGCAGTGATACAGTGATGATAGTGTGATGATGTTGTGATAATGTTGTGAAGATGCAGTAATGATGCTGTGATGATGGTGTGATAATGCAGTGATGATGCTATGATGATGCTGTGATGATGCTGTGATGATGCAGTGATGATGATGTGATGATGCAGTGATTTTGCTGTGATGATGCAGTGATGATACTGTGATGATGCTGTGATGATGCAGTGATGAATCAGTGATTATGTTGTGATGATGCTGTGATGATACTGTGATGATGCAGTGATGATTATGTGATGATGCAGTGATGATGGTGTGGTCATGATGTGATGATGCAGTGATGACGCTGTGTTGATGCAGTGATGATGATGTGATGATGCAGTGATGATGGTGTGGTGATGATGTGCTGACACAGTGATTATGAATTGATGATGCTGTGATGATGATGTGATGATGCAGTGATGACGCTGTGTTGATGTAGTGATGACGCTGCGATGATGATGGTTTGTTGCTGTGATAATGTCATGTTTATGTTTTTATGATGCAGTGATTATGTTGTGATGACGCTGTGATGATACTGTGATGATGCAGTGATGATGCTGTGATGATGCAGTGATTATGTTGTGATGATTTTGTGATGACACTGTGATGATGCTGTGATGATGCAGTGATGATGAAGTGATGATGATGTGATGATGCAGTGATTATGTTGTGATGATTTTCTGATGACACTGTGATGATGCTGTGATGATGCAGTGATGATGAAGTGATGATGATGTGATGATGCTGAGAAGATACTCTGATGATGCCATGATGATGCAGTGATGATGCTGTGATGATGCAGTGATGATGCAGTGATGATGCTGTGATGATGCTGAGAAGATGCTCTGATGATGCCGTGATGATGCAGTGATGAGGCAGTGAAGACGCAGTTATGATGCTGTGATGATGACGTGATGACAATGTGATTATGCAGTGATTATGCTGTGATGATACTTTGATGATGCGGTGATGATGCAGTGAGTAAGCAGTAATGATGCTGTGATGATGCTGTGATGATGTTGTGATGATGGTGTGATGATGCAGTGATCATGCAGTGATGGTGCAGTGATAATCCTGTGTTGATGCAGTGATGATGCAGTTATGACCTAGTGATGACGCTCTGATGATATTGTGATGATGCAGTGATCACGCTGCGATGACTGTTATGACGCGTTCAAGATGCAGTGATACTGTGAGGATACTGTGATGATGCAGTGATGATGCTGTGATGATGCAGTGATTATGTTGTGATGATTTTGTGATGACACTGTGATGATGCTGTGATGATGCAGTGATGATGAAGTGATGATGATGTGATGATGCAGTGATTATGTTGTGATGATTTTCTGATGACACTGTGATGATGCTGTGATGACACTGTGAAGATGGTGTGATGATGCTATGATGATGCAGTGATGATGTTATGATGATGCTGTGATGACGCTTTGATGATGCTGTGATGATGCAGTGATGATGATATGATGATGCAGTGATGATGATGTGATGATGCAGTGATTTTGCTGTGATGATGCAGTGATGATGATGTGATGATGCAGTGATTTTACTGTGATGATGCAGTGATGATACTGTGATGATGCAGTGATGATGATGTGATGATGGTGTGGTGATGATGTGATGACGCAGTGATTATGAAGTGATGACGCTGTGATGATGATGTGATGATGCAGTGATGACGCTGTGTTGATGTAGTGATGACGCTGCGATAATGATGTTTTGTTGCTGTGATAATTTTATGTGTATGTTTTTATGACGTTGTGATGATGCAGTGATGACGCTGCGATGACTGTTATGACGCTGTGATGATGCAGTGATGCAGTGATGATACTGTGATGATGTGATAATGTTCTGAAGATGCAGTAATGATGCTGTGATGATGCAGTGATTATGAAGTAATGATGCTGTGATGATGGTGTGATGTCGCAGTGAAAACGCTGTGATGATGCTGCGATGATATTGTGATGATGCAGTGATGATGCTGTGATGATGCAGTTATTATGCAGTGATGATGCTGTGATGACACTGTGATGATGTTGTGTAGTTGATGTGATGATGCTGTGATGATGCACTGGTCATGCAGAGATGATGCTCTGATGATGCAGTGATGATGCTGAGATGATGCAGTGATGATACTGTGATGATGCAGTGATGATGCAGTGATGATACTGTGATGATGCAGTGATTATGTTCTGATGATGCTGTGATGACACTGTGATGATACTGTGATGATGCTGTGATGATACTGTGATGATGCTGTGATGATGCAGTGATTATGTTGTGATGATTATGTGATGACACTGTGATGATATTTTGATGATGCTGTGATGATGCAGTGATGATGATGTGATGATGCAGTGATGAAACTGTGATGGCGCTGTGATGATGCAGTGTGTAAGCAGTAATGATGCTGTGATGATGCTGAGATAGTGCTGTGATGATGCAGTGGTTATGTTGTGATGATGCTGCGATGACACTGTGATGATGCTATGATGATGCAGTGATGATGCTGTGATGATGCTGTGATGATGCAGTCATGAAACTGTGGTGACGCTGTGATGATGCTGTGATGATGCTGAGAAGATGCTCTGATGATGTCGTGATGATGGTGTGATGACACTGTTATGATGCAGAGATGATGCTGTGATGATGCAGAGATGATGCAGTGATGACGCTGTGAAGATGCAGTGATGATGCTGTGATGATGATGCGATGACTATGTGATGATGCAGTGATAATGCAGTGAGTAAGCATTAATGATGCAGTGATGATGCTCTGATGATGGTGTGATGATGCTGTGATGATGCTGTGATGATGGTGTGATGATGGTGTGATGACGCAGTGATGACGCTGCGATGATGCAGTGGTGATTCTGTGATTATGCTATGTTTATGTTGTGATGATACTGTGATGATGCAGTGTTCACCATGCGATGATGCTGTGATGATGCAGTGATGATGCTGTGATGATGCTGAGAAGATGCTCTGATGATGCCGTGATGATGCTGTGATGACGCTGTGATGACGCTGTGATGATGCCGTGATGATGCTGTGATGATGGTGTGATGATGTTGTAATGATACTGTGATGATGCAGTGATGATGCAGTGAGAAAGCAGTAATGATGCTATGATGATGCTCAGATGATGCTGTGATGATGCAGTGATGCTGCAGTGATGATGCTGTGATGATGTAGTGATTATGTTGTGATGATGCTGTGATGACACTGTGATGATGCAGTGATGATGCTGTGATGATACTGTGATGATGCAGTGGTTATGTTGTGATGATGCTGTGATGACACTGTGATGATGCTATGATGATGCAGTGATGATGCTGTGATGATGCTGTGATGATGCAGTCATGAAACTGTGGTGGCGCTGTGATGATGCTGTGATGATGCTGTGATGATGCTGAGAAGATGCTCTGATGATGCCGTGATGATGGTGTGATGACACTGTTATGATGCATAGATGATGCTGTGATGATGCAGAGATGATGCAGTGATGGCGCTGTGAAGATGCAGTGATGATGCTGTGATGATGATGCGATGACTATGTGATGATGCAGTGATAATGCAGTGAGTAAGCATTAATGATACAGTGATGATGCTCTGATGATGGTGTGATGATGCTGTGATGATGCTGTGATGATGCTGTGATGATGGTGTGATGACGCAGTGATGACGCTGCGATGATGCAGTGGTGATTCTGTGATTATGCTATGTTTATGTTGTGATGATACTGTGATGATGCAGTGTTCACCATGCGATGATGCTGTGATGATGCAGTGATAATCCTGTGATGATGCTGTGATGATGCAGTCATGAAACTGTGGTGGCGCTGTGATGATGCTGAGAAGATGCTCTGATGATGCCGTGATGATGGTGTGATGACACTATTATGATGCAGAGATGATGCTGTGATAATGCAGAGATGATGCAGTGATGACGCTGTGAAGATGCAGTGATGATGCTGTGATGATGATGCGATGACTATGTGATGATGCAGTGATAATGCAGTGAGTAAGCATTAATGATACAGTGATGATGCTCTGATGATGGTGTGATGATGCTGTGATGATGGTGTGATGACGCAGTGATGACGCAGTGATGACGCTGCGATGATGCAGTGGTGATGCTGTGATTATGCTATGTTTATGTTGTGATGATACTGTGATGATGCAGTGTTCACCATGCGATGATGCTATGATGATGCAGTGATGATGCTGTGATGATGCTATGATGATGCTGTGATGATGCTTTGATGATGCTGTGATGATGCTCTGATGATGCAGTGATGATGCAGTGATGATGCTGTGATGATGGTGTGATGACGCAGTGATGACGCTGCGATGATGCAGTGGTGATTCTGTGATTATGCTATGTTTATGTTGTGATGATACTGTGATGATGCAGTGTTCACCATGCGATGATGCTGTGATGATGCTATGATGATGCAGTGATGATGCTATGATGATGCTGTGATGATGCTATGATGATGCTGTGATGATGCAGTGATGATGCAGTGATGATGCTGTGATGATGCTATGATGATGCAGTGATGATGCTGTGATGATGGTGTGATGATGCTATGATGATGCTGTGATGATGTAGTGATGATGCTATGATGATGCTGTGATAATGCTGTTATGATGCAGTTATGATGATGTGATGATACAGTGTTGATGATGTGATGATGCAGTGATTTTGCTTTGATGATGCAGTGATGATACTGTGATGATGCAGTGATTATGTTGTGATTATGCTGTGATGACACTGTGATGATATTGTGATGATGCAGTGATGATGCTGTGATTTTGCTTTGATGATACAGTGATGATGCTGAGATGATGCAGTGATGATGCAGTGGTGATGCAGTGATGATGTTGTGATGATGCAGTGATGACGCTGCGATGACTGTTATGACGCTGTGATGATGCAGTGATGACGCAGTGATGATGCTGTGATTAGGCTGTGATGATGCAGTGATGACGCAGTGGTGATGCTGTGATGATGCTGCGATGATGCTGTGTTGATTCAGTGATGATGCAGTGATGATGCTGTGATGATGCAGTGATTATGTTGTGATGATGCAGTGATGACACTGTGATGATACTGTGATGATTCTGTGATGATACTGTGATGATGCAGTGATGATGCAGTGATTATGTTGTGATGATGCTGTGATGACACTGTGATGATATTTTGATGATGCTGTGATGATACTGTGATGATGCCGTAATGATGATGTGATGATGGTGTGGTGATGATGTGATGATGCAGTGATGATGCTGCGATGATGATGTTTTGTTGCTGTGATAATGCTATGTTTATGTTTTTATGATGCAGTGATGATGTTGTCATGATGCTGTGATGATGCAGTGATGATGCTCTGGTGATGCAGTGATGGTGCTTTGATGACACTGTGATGATGCTGTGATGATGCAGTGATGATGCTGTGATGATGCAGTGATTATGTTGTGATGATGCTGTGATGACACTGATGATTCTGTGATGATGCTGTGATGATACTGTGATGATGCTGTGATGATGCAGTGATTATGTTGTGATGATTTTGTGATGACACTGTGATGATATTTTCATGATGCTGTGATGACGCTGTGATGATGCAGTGATGATGATGTGATGATGGTGTGGTGATGATGTGATGACGCTGTGATGACACTGCGATGATGCAGTGATGAAACTGTGATGGCGCTGTGATGCAGTGTGTAAGCAGTAATGATGCTGTGATGATGCTGAGATAATGCTGTGATGATGCAGTGGTTATGTTGTGATGATGCTGTGATGACACTGTGATGATGCTATGATGATGCAGTGATGATGCTGTGATGATGCTGTGATGATGCAGTCATGAAACTGTGGTGACGCTGTGATGATGCAGAGATGATGCTGTGATGATGCAGAGATGATGCAGTGATGACGCTGTGAAGATGCAGTGATGATGTTGTGATGATGATGTGATGACTATGTGATGATGCAGTGATAATGCAGTGAGTAAGCATTAATGAAACAGTGATGATGCTCTGATGATGGTGTGATGATGCTGTGATGATGGTGTGATGACGCAGTGATGACGCTGCGATGATGCAGTGGTGATGCTGTGATTATGCTATGTTTATGTTGTGATGATACTGTGATGATGCAGTGTTCACCATGCGATGATGCTGTGATGATGCAGTGATGATGCTGTGATGATGCTGTGATGATGGTGTGATGACGCAGTGATGATGCTGTGATGACGCTGCGATGATGCAGTGGTGATTCTGTGATTATGCTATGTTTATGTTGTGATGATACTGTGATGATGCAGTGTTCACCATGCGATGATGCTATGATGATGCAGTGATGATGTAGTGATGATGCTATGATGATGCTGTGATGATGCTTTGATGATGCTGTGATGATGCAGTGTTCACCATGCGATGATGCTGTGATGATGTAGTGATGATGCAGTGATGATGCTGTGATGATGGTGTGATGATGCTATGATGATGCAGTGATGATGTAGTGATGATGCTATGATGATGCAGTGATGATGCTGTGATGATGGTGTGATGATGCTATGATGATGCTGTGATGATGTAGTGATGATGCTGTGATGATGCTGTGATGATGCAGTTATGATGATGTGATGATACAGTGTTGATGATGTGATGATGCAGTGATTTTGCTTTGATGATGCAGTGATGATACTGTGATGATGCAGTGATTATGTTGTGATTATGCTGTGATGACACTGTGATGATATTGTGATGATGCAGTGATGATGCTGTGATTTTGCTTTGATGATACAGTGATGATGCTGTGATGATGCAGTGATTATGTTGTGATGATTTTGTGATGACACTGTGATGATATTTTCATGATGCTGTGATGACGCTGTGATGATGCAGTGATGATGATGTGATGATGGTGTGGTGATGATGTGATGACGCTGTGTTGATGCAGTGATGACACTGCGATGATGCAGTGATGAAACTGTGATGGCGCTGTGATGCAGTGTGCAAGCAGTAATGATGCTGTGATGATGCTGAGATAATGCTGTGATGATGCAGTGGTTATGTTGTGATGATGCTGTGATGACACTGTGATGATGCTATGATGATGCAGTGATGATGCTGTGATGATGCTGTGATGATGCAGTCATGAAACTGTGGTGACGCTGTGATGATGCAGAGATGATGCTGTGATGATGCAGAGATGATGCAGTGATGACGCTGTGAAGATGCAGTGATGATGTTGTGATGATGATGTGATGACTATGTGATGATGCAGTGATAATGCAGTGAGTAAGCATTAATGAAACAGTGATGATGCTCTGATGATGGTGTGATGATGCTGTGATGATGGTGTGATGACGCAGTGATGACGCTGCGATGATGCAGTGGTGATGCTGTGATTATGCTATGTTTATGTTGTGATGATACTGTGATGATGCAGTGTTCACCATGCGATGATGCTGTGATGATGCAGTGATGATGCAGTGATGATGCTGTGATGATGCTGTGATGATGGTGTGATGACGCAGTGATGATGCTGTGATGACGCTGCGATGATGCAGTAGTGATTCTGTGATTATGCTATGTTTATGTTGTGATGATACTGTGATGATGCAGTGTTCACCATGCGATGATGCTATGATGATGCAGTGATGATGTAGTGATGATGCTATGATGATGCTGTGATGATGCTTTGATGATGCTGTGATGATGCAGTGTTCACCATGCGATGATGCTGTGATGATGTAGTGATGATGCAGTGATGATGCTGTGATGATGGTGTGATGATGCTATGATGATGCAGTGATGATGCTGTGATGATGCAGTTATGATGATGTGATGATACAGTGTTGATGATGTGATGATGCAGTGATTTTGCTGTGATGATGCAGTGATGATACTGTGATGATGCAGTGATTATGTTGTGATTATGCTGTGATGACACTGTGATGATGATGTGATGATGCAGTGATGATGGTGTGGTGATGATGTGATGACGCTGTGTTGATGCAGTGATGACGCTGTGATGATGTAGTGATGACGCTGCGATGATGATGTTCTGTTGCTGTGATAATGTTATGTTTATGTTTCTACGATGCTGTGATGTTGGTGTGATGTCGCAGTGATGACGCAGTGATGATGCTGTGATTAGGCTGTGATGACGCAGTGATGACGCAGTGGTGATGCTGTGATGATGCTGCGATGATGCTGTGTTGATTCAGTGATGATGCAGTGATGATGCAGTGATGATGCTGTGATGATGCTTTGATGATGCTGTGATGATGCTATGATGATGCTGTGATGATGCAGTGATGATGCTGTGATGATGCAGTGAGTAAGCAGTAATGATGCAGTGATGATGCTGTGATGATGCTGTGATGGTGCAGTGATAATCCTGTGATGATGCAGTTATGACCCAGTGATGATGCTCTGATGATATTGTGATGATGCTGTGATCATGCTGCGATGACTGTTATGACGCTGTGAAGATACAGTGATACAGTGTTAATAGTGTGATGATGTTGTGATAATGTTGTGAAGATGCAGTAATGATGCTGTGAAGATGCAGTGATGATGCAGTGATGATGCAGTGACGATGGTGTGATGTCGCAGTGATGATGCTGTGATTATGCTGTGATGACGAAGTGATGACGCAGTGATGCTGCGATGACACTGTGATGATGCATTGATGACGCTGTGATGATGCAGTGATGATGGTGTGATGATGCTGTAATGATACTGTGATGATGCAGTGAGAAAGCAGTAATGATGCTATGATGATGCTCAGATGATGCTGTGATGATGCAGTGATGCTGCAGTGATGATGCTGTGATGACACTGTGATGATACTGTGATGATGCTGTGATGATGCAGTGATTATGTTGTGATGATTTTGTGATGACACTGTGATGATATTTTGATGATGCTGTGATGATACTGTGATGATGCAGTGATGATGTTGTGGTGATGATGTGATGACGCTGTGATGACGCTGCGATGATGCAGTGATGAAACTGTGATGGCGCTGTGATGATGCAGTGTGTAAGCAGTAATGATGCTGTGATGATGCTGAGATAATGCTGTGATGATGCAGTGGTTATGATGTGATGATGCTGTGATGACACTGTGATGATGCTGTGATGATGCTGTGATGATGCAGTCATGAAACTGTGGTGGCGCTGTGATGATGCAGTGATGATGCTGAGAAGATGCTCTGATGATGCCGTGATGATGGTGTGATGACACTGTTATGATGCAGAGATGATGCTGTGATGATGCAGAGACGATGCAGTGATGGCGCTGTGAAGATGCAGTGATGATGCTGTGATGATGATGCGATGACTATGTGATGATGCAGTGATAATGCAGTGAGTAAGCATTAATGATACAGTGATGATGCTCTGATGATGGTGTGATGATGCTGTGATGATTCTGTGATGATGGTGTGATGACGCTGCGATGATGCAGTGGTGATGCTGTGATTATGCTATGTTTATGTTGTGATGATACTGTGATGATGCAGTGTTCACCATGCGATGATGCAGTGATGATGCAGTGATAATCCTGTGATGATGCAGTGATGATGCTATGATGATGCTTTGATGATGCTGTGATGATGCTCTGATGATGCAGTGATGATGCAGTGATGATGGTTTGATGATGCTGTGATGACTCTGCGATGATGCAGTGGTGATTCTGTGATTATGCTATGTTTATGTTTTGATGATACTGTGATGATGCAGTGTTCACCATGCGATGATGCTGTGATGATGCTATGATGATGCAGTGATGATGCTATGATGATGCTGTGATGATGCTATGATGATGCTGTGATGATGCAGTGATGATGCAGTGATGATGCTGTGATGATGCTGTGATGATGCAGTTATGATGATGTGATGATACAGTGTTGATGATGTGATGATGCAGTGATTTTGCTGTGATGATGCAGTGATGATACTGTGATGATGCAGTGATTATGTTGTGATTATGCTGTGATGACACTGTGATGATGATGTGATGATGCAGTGATGACACTGTGATGATACTGTGATGATGCAGAGATGATGCAGTGATGATGCTGTGATGATGCAGTGAGTAAGCAGTAATGATGCAGTGATGATGCTGTGATGATGCTGTGATGGTGCAGTGATAATCCTGTGATGATGCAGTTATGACCCAGTGATGATGCTCTGATGATATTGTGATGATGCTGTGATCATGCTGCGATGACTGTTATGACGCTGTGAAGATACAGTGATACAGTGTTAATAGTGTGATGATGTTGTGATAATGTTGTGAAGATGCAGTAATGATGCTGTGAAGATGCAGTGATGATGCAGTGATGATGCAGTGACGATGGTGTGATGTCGCAGTGATGATGCTGTGATTATGCTGTGATGACGAAGTGATGACGCAGTGATGCTGCGATGACACTGTGATGATGCATTGATGACGCTGTGATGATGCAGTGATGATGGTGTGATGATGCTGTAATGATACTGTGATGATGCAGTGAGAAAGCAGTAATGATGCTATGATGATGCTCAGATGATGCTGTGATGATGCAGTGATGCTGCAGTGATGATGCTGTGATGACACTGTGATGATGCTGTGATGATACTGTGATGATGCTGTGATGATGCAGTGATTATGTTGTGATGATTTTGTGATGACACTGTGATGATATTTTGATGATGCTGTGATGATACTGTGATGATGCAGTGATGATGTTGTGGTGATGATGTGATGACGCTGTGATGACGCTGCGATGATGCAGTGATGAAACTGTGATGGCGCTGTGATGATGCAGTGTGTAAGCAGTAATGATGCTGTGATGATGCTGAGATAATGCTGTGATGATGCAGTGGTTATGATGTGATGATGCTGTGATGACACTGTGATGATGCTATGATGATGCAGTGATGATGCTGTGATGATGCTGTGATGATGCAGTCATGAAACTGTGGTGGCGCTGTGATGATGCAGTGATGATGCTGAGAAGATGCTCTGATGGTGCCGTGATGATGGTGTGATGACACTGTTATGATGCAGAGATGATGCTGTGATGATGCAGAGACGATGCAGTGATGGCGCTGTGAAGATGCAGTGATGATGCTGTGATGATGATGCGATGACTATGTGATGATGCAGTGATAATGCAGTGAGTAAGCATTAATGATACAGTGATGATGCTCTGATGATGGTGTGATGATGCTGTGATGATGGTGTGATGATGGTGTGATGACGCTGCGATGATGCAGTGGTGATGCTGTGATTATGCTATGTTTATGTTGTGATGATACTGTGATGATGCAGTGTTCACCATGCGATGATGCTGTGATGATGCAGTGATAATCCTGTGATGATGCAGTGATGATGCAGTGATGATGCTATGATGATGCTTTGATGATGCTGTGATGATGCTCTGATGATGCAGTGATGATGCAGTGATGATGGTTTGATGATGCTGTGATGACTCTGCGATGATGCAGTGGTGATTCTGTGATTATGCTATGTTTATGTTTTGATGATACTGTGATGATGCAGTGTTCACCATGCGATGATGCTGTGATGATGCTATGATGATGCAGTGATGATGCTATGATGATGCTGTGATGATGCTATGATGATGCTGTGATGATGCAGTGATGATGCAGTGATGATGCTGTGATGATGCTGTGATGATGCAGTTATGATGATGTGATGATACAGTGTTGATGATGTGATGATGCAGTGATTTTGCTGTGATGATGCAGTGATGATACTGTGATGATGCAGTGATTATGTTGTGATTATGCTGTGATGACACTGTGATGATGATGTGATGATGCAGTGATGACTCTGTGTTGATGTAGTGATGACGCTGCGATGATGATGTTCTGTTGCTGTGATAATGTTATGTTTATGTTTCTACGATGCTGTGATGTTGGTGTGATGACGCAGTGATGATGCTGTGATTAGGCTGTGATGACGCAGTGATAACGCAGTGGTGATGCTGTGATGATGCTGCGATGATGCTGTGATGATGCTATGATGATGCTGTGATGATGCAGTGATTATGATGTGATGATGCAGTGATTTTGCTGTGATGATGCAGTGATGATGCTGTGATGATGCAGTGATGATGCTGTGATGATGCAGTGATTATGTTGTGATGATGCAGTGATGACACTGTGATTGTACTGTGATGATGCAGAGATGATGCAGTGATGATGCTGTGATGATGCAGTGAGTAAGCAGTAATGATGCAGTGATGATGCAGTGACGATGGTGTGATGTCGCAGTGATGATGCTGTGATGGTGCAGTGATAATCCTGTGATGATGCAGTGATGACCCAGTGTTGATGCTCTGATGATATTGTGATGATGCTGTGATCATGCTGTGATGACGCTGTGAAGATACAGTGATACAGTGTTGATAGTGTGATGATGTTGTGATAATATTGTGAAGATGCAGTAATGATGCTGTGAAGATGCAGTGATGATGCAGTGATGATGCAGTGACGATGGTGTGATGTCGCAGTGATGATGCTGTGATTATGCAGTGATGACGAAGTGATGACGCAGTGATGATGGTGTGATGATGCTGTAATGATACTGTGATGATGCAGTGAGAAAGCAGTAATGATGCTATGATGATGCTCAGATGATGCTGTGATGATGCAGTGATGCTGCAGTGATGATGCTGTGATGACACTGTGATGATGCTGTGATGATACTGTGATGATGCTGTGATGATGCAGTGATTATGTTGTGATGATTTTGTGATGACACTGTGATGATATTTTGATGATGCTGTGATGATACTGTGATGATGCAGTAATGATGTTGTGGTGATGATGTGATGACGCTGTGATGACGCTGCGATGATGCAGTGATGAAACTGTGATGGCGCTGTGATGATGCAGTGTGTAAGCAGTAATGATGCTGTGATGATGCTGAGATAATGCTGTGATGATGCAGTGGTTATGTTGTGATGATGCTGTGATGACACTGTGATGATGCTATGATGATGCAGTGATGATGCTGTGATGATGCTGTGATGATGCAGTCATGAAACTGTGGTGGCGCTGTGATGATGCTGTGATGATGCTGAGAAGATGCTCTGATGATGCCGTGATGATGGTGTGATGACACTGTTATGATGCTGTGATGATGCAGAGATGATGCAGTGATGACGCTGTGAAGATGCAGTGATGATGCTGTGATGATGATGCGATGACTATGTGATGATGCAGTGATAATGCAGTGAGTAAGCATTAATGATACAGTGATGATGCTCTGATGATGGTGTGATGATGCTGTGATGATTCTGTGATGATGGTGTGATGACGCAGTGATGACGCTGCGATGATGCAGTGGTGATGCTGTGATTATGCTATGTTTATGTTGTGATGATACTGTGATGATGCAGTGTTCACCATGCGATGATGCTGTGATGATGCAGTGATAATCCTGTGATGATGCAGTGATGATGCAGTGATGATGCTATGATGATGCTGTGATGATGCTCTGATGATGCAGTGATGAGGCAGTGATGATGCTGTGATGATGGTTTGATGATGCTGTGATGACTCTGCGATGATGCAGTGGTGATTCTGTGATTATGCTATGTTTATGTTTTGATGATACTGTGATGATGCAGTGTTCACCATGCGATGATGCTGTGATGATGCAGTGATGATGCAGTGATGATGCTGTGATGATGGTGTGATGATGCTATGATGATGCAGTGATGATGTAGTGATGATGCTATGATGATGCTGTGATGATGCTGTGATGATGCAGTTATGATGATGTGATGATACAGTGTTGATGATGTGATGATGCAGTGATTTTGCTGTGATGATGCAGTGATGATACTGTGATGATGCAGTGATTATGTTGTGATTATGCTGTGATGACACTGTGATGATGATGTGATGATGCAGTGATGATGGTGTGGTGATGATGTGATGACGCTGTGTTGATGCAGTGATGACGCTGTGATGATGATGTGATGATGCAGTGATGACGCTGTGTTGATGTAGTGATGACGCTGCGATGATGATGTTCTGTTGCTGTGATAATGTTATGTTTATGTTTCTACGATGCTGTGATGTTGGTGTGATGTCGCAGTGATGACGCAGTGATGATGCTGTGATTAGGCTGTGATGACGCAGTGATGACGCAGTGGTGATGCTGTGATGATGCTGCGATGATGCCGTGTTGATTCAGTGATGATGCAGTGATGATGCAGTGATGATGCTGTGATGATGCTTTGATGATGCTGTGATGATGCTATGATGATGCTGTGATGATACTGTGATGATGATGTGATGATGCCGTGATTTTGCTGTGATGATGCTGTGATGACACTGTGATGATATTTTGATGATGCTGTAATGATATTGTGATGATGCCGTTATGATGATCTGATGATGGTGTGGTGATGATGTGATGATGCAGTGATGACGCTGTGTTGATGCAGTGATGACGCTGCGATGATGATGTTTTGTTGCTGTGATAATGCTATGTTTATGTTTTTATGATGCAGTGATGATGTTGTGATGATGCTGTGATGATGCAGTGATGATGCTCTGGTGATGCAGTGATGATGCATTGATGGTGCTTTGATGACACTGTGATGATGCTGTGATGATGCGGTGATGATGCTGTGATGATGCAGTGATTATGTTGTGATGATGCTGTGATGACACTGTGATGATATTTTGATGATGCTGTGATGATACTGTGATGATGCCGTGATGATGATGTGATGATGGTGTGGTGATGATGTGATGACGCTGTGTTGATGCAGTGATGACGCTGCGATGATGCAGTGATGAAACTGTGATGGCGCTGTGATGATGCAGTGTGTAAGCAGTAATGATGCTGTGATGATGCTGAGATAATGTTGTGATGATGCAGTGGTTATGTTGTGATGATGCTGTGATGACACTGTGATGATGCTATGATGATGCAGTGATGATGCTGTGATGATGCTGTGATGATGCAGTCATGAAACTGTGGTGGCGCTGTGATGATGCTGTGATGATGCTGAGAAGATGCTCTGATGATGCTGTGATGATGGTGTGATGACACTGTTATGATGCAGAGATGATGCTGTGATGATGCAGAGATGATGCAGTGATGACGCTGTGAAGATGCAGTTATGATGCTGTGATGATGATGCGATGACTATGTGATGATGCAGTGAGTAAGCATTAATGAAACAGTGATGATGCTCTGATGATGGTGTGATGATGCTGTGATGATGGTGTGATGACGCAGTGATGACGCTGCGATGATGCAGTGGTGATGCTGTGATTATGCTATGTTTATGTTGTGATGATACTGTGATGATGCAGTGTTCACCATGCGATGATGTTGTGATGATGCAGTGATGATACAGTGATGATGCAGTGATGATGCTGTGATGATGGTGTGATGACGCAGTGATGATGCTGTGATGACTCTGCGATGATGCAGTGGTGATTCTGTGATTATGCTATGTTTATGTTGTGATGATACTGTGATGATGCAGTGTTCACCATGCGATGATGCTATGATGATGCAGTGATGATGTAGTGATGATGCTATGATGATGCCGTGATGATGCTTTGATGATGCAGTGATTATGATGTGATGATGCAGTGATGATGATGTGATGATGCAGTGATTTTGCTGTGATGATGCAGTGATGATACTGTGATGATACTGTGATGATGCTGTGATGATGATGTTTTGTTGCTGTGATAATGTTATGTTTATGTTTCTAAGATGCAGTGATGATGTTGTGATGATGCAGTGATGACGCTGCGATGACTGTTATGACGCTGTGATGATGCAGTGATGATGCTGGATGATGGTGTGATGTCGCAGTGATGACACAGTGATGATGCTGTGATTAGGCTGTGATGACGCAGTGATGACGCAGTGGTGATGCTGTGATGATGCTGCGATGATGCCGTGATGATGCAGTGATGATGCTGTGATGATGCAGTTATTATGCAGTGATGATGCTGTGATGACACTGTGATGATGTTGTGTAGTTGATGTGATGATGCTGTGATGATGCACTGGTCATGCAGTGATGATGCAGTGATGATGCTCTGATGATGCAGTGATGATGCAGTGATGATGCTGTGATGATGGTGTGATGACGCAGTGATGATGCTGTGATGATGCAGTGATGATGCTGTGATGACTCTGTGATGATGCAGTGATGATGCTTTGATGATGCAGTGATGATGCAGTGATGATGCTTTGATGATGCTGTGATGATACGGTGATGATTCTGTGATGATACGGTGATGATACTGTGATGATGCAGTGGTGATGATGTGATGATGCAGTGATGATGGTGTGGTGATGCTGTGATTACACTGTGATGATACTGTGATGATGCAGTGATGATGCAGTGATGATGCTGTGATGATGCAGTGATGATGTTGTGATGATGCTGTGATACACTGTGATGATGCAGTGATGACGCTGTGTTGATGTAGTGATGATGATGTTTTGTTGCTGTGATAATGCTATGTTTATGTTTTTATGATGCAGTGATGATGCTGTGATGATGGTGTGATGATGCTCTGGTGATACAGTGATGATGCAGTGATGGTGCTTTGATGACACTGTGATGATGCTGTGATGACGCTGTGATGATGAAGTAATGATGATGTGATGATGTAGTGATGATGCTTTGATGATGCAGTGATGAAACTGTGATGGCGCTTTGATGATGCAGTGTGTAAGCAGTGATGATGCTGAGATAATGTTGTGATGATGCAGTGGTTATGTTGTGATGATTCTGTGATGACACTGTTATGATGCTATGATGATGTAGTGATGATGATGTGATGATTCAGTGATGACGCTGTGTTGATGTAGTGATGACGCTGCGATGATGATGTTTTGTTGCTGTGATAATGTTATGTTTATGTTTTATGATGCAGTGATGATGTTGTGATGATGCAGTGATGACGCTGCGATGACTGTTATGATGCTGTGATGATGCAGTTATGAAGTGATGATACTGTGATGATGTGATAATGTTGTGAAGATGCAGTGATGATGCTGTGATAATGCTGCGATGATATTGTGATGATGCAGTGATGATGCAGTTATTATGCAGTAATGATGCTGTGATGACACTGTGATGATGTTGTGTAGTTGATGTTATGATGCTGTGATGATGCACTGGTCATGCAGTGATGATGCTCTGATGATGCAGTGATGATGCAGTGATGATGCTGTGATGATGGTGTGATGACGCTGTGATGACGCTGCGATGATGCAGTGGTGATGCTGTGATTATGCTATGTTTATGTTGTGATGATACTGTGATGATGCAGTGTTCACCATGCGATGATGCTGTGATGATGCTGTGATGATGGTGTGATGATGCAATGATGATGCAGTGATGATGTAGTGATGATGCTATGATGATGCTGTGATGATGCTGTGATGATGCTATGATGATGCAGTGATGATGCTGTGATGATGCAGTGATGATGCTGTGATGACACTGAGATGATGCAGTGATGATACTGTGATGATGCAGTGATGATGCTGTGATTAGGCTGTGATGACGCAGTGATGACGCAGTGGTGATGCTGTGATGATGCCGTGATGATGCAGTGATGATGCTGTGATGATGCAGTTATTATGCAGTGATGATGCTGTGATGATACTGTGATGATGCAGTGATGATGCTGTGATGATGCTCTGATGATGTAGTGATGATGCAGTGATGATGCTGTGATGATGGTGTGATGACGCAGTGATGATACTGTGATGATGCAGTGTTCACCATGCGATGATGCTGTGATGATGCAGTGATGATGCTGTGATGACACTGTGATGATGCAGTGATGATGCTATGATGATGCAGTGATGATGCAGTGATGATGCTTTGATGATGCTGTGATGATGCTATGATGATGCTTTGATGATGCTGTGATGATGCTGTGATGATACGGTGATGATGCAGTGATCATGATGTGATGATGCAGTGATTTTGCTGTGATGATACAGTGATGATGCTGAGATGATGCAGTGATGATACTGTGATGATGCAGTGATGATGATGTGATGATGCAGTGATGATGGTGTGGTGATGCTGTGATTACACTGTGATGATACTGTGATGATGCAGTGATGATGCAGTGATGATGCTGTGATGATGCAGTGATGATGTTGTGATGATGCTGTGATGATGGTGTGATGATGCTCTGGTGATACAGTGATGATGCAGTGATGGTGCTTTGATGACACTGTGATGATGCTGTGATGACGCTGTGATGATGAAGTGATGATGATGTGATGATGTAGTGATGATGCTTTGATGATGCAGTGATGAAACTGTGATGGCGCTGTGATGATGCAGTGTGTAAGCAGTAATGATGTTGTGATGATGCAGTGGTTATGTTGTGATGATTCTGTGATGGCACTGTTATGATGCTATGATGATGTAGTGATGATGATGTGATGATGCAGTGATGATGCTGTGTTGATGTAGTGATGACGCTGCGATGATGATGTTTTGTTGCTGTGATAATGTTATGTTTATGTTTTATGATGCAGTGATGATGTTGTGATGATGCAGTGATGACACTGCGATGACTGTTATGATGCTGTGATGATGCAGTTATGAAGTGATGATACTGTGATGATGTGATAATGTTGTGAAGATGCAGTAATGATGCTGTGATGATGGTGTGATGTCGCAGTGATGATGCTGTGATAATGCTGCGATGATATTGTGATGATGCAGTGATGATGCTGTGATGATGCAGTTATTATGCAGTAATGATGCTGTGATGACACTGTGATGATGTTGTGTAGTTGATGTTATGATGCTGTGATGATGCACTGGTCATGCAGAGATGATGCAGTGATGATGCTCTGATGATGCAGTGATGATGCAGTGATGATGCTGTGATGATGGTGTGATGAGGCAGTGATGATGCTGTGATGACGCTGCGATGATGCAGTGGTGATGCTGTGATTATGCTATGTTTATGTTGTGATGATACTGTGATGATGCAGTGTTCACCATGCGATGATGCTGTGATGAGGCAGTGATGAAGCAGTTAAGATGCTGTGATGATGCTCTGATGACACTCTGATGATGCTGTGATGATGCAGTGATGATGCACTGATGATGCAGAGATGATGCTGTAAAGATGCTGTGATGATGCAGTGATGATGCACTGATGATGCAGTTATGACCAAGTGATGACGCTCTGATGATATTGTGATGATGCAGTGATCACGCTGCGATGACTGTTATGACGCTGTGAAGATGCAGTGATACAGTAATTATAGTGTGATGATGTTGTGATAATGTTGTGAAGATGCAGTAATGATGCTGTGATGATGCAGTAATGATGTTGTGATGATGGTGTGATGTCGCAGTGAGGATGCTGTGATTATGCTGTGATGATGCATTGATGATGGTGCGATGACACTGTGATGATGCATTGATGACACTGTGTTGATGCAGTGATGATGGTGTGATGATGCAGTGATGATGCAGTGATGATGCTGTGATGATGCTGTAATGATGCTGTGATGACGCTGTGATGATGCAGTGATGACGCTCTAATGATGCTGCGATGATGCAGTGATGATGGTGTGATGATGCAGTGATGATGCTATGATGATGCTGTGATGATGCTTTGATGATGCTGTGATGATGCAGTGATGATGCTGTGATGATGATGTGATGATGCAGTGATGATGCTGTGATGATGCAGTGATGATGCTGTGATGATGCAGTGATTTTGCTGTGATGATGCAGTGATGACGCAGTGATGATGCTGTGATTAGGCTGTGATGACGCAGTGATGACGCAGTGGTGATGCTGTGATGATGCTGCGATGATGCCGTGTTGATTCAGTGATGATGCTGTGATGATGCAGTGATGATGCTGTGATAATGCTTTGATGATGCAGTGGTGACGCAGTGATGATGCTGTGATTAGGCTGTGATGACGCAGTGATGACGCAGTGGTGATGCTGTGATGATGCTGCGATGATGCCGTGTTGATTCAGTGATGATGCAGTGATGATGCAGTGATGATGCTGTGATAATGCTTTGATGATGCTGTGATGATGCTATGATGATGCTGTGATGATACTGTGATGATGCAGTGATGATGATGTGATGATGCCGTGATTTTGCTGTGATGATGCAGTGATGATGCTGTGATGATGCAGTGATTATGTTGTGATAATGCAGTGATGACACTGTGATGATACTGTGATGATGCTGTGATGATACTGTGATGATGCAGTGATGATGCAGTGATTATGTTGTGATGATGCTGTGATGACACTGTAATGATATTTTGATGATGCTGTGATGATGCTTTGATGATGCAGTGATGAAACTGTGATGGCGCTGTGATGATGCAGTGTGTAAACAGTAATGATGCTGTGATGATGCTGAGATAATGTTGTGATGATGCAGTGGTTATGTTGTGATGATTCTGTGATGACACTGTTATGATGCTATGATGATGTAGTGATGATGCTTTGATGATGCAGTGATGACGCTGTGTTGATGTAGTAATGACGCTGCGATGATGATGTTTTGTTGCTGTGATAATGTTATGTTTATGTTTTTATGATGCAGTGATGATGTTGTGATGATGCAGTGATGACGCTGCGATGACTGTTATGATGCTGTGATGATGCAGTTATGAAGTGATGATACTGTGATGATGTGATAATGTTGTGAAGATGCAGTGATGATGCTGTGATGATGCTCTGATGACACTCTGATGATGCTGTGATGATGCAGTGATGATGCTGTGATGATGCAGAGATGATGCTGTAAAGATGCTGTGATGATGCACTGATGATGCAGTTATGACCTAGTGATGACGCTCTGATGATATTGTTATGATGCAGTGATCACGCTGCGATGACTGTTATGACGCTGTGAAGATGCAGTGATACAGTAATGATAGTGTGATGATGTTGTGATAATGTTGTGAAGATGCAGTAATGATGCTGTGATGATGCAGTAATGATGTTGTGATGATGGTGTGATGTCGCAGTGAGGATGCTGTGATTATGCTGTGATGATGCATTGATGATGGTGCGATGACACTGTGATGATGCAGTGATGATGCTATGATGATGCAGTGATGATGCAGTGATGATGCTTTGATGATGCTATGATGATGCTATGATGATGCTTTGATGATGCTGTGATGATACGGTGATGATGCTGTGATGATACGGTGATGATGCAGTGATCATGATGTGATGATGCAGTGATTTTGCTGTGATGATACAGTGATGATGCTGAGATGATGCAGTGATGATACTGTGATGATGCAGTGATGATGATGTGATGATGCAGTGATGATGGTGTCGTGATGCTGTGATTACACTGTGATGATACTGTGATGATGCAGTGATGATGCAGTGATGATGCTGTGATGATGCAGTGATGATGTTGTGATGATGCTGTGATACACTGTGATGATGCAGTGATGATGCTGTGTTGATGTAGTGATGACGCTGTGATGATGATGTTTTGTTGCTGTTATAATGCTATGTTTATGTTTTTATGATGCAGTGATGATGCTGTGATGATGGTGTGATGATGCTCTGGTGATACAGTGATGATGCAGTGATGGTGCTTTGATGACACTGTGATGATGCTGTGATGACGCTGTGATGATGAAGTGATGATGATGTGATGATGTAGTGATGATGCTTTGATGATGCAGTGATGAAACTGTGATGGCGCTGTGATGATGCAGTGTGTAAGCAGTAATGATGCTGTGATGATGCTGAGATAATGTTGTGATGATGCAGTGGTTATGTTGTGATGATTCTGTGATGACACTGTTATGATGCTATGATGATGTAGTGATGATGATGTGATGATGCAGTGATGACGCTGTGTTGATGTAGTGATGACGCTGCGATGATGATGTTTTGTTGCTGTGATAATGTTATGTTTATGTTTTATGATGCAGTGATGATGTTGTGATGATGCAGTGATGACGCTGCGATGACTGTTATGATGCTGTGATGATGCAGTTATGAAGTGATGATACTGTGATGATGTGATAATGTTGTGAAGATGCAGTAATGATGCTGTGATGATGGTGTGATGTCGCAGTGATGATGCTGTGATAATGCTGCGATGATATTGTGATGATGCAGTGATGATGCTGTGATGATGCAGTTATTATGCAGTAATGATGCTGTGATGACACTGTGATGATGTTGTGATGATGATGTAATGATGCAGTGATTTGGCTGTGATGATGCAGTGATGATACTGTGATGATGCTGTGATGATGCAGTGATTATGTTGTGATTATGCTGTGATGACGCTGTGATGATGCTGTGATGATGCAGTGATTATGTTGTGATGACACTGTGATGATGCTGTGATGATACTGTCATGATGAAGTGATGATGATGTGATGATGCAGTTATGATGGTGTGGTGATGATGTGATGACGCAGTGATTATGAAGTGATGACGCTGTGATGATGCAGTGATGACGCTGTGTTGATGTAGTGATGACGCAGTGATGAAGCAGTCATGATGCTGTGATGATGCTACTATGATGCTGTGATGATGCTATGATGATGCAGTGATTACGCTGCGATGACTCTGTGATGATGCTGTGATAATGCAGTGGTGCAGTGATGACACTGTGATGATGCTGTGATAATGCTGTGATGATGCAGTAATGATGCTGTGATGATGCAGTGATCATGCTGTGATGATGTGGTAATGATGCTGTGATGATGCATTTATTATGCAGTGATGGTGCTGTGATGACACTGTGATGATGTTTTGTAGTTGATGTGATGACGCTGTGATGACACTGTGATGACGTTGTGATGATGCAGTGATGCAGTGACAATAATGTGATGATGTTGTGATAATGTTGTGAAGATGCTGTGATGATGCATTGATGATGCAGTGTTGATGCAATAATGATGCTGTGGTGATGCTCAGAAGATGCTGTGATTACGCAGTGATGATGCTGTGATGACACTGTGATGATATTGTGTAGTTGAAGTGATGATGCTGTTATGATGCAGTGATGATGCTTTGATGATGCACTGATGATGCTGCGATGATGATGTGATGATGCTTTGATGATGCTGTGATGATGCAGAGATGACGCTTTGAAAACACAGTTATGATGCTGTGATTATGCTGTGATGATGCTGTGATTATTTGATGATGCAGTGATGACGCTGTGATGATGCAGTGAGAAAGCAGTAATGATGCTGTGATGATGCAGTGGAGATGCTGTGATGATGGTGTGGTGGCACTGTGATGATGCTGTGATGATGCTCAGATGATGCTGTGATTATGCAGTGATGATGCTGTGATGACACTGAGATGATGCTGTGAGGATGCTGTGATGATGTTGAGATGATGCATTGATGATGCTGTGATGACACTGTGATGATGCACTGATGACGCTGCGATGATGTTGTGATGATGCTGTGATGACTCTGTGATGATGCAGTCAGTAAGCAGTAATGATGCTGTGATGATGCAGTGATTACGCAGAGATGATGCAGTGTTTATGCAGTGATTATGCAATGATGACGCTGTGATGATTCTCTGATGATGCAGTGATGATGGTGTGATGATGCTGTGAAGACACTATGATGATGTTGTGATGATGCAGTGATGGTGATGTGATGATGCAGTGATGACGCTGTGATGATGCAGTAAGTAGCAGTAATGATGCTGTGATGATGCTGTGATGATGCAGTTATTATGCAGTGATGATGCAGTGATGACACTGTGATGATGCTGTGTAGATGGTGTGATGATGCAGTGATGATGCTTTGATCATGCTGTAATGATGCTATGATGATGCAGTGATGACGCATTGATGATGCTGTGATTATGCAGTGATGACGCTGTGATGATTATCTGATGCTGCAGTGATGATGCATTGATGATGCTGTGATGACGCTGTGATGATGCAGCGATGATCCTGTGATGATGCAGTGATGATGTTGTATAGATGATGTGATGATTATGTGATGATGTATTGATCATGCAATGATATTGTGATGTCACTGTGATGATGTTGTGTAGATGATGTGATGATGCTGTGATGATTTGTGATGATGATGCTTTGATCATACTGTGATGATGCTGTGATGATGCTGTAAGGATGCTGTGATGATGCAGTAATTATGCAGTGATGATGCTGTGATGACTCTGTGATGCTGTTGTGTAAATGATGTGATGATGCTGTGATGATGATGCAATGATAATGCTGTGATGATGCAGTGAAGATGCTGTGATGATGCAGTGATGATACTGTGATGATGTTGTGATAATGTTGTGAAGATGCTCTGATGATTCTCTGATGATGCATTGATTATGCAGTGATGATGCTGTGATGATGTTGAGATGATGCAGTGATGACGCAGTGATGAAGCAGTCATGATGCTGTGATGATGCTACTATGATGCTGTGATGATGCTATGATGATGCAGTGATTACGCTGCGATGACTCTGTGATGACGCTGTGATAATGCAGTGGTGCAGTGATGACACTGTGATGATGTTGTGATAATGCTGTGATGCAGTGATCATGCTGTGATGATGTGGTAATGATGCTGTGATGATGCATTTATTATGCAGTGATGGTGCTGTGATGACACTGTGATGATGTTTTGTAGTTGATGTGATGATGCTGTGATGACGCTGTGATAATGTTGTGATGCTGTGATGACGCTCTGATGATGCTGTGATGATGCAGTGAGAAAGCAGTAATGATGCTGTGATGATGCTCGGAAGATGCTGTGATGATGCAGTGGAGATGCTGTGATGATGGTGTGATGGCACTGTGATGATGCTGTGATGATGTTCTGATGAAGCAGTGATGATGCTCAGATGATGCTGTGATTTTGCAGTGATGATGCTGTGATGACACTGTGATGATAATGTATAGTTGATGTGATGATGCAGTGAGTAAGCAGTAATGATGCTGTGATGATGCTGTGATGATGCTGTAATGATGCAGAGAAGATTCTGTGATGATGCTCAAATGATGCTGTGATGACACCGTGATGATATTGTGTAGATGATGTGATGAAGCTGTGATGATGCAGTGATGATGCTTAGTGATGATGCGGTGATGATGCTGTGATGATGCTGTGATGATGCTGTGATGATGCTGTGATGATGATGTGATGACTATGTGATGATGCAGTGATTATGCAGTAATTATGTAGTGATGATGCTGTGATGATGCATTGCTGACGCTGTGATACTGTTGTGATGATGCAGTGAGTATGCAGTAATAATTCTCTGATAATGCTCAGATCATGCTGTGATGATGCTGTGATTATGCTATGTTTATGTTTTGATGACACTGTGATGATGCAGTGATCATGGTGTGATGATGCAGTGATGATGCTATGATGATGCTGTGATGATGCTTTGATGATGCTGTGGTGATGCAGTGATGATGATGTGATGATGAAGTAATGATGCAGTGATTTGGCTGTGATGATGCAGTGATGATACTGTGATGATGCTGTGATGATGCAGTGATTATGTTGTGATTATGCTGTGATGACGCTGTGATGATGCTGTGATGATGCTGTGATGATGCAGTGATTATGTTGTGATGACACTGTGATGATGCTGTGATGATACTGTCATGATGAAGTGATGATGATGTGATGATGCAGTTATGATGGTGTGGTGATGATGTGATGACGCAGTGATTATGAAGTGATGACGCTGTGATGATGCAGTGATGACGCTGTGTTGATGTAGTGATGACGCAGTGATGAAGCAGTCATGATGCTGTGATGATGCTACTATGATGCTGTGATGATGCTATGATGATGCAGTGATTACGCTGCGATGACTCTGTGATGATGCTGTGATAATGCAGTGGTGCAGTGATGACACTGTGATGATGTTGTGATAATGCTGTGATGCAGTGATCATGCTGTGATGATGTGGTAATGATGCTGTGATGATGCATTTATTATGCAGTGATGGTGCTGTGATGACACTGTGATGATGTTTTGTAGTTGATGTGATGACGCTGTGATGACACTGTGATGACGTTGTGATGATGCAGTGATGCAGTGACAATAATGTGATGATGTTGTGATAATGTTGTGAAGATGCTGTGATGATGCATTGATGATGCAGTGTTGATGCAATAATGATGCTGTGGTGATGCTCAGAAGATGCTGTGATTACGCAGTGATGATGCTGTGATGACACTGTGATGATATTGTGTAGTTGAAGTGATGATGCTGTTATGATGCAGTGATGATGCTTTGATGATGCACTGATGATGCTGCGATGATGATGTGATGATGCTTTGATGATGCTGTGATGATGCAGAGATGACGCTTTGAAAACACAGTTATGATGCTGTGATTATGCTGTGATGATGCTGTGATTATTTGATGATGCAGTGATGACGCTGTGATGATGCAGTGAGAAAGCAGTAATGATGCTGTGATGATGCAGTGGAGATGCTGTGATGATGGTGTGGTGGCACTGTGATGATGCTGTGATGATGCTCAGATGATGCTGTGATTATGCAGTGATGATGCTGTGATGACACTGAGATGATGCTGTGAGGATGCTGTGATGATGTTGAGATGATGCATTGATGATGCTGTGATGACACTGTGATGATGCACTGATGACGCTGCGATGATGTTGTGATGATGCTGTGATGACTCTGTGATGATGCAGTCAGTAAGCAGTAATGATGCTGTGATGATGCAGTGATTACGCAGAGATGATGCAGTGTTTATGCAGTGATTATGCAATGATGACGCTGTGATGATTCTCTGATGATGCAGTGATGATGGTGTGATGATGCTGTGAAGACACTATGATGATGTTGTGATGATGCAGTGATGGTGATGTGATGATGCAGTGATGACGCTGTGATGATGCAGTAAGTAGCAGTAATGATGCTGTGATGATGCTGTGATGATGCAGTTATTATGCAGTGATGATGCAGTGATGACACTGTGATGATGCTGTGTAGATGGTGTGATGATGCAGTGATGATGCTTTGATCATGCTGTAATGATGCTATGATGATGCAGTGATGACGCATTGATGATGCTGTGATTATGCAGTGATGACGCTGTGATGATTATCTGATGCTGCAGTGATGATGCATTGATGATGCTGTGATGACGCTGTGATGATGCAGCGATGATCCTGTGATGATGCAGTGATGATGTTGTATAGATGATGTGATGATTATGTGATGATGTATTGATCATGCAATGATATTGTGATGTCACTGTGATGATGTTGTGTAGATGATGTGATGATGCTGTGATGATTTGTGATGATGATGCTTTGATCATACTGTGATGATGCTGTGATGATGCTGTAAGGATGCTGTGATGATGCAGTAATTATGCAGTGATGATGCTGTGATGACTCTGTGATGCTGTTGTGTAAATGATGTGATGATGCTGTGATGATGATGCAATGATAATGCTGTGATGATGCAGTGAAGATGCTGTGATGATGCAGTGATGATACTGTGATGATGTTGTGATAATGTTGTGAAGATGCTCTGATGATTCTCTGATGATGCATTGATTATGCAGTGATGATGCTGTGATGATGTTGAGATGATGCAGTGATGACGCAGTGATGAAGCAGTCATGATGCTGTGATGATGCTACTATGATGCTGTGATGATGCTATGATGATGCAGTGATTACGCTGCGATGACTCTGTGATGACGCTGTGATAATGCAGTGGTGCAGTGATGACACTGTGATGATGTTGTGATAATGCTGTGATGCAGTGATCATGCTGTGATGATGTGGTAATGATGCTGTGATGATGCATTTATTATGCAGTGATGGTGCTGTGATGACACTGTGATGATGTTTTGTAGTTGATGTGATGATGCTGTGATGACGCTGTGATAATGTTGTGATGCTGTGATGACGCTCTGATGATGCTGTGATGATGCAGTGAGAAAGCAGTAATGATGCTGTGATGATGCTCGGAAGATGCTGTGATGATGCAGTGGAGATGCTGTGATGATGCTGTGATTTTGCAGTGATGATGCTGTGATGACACTGTGATGATAATGTATAGTTGATGTGATGATGCAGTGAGTAAGCAGTAATGATGCTGTGATGATGCTGTGATGATGCTGTAATGATGCAGAGAAGATTCTGTGATGATGCTCAAATGATGCTGTGATGACACCGTGATGATATTGTGTAGATGATGTGATGAAGCTGTGATGATGCAGTGATGATGCTTAGTGATGATGCGGTGATGATGCTGTGATGATGCTGTGATGATGCTGTGATGATGCTGTGATGATGATGTGATGACTATGTGATGATGCAGTGATTATGCAGTAATTATGTAGTGATGATGCTGTGATGATGCATTGCTGACGCTGTGATACTGTTGTGATGATGCAGTGAGTATGCAGTAATAATTCTCTGATAATGCTCAGATCATGCTGTGATGATGCTGTGATTATGCTATGTTTATGTTTTGATGACACTGTGATGATGCAGTGATCATGGTGTGATGATGCAGTGATGATGCTATGATGATGCTGTGATGATGCTTTGATGATGCTGTGGTGATGCAGTGATGATGATGTGATGATGAAGTAATGATGCAGTGATTTGGCTGTGATGATGCAGTGATGATACTGTGATGATGCTGTGATGATGCAGTGATTATGTTGTGATTATGCTGTGATGACGCTGTGATGATGCTGTGATGATGCTGTGATGATGCAGTGATTATGTTGTGATGACACTGTGATGATGCTGTGATGATACTGTCATGATGAAGTGATGATGATGTGATGATGCAGTTATGATGGTGTGGTGATGATGTGATGACGCAGTGATTATGAAGTGATGACGCTGTGATGATGCAGTGATGACGCTGTGTTGATGTAGTGATGACGCAGTGATGAAGCAGTCATGATGCTGTGATGATGCTACTATGATGCTGTGATGATGCTATGATGATGCAGTGATTACGCTGCGATGACTCTGTGATGATGCTGTGATAATGCAGTGGTGCAGTGATGACACTGTGATGATGTTGTGATAATGCTGTGATGCAGTGATCATGCTGTGATGATGTGGTAATGATGCTGTGATGATGCATTTATTATGCAGTGATGGTGCTGTGATGACACTGTGATGATGTTTTGTAGTTGATGTGATGACGCTGTGATGACACTGTGATGACGTTGTGATGATGCAGTGATGCAGTGACAATAATGTGATGATGTTGTGATAATGTTGTGAAGATGCTGTGATGATGCATTGATGATGCAGTGTTGATGCAATAATGATGCTGTGGTGATGCTCAGAAGATGCTGTGATTACGCAGTGATGATGCTGTGATGACACTGTGATGATATTGTGTAGTTGAAGTGATGATGCTGTTATGATGCAGTGATGATGCTTTGATGATGCACTGATGATGCTGCGATGATGATGTGATGATGCTTTGATGATGCTGTGATGATGCAGAGATGACGCTTTGAAAACACAGTTATGATGCTGTGATTATGCTGTGATGATGCTGTGATTATTTGATGATGCAGTGATGACGCTGTGATGATGCAGTGAGAAAGCAGTAATGATGCTGTGATGATGCAGTGGAGATGCTGTGATGATGGTGTGGTGGCACTGTGATGATGCTGTGATGATGCTCAGATGATGCTGTGATTATGCAGTGATGATGCTGTGATGACACTGAGATGATGCTGTGAGGATGCTGTGATGATGTTGAGATGATGCATTGATGATGCTGTGATGACACTGTGATGATGCACTGATGACGCTGCGATGATGTTGTGATGATGCTGTGATGACTCTGTGATGATGCAGTCAGTAAGCAGTAATGATGCTGTGATGATGCAGTGATTACGCAGAGATGATGCAGTGTTTATGCAGTGATTATGCAATGATGACGCTGTGATGATTCTCTGATGATGCAGTGATGATGGTGTGATGATGCTGTGAAGACACTATGATGATGTTGTGATGATGCAGTGATGGTGATGTGATGATGCAGTGATGACGCTGTGATGATGCAGTAAGTAGCAGTAATGATGCTGTGATGATGCTGTGATGATGCAGTTATTATGCAGTGATGATGCAGTGATGACACTGTGATGATGCTGTGTAGATGGTGTGATGATGCAGTGATGATGCTTTGATCATGCTGTAATGATGCTATGATGATGCAGTGATGACGCATTGATGATGCTGTGATTATGCAGTGATGACGCTGTGATGATTATCTGATGCTGCAGTGATGATGCATTGATGATGCTGTGATGACGCTGTGATGATGCAGCGATGATCCTGTGATGATGCAGTGATGATGTTGTATAGATGATGTGATGATTATGTGATGATGTATTGATCATGCAATGATATTGTGATGTCACTGTGATGATGTTGTGTAGATGATGTGATGATGCTGTGATGATTTGTGATGATGATGCTTTGATCATACTGTGATGATGCTGTGATGATGCTGTAAGGATGCTGTGATGATGCAGTAATTATGCAGTGATGATGCTGTGATGACTCTGTGATGCTGTTGTGTAAATGATGTGATGATGCTGTGATGATGATGCAATGATAATGCTGTGATGATGCAGTGAAGATGCTGTGATGATGCAGTGATGATACTGTGATGATGTTGTGATAATGTTGTGAAGATGCTCTGATGATTCTCTGATGATGCATTGATTATGCAGTGATGATGCTGTGATGATGTTGAGATGATGCAGTGATGACGCAGTGATGAAGCAGTCATGATGCTGTGATGATGCTACTATGATGCTGTGATGATGCTATGATGATGCAGTGATTACGCTGCGATGACTCTGTGATGACGCTGTGATAATGCAGTGGTGCAGTGATGACACTGTGATGATGTTGTGATAATGCTGTGATGCAGTGATCATGCTGTGATGATGTGGTAATGATGCTGTG
The DNA here is from genome assembly GCA_951411735.1 of Somateria mollissima. Lineage (NCBI taxonomy): Eukaryota > Metazoa > Chordata > Aves > Anseriformes > Anatidae > Somateria > Somateria mollissima. The sequence goes on from CATOCB010000307.1 coordinate 221,205, forward strand.
ATGATGCATTTATTATGCAGTGATGGTGCTGTGATGACACTGTGATGATGTTTTGTAGTTGATGTGATGATGCTGTGATGACGCTGTGATAATGTTGTGATGCTGTGATGACGCTCTGATGATGCTGTGATGATGCAGTGAGAAAGCAGTAATGATGCTGTGATGATGCTCGGAAGATGCTGTGATGATGCAGTGGAGATGCTGTGATGATGGTGTGATGGCACTGTGATGATGCTGTGATGATGTTCTGATGAAGCAGTGATGATGCTCAGATGATGCTGTGATTTTGCAGTGATGATGCTGTGATGACACTGTGATGATAATGTATAGTTGATGTGATGATGCTGTGATGATGCAGTGAGTAAGCAGTAATGATGCTGTGATGATGCTGTGATGATGCAGTGATTACGCAGAGATGATGCAGTGTTTATGCAATGATGACGCTGTGATGATTCTCTGATGATGCAGTGATGATGGTGTGATGATGCAGTGATGGTGATGTGATGATGCTGTGATGATGCAGTAAGTAGCAGTAATGATGCTGTGATGATGCAGAGATGACGCTTTGAAAACACAGTTATGATGCTGTTACTATGCTGTGATGATGCTGTGATTATTTGATGATGCAGTGATGATGCAGTGATGACGCTGTGATGATGCAGTGAGAAAGCAGTAATGATGCTGTGATGATGCTCGGAAGATGCTGTGATGATGCAGTGGAGATGCTGTGATGATGGTGTGGTGGCACTGTGATGATGCTGTGATGATGCTCAGATGATGCTGTGATTATGCAGTGATGATGCTGTGATGACACTGAGATGATGCTGTGAGGATGCTGTGATGATGTTGAGATGATGCATTGATGATGCTCTGATGATGCTGTGACTGTGCAGTGATGATGATGAGATGAAGCAGTGATTATGCAGTGATGATGCATTGATTATGCTGTGATGATGCAGTGATGATGCTATGATGATGCTGTGATGACACTGTGATGATGCACTGATGACGCTGCGATGATGTTGTGATGATGCTGTGTTGATGCTGTGATGACTCTGTGATGATGCAGTCAGTAAGCAGTAATGATGCTGTGATGATGCTGTGATGATGCAGTGATTACGCAGAGATGATGCAGTGTTTATGCAATGATGACGCTGTGATGATTCTCTGATGATGCAGTGATGATGGTGTGATGATGCAGTGATGGTGATGTGATGATGCTGTGATGATGCAGTAAGTAGCAGTAATGATGCTGTGATGATGCAGTGATGGCGCTGTGATAATGTAGTGATGATGTTCTGATGATGCTGAGATGATTGTGTGACGATTCAGAGATGATGGTGTGATGATGCAGTGATTATTCAGTGATGATGCTGTGATGATGCTGTGAGGATGCTGTGATGATGCAGTGATGATGCAGTGATAATGCTGTGATGATGCAGTGATGATGCAGTGATGATGCTGTGATGATGGTGAGAGGACGCAGTGATGATGCTGTGATGACGCTGCGATGATGCAGTGGTGATGCTGTGATTATGCTATGTTTATGTTGTGATGATACTGTGATGATGCAGTGTTCACCATGCGATGATGCTGTGATGAGGCAGTGATGAAGCAGTTAAGATGCTGTGATGATGCTCTGATGACACTCTGATGATGCTGTGATGATGCAGTGATGATGCACTGATGATGCAGTTATGACCTAGTGATGACGCTCTGATGATATTGTGATGATGCAGTGATCACGCTGCGATGACTGTTATGACGCTGTGAAGATGCAGTGATACAGTAATTATAGTGTGATGATGTTGTGATAATGTTGTGAAGATGCAGTAATGATGCTGTGATGATGCAGTAATGATGCTGTGATGATGGTGTGATGTCGCAGTGAGGATGCTGTGATTATGCTGTGATGATGCATTGATGATGCAGTGATGACACTGTGTTGATGCAGTGATGATGGTGTGATGATGCAGTGAATATGCAGTGAGGATGCTGTGATTATGCTGTGATGATGCATTGATGATGCAGTGATGACACTGTGTTGATGCAGTGATGATGGTGTGATGATGCAGTGAATATGCAGTGATGATGCTGTAATGATGCTGTGATGACGCTGTGATGATGCAGTGATGACGCTGTAATGATGCTGTGATGATGCAGTGAGCAAGCACTAATGATGCTATGATGATGCTCAGATGATGCTGTGATGATGCAGTGATGATTCTCTGATGACGCTGTGATGATGCAGTGAGTAAGCAGTAAAGATACTGTGATGAAGCTCTGATGATTCTGTGATGATTCAGTGATGATGCTCTGATGATGCAGTGATGATGCTGTGATGATGGCGTGATGACGCTGCGATGATGCAGTGGTGATGCTGTGATTATGCTATGTTTATGTTTTGATGACACTGTGATGATGCAGTGATGATGGTGTGATGATGCAGTGATGATGCTATGATGATGCTGTGATGATGCTTTGATGATGCTGTGATGATGCAGTGATGATGCAGTGATGATGCTGTGATGACTCTGTGATGATGCTGTAATAATGCTGTGATGACGCTGTGATGATGTTATGTAGACGATGTGATGATTGTGTGATGATGCTGCAGTGATACTGTGATGACGCTGTGATGATGCTGTGATGATGTTGTATAGATGACGTGATGATTATGTGATGATGCAGTCATAATGCAGTGATGATGCAGTGATGACACTGTGATGATGCTGTGTAGATGGTGTGATCATGCTGTAATGATGCTATGATGATGCAGTGATGATGCTGTGATGATGCTGTGATGATGCTGTAATAATGGTGTGACAATGCAGTGATTATGCAGTGATGATGCTGTGATGATGCTGTGATGATGCTCTGACTATGAAGTGATGACACTGTGATGATGCAGCGATGATGCTGTGATGATGCAGTGATGGCGCTGTGATAATGTAGTGATGATGTTCTGATGATGCTGAGATGATTGTGTGACGATTCAGAGATGATGGTGTGATGATGCAGTGATGATGCAGTGATAATGCTGTGATGATGCAGTGATGATGCACTGATGATGCAGTTATGACCTAGTGATGACGCTCTGATGATATTGTGATGATGCACTGATGACGCTGCGATTATGTTGTTATGATGCAGTGATGATACTATGATGACTCTGTGATGATGCAGTGAGGTAGCAGTAATGATGCTGTGATGATGCTGATATAATGCTGTGATGATGCAGTGATGATGCTGTGAAGACGCTCTGATGATGCTGTGATGATGCTGCGATGATGTTGTGATGATGCCGTGATTATGCAGTGATGATGCTGTGATGATGTAGTGATGATGCTGTGATGATGCTCTGATGATATTGTGATGATGCACTGATGAGGCTGCGATGATTTTGTGATGATGCTGTGATGATTTGTGATGATGCTGTGATGATGCTGTGATGATGTAGTGATGATTCTGTGATGATGCTCTGATGATATTGTGATGATGCACTGATGAGGCTGCGATGATTTTGTGATGATGCTGTGATGATTTGTGATGATGATGTGATGATGCTGTATTATTACGTGATGATGCAGTGATGATGCTGTAATGATACAGTGATCATGCTGTGATGACGCAGTGAGTAAGCAGTGATGATGCAGTGATTATACTCTGCGGATGCTGTGATGATTCTCTGATGATACTGTGATGATGCTGTGAGTAAGCAGTAATGATGCTGCGATGATGCTGATATAATATTGTGACGATGCAGTGATTCTGCAATGATGACGCTGTGTTGATGCAGTGATGACGTTGCGATGATGCTGTGATGAGGCTATGATTATGTTGTGATGACTCTGTGAGGATGATGTGATGATGCTGTGATGATGGTGTATGTTGCTCTCATGATGCAGTGATGATGCTGTGATGACACTGTGATGATGGTGTGATGATGCAGTGATGATGCTGTGAAGACGCTCTGATAATTCTGGCATGATGCACTGATAATGATGTGATGATGCAGTGATGACGCTGTGATGATTATCTGATGATGCAGTGATGATGCATTGATGATGCTGTGATGATGGTGTGATGATATTGTGATGATGCAGTAATGATGCAGTAATGATGCTGTGATACTGCTGTGACCATTACTGCTGGCACCCAAGCAGCTTGTGGCCGGTCACCCGTGTCGTGGCATCGCATTCGCCGTGCCGCTCGAGCTGGGACCCGAACCGCGATGCGGCTGCCACACAGGTCGCCGTGCAACAGAGCTTAGGGGTTCGCGACGGACAGCCGACGCCCCGAACGGAAACGAACCTCTGTCCTCCGGGACGGTCAGTCCCTGAGCCGGCGGACGACAGCCTCCCGCTTCCAGGCACGGCTGGCACCCATGCCACTCCTGGCCGGAGAAACATGTCGTGGCATCGCCTTACCCGAGCCGCTCGAGGTGGGACCCAGACACGGTCCGGCAAGCACACACGTCGCCCAGGACCAGAAACACGGTGTTCGGGACACCCGGCCCCACGCTACCCGTGGACGGAAACCCGTGTCCTGCGATCGCCATACCAGAGCCACCCGAGGTGCGATCCTGACCCCGTTGCGGCTAGCAAACACTTCGGCCGTGATCGGAGTCCTGGGGCTCAGTACGTCCGGCTGCCGCCCCGCACGGGAACGAACCTCCGTTCTCCGGGACGGCCGGTTCGCGAGCCGGCAAACGACAGCCTCCCACTTCCCGGCACGGCTGGCACCCAAGCAGCTTGTGGCCGGTCACCCGTGTCGTGGCATCGCATTCGCCGTGCCGCTCGAGCTGGGACCCGGACCGCGGTGCTGCTACCACACATGTCGCAGTGCAGCAGAGCTTAGGGGTTCGCGACGGACAGCCGCCGCCCCGCACGGGAACGAACCTCCGGTCTCCGGGACGGTCAGTCCCTGGGCCGGCGGACGAAAGCCTCCCACTTCCAGGCACATTTGGCACCCATGCCACTCGTGGCCGGACAACCATGTCGTGTCATCGCCTTACCCGAGCCGCTTGAAACGGAACCCGGACACGGTCTGGGTAGCACACACGTCGCCCAGGACCGGAAACAAGGGGCTCGGGTCAGCCGGCCCCACGCTGCCCGTGGTCGGAAATACGTGTCCTGCGATCGCTTTCGCATTGCCGCTCGAGGTGGGACCCGAACCGCGATGCGGCTGCCACACAGGTCGCCGTGCAACAGAGCTTAGGGGTTCGCGACGGACGGGCGCCGCTCCGCACGGGAACGAACCTCTGTCCTCCGGGACGGTCAGTCCCTGAGCCGGCGGACGAAAGCCTCCCGCTTCCAGGCACAGCTGGCACCCATGCCACTCGTGGCCGGACAATTGAGTCGTGGCATCGCCTTCCACAAGCCACCAGAAACGGGACCGGGACACGGTTCGGCTAGCACACACGTAGCCCAGGACCAGAAACAAGGGGCTAGGGACAGCCGGCCCACGCTACCCGTGGACGGACACCCGTGTCCTGCGATCGCCATAACAGAGCCGCCCGAGGTGCGATCCTGACTCCGTTGCGGCTAGCAAACACTTCGGCCGGGACCGGAGTCCTGGGGCTCAGTACGTCCGGCTGCCGCCCCGCACGGGAACGAACCTCCGTTCTCCGGGACGGCCAGTCCCTGAGCCGGCGGACGACAGCCTCCCGCTTCCAGGCACGGCTGGCACCCATGCCACTCGTGGCCGGAGAAACATGTCGTGGCATCGCCTTACCCGAGCCGCTCGAGGTGGGACCCAGACACGGTCCGGCAAGCACACACGTCGCCCAGGACCGGAAACAAGGGGCTCGGGACACCCGGCCGACGCTGCCCGTGGACGGAAACACGTGTCGAGCGATCGCTTTCGCCATGCCGCTCGAGGTGGGACCCGAACCGCCATTCGGCTGCTACACAGGTCGCCGTGCAACAGAGCTTAGGGCTTCGGGACAGACGGGCGCCGCCCCGCACGGGAACGAACCTCCGTTCTCCGGGACGGCCGGTCCCCGAGCCGGCAAACGACAGCCTCCCACTTCCCGGCACGGCTGGCACCCAAGCAGCTTGTGGCCGGTCACCCGTGTCGTGGCATCGCATTCGCCGTGCCGCTCGAGCTGGGACCCGGACCGCGGTGCTGCTACCACACAGATCGCCGTGCAGCAGAGCTTAGGGGTTCGGGACGGACAGCCGACGCCCTGCACGGGAACGAACCTCCGTTCTCCGGGACGGTCAGTCCCTGAGCCGGCGGACGAAAGCCTCCCGCTTCCAGGCACGGCTGGCACCCATGCCACTCGTGGACGGACAACCGTGTCCTGGCATCACTTTCCCCGTACCGCTCGAGGTGGGACCCAGACACGGTCCGGCAAGCACACACGTCGCCCAGGACCGGAAACAAGGGGCTCGGGACACCCGGACCCACGCTGCCCGTGGACGGACACCCGTGTCCTGCGATCGCCATAGCAGAACCACCCGAGGTGCGATCCTGACCCCGTTGCGGCTAGCAAACACTTCGGCCGGGACCGGAGTCCTGGGGCTCAGTACGTCCGGCTGCCGCCCCGCACGGGAACGAACCTCCGTTCTCCGGGACGGCCGGTCCCCGAGCCGGCAAACGACAGCCTCCCACTTCCCGGCACGGCTGGCACCCAAGCAGCTTGTGGCCGGTCACCCGTGTCGTGGCATCGCCTTACCCGAGCCGCTCGAGGTGGGACCCAGACACGGTCCGGCTAGCACACACGTCGCCCAGGACCGGAAACAAGGGGCTCGGGACATCCGGCCCCACGCTGCCCGTGGAGGGACTCCCGTGTCCTGCGATCGCATTCGACGTGCCGCTCGAGGTGGGACCCGGACCGCGGTGCTGCTACCACACAGGTCGCCGTGCAACAGAGCTTAGGGGTTCGCGACGGACAGCCGACGCCCCGAACGGAAACGACCCTCTGTCCTCCGGGACGGTCAGTCCCTGAGCCGGCGGACGACAGCCTCCCGCTTCCAGGCACGGCTGGCACCCATGCCACTCGTGGCCGGACAACAGTGTCCTGGCATCACTTTCCCCGTACCGCTCGAGGTGGGACCCAAACACGGTCCGGCTAGCACACACGTCGCCCAGGACCGGAAACACGGTATACGGGACACCCGGCCCCACGCTGCCCGTGGACGGACACCCGTGTCCTGCGATCGCCATAGCAGAGCCACCCGAGGTGCGATCCTGACCCCGTTGCGGCTAGCAAACACTTCGGCCGTGATCGGAGTCCTGGGGCTCAGTACGTCCGGCTGCCGCCCCGCACGGGAACGAACCTCCGTTCTCCGGGACGGTCAGTCCGCGAGCCGGCAAACGACAGCCTCCCACTTCCCGGCACAGTTGGCACCCATTCCACTCGTGGCCGGACAACCGTGTCGTGGCATCGCCTTACCCGAGCCGCTTGAAACGGAACCCGGACACGGTCTGGGTAGCACACACGTCGCCCAGGACCGGAAACAAGGGGCTCGGGTCAGCCGGCCCCACGCTGCCCGTGGTCGGAAATACGTGTCCTGCGATCGCTTTCGCATTGCCGCTCGAGGTGGGACCCGAACCGCGATGCGGCTGCCACACAGGTAGCCGTGCAACAGAGCTTAGGGGTTCGCGACGGACGGGCGCCGCTCCGCACGGAAACGAACCTCTGTCCTCCGGGACGGTCAGTCCCTGAGCCAGCGGACGAAAGCCTCCCGCTTCCAGGCACGGCTGGCACCCATGCCACTCGTGGCCGGACAACCGTGTCCTGGCATCACTTTCCCCGTACCGCTCGAGGTGGGACCCAGACACGGTCCGGCTAGCACACACGTCGCCCAGGACCGGAAACACGGTGTTCGGGACAGCCGGCCCCACGCTGCCCGTGGACGGACACCCGTGTCCTGCGATCGCCATACCAGAGCCGCCCGAGGTGCGATCCTGACCCCGTTGCGGCTAGCAAACACTTCGGCCGTGATCGGAGTCCTGGGGCTCAGTACGTCCGGCTGCCGCCCCGCACGGGAACGAACCTCCGTTCTCCGGGACGGCCGGTTCGCGAGCCGGCAAACGACAGCCTCCCACTTCCCGGCACGGCTGGCACCCAAGCAGCTTGTGGCCGGTCACCCGTGTCGTGGCATCGCATTCGCCGTGCCGCTCGAGCTGGGACCCGGACCGCGGTGCTGCTACCACACATGTCGCAGTGCAGCAGAGCTTAGGGGTTCGCGACGGACAGCCGCCGCCCCGCACGGGAACGAACCTCCGGTCTCCGGGACGGTCAGTCCCTGGGCCGGCGGACGAAAGCCTCCCACTTCCAGGCACATTTGGCACCCATGCCACTCGTGGCCGGACAACCATGTCGTGTCATCGCCTTACCCGAGCCGCTTGAAACGGAACCCGGACACGGTCTGGGTAGCACACACGTCGCCCAGGACCGGAAACAAGGGGCTCGGGTCAGCCGGCCCCACGCTGCCCGTGGTCGGAAATACGTGTCCTGCGATCGCTTTCGCATTGCCGCTCGAGGTGGGACCCGAACCGCGATGCGGCTGCCACACAGGTCGCCGTGCAACAGAGCTTAGGGGTTCGCGACGGACGGGCGCCGCTCCGCACGGGAACGAACCTCTGTCCTCCGGGACGGTCAGTCCCTGAGCCGGCGGACGAAAGCCTCCCGCTTCCAGGCACAGCTGGCACCTATGCCACTCGTGGCCGGACAATTGAGTCGTGGCATCGCCTTCCACAAGCCACCAGAAACGGGACCCGGACACGGTTCGGCTAGCACACACGTAGCCCAGGACCAGAAACAAGGGGCTAGGGACAGCCGGCCCACGCTGCCCGTGGACGGACACCCGTGTCCTGCGATCGCCATAACAGAGCCGCCCGAGGTGCGATCCTGACTCCGTTGCGGCTAGCAAACACTTCGGCCGGGACCGGAGTCCTGGGGCTCAGTACGTCCGGCTGCCGCCCCGCACGGGAACGAACCTCCGTTCTCCGGGACGGCCAGTCCCTGAGCCGGCGGACGACAGCCTCCCGCTTCCAGGCACGGCTGGCACCCATGCCACTCGTGGCCGGAGAAACATGTCGTGGCATCGCCTTACCCGAGCCGCTCGAGGTGGGACCCAGACACGGTCCGGCAAGCACACACGTCGCCCAGGACCGGAAACAAGGGGCTCGGGACACCCGGCCGACGCTGCCCGTGGACGGAAACACGTGTCGAGCGATCGCTTTCGCCATGCCGCTCGAGGTGGGACCCGAACCGCCATTCGGCTGCTACACAGGTCGCCGTGCAACAGAGCTTAGGGCTTCGGGACAGACGGGCGCCGCCCCGCACGGGAACGAACCTCCGTTCTCCGGGACGGCCGGTCCCCGAGCCGGCAAACGACAGCCTCCCACTTCCCGGCACGGCTGGCACCCAAGCAGCTTGTGGCCGGTCACCCGTGTCGTGGCATCGCATTCGCCGTGCCGCTCGAGCTGGGACCCGGACCGCGGTGCTGCTACCACACAGATCGCCGTGCAGCAGAGCTTAGGGGTTCGGGACGGACAGCCGACGCCCTGCACGGGAACGAACCTCCGTTCTCCGGGACGGTCAGTCCCTGAGCCGGCGGACGAAAGCCTCCCGCTTCCAGGCACGGCTGGCACCCATGCCACTCGTGGACGGACAACCGTGTCCTGGCATCACTTTCCCCGTACCGCTCGAGGTGGGACCCAGACACGGTCCGGCAAGCACACACGTCGCCCAGGACCGGAAACAAGGGGCTCGGGACACCCGGACCCACGCTGCCCGTGGACGGACACCCGTGTCCTGCGATCGCCATAGCAGAACCACCCGAGGTGCGATCCTGACCCCGTTGCGGCTAGCAAACACTTCGGCCGGGACCGGAGTCCTGGGGCTCAGTACGTCCGGCTGCCGCCCCGCACGGGAACGAACCTCCGTTCTCCGGGACGGCCGGTCCCCGAGCCGGCAAACGACAGCCTCCCACTTCCCGGCACGGCTGGCACCCAAGCAGCTTGTGGCCGGTCACCCGTGTCGTGGCATCGCCTTACCCGAGCCGCTCGAGGTGGGACCCAGACACGGTCCGGCTAGCACACACGTCGCCCAGGACCGGAAACAAGGGGCTCGGGACATCCGGCCCCACGCTGCCCGTGGAGGGACTCCCGTGTCCTGCGATCGCATTCGACGTGCCGCTCGAGGTGGGACCCGGACCGCGGTGCTGCTACCACACAGGTCGCCGTGCAACAGAGCTTAGGGGTTCGCGACGGACAGCCGACGCCCCGAACGGAAACGACCCTCTGTCCTCCGGGACGGTCAGTCCCTGAGCCGGCGGACGACAGCCTCCCGCTTCCAGGCACGGCTGGCACCCATGCCACTCGTGGCCGGACAACAGTGTCCTGGCATCACTTTCCCCGTACCGCTCGAGGTGGGACCCAAACACGGTCCGGCTAGCACACACGTCGCCCAGGACCGGAAACACGGTATACGGGACACCCGGCCCCACGCTGCCCGTGGACGGACACCCGTGTCCTGCGATCGCCATAGCAGAGCCACCCGAGGTGCGATCCTGACCCCGTTGCGGCTAGCAAACACTTCGGCCGTGATCGGAGTCCTGGGGCTCAGTACGTCCGGCTGCCGCCCCGCACGGGAACGAACCTCCGTTCTCCGGGACGGTCAGTCCGCGAGCCGGCAAACGACAGCCTCCCACTTCCCGGCACAGTTGGCACCCATTCCACTCGTGGCCGGACAACCGTGTCGTGGCATCGCCTTACCCGAGCCGCTTGAAACGGAACCCGGACACGGTCTGGGTAGCACACACGTCGCCCAGGACCGGAAACAAGGGGCTCGGGTCAGCCGGCCCCACGCTGCCCGTGGTCGGAAATACGTGTCCTGCGATCGCTTTCGCATTGCCGCTCGAGGTGGGACCCGAACCGCGATGCGGCTGCCACACAGGTAGCCGTGCAACAGAGCTTAGGGGTTCGCGACGGACGGGCGCCGCTCCGCACGGAAACGAACCTCTGTCCTCCGGGACGGTCAGTCCCTGAGCCAGCGGACGAAAGCCTCCCGCTTCCAGGCACGGCTGGCACCCATGCCACTCGTGGCCGGACAACCGTGTCCTGGCATCACTTTCCCCGTACCGCTCGAGGTGGGACCCAGACACGGTCCGGCTAGCACACACGTCGCCCAGGACCGGAAACACGGTGTTCGGGACAGCCGGCCCCACGCTGCCCGTGGACGGACACCCGTGTCCTGCGATCGCCATACCAGAGCCGCCCGAGGTGCGATCCTGACCCCGTTGCGGCTAGCAAACACTTCGGCCGTGATCGGAGTCCTGGGGCTCAGTACGTCCGGCTGCCGCCCCGCACGGGAACGAACCTCCGTTCTCCGGGACGGCCGGTTCGCGAGCCGGCAAACGACAGCCTCCCACTTCCCGGCACGGCTGGCACCCAAGCAGCTTGTGGCCGGTCACCCGTGTCGTGGCATCGCATTCGCCGTGCCGCTCGAGCTGGGACCCGGACCGCGGTGCTGCTACCACACATGTCGCAGTGCAGCAGAGCTTAGGGGTTCGCGACGGACAGCCGCCGCCCCGCACGGGAACGAACCTCCGGTCTCCGGGACGGTCAGTCCCTGGGCCGGCGGACGAAAGCCTCCCACTTCCAGGCACATTTGGCACCCATGCCACTCGTGGCCGGACAACCATGTCGTGTCATCGCCTTACCCGAGCCGCTTGAAACGGAACCCGGACACGGTCTGGGTAGCACACACGTCGCCCAGGACCGGAAACAAGGGGCTCGGGTCAGCCGGCCCCACGCTGCCCGTGGTCGGAAATACGTGTCCTGCGATCGCTTTCGCATTGCCGCTCGAGGTGGGACCCGAACCGCGATGCGGCTGCCACACAGGTCGCCGTGCAACAGAGCTTAGGGGTTCGCGACGGACGGGCGCCGCTCCGCACGGGAACGAACCTCTGTCCTCCGGGACGGTCAGTCCCTGAGCCGGCGGACGAAAGCCTCCCGCTTCCAGGCACAGCTGGCACCTATGCCACTCGTGGCCGGACAATTGAGTCGTGGCATCGCCTTCCACAAGCCACCAGAAACGGGACCCGGACACGGTTCGGCTAGCACACACGTAGCCCAGGACCAGAAACAAGGGGCTAGGGACAGCCGGCCCACGCTGCCCGTGGACGGACACCCGTGTCCTGCGATCGCCATAACAGAGCCGCCCGAGGTGCGATCCTGACTCCGTTGCGGCTAGCAAACACTTCGGCCGGGACCGGAGTCCTGGGGCTCAGTACGTCCGGCTGCCGCCCCGCACGGGAACGAACCTCCGTTCTCCGGGACGGCCAGTCCCTGAGCCGGCGGACGACAGCCTCCCGCTTCCAGGCACGGCTGGCACCCATGCCACTCGTGGCCGGAGAAACATGTCGTGGCATCGCCTTACCCGAGCCGCTCGAGGTGGGACCCAGACACGGTCCGGCAAGCACACACGTCGCCCAGGACCGGAAACAAGGGGCTCGGGACACCCGGCCGACGCTGCCCGTGGACGGAAACACGTGTCGAGCGATCGCTTTCGCCATGCCGCTCGAGGTGGGACCCGAACCGCCATTCGGCTGCTACACAGGTCGCCGTGCAACAGAGCTTAGGGCTTCGGGACAGACGGGCGCCGCCCCGCACGGGAACGAACCTCCGTTCTCCGGGACGGCCGGTCCCCGAGCCGGCAAACGACAGCCTCCCACTTCCCGGCACGGCTGGCACCCAAGCAGCTTGTGGCCGGTCACCCGTGTCGTGGCATCGCCTTACCCGAGCCGCTCGAGGTGGGACCCAGACACGGTCCGGCTAGCACACACGTCGCCCAGGACCGGAAACAAGGGGCTCGGGACACCCGGCCGACGCTGCCCGTGGACGGAAACACGTGTCGAGCGATCGCTTTCGCCATGCCGCTCGAGGTGGGACCCGAACCGCCATTCGGCTGCTACACAGGTCGCCGTGCAACAGAGCTTAGGGCTTCGGGACAGACGGGCGCCGCCCCGCACGGGAACGAACCTCCGTTCTCCGGGACGGTCAGCCCCCGAGCCGGCGGACGACAGCCTCCCTCTTCCGGCACAGTTGGCACCCATTCCACTCGTGTCCGGAGAAACATGTCGTGGCATCGCCTTACCCGAGCCGCTCGAGGTGGGACCCAGACACGGTCCGGCTAGCACACACGTCGCCCAGGACCGGAAACAAGGGGCTCGGGACACCCGGCCCCACGCTGCCCGTGGACGGAAACCCGTGTCCTTCGATCGCCATAACAGAGCCACCCGAGTTGCGATCCTGACCCCGTTGCGGCTAGCAAACACTTCGGCCGGGAACGGAGTCCTGGGGATCAGTACGTCCGGCTGCCGCCCCGCACGGGAACGCACCTCCGTTCTCCGGGACGGCCATTCCCTGAGCCGGCGGACGAAAGCCTCCCGCTTCCAGGCACAGCTGGCACCCATGCCACTCGTGGCCGGACAATTGAGTCATGGCATCGCCTTCCACAAGCCACCAGAAACGGGATCGGGACACGGTTCGGCTAGCACACACGTAGCCCAGGACCAGAAACAAGGGGCTCGGGACACCCGACCCCACGCTGCCCGTGGACGGAAACACGTGTCGTGGCATCGCATTCGCCGTGCCGCTCGAGCTGGGACCCGGACCGCGGTGCTGCTACCACACAGGTCGCCGTGCAACAGAGCATAGGGGTTCGCGACGGACAGCCGACGCCCCGAACGGAAACGACCCTCTGTCCTCCGGGACGGTCAGTCCCTGAGCCGGCGGACGAAAGCCTCCCGCTTCCAGGCACGGCTGGCACCCATGCCACTCCTGGCCGGACAACCGTGTCCTGGCATCACTTTCCCCGTACCGCTCGAGGTGGGACCCAGACACGGTCCGGCAAGCACACACGTCGCCCAGGACCGGAAACAAGGGGCTCGGGACACCCGGACCCACGCTGCCCGTGGACGGACACCCGTGTCCTGCGATCGCCATAGCAGAACCACCCGAGGTGCGATCCTGACCCCGTTGCGGCTAGCAAACACTTCGGCCGGGACCGGAGTCCTGGGGCTCAGTACGTCCGGCTGCCGCCCCGCACGGGAACGAACCTCCGTTCTCCGGGACGGCCGGTCCCCGAGCCGGCAAACGACAGCCTCCCACTTCCCGGCACGGCTGGCACCCAAGCAGCTTGTGGCCGGTCACCCGTGTCGTGGCATCGCATTCGCCGTGCCGCTCGAGCTGGGACCCGGACCGCGGTGCTGCTACCACACAGATCGCCGTGCAGCAGAGCTTAGGGGTTCGGGACGGACAGCCGACGCCCCGCACGGGAACGAACCTCCGTTCTCCGGGACGGTCAGTCCCTGAGCCGGCGGACGAAAGCCTCCCGCTTCCAGGCACGGCTGGCACCCATGCCACTCCTGGCCGGACAACCGTGTCCTGGCATCACTTTCCCCGTACCGCTCGAGGTGGGACCCAGACACGGTCCGGCTAGCACACTCGTCGCCCAGGACCGGAAACAAGGGGCTCGGGACATCCGGCCCCACGCTGCCCGTGGAGGGACTCCCGTGTCCTGTGATCGCATTCGACGTGCCGCTCGAGCTGGGACCCGGACCGCGGTGCTGCTACCACACAGGTCGCCGTGCAGCAGAGCTTAGGGGTTCGGGACGGACAGCCGACGCCCCGCACGGGAACGAACCTCCGTTCTCCGGGACGGCCATTCCCTGAGTCGGCGGACGAAAGCCTCCCGCTTCCAGGCACAGCTGGCACCCATGCCACTCGTGGCCGGACAATTGAGTCGTGGCATCGCCTTCCACAAGCCACCAGAAACGGGATCGGGACACGGTTCGGCTAGCACACACGTAGCCCAGGACCAGAAACAAGGGGCTCGGGACACCCGACCCCACGCTGCCCGTGGACGGAAACACGTGTCGTGGCATCGCATTCGCCGTGCCGCTCGAGCTGGGACCCGGACCGCGGTGCTGCTACCACACAGGTCGCCGTGCAACAGAGCTTAGGGGTTCGCGACGGACAGCCGACGCCCCGAACGGAAACGACCCTCTGTCCTCCGGGACGGTCAGTCCCTGAGCCGGCGGACGAAAGCCTCCCGCTTCCAGGCACGGCTGGCACCCATGCCACTCGTGGACGGACAACCGTGTCCTGGCATCACTTTCCCCGTACCGCTCGAGGTGGGACCCAGACACGGTCCGGCTAGCACACACGTCGCCCAGGACCAGAAACACGGTGTTCGGGACACCCGGCCGACGCTGCCCGTGGACGGAAACACGTGTCGAGCGATCGCTTTCGCCAAGCCGCTCGAGGTGGGACCCGAACCGCCATTCGACTGCTACACAGGTCGCCGTGCAACAGAGCTTAGGGGTTCGGGACAGACGGGCGCCGCCCCGCACGGGAACGAACCTCCGTTCTCCGGGACGGTCAGCCCCCGAGCCGGCGGACGACAGCCTCCCTCTTCCGGCACAGTTGGCACCCATTCCACTCGTGTCCGGAGAAACATGTCGTGGCATCGCCTTACCCGAGCCGCTCGAGGTGGGACCCAGACACGGTCCGGCTAGCACACACGTCGCCCAGGACCGGAAACAAGGGGCTCGGGACACCCGGCCCCACGCTGCCCGTGGACGGAAACCCGTGTCGTGCGATCGCCATACCAGAGCCACCCGAGTTGCGATCCTGACCCCGTTGCGGCTAGCAAACACTTCGGCCGGGACCGGAGTCCTGGGGATCAGTACGTCCGGTTGCCGCCCCGCACGGGAACGCACCTCCGTTCTCCGGGACGGCCGGTCCCTGAGCCGGCGGACGAAAGCCTCCCGCTTCCAGGCACAGCTGGCACCCATGCCACTCGTGGCCGGACAATTGAGTCGTGGCATCCCCTTCCACAAGCCACCAGAAACGGGACCGGGACACGGTTCGGCTAGCACACACGTAGCCCAGGACCAGAAACAAGGGGCTCGGGACATCCGGCCCCACGCTGCCCGTGGACGGAAACACGTGTCGTGGCATCGCATTCGCCGTGCCGCTCGAGCTGGGACCCGGACCGCGGTGCTGCTACCACACAGGTCGCCGTGCAACAGAGCTTAGGGGTTCGCGACGGACAGCCGACGCCCCGAACGGAAACGACCCTCTGTCCTCCGG
The DNA here is from genome assembly GCA_951411735.1 of Somateria mollissima. Lineage (NCBI taxonomy): Eukaryota > Metazoa > Chordata > Aves > Anseriformes > Anatidae > Somateria > Somateria mollissima. The sequence goes on from CATOCB010000307.1 coordinate 237,324, forward strand.
GACGGTCAGTCCCTGAGCCGGCGGACGAAAGCCTCCCGCTTCCAGGCACGGCTGGCACCCATGCCACTCGTGGACGGACAACCGTGTCCTGGCATCACTTTCCCCGTACCGCTCGAGGTGGGACCCAGACACGGTCCGGCAAGCACACACGTCGCCCAGGACCGGAAACAAGGGGCTCGGGACACCCGGACCCACGCTGCCCGTGGACGGACACCCGTGTCCTGCGATCGCCATAGCAGAACCACCCGAGGTGCGATCCTGACCCCGTTGCGGCTAGCAAACACTTCGGCCGGGACCGGAGTCCTGGGGCTCAGTACGTCCGGCTGCCGCCCCGCACGGGAACGAACCTCCGTTCTCCGGGACGGCCGGTCCCCGAGCCGGCAAACGACAGCCTCCCACTTCCCGGCACGGCTGGCACCCAAGCAGCTTGTGGCCGGTCACCCGTGTCGTGGCATCGCATTCGCCGTGCCGCTCGAGCTGGGACCCGGACCGCGGTGCTGCTACCACACAGATCGCCGTGCAGCAGAGCTTAGGGGTTCGGGACGGACAGCCGACGCCCCGCACGGGAACGAACCTCCGTTCTCCGGGACGGTCAGTCCCTGAGCCGGCGGACGAAAGCCTCCCGCTTCCAGGCACGGCTGGCACCCATGCCACTCGTGGCCGGACAACCGTGTCCTGGCATCACTTTCCCCGTACCGCTCGAGGTGGGACCCAGACACGGTCCGGCTAGCACACTCGTCGCCCAGGACCGGAAACAAGGGGCTCGGGACATCCGGCCCCACGCTGCCCGTGGAGGGACTCCCGTGTCCTGTGATCGCATTCGACGTGCCGCTCGAGCTGGGACCCGGACCGCGGTGCTGCTACCACACAGGTCGCCGTGCAGCAGAGCTTAGGGGTTCGGGACGGACAGCCGACGCCCCGCACGGGAACGAACCTCCGTTCTCCGGGACGGCCATTCCCTGAGTCGGCGGACGAAAGCCTCCCGCTTCCAGGCACAGCTGGCACCCATGCCACTCGTGGCCGGACAATTGAGTCGTGGCATCGCCTTCCACAAGCCACCAGAAACGGGATCGGGACACGGTTCGGCTAGCACACACGTAGCCCAGGACCAGAAACAAGGGGCTCGGGACACCCGACCCCACGCTGCCCGTGGACGGAAACACGTGTCGTGGCATCGCATTCGCCGTGCCGCTCGAGCTGGGACCCGGACCGCGGTGCTGCTACCACACAGGTCGCCGTGCAACAGAGCTTAGGGGTTCGCGACGGACAGCCGACGCCCCGAACGGAAACGACCCTCTGTCCTCCGGGACGGTCAGTCCCTGAGCCGGCGGACGAAAGCCTCCCGCTTCCAGGCACGGCTGGCACCCATGCCACTCGTGGACGGACAACCGTGTCCTGGCATCACTTTCCCCGTACCGCTCGAGGTGGGACCCAGACACGGTCCGGCTAGCACACACGTCGCCCAGGACCAGAAACACGGTGTTCGGGACAGCCGGCCGACGCTGCCCGTGGACGGAAACACGTGTCGAGCGATCGCTTTCGCCAAGCCGCTCGAGGTGGGACCCGAACCGCCATTCGACTGCTACACAGGTCGCCGTGCAACAGAGCTTAGGGGTTCGGGACAGACGGGCGCCGCCCCGCACGGGAACGAACCTCCGTTCTCCGGGACGGTCAGCCCCCGAGCCGGCGGACGACAGCCTCCCTCTTCCGGCACAGTTGGCACCCATTCCACTCGTGTCCGGAGAAACATGTCGTGGCATCGCCTTACCCGAGCCGCTCGAGGTGGGACCCAGACACGGTCCGGCTAGCACACACGTCGCCCAGGACCGGAAACAAGGGGCTCGGGACACCCGGCCCCACGCTGCCCGTGGACGGAAACCCGTGTCGTGCGATCGCCATACCAGAGCCACCCGAGTTGCGATCCTGACCCCGTTGCGGCTAGCAAACACTTCGGCCGGGACCGGAGTCCTGGGGATCAGTACGTCCGGTTGCCGCCCCGCACGGGAACGCACCTCCGTTCTCCGGGACGGCCGGTCCCTGAGCCGGCGGACGAAAGCCTCCCGCTTCCAGGCACAGCTGGCACCCATGCCACTCGTGGCCGGACAATTGAGTCGTGGCATCGCCTTCCACAAGCCACCAGAAACGGGACCGGGACACGGTTCGGCTAGCACACACGTAGCCCAGGACCAGAAACAAGGGGCTCGGGACATCCGGCCCCACGCTGCCCGTGGACGGAAACACGTGTCGTGGCATCGCATTCGCCGTGCCGCTCGAGCTGGGACCCGGACCGCGGTGCTGCTACCACACAGGTCGCCGTGCAACAGAGCTTAGGGGTTCGCGACGGACAGCCGACGCCCCGAACGGAAACGACCCTCTGTCCTCCGGGACGGTCAGTCCCTGAGCCGGCGGACGAAAGCCTCCCGCTTCCAGGCACGGCTGGCACCCATGCCACTCGTGGACGGACAACCGTGTCCTGGCATCACTTTCCCCGTACCGCTCGAGGTGGGACCCAGACACGGTCCGGCAAGCACACACGTCGCCCAGGACCGGAAACAAGGGGCTCGGGACACCCGGACCCACGCTGCCCGTGGACGGACACCCGTGTCCTGCGATCGCCATAGCAGAACCACCCGAGGTGCGATCCTGACCCCGTTGCGGCTAGCAAACACTTCGGCCGGGACCGGAGTCCTGGGGCTCAGTACGTCCGGCTGCCGCCCCGCACGGGAACGAACCTCCGTTCTCCGGGACGGCCGGTCCCCGAGCCGGCAAACGACAGCCTCCCACTTCCCGGCACGGCTGGCACCCAAGCAGCTTGTGGCCGGTCACCCGTGTCGTGGCATCGCATTCGCCGTGCCGCTCGAGCTGGGACCCGGACCGCGGTGCTGCTACCACACAGATCGCCGTGCAGCAGAGCTTAGGGGTTCGGGACGGACAGCCGACGCCCTGCACGGGAACGAACCTCCGTTCTCCGGGACGGTCAGTCCCTGAGCCGGCGGACGAAAGCCTCCCGCTTCCAGGCACAGCTGGCACCCATGCCACTCGTGGCCGGACAATTGAGTCGTGGCATCGCCTTCCACAAGCCACCAGAAACGGGACCGGGACACGGTTCGGCTAGCACACACGTAGCCCAGGACCAGAAACAAGGGGCTCGGGACATCCGGCCCCACGCTGCCCGTGGAGGGACTCCCGTGTCCTGTGATCGCATTCGACGTGCCGCTCGAGCTGGGACCCGGACCGCGGTGCTGCTACCACACAGGTCGCCGTGCAACAGAGCTTAGGGGTTCGGGACGGACAGCCGACGCCCCGCACGGGAACGAACCTCCGTTCTCCGGGACGGCCATTCCCTGAGTCGGCGGACGAAAGCCTCCCGCTTCCAGGCACGGCTGGCACCCATGCCACTCGTGGACGGACAACCGTGTCCTGGCATCACTTTCCCCGTACCGCTCGAGGTGGGACCCAGACACGGTCCGGCTAGCACACACGTCGCCCAGGACCAGAAACACGGTGTTCGGGACAGCCGGCCGACGCTGCCCGTGGACGGAAACACGTGTCGAGCGATCGCTTTCGCCAAGCCGCTCGAGGTGGGACCCGAACCGCCATTCGACTGCTACACAGGTCGCCGTGCAACAGAGCTTAGGGGTTCGGGACAGACGGGCGCCGCCCCGCACGGGAACGAACCTCCGTTCTCCGGGACGGTCAGCCCCCGAGCCGGCGGACGACAGCCTCCCTCTTCCGGCACAGTTGGCACCCATTCCACTCGTGTCCGGAGAAACATGTCGTGGCATCGCCTTACCCGAGCCGCTCGAGGTGGGACCCAGACACGGTCCGGCTAGCACACACGTCGCCCAGGACCGGAAACAAGGGGCTCGGGACACCCGGCCCCACGCTGCCCGTGGACGGAAACCCGTGTCGTGCGATCGCCATACCAGAGCCACCCGAGTTGCGATCCTGACCCCGTTGCGGCTAGCAAACACTTCGGCCGGGACCGGAGTCCTGGGGATCAGTACGTCCGGTTGCCGCCCCGCACGGGAACGCACCTCCGTTCTCCGGGACGGCCGGTCCCTGAGCCGGCGGACGAAAGCCTCCCGCTTCCAGGCACAGCTGGCACCCATGCCACTCGTGGCCGGACAATTGAGTCGTGGCATCGCCTTCCACAAGCCACCAGAAACGGGACCGGGACACGGTTCGGCTAGCACACACGTAGCCCAGGACCAGAAACAAGGGGCTCGGGACATCCGGCCCCACGCTGCCCGTGGACGGAAACACGTGTCGTGGCATCGCATTCGCCGTGCCGCTCGAGCTGGGACCCGGACCGCGGTGCTGCTACCACACAGGTCGCCGTGCAACAGAGCTTAGGGGTTCGCGACGGACAGCCGACGCCCCGAACGGAAACGACCCTCTGTCCTCCGGGACGGTCAGTCCCTGAGCCGGCGGACGAAAGCCTCCCGCTTCCAGGCACGGCTGGCACCCATGCCACTCGTGGACGGACAACCGTGTCCTGGCATCACTTTCCCCGTACCGCTCGAGGTGGGACCCAGACACGGTCCGGCAAGCACACACGTCGCCCAGGACCGGAAACAAGGGGCTCGGGACACCCGGACCCACGCTGCCCGTGGACGGACACCCGTGTCCTGCGATCGCCATAGCAGAACCACCCGAGGTGCGATCCTGACCCCGTTGCGGCTAGCAAACACTTCGGCCGGGACCGGAGTCCTGGGGCTCAGTACGTCCGGCTGCCGCCCCGCACGGGAACGAACCTCCGTTCTCCGGGACGGCCGGTCCCCGAGCCGGCAAACGACAGCCTCCCACTTCCCGGCACGGCTGGCACCCAAGCAGCTTGTGGCCGGTCACCCGTGTCGTGGCATCGCATTCGCCGTGCCGCTCGAGCTGGGACCCGGACCGCGGTGCTGCTACCACACAGATCGCCGTGCAGCAGAGCTTAGGGGTTCGGGACGGACGGGCGCCGCTCCGCACGGGATCGAACCTCTGTCCTCCGGGACGGTCAGTCCCTGAGCCGGCGGACGAAAGCCTCCCGCTTCCAGGCACAGCTGGCACCCATGCCACTCGTGGCCGGACAATTGAGTCGTGGCATCGCCTTCCACAAGCCACCAGAAACGGGACCGGGACACGGTTCGGCTAGCACACACGTAGCCCAGGACCAGAAACAAGGGGCTCGGGACATCCGGCCCCACGCTGCCCGTGGAGGGACTCCCGTGTCCTGCGATCGCATTCGACGTGCCGCTCGAGGTGGGACCCGGACCGCGGTGCTGCTACCACACAGGTCGCCGTGCAACAGAGCTTAGGGGTTCGGGACGGACGGGCGCCGCTCCGCACGGGATCGAACCTCTGTCCTCCGGGACGGTCAGTCCCTGAGCCGGCGGACGAAAGCCTCCCGCTTCCAGGCACAGCTGGCACCCATGCCACTCGTGGCCGGACAATTGAGTCGTGGCATCGCCTTCCACAAGCCACCAGAAACGGGACCCAGACACGGTTCGGCTAGCACACACGTAGCCCAGGACCAGAAACAAGGGGCTCGGGACACCCGACCCCACGCTGCCCGTGGACGGAAACACGTGTCGTGGCATCGCATTCGCCGTGCCGCTCGAGCTGGGACCCGGACCGCGGTGCTGCTACCACACAGGTCGCCGTGCAAAAGAGCTTACGGGTTCGCGACGGATAGCAGACGCCCCGAACGGAAACGAACCTCTGTCCTCCGGGACGGTCAGTCCCTGAGCCGGCGGACGAAAGCCTCCCGCTTCCAGGCATGGCTGGCACCCATGCCACTCGTGGCCGGACAACCGTGTCCTGGCATCACTTTCCCCGTACCGCTCGAGGTGGGACCCAGACACGGTCCGGCTAGCACACACGTAGCCCAGGACCAGAAACACGGTGTTCGGGACACCCGGCCGACGCTGCCCGTGGACGGAAACACGTGTCGAGCGATCGCTTTCGCCATGCCGCTCGAGGTGGGACCCGAACCGCCATTCGGCTGCTACACAGGTCGCCGTGCAACAGAGCTTAGGGCTTCGGGACAGACGGGCGCCGCCCCGAACGGAAACGACCCTCTGTCCTCCGGGACGGTCAGTCCCTGAGCCGGCGGACGAAAGCCTCCCGCTTCCAGGCACGGCTGGCACCCATGCCACTCGTGGCCGGACAACCGTGTCCTGGCATCACTTTCCCCGTACCGCTCGAGGTGGGACCCAGACACGGTCCGGCTAGCACACTCGTCGCCCAGGACCGGAAACAAGGGGCTCGGGACATCCGGCCCCACGCTGCCCGTGGAGGGACTCCCGTGTCCTGCGATCGCATTCGACGTGCCGCTCGAGCTGGGACCCGGACCGCGGTGCTGCTACCACACAGGTCGCCGTGCAGCAGAGCTTAGGGGTTCGGGACGGACAGCCGACGCCCCGCACGGGAACGAACCTCCGTTCTCCGGGACGGCCATTCCCTGAGTCGGCGGACGAAAGCCTCCCGCTTCCAGGCACAGCTGGCACCCATGCCACTCGTGGCCGGACAATTGAGTCGTGGCATCGCCTTCCACAAGCCACCAGAAACGGGATCGGGACACGGTTCGGCTAGCACACACGTAGCCCAGGACCAGAAACAAGGGGCTCGGGACACCCGACCCCACGCTGCCCGTGGACGGAAACACGTGTCGTGGCATCGCATTCGCCGTGCCGCTCGAGCTGGGACCCGGACCGCGGTGCTGCTACCACACAGGTCGCCGTGCAACAGAGCTTAGGGGTTCGCGACGGACAGCCGACGCCCCGAACGGAAACGACCCTCTGTCCTCCGGGACGGTCAGTCCCTGAGCCGGCGGACGAAAGCCTCCCGCTTCCAGGCACGGCTGGCACCCATGCCACTCGTGGACGGACAACCGTGTCCTGGCATCACTTTCCCCGTACCGCTCGAGGTGGGACCCAGACACGGTCCGGCTAGCATACACGTCGCCCAGGACCAGAAACACGGTGTTCGGGACAGCCGGCCGACGCTGCCCGTGGACGGAAACACGTGTCGAGCGATCGCTTTCGCCAAGCCGCTCGAGGTGGGACCCGAACCGCCATTCGACTGCTACACAGGTCGCCGTGCAACAGAGCTTAGGGGTTCGGGACAGACGGGCGCCGCCCCGCACGGGAACGAACCTCCGTTCTCCGGGACGGTCAGCCCCCGAGCCGGCGGACGACAGCCTCCCTCTTCCGGCACAGTTGGCACCCATTCCACTCGTGTCCGGAGAAACATGTCGTGGCATCGCCTTACCCGAGCCGCTCGAGGTGGGACCCAGACACGGTCCGGCTAGCACACACGTCGCCCAGGACCGGAAACAAGGGGCTCGGGACACCCGACCCCACGCTGCCCGTGGACGGAAACCCGTGTCGTGCGATCGCCATACCAGAGCCACCCGAGTTGCGATCCTGACCCCGTTGCGGCTAGCAAACACTTCGGCCGGGACCGGAGTCCTGGGGATCAGTACGTCCGGTTGCCGCCCCGCACGGGAACGCACCTCCGTTCTCCGGGACGGCCGGTCCCTGAGCCGGCGGACGAAAGCCTCCCGCTTCCAGGCACAGCTGGCACCCATGCCACTCGTGGCCGGACAATTGAGTCGTGGCATCGCCTTCCACAAGCCACCAGAAACGGGACCGGGACACGGTTCGGCTAGCACACACGTAGCCCAGGACCAGAAACAAGGGGCTCGGGACATCCGGCCCCACGCTGCCCGTGGACGGAAACACGTGTCGTGGCATCGCATTCGCCGTGCCGCTCGAGCTGCGACCCGGACCGCGGTGCTGCTACCACACAGGTCGCCGTGCAACAGAGCTTAGGGGTTCGCGACGGACAGCCGACGCCCCGAACGGAAACGACCCTCTGTCCTCCGGGACGGTCAGTCCCTGAGCCGGCGGACGAAAGCCTCCCGCTTCCAGGCACGGCTGGCACCCATGCCACTCGTGGACGGACAACCGTGTCCTGGCATCACTTTCCCCGTACCGCTCGAGGTGGGACCCAGACACGGTCCGGCAAGCACACACGTCGCCCAGGACCGGAAACAAGGGGCTCGGGACACCCGGACCCACGCTGCCCGTGGACGGACACCCGTGTCCTGCGATCGCCATAGCAGAACCACCCGAGGTGCGATCCTGACCCCGTTGCGGCTAGCAAACACTTCGGCCGGGACCGGAGTCCTGGGGCTCAGTACGTCCGGCTGCCGCCCCGCACGGGAACGAACCTCCGTTCTCCGGGACGGCCGGTCCCCGAGCCGGCAAACGACAGCCTCCCACTTCCCGGCACGGCTGGCACCCAAGCAGCTTGTGGCCGGTCACCCGTGTCGTGGCATCGCATTCGCCGTGCCGCTCGAGCTGGGACCCGGACCGCGGTGCTGCTACCACACAGATCGCCGTGCAGCAGAGCTTAGGGGTTCGGGACGGACGGCGCCGCTCCGCACGGGATCGAACCTCTGTCCTCCGGGACGGTCAGTCCCTGAGCCGGCGGACGAAAGCCTCCCGCTTCCAGGCACAGCTGGCACCCATGCCACTCGTGGCCGGACAATTGAGTCGTGGCATCGCCTTCCACAAGCCACCAGAAACGGGACCGGGACACGGTTCGGCTAGCACACACGTAGCCCAGGACCAGAAACAAGGGGCTCGGGACATCCGGCCCCACGCTGCCCGTGGAGGGACTCCCGTGTCCTGCGATCGCATTCGACGTGCCGCTCGAGGTGGGACCCGGACCGCGGTGCTGCTACCACACAGGTCGCCGTGCAACAGAGCTTAGGGGTTCGGGACGGACGGGCGCCGCTCCGCACGGGATCGAACCTCTGTCCTCCGGGACGGTCAGTCCCTGAGCCGGCGGACGAAAGCCTCCCGCTTCCAGGCACAGCTGGCACCCATGCCACTCGTGGCCGGACAATTGAGTCGTGGCATCGCCTTCCACAAGCCACCAGAAACGGGACCCAGACACGGTTCGGCTAGCACACACGTAGCCCAGGACCAGAAACAAGGGGCTCGGGACACCCGACCCCACGCTGCCCGTGGACGGAAACACGTGTCGTGGCATCGCATTCGCCGTGCCGCTCGAGCTGGGACCCGGACCGCGGTGCTGCTACCACACAGGTCGCCGTGCAAAAGAGCTTACGGGTTCGCGACGGATAGCAGACGCCCCGAACGGAAACGAACCTCTGTCCTCCGGGACGGTCAGTCCCTGAGCCGGCGGACGAAAGCCTCCCGCTTCCAGGCATGGCTGGCACCCATGCCACTCGTGGCCGGACAACCGTGTCCTGGCATCACTTTCCCCGTACCGCTCGAGGTGGGACCCAGACACGGTCCGGCTAGCACACACGTAGCCCAGGACCAGAAACACGGTGTTCGGGACACCCGGCCGACGCTGCCCGTGGACGGAAACACGTGTCGAGCGATCGCTTTCGCCATGCCGCTCGAGGTGGGACCCGAACCGCCATTCGGCTGCTACACAGGTCGCCGTGCAACAGAGCTTAGGGCTTCGGGACAGACGGGCGCCGCCCCGAACGGAAACGACCCTCTGTCCTCCGGGACGGTCAGTCCCTGAGCCGGCGGACGAAAGCCTCCCGCTTCCAGGCACGGCTGGCACCCATGCCACTCGTGGCCGGACAACCGTGTCCTGGCATCACTTTCCCCGTACCGCTCGAGGTGGGACCCAGACACGGTCCGGCTAGCACACTCGTCGCCCAGGACCGGAAACAAGGGGCTCGGGACATCCGGCCCCACGCTGCCCGTGGAGGGACTCCCGTGTCCTGCGATCGCATTCGACGTGCCGCTCGAGCTGGGACCCGGACCGCGGTGCTGCTACCACACAGGTCGCCGTGCAGCAGAGCTTAGGGGTTCGGGACGGACAGCCGACGCCCCGCACGGGAACGAACCTCCGTTCTCCGGGACGGCCATTCCCTGAGTCGGCGGACGAAAGCCTCCCGCTTCCAGGCACAGCTGGCACCCATGCCACTCGTGGCCGGACAATTGAGTCGTGGCATCGCCTTCCACAAGCCACCAGAAACGGGATCGGGACACGGTTCGGCTAGCACACACGTAGCCCAGGACCAGAAACAAGGGGCTCGGGACACCCGACCCCACGCTGCCCGTGGACGGAAACACGTGTCGTGGCATCGCATTCGCCGTGCCGCTCGAGCTGGGACCCGGACCGCGGTGCTGCTACCACACAGGTCGCCGTGCAACAGAGCTTAGGGGTTCGCGACGGACAGCCGACGCCCCGAACGGAAACGACCCTCTGTCCTCCGGGACGGTCAGTCCCTGAGCCGGCGGACGAAAGCCTCCCGCTTCCAGGCACGGCTGGCACCCATGCCACTCGTGGACGGACAACCGTGTCCTGGCATCACTTTCCCCGTACCGCTCGAGGTGGGACCCAGACACGGTCCGGCTAGCATACACGTCGCCCAGGACCAGAAACACGGTGTTCGGGACAGCCGGCCGACGCTGCCCGTGGACGGAAACACGTGTCGAGCGATCGCTTTCGCCAAGCCGCTCGAGGTGGGACCCGAACCGCCATTCGACTGCTACACAGGTCGCCGTGCAACAGAGCTTAGGGGTTCGGGACAGACGGGCGCCGCCCCGCACGGGAACGAACCTCCGTTCTCCGGGACGGTCAGCCCCCGAGCCGGCGGACGACAGCCTCCCTCTTCCGGCACAGTTGGCACCCATTCCACTCGTGTCCGGAGAAACATGTCGTGGCATCGCCTTACCCGAGCCGCTCGAGGTGGGACCCAGACACGGTCCGGCTAGCACACACGTCGCCCAGGACCGGAAACAAGGGGCTCGGGACACCCGACCCCACGCTGCCCGTGGACGGAAACCCGTGTCGTGCGATCGCCATACCAGAGCCACCCGAGTTGCGATCCTGACCCCGTTGCGGCTAGCAAACACTTCGGCCGGGACCGGAGTCCTGGGGATCAGTACGTCCGGTTGCCGCCCCGCACGGGAACGCACCTCCGTTCTCCGGGACGGCCGGTCCCTGAGCCGGCGGACGAAAGCCTCCCGCTTCCAGGCACAGCTGGCACCCATGCCACTCGTGGCCGGACAATTGAGTCGTGGCATCGCCTTCCACAAGCCACCAGAAACGGGACCGGGACACGGTTCGGCTAGCACACACGTAGCCCAGGACCAGAAACAAGGGGCTCGGGACATCCGGCTCCACGCTGCCCGTGGAGGGACTCCCGTGTCCTGCGATCGCATTCGACGTGCCGCTCGAGGTGGGACCCGGACCGCGGTGCTGCTACCACACAGGTCGCCGTGCAACAGAGCTTAGGGGTTCGGGACGGACGGGCGCCGCTCCGCACGGGATCGAACCTCTGTCCTCCGGGACGGTCAGTCCCTGAGCCGGCGGACGAAAGCCTCCCGCTTCCAGGCACAGCTGGCACCCATGCCACTCGTGGCCGGACAATTGAGTCGTGGCATCGCCTTCCACAAGCCACCAGAAACGGGACCCAGACACGGTTCGGCTAGCACACACGTAGCCCAGGACCAGAAACAAGGGGCTCGGGACACCCGACCCCACGCTGCCCGTGGACGGAAACACGTGTCGTGGCATCGCATTCGCCGTGCCGCTCGAGCTGGGACCCGGACCGCGGTGCTGCTACCACACAGGTCGCCGTGCAAAAGAGCTTACGGGTTCGCGACGGATAGCAGACGCCCCGAACGGAAACGAACCTCTGTCCTCCGGGACGGTCAGTCCCTGAGCCGGCGGACGAAAGCCTCCCGCTTCCAGGCATGGCTGGCACCCATGCCACTCGTGGCCGGACAACCGTGTCCTGGCATCACTTTCCCCGTACCGCTCGAGGTGGGACCCAGACACGGTCCGGCTAGCACACACGTAGCCCAGGACCAGAAACACGGTGTTCGGGACACCCGGCCGACGCTGCCCGTGGACGGAAACACGTGTCGAGCGATCGCTTTCGCCATGCCGCTCGAGGTGGGACCCGAACCGCCATTCGGCTGCTACACAGGTCGCCGTGCAACAGAGCTTAGGGCTTCGGGACAGACGGGCGCCGCCCCGAACGGAAACGACCCTCTGTCCTCCGGGACGGTCAGTCCCTGAGCCGGCGGACGAAAGCCTCCCGCTTCCAGGCACGGCTGGCACCCATGCCACTCGTGGCCGGACAACCGTGTCCTGGCATCACTTTCCCCGTACCGCTCGAGGTGGGACCCAGACACGGTCCGGCTAGCACACTCGTCGCCCAGGACCGGAAACAAGGGGCTCGGGACATCCGGCCCCACGCTGCCCGTGGAGGGACTCCCGTGTCCTGCGATCGCATTCGACGTGCCGCTCGAGCTGGGACCCGGACCGCGGTGCTGCTACCACACAGGTCGCCGTGCAGCAGAGCTTAGGGGTTCGGGACGGACAGCCGACGCCCCGCACGGGAACGAACCTCCGTTCTCCGGGACGGCCATTCCCTGAGTCGGCGGACGAAAGCCTCCCGCTTCCAGGCACAGCTGGCACCCATGCCACTCGTGGCCGGACAATTGAGTCGTGGCATCGCCTTCCACAAGCCACCAGAAACGGGATCGGGACACGGTTCGGCTAGCACACACGTAGCCCAGGACCAGAAACAAGGGGCTCGGGACACCCGACCCCACGCTGCCCGTGGACGGAAACACGTGTCGTGGCATCGCATTCGCCGTGCCGCTCGAGCTGGGACCCGGACCGCGGTGCTGCTACCACACAGGTCGCCGTGCAACAGAGCTTAGGGGTTCGCGACGGACAGCCGACGCCCCGAACGGAAACGACCCTCTGTCCTCCGGGACGGTCAGTCCCTGAGCCGGCGGACGAAAGCCTCCCGCTTCCAGGCACGGCTGGCACCCATGCCACTCGTGGACGGACAACCGTGTCCTGGCATCACTTTCCCCGTACCGCTCGAGGTGGGACCCAGACACGGTCCGGCTAGCATACACGTCGCCCAGGACCAGAAACACGGTGTTCGGGACAGCCGGCCGACGCTGCCCGTGGACGGAAACACGTGTCGAGCGATCGCTTTCGCCAAGCCGCTCGAGGTGGGACCCGAACCGCCATTCGACTGCTACACAGGTCGCCGTGCAACAGAGCTTAGGGGTTCGGGACAGACGGGCGCCGCCCCGCACGGGAACGAACCTCCGTTCTCCGGGACGGTCAGCCCCCGAGCCGGCGGACGACAGCCTCCCTCTTCCGGCACAGTTGGCACCCATTCCACTCGTGTCCGGAGAAACATGTCGTGGCATCGCCTTACCCGAGCCGCTCGAGGTGGGACCCAGACACGGTCCGGCTAGCACACACGTCGCCCAGGACCGGAAACAAGGGGCTCGGGACACCCGACCCCACGCTGCCCGTGGACGGAAACCCGTGTCGTGCGATCGCCATACCAGAGCCACCCGAGTTGCGATCCTGACCCCGTTGCGGCTAGCAAACACTTCGGCCGGGACCGGAGTCCTGGGGATCAGTACGTCCGGTTGCCGCCCCGCACGGGAACGCACCTCCGTTCTCCGGGACGGCCGGTCCCTGAGCCGGCGGACGAAAGCCTCCCGCTTCCAGGCACAGCTGGCACCCATGCCACTCGTGGCCGGACAATTGAGTCGTGGCATCGCCTTCCACAAGCCACCAGAAACGGGACCGGGACACGGTTCGGCTAGCACACACGTAGCCCAGGACCAGAAACAAGGGGCTCGGGACATCCGGCCCCACGCTGCCCGTGGACGGAAACACGTGTCGTGGCATCGCATTCGCCGTGCCGCTCGAGCTGCGACCCGGACCGCGGTGCTGCTACCACACAGGTCGCCGTGCAACAGAGCTTAGGGGTTCGCGACGGACAGCCGACGCCCCGAACGGAAACGACCCTCTGTCCTCCGGGACGGTCAGTCCCTGAGCCGGCGGACGAAAGCCTCCCGCTTCCAGGCACGGCTGGCACCCATGCCACTCGTGGACGGACAACCGTGTCCTGGCATCACTTTCCCCGTACCGCTCGAGGTGGGACCCAGACACGGTCCGGCAAGCACACACGTCGCCCAGGACCGGAAACAAGGGGCTCGGGACACCCGGACCCACGCTGCCCGTGGACGGACACCCGTGTCCTGCGATCGCCATAGCAGAACCACCCGAGGTGCGATCCTGACCCCGTTGCGGCTAGCAAACACTTCGGCCGGGACCGGAGTCCTGGGGCTCAGTACGTCCGGCTGCCGCCCCGCACGGGAACGAACCTCCGTTCTCCGGGACGGCCGGTCCCCGAGCCGGCAAACGACAGCCTCCCACTTCCCGGCACGGCTGGCACCCAAGCAGCTTGTGGCCGGTCACCCGTGTCGTGGCATCGCATTCGCCGTGCCGCTCGAGCTGGGACCCGGACCGCGGTGCTGCTACCACACAGATCGCCGTGCAGCAGAGCTTAGGGGTTCGGGACGGACAGCCGACGCCCTGCACGGGAACGAACCTCCGTTCTCCGGGACGGTCAGTCCCTGAGCCGGCGGACGAAAGCCTCCCGCTTCCAGGCACGGCTGGCACCCATGCCACTCGTGGACGGACAACCGTGTCCTGGCATCACTTTCCCCGTACCGCTCGAGGTGGGACCCAGACACGGTCCGGCAAGCACACACGTCGCCCAGGACCGGAAACAAGGGGCTCGGGACACCCGGACCCACGCTGCCCGTGGACGGACACCCGTGTCCTGCGATCGCCATAGCAGAACCACCCGAGGTGCGATCCTGACCCCGTTGCGGCTAGCAAACACTTCGGCCGGGACCGGAGTCCTGGGGCTCAGTACGTCCGGCTGCCGCCCCGCACGGGAACGAACCTCCGTTCTCCGGGACGGCCGGTCCCCGAGCCGGCAAACGACAGCCTCCCACTTCCCGGCACGGCTGGCACCCAAGCAGCTTGTGGCCGGTCACCCGTGTCGTGGCATCGCATTCGCCGTGCCGCTCGAGCTGGGACCCGGACCGCGGTGCTGCTACCACACAGGTCGCCGTGCAGCAGCGCTTAGGGGTTCGGGACGGACAGCCGACGCCCCGCACGGGAACGAACCTCCGTTCTCCGGGACGGTCAGTCCCTGAGCCGGCGGACGAAAGCCTCCCGCTTCCAGGCACAGCTGGCACCCATGCCACTCGTGGCCGGACAATTGAGTCGTGGCATCGCCTTCCACAAGCCACCAGAAACGGGACCGGGACACGGTCCGGCTAGCACACACGTCGCCCAGGACCAGAAACACGGTGTTCGGGACACCCGGCCGACGCTGCCCGTGGACGGAAACACGTGTCGAGCGATCGCTTTCGCCATGCCGCTCGAGGTGGGACCCGAACCGCCATTCGGCTGCTACACAGGTCGCCGTGCAACAGAGCTTAGGGGTTCGGGACAGACGGGCGCCGCCCCGCACGGGAACGAACCTCCGTTCTCCGGGACGGTCAGCCCCCGAGCCGGCGGACGACAGCCTCCCTCTTCCGGCACAGTTGGCACCCATTCCACTCGTGTCCGGAGAAACATGTCGTGGCATCGCCTTACCCGAGCCGCTCGAGGTGGGACCCAGACACGGTCCGGCTAGCACACACGTCGCCCAGGACCGGAAACAAGGGGCTCGGGACACCCGGCCCCACGCTGCCCGTGGACGGAAACCCGTGTCGTGCGATCGCCATACCAGAGCCACCCGAGTTGCGATCCTGACCCCGTTGCGGCTAGCAAACACTTCGGCCGGGACCGGAGTCCTGGGGATCAGTACGTCCGGCTGCCGCCCCGCACGGGAACGCACCTCCGTTCTCCGGGACGGCCGGTCCCTGAGCCGGCGGACGAAAGCCTCCCGCTTCCAGGCACAGCTGGCACCCATGCCACTCGTGGCCGGACAATTGAGTCGTGGCATCGCCTTCCACAAGCCACCAGAAACGGGACCGGGACACGGTTCGGCTAGCACACACGTAGCCCAGGACCAGAAACAAGGGGCTCGGGACATCCGGCCCCACGCTGCCCGTGGACGGAAACACGTGTCGTGGCATCGCATTCGCCGTGCCGCTCGAGGTGGGACCCAGACACGGTCCGGCTAGCACACACGTAGCCCAGGACCAGAAACACGGTGTTCGGGACACCCGGCCGACGCTGCCCGTGGACGGAAACACGTGTCGAGCGATCGCTTTCGCCATGCCGCTCGAGGTGGGACCCGAACCGCCATTCGGCTGCTACACAGGTCGCCGTGCAACAGAGCTTAGGGCTTCGGGACAGACGGGCGCCGCCCCGAACGGAAACGACCCTCTGTCCTCCGGGACGGTCAGTCCCTGAGCCGGCGGACGAAAGCCTCCCGCTTCCAGGCACGGCTGGCACCCATGCCACTCGTGGCCGGACAACCGTGTCCTGGCATCACTTTCCCCGTACCGCTCGAGGTGGGACCCAGACACGGTCCGGCTAGCACACTCGTCGCCCAGGACCGGAAACAAGGGGCTCGGGACATCCGGCCCCACGCTGCCCGTGGAGGGACTCCCGTGTCCTGCGATCGCATTCGACGTGCCGCTCGAGCTGGGACCCGGACCGCGGTGCTGCTACCACACAGGTCGCCGTGCAGCAGAGCTTAGGGGTTCGGGACGGACAGCCGACGCCCCGCACGGGAACGAACCTCCGTTCTCCGGGACGGCCATTCCCTGAGTCGGCGGACGAAAGCCTCCCGCTTCCAGGCACAGCTGGCACCCATGCCACTCGTGGCCGGACAATTGAGTCGTGGCATCGCCTTCCACAAGCCACCAGAAACGGGATCGGGACACGGTTCGGCTAGCACACACGTAGCCCAGGACCAGAAACAAGGGGCTCGGGACACCCGACCCCACGCTGCCCGTGGACGGAAACACGTGTCGTGGCATCGCATTCGCCGTGCCGCTCGAGCTGGGACCCGGACCGCGGTGCTGCTACCACACAGGTCGCCGTGCAACAGAGCTTAGGGGTTCGCGACGGACAGCCGACGCCCCGAACGGAAACGACCCTCTGTCCTCCGGGACGGTCAGTCCCTGAGCCGGCGGACGAAAGCCTCCCGCTTCCAGGCACGGCTGGCACCCATGCCACTCGTGGACGGACAACCGTGTCCTGGCATCACTTTCCCCGTACCGCTCGAGGTGGGACCCAGACACGGTCCGGCTAGCATACACGTCGCCCAGGACCAGAAACACGGTGTTCGGGACAGCCGGCCGACGCTGCCCGTGGACGGAAACACGTGTCGAGCGATCGCTTTCGCCAAGCCGCTCGAGGTGGGACCCGAACCGCCATTCGACTGCTACACAGGTCGCCGTGCAACAGAGCTTAGGGGTTCGGGACAGACGGGCGCCGCCCCGCACGGGAACGAACCTCCGTTCTCCGGGACGGTCAGCCCCCGAGCCGGCGGACGACAGCCTCCCTCTTCCGGCACAGTTGGCACCCATTCCACTCGTGTCCGGAGAAACATGTCGTGGCATCGCCTTACCCGAGCCGCTCGAGGTGGGACCCAGACACGGTCCGGCTAGCACACACGTCGCCCAGGACCGGAAACAAGGGGCTCGGGACACCCGACCCCACGCTGCCCGTGGACGGAAACCCGTGTCGTGCGATCGCCATACCAGAGCCACCCGAGTTGCGATCCTGACCCCGTTGCGGCTAGCAAACACTTCGGCCGGGACCGGAGTCCTGGGGATCAGTACGTCCGGTTGCCGCCCCGCACGGGAACGCACCTCCGTTCTCCGGGACGGCCGGTCCCTGAGCCGGCGGACGAAAGCCTCCCGCTTCCAGGCACAGCTGGCACCCATGCCACTCGTGGCCGGACAATTGAGTCGTGGCATCGCCTTCCACAAGCCACCAGAAACGGGACCGGGACACGGTTCGGCTAGCACACACGTAGCCCAGGACCAGAAACAAGGGGCTCGGGACATCCGGCTCCACGCTGCCCGTGGAGGGACTCCCGTGTCCTGCGATCGCATTCGACGTGCCGCTCGAGGTGGGACCCGGACCGCGGTGCTGCTACCACACAGGTCGCCGTGCAACAGAGCTTAGGGGTTCGGGACGGACGGGCGCCGCTCCGCACGGGATCGAACCTCTGTCCTCCGGGACGGTCAGTCCCTGAGCCGGCGGACGAAAGCCTCCCGCTTCCAGGCACAGCTGGCACCCATGCCACTCGTGGCCGGACAATTGAGTCGTGGCATCGCCTTCCACAAGCCACCAGAAACGGGACCCAGACACGGTTCGGCTAGCACACACGTAGCCCAGGACCAGAAACAAGGGGCTCGGGACACCCGACCCCACGCTGCCCGTGGACGGAAACACGTGTCGTGGCATCGCATTCGCCGTGCCGCTCGAGCTGGGACCCGGACCGCGGTGCTGCTACCACACAGGTCGCCGTGCAAAAGAGCTTACGGGTTCGCGACGGATAGCAGACGCCCCGAACGGAAACGAACCTCTGTCCTCCGGGACGGTCAGTCCCTGAGCCGGCGGACGAAAGCCTCCCGCTTCCAGGCATGGCTGGCACCCATGCCACTCGTGGCCGGACAACCGTGTCCTGGCATCACTTTCCCCGTACCGCTCGAGGTGGGACCCAGACACGGTCCGGCTAGCACACACGTAGCCCAGGACCAGAAACACGGTGTTCGGGACACCCGGCCGACGCTGCCCGTGGACGGAAACACGTGTCGAGCGATCGCTTTCGCCATGCCGCTCGAGGTGGGACCCGAACCGCCATTCGGCTGCTACACAGGTCGCCGTGCAACAGAGCTTAGGGCTTCGGGACAGACGGGCGCCGCCCCGAACGGAAACGACCCTCTGTCCTCCGGGACGGTCAGTCCCTGAGCCGGCGGACGAAAGCCTCCCGCTTCCAGGCACGGCTGGCACCCATGCCACTCGTGGCCGGACAACCGTGTCCTGGCATCACTTTCCCCGTACCGCTCGAGGTGGGACCCAGACACGGTCCGGCTAGCACACTCGTCGCCCAGGACCGGAAACAAGGGGCTCGGGACATCCGGCCCCACGCTGCCCGTGGAGGGACTCCCGTGTCCTGCGATCGCATTCGACGTGCCGCTCGAGCTGGGACCCGGACCGCGGTGCTGCTACCACACAGGTCGCCGTGCAGCAGAGCTTAGGGGTTCGGGACGGACAGCCGACGCCCCGCACGGGAACGAACCTCCGTTCTCCGGGACGGCCATTCCCTGAGTCGGCGGACGAAAGCCTCCCGCTTCCAGGCACAGCTGGCACCCATGCCACTCGTGGCCGGACAATTGAGTCGTGGCATCGCCTTCCACAAGCCACCAGAAACGGGATCGGGACACGGTTCGGCTAGCACACACGTAGCCCAGGACCAGAAACAAGGGGCTCGGGACACCCGACCCCACGCTGCCCGTGGACGGAAACACGTGTCGTGGCATCGCATTCGCCGTGCCGCTCGAGCTGGGACCCGGACCGCGGTGCTGCTACCACACAGGTCGCCGTGCAACAGAGCTTAGGGGTTCGCGACGGACAGCCGACGCCCCGAACGGAAACGACCCTCTGTCCTCCGGGACGGTCAGTCCCTGAGCCGGCGGACGAAAGCCTCCCGCTTCCAGGCACGGCTGGCACCCATGCCACTCGTGGACGGACAACCGTGTCCTGGCATCACTTTCCCCGTACCGCTCGAGGTGGGACCCAGACACGGTCCGGCTAGCATACACGTCGCCCAGGACCAGAAACACGGTGTTCGGGACAGCCGGCCGACGCTGCCCGTGGACGGAAACACGTGTCGAGCGATCGCTTTCGCCAAGCCGCTCGAGGTGGGACCCGAACCGCCATTCGACTGCTACACAGGTCGCCGTGCAACAGAGCTTAGGGGTTCGGGACAGACGGGCGCCGCCCCGCACGGGAACGAACCTCCGTTCTCCGGGACGGTCAGCCCCCGAGCCGGCGGACGACAGCCTCCCTCTTCCGGCACAGTTGGCACCCATTCCACTCGTGTCCGGAGAAACATGTCGTGGCATCGCCTTACCCGAGCCGCTCGAGGTGGGACCCAGACACGGTCCGGCTAGCACACACGTCGCCCAGGACCGGAAACAAGGGGCTCGGGACACCCGACCCCACGCTGCCCGTGGACGGAAACCCGTGTCGTGCGATCGCCATACCAGAGCCACCCGAGTTGCGATCCTGACCCCGTTGCGGCTAGCAAACACTTCGGCCGGGACCGGAGTCCTGGGGATCAGTACGTCCGGTTGCCGCCCCGCACGGGAACGCACCTCCGTTCTCCGGGACGGCCGGTCCCTGAGCCGGCGGACGAAAGCCTCCCGCTTCCAGGCACAGCTGGCACCCATGCCACTCGTGGCCGGACAATTGAGTCGTGGCATCGCCTTCCACAAGCCACCAGAAACGGGACCGGGACACGGTTCGGCTAGCACACACGTAGCCCAGGACCAGAAACAAGGGGCTCGGGACATCCGGCCCCACGCTGCCCGTGGACGGAAACACGTGTCGTGGCATCGCATTCGCCGTGCCGCTCGAGCTGCGACCCGGACCGCGGTGCTGCTACCACACAGGTCGCCGTGCAACAGAGCTTAGGGGTTCGCGACGGACAGCCGACGCCCCGAACGGAAACGACCCTCTGTCCTCCGGGACGGTCAGTCCCTGAGCCGGCGGACGAAAGCCTCCCGCTTCCAGGCACGGCTGGCACCCATGCCACTCGTGGACGGACAACCGTGTCCTGGCATCACTTTCCCCGTACCGCTCGAGGTGGGACCCAGACACGGTCCGGCAAGCACACACGTCGCCCAGGACCGGAAACAAGGGGCTCGGGACACCCGGACCCACGCTGCCCGTGGACGGACACCCGTGTCCTGCGATCGCCATAGCAGAACCACCCGAGGTGCGATCCTGACCCCGTTGCGGCTAGCAAACACTTCGGCCGGGACCGGAGTCCTGGGGCTCAGTACGTCCGGCTGCCGCCCCGCACGGGAACGAACCTCCGTTCTCCGGGACGGCCGGTCCCCGAGCCGGCAAACGACAGCCTCCCACTTCCCGGCACGGCTGGCACCCAAGCAGCTTGTGGCCGGTCACCCGTGTCGTGGCATCGCATTCGCCGTGCCGCTCGAGCTGGGACCCGGACCGCGGTGCTGCTACCACACAGATCGCCGTGCAGCAGAGCTTAGGGGTTCGGGACGGACAGCCGACGCCCTGCACGGGAACGAACCTCCGTTCTCCGGGACGGTCAGTCCCTGAGCCGGCGGACGAAAGCCTCCCGCTTCCAGGCACGGCTGGCACCCATGCCACTCGTGGACGGACAACCGTGTCCTGGCATCACTTTCCCCGTACCGCTCGAGGTGGGACCCAGACACGGTCCGGCAAGCACACACGTCGCCCAGGACCGGAAACAAGGGGCTCGGGACACCCGGACCCACGCTGCCCGTGGACGGACACCCGTGTCCTGCGATCGCCATAGCAGAACCACCCGAGGTGCGATCCTGACCCCGTTGCGGCTAGCAAACACTTCGGCCGGGACCGGAGTCCTGGGGCTCAGTACGTCCGGCTGCCGCCCCGCACGGGAACGAACCTCCGTTCTCCGGGACGGCCGGTCCCCGAGCCGGCAAACGACAGCCTCCCACTTCCCGGCACGGCTGGCACCCAAGCAGCTTGTGGCCGGTCACCCGTGTCGTGGCATCGCATTCGCCGTGCCGCTCGAGCTGGGACCCGGACCGCGGTGCTGCTACCACACAGGTCGCCGTGCAGCAGCGCTTAGGGGTTCGGGACGGACAGCCGACGCCCCGCACGGGAACGAACCTCCGTTCTCCGGGACGGTCAGTCCCTGAGCCGGCGGACGAAAGCCTCCCGCTTCCAGGCACAGCTGGCACCCATGCCACTCGTGGCCGGACAATTGAGTCGTGGCATCGCCTTCCACAAGCCACCAGAAACGGGACCGGGACACGGTCCGGCTAGCACACACGTCGCCCAGGACCAGAAACACGGTGTTCGGGACACCCGGCCGACGCTGCCCGTGGACGGAAACACGTGTCGAGCGATCGCTTTCGCCATGCCGCTCGAGGTGGGACCCGAACCGCCATTCGGCTGCTACACAGGTCGCCGTGCAACAGAGCTTAGGGGTTCGGGACAGACGGGCGCCGCCCCGCACGGGAACGAACCTCCGTTCTCCGGGACGGTCAGCCCCCGAGCCGGCGGACGACAGCCTCCCTCTTCCGGCACAGTTGGCACCCATTCCACTCGTGTCCGGAGAAACATGTCGTGGCATCGCCTTACCCGAGCCGCTCGAGGTGGGACCCAGACACGGTCCGGCTAGCACACACGTCGCCCAGGACCGGAAACAAGGGGCTCGGGACACCCGGCCCCACGCTGCCCGTGGACGGAAACCCGTGTCGTGCGATCGCCATACCAGAGCCACCCGAGTTGCGATCCTGACCCCGTTGCGGCTAGCAAACACTTCGGCCGGGACCGGAGTCCTGGGGATCAGTACGTCCGGCTGCCGCCCCGCACGGGAACGCACCTCCGTTCTCCGGGACGGCCGGTCCCTGAGCCGGCGGACGAAAGCCTCCCGCTTCCAGGCACAGCTGGCACCCATGCCACTCGTGGCCGGACAATTGAGTCGTGGCATCGCCTTCCACAAGCCACCAGAAACGGGACCGGGACACGGTTCGGCTAGCACACACGTAGCCCAGGACCAGAAACAAGGGGCTCGGGACATCCGGCCCCACGCTGCCCGTGGACGGAAACACGTGTCGTGGCATCGCATTCGCCGTGCCGCTCGAGCTGGGACCCGGACCGCGGTGCTGCTACCACACAGGTCGCCGTGCAACAGAGCTTAGGGGTTCGGGACGGACAGCCGACGCCCCGCACGGGAACGAACCTCCGTTCTCCGGGACGGTCAGTCCCTGAGCCGGCGGACGAAAGCCTCCCGCTTCCAGGCACGGCTGGCACCCATGCCACTCGTGGCCGGACAACCGTGTCCTGGCATCACTTTCCCCGTACCGCTCGAGGTGGGACCCAGACACGGTCCGGCTAGCACACTCGTCGCCCAGGACCGGAAACAAGGGGCTCGGGACATCCGGCCCCACGCTGCCCGTGGACGGACACCCGTGTCCTGCGATCGCCATACCAGAGCCGCCCGAGGTGCGATCCTGACCCCGTTGCGGCTAGCAAACACTTCGGCCGGGACCGGAGTCCTGGGGCTCAGTACGTCCGGCTGCCGCCCCGCACGGGAACGAACCTCCGTTCTCCGGGACGGCCGGTCCGCGAGCCGGCAAACGACAGCCTCCCACTTCCCGGCACGGCTGGCACCCAAGCAGCTTGTGGCCGGTCACCCGTGTCGTGGCATCGCCTTACCCGAGCCGCTCGAGGTGGGACCCAGACACGGTCCGGCTAGCACACACGTCGCCCAGGACCGGAAACAAGGGGCTCGGGACAGCCGGCCCCACGCTGCCCGTGGAGGGACTCCCGTGTCCTGCGATCGCATTCGACGTGCCGCTCGAGGTGGGACCCGGACCGCGGTGCTGCTACCACACAGGTCGCCGTGCAGCAGAGCTTAGGGGTTCGGGACGGACAGCCGACGCCCCGCACGGGAACGAACCTCCGTTCTCCGGGACGGCCATTCCCTGAGCCGGCGGACGAAAGGCTCCCGCTTCCAGGCACAGCTGGCACCCATGCCACTCGTGGCCGGACAATTGAGTCGTGGCATCGCCTTCCACAAGCCACCAGAAACGGGATCGGGACACGGTTCGGCTAGCACACACGTAGCCCAGGACCAGAAACAAGGGGCTCGGGACACCCGACCCCACGCTGCCCGTGGACGGAAACACGTGTCGTGGCATCGCATTCGCCGTGCCGCTCGAGCTGGGACCCGGACCGCGGTGCTGCTACCACACAGATCGCCGTGCAGCAGAGCTTAGGGGTTCGGGACGGACAGCCGACGCCCCGCACGGGAACGAACCTCCGTTCTCCGGGACGGTCAGTCCCTGAGCCGGCGGACGAAAGCCTCCCGCTTCCAGGCACGGCTGGCACCCATGCCACTCGTGGACGGACAACCGTGTCCTGGCATCACTTTCCCCGTACCGCTCGAGGTGGGACCCAGACACGGTCCGGCTAGCACACTCGTCGCCCAGGACCGGAAACAAGGGGCTCGGGACATCCGGCCCCACGCTGCCCGTGGAGGGACTCCCGTGTCCTGCGATCGCATTCGACGTGCCGCTCGAGCTGGGACCCGGACCGCGGTGCTGCTACCACACAGGTCGCCGTGCAGCAGAGCTTAGGGGTTCGGGACGGACAGCCGACGCCCCGCACGGGAACGAACCTCCGTTCTCCGGGACGGCCATTCCCTGAGTCGGCGGACGAAAGCCTCCCGCTTCCAGGCACAGCTGGCACCCATGCCACTCGTGGCCGGACAATTGAGTCGTGGCATCGCCTTCCACAAGCCACCAGAAACGGGATCGGGACACGGTTCGGCTAGCACACACGTAGCCCAGGACCAGAAACAAGGGGCTCGGGACACCCGACCCCACGCTGCCCGTGGACGGAAACACGTGTCGTGGCATCGCATTCGCCGTGCCGCTCGAGCTGGGACCCGGACCGCGGTGCTGCTACCACACAGGTCGCCGTGCAACAGAGCTTAGGGGTTCGCGACGGACAGCCGACGCCCCGAACGGAAACGACCCTCTGTCCTCCGGGACGGTCAGTCCCTGAGCCGGCGGACGAAAGCCTCCCGCTTCCAGGCACGGCTGGCACCCATGCCACTCGTGGACGGACAACCGTGTCCTGGCATCACTTTCCCCGTACCGCTCGAGGTGGGACCCAGACACGGTCCGGCTAGCATACACGTCGCCCAGGACCAGAAACACGGTGTTCGGGACAGCCGGCCGACGCTGCCCGTGGACGGAAACACGTGTCGAGCGATCGCTTTCGCCAAGCCGCTCGAGGTGGGACCCGAACCGCCATTCGACTGCTACACAGGTCGCCGTGCAACAGAGCTTAGGGCTTCGGGACAGACGGGCGCCGCCCCGCACGGGAACGAACCTCCGTTCTCCGGGACGGTCAGCCCCCGAGCCGGCGGACGACAGCCTCCCTCTTCCGGCACAGTTGGCACCCATTCCACTCGTGTCCGGAGAAACATGTCGTGGCATCGCCTTACCCGAGCCGCTCGAGGTGGGACCCAGACACGGTCCGGCTAGCACACACGTCGCCCAGGACCGGAAACAAGGGGCTCGGGACACCCGACCCCACGCTGCCCGTGGACGGAAACCCGTGTCGTGCGATCGCCATACCAGAGCCACCCGAGTTGCGATCCTGACCCCGTTGCGGCTAGCAAACACTTCGGCCGGGACCGGAGTCCTGGGGATCAGTACGTCCGGTTGCCGCCCCGCACGGGAACGCACCTCCGTTCTCCGGGACGGCCGGTCCCTGAGCCGGCGGACGAAAGCCTCCCGCTTCCAGGCACAGCTGGCACCCATGCCACTCGTGGCCGGACAATTGAGTCGTGGCATCGCCTTCCACAAGCCACCAGAAACGGGACCGGGACACGGTTCGGCTAGCACACACGTAGCCCAGGACCAGAAACAAGGGGCTCGGGACATCCGGCCCCACGCTGCCCGTGGACGGAAACACGTGTCGTGGCATCGCATTCGCCGTGCCGCTCGAGCTGCGACCCGGACCGCGGTGCTGCTACCACACAGGTCGCCGTGCAACAGAGCTTAGGGGTTCGCGACGGACAGCCGACGCCCCGAACGGAAACGACCCTCTGTCCTCCGGGACGGTCAGTCCCTGAGCCGGCGGACGAAAGCCTCCCGCTTCCAGGCACGGCTGGCACCCATGCCACTCGTGGACGGACAACCGTGTCCTGGCATCACTTTCCCCGTACCGCTCGAGGTGGGACCCAGACACGGTCCGGCAAGCACACACGTCGCCCAGGACCGGAAACAAGGGGCTCGGGACACCCGGACCCACGCTGCCCGTGGACGGACACCCGTGTCCTGCGATCGCCATAGCAGAACCACCCGAGGTGCGATCCTGACCCCGTTGCGGCTAGCAAACACTTCGGCCGGGACCGGAGTCCTGGGGCTCAGTACGTCCGGCTGCCGCCCCGCACGGGAACGAACCTCCGTTCTCCGGGACGGCCGGTCCCCGAGCCGGCAAACGACAGCCTCCCACTTCCCGGCACGGCTGGCACCCAAGCAGCTTGTGGCCGGTCACCCGTGTCGTGGCATCGCATTCGCCGTGCCGCTCGAGCTGGGACCCGGACCGCGGTGCTGCTACCACACAGATCGCCGTGCAGCAGAGCTTAGGGGTTCGGGACGGACAGCCGACGCCCTGCACGGGAACGAACCTCCGTTCTCCGGGACGGTCAGTCCCTGAGCCGGCGGACGAAAGCCTCCCGCTTCCAGGCACAGCTGGCACCCATGCCACTCGTGGCCGGACAATTGAGTCGTGGCATCGCCTTCCACAAGCCACCAGAAACGGGACCGGGACACGGTTCGGCTAGCACACACGTAGCCCAGGACCAGAAACAAGGGGCTCGGGACATCCGGCCCCACGCTGCCCGTGGAGGGACTCCCGTGTCCTGCGATCGCATTCGACGTGCCGCTCGAGGTGGGACCCGGACCGCGGTGCTGCTACCACACAGGTCGCCGTGCAACAGAGCTTAGGGGTTCGGGACGGACGGGCGCCGCTCCGCACGGGATCGAACCTCTGTCCTCCGGGACGGTCAGTCCCTGAGCCGGCGGACGAAAGCCTCCCGCTTCCAGGCACAGCTGGCACCCATGCCACTCGTGGCCGGACAATTGAGTCGTGGCATCGCCTTCCACAAGCCACCAGAAACGGGACCCAGACACGGTTCGGCTAGCACACACGTAGCCCAGGACCAGAAACAAGGGGCTCGGGACACCCGACCCCACGCTGCCCGTGGACGGAAACACGTGTCGTGGCATCGCATTCGCCGTGCCGCTCGAGCTGGGACCCGGACCGCGGTGCTGCTACCACACAGGTCGCCGTGCAAAAGAGCTTAGGGGTTCGCGACGGATAGCAGACGCCCCGAACGGAAACGAACCTCTGTCCTCCGGGACGGTCAGTCCCTGAGCCGGCGGACGAAAGCCTCCCGCTTCCAGGCATGGCTGGCACCCATGCCACTCGTGGCCGGACAACCGTGTCCTGGCATCACTTTCCCCGTACCGCTCGAGGTGGGACCCAGACACGGTCCGGCTAGCACACACGTAGCCCAGGACCAGAAACACGGTGTTCGGGACACCCGGCCGACGCTGCCCGTGGACGGAAACACGTGTCGAGCGATCGCTTTCGCCATGCCGCTCGAGGTGGGACCCGAACCGCCATTCGGCTGCTACACAGGTCGCCGTGCAACAGAGCTTAGGGCTTCGGGACAGACGGGCGCCGCCCCGAACGGAAACGACCCTCTGTCCTCCGGGACGGTCAGTCCCTGAGCCGGCGGACGAAAGCCTCCCGCTTCCAGGCACGGCTGGCACCCATGCCACTCGTGGACGGACAACCGTGTCCTGGCATCACTTTCCCCGTACCGCTCGAGGTGGGACCCAGACACGGTCCGGCAAGCACACACGTCGCCCAGGACCGGAAACAAGGGGCTCGGGACACCCGGACCCACGCTGCCCGTGGACGGACACCCGTGTCCTGCGATCGCCATAGCAGAACCACCCGAGGTGCGATCCTGACCCCGTTGCGGCTAGCAAACACTTCGGCCGGGACCGGAGTCCTGGGGCTCAGTACGTCCGGCTGCCGCCCCGCACGGGAACGAACCTCCGTTCTCCGGGACGGCCGGTCCCCGAGCCGGCAAACGACAGCCTCCCACTTCCCGGCACGGCTGGCACCCAAGCAGCTTGTGGCCGGTCACCCGTGTCGTGGCATCGCATTCGCCGTGCCGCTCGAGCTGGGACCCGGACCGCGGTGCTGCTACCACACAGATCGCCGTGCAGCAGAGCTTAGGGGTTCGGGACGGACAGCCGACGCCCCGCACGGGAACGAACCTCCGTTCTCCGGGACGGTCAGTCCCTGAGCCGGCGGACGAAAGCCTCCCGCTTCCAGGCACGGCTGGCACCCATGCCACTCGTGGACGGACAACCGTGTCCTGGCATCACTTTCCCCGTACCGCTCGAGGTGGGACCCAGACACGGTCCGGCTAGCACACTCGTCGCCCAGGACCGGAAACAAGGGGCTCGGGACATCCGGCCCCACGCTGCCCGTGGAGGGACTCCCGTGTCCTGCGATCGCATTCGACGTGCCGCTCGAGCTGGGACCCGGACCGCGGTGCTGCTACCACACAGGTCGCCGTGCAGCAGAGCTTAGGGGTTCGGGACGGACAGCCGACGCCCCGCACGGGAACGAACCTCCGTTCTCCGGGACGGCCATTCCCTGAGTCGGCGGACGAAAGCCTCCCGCTTCCAGGCACAGCTGGCACCCATGCCACTCGTGGCCGGACAATTGAGTCGTGGCATCGCCTTCCACAAGCCACCAGAAACGGGATCGGGACACGGTTCGGCTAGCACACACGTAGCCCAGGACCAGAAACAAGGGGCTCGGGACACCCGACCCCACGCTGCCCGTGGACGGAAACACGTGTCGTGGCATCGCATTCGCCGTGCCGCTCGAGCTGGGACCCGGACCGCGGTGCTGCTACCACACAGGTCGCCGTGCAACAGAGCTTAGGGGTTCGCGACGGACAGCCGACGCCCCGAACGGAAACGACCCTCTGTCCTCCGGGACGGTCAGTCCCTGAGCCGGCGGACGAAAGCCTCCCGCTTCCAGGCACGGCTGGCACCCATGCCACTCGTGGACGGACAACCGTGTCCTGGCATCACTTTCCCCGTACCGCTCGAGGTGGGACCCAGACACGGTCCGGCTAGCATACACGTCGCCCAGGACCAGAAACACGGTGTTCGGGACAGCCGGCCGACGCTGCCCGTGGACGGAAACACGTGTCGAGCGATCGCTTTCGCCAAGCCGCTCGAGGTGGGACCCGAACCGCCATTCGACTGCTACACAGGTCGCCGTGCAACAGAGCTTAGGGCTTCGGGACAGACGGGCGCCGCCCCGCACGGGAACGAACCTCCGTTCTCCGGGACGGTCAGCCCCCGAGCCGGCGGACGACAGCCTCCCTCTTCCGGCACAGTTGGCACCCATTCCACTCGTGTCCGGAGAAACATGTCGTGGCATCGCCTTACCCGAGCCGCTCGAGGTGGGACCCAGACACGGTCCGGCTAGCACACACGTCGCCCAGGACCGGAAACAAGGGGCTCGGGACACCCGACCCCACGCTGCCCGTGGACGGAAACCCGTGTCGTGCGATCGCCATACCAGAGCCACCCGAGTTGCGATCCTGACCCCGTTGCGGCTAGCAAACACTTCGGCCGGGACCGGAGTCCTGGGGATCAGTACGTCCGGTTGCCGCCCCGCACGGGAACGCACCTCCGTTCTCCGGGACGGCCGGTCCCTGAGCCGGCGGACGAAAGCCTCCCGCTTCCAGGCACAGCTGGCACCCATGCCACTCGTGGCCGGACAATTGAGTCGTGGCATCGCCTTCCACAAGCCACCAGAAACGGGACCGGGACACGGTTCGGCTAGCACACACGTAGCCCAGGACCAGAAACAAGGGGCTCGGGACATCCGGCCCCACGCTGCCCGTGGACGGAAACACGTGTCGTGGCATCGCATTCGCCGTGCCGCTCGAGCTGCGACCCGGACCGCGGTGCTGCTACCACACAGGTCGCCGTGCAAAAGAGCTTAGGGGTTCGCGACGGACAGCCGACGCCCCGAACGGAAACGACCCTCTGTCCTCCGGGACGGTCAGTCCCTGAGCCGGCGGACGAAAGCCTCCCGCTTCCAGGCACGGCTGGCACCCATGCCACTCGTGGACGGACAACCGTGTCCTGGCATCACTTTCCCCGTACCGCTCGAGGTGGGACCCAGACACGGTCCGGCAAGCACACACGTCGCCCAGGACCGGAAACAAGGGGCTCGGGACACCCGGACCCACGCTGCCCGTGGACGGACACCCGTGTCCTGCGATCGCCATAGCAGAACCACCCGAGGTGCGATCCTGACCCCGTTGCGGCTAGCAAACACTTCGGCCGGGACCGGAGTCTTGGGGCTCAGTACGTCCGGCTGCCGCCCCGCACGGGAACGAACCTCCGTTCTCCGGGACGGCCGGTCCCCGAGCCGGCAAACGACAGCCTCCCACTTCCCGGCACGGCTGGCACCCAAGCAGCTTGTGGCCGGACAATTGAGTCGTGGCATCGCCTTCCACAAGCCACCAGAAACGGGACCGGGACACGGTTCGGCTAGCACACACGTAGCCCAGGACCAGAAACAAGGGGCTCGGGACATCCGGCCCCACGCTGCCCGTGGAGGGACTCCCGTGTCCTGCGATCGCATTCGACGTGCCGCTCGAGGTGGGACCCGGACCGCGGTGCTGCTACCACACAGGTCGCCGTGCAACAGAGCTTAGGGGTTCGGGACGGACGGGCGCCGCTCCGCACGGGATCGAACCTCTGTCCTCCGGGACGGTCAGTCCCTGAGCCGGCGGACGAAAGCCTCCCGCTTCCAGGCACAGCTGGCACCCATGCCACTCGTGGCCGGACAACCGTGTCCTGGCATCACTTTCCCCGTACCGCTCGAGGTGGGACCCAGACACGGTCCGGCTAGCACACACGTAGCCCAGGACCAGAAACACGGTGTTCGGGACACCCGGCCGACGCTGCCCGTGGACGGAAACACGTGTCGAGCGATCGCTTTCGCCATGCCGCTCGAGGTGGGACCCGAACCGCCATTCGGCTGCTACACAGGTCGCCGTGCAACAGAGCTTAGGGCTTCGGGACAGACGGGCGCCGCCCCGAACGGAAACGACCCTCTGTCCTCCGGGACGGTCAGTCCCTGAGCCGGCGGACGAAAGCCTCCCGCTTCCAGGCACGGCTGGCACCCATGCCACTCGTGGACGGACAACCGTGTCCTGGCATCACTTTCCCCGTACCGCTCGAGGTGGGACCCAGACACGGTCCGGCAAGCACACACGTCGCCCAGGACCGGAAACAAGGGGCTCGGGACACCCGGACCCACGCTGCCCGTGGACGGACACCCGTGTCCTGCGATCGCCATAGCAGAACCACCCGAGGTGCGATCCTGACCCCGTTGCGGCTAGCAAACACTTCGGCCGGGACCGGAGTCCTGGGGCTCAGTACGTCCGGCTGCCGCCCCGCACGGGAACGAACCTCCGTTCTCCGGGACGGCCGGTCCCCGAGCCGGCAAACGACAGCCTCCCACTTCCCGGCACGGCTGGCACCCAAGCAGCTTGTGGCCGGTCACCCGTGTCGTGGCATCGCATTCGCCGTGCCGCTCGAGCTGGGACCCGGACCGCGGTGCTGCTACCACACAGGTCACCGTGCAGCAGAGCTTAGGGGTTCGGGACGGACAGCCGACGCCCCGCACGGGAACGAACCTCCGTTCTCCGGGACGGTCAGTCCCTGAGCCGGCGGACGAAAGCCTCCCGCTTCCAGGCACGGCTGGCACCCATGCCACTCGTGGCCGGACAACCGTGTCCTGGCATCACTTTCCCCGTACCGCTCGAGGTGGGACCCAGACACGGTCCAGCTAGCACACTCGTCGCCCAGGACCGGAAACAAGGGGCTCGGGACATCCGGCCCCACGCTGCCCGTGGAGGGACTCCCGTGTCCTGCGATCGCATTCGACGTGCCGCTCGAGCTGGGACCCGGACCGCGGTGCTGCTACCACACAGGTCGCCGTGCAACAGAGCTTAGGGGTTCGCGACGGACAGCCGACGCCCCGAACGGAAACGAACCTCCGTTCTCCGGGACGGTCAGTCCCTGAGCCGGCGGACGAAAGCCTCCCGCTTCCAGGCACAGCTGGCACCCATGCCACTCGTGGCCGGACAATTGAGTCGTGGCATCGCCTTCCACAAGCCACCAGAAACGGGACCGGGACACGGTCCGGCTAGCACACACGTCGCCCAGGACCAGAAACACGGTGTTCGGGACACCCGGCCGACGCTGCCCGTGGACGGAAACACGTGTCGAGCGATCGCTTTCGCCATGCCGCTCGAGGTGGGACCCGAACCGCCATTCGGCTGCTACACAGGTCGCCGTGCAACAGAGCTTAGGGGTTCGGGACAGACGGGCGCCGCCCCGCACGGGAACGAACCTCCGTTCTCCGGGACGGTCAGCCCCCGAGCCGGCGGACGACAGCCTCCCTCTTCCGGCACAGTTGGCACCCATTCCACTCGTGTCCGGAGAAACATGTCGTGGCATCGCCTTACCCGAGCCGCTCGAGGTGGGACCCAGACACGGTCCGGCTAGCACACACGTCGCCCAGGACCGGAAACAAGGGGCTCGGGACACCCGGCCCCACGCTGCCCGTGGACGGAAACCCGTGTCGTGCGATCGCCATACCAGAGCCACCCGAGTTGCGATCCTGACCCCGTTGCGGCTAGCAAACACTTCGGCCGGGACCGGAGTCCTGGGGATCAGTACGTCCGGCTGCCGCCCCGCACGGGAACGCACCTCCGTTCTCCGGGACGGCCGGTCCCTGAGCCGGCGGACGAAAGCCTCCCGCTTCCAGGCACAGCTGGCACCCATGCCACTCGTGGCCGGACAATTGAGTCGTGGCATCGCCTTCCACAAGCCACCAGAAACGGGACCGGGACACGGTTCGGCTAGCACACACGTAGCCCAGGACCAGAAACAAGGGGCTCGGGACATCCGGCCCCACGCTGCCCGTGGACGGAAACACGTGTCGTGGCATCGCATTCGCCGTGCCGCTCGAGCTGGGACCCGGACCGCGGTGCTGCTACCACACAGGTCGCCGTGCAACAGAGCTTAGGGGTTCGGGACGGACAGCCGACGCCCCGCACGGGAACGAACCTCCGTTCTCCGGGACGGTCAGTCCCTGAGCCGGCGGACGAAAGCCTCCCGCTTCCAGGCACGGCTGGCACCCATGCCACTCGTGGCCGGACAACCGTGTCCTGGCATCACTTTCCCCGTACCGCTCGAGGTGGGACCCAGACACGGTCCGGCTAGCACACTCGTCGCCCAGGACCGGAAACAAGGGGCTCGGGACATCCGGCCCCACGCTGCCCGTGGACGGACACCCGTGTCCTGCGATCGCCATACCAGAGCCGCCCGAGGTGCGATCCTGACCCCGTTGCGGCTAGCAAACACTTCGGCCGGGACCGGAGTCCTGGGGCTCAGTACGTCCGGCTGCCGCCCCGCACGGGAACGAACCTCCGTTCTCCGGGACGGCCGGTCCGCGAGCCGGCAAACGACAGCCTCCCACTTCCCGGCACGGCTGGCACCCAAGCAGCTTGTGGCCGGTCACCCGTGTCGTGGCATCGCCTTACCCGAGCCGCTCGAGGTGGGACCCAGACACGGTCCGGCTAGCACACACGTCGCCCAGGACCGGAAACAAGGGGCTCGGGACAGCCGGCCCCACGCTGCCCGTGGAGGGACTCCCGTGTCCTGCGATCGCATTCGACGTGCCGCTCGAGGTGGGACCCGGACCGCGGTGCTGCTACCACACAGGTCGCCGTGCAGCAGAGCTTAGGGGTTCGGGACGGACAGCCGACGCCCCGCACGGGAACGAACCTCCGTTCTCCGGGACGGCCATTCCCTGAGCCGGCGGACGAAAGGCTCCCGCTTCCAGGCACAGCTGGCACCCATGCCACTCGTGGCCGGACAATTGAGTCGTGGCATCGCCTTCCACAAGCCACCAGAAACGGGATCGGGACACGGTTCGGCTAGCACACACGTAGCCCAGGACCAGAAACAAGGGGCTCGGGACACCCGACCCCACGCTGCCCGTGGACGGAAACACGTGTCGTGGCATCGCATTCGCCGTGCCGCTCGAGCTGGGACCCGGACCGCGGTGCTGCTACCACACAGATCGCCGTGCAGCAGAGCTTAGGGGTTCGGGACGGACAGCCGACGCCCCGCACGGGAACGAACCTCCGTTCTCCGGGACGGTCAGTCCCTGAGCCGGCGGACGAAAGCCTCCCGCTTCCAGGCACGGCTGGCACCCATGCCACTCGTGGACGGACAACCGTGTCCTGGCATCACTTTCCCCGTACCGCTCGAGGTGGGACCCAGACACGGTCCGGCTAGCACACTCGTCGCCCAGGACCGGAAACAAGGGGCTCGGGACATCCGGCCCCACGCTGCCCGTGGAGGGACTCCCGTGTCCTGCGATCGCATTCGACGTGCCGCTCGAGCTGGGACCCGGACCGCGGTGCTGCTACCACACAGGTCGCCGTGCAGCAGAGCTTAGGGGTTCGGGACGGACAGCCGACGCCCCGCACGGGAACGAACCTCCGTTCTCCGGGACGGCCATTCCCTGAGTCGGCGGACGAAAGCCTCCCGCTTCCAGGCACAGCTGGCACCCATGCCACTCGTGGCCGGACAATTGAGTCGTGGCATCGCCTTCCACAAGCCACCAGAAACGGGATCGGGACACGGTTCGGCTAGCACACACGTAGCCCAGGACCAGAAACAAGGGGCTCGGGACACCCGACCCCAAGCTGCCCGTGGACGGAAACACGTGTCGTGGCATCGCATTCGCCGTGCCGCTCGAGCTGGGACCCGGACCGCGGTGCTGCTACCACACAGGTCGCCGTGCAACAGAGCTTAGGGGTTCGCGACGGACAGCCGACGCCCCGAACGGAAACGACCCTCTGTCCTCCGGGACGGTCAGTCCCTGAGCCGGCGGACGAAAGCCTCCCGCTTCCAGGCACGGCTGGCACCCATGCCACTCGTGGACGGACAACCGTGTCCTGGCATCACTTTCCCCGTACCGCTCGAGGTGGGACCCAGACACGGTCCGGCTAGCATACACGTCGCCCAGGACCAGAAACACGGTGTTCGGGACAGCCGGCCGACGCTGCCCGTGGACGGAAACACGTGTCGAGCGATCGCTTTCGCCAAGCCGCTCGAGGTGGGACCCGAACCGCCATTCGACTGCTACACAGGTCGCCGTGCAACAGAGCTTAGGGCTTCGGGACAGACGGGCGCCGCCCCGCACGGGAACGAACCTCCGTTCTCCGGGACGGTCAGCCCCCGAGCCGGCGGACGACAGCCTCCCTCTTCCGGCACAGTTGGCACCCATTCCACTCGTGTCCGGAGAAACATGTCGTGGCATCGCCTTACCCGAGCCGCTCGAGGTGGGACCCAGACACGGTCCGGCTAGCACACACGTCGCCCAGGACCGGAAACAAGGGGCTCGGGACACCCGACCCCACGCTGCCCGTGGACGGAAACCCGTGTCGTGCGATCGCCATACCAGAGCCACCCGAGTTGTGATCCTGACCCCGTTGCGGCTAGCAAACACTTCGGCCGGGACCGGAGTCCTGGGGATCAGTACGTCCGGTTGCCGCCCCGCACGGGAACGCACCTCCGTTCTCCGGGACGGCCGGTCCCTGAGCCGGCGGACGAAAGCCTCCCGCTTCCAGGCACAGCTGGCACCCATGCCACTCGTGGCCGGACAATTGAGTCGTGGCATCGCCTTCCACAAGCCACCAGAAACGGGACCGGGACACGGTTCGGCTAGCACACACGTAGCCCAGGACCAGAAACAAGGGGCTCGGGACATCCGGCCCCACGCTGCCCGTGGACGGAAACACGTGTCGTGGCATCGCATTCGCCGTGCCGCTCGAGCTGCGACCCGGACCGCGGTGCTGCTACCACACAGGTCGCCGTGCAACAGAGCTTAGGGGTTCGCGACGGACAGCCGACGCCCCGAACGGAAACGACCCTCTGTCCTCCGGGACGGTCAGTCCCTGAGCCGGCGGACGAAAGCCTCCCGCTTCCAGGCACGGCTGGCACCCATGCCACTCGTGGACGGACAACCGTGTCCTGGCATCACTTTCCCCGTACCGCTCGAGGTGGGACCCAGACACGGTCCGGCAAGCACACACGTCGCCCAGGACCGGAAACAAGGGGCTCGGGACACCCGGACCCACGCTGCCCGTGGACGGACACCCGTGTCCTGCGATCGCCATAGCAGAACCACCCGAGGTGCGATCCTGACCCCGTTGCGGCTAGCAAACACTTCGGCCGGGACCGGAGTCCTGGGGCTCAGTACGTCCGGCTGCCGCCCCGCACGGGAACGAACCTCCGTTCTCCGGGACGGCCGGTCCCCGAGCCGGCAAACGACAGCCTCCCACTTCCCGGCACGGCTGGCACCCAAGCAGCTTGTGGCCGGTCACCCGTGTCGTGGCATCGCATTCGCCGTGCCGCTCGAGCTGGGACCCGGACCGCGGTGCTGCTACCACACAGATCGCCGTGCAGCAGAGCTTAGGGGTTCGGGACGGACAGCCGACGCCCTGCACGGGAACGAACCTCCGTTCTCCGGGACGGTCAGTCCCTGAGCCGGCGGACGAAAGCCTCCCGCTTCCAGGCACAGCTGGCACCCATGCCACTCGTGGCCGGACAATTGAGTCGTGGCATCGCCTTCCACAAGCCACCAGAAACGGGACCGGGACACGGTTCGGCTAGCACACACGTAGCCCAGGACCAGAAACAAGGGGCTCGGGACATCCGGCCCCACGCTGCCCGTGGAGGGACTCCCGTGTCCTGCGATCGCATTCGACGTGCCGCTCGAGCTGGGACCCGGACCGCGGTGCTGCTACCACACAGGTCGCCGTGCAACAGAGCTTAGGGGTTCGGGACGGACGGGCGCCGCTCCGCACGGGATCGAACCTCTGTCCTCCGGGACGGTCAGTCCCTGAGCCGGCGGACGAAAGCCTCCCGCTTCCAGGCACAGCTGGCACCCATGCCACTCGTGGCCGGACAATTGAGTCGTGGCATCGCCTTCCACAAGCCACCAGAAACGGGACCCAGACACGGTTCGGCTAGCACACACGTAGCCCAGGACCAGAAACAAGGGGCTCGGGACACCCGACCCCACGCTGCCCGTGGACGGAAACACGTGTCGTGGCATCGCATTCGCCGTGCCGCTCGAGCTGGGACCCGGACCGCGGTGCTGCTACCACACAGGTCGCCGTGCAAAAGAGCTTAGGGGTTCGCGACGGATAGCAGACGCCCCGAACGGAAACGAACCTCTGTCCTCCGGGACGGTCAGTCCCTGAGCCGGCGGACGAAAGCCTCCCGCTTCCAGGCATGGCTGGCACCCATGCCACTCGTGGCCGGACAACCGTGTCCTGGCATCACTTTCCCCGTACCGCTCGAGGTGGGACCCAGACACGGTCCGGCTAGCACACACGTAGCCCAGGACCAGAAACACGGTGTTCGGGACACCCGGCCGACGCTGCCCGTGGACGGAAACACGTGTCGAGCGATCGCTTTCGCCATGCCGCTCGAGGTGGGACCCGAACCGCCATTCGGCTGCTACACAGGTCGCCGTGCAACAGAGCTTAGGGCTTCGGGACAGACGGGCGCCGCCCCGAACGGAAACGACCCTCTGTCCTCCGGGACGGTCAGTCCCTGAGCCGGCGGACGAAAGCCTCCCGCTTCCAGGCACGGCTGGCACCCATGCCACTCGTGGACGGACAACCGTGTCCTGGCATCACTTTCCCCGTACCGCTCGAGGTGGGACCCAGACACGGTCCGGCAAGCACACACGTCGCCCAGGACCGGAAACAAGGGGCTCGGGACACCCGGACCCACGCTGCCCGTGGACGGACACCCGTGTCCTGCGATCGCCATAGCAGAACCACCCGAGGTGCGATCCTGACCCCGTTGCGGCTAGCAAACACTTCGGCCGGGACCGGAGTCCTGGGGCTCAGTACGTCCGGCTGCCGCCCCGCACGGGAACGAACCTCCGTTCTCCGGGACGGCCGGTCCCCGAGCCGGCAAACGACAGCCTCCCACTTCCCGGCACGGCTGGCACCCAAGCAGCTTGTGGCCGGTCACCCGTGTCGTGGCATCGCATTCGCCGTGCCGCTCGAGCTGGGACCCGGACCGCGGTGCTGCTACCACACAGATCGCCGTGCAGCAGAGCTTAGGGGTTCGGGACGGACAGCCGACGCCCCGCACGGGAACGAACCTCCGTTCTCCGGGACGGTCAGTCCCTGAGCCGGCGGACGAAAGCCTCCCGCTTCCAGGCACGGCTGGCACCCATGCCACTCGTGGACGGACAACCGTGTCCTGGCATCACTTTCCCCGTACCGCTCGAGGTGGGACCCAGACACGGTCCGGCTAGCACACTCGTCGCCCAGGACCGGAAACAAGGGGCTCGGGACATCCGGCCCCACGCTGCCCGTGGAGGGACTCCCGTGTCCTGCGATCGCATTCGACGTGCCGCTCGAGCTGGGACCCGGACCGCGGTGCTGCTACCACACAGGTCGCCGTGCAGCAGAGCTTAGGGGTTCGGGACGGACAGCCGACGCCCCGCACGGGAACGAACCTCCGTTCTCCGGGACGGCCATTCCCTGAGTCGGCGGACGAAAGCCTCCCGCTTCCAGGCACAGCTGGCACCCATGCCACTCGTGGCCGGACAATTGAGTCGTGGCATCGCCTTCCACAAGCCACCAGAAACGGGATCGGGACACGGTTCGGCTAGCACACACGTAGCCCAGGACCAGAAACAAGGGGCTCGGGACACCCGACCCCACGCTGCCCGTGGACGGAAACACGTGTCGTGGCATCGCATTCGCCGTGCCGCTCGAGCTGGGACCCGGACCGCGGTGCTGCTACCACACAGGTCGCCGTGCAACAGAGCTTAGGGGTTCGCGACGGACAGCCGACGCCCCGAACGGAAACGACCCTCTGTCCTCCGGGACGGTCAGTCCCTGAGCCGGCGGACGAAAGCCTCCCGCTTCCAGGCACGGCTGGCACCCATGCCACTCGTGGACGGACAACCGTGTCCTGGCATCACTTTCCCCGTACCGCTCGAGGTGGGACCCAGACACGGTCCGGCTAGCATACACGTCGCCCAGGACCAGAAACACGGTGTTCGGGACAGCCGGCCGACGCTGCCCGTGGACGGAAACACGTGTCGAGCGATCGCTTTCGCCAAGCCGCTCGAGGTGGGACCCGAACCGCCATTCGACTGCTACACAGGTCGCCGTGCAACAGAGCTTAGGGGTTCGGGACAGACGGGCGCCGCCCCGCACGGGAACGAACCTCCGTTCTCCGGGACGGTCAGCCCCCGAGCCGGCGGACGACAGCCTCCCTCTTCCGGCACAGTTGGCACCCATTCCACTCGTGTCCGGAGAAACATGTCGTGGCATCGCCTTACCCGAGCCGCTCGAGGTGGGACCCAGACACGGTCCGGCTAGCACACACGTCGCCCAGGACCGGAAACAAGGGGCTCGGGACACCCGACCCCACGCTGCCCGTGGACGGAAACCCGTGTCGTGCGATCGCCATACCAGAGCCACCCGAGTTGCGATCCTGACCCCGTTGCGGCTAGCAAACACTTCGGCCGGGACCGGAGTCCTGGGGATCAGTACGTCCGGTTGCCGCCCCGCACGGGAACGCACCTCCGTTCTCCGGGACGGCCGGTCCCTGAGCCGGCGGACGAAAGCCTCCCGCTTCCAGGCACAGCTGGCACCCATGCCACTCGTGGCCGGACAATTGAGTCGTGGCATCGCCTTCCACAAGCCACCAGAAACGGGACCGGGACACGGTTCGGCTAGCACACACGTAGCCCAGGACCAGAAACAAGGGGCTCGGGACATCCGGCCCCACGCTGCCCGTGGACGGAAACACGTGTCGTGGCATCGCATTCGCCGTGCCGCTCGAGCTGCGACCCGGACCGCGGTGCTGCTACCACACAGGTCGCCGTGCAACAGAGCTTAGGGGTTCGCGACGGACAGCCGACGCCCCGAACGGAAACGACCCTCTGTCCTCCGGGACGGTCAGTCCCTGAGCCGGCGGACGAAAGCCTCCCGCTTCCAGGCACGGCTGGCACCCATGCCACTCGTGGACGGACAACCGTGTCCTGGCATCACTTTCCCCGTACCGCTCGAGGTGGGACCCAGACACGGTCCGGCAAGCACACACGTCGCCCAGGACCGGAAACAAGGGGCTCGGGACACCCGGACCCACGCTGCCCGTGGACGGACACCCGTGTCCTGCGATCGCCATAGCAGAACCACCCGAGGTGCGATCCTGACCCCGTTGCGGCTAGCAAACACTTCGGCCGGGACCGGAGTCTTGGGGCTCAGTACGTCCGGCTGCCGCCCCGCACGGGAACGAACCTCCGTTCTCCGGGACGGCCGGTCCCCGAGCCGGCAAACGACAGCCTCCCACTTCCCGGCACGGCTGGCACCCAAGCAGCTTGTGGCCGGTCACCCGTGTCGTGGCATCGCATTCGCCGTGCCGCTCGAGCTGGGACCCGGACCGCGGTGCTGCTACCACACAGATCGCCGTGCAGCAGAGCTTAGGGGTTCGGGACGGACAGCCGACGCCCTGCACGGGAACGAACCTCCGTTCTCCGGGACGGTCAGTCCCTGAGCCGGCGGACGAAAGCCTCCCGCTTCCAGGCACAGCTGGCACCCATGCCACTCGTGGCCGGACAATTGAGTCGTGGCATCGCCTTCCACAAGCCACCAGAAACGGGACCGGGACACGGTTCGGCTAGCACACACGTAGCCCAGGACCAGAAACAAGGGGCTCGGGACATCCGGCCCCACGCTGCCCGTGGAGGGACTCCCGTGTCCTGCGATCGCATTCGACGTGCCGCTCGAGGTGGGACCCGGACCGCGGTGCTGCTACCACACAGGTCGCCGTGCAACAGAGCTTAGGGGTTCGGGACGGACGGGCGCCGCTCCGCACGGGATCGAACCTCTGTCCTCCGGGACGGTCAGTCCCTGAGCCGGCGGACGAAAGCCTCCCGCTTCCAGGCACAGCTGGCACCCATGCCACTCGTGGCCGGACAATTGAGTCGTGGCATCGCCTTCCACAAGCCACCAGAAACGGGACCCAGACACGGTTCGGCTAGCACACACGTAGCCCAGGACCAGAAACAAGGGGCTCGGGACACCCGACCCCACGCTGCCCGTGGACGGAAACACGTGTCGTGGCATCGCATTCGCCGTGCCGCTCGAGCTGGGACACGGACCGCGGTGCTGCTACCACACAGGTCGCCGTGCAAAAGAGCTTACGGGTTCGCGACGGATAGCAGACGCCCCGAACGGAAACGAACCTCTGTCCTCCGGGACGGTCAGTCCCTGAGCCGGCGGACGAAAGCCTCCCGCTTCCAGGCATGGCTGGCACCCATGCCACTCGTGGCCGGACAACCGTGTCCTGGCATCACTTTCCCCGTACCGCTCGAGGTGGGACCCAGACACGGTCCGGCTAGCACACACGTAGCCCAGGACCAGAAACACGGTGTTCGGGACACCCGGCCGACGCTGCCCGTGGACGGAAACACGTGTCGAGCGATCGCTTTCGCCATGCCGCTCGAGGTGGGACCCGAACCGCCATTCGGCTGCTACACAGGTCGCCGTGCAACAGAGCTTAGGGCTTCGGGACAGACGGGCGCCGCCCCGAACGGAAACGACCCTCTGTCCTCCGGGACGGTCAGTCCCTGAGCCGGCGGACGAAAGCCTCCCGCTTCCAGGCACGGCTGGCACCCATGCCACTCGTGGACGGACAACCGTGTCCTGGCATCACTTTCCCCGTACCGCTCGAGGTGGGACCCAGACACGGTCCGGCAAGCACACACGTCGCCCAGGACCGGAAACAAGGGGCTCGGGACACCCGGACCCACGCTGCCCGTGGACGGACACCCGTGTCCTGCGATCGCCATAGCAGAACCACCCGAGGTGCGATCCTGACCCCGTTGCGGCTAGCAAACACTTCGGCCGGGACCGGAGTCCTGGGGCTCAGTACGTCCGGCTGCCGCCCCGCACGGGAACGAACCTCCGTTCTCCGGGACGGCCGGTCCCCGAGCCGGCAAACGACAGCCTCCCACTTCCCGGCACGGCTGGCACCCAAGCAGCTTGTGGCCGGTCACCCGTGTCGTGGCATCGCATTCGCCGTGCCGCTCGAGCTGGGACCCGGACCGCGGTGCTGCTACCACACAGGTCACCGTGCAGCAGAGCTTAGGGGTTCGGGACGGACAGCCGACGCCCCGCACGGGAACGAACCTCCGTTCTCCGGGACGGTCAGTCCCTGAGCCGGCGGACGAAAGCCTCCCGCTTCCAGGCACGGCTGGCACCCATGCCACTCGTGGCCGGACAACCGTGTCCTGGCATCACTTTCCCCGTACCGCTCGAGGTGGGACCCAGACACGGTCCAGCTAGCACACTCGTCGCCCAGGACCGGAAACAAGGGGCTCGGGACATCCGGCCCCACGCTGCCCGTGGAGGGACTCCCGTGTCCTGCGATCGCATTCGACGTGCCGCTCGAGCTGGGACCCGGACCGCGGTGCTGCTACCACACAGGTCGCCGTGCAACAGAGCTTAGGGGTTCGCGACGGACAGCCGACGCCCCGAACGGAAACGAACCTCCGTTCTCCGGGACGGTCAGTCCCTGAGCCGGCGGACGAAAGCCTCCCGCTTCCAGGCACAGCTGGCACCCATGCCACTCGTGGCCGGACAATTGAGTCGTGGCATCGCCTTCCACAAGCCACCAGAAACGGGACCGGGACACGGTCCGGCTAGCACACACGTCGCCCAGGACCAGAAACACGGTGTTCGGGACACCCGGCCGACGCTGCCCGTGGACGGAAACACGTGTCGAGCGATCGCTTTCGCCATGCCGCTCGAGGTGGGACCCGAACCGCCATTCGGCTGCTACACAGGTCGCCGTGCAACAGAGCTTAGGGGTTCGGGACAGACGGGCGCCGCCCCGCACGGGAACGAACCTCCGTTCTCCGGGACGGTCAGCCCCCGAGCCGGCGGACGACAGCCTCC
Organism: Somateria mollissima; assembly: GCA_951411735.1. Taxonomy (NCBI): domain Eukaryota; kingdom Metazoa; phylum Chordata; class Aves; order Anseriformes; family Anatidae; genus Somateria; species Somateria mollissima. Next base: position 280,099 of record CATOCB010000307.1, read on the forward strand.
CTCTTCCGGCACAGTTGGCACCCATTCCACTCGTGTCCGGAGAAACATGTCGTGGCATCGCCTTACCCGAGCCGCTCGAGGTGGGACCCAGACACGGTCCGGCTAGCACACACGTCGCCCAGGACCGGAAACAAGGGGCTCGGGACACCCGGCCCCACGCTGCCCGTGGACGGAAACCCGTGTCGTGCGATCGCCATACCAGAGCCACCCGAGTTGCGATCCTGACCCCGTTGCGGCTAGCAAACACTTCGGCCGGGACCGGAGTCCTGGGGATCAGTACGTCCGGCTGCCGCCCCGCACGGGAACGCACCTCCGTTCTCCGGGACGGCCGGTCCCTGAGCCGGCGGACGAAAGCCTCCCGCTTCCAGGCACAGCTGGCACCCATGCCACTCGTGGCCGGACAATTGAGTCGTGGCATCGCCTTCCACAAGCCACCAGAAACGGGACCGGGACACGGTTCGGCTAGCACACACGTAGCCCAGGACCAGAAACAAGGGGCTCGGGACATCCGGCCCCACGCTGCCCGTGGACGGAAACACGTGTCGTGGCATCGCATTCGCCGTGCCGCTCGAGCTGGGACCCGGACCGCGGTGCTGCTACCACACAGGTCGCCGTGCAACAGAGCTTAGGGGTTCGGGACGGACAGCCGACGCCCCGCACGGGAACGAACCTCCGTTCTCCGGGACGGTCAGTCCCTGAGCCGGCGGACGAAAGCCTCCCGCTTCCAGGCACGGCTGGCACCCATGCCACTCGTGGCCGGACAACCGTGTCCTGGCATCACTTTCCCCGTACCGCTCGAGGTGGGACCCAGACACGGTCCGGCTAGCACACTCGTCGCCCAGGACCGGAAACAAGGGGCTCGGGACATCCGGCCCCACGCTGCCCGTGGACGGACACCCGTGTCCTGCGATCGCCATACCAGAGCCGCCCGAGGTGCGATCCTGACCCCGTTGCGGCTAGCAAACACTTCGGCCGGGACCGGAGTCCTGGGGCTCAGTACGTCCGGCTGCCGCCCCGCACGGGAACGAACCTCCGTTCTCCGGGACGGCCGGTCCGCGAGCCGGCAAACGACAGCCTCCCACTTCCCGGCACGGCTGGCACCCAAGCAGCTTGTGGCCGGTCACCCGTGTCGTGGCATCGCCTTACCCGAGCCGCTCGAGGTGGGACCCAGACACGGTCCGGCTAGCACACACGTCGCCCAGGACCGGAAACAAGGGGCTCGGGACAGCCGGCCCCACGCTGCCCGTGGAGGGACTCCCGTGTCCTGCGATCGCATTCGACGTGCCGCTCGAGGTGGGACCCGGACCGCGGTGCTGCTACCACACAGGTCGCCGTGCAGCAGAGCTTAGGGGTTCGGGACGGACAGCCGACGCCCCGCACGGGAACGAACCTCCGTTCTCCGGGACGGCCATTCCCTGAGCCGGCGGACGAAAGGCTCCCGCTTCCAGGCACAGCTGGCACCCATGCCACTCGTGGCCGGACAATTGAGTCGTGGCATCGCCTTCCACAAGCCACCAGAAACGGGATCGGGACACGGTTCGGCTAGCACACACGTAGCCCAGGACCAGAAACAAGGGGCTCGGGACACCCGACCCCACGCTGCCCGTGGACGGAAACACGTGTCGTGGCATCGCATTCGCCGTGCCGCTCGAGCTGGGACCCGGACCGCGGTGCTGCTACCACACAGATCGCCGTGCAGCAGAGCTTAGGGGTTCGGGACGGACAGCCGACGCCCCGCACGGGAACGAACCTCCGTTCTCCGGGACGGTCAGTCCCTGAGCCGGCGGACGAAAGCCTCCCGCTTCCAGGCACGGCTGGCACCCATGCCACTCGTGGACGGACAACCGTGTCCTGGCATCACTTTCCCCGTACCGCTCGAGGTGGGACCCAGACACGGTCCGGCTAGCACACTCGTCGCCCAGGACCGGAAACAAGGGGCTCGGGACATCCGGCCCCACGCTGCCCGTGGAGGGACTCCCGTGTCCTGCGATCGCATTCGACGTGCCGCTCGAGCTGGGACCCGGACCGCGGTGCTGCTACCACACAGGTCGCCGTGCAGCAGAGCTTAGGGGTTCGGGACGGACAGCCGACGCCCCGCACGGGAACGAACCTCCGTTCTCCGGGACGGCCATTCCCTGAGTCGGCGGACGAAAGCCTCCCGCTTCCAGGCACAGCTGGCACCCATGCCACTCGTGGCCGGACAATTGAGTCGTGGCATCGCCTTCCACAAGCCACCAGAAACGGGATCGGGACACGGTTCGGCTAGCACACACGTAGCCCAGGACCAGAAACAAGGGGCTCGGGACACCCGACCCCACGCTGCCCGTGGACGGAAACACGTGTCGTGGCATCGCATTCGCCGTGCCTCTCGAGCTGGGACCCGGACCGCGGTGCTGCTACCACACAGGTCGCCGTGCAACAGAGCTTAGGGGTTCGCGACGGACAGCCGACGCCCCGAACGGAAACGACCCTCTGTCCTCCGGGACGGTCAGTCCCTGAGCCGGCGGACGAAAGCCTCCCGCTTCCAGGCACGGCTGGCACCCATGCCACTCGTGGCCGGACAACCGTGTCCTGGCATCACTTTCCCCGTACCGCTCGAGGTGGGACCCAGACACGGTCCGGCTAGCATACACGTCGCCCAGGACCAGAAACACGGTGTTCGGGACAGCCGGCCGACGCTGCCCGTGGACGGAAACACGTGTCGAGCGATCGCTTTCGCCAAGCCGCTCGAGGTGGGACCCGAACCGCCATTCGACTGCTACACAGGTCGCCGTGCAACAGAGCTTAGGGGTTCGGGACAGACGGGCGCCGCCCCGCACGGGAACGAACCTCCGTTCTCCGGGACGGTCAGCCCCCGAGCCGGCGGACGACAGCCTCCCTCTTCCGGCACAGTTGGCACCCATTCCACTCGTGTCCGGAGAAACATGTCGTGGCATCGCCTTACCCGAGCCGCTCGAGGTGGGACCCAGACACGGTCCGGCTAGCACACACGTCGCCCAGGACCGGAAACAAGGGGCTCGGGACACCCGACCCCACGCTGCCCGTGGACGGAAACCCGTGTCGTGCGATCGCCATACCAGAGCCACCCGAGTTGCGATCCTGACCCCGTTGCGGCTAGCAAACACTTCGGCCGGGACCGGAGTCCTGGGGATCAGTACGTCCGGTTGCCGCCCCGCACGGGAACGCACCTCCGTTCTCCGGGACGGCCGGTCCCTGAGCCGGCGGACGAAAGCCTCCCGCTTCCAGGCACAGCTGGCACCCATGCCACTCGTGGCCGGACAATTGAGTCGTGGCATCGCCTTCCACAAGCCACCAGAAACGGGACCGGGACACGGTTCGGCTAGCACACACGTAGCCCAGGACCAGAAACAAGGGGCTCGGGACATCCGGCCCCACGCTGCCCGTGGACGGAAACACGTGTCGTGGCATCGCATTCGCCGTGCCGCTCGAGCTGCGACCCGGACCGCGGTGCTGCTACCACACAGGTCGCCGTGCAACAGAGCTTAGGGGTTCGCGACGGACAGCCGACGCCCCGAACGGAAACGACCCTCTGTCCTCCGGGACGGTCAGTCCCTGAGCCGGCGGACGAAAGCCTCCCGCTTCCAGGCACGGCTGGCACCCATGCCACTCGTGGACGGACAACCGTGTCCTGGCATCACTTTCCCCGTACCGCTCGAGGTGGGACCCAGACACGGTCCGGCAAGCACACACGTCGCCCAGGACCGGAAACAAGGGGCTCGGGACACCCGGACCCACGCTGCCCGTGGACGGACACCCGTGTCCTGCGATCGCCATAGCAGAACCACCCGAGGTGCGATCCTGACCCCGTTGCGGCTAGCAAACACTTCGGCCGGGACCGGAGTCCTGGGGCTCAGTACGTCCGGCTGCCGCCCCGCACGGGAACGAACCTCCGTTCTCCGGGACGGCCGGTCCCCGAGCCGGCAAACGACAGCCTCCCACTTCCCGGCACGGCTGGCACCCAAGCAGCTTGTGGCCGGTCACCCGTGTCGTGGCATCGCATTCGCCGTGCCGCTCGAGCTGGGACCCGGACCGCGGTGCTGCTACCACACAGATCGCCGTGCAGCAGAGCTTAGGGGTTCGGGACGGACAGCCGACGCCCTGCACGGGAACGAACCTCCGTTCTCCGGGACGGTCAGTCCCTGAGCCGGCGGACGAAAGCCTCCCGCTTCCAGGCACAGCTGGCACCCATGCCACTCGTGGCCGGACAATTGAGTCGTGGCATCGCCTTCCACAAGCCACCAGAAACGGGACCGGGACACGGTTCGGCTAGCACACACGTAGCCCAGGACCAGAAACAAGGGGCTCGGGACATCCGGCCCCACGCTGCCCGTGGAGGGACTCCCGTGTCCTGCGATCGCATTCGACGTGCCGCTCGAGGTGGGACCCGGACCGCGGTGCTGCTACCACACAGGTCGCCGTGCAACAGAGCTTAGGGGTTCGGGACGGACGGGCGCCGCTCCGCACGGGATCGAACCTCTGTCCTCCGGGACGGTCAGTCCCTGAGCCGGCGGACGAAAGCCTCCCGCTTCCAGGCACAGCTGGCACCCATGCCACTCGTGGCCGGACAATTGAGTCGTGGCATCGCCTTCCACAAGCCACCAGAAACGGGACCCAGACACGGTTCGGCTAGCACACACGTAGCCCAGGACCAGAAACAAGGGGCTCGGGACACCCGACCCCACGCTGCCCGTGGACGGAAACACGTGTCGTGGCATCGCATTCGCCGTGCCGCTCGAGCTGGGACCCGGACCGCGGTGCTGCTACCACACAGGTCGCCGTGCAAAAGAGCTTACGGGTTCGCGACGGATAGCAGACGCCCCGAACGGAAACGAACCTCTGTCCTCCGGGACGGTCAGTCCCTGAGCCGGCGGACGAAAGCCTCCCGCTTCCAGGCATGGCTGGCACCCATGCCACTCGTGGCCGGACAACCGTGTCCTGGCATCACTTTCCCCGTACCGCTCGAGGTGGGACCCAGACACGGTCCGGCTAGCACACACGTAGCCCAGGACCAGAAACACGGTGTTCGGGACACCCGGCCGACGCTGCCCGTGGACGGAAACACGTGTCGAGCGATCGCTTTCGCCATGCCGCTCGAGGTGGGACCCGAACCGCCATTCGGCTGCTACACAGGTCGCCGTGCAACAGAGCTTAGGGCTTCGGGACAGACGGGCGCCGCCCCGAACGGAAACGACCCTCTGTCCTCCGGGACGGTCAGTCCCTGAGCCGGCGGACGAAAGCCTCCCGCTTCCAGGCACGGCTGGCACCCATGCCACTCGTGGACGGACAACCGTGTCCTGGCATCACTTTCCCCGTACCGCTCGAGGTGGGACCCAGACACGGTCCGGCAAGCACACACGTCGCCCAGGACCGGAAACAAGGGGCTCGGGACACCCGGACCCACGCTGCCCGTGGACGGACACCCGTGTCCTGCGATCGCCATAGCAGAACCACCCGAGGTGCGATCCTGACCCCGTTGCGGCTAGCAAACACTTCGGCCGGGACCGGAGTCCTGGGGCTCAGTACGTCCGGCTGCCGCCCCGCACGGGAACGAACCTCCGTTCTCCGGGACGGCCGGTCCCCGAGCCGGCAAACGACAGCCTCCCACTTCCCGGCACGGCTGGCACCCAAGCAGCTTGTGGCCGGTCACCCGTGTCGTGGCATCGCATTCGCCGTGCCGCTCGAGCTGGGACCCGGACCGCGGTGCTGCTACCACACAGGTCACCGTGCAGCAGAGCTTAGGGGTTCGGGACGGACAGCCGACGCCCCGCACGGGAACGAACCTCCGTTCTCCGGGACGGTCAGTCCCTGAGCCGGCGGACGAAAGCCTCCCGCTTCCAGGCACGGCTGGCACCCATGCCACTCGTGGCCGGACAACCGTGTCCTGGCATCACTTTCCCCGTACCGCTCGAGGTGGGACCCAGACACGGTCCAGCTAGCACACTCGTCGCCCAGGACCGGAAACAAGGGGCTCGGGACATCCGGCCCCACGCTGCCCGTGGAGGGACTCCCGTGTCCTGCGATCGCATTCGACGTGCCGCTCGAGCTGGGACCCGGACCGCGGTGCTGCTACCACACAGGTCGCCGTGCAGCAGCGCTTAGGGGTTCGGGACGGACAGCCGACGCCCCGCACGGGAACGAACCTCCGTTCTCCGGGACGGTCAGTCCCTGAGCCGGCGGACGAAAGCCTCCCGCTTCCAGGCACAGCTGGCACCCATGCCACTCGTGGCCGGACAATTGAGTCGTGGCATCGCCTTCCACAAGCCACCAGAAACGGGACCGGGACACGGTCCGGCTAGCACACACGTCGCCCAGGACCAGAAACACGGTGTTCGGGACACCCGGCCGACGCTGCCCGTGGACGGAAACACGTGTCGAGCGATCGCTTTCGCCATGCCGCTCGAGGTGGGACCCGAACCGCCATTCGGCTGCTACACAGGTCGCCGTGCAACAGAGCTTAGGGGTTCGGGACAGACGGGCGCCGCCCCGCACGGGAACGAACCTCCGTTCTCCGGGACGGTCAGCCCCCGAGCCGGCGGACGACAGCCTCCCTCTTCCGGCACAGTTGGCACCCATTCCACTCGTGTCCGGAGAAACATGTCGTGGCATCGCCTTACCCGAGCCGCTCGAGGTGGGACCCAGACACGGTCCGGCTAGCACACACGTCGCCCAGGACCGGAAACAAGGGGCTCGGGACACCCGGCCCCACGCTGCCCGTGGACGGAAACCCGTGTCGTGCGATCGCCATACCAGAGCCACCCGAGTTGCGATCCTGACCCCGTTGCGGCTAGCAAACACTTCGGCCGGGACCGGAGTCCTGGGGATCAGTACGTCCGGCTGCCGCCCCGCACGGGAACGCACCTCCGTTCTCCGGGACGGCCGGTCCCTGAGCCGGCGGACGAAAGCCTCCCGCTTCCAGGCACAGCTGGCACCCATGCCACTCGTGGCCGGACAATTGAGTCGTGGCATCGCCTTCCACAAGCCACCAGAAACGGGACCGGGACACGGTTCGGCTAGCACACACGTAGCCCAGGACCAGAAACAAGGGGCTCGGGACATCCGGCCCCACGCTGCCCGTGGACGGAAACACGTGTCGTGGCATCGCATTCGCCGTGCCGCTCGAGCTGGGACCCGGACCGCGGTGCTGCTACCACACAGGTCGCCGTGCAACAGAGCTTAGGGGTTCGGGACGGACAGCCGACGCCCCGCACGGGAACGAACCTCCGTTCTCCGGGACGGTCAGTCCCTGAGCCGGCGGACGAAAGCCTCCCGCTTCCAGGCACGGCTGGCACCCATGCCACTCGTGGCCGGACAACCGTGTCCTGGCATCACTTTCCCCGTACCGCTCGAGGTGGGACCCAGACACGGTCCGGCTAGCACACTCGTCGCCCAGGACCGGAAACAAGGGGCTCGGGACATCCGGCCCCACGCTGCCCGTGGACGGACACCCGTGTCCTGCGATCGCCATACCAGAGCCGCCCGAGGTGCGATCCTGACCCCGTTGCGGCTAGCAAACACTTCGGCCGGGACCGGAGTCCTGGGGCTCAGTACGTCCGGCTGCCGCCCCGCACGGGAACGAACCTCCGTTCTCCGGGACGGCCGGTCCCCGAGCCGGCAAACGACAGCCTCCCACTTCCCGGCACGGCTGGCACCCAAGCAGCTTGTGGCCGGTCACCCGTGTCGTGGCATCGCCTTACCCGAGCCGCTCGAGGTGGGACCCAGACACGGTCCGGCTAGCACACACGTCGCCCAGGACCGGAAACAAGGGGCTCGGGACAGCCGGCCCCACGCTGCCCGTGGAGGGACTCCCGTGTCCTGCGATCGCATTCGACGTGCCGCTCGAGCTGGGACCCGGACCGCGGTGCTGCTACCACACAGGTCGCCGTGCAGCAGAGCTTAGGGGTTCGGGACGGACAGCCGACGCCCCGCACGGGAACGAACCTCCGTTCTCCGGGACGGCCATTCCCTGAGCCGGCGGACGAAAGGCTCCCGCTTCCAGGCACAGCTGGCACCCATGCCACTCGTGGCCGGACAATTGAGTCGTGGCATCGCCTTCCACAAGCCACCAGAAACGGGATCGGGACACGGTTCGGCTAGCACACACGTAGCCCAGGACCAGAAACAAGGGGCTCGGGACACCCGACCCCACGCTGCCCGTGGACGGAAACACGTGTCGTGGCATCGCATTCGCCGTGCCGCTCGAGCTGGGACCCGGACCGCGGTGCTGCTACCACACAGATCGCCGTGCAGCAGAGCTTAGGGGTTCGGGACGGACAGCCGACGCCCCGCACGGGAACGAACCTCCGTTCTCCGGGACGGTCAGTCCCTGAGCCGGCGGACGAAAGCCTCCCGCTTCCAGGCACGGCTGGCACCCATGCCACTCGTGGACGGACAACCGTGTCCTGGCATCACTTTCCCCGTACCGCTCGAGGTGGGACCCAGACACGGTCCGGCTAGCACACACGTCGCCCAGGACCAGAAACACGGTGTTCGGGACACCCGGCCGACGCTGCCCGTGGACGGAAACACGTGTCGAGCGATCGCTTTCGCCATGCCGCTCGAGGTGGGACCCGAACCGCCATTCGGCTGCTACACAGGTCGCCGTGCAACAGAGCTTAGGGGTTCGGGACAGACGGGCGCCGCCCCGCACGGGAACGAACCTCCGTTCTCCGGGACGGTCAGCCCCCGAGCCGGCGGACGACAGCCTCCCTCTTCCGGCACAGTTGGCACCCATTCCACTCGTGTCCGGAGAAACATGTCGTGGCATCGCCTTACCCGAGCCGCTCGAGGTGGGACCCAGACACGGTCCGGCTAGCACACATGTCGCCCAGGACCGGAAACAAGGGGCTCGGGACACCCGGCCCCACGCTGCCCTTGGAAGGAAACCCGTGTCGTGCGATCGCCATACCAGAGCCACCCGAGTTGCGATCCTGACCCCGTTGCGGCTAGCAAACACTTCGGCCGGGACCGGAGTCCTGGGGATCAGTACGTCCGGCTGCCGCCCCGCACGGGAACGCACCTCCGTTCTCCGGGACGGCCGGTCCCTGAGCCGGCGGACGAAAGCCTCCCGCTTCCAGGCACAGCTGGCACCCATGCCACTCGTGGCCGGACAATTGAGTCGTGGCATCGCCTTCCACAAGCCACCAGAAACGGGACCGGGACACGGTTCGGCTAGCACACACGTAGCCCAGGACCAGAAACAAGGGGCTCGGGACACCCGACCCCACGCTGCCCGTGGACGGAAACACGTGTCGTGGCATCGCATTCGCCGTGCCGCTCGAGCTGGGACCCGGACCGCGGTGCTGCTACCACACAGGTCGCCGTGCAACAGAGCTTAGGGGTTCGGGACGGACAGCCGACGCCCCGCACGGGAACGAACCTCCGTTCTCCGGGACGGTCAGTCCCTGAGCCGGCGGACGAAAGCCTCCCGCTTCCAGGCACGGCTGGCACCCATGCCACTCGTGGCCGGACAACCGTGTCCTGGCATCACTTTCCCCGTACCGCTCGAGGTGGGACCCAGACACGGTCCGGCTAGCACACTCGTCGCCCAGGACCGGAAACAAGGGGCTCGGGACATCCGGCCCCACGCTGCCCGTGGACGGACACCCGTGTCCTGCGATCGCCATACCAGAGCCGCCCGAGGTGCGATCCTGACCCCGTTGCGGCTAGCAAACACTTCGGCCGGGACCGGAGTCCTGGGGCTCAGTACGTCCGGCTGCCGCCCCGCACGGGAACGCACCTCCGTTCTCCGGGACGGCCGGTCCGCGAGCCGGGAAACGACAGCCTCCCACTTCCCGGCACGGCTGGCACCCAAGCAGCTTGTGGCCGGTCACCCTTGTCGTGGCATCGCATTCGCCGTGCCGCTCGAGCTGGGACCCGGACTGCGGTGCTGCTACCACACAGATCGCCGTGCAGCAGAGCTTAGGGGTTCGGGACGGACAGCCGACGCCCCGCACGGGAACGAACCTCCGTTCTCCGGGACGGCCATTCCCTGAGTCGGCGGACGAAAGCCTCCCGCTTCCAGGCACAGCTGGCACCCATGCCACTCGTGGCCGGACAATTGAGTCGTGGCATCGCCTTCCACAAGCCACCAGAAACGGGACCGGGACACGGTTCGGCTAGCACACACGTAGCCCAGGACCAGAAACAAGGGGCTCGGGACATCCGGCCCCACGCTGCCCGTGGAGGGACTCCCGTGTCCTGCGATCGCATTCGACGTGCCGCTCGAGGTGGGACCCGGACCGCGGTGCTGCTACCACACAGGTCGCCGTGCAAAAGAGCTTACGGGTTCGCGACGGATAGCAGACGCCCCGAACGGAAACGAACCTCTGTCCTCCGGGACGGTCAGTCCCTGAGCCGGCGGACGAAAGCCTCCCGCTTCCAGGCATGGCTGGCACCCATGCCACTCGTGGCCGGACAACCGTGTCCTGGCATCACTTTCCCCGTACCGCTCGAGGTGGGACCCAGACACGGTCCGGCTAGCACACACGTCGCCCAGGACCAGAAACACGGTGTTCGGGACACCCGGCCGACGCTGCCCGTGGACGGAAACACGTGTCGAGCGATCGCTTTCGCCATGCCGCTCGAGGTGGGACCCGAACCGCCATTCGGCTGCTACACAGGTCGCCGTGCAACAGAGCTTAGGGGTTCGGGACAGACGGGCGCCGCCCCGCACGGGAACGAACCTCCGTTCACCGGGACGGTCAGCCCCCGAGCCGGCGGACGACAGCCTCCCTCTTCCGGCACAGTTGGCACCCATTCCACTCGTGTCCGGAGAAACATGTCGTGGCATCGCCTTACCCGAGCCGCTCGAGGTGGGACCCAGACACGGTCCGGCTAGCACACATGTCGCCCAGGACCGGAAACAAGGGGCTCGGGACACCCGGCCCCACGCTGCCCTTGGAAGGAAACCCGTGTCGTGCGATCGCCATACCAGAGCCACCCGAGTTGCGATCCTGACCCCGTTGCGGCTAGCAAACACTTCGGCCGGGACCGGAGTCCTGGGGATCAGTACGTCCGGCTGCCGCCCCGCACGGGAACGCACCTCCGTTCTCCGGGACGGCCGGTCCCTGAGCCGGCGGACGAAAGCCTCCCGCTTCCAGGCACAGCTGGCACCCATGCCACTCGTGGCCGGACAATTGAGTCGTGGCATCGCCTTCCACAAGCCACCAGAAACGGGACCGGGACACGGTTCGGCTAGCACACACGTAGCCCAGGACCAGAAACAAGGGGCTAGGGACATCCGGCCCCACGCTGCCCGTGGACGGACACCCGTGTCCTGCGATCGCCATACCAGAGCCGCCCGAGGTGCGATCCTGACCCCGTTGCGGCTAGCAAACACTTCGGCCGGGACCGGAGTCCTGGGGCTCAGTACGTCCGGCTGCCGCCCCGCACGGGAACGCACCTCCGTTCTCCGGGACGGCCGGTCCGCGAGCCGGGAAACGACAGCCTCCCACTTCCCGGCACGGCTGGCACCCAAGCAGCTTGTGGCCGGTCACCCGTGTCGTGGCATCGCCTTACCCGAGCCGCTCGAGGTGGGACCCAGACACGGTCCGGCTAGCACACACGTCGCCCAGGACCGGAAACAAGGGGCTAGGGACAGCCGGCCCACGCAGCCCGTGGACGGACACCCGTGTCCTGCGATCGCCATACCAGAGCCACCCGAGGTGCGATCCTGACCCCGTTGCGGCTAGCAAACACTTCGGCCGGGACCGGAGTCCTGGGGCTCAGTACGACGGCTGCCGCCCCGCACGGGAACGAACCTCCGTTCTCCGGGACGGCCAGTTCCCGAGCCGGCGGACGACTGCCTCCCACTTCCCGGCACGGCTGGCACCCAAGCAGCTTGTGGCCGGTCACCCGTGTCGTGGCATCGCATTCGCCGTGCCGCTCGAGCTGGGACCCGGACCGCGGTGCTGCTACCACACAGATCGCCGTGCAGCAGAGCTTAGGGGTTCGGGACGGACAGCCGACGCCCCGCACGGGAACGAACCTCCGTTCTCCGGGACGGTCAGTCCCTGAGCCGGCGGACGAAAGCCTCCCGCTTCCAGGCACAGCTGACACCCATGCCACTCGTGGCCGGACAATTGAGTCGTGGCATCGCCTTCCACAAGCCACCAGAAACGGGACCGGGACACGGTTCGGCTAGCACACACGTAGCCCAGGACCGGAAACAAGGGGCTCGGGACATCCGGCCCCACGCTGCCCGTGGAGGGACTCCCGTGTCCTGCGATCGCTTTCGCATTGCCGCTCGAGGTGGGACCCGGACCGCGGTGCTGCTACCACACAGGTCGCCGTGCAACAGAGCTTAGGGGTTCGGGACAAACAGCCGCCGCCCCGAACGGGCACGACCCTCTGTCCTCCGGGACGGTCAGTCCCCGAGCCGGAGGACGACTGCCTCCCACTTCCCGGCACGGCTGGCACCCATGCCACTCGTGGCCGGACAACCGTGTCCTGGCATCACTTTCCCCGTACCGCTCGAGGTGGGACCCAGACACGGTCCGGCTAGCACACACGTCGCCCAGGACCAGAAACACGGTGTTCGGGACACCCGGCCCCACGCTGCCCGTGGACGGACACCCGTGTCCTGCGATTGCCATACCAGAGCCACCCGAGGTGCGATCCTGACCCCGTTGCGGCTAGCAAACACTTCGGCCGTGATCAGAGTCCTGGGGCTCAGTACGTCCGGCTGCCGCCCCGCACGGGAACGAACCTCCGTTCTCCGGGACGGCCGGTCCGCGAGCCGGCAAACGACAGCCTCCCACTTCCCGGCACGGCTAGCACCCATTCCACTCGTGGCCGGTCACCCGTGTCGTGGCATCGCCTTCCACAAGCCACCAGAAACGGGACCGGGACACGGTTCGGCTAGCACACACGTAGCCCAGGACCAGAAACAAGGGGCTCGGGTCAGCCGGCCCCACGCTGCCCGTGGACGGAAATACGTGTCCTGCGATCGCTTTCGCATTGCCGCTCGAGGTGGGACCCGGACCGCGGTGCTGCTACCACACAGGTCGCCGTGCAACAGAGCTTACGGGTTCGCGACGGACAGCCGCCGCCCCGCACGGGATCGAACCTCTGTCCTCCGGGACGGTCAGTCCCTGAGCCGGCGGACGAAAGCCTCCCGCTTCCAGGCACAGCTGGCACCCATGCCACTCGTGGCCGGACAACCGTGTCCTGGCATCACTTTCCCCGTACCGCTCGAGGTGGGACCCAGACACGGTCCGGCTAGCACACACGTCGCCCAGGACCGGAAACACGGTGTTCGGGACACCCGGCCCCACGCTGCCCGTGGACGGACACCCGTGTCCTGCGATCGCCATACCAGAGCCACCCGAGGTGCGATCCTGACCCCGTTGCGGCTAGCAAACACTTCGGCCGGGACCGGAGTCCTGGGGCTCAGTACGACGGCTGCCGCCCCGCACGGGAACGAACCTCCGTTCTCCGGGACGGCCAGTTCCCGAGCCGGCGGACGACTGCCTCCCACTTCCCGGCACGGCTGGCACCCAAGCAGCTTGTGGCCGGTCACCCGTGTCGTGGCATCGCATTCGCCGTGCCGCTCGAGCTGGGACCCGGACCGCGGTGCTGCTACCACACAGATCGCCGTGCAGCAGAGCTTAGGGGTTCGGGACGGACAGCCGACGCCCCGCACGGGAACGAACCTCCGTTCTCCGGGACGGTCAGTCCCTGAGCCGGCGGACGAAAGCCTCCCGCTTCCAGGCACAGCTGACACCCATGCCACTCGTGGCCGGACAATTGAGTCGTGGCATCGCCTTCCACAAGCCACCAGAAACGGGACCGGGACACGGTTCGGCTAGCACACACGTAGCCCAGGACCGGAAACAAGGGGCTCGGGACATCCGGCCCCACGCTGCCCGTGGAGGGACTCCCGTGTCCTGCGATCGCTTTCGCATTGCCGCTCGAGGTGGGACCCGGACCGCGGTGCTGCTACCACACAGGTCGCCGTGCAACAGAGCTTAGGGGTTCGGGACAAACAGCCGCCGCCCCGAACGGGCACGACCCTCTGTCCTCCGGGACGGTCAGTCCCCGAGCCGGAGGACGACTGCCTCCCACTTCCCGGCACGGCTGGCACCCATGCCACTCGTGGCCGGACAACCGTGTCCTGGCATCACTTTCCCCGTACCGCTCGAGGTGGGACCCAGACACGGTCCGGCTAGCACACACGTCGCCCAGGACCAGAAACACGGTGTTCGGGACACCCGGCCCCACGCTGCCCGTGGACGGACACCCGTGTCCTGCGATTGCCATACCAGAGCCACCCGAGGTGCGATCCTGACCCCGTTGCGGCTAGCAAACACTTCGGCCGTGATCAGAGTCCTGGGGCTCAGTACGTCCGGCTGCCGCCCCGCACGGGAACGAACCTCCGTTCTCCGGGACGGCCGGTCCGCGAGCCGGCAAACGACAGCCTCCCACTTCCCGGCACGGCTAGCACCCATTCCACTCGTGGCCGGTCACCCGTGTCGTGGCATCGCCTTCCACAAGCCACCAGAAACGGGACCGGGACACGGTTCGGCTAGCACACACGTAGCCCAGGACCAGAAACAAGGGGCTCGGGTCAGCCGGCCCCACGCTGCCCGTGGACGGAAATACGTGTCCTGCGATCGCTTTCGCATTGCCGCTCGAGGTGGGACCCGGACCGCGGTGCTGCTACCACACAGGTCGCCGTGCAACAGAGCTTACGGGTTCGCGACGGACAGCCGCCGCCCCGCACGGGATCGAACCTCTGTCCTCCGGGACGGTCAGTCCCTGAGCCGGCGGACGAAAGCCTCCCGCTTCCAGGCACAGCTGGCACCCATGCCACTCGTGGCCGGACAACCGTGTCCTGGCATCACTTTCCCCGTACCGCTCGAGGTGGGACCCAGACACGGTCCGGCTAGCACACACGTCGCCCAGGACCGGAAACAAGGGGCTAGGGACAGCCGGCCCACGCAGCCCGTGGACGGACACCCGTGTCCTGCGATCGCCATACCAGAGCCACCCGAGGTGCGATCCTGACCCCGTTGCGGCTAGCAAACACTTCGGCCGGGACCGGAGTCCTGGGGCTCAGTACGTCCGGCTGCCGCCCCGCACGGGAACGAACCTCCGTTCTCCGGGACGGCCGGTCCCCGAGCCGGCAAACGACAGCCTCCCACTTCCCGGCACGGCTGGCACCCAAGCAGCTTGTGGCCGGTCACCCGTGTCGTGGCATCGCCTTACCCGAGCCGCTCGAGGTGGGACCCAGACACGGTCCGGCTAGCACACACGTCGCCCAGGACCAGAAACACGGTGTTCGGGACACCCGGCCCCACGCTGCCCGTGGACGGACACCCGTGTCCTGCGATCGCCATACCAGAGCCACCCGAGGTGCGATCCTGACCCCGTTGCGGCTAGCAAACACTTCGGCCGTGATCAGAGTCCTGGGGCTCAGTACGTCCGGCTGCCGCCCCGCACCGTATCGTCACAGCATCACCACTGCATCATCACAGTGTCATCACAGCATCACTGCATCATCACAGCGTCATCACAGTGTCATCGCAGCATCATCACTGCATTATCACTGCGTCATCACAGCATCATCGCATGATCAACACTGCATCATCACAGCATCATCAGAGCGTCATCACAGCATCATCACTGCATCATCACAGCATCATCAGAGTGTCATCAGAGCATCATCAGAGCATCTTAACTGCTTCATCACTGCCTCATCACAGCATCATCGCATGGTCAACACTGCATCATCACAGCATCATCACTGCATAGTCACAGCATCATCAGTGCATCATCACAGTGTCATAACAGCATCATCACATCATCTACACAACATCATCACAGTGTCATCAAAGCATCATCCTTGCATCATCAAAGCAGCATCACATCATAATCACAGCATCATCACAGAATAATCACTGCATCATCACAGCATCATTAGACCGTCATCACACCATCATCACTGCATAATCACTGCATCATCAAAGCATCATCACAGCATCATTACTGCTTATTACTGCATCATCACAGCATCATCAATGCATCATCATAGCATCATCACTGCATCATCACAGAGTCATCACAGCATCATCACTGCATCATCAGAGCATCATCACACCATCACCACTGCATCATCACAGCATCACAACATCATCATCGCAGCGTCATCACTACATCAACACAGCGTCATCACTGCATCATCACAGTATCATCCCTGCACCATCACTACATCATCACAACATCATCACACCACCATCGCAGCATCATCACTGCATCATCACTGCATCATCATATAATCATTACAGCGTCATCACTGCATCATCACAGCATCATCAGAGTGTCTTCACAGCATCATCACACCATCATCACTGCATCATCACTGCATTGTCACAGCATCATCACAGTGTCATCACAGCATCATCACTGCATCATCAGAGCATCATCACACCATCACCACTGCATCATCACAGCATCACAACATCATCATCGCAGCGTCATCACTGCATCATTACAGTATCATCACTGCATCATCGCAGTATCATCACAACATCATCACAGTATCATCACTGAATCATCACAGCATCATTAGAGCATCACCACAGCATCATCATAGCATCATCCCTGCACCATCACTACATCATCACAACATCATCACACCACCATCGCAGCATCATCAATGCATCATCACTGCATCATTATATAATCATTACAGCGTCATCACTGCATCATCACATCATCATCACTGCATCATCACAGCATCATCAGAGCGTCTTCACAGCATCATCACACCATCATCACTGCATCGTCACAGCATCATCACAGTGTCATCACAGCATCATCACAGAGTCATCACAAAATCATCAGTGTCATCACAGCATCATCACTGTATAATCACTGCATCATCACAGTATTGTCACTGCATCATCACATCATAATCACAGCATCATCACTGCATCATCACAGCGTCATCACAGCGTCATCACAGCATCATCACTGCATCATCACATTGTCATCACAGCATCACTGCATCATCACAGCGTCATCACAGTGTCATCGCAGCGTCATCACTGCATCATCACAGCATCATCGCATGGTCAACACTGCATCATCACAGCGTCATAACAGCATCATCACATCATCTACACAACATCATCACAGTGTCATCACAGCATCATAACTGCATAATCACTGTATCATCACAGCATCATCATAGCGTCATCACAGCATCATAAGTGCGTCTTCACAGCGTCATCACTGCATCATCCTTGCATCATCAAAGCATCATCACATCATCATCACAGAATAATCACTGCATCATCACTGCATCAACACAGCATCATCACTGCATCATCACAGCATCATTAGACCGTCATCACACCATCATCACTGCATCATCACAACATCATCATCGCAGCGTCATCACTACATCAACACAGCGTCATCACTGCATCATCACAGTATCATCACTGCATCATCATCACAACATCATCACAGTGTCATCACAGCATCATCACAGCATCATTACAGCATCACCACAGAGTCATCACAGCATCATCCCTGCAGCATCACAACATCATCTCACCACGATCACAGCATCATCAGTGCATCATCACTGCATCATCAGATAATCATCACAGCGTCATCACTGTATCATTACATCATCATCACAGTATCATCAGAGCGTCTTCACACCATCATCACTGCATCGTCACAGCATCATCACAGTGTCATCACAGCATCATCACTGCATCATCATCACACCATCATCACTGCATCATAACACCATCATCACTGCATCATCACAGCATCAGAACATCATCATCGCAGCATCATCACTGCATCAACACAGCTTCATCACAGCATCATCACTGAATCATCACAGCATTATATCAGCATCATGACAGCATTATCACTGCATCATCACAGCATCCTCACTGCATCATCACTGCATCATCACAGCATCATCACAGTGTCATCACAGCATCACTGCATTATCACTGCGTCATCACAGCATCAACGCATGATCAACACTGCATCATCACAGCATCATCAGAGCGTCATCACAGCATCATCACTGCATAATGACAGCATCATCATAGCGTCATCACAGCATCATAACTGCGTCTTCACAGCGTCATCACTGCATCATCAAAGCATCATCACATCATCATCACAGAATCATCACAGCATCATCAGAGCGTGATTAGAGCGTCATCAGAGAATCATCACTGCATAATCACTGCATCATCACACCATCATCACAGAATAATCACTTCATCATCACTGCATCAACACAGCATCATCACTGCATCATCACAGCATCATTAGACCGTCATCACACCATCATCACTGCATAATCACTGCATCATCAAAGCATCATCACTGCTTATTACTGCATCATCACAGCGTCATCAGAGCATCATCATAGCGTCATCACAGCATCATCACTGCATCATCACAGCATCATCAGAGTGTCATCAGAGCATCATCAGAGCATCTTAACTGCTTCATCACTGCCTCATCACAGCATCATCGCATGGTCAACACTGCATCATCACAGCATCATCACTGCATAGTCACAGCATCATCAGTGCATCATCACAGTGTCATCACAGCATCATCACAGCATGATCACTGCATCATCACAGAGTCATCACAGCATCATCACTGCATCATCTCTGCATCATCACAGCATCATTACAGCATCACCACAGAGTCATCACAGCATCATCACAGCATCATCCCTGCACCATCACTAAATCATCACAACATCACCACCATGACAGCATCATCAGTGCATCATCAGTGCATCATCAGATAATCATCACAGCGTCATCACTGTATCATCACATCGTCATCACAGCATCATCAGAGCGTCTTCACAGCATCATCACACCATCATCACTGCATCATCACTGCATCGTCAGAGCATCATCACAGCATCATCACTGCATCATCAGAGCATCATCACACCATCATCACAACATAATCACTGCATCATCACAGAGTCATCGCAACATAATCATAGCATCATCACAGCATCACAACATCATCATCGCAGCGTCATCACTACATCACCACAGTGTCATCACAGCATCATCACTGTATAATCACTGCATCATCACAGCATTATATCAGCATCATCACAGCATGATCATTGCATCATCACAGCATCCTCACTGCAACATCACACCATCATCACTGCATCATCATAGTATTATCACAGCATCATCACAGCGTCATCACAGCATCATCACAGCATCATCACTGCATCATCTCTGCATCATCACTGCATCATGACATCAACTACAGAATATCATCACAGCGTCATCACTGCATCATCAGAGCGTCTTCACAGCAGCATCACAGCATCATCACAACATCATCACAGTGTCATAACAGCATCATCACTCAATCAGCAGAGCATCATCACACCATCATTACTGCATCATCACAGCATCACAACATCATCATCGCAGCGTCATCACTACATCAACACAGCGTCATCACTGCATCATCACAGTATCATCACTGCATCATCACAGCATCATTACAGCATCACCACAGAGTCATCACAGCATCATCACAGCATCATCCTTGCACCATCACTACATCATCACAGTGTCATCACAGCATCATCACAGCATCATCAGTGCATCATCACTGCATCATCAGTGCATCATCAGAGCGTCATAACTGTATCATCACATCATCATCACAGCATCATCAGAGCGTCTTCACAGCATCATCACACCATCATCACTGTATCATCACTGCATCGTCACAGCATCATCACAGTGTCATCACAGAGTCATCACTGCATCATCACAGAGTCATCGCAACATAATCATAGCATCATCACAGCATCACAACATCATCATCGCAGCGTCATCACTACATCAACACAGCGTCATCACTGCATCATCACAGTATCATCACTGCATCATCGCAGTATCATCACAACATCATCACAGTGTCATCACAGTATCATCACAGCATCATTACAGCATCACCACAGAGTCATCACAGCATCATCACAGCATCATCCCTGCACCATCACTACATCATCACAACATCATCACACCACCATCGCAGCATCATCAATGCATCATCACTGCATCATCATATAATCATTACAGCGTCATCACTGCATCATCACATCATCATCACTGCATCATCACAGCATCATCAGAGCGTCTTCACAGCATCATCACACCATCATCACTGCATCAGCACTGCATCGTCACAGCATCATCACAGTGTCATCACAGCATCATCACTGCATCATCAGAGCATCATCAGACCATCACCACTGCATCATCACAGCATCACAACATCATCATCGCAGCGTCATCACTACATCAACACAGCGTCATCACTGCATCATCACTGCATCATCGCAGTATCATCACTGAATCATCACAGCATCATTACAGCATCACCACAGAGTCATCACAGCATCATCCCTGCACCATCACTACATCATCACAACATCATCACACCACCATCGCAGCATCATCAATGCATCATCACTGCATCATTATATAATCATTACAGCGTCATCACTGCATCATCATCACTGCATCATCACAGAATCATCACAGCATCATCAGAGCGTCTTCACAGCATCATCACACCATCATCACTGCATCGTAACAGCATCATCACAGTGTCATCACAGCATCATCACAGCGTCATCACAGCATCATCACATTGTCATCACAGCATCACTGCATCATCACAGCGTCATCACAGTGTCATCGCAGCGTCATCACTGCATCATCACATTGTCATCACAGCATCACTGCATCATCACAGCGTCATCACAGTGTCATCGCAGCGTCATAATTGCATCAGCACAGCATCATCGCATGGTCAACACTGCATCATCACAGCATCATCACATCATCTACACAACATCATCACAGTGTCATCAAAGCATCATCCTTGCATCATCAAAGCATCATCACATCATAATCACAGCATCATCACAGAATAATCACTGCATCATCACAGCATCATTAGACCGTCATCACACCATCATCACTGCATAATCACTGCATCATCAAAGCATCATCACAGCATCATTACTGCTTATTACTGCATCATCACAGCATCATCAATGCATCATCATAGCATCATCACTGCATCATCACAGAGTCATCCCAGCATCATCACTGCATCATCAGAGCATCATCACACCATCACCACTGCATCATCACTGCATCATCACAACATCATCATCGCAGCGTCATCACTACATCAACACAGCGTCATCACTGCATCATCACAGTATCATCACTGCATCATCATCACAACATCATCACAGTGTCATCACAGCAACATCAGTGCATCATCACTGCATCATCAGATAATCATCACAGCGTCATCACTGTATCATCACATCATCATCACAGTATCATCAGAGCGTCTTCACACCATCATCACTGCATCGTCACAGCATCATCACAGTGTCATCACAGCATCATCACTGCATAATCACTGCATCATCAGAGCATCATCACACCATCATCACTGCATCATAACACCATCATCACTGCATCATCACAGCATCAGAACATCATCATCGCAGCGTCATCACTGCATCAACACAGCTTCATCACAGCATCATCACTGCATCATCACAGCATTATATCAGCATCATGACAGCATCATCACAGCATTATCACTGCATCATCACAGCATCCTCACTGCATCATCACTGCATTATCACAGCGTCATCACAGCATCATCACTGCATCATCACAGTGTCATCACAGCATCACTGCATCATCACAGTGTCATCACAGTGTCATCGCAGCATCATCACTGCATTATCACTGCGTCATCACAGCATCAACGCATGATCAACACTGCATCATCACAGCATCATCAGAGCATCATCACAGCATCATCACTGCATAATGACAGCATCATCATAGCGTCATCACAGCATCATAACTGCGTCTTCACAGCGTCATCACTGCATCATCAGAGAATCATCACTGCATAATCACTGCATCATCACACCATCATCACAGAATAATCACTTCATCATCACTGCATCAACACAGCATCATCACAGCATCATTAGACCGTCATCACACCATCATCACTGCATAATCACTGCATCATCAAAGCATCATCACTGCTTATTACTGCATCATCACAGCGTCATCAGAGCATCATCATAGTGTCATCACAGCATCATCACTGCATCGTCACAGCATCATCACAGTGTCATCACAGCATCATCACTGCATAATCACTGCATCATCAGAGCATCATCACACCATCATCACTGCATCATCACAGCATCAGAACATCATCATCACAGCATCATCACTGCATCATCACAGCATTATATCAGCATCATGACAGCATCATCACAGCATTATCACTGCATCATCACAGCATCCTCACTGCATCATCACTGCATTATCACAGCGTCATCACAGCATCATCACTGCATTATCAAAGTGTCATCACAGCATCACTGCATCATCACAGTGTCATCACAGCATCATCACTGCATCATCAATGCATCATCAGAGCATCATCACACCATCATCACAGAGTCATCACAGCATCATCACTGCATCATCACAGAGTCATCGCAACATAATCATAGCATCATCACATCATCATCGCAGCGTCATCACTGCATCAACACAGCCTCATCACAACATCATCACAGTATAATCAGTGCATCATCACAAAGTCACCACAGTGTCATCACAGCATCATCACTGCCTAATCACTGCATCATCACAGCATTATATCAGCATCATCACAGCATCATCACAGCATGATCACTGCATCATCACAGCATCCTCACTGCATCATCACACCATCATCACTGCATCATCACAGTATTATCACAGCATCATCAAAGCATCATCAAAGCATCATCACTGCATCATCTCTGCATCATCACTGCATCATCACAGAGTCATCGCAACATAATCATAGCATCCTCACAGCATCACAACATCATCATCGCAGCGTCATCACTACATCAACACAGCGTCATCACTGCATCATCACAGTATCATCACTGCATCATCGCAGTATCATCACAACATCATCACAGTGTCATCACAGTATCATCACAGCATCATTACAGCATCACCACAGAGTCATCACAGAGTCATCACAGCATCATCCCTGCATCATCACTACATCATCACAACATCATCACACATCCATCGCAGCATCATCAATGCATCATCACTGCATCATCATATAATCATTACAGCGTCATCACTGCATCATCACATCATCATCACTGCATCATCACAGCATCATCAGAGCGTCTTCACAGCATCATCACACCATCATCACTGCATCATCACTGCATTGTCACAGCATCATCACAGTGTCATCACAGCATCATCACTGCATCATCACTGCATCATCAGAGATCATCACACCATCAAGACTGCATCATCACAGCATCACAACATCATCATCGCAGCGTCATCACTACATCAACACAGCGTCATCACTGCATCATCACTGCATCATCGCAGTATCATCACAACATCATCACAACATCATCACAGTATCATCACTGAATCATCACAGCATCATTACAGCATCACCACAGAGTCATCACAGCATCATCACAGCATCATCCCTGCACCATCACTACATCATCACAACATCATCACAGTATCATCACTGCATCATCGCAGTATCATCACAACATCATCACAACATCATCACAGTATCATCACAGCATCACCACAGCGTCATCACTGCATCATCACAGCATCATCCCTGCACCATCACTACATCATCACAACATCATCACACCACCATCGCAGCATCATCAATGCATCATTAATGCATCATCACTGCATCATGATATAATCATTACAGCGTCAAAACTGCATCATCACATCATCATCACTGCATCATCACAGCATCATCAGAGCGTCTTCACAGCATCATCACAGCATCATCACAGTGTCATAACAGCATCACCACTGCATCATCACGGCATCACAGCATCATCATCGCTGCATCATCACAGTATCATCACTGCATCATCGCAGTGTCATCACAGCATCATCACAGTATTATCACAGCATCATCACAGAATCATTACAGCATCATAACAGAGTCATCACAGCATCATCCCTGCACCATCACTACATCATCACAACATCATCACACCACCATCGCAGCATCATCAATGCATCATCACTGAATCATCAGATAATCATTACAGCGTCATCACTGCATCATCACATCATCATCACTGCGTCATCACAGCATCATCAGAGCGTCTTCACAGCATCATCACACCATCATCACTGCATCATCACTGCATCGTCACAGCATCATCACAGTGTCATCACAGCATCATCACTGCATCATCAATGCATCATCAGACCATCACCACTGCATCATCACAGCATCACAACATCATCATCGCAGCGTCATCACTACATCAACACAGCGTCATCACTGCATCATCGCAGTATCATCACTGCATCATCGCAGTATCATCACAACATCATCACAACATCATCACAGTATCATCACTGAATCATCACAGCATTATTACAGCATCACCACAGCGTCATCACTGCATCATCACAGCATCATCCCTGCACCATCACTACATCATCACAACATCATCACACCACCATCGCAGCATCATCAATGCATCATCAATGCATCATCACTGCATCATGATATAATCATTACAGCGTCATCACTGCATCATCACATCATCATCACTGCATCATCACAGCATCATCACAGCATCATCAGAGCGTCTTCACAGCATCATCACAGCATCATCACAGTGTCATAACAGCATCACCACTGCATCATCACGGCATCACAACATCATCATCGCTGCATCATCACAGTATCATCACTGCATCATCGCAGTGTCATCACAGTATTATCACAGCATCATCACAGAATCATTACAGCATCACCACAGAGTCATCACAGCATCATCCCTGCACCATCACTACATCATCACAACATCATCACACCACCATCGCAGCATCATCAATGCATCATCACTGAATCATCAGATAATCATTACAGCGTCATCACTGCATCATCACATCATCATCACTGCGTCATCACAGCATCATCAGAGCGTCTTCACAGCATCATCACACCATCATCACTGCATCATCAGACCATCACCACTGCATCATCACAGCATCATCACATCATCATCACAGAGTCATCACAACAGAATCATAGCATCATCACAGCATCACAACATCATCATCGCAGTGTCATCACTGAATCAACACAGCGTCATCACTGCATCATCACTGCAATATCACAGTATCATTGCATCCTGACTGCATCATCACAAAATCATCACAGTTTCATTATAGCATCATCACTGCATCATCACAGCATCATAACAGCATCACCACTGCATCATCACATCAACTACACAATATCATCACAGCGTCATCACTGCATCATCACAGCATCATCAGAGCGTCTTCACAGCATCATCACAGCATCATCACAGTGTCATAACAGCATCACCACTGCATCATCACAGCATCACAACATCATCATCGCTGCATCATCACAGTATCATCACTGCATCATCGCAGTATCATCACAACATCATCACAGTGTCATCACAGAATCATTACAGCATCACCACAGAGTCATCACAGCATCATTACAGCATCATCCCTGCACCATCACTACATCATCACAACATCATCACACCACCATCGCAGCATCATCAATGCATCATCACTGCATCATCATATAATCACCACAGCGTCATCACTGCATCATCACATCATCATCACTGCGTCATCACAGCATCATCAGAGCGTCTTCACAGCATCATCACTGCATCATCACTGTATCATCACAGCATCGTCACAGCATCATCACAGTGTCATCACAGCATTATCACTGCATCATCACAGCATCATCTCTGCATCGTCACACCATCATCTCAGCATCATCAGAACATCATCACTACATTATCACAGCGTCATCACTGCATCATCACAGAACCATCACTGCATCATCACAGCATCAGCAATGCATCATCACTGCATCATCACAGAATCATTACAGCATCATAACAGAGTCATCACAGCATCACCACAGCATCATCCCTGCACCATCACTGCATCATCAGTGCATCATCACACCATCATCACAGCATCATCACATCATCATCACAGAGTCATCACAACAGAATCATAGCATCATCACAGCATCACATCATCATCGCAGTGTCATCACTGCATCAACACAGCGTCATCACTGCATCATCAGTGCAACATCACAGTATCATTGCATCCTCACAGCATCATCACAAAATCATCACAGTGTCATCACAGCATCATCACTGCATCATCACAGCATCATAACAGCATCACCACTGCATCATCAGTGCGTCATCAGAACGTCATCACAGCATCATCACTGCATAATTACTGCATCATCAGAGCATCATCACACCATCACCACTGCATCATCACAGCATCACAACATCATCATCGCAGTGTCATCACTGCATCAACACAGCGTCATCACTGCATCATCACAGTATGATAACTGCATAATCACAGCATCATTATAGCATCACCACAGAGTCATCACACCACCATCACAGCATCATCAATGCATCATCACTGCATTATCAGATAATCACCACAGCGTCATCACTGTATCATCAAACCATCATCACTGCATAATCACTGCATCGTCACAGCATCATCACAGAGTCATCACAGCATCATCACTGCATCATCAATGCATCATCAGAGCATCATCACACCATCATCACAGAGTCATCACAGCATCATCACTGCATCATCACAGAGTCATCGCAACATAATCATAGCATCATCACATCATCATCGCAGTGTCATCACTGCATCAACACAGCCTCATCACAACATCATCACAGTATAATCAGTGCATCATCACAAAGTCACCACAGTGTCATCACAGCATCATCACTGCATAATCACTGCATCATCACAGCATTATATCAGCATCATCACAGCATGATCACTGCATCATCACTGCATCCTCACTGCATCATCACACCATCATCACTGCATCATCACAGTATTATCACAGCATCATCACAGCGTCATCAAAGCATCATCACAGCATCATCAAAGCATCATCACTGCATCATCTCTGCATCATCACTGCATCATCACAGAGTCATCGCAACATAATCATAGCATCCTCACAGCATCACAACATCATCATCGCAGCGTCATCACTACATCAACACAGCGTCATCACTGCATCATCACAGTATCATCACTGCATCATCGCAGTATCATCACAACATCATCACAGTGTCATCACAGTATCATCACAGCATCATTACAGCATCACCACAGTCATCACAGCATCATCACAGCATCATCCCTGCACCATCACTACATCATCACAACATCATCACACCACCATCGCAGCATCATCAATGCATCATCAATGCATCATCATATAATCATTACAGCGTCATCACTGCATCATCACACCATCATCACTGCATTGTCACAGCATCATCACAGTGTCATCACAGCATCATCACTGCATCATCACTGCATCATCAGAGCATCATCACACCATCACCACTGCATCATCACAGCATCACAACATCATCATCGCAGCGTCATCACTACATCAACACAGCGTCATCACTGCATCATCGCAGTATCATCACTGCATCATCGCAGTATCATCACAACATCATCACAACATCATCACAGTATCATCACTGAATCATCACAGCATCATTACAGCATCACCACAGAGTCATCACAGCATCATCACAGCATCATCCCTGCACCATCACTACATCATCACAACATCATCACACCACCATCGCAGCATCATCAATGCATCATCAATGCATCATCACTGCATCATGATATAATCATTACAGTGTCATCACTGCATCATCACATCATCATCACTGCATCATCAGAGCGTCTTCACAGCATCATCAGACCATCATCACTGCATCGTCTCAGCATCATCACAGTGTCATCACAGCATCATCACTGCATCATCACAGAGTCATCACAAAATCATCACAGTATCATCACAGCATCATCACTGTATAATCACTGCATCATCACAGCATCATCAGAGTGTCTTCACAGCATCATCACACCATCATCACTGCATCATCACTGCATTGTCACAGCATCATCACAGTGTCATCACAGCATCATCACTGCATCATCAGAGCATCATCACACCATCACCACTGCATCATCACAGCATCACAACATCATCATCGCAGCGTCATCACTGCATCATTACAGTATCATCACTGCATCATCGCAGTATCATCACAACATCATCACAGTATCATCACTGAATCATCACAGCATCATTAGAGCATCACCACAGCATCATCATAGCATCATCCCTGCACCATCACTACATCATCACAACATCATCACACCACCATCGCAGCATCATCAATGCATCATCACTGCATCATTATATAATCATTACAGCGTCATCACTGCATCATCACATCATCATCACTGCATCATCACAGCATCATCACAGCATCATCAGAGCGTCTTCACAGCATCATCACACCATCATCACTGCATCGTCACAGCATCATCACAGTGTCATCACAGCATCATCACAGAGTCATCACAAAATCATCAGTGTCATCACAGCATCATCACTGTATAATCACTGCATCATCACAGTATTGTCACTGCATCATCACATCATAATCACAGCATCATCACTGCATCATCACAGCGTCATCACAGCGTCATCACAGCATCATCACTGCATCATCACATTGTCATCACAGCATCACTGCATCATCACAGCGTCATCACAGCGTCATCACTGCATCATCACAGCATCATCGCATGGTCAACACTGCATCATCACAGCGTCATAACAGCATCATCACATCATCTACACAACATCATCACAGTGTCATCACAGCATCATAACTGCATAATCACTGTATCATCACAGCATCATCATAGCGTCATCACAGCATCATAAGTGCGTCTTCACAGCGTCATCACTGCATCATCCTTGCATCATCAAAGCATCATCACATCATCATCACAGAATAATCACTGCATCATCACTGCATCAACACAGCATCATCACTGCATCATCACAGCATCATTAGACCGTCATCACACCATCATCACTGCATCATCACAACATCATCATCGCAGCGTCATCACTACATCAACACAGCGTCATCACTGCATCATCACAGTATCATCACTGCATCATCATCACAACATCATCACAGTGTCATCACAGCATCATCACAGCATCATTACAGCATCACCACAGAGTCATCACAGCATCATCCCTGCAGCATCACAACATCATCTCACCACGATCACAGCATCATCAGTGCATCATCACTGCATCATCAGATAATCATCACAGCGTCATCACTGTATCATTACATCATCATCACAGTATCATCAGAGCGTCTTCACACCATCATCACTGCATCGTCACAGCATCATCACAGTGTCATCACAGCATCATCACTGCATCATCATCACACCATCATCACTGCATCATAACACCATCATCACTGCATCATCACAGCATCAGAACATCATCATCGCAGCATCATCACTGCATCAACACAGCTTCATCACAGCATCATCACTGAATCATCACAGCATTATATCAGCATCATGACAGCATTATCACTGCATCATCACAGCATCCTCACTGCATCATCACTGCATCATCACAGCATCATCACAGTGTCATCACAG
This sequence comes from Somateria mollissima, assembly GCA_951411735.1. Classification (NCBI taxonomy): domain Eukaryota; kingdom Metazoa; phylum Chordata; class Aves; order Anseriformes; family Anatidae; genus Somateria; species Somateria mollissima. The sequence goes on from CATOCB010000307.1 coordinate 309,885, forward strand.
CATCACTGCATTATCACTGCGTCATCACAGCATCAACGCATGATCAACACTGCATCATCACAGCATCATCAGAGCGTCATCACAGCATCATCACTGCATAATGACAGCATCATCATAGCGTCATCACAGCATCATAACTGCGTCTTCACAGCGTCATCACTGCATCATCAAAGCATCATCACATCATCATCACAGAATCATCACAGCATCATCAGAGCGTGATTAGAGCGTCATCAGAGAATCATCACTGCATAATCACTGCATCATCACACCATCATCACAGAATAATCACTTCATCATCACTGCATCAACACAGCATCATCACTGCATCATCACAGCATCATTAGACCGTCATCACACCATCATCACTGCATAATCACTGCATCATCAAAGCATCATCACTGCTTATTACTGCATCATCACAGCGTCATCAGAGCATCATCATAGCGTCATCACAGCATCATCACTGCATCATCACAGCATCATCAGAGTGTCATCAGAGCATCATCAGAGCATCTTAACTGCTTCATCACTGCCTCATCACAGCATCATCGCATGGTCAACACTGCATCATCACAGCATCATCACTGCATAGTCACAGCATCATCAGTGCATCATCACAGTGTCATCACAGCATCATCACAGCATGATCACTGCATCATCACAGAGTCATCACAGCATCATCACTGCATCATCTCTGCATCATCACAGCATCATTACAGCATCACCACAGAGTCATCACAGCATCATCACAGCATCATCCCTGCACCATCACTAAATCATCACAACATCACCACCATGACAGCATCATCAGTGCATCATCAGTGCATCATCAGATAATCATCACAGCGTCATCACTGTATCATCACATCGTCATCACAGCATCATCAGAGCGTCTTCACAGCATCATCACACCATCATCACTGCATCATCACTGCATCGTCAGAGCATCATCACAGCATCATCACTGCATCATCAGAGCATCATCACACCATCATCACAACATAATCACTGCATCATCACAGAGTCATCGCAACATAATCATAGCATCATCACAGCATCACAACATCATCATCGCAGCGTCATCACTACATCACCACAGTGTCATCACAGCATCATCACTGTATAATCACTGCATCATCACAGCATTATATCAGCATCATCACAGCATGATCATTGCATCATCACAGCATCCTCACTGCAACATCACACCATCATCACTGCATCATCATAGTATTATCACAGCATCATCACAGCGTCATCACAGCATCATCACAGCATCATCACTGCATCATCTCTGCATCATCACTGCATCATGACATCAACTACAGAATATCATCACAGCGTCATCACTGCATCATCAGAGCGTCTTCACAGCAGCATCACAGCATCATCACAACATCATCACAGTGTCATAACAGCATCATCACTCAATCAGCAGAGCATCATCACACCATCATTACTGCATCATCACAGCATCACAACATCATCATCGCAGCGTCATCACTACATCAACACAGCGTCATCACTGCATCATCACAGTATCATCACTGCATCATCACAGCATCATTACAGCATCACCACAGAGTCATCACAGCATCATCACAGCATCATCCTTGCACCATCACTACATCATCACAGTGTCATCACAGCATCATCACAGCATCATCAGTGCATCATCACTGCATCATCAGTGCATCATCAGAGCGTCATCACTGTATCATCACATCATCATCACAGCATCATCAGAGCGTCTTCACAGCATCATCACACCATCATCACTGCATCATCACTGCATCGTCACAGCATCATCACAGTGTCATCACAGAGTCATCACTGCATCATCACAGAGTCATCGCAACATAATCATAGCATCATCACAGCATCACAACATCATCATCGCAGCGTCATCACTACATCAACACAGCGTCATCACTGCATCATCACAGTATCATCACTGCATCATCGCAGTATCATCACAACATCATCACAGTGTCATCACAGTATCATCACAGCATCATTACAGCATCACCACAGAGTCATCACAGCATCATCACAGCATCATCCCTGCACCATCACTACATCATCATAACATCATCACACCACCATCGCAGCATCATCAATGCATCATCACTGCATCATCATATAATCATTACAGCGTCATCACTGCATCATCACATCATCATCACTGCATCATCACAGCATCATCAGAGCGTCTTCACAGCATCATCACACCATCATCACTGCATCAGCACTGCATCGTCACAGCATCATCACAGTGTCATCACAGCATCATCACTGCATCATCAGAGCATCATCAGACCATCACCACTGCATCATCACAGCATCACAACATCATCATCGCAGCGTCATCACTACATCAACACAGCGTCATCACTGCATCATCACTGCATCATCGCAGTATCATCACTGAATCATCACAGCATCATTACAGCATCACCACAGAGTCATCACAGCATCATCCCTGCACCATCACTACATCATCACAACATCATCACACCACCATCGCAGCATCATCAATGCATCATCACTGCATCATTATATAATCATTACAGCGTCATCACTGCATCATCATCACTGCATCATCACAGAATCATCACAGCATCATCAGAGCGTCTTCACAGCATCATCACACCATCATCACTGCATCGTAACAGCATCATCACAGTGTCATCACAGCATCATCACAGCGTCATCACAGCATCATCACATTGTCATCACAGCATCACTGCATCATCACAGCGTCATCACAGTGTCATCGCAGCGTCATCACTGCATCATCACATTGTCATCACAGCATCACTGCATCATCACAGCGTCATCACAGTGTCATCGCAGCGTCATAATTGCATCAGCACAGCATCATCGCATGGTCAACACTGCATCATCACAGCGTCATAACAGCATCATCACATCATCTACACAACATCATCACAGTGTCATCAAAGCATCATCCTTGCATCATCAAAGCATCATCACATCATAATCACAGCATCATCACAGAATAATCACTGCATCATCACAGCATCATTAGACCGTCATCACACCATCATCACTGCATAATCACTGCATCATCAAAGCATCATCACAGCATCATTACTGCTTATTACTGCATCATCACAGCATCATCAATGCATCATCATAGCATCATCACTGCATCATCACAGAGTCATCCCAGCATCATCACTGCATCATCAGAGCATCATCACACCATCACCACTGCATCATCACTGCATCATCACAACATCATCATCGCAGCGTCATCACTACATCAACACAGCGTCATCACTGCATCATCACAGTATCATCACTGCATCATCATCACAACATCATCACAGTGTCATCACAGCAACATCAGTGCATCATCACTGCATCATCAGATAATCATCACAGCGTCATCACTGTATCATCACATCATCATCACAGTATCATCAGAGCGTCTTCACACCATCATCACTGCATCGTCACAGCATCATCACAGTGTCATCACAGCATCATCACTGCATAATCACTGCATCATCAGAGCATCATCACACCATCATCACTGCATCATCACAGCATCAGAACATCATCATCGCAGCGTCATCACTGCATCAACACAGCTTCATCACAGCATCATCACTGCATCATCACAGCATTATATCAGCATCATGACAGCATCATCACAGCATTATCACTGCATCATCACAGCATCCTCACTGCATCATCACTGCATTATCACAGCGTCATCACAGCATCATCACTGCATCATCACAGTGTCATCACAGCATCACTGCATCATCACAGTGTCATCACAGTGTCATCGCAGCATCATCACTGCATTATCACTGCGTCATCACAGCATCAACGCATGATCAACACTGCATCATCACAGCATCATCAGAGCATCATCACAGCATCATCACTGCATAATGACAGCATCATCATAGCGTCATCACAGCATCATAACTGCGTCTTCACAGCGTCATCACTGCATCATCAGAGAATCATCACTGCATAATCACTGCATCATCACACCATCATCACAGAATAATCACTTCATCATCACTGCATCAACACAGCATCATCACAGCATCATTAGACCGTCATCACACCATCATCACTGCATAATCACTGCATCATCAAAGCATCATCACTGCTTATTACTGCATCATCACAGCGTCATCAGAGCATCATCATAGTGTCATCACAGCATCATCACTGCATCGTCACAGCATCATCACAGTGTCATCACAGCATCATCACTGCATAATCACTGCATCATCAGAGCATCATCACACCATCATCACTGCATCATCACAGCATCAGAACATCATCATCACAGCATCATCACTGCATCATCACAGCATTATATCAGCATCATGACAGCATCATCACAGCATTATCACTGCATCATCACAGCATCCTCACTGCATCATCACTGCATTATCACAGCGTCATCACAGCATCATCACTGCATTATCAAAGTGTCATCACAGCATCACTGCATCATCACAGTGTCATCACAGCATCATCACTGCATCATCAATGCATCATCAGAGCATCATCACACCATCATCACAGAGTCATCACAGCATCATCACTGCATCATCAGAGTCATCGCAACATAATCATAGCATCATCACATCATCATCGCAGCGTCATCACTGCATCAACACAGCCTCATCACAACATCATCACAGTATAATCAGTGCATCATCACAAAGTCACCACAGTGTCATCACAGCATCATCACTGCCTAATCACTGCATCATCACAGCATTATATCAGCATCATCACAGCATCATCACAGCATGATCACTGCATCATCACAGCATCCTCACTGCATCATCACACCATCATCACTGCATCATCACAGTATTATCACAGCATCATCAAAGCATCATCAAAGCATCATCACTGCATCATCTCTGCATCATCACTGCATCATCACAGAGTCATCGCAACATAATCATAGCATCCTCACAGCATCACAACATCATCATCGCAGCGTCATCACTACATCAACACAGCGTCATCACTGCATCATCACAGTATCATCACTGCATCATCGCAGTATCATCACAACATCATCACAGTGTCATCACAGTATCATCACAGCATCATTACAGCATCACCACAGAGTCATCACAGAGTCATCACAGCATCATCCCTGCATCATCACTACATCATCACAACATCATCACACATCCATCGCAGCATCATCAATGCATCATCACTGCATCATCATATAATCATTACAGCGTCATCACTGCATCATCACATCATCATCACTGCATCATCACAGCATCATCAGAGCGTCTTCACAGCATCATCACACCATCATCACTGCATCATCACTGCATTGTCACAGCATCATCACAGTGTCATCACAGCATCATCACTGCATCATCACTGCATCATCAGAGATCATCACACCATCAAGACTGCATCATCACAGCATCACAACATCATCATCGCAGCGTCATCACTACATCAACACAGCGTCATCACTGCATCATCACTGCATCATCGCAGTATCATCACAACATCATCACAACATCATCACAGTATCATCACTGAATCATCACAGCATCATTACAGCATCACCACAGAGTCATCACAGCATCATCACAGCATCATCCCTGCACCATCACTACATCATCACAACATCATCACAGTATCATCACTGCATCATCGCAGTATCATCACAACATCATCACAACATCATCACAGTATCATCACAGCATCACCACAGCGTCATCACTGCATCATCACAGCATCATCCCTGCACCATCACTACATCATCACAACATCATCACACCACCATCGCAGCATCATCAATGCATCATTAATGCATCATCACTGCATCATGATATAATCATTACAGCGTCAAAACTGCATCATCACATCATCATCACTGCATCATCACAGCATCATCAGAGCGTCTTCACAGCATCATCACAGCATCATCACAGTGTCATAACAGCATCACCACTGCATCATCACGGCATCACAGCATCATCATCGCTGCATCATCACAGTATCATCACTGCATCATCGCAGTGTCATCACAGCATCATCACAGTATTATCACAGCATCATCACAGAATCATTACAGCATCATAACAGAGTCATCACAGCATCATCCCTGCACCATCACTACATCATCACAACATCATCACACCACCATCGCAGCATCATCAATGCATCATCACTGAATCATCAGATAATCATTACAGCGTCATCACTGCATCATCACATCATCATCACTGCGTCATCACAGCATCATCAGAGCGTCTTCACAGCATCATCACACCATCATCACTGCATCATCACTGCATCGTCACAGCATCATCACAGTGTCATCACAGCATCATCACTGCATCATCAATGCATCATCAGACCATCACCACTGCATCATCACAGCATCACAACATCATCATCGCAGCGTCATCACTACATCAACACAGCGTCATCACTGCATCATCGCAGTATCATCACTGCATCATCGCAGTATCATCACAACATCATCACAACATCATCACAGTATCATCACTGAATCATCACAGCATTATTACAGCATCACCACAGCGTCATCACTGCATCATCACAGCATCATCCCTGCACCATCACTACATCATCACAACATCATCACACCACCATCGCAGCATCATCAATGCATCATCAATGCATCATCACTGCATCATGATATAATCATTACAGCGTCATCACTGCATCATCACATCATCATCACTGCATCATCACAGCATCATCACAGCATCATCAGAGCGTCTTCACAGCATCATCACAGCATCATCACAGCATCATCACTGCATCATCACGGCATCACAACATCATCATCGCTGCATCATCACAGTATCATCACTGCATCATCGCAGTGTCATCACAGTATTATCACAGCATCATCACAGAATCATTACAGCATCACCACAGAGTCATCACAGCATCATCCCTGCACCATCACTACATCATCACAACATCATCACACCACCATCGCAGCATCATCAATGCATCATCACTGAATCATCAGATAATCATTACAGCGTCATCACTGCATCATCACATCATCATCACTGCGTCATCACAGCATCATCAGAGCGTCTTCACAGCATCATCACACCATCATCACTGCATCATCAGACCATCACCACTGCATCATCACAGCATCATCACATCATCATCACAGAGTCATCACAACAGAATCATAGCATCATCACAGCATCACAACATCATCATCGCAGTGTCATCACTGAATCAACACAGCGTCATCACTGCATCATCACTGCAATATCACAGTATCATTGCATCCTGACTGCATCATCACAAAATCATCACAGTTTCATTATAGCATCATCACTGCATCATCACAGCATCATAACAGCATCACCACTGCATCATCACATCAACTACACAATATCATCACAGCGTCATCACTGCATCATCACAGCATCATCAGAGCGTCTTCACAGCATCATCACAGCATCATCACAGTGTCATAACAGCATCACCACTGCATCATCACAGCATCACAACATCATCATCGCTGCATCATCACAGTATCATCACTGCATCATCGCAGTATCATCACAACATCATCACAGTGTCATCACAGAATCATTACAGCATCACCACAGAGTCATCACAGCATCATTACAGCATCATCCCTGCACCATCACTACATCATCACAACATCATCACACCACCATCGCAGCATCATCAATGCATCATCACTGCATCATCATATAATCACCACAGCGTCATCACTGCATCATCACATCATCATCACTGCGTCATCACAGCATCATCAGAGCGTCTTCACAGCATCATCACTGCATCATCACTGTATCATCACAGCATCGTCACAGCATCATCACAGTGTCATCACAGCATTATCACTGCATCATCACAGCATCATCTCTGCATCGTCACACCATCATCTCAGCATCATCAGAACATCATCACTACATTATCACAGCGTCATCACTGCATCATCACAGAACCATCACTGCATCATCACAGCATCAGCAATGCATCATCACTGCATCATCACAGAATCATTACAGCATCATAACAGAGTCATCACAGCATCACCACAGCATCATCCCTGCACCATCACTGCATCATCAGTGCATCATCACACCATCATCACAGCATCATCACATCATCATCACAGAGTCATCACAACAGAATCATAGCATCATCACAGCATCACATCATCATCGCAGTGTCATCACTGCATCAACACAGCGTCATCACTGCATCATCACAGTATGATAACTGCATAATCACAGCATCATTATAGCATCACCACAGAGTCATCACACCACCATCACAGCATCATCAAGGCATCATCACTGCATTATCAGATAATCGCCACAGCGTCATCACTGTATCATCACACCATCATCACTGCATAATCACTGCATCGTCACAGCATCATCACAGAGTCATCACAGCATCATCACTGCATCATCAATGCATCATCAGAGCATCATCACACCATCATCACAGAGTCATCACAGCATCATCACTGCATCATCACAGAGTCATCGCAACATAATCATAGCATCATCACATCATCATCGCAGTGTCATCACTGCATCAACACAGCCTCATCACAACATCATCACAGTATAATCAGTGCATCATCACAAAGTCACCACAGTGTCATCACAGCATCATCACTGCATAATCACTGCATCATCACAGCATTATATCAGCATCATCACAGCATGATCACTGCATCATCACTGCATCCTCACTGCATCATCACACCATCATCACTGCATCATCACAGTATTATCACAGCATCATCACAGCGTCATCAAAGCATCATCACAGCATCATCAAAGCATCATCACTGCATCATCTCTGCATCATCACTGCATCATCACAGAGTCATCGCAACATAATCATAGCATCCTCACAGCATCACAACATCATCATCGCAGCGTCATCACTACATCAACACAGCGTCATCACTGCATCATCACAGTATCATCACTGCATCATCGCAGTATCATCACAACATCATCACAGTGTCATCACAGTATCATCACAGCATCATTACAGCATCACCACAGAGTCATCACAGCATCATCACAGCATCATCCCTGCACCATCACTACATCATCACAACATCATCACACCACCATCGCAGCATCATCAATGCATCATCAATGCATCATCATATAATCATTACAGCGTCATCACTGCATCATCACACCATCATCACTGCATTGTCACAGCATCATCACAGTGTCATCACAGCATCATCACTGCATCATCACTGCATCATCAGAGCATCATCACACCATCACCACTGCATCATCACAGCATCACAACATCATCATCGCAGCGTCATCACTACATCAACACAGCGTCATCACTGCATCATCGCAGTATCATCACTGCATCATCGCAGTATCATCACAACATCATCACAACATCATCACAGTATCATCACTGAATCATCACAGCATCATTACAGCATCACCACAGAGTCATCACAGCATCATCACAGCATCATCCCTGCACCATCACTACATCATCACAACATCATCACACCACCATCGCAGCATCATCAATGCATCATCAATGCATCATCACTGCATCATGATATAATCATTACAGTGTCATCACTGCATCATCACATCATCATCACTGCATCATCAGAGCGTCTTCACAGCATCATCAGACCATCATCACTGCATCGTCTCAGCATCATCACAGTGTCATCACAGCATCATCACTGCATCATCACAGAGTCATCACAAAATCATCACAGTGTCATCACAGCATCATCACTGTATAATCACTGCATCATCACAGCATCATCACTGCATCATCACAGCATCATTGCAGCATTATCACATCGTCTACACAACATCATCACAGAGTCATAAAAGCATAATCACTGCATAATCACTGCATCATAACAGCATCATCACTGCAGCATCACAGCATCATCACAGTGTCATCGCAGCGTCATCATTGCGTCATCACTGCGTCATCACAGCATCATCGCATGGTCAACACTGCATCATCACACCATCATCAGTGCATCATCACAGTATCATCACTGCATCATCACAGCGTCATCAAAGCATCATCACAGCGTCATCGCAACATAATAATAGCATCATCACAGCATCACAACATCATCATCGCAGCGTCATCACTACATCAACACAGCGTCATCACTGCATCATCAGTGCATCATCGCAGTATCATCACAACATCATCACAGTGTCATCACAGTATCATCACAGCATCATTACAGTATCACCACAGAGTCATCACAGCATCATCACAGCATCATCCCTGCACCATCACTACATCATCACAACATCATCACACCACCATCGCAGCATCATCAATGCATCATCACTGCATCATCATATAATCATTACAGCGTCATCACTGCATCATCACTGCGTCATCACAGCATCATCAGAGCGTCTTCACAGCATCATCACACCATCATCACTGCATCATCACTGCATCGTCAGAGCATCATCACAGTGTCATCACAGCATCACTGCATCATCACAGCGTCATCACAGTGTCATCACAGCGTCATCACTGCATCATCACTGCGTCATCACAGCATCATCGCATGGTCAACACTCCATCATCACTGCATAGTCACAGCATCATCAGTGCATCATCACAGCATCATCACAGCATGATCACTGCATCATCACTGCATCATCACAGAGTCATCAAAGCATCATCACTGCATAATAACTGCATCATCAGAGCATCATCACACCATCACAACTGCATCATCACTGCATCATCACAGCATCATTACAGCATCACCACAGAGTCATCACAGCATCATCCCTGCACCATCACTACATCATCAAAACATCATCACACCACCATCACAGCATCATCAGTGCATCATCACTGCATCATCAGAGCATCATCACACCATCACAACTGCATCATCACTGCATCATCACAGCATCACCACAGAGTCATCACAGCATGATCCCTGCACCATCACTACATCATCACAACATCATCACACCACCATCACAGCATCATCAGTGCATCATCACTGCATTATCAGATAATCATCACAGCGACATCACTGTATCATCACTGCATCGTCACAGCATCATCACAGTGTCATCACAGCATCATCACTGCATAATCACTGCATCATCACAGCATCATCACTGCATCATCACAGTGTCATCACAGCGTCATCACAGCATCATCACTGCATCATCACAGCGTCATCACAGTGTCATCGCAGCGTCATCACTGCATCATCAATGCGTCATCACAGCATCATCGCATGTTCAACACTGCATCATCACAGCATCATCACAGCGTCATCACAGCATCATAACTGCGTCTTCACAGCGTCATCACTGCATCATCCCTGCATCATCAAAGCATCATCACATCATCATCAGAGCATCCTCACTGCATCATCACACCATCATTCACTGCATCATCACAGTATTATCACAGCATCATCACAGCGTCATCAAAGCATCATCACAGCATCATCACAGCATCATCACTGCATCCTCACTGCATCATCACAGCATCATCACAGCATCATCACAGCATCATCTCTGCATCATCACTGCATCATCACTGCATCATCACATCAACTACACAATATCATCACAGCATCATCACTGCATCATCACAGCATCATCAGAGCGTCTTCACAGCATCATCACAGTGTCATAACAGCATCACAACTGCATCATCACAGCATCACAACATCATCATCGCTGCATCATCACAGTATCATCACTGCATCATCGCAGTATCATCACAACATCATCACAGTGTCATCACAGCATCATCACAGAATCATTACAGCATCATAACAGAGTCATCACAGCATCATCCCTGCACCATCACTACATCATCACAACATCATCACACCACCATCGCAGCATCATCAATGCATCATCACTGCATCATCATATAATCATTACAGCGTCATCACTGCATCATCACATCATCATCACTGCGTCATCACAGCATCATCAGAGCGTCTTCACAGCATCATCACTGCATCATCACTGTATCATCACAGCATCATCACAGTGTAATCACAGCATCATCACAGCATTATCACTGCATCATCACAGCATCATCTCTGCATCGTCACACCATCATCTCAGCATCATCAGAACATCATCACTACATTATCACAGCGTCATCACTGCATCATCACAGAACCATCACTGCATCATCACAGCATCAGCAATGCATCATCACTGCATCATCACAGAATCATTACAGCATCATAACAGAGTCATCACAGCATCAACACAGCATCATCCCTGCACCATCACTGCATCATCAGAGCATCATCACACCATCATCACAGCATCATCACATCATCATCACAGAGTCATCACAACAGAATCATAGCATCATCACAGCATCACAACATCATCATCGCAGTGTCATCACTGCATCAACACAGCGTCATCACTGCATCATCAGTGCAACATCACAGTATCATTGCATCCTCACAGCATCATCACAAAATCATCACAGTGTCATCACAGCATCATCACTGCATCACCACAGCATCATAACAGCATCACCACTGCATCATCAGTGCGTCATCAGAACGTCATCACAGCATCATCACTGCATAATTACTGTATCATCAGAGCATCATCACACCATCACCACTGCATCATCCCAGCATCACAACATCATCATCGCAGTGTCATCACTGCATCAACACAGTGTCATCACTGCATCATCACAGTATGATAACTGCATAATCACAGCATCATTATAGCATCACCACAGAGTCATCACACCACCATCACAGCATCATCAATGCATCATCACTGCATCATCAGAGCGTCTTCACAGCATCATCACACCATCATCACTGCATCATCACTGCATCGTCACAGCATCATCACAGAGTCATCACAGCATCATCACTGCATCATCAATGCATCATCAGAGCATCATCACACCATCATCACAGAGTCATCACAGCATCATCACTGCATCATCACAGAGTCATCGCAACATAATCATAGCATCATCACATCATCATCGCAGTGTCATCACTGCATCAACACAGCCTCATCACAACATCATCACAGTATAATCAGTGCATCATCACAAAGTCACCACAGTGTCATCACAGCATCATCACTGCATAATCACTGCATCATCACAGCATTATATCAGCATCATCACAGCATCATCACAGCATGATCACTGCATCATCACTGCATCCTCACTGCATCATCACACCATCATCACTGCATCATCACAGTATTATCACAGCATCATCACAGCGTCATCAAAGCATCATCACAGCATCATCAAAGCATCATCACTGCATCATCTCTGCATCATCACTGCATCATCACAGAGTCATCGCAACATAATCATAGCATCCTCACAGCATCACAACATCATCATCGCAGCGTCATCACTACATCAACACAGCGTCATCACTGCATCATCACAGTATCATCACTGCATCATCGCAGTATCATCACAACATCATCACAGTGTCATCACAGTATCATCACAGCATCATTACAGCATCACCACAGAGTCATCACAGCATCATCACAGCATCATCCCTGCACCATCACTACATCATCACAACATCATCACACCACCATCGCAGCATCATCAATGCATCATCAATGCATCATCATATAATCATTACAGCGTCATCACTGCATCATCACACCATCATCACTGCATTGTCACAGCATCATCACAGTGTCATCACAGCATCATCACTGCATCATCAGAGCATCATCACACCATCACCACTGCATCATCACAGCATCACAACATCATCATCGCAGCGTCATCACTACATCAACACAGCGTCATCACTGCATCATCACAGTATCATCACTGCATCATCGCAGTATCATCACAACATCATCACAACATCATCACAGTATCATCACTGAATCATCACAGCATCATTACAGCATCACCACAGAGTCATCACAGCATCATCACAGCATCATCCCTGCATCATCACTGCATCATCACAGCATCATCACAGTGTCATCACAGCATCACTGCATTATCACTGCGTCATCACAGCATCAACGCATGATCAACACTGCATCATCACAGCATCATCAGAGCGTCATCACAGCATCATCACTGCATAATGACAGCATCATCATAGCGTCATCACAGCATCATAACTGCGTCTTCACAGCGTCATCACTGCATCATCAAAGCATCATCACATCATCATCACAGAATCATCACAGCATCATCAGAGCGTGATTAGAGCGTCATCAGAGAATCATCACTGCATAATCACTGCATCATCACACCATCATCACAGAATAATCACTTCATCATCACTGCATCAACACAGCATCATCACTGCATCATCACAGCATCATTAGACCGTCATCACACCATCATCACTGCATAATCACTGCATCATCAAAGCATCATCACTGCTTATTACTGCATCATCACAGCGTCATCAGAGCATCATCATAGCGTCATCACAGCATCATCACTGCATCATCACAGCATCATCAGAGTGTCATCAGAGCATCATCAGAGCATCTTAACTGCTTCATCACTGCCTCATCACAGCATCATCGCATGGTCAACACTGCATCATCACAGCATCATCACTGCATAGTCACAGCATCATCAGTGCATCATCACAGTGTCATCACAGCATCATCACAGCATGATCACTGCATCATCACAGAGTCATCACAGCATCATCACTGCATCATCTCTGCATCATCACAGCATCATTACAGCATCACCACAGAGTCATCACAGCATCATCACAGCATCATCCCTGCACCATCACTAAATCATCACAACATCACCACCATGACAGCATCATCAGTGCATCATCAGTGCATCATCAGATAATCATCACAGCGTCATCACTGTATCATCACATCGTCATCACAGCATCATCAGAGCGTCTTCACAGCATCATCACACCATCATCACTGCATCATCACTGCATCGTCAGAGCATCATCACAGCATCATCACTGCATCATCAGAGCATCATCACACCATCATCACAACATAATCACTGCATCATCACAGAGTCATCGCAACATAATCATAGCATCATCACAGCATCACAACATCATCATCGCAGCGTCATCACTACATCACCACAGTGTCATCACAGCATCATCACTGTATAATCACTGCATCATCACAGCATTATATCAGCATCATCACAGCATGATCATTGCATCATCACAGCATCCTCACTGCAACATCACACCATCATCACTGCATCATCATAGTATTATCACAGCATCATCACAGCGTCATCACAGCATCATCACAGCATCATCACTGCATCATCTCTGCATCATCACTGCATCATGACATCAACTACAGAATATCATCACAGCGTCATCACTGCATCATCAGAGCGTCTTCACAGCAGCATCACAGCATCATCACAACATCATCACAGTGTCATAACAGCATCATCACTCAATCAGCAGAGCATCATCACACCATCATTACTGCATCATCACAGCATCACAACATCATCATCGCAGCGTCATCACTACATCAACACAGCGTCATCACTGCATCATCACAGTATCATCACTGCATCATCACAGCATCATTACAGCATCACCACAGAGTCATCACAGCATCATCACAGCATCATCCTTGCACCATCACTACATCATCACAGTGTCATCACAGCATCATCACAGCATCATCAGTGCATCATCACTGCATCATCAGTGCATCATCAGAGCGTTATCACTGTATCATCACATCATCATCACAGCATCATCAGAGCGTCTTCACAGCATCATCACACCATCATCACTGTATCATCACTGCATCGTCACAGCATCATCACAGTGTCATCACAGAGTCATCACTGCATCATCACAGAGTCATCGCAACATAATCATAGCATCATCACAGCATCACAACATCATCATCGCAGCGTCATCACTACATCAACACAGCGTCATCACTGCATCATCACAGTATCATCACTGCATCATCGCAGTATCATCACAACATCATCACAGTGTCATCACAGTATCATCACAGCATCATCCCTGCACCATCACTACATCATCACAACATCATCACACCACCATCGCAGCATCATCAATGCATCATCACTGCATCATCATATAATCATTACAGCGTCATCACTGCATCATCACAGCATCCTCACTGCATCATCACTGCATTATCACAGCGTCATCACAGCATCATCACTGCATCATCACAGTGTCATCACAGCATCACTGCATCATCACAGTGTCATCACAGTGTCATCGCAGCATCATCACTGCATTATCACTGCGTCATCACAGCATCAACGCATGATCAACACTGCATCATCACAGCATCATCAGAGCATCATCACAGCATCATCACTGCATAATGACAGCATCATCATAGCGTCATCACAGCATCATAACTGCGTCTTCACAGCGTCATCACTGCATCATCAGAGAATCATCACTGCATAATCACTGCATCATCACACCATCATCACAGAATAATCACTTCATCATCACTGCATCAACACAGCATCATCACTGCATCATTAGACCGTCATCACACCATCATCACTGCATAATCACTGCATCATCAAAGCATCATCACTGCTTATTACTGCATCATCACAGCGTCATCAGAGCATCATCATAGTGTCATCACAGCATCATCACTGCATCGTCACAGCATCATCACAGTGTCATCACAGCATCATCACTGCATAATCACTGCATCATCAGAGCATCATCACACTATCATCACTGCATCATCACAGCATCAGAACATCATCATCACAGCATCATCACTGCATCATCACAGCATTATATCAGCATCATGACAGCATCATCACAGCATTATCACTGCATCATCACAGCATCCTCACTGCATCATCACTGCATTATCACAGCGTCATCACAGCATCATCACTTCATCATCACAGTGTCATCACAGCATCATCACTGCATCATCAATGCATCATCAGAGCATCATCACACCATCATCACAGAGTCATCACAGCATCATCACTGCATCATCACAGAGTCATCGCAACATAATCATAGCATCATCACATCATCATCGCAGCGTCATCACTGCATCAACACAGCCTCATCACAACATCATCACAGTATAATCAGTGCATCATCACAAAGTCACCACAGTGTCATCACAGCATCATCACTGCATAATCACTGCATCATCACAGCATTATATCAGCATCATCACAGCATCATCACAGCATGATCACTGCATCATCACAGCATCCTCACTGCATCATCACACCATCATCACTGCATCATCACAGTATTATCACAGCATCATCACAGCGTCATCAAAGCATCATCAAAGCATCATCACTGCATCATCTCTGCATCATCACTGCATCATCACAGAGTCATCGCAACATAATCATAGCATCCTCACAGCATCACAACATCATCATCGCAGCGTCATCACTACATCAACACAGCGTCATCACTGCATCATCACAGTATCATCACTGCATCATCGCAGTATCATCACAACATCATCACAGTGTCATCACAGTATCATCACAGCATCATTACAGCATCACCACAGAGTCATCACAGAGTCATCACAGCATCATCCCTGCATCATCACTACATCATCACAACATCATCACACCACCATCGCAGCATCATCAATGCATCATCACTGCATCATCATATAATCATTACAGCGTCATCACTGCATCATCACATCATCATCACTGCATCATCACAGCATCATCAGAGCGTCTTCACAGCATCATCACACCATCATCACTGCATCATCACTGCATTGTCACAGCATCATCACAGTGTCATCACAGCATCATCACTGCATCATCACTGCATCATCAGAGATCATCACACCATCAAGACTGCATCATCACAGCATCACAACATCATCATCGCAGCGTCATCACTACATCAACACAGCGTCATCACTGCATCATCACTGCATCATCGCAGTATCATCACAACATCATCACAACATCATCACAGTATCATCACTGAATCATCACAGCATCATTACAGCATCACCACAGAGTCATCACAGCATCATCACAGCATCATCCCTGCACCATCACTACATCATCACAACATCATCACAGTATCATCACTGCATCATCGCAGTATCATCACAACATCATCACAACATCATCACAGTATCATCACAGCATCACCACAGCGTCATCACTGCATCATCACAGCATCATCCCTGCACCATCACTACATCATCACAACATCATCACACCACCATCGCAGCATCATCAATGCATCATTAATGCATCATCACTGCATCATGATATAATCATTACAGCGTCAAAACTGCATCATCACATCATCATCACTGCATCATCACAGCATCATCAGAGCGTCTTCACAGCATCATCACAGCATCATCACAGTGTCATAACAGCATCACCACTGCATCATCACGGCATCACAGCATCATCATCGCTGCATCATCACAGTATCATCACTGCATCATCGCAGTGTCATCACAGCATCATCACAGTATTATCACAGCATCATCACAGAATCATTACAGCATCATAACAGAGTCATCACAGCATCATCCCTGCACCATCACTACATCATCACAACATCATCACACCACCATCGCAGCATCATCAATGCATCATCACTGAATCATCAGATAATCATTACAGCGTCATCACTGCATCATCACATCATCATCACTGCGTCATCACAGCATCATCAGAGCGTCTTCACAGCATCATCACACCATCATCACTGCATCATCACTGCATCGTCACAGCATCATCACAGTGTCATCACAGCATCATCACTGCATCATCAATGCATCATCAGACCATCACCACTGCATCATCACAGCATCACAACATCATCATCGCAGCGTCATCACTACATCAACACAGCGTCATCACTGCATCATCGCAGTATCATCACTGCATCATCGCAGTATCATCACAACATCATCACAACATCATCACAGTATCATCACTGAATCATCACAGCATTATTACAGCATCACCACAGCGTCATCACTGCATCATCACAGCATCATCCCTGCACCATCACTACATCATCACAACATCATCACACCACCATCGCAGCATCATCAATGCATCATCAATGCATCATCACTGCATCATGATATAATCATTACAGCGTCATCACTGCATCATCACATCATCATCACTGCATCATCACAGCATCATCACAGCATCATCAGAGCGTCTTCACAGCATCATCACAGCATCATCACAGTGTCATAACAGCATCACCACTGCATCATCACGGCATCACAACATCATCATCGCTGCATCATCACAGTATCATCACTGCATCATCGCAGTGTCATCACAGTATTATCACAGCATCATCACAGAATCATTACAGCATCACCACAGAGTCATCACAGCATCATCCCTGCACCATCACTACATCATCACAACATCATCACACCACCATCGCAGCATCATCAATGCATCATCACTGAATCATCAGATAATCATTACAGCGTCATCACTGCATCATCACATCATCATCACTGCGTCATCACAGCATCATCAGAGCGTCTTCACAGCATCATCACACCATCATCACTGCATCATCAGACCATCACCACTGCATCATCACAGCATCATCACATCATCATCACAGAGTCATCACAACAGAATCATAGCATCATCACAGCATCACAACATCATCATCGCAGTGTCATCACTGAATCAACACAGCGTCATCACTGCATCATCACTGCAATATCACAGTATCATTGCATCCTGACTGCATCATCACAAAATCATCACAGTTTCATTATAGCATCATCACTGCATCATCACAGCATCATAACAGCATCACCACTGCATCATCACATCAACTACACAATATCATCACAGCGTCATCACTGCATCATCACAGCATCATCAGAGCGTCTTCACAGCATCATCACAGCATCATCACAGTGTCATAACAGCATCACCACTGCATCATCACAGCATCACAACATCATCATCGCTGCATCATCACAGTATCATCACTGCATCATCGCAGTATCATCACAACATCATCACAGTGTCATCACAGAATCATTACAGCATCATAACAGAGTCATCACAGCATCATTACAGCATCATCCCTGCACCATCACTACATCATCACAACATCATCACACCACCATCGCAGCATCATCAATGCATCATCACTGCATCATCATATAATCACCACAGCGTCATCACTGCATCATCACATCATCATCACTGCGTCATCACAGAATCATCAGAGCGTCTTCACAGCATCATCACTGCATCATCACTGTATCATCACAGCATCGTCACAGCATCATCACAGTGTCATCACAGCATTATCACTGCATCATCACAGCATCATCTCTGCATCGTCACACCATCATCTCAGCATCATCAGAACATCATCACTACATTATCACAGCGTCATCACTGCATCATCACAGAACCATCACTGCATCATCACAGCATCAGCAATGCATCATCACTGCATCATCACAGAATCATTACAGCATCATAACAGAGTCATCACAGCATCACCACAGCATCATCCCTGCACCATCACTGCATCATCAGTGCATCATCACACCATCATCACAGCATCATCACATCATCATCACAGAGTCATCACAACAGAATCATAGCATCATCACAGCATCACATCATCATCGCAGTGTCATCACTGCATCAACACAGCGTCATCACTGCATCATCAGTGCAACATCACAGTATCATTGCATCCTCACAGCATCATCACAAAATCATCACAGTGTCATCACAGCATCATCACTGCATCATCACAGCATCATAACAGCATCACCACTGCATCATCAGTGCGTCATCAGAACGTCATCACAGCATCATCACTGCATAATTACTGCATCATCAGAGCATCATCACACCATCACCACTGCATCATCACAGCATCACAACATCATCATCGCAGTGTCATCACTGCATCAACACAGCGTCATCACTGCATCATCACAGTATGATAACTGCATAATCACAGCATCATTATAGCATCACCACAGAGTCATCACACCACCATCACAGCATCATCAATGCATCATCACTGCATTATCAGATAATCACCACAGCGTCATCACTGTATCATCACACCATCATCACTGCATAATCACTGCATCGTCACAGCATCATCACAGAGTCATCACAGCATCATCACTGCATCATCAATGCATCATCAGAGCATCATCACACCATCATCACAGAGTCATCACAGCATCATCACTGCATCATCACAGAGTCATCGCAACATAATCATAGCATCATCACATCATCATCGCAGTGTCATCACTGCATCAACACAGCCTCATCACAACATCATCACAGTATAATCAGTGCATCATCACAAAGTCACCACAGTGTCATCACAGCATCATCACTGCATAATCACTGCATCATCACAGCATTATATCAGCATCATCACAGCATGATCACTGCATCATCACTGCATCCTCACTGCATCATCACACCATCATCACTGCATCATCACAGTATTATCACAGCATCATCACAGCGTCATCAAAGCATCATCACAGCATCATCAAAGCATCATCACTGCATCATCTCTGCATCATCACTGCATCATCACAGAGTCATCGCAACATAATCATAGCATCCTCACAGCATCACAACATCATCATCGCAGCGTCATCACTACATCAACACAGCGTCATCACTGCATCATCACAGTATCATCACTGCATCATCGCAGTATCATCACAACATCATCACAGTGTCATCACAGTATCATCACAGCATCATTACAGCATCACCACAGAGTCATCACAGCATCATCACAGCATCATCCCTGCACCATCACTACATCATCACAACATCATCACACCACCATCGCAGCATCATCAATGCATCATCAATGCATCATCATATAATCATTACAGCGTCATCACTGCATCATCACACCATCATCACTGCATTGTCACAGCGTCATCACAGTGTCATCACAGCATCATCACTGCATCATCACTGCATCATCAGAGCATCATCACACCATCACCACTGCATCATCACAGCATCACAACATCATCATCGCAGCGTCATCACTACATCAACACAGCGTCATCACTGCATCATCACAGTATCATCACTGCATCATCGCAGTATCATCACAACATCATCACAACATCATCACAGTATCATCACTGAATCATCACAGCATCATTACAGCATCACCACAGAGTCATCACAGCATCATCACAGCATCATCCCTGCACCATCACTACATCATCACAACATCATCACACCACCATCGCAGCATCATCAATGCATCATCAATGCATCATCACTGCATCATGATATAATCATTACAGTGTCATCACTGCATCATCACATCATCATCACTGCATCATCAGAGCGTCTTCACAGCATCATCAGACCATCATCACTGCATCGTCTCAGCATCATCACAGTGTCATCACAGCATCATCACTGCATCATCACAGAGTCATCACAAAATCATCACAGTGTCATCACAGCATCATCACTGTATAATCACTGCATCATCACAGCATTATCACTGCATCATCGCTGCATCATCACAGCATCATCACTACATCATCACGGCGTCATCACATCATAATCACAGCATCATCACTGCATCATCACAGCATCATTGCAGCATTATCACATCGTCTACACAACATCATCACAGAGTCATAAAAGCATAATCACTGCATAATCACTGCATCATAACAGCATCATCACTGCAGCATCACAGCATCATCACAGTGTCATCGCAGCGTCATCATTGCGTCATCACTGCGTCATCACAGCATCATCGCATGGTCAACACTGCATCATCACACCATCATCAGTGCATCATCACAGTATCATCACTGCATCATCACAGCGTCATCAAAGCATCATCACAGCGTCATCGCAACATAATAATAGCATCATCACAGCATCACAACATCATCATCGCAGCGTCATCACTACATCAACACAGCGTCATCACTGCATCATCAGTGCATCATCGCAGTATCATCACAACATCATCACAGTGCCATCACAGTATCATCACAGCATCATTACAGTATCACCACAGAGTCATCACAGCATCATCACAGCATCATCCCTGCACCATCACTACATCATCACAACATCATCACACCACCATCGCAGCATCATCAATGCATCATCACTGCATCATCATATAATCATTACAGCGTCATCACTGCATCATCACTGCGTCATCACAGCATCATCAGAGCGTCTTCACAGCATCATCACACCATCATCACTGCATCATCACTGCATCGTCAGAGCATCATCACAGTGTCATCACAGCATCACTGCATCATCACAGCGTCATCACAGTGTCATCACAGCGTCATCACTGCATCATCACTGCGTCATCACAGCATCATCGCATGGTCAACACTCCATCATCACTGCATAGTCACAGCATCATCAGTGCATCATCACAGCATCATCACAGCATGATCACTGCATCATCACTGCATCATCACAGAGTCATCACAGCATCATCACTACATAATAACTGCATCATCAGAGCATCATCACACCATCACAACTGCATCATCACTGCATCATCACAGCATCATTACAGCATCACCACAGAGTCATCACAGCATCATCCCTGCACCATCACTACATCATCAAAACATCATCACACCACCATCACAGCATCATCAGTGCATCATCACTGCATCATCAGAGCATCATCACACCATCACAACTGCATCATCACTGCATCATCACAGCATCACCACAGAGTCATCACAGCATGATCCCTGCTCCATCACTACATCATCACAACATCATCACACCACCATCACAGCATCATCAGTGCATCATCACTGCATTATCAGATAATCATCACAGCGACATCACTGTATCATCACTGCATCGTCACAGCATCATCACAGTGTCATCACAGCATCATCACTGCATAATCACTGCATCATCACAGCATCATCACTGCATCATCACAGTGTCATCACAGCGTCATCACAGCATCATCACTGCATCATCACATTGTCATCACAGCATCACTGCATCATCACAGCGTCATCACAGTGTCATCGCAGCGTCATCACTGCATCATCAATGCGTCATCACAGCATCATCGCATGTTCAACACTGCATCATCACAGCATCATCACAGCGTCATCACAGCATCATAACTGCGTCTTCACAGCGTCATCACTGCATCATCAAAGCATCATCACATCATCATCAGAGCATCCTCACTGCATCATCACACCATCATTCACTGCATCATCACAGTATTATCACAGCATCATCACAGCGTCATCAAAGCATCATCACAGCATCATCACAGCATCATCACTGCATCCTCACTGCATCATCACAGCATCATCACAGCATCATCACAGCATCATCTCTGCATCATCACTGCATCATCACTGCATCATCACATCAACTACACAATATCATCACAGCATCATCACTGCATCATCACAGCATCATCAGAGCGTCTTCACAGCATCATCACAGTGTCATAACAGCATCACCACTGCATCATCACAGCATCACAACATCATCATCGCTGCATCATCACAGTATCATCACTGCATCATCGCAGTATCATCACAACATCATCACAGTGTCATCACAGCATCATCACAGAATCATTACAGCATCATAACAGAGTCATCACAGCATCATCCCTGCACCATCACTACATCATCACAACATCATCACACCACCATCGCAGCATCATCAATGCATCATCACTGCATCATCATATAATCATTACAGCGTCATCACTGCATCATCACATCATCATCACTGCGTCATCACAGCATCATCAGAGCGTCTTCACAGCATCATCACTGCATCATCACTGTATCATCACAGCATCATCACAGTGTAATCACAGCATCATCACAGCATTATCACTGCATCATCACAGCATCATCTCTGCATCGTCACACCATCATCTCAGCATCATCAGAACATCATCACTACATTATCACAGCGTCATCACTGCATCATCACAGAACCATCACTGCATCATCACAGCATCAGCAATGCATCATCACTGCATCATCACAGAATCATTACAGCATCATAACAGAGTCATCACAGCATCAACACAGCATCATCCCTGCACCATCACTGCATCATCAGAGCATCATCACACCATCATCACAGCATCATCACATCATCATCACAGAGTCATCACAACAGAATCATAGCATCATCACAGCATCACAACATCATCATCGCAGTGTCATCACTGCATCAACACAGCGTCATCACTGCATCATCAGTGCAACATCACAGTATCATTGCATCCTCACAGCATCATCACAAAATCATCACAGTGTCATCACAGCATCATCACTGCATCACCACAGCATCATAACAGCATCACCACTGCATCATCAGTGCGTCATCAGAACGTCATCACAGCATCATCACTGCATAATTACTGTATCATCAGAGCATCATCACACCATCACCACTGCATCATCCCAGCATCACAACATCATCATCGCAGTGTCATCACTGCATCAACACAGCGTCATCACTGCATCATCACAGTATGATAACTGCATAATCACAGCATCATTATAGCATCACCACAGAGTCATCACACCACCATCACAGCATCATCAATGCATCATCACTGCATCATCAGAGCGTCTTCACAGCATCATCACACCATCATCACTGCATCATCACTGCATCGTCACAGCATCATCACAGAGTCATCACAGCATCATCACTGCATCATCAATGCATCATCAGAGCATCATCACACCATCATCACAGTGTCATCACAGCATCATCACTGCATCATCACAGAGTCATCGCAACATAATCATAGCATCATCACATCATCATCGCAGTGTCATCACTGCATCAACACAGCCTCATCACAACATCATCACAGTATAATCAGTGCATCATCACAAAGTCACCACAGTGTCATCACAGCATCATCACTGCATAATCACTGCATCATCACAGCATTATATCAGCATCATCACAGCATCATCACAGCATGATCACTGCATCATCACTGCATCCTCACTGCATCATCACACCATCATCACTGCATCATCACAGTATTATCACAGCATCATCACAGCGTCATCAAAGCATCATCACAGCATCATCAAAGCATCATCACTGCATCATCTCTGCATCATCACTGCATCATCACAGAGTCATCGCAACATAATCATAGCATCCTCACAGCATCACAACATCATCATCGCAGCGTCATCACTACATCAACACAGCGTCATCACTGTATCATCACTGCATCATCGCAGTATCATCACAACATCATCACAGTGTCATCACAGTATCATCACAGCATCATTACAGCATCACCACAGAGTCATCACAGCATCATCACAGCATCATCCCTGCACCATCACTACATCATCACAACATCATCACACCACCATCGCAGCATCATCAATGCATCATCAATGCATCATCATATAATCATTACAGCGTCATCACTGCATCATCACACCATCATCACTGCATTGTCACAGCATCATCACAGTGTCATCACAGCATCATCACTGCATCATCACTGCATCATCAGAGCATCATCACACCATCACCACTGCATCATCACAGCATCACAACATCATCATCGCAGCGTCATCACTACATCAACACAGCGTCATCACTGCATCATCGCAGTATCATCACTGCATCATCGCAGTATCATCACAACATCATCACAACATCATCACAGTATCATCACTGAATCATCACAGCATCATTACAGCATCACCACAGAGTCATCACAGCATCATCACAGCATCATCCCTGCACCATCACTACATCATCACAACATCATCACACCACCATCGCAGCATCATCAATGCATCATCAATGCATCATCACTGCATCATGATATAATCATTACAGTGTCATCACTGCATCATCACATCATCATCACTGCATCATCAGAGCGTCTTCACAGCATCATCAGACCATCATCACTGCATCGTCTCAGCATCATCACAGTGTCATCACAGCATCATCACTGCATCATCACAGAGTCATCACAAAATCATCACAGTGTCATCACAGCATCATCACTGTATAATCACTGCATCATCACAGCATCATCACTGCATCATCACAGCATCATTGCAGCATTATCACATCGTCTACACAACATCATCACAGAGTCATAAAAGCATAATCACTGCATAATCACTGCATCATAACAGCATCATCACTGCAGCATCACAGCATCATCACAGTGTCATCGCAGCGTCATCATTGCGTCATCACTGCGTCATCACAGCATCATCGCATGGTCAACACTGCATCATCACACCATCATCAGTGCATCATCACAGTATCATCACTGCATCATCACAGCGTCATCAAAGCATCATCACAGCGTCATCGCAACATAATAATAGCATCATCACAGCATCACAACATCATCATCGCAGCGTCATCACTACATCAACACAGCGTCATCACTGCATCATCAGTGCATCATCGCAGTATCATCACAACATCATCACAGTGCCATCACAGTATCATCACAGCATCATTACAGTATCACCACAGAGTCATCACAGCATCATCACAGCATCATCCCTGCACCATCACTACATCATCACAACATCATCACACCACCATCGCAGCATCATCAATGCATCATCACTGCATCATCATATAATCATTACAGCGTCATCACTGCGTCATCACAGCATCATCAGAGCGTCTTCACAGCATCATCACACCATCATCACTGCATCATCACTGCATCGTCAGAGCATCATCACAGTGTCATCACAGCATCACTGCATCATCACAGCGTCATCACAGTGTCATCACAGCGTCATCACTGCATCATCACTGCGTCATCACAGCATCATCGCATGGTCAACACTCCATCATCACTGCATAGTCACAGCATCATCAGTGCATCATCACAGCATCATCACAGCATGATCACTGCATCATCACTGCATCATCACAGAGTCATCAAAGCATCATCACTGCATAATAACTGCATCATCAGAGCACCATCACACCATCACAACTGCATCATCACTGCATCATCACAGCATCATTACAGCATCACCACAGAGTCATCACAGCATCATCCCTGCACCATCACTACATCATCAAAACATCATCACACCACCATCACAGCATCATCAGTGCATCATCACTGCATCATCAGAGCATCATCACACCATCACAACTGCATCATCACTGCATCATCACAGCATCACCACAGAGTCATCACAGCATGATCCCTGCACCATCACTACATCATCACAACATCATCACACCACCATCACAGCATCATCAGTGCATCATCACTGCATTATCAGATAATCATCACAGCGACATCACTGTATCATCACTGCATCATCACAGCATCATCACAGCGTCATCACAGCATCATCACTGCATAATCACTGCATCATCACAGCATCATCACTGCATCATCACAGTGTCATCACAGCGTCATCACAGCATCATCACTGCATCATCACATTGTCATCACAGCATCACTGCATCATCACAGCGTCATCACAGTGTCATCGCAGCGTCATCACTGCATCATCAATGCGTCATCACAGCATCATCGCATGTTCAACACTGCATCATCACAGCATCATCACAGCGTCATCACAGCATCATAACTGCGTCTTCACAGCGTCATCACTGCATCATCCCTGCATCATCAAAGCATCATCACATCATCATCAGAGCATCCTCACTGCATCATCACACCATCATTCACTGCATCATCACAGTATTATCACAGCATCATCACAGCGTCATCAAAGCATCATCACAGCATCATCACTGCATCATCACTGCATCATCACAGCATCATCACAGCATCATCACAGCATCATCTCTGCATCATCACTGCATCATCACTGCATCATCACATCAACTACACAATATCATCACAGCATCATCACTGCATCATCACAGCATCATCAGAGCGTCTTCACAGCATCATCACAGTGTCATAACAGCATCACCACTGCATCATCACAGCATCACAACATCATCATCGCTGCATCATCACAGTATCATCACTGCATCATCGCAGTATCATCACAACATCATCACAGTGTCATCACAGCATCATCACAGAATCATTACAGCATCATAACAGAGTCATCACAGCATCATCCCTGCACCATCACTACATCATCACAACATCATCACACCACCATCGCAGCATCATCAATGCATCATCACTGCATCATCATATAATCATTACAGCGTCATCACTGCATCATCACATCATCATCACTGCGTCATCACAGCATCATCAGAGCGTCTTCACAGCATCATCACTGCATCATCACTGTATCATCACAGCATCATCACAGTGTAATCACAGCATCATCACAGCATTATCACTGCATCATCACAGCATCATCTCTGCATCGTCACACCATCATCTCAGCATCATCAGAACATCATCACTACATTATCACAGCGTCATCACTGCATCATCACAGAACCATCACTGCATCATCACAGCATCAGCAATGCATCATCACTGCATCATCACAGAATCATTACAGCATCATAACAGAGTCATCACAGCATCAACACAGCATCATCCCTGCACCATCACTGCATCATCAGAGCATCATCACACCATCATCACAGCATCATCACATCATCATCACAGAGTCATCACAACAGAATCATAGCATCATCACAGCATCACAACATCATCATCGCAGTGTCATCACTGCATCAACACAGCGTCATCACTGCATCATCAGTGCAACATCACAGTATCATTGCATCCTCACAGCATCATCACAAAATCATCACAGTGTCATCACAGCATCATCACTGCATCACCACAGCATCATAACAGCATCACCACTGCATCATCAGTGCGTCATCAGAACGTCATCACAGCATCATCACTGCATAATTACTGTATCATCAGAGCATCATCACACCATCACCACTGCATCATCCCAGCATCACAACATCATCATCGCAGTGTCATCACTGCATCAACACAGCGTCATCACTGCATCATCACAGTATGATAACTGCATAATCACAGCATCATTATAGCATCACCACAGAGTCATCACACCACCATCACAGCATCATCAATGCATCATCACTGCATCATCAGAGCGTCTTCACAGCATCATCACACCATCATCACTGCATCGTCACAGCATCATCACAGTGTCATCACAGCATCATCACTGCATCATCACTGCATCATCAGAGCATCATCACACCATCATCACAGAGTCATCACAGCATCATCACTGCATCATCACAGAGTCATCGCAACATAATCATAGCATCATCACATCATCATCGCAGTGTCATCACTGCATCAACACAGCCTCATCACAACATCATCACAGTATAATCAGTGCATCATCACAAAGTCACCACAGTGTCATCACAGCATCATCACTGCATAATCACTGCATCATCACAGCATTATATCAGCATCATCACAGCATCATCACAGCATGATCACTGCATCATCACTGCATCCTCACTGCATCATCACACCATCATCACTGCATCATCACAGTATTATCACAGCATCATCACAGCGTCATCAAAGCATCATCACAGCATCATCAAAGCATCATCACTGCATCATCTCTGCATCATCACTGCATCATCACAGAGTCATCGCAACATAATCATAGCATCCTCACAGCATCACAACATCATCATCGCAGCGTCATCACTACATCAACACAGCGTCATCACTGCATCATCACAGTATCATCACTGCATCATCGCAGTATCATCACAACATCATCACAACATCATCACAGTATCATCACTGAATCATCACAGCATCATTACAGCATCACCACAGAGTCATCACAGCATCATCACAGCATCATCCCTGCACCATCACTACATCATCACAACATCATCACACCACCATCGCAGCATCATCAATGCATCATCAATGCATCATCACTGCATCATGATATAATCATTACAGTGTCATCACTGCATCATCACATCATCATCACTGCATCATCAGAGCGTCTTCACAGCATCATCAGACCATCATCACTGCATCGTCTCAGCATCATCACAGTGTCATCACAGCATCATCACTGCATCATCACAGAGTCATCACAAAATCATCACAGTGTCATCACAGCATCATCACTGTATAATCACTGCATCATCACAGCATTATCACTGCATCATCGCTGCATCATCACAGCATCATCACTACATCATCACGGCGTCATCACATCATAATCACAGCATCATCACTGCATCATCACAGCATCATTGCAGCATTATCACATCGTCTACACAACATCATCACAGAGTCATAAAAGCATAATCACTGCATAATCACTGCATCATAACAGCATCATCACTGCAGCATCACAGCATCATCACAGTGTCATCGCAGCGTCATCATTGCGTCATCACTGCGTCATCACAGCATCATCGCATGGTCAACACTGCATCATCACACCATCATCAGTGCATCATCACAGTATCATCACTGCATCATCACAGCGTCATCAAAGCATCATCACAGCGTCATCGCAACATAATAATAGCATCATCACAGCATCACAACATCATCATCGCAGCGTCATCACTACATCAACACAGCGTCATCACTGCATCATCAGTGCATCATCGCAGTATCATCACAACATCATCACAGTGCCATCACAGTATCATCACAGCATCATTACAGTATCACCACAGAGTCATCACAGCATCATCACAGCATCATCCCTGCACCATCACTACATCATCACAACATCATCACACCACCATCGCAGCATCATCAATGCATCATCACTGCATCATCATATAATCATTACAGCGTCATCACTGCATCATCACTGCGTCATCACAGCATCATCAGAGCGTCTTCACAGCATCATCACACCATCATCACTGCATCATCACTGCATCGTCAGAGCATCATCACAGTGTCATCACAGCATCACTGCATCATCACAGCGTCATCACAGTGTCATCACAGCGTCATCACTGCATCATCACTGCGTCATCACAGCATCATCGCATGGTCAACACTCCATCATCACTGCATAGTCACAGCATCATCAGTGCATCATCACAGCATCATCACAGCATGATCACTGCATCATCACTGCATCATCACAGAGTCATCACAGCATCATCACTGCATAATAACTGCATCATCAGAGCATCATCACACCATCACAACTGCATCATCACTGCATCATCACAGCATCACCACAGAGTCATCACAGCATGATCCCTGCTCCATCACTACATCATCACAACATCATCACACCACCATCACAGCATCATCAGTGCATCATCACTGCATTATCAGATAATCATCACAGCGACATCACTGTATCATCACTGCATCGTCACAGCATCATCACAGTGTCATCACAGCATCATCACTGCATAATCACTGCATCATCACAGCATCATCACTGCATCATCACAGTGTCATCACAGCGTCATCACAGCATCATCACTGCATCATCACATTGTCATCACAGCATCACTGCATCATCACAGCGTCATCACAGTGTCATCGCAGCGTCATCACTGCATCATCAATGCGTCATCACAGCATCATCGCATGTTCAACACTGCATCATCACAGCATCATCACAGCGTCATCACAGCATCATAACTGCGTCTTCACAGCGTCATCACTGCATCATCCCTGCATCATCAAAGCATCATCACATCATCATCAGAGCATCCTCACTGCATCATCACACCATCATTCACTGCATCATCACAGTATTATCACAGCATCATCACAGCGTCATCAAAGCATCATCACAGCATCATCACAGCATCATCACTGCATCATCACTGCATCATCACAGCATCATCACAGCATCATCACAGCATCATCTCTGCATCATCACTGCATCATCACTGCATCATCACATCAACTACACAATATCATCACAGCATCATCACTGCATCATCACAGCATCATCAGAGCGTCTTCACAGCATCATCACAGTGTCATAACAGCATCACCACTGCATCATCACAGCATCACAACATCATCATCGCTGCATCATCACAGTATCATCACTGCATCATCGCAGTATCATCACAACATCATCACAGTGTCATCACAGCATCATCACAGAATCATTACAGCATCATAACAGAGTCATCACAGCATCATCCCTGCACCATCACTACATCATCACAACATCATCACACCACCATCGCAGCATCATCAATGCATCATCACCGCATCATCATATAATCATTACAGCGTCATCACTGCATCATCACATCATCATCACTGCGTCATCACAGCATCATCAGAGCGTCTTCACAGCATCATCACTGCATCATCACTGTATCATCACAGCATCATCACAGTGTAATCACAGCATCATCACAGCATTATCACTGCATCATCACAGCATCATCTCTGCATCGTCACACCATCATCTCAGCATCATCAGAACATCATCACTACATTATCACAGCGTCATCACTGCATCATCACAGAACCATCACTGCATCATCACAGCATCAGCAATGCATCATCACTGCATCATCACAGAATCATTACAGCATCATAACAGAGTCATCACAGCATCAACACAGCATCATCCCTGCACCATCACTGCATCATCAGAGCATCATCACACCATCATCACAGCATCATCACATCATCATCACAGAGTCATCACAACAGAATCATAGCATCATCACAGCATCACAACATCATCATCGCAGTGTCATCACTGCATCAACACAGCGTCATCACTGCATCATCAGTGCAACATCACAGTATCATTGCATCCTCACAGCATCATCACAAAATCATCACAGTGTCATCACAGCATCATCACTGCATCACCACAGCATCATAACAGCATCACCACTGCATCATCAGTGCGTCATCAGAACGTCATCACAGCATCATCACTGCATAATTACTGTATCATCAGAGCATCATCACACCATCACCACTGCATCATCCCAGCATCACAACATCATCATCGCAGTGTCATCACTGCATCAACACAGCGTCATCACTGCATCATCACAGTATGATAACTGCATAATCACAGCATCATTATAGCATCACCACAGAGTCATCACACCACCATCACAGCATCATCAATGCATCATCACTGCATCATCAGAGCGTCTTCACAGCATCATCACACCATCATCACTGCATCATCACTGCATCGTCACAGCATCATCACAGAGTCATCACAGCATCATCACTGCATCATCAATGCATCATCAGAGCATCATCACACCATCATCACAGAGTCATCACAGCATCATCACTGCATCATCACAGAGTCATCGCAACATAATCATAGCATCATCACATCATCATCGCAGTGTCATCACTGCATCAACACAGCCTCATCACAACATCATCACAGTATAATCAGTGCATCATCACAAAGTCACCACAGTGTCATCACAGCATCATCACTGCATAATCACTGCATCATCACAGCATTATATCAGCATCATCACAGCATCATCACAGCATGATCACTGCATCATCACTGCATCCTCACTGCATCATCACACCATCATCACTGCATCATCACAGTATTATCACAGCATCATCAAAGCATCATCACTGCATCATCTCTGCATCATCACTGCATCATCACAGAGTCATCGCAACATAATCATAGCATCCTCACAGCATCACAACATCATCATCGCAGCGTCATCACTACATCAACACAGTATCATCACTGCATCATCGCAGTATCATCACAACATCATCGCAGTATCATCACAACATCATCACAACATCATCACAGTATCATCACTGAATCATCACAGCATCATTACAGCATCACCACAGAGTCATCACAGCATCATCACAGCATCATCCCTGCACCATCACTACATCATCACAACATCATCACACCACCATCGCAGCATCATCAATGCATCATCAATGCATCATCACTGCATCATGATATAATCATTACAGTGTCATCACTGCATCATCACATCATCATCACTGCATCATCAGAGCGTCTTCACAGCATCATCAGACCATCATCACTGCATCGTCTCAGCATCATCACAGTGTCATCACAGCATCATCACTGCATCATCACAGAGTCATCACAAAATCATCACAGTGTCATCACAGCATCATCACTGTATAATCACTGCATCATCACAGCATTATCACTGCATCATCGCTGCATCATCACAGCATCATCACTACATCATCACGGCGTCATCACATCATAATCACAGCATCATCACTGCATCATCACAGCATCATTGCAGCATTATCACATCGTCTACACAACATCATCACAGAGTCATAAAAGCATAATCACTGCATAATCACTGCATCATAACAGCATCATCACTGCAGCATCACAGCATCATCACAGTGTCATCGCAGCGTCATCATTGCGTCATCACTGCGTCATCACAGCATCATCGCATGGTCAACACTGCATCATCACACCATCATCAGTGCATCATCACAGTATCATCACTGCATCATCACAGCGTCATCAAAGCATCATCACAGCGTCATCGCAACATAATAATAGCATCATCACAGCATCACAACATCATCATCGCAGCGTCATCACTACATCAACACAGCGTCATCACTGCATCATCAGTGCATCATCGCAGTATCATCACAACATCATCACAGTGCCATCACAGTATCATCACAGCATCATTACAGTATCACCACAGAGTCATCACAGCATCATCACAGCATCATCCCTGCACCATCACTACATCATCACAACATCATCACACCACCATCGCAGCATCATCAATGCATCATCACTGCATCATCATATAATCATTACAGCGTCATCACTGCATCATCACTGCGTCATCACAGCATCATCAGAGCGTCTTCACAGCATCATCACACCATCATCACTGCATCATCACTGCATCGTCAGAGCATCATCACAGTGTCATCACAGCATCACTGCATCATCACAGCGTCATCACAGTGTCATCACAGCGTCATCACTGCATCATCACTGCGTCATCACAGCATCATCGCATGGTCAACACTCCATCATCACTGCATAGTCACAGCATCATCAGTGCATCATCACAGCATCATCACAGCATGATCACTGCATCATCACTGCATCATCACAGAGTCATCACAGCATCATCACTGCATAATAACTGCATCATCAGAGCATCATCACACCATCACAACTGCATCATCACTGCATCATCACAGCATCATTACAGCATCACCACAGAGTCATCACAGCATCATCCCTGCACCATCACTACATCATCAAAACATCATCACACCACCATCACAGCATCATCAGTGCATCATCAGTGCATCATCAGAGCATCATCACACCATCACAACTGCATCATCACTGCATCATCACAGCATCACCACAGAGTCATCACAGCATGATCCCTGCTCCATCACTACATCATCACAACATCATCACACCACCATCACAGCATCATCAGTGCATCATCACTGCATTATCAGATAATCATCACAGCGACATCACTGTATCATCACTGCATCGTCACAGCATCATCACAGTGTCATCACAGCATCATCACTGCATAATCACTGCATCATCACAGCATCATCACTGCATCATCACAGTGTCATCACAGCGTCATCACAGCATCATCACTGCATCATCACATTGTCATCACAGCATCACTGCATCATCACAGCGTCATCACAGTGTCATCGCAGCGTCATCACTGCATCATCAATGCGTCATCACAGCATCATCGCATGTTCAACACTGCATCATCATAGCATCATCACAGCGTCATCACAGCATCATAACTGCGTCTTCACAGCGTCATCACTGCATCATCCCTGCATCATCAAAGCATCATCACATCATCATCAGAGCATCCTCACTGCATCATCACACCATCATTCACTGCATCATCACAGTATTATCACAGCATCATCACAGCGTCATCAAAGCATCATCACAGCATCATCACAGCATCATCACTGCATCATCACTGCATCATCACAGCATCATCACAGCATCATCACAGCATCATCTCTGCATCATCACTGCATCATCACTGCATCATCACATCAACTACACAATATCATCACAGCATCATCACTGCATCATCACAGCATCATCAGAGCGTCTTCACAGCATCATCACAGTGTCATAACAGCATCACCACTGCATCATCACAGCATCACAACATCATCATCGCTGCATCATCACAGTATCATCACTGCATCATCGCAGTATCATCACAACATCATCACAGTGTCATCACAGCATCATCACAGAATCATTACAGCATCATAACAGAGTCATCACAGCATCATCCCTGCACCATCACTACATCATCACAACATCATCACACCACCATCGCAGCATCATCAATGCATCATCACTGCATCATCATATAATCATTACAGCGTCATCACTGCATCATCACATCATCATCACTGCGTCATCACAGCATCATCAGAGCGTCTTCACAGCATCATCACTGCATCATCACTGTATCATCACAGCATCATCACAGTGTAATCACAGCATCATCACAGCATTATCACTGCATCATCACAGCATCATCTCTGCATCGTCACACCATCATCTCAGCATCATCAGAA
This sequence comes from Somateria mollissima, assembly GCA_951411735.1. Taxonomy (NCBI): domain Eukaryota; kingdom Metazoa; phylum Chordata; class Aves; order Anseriformes; family Anatidae; genus Somateria; species Somateria mollissima. The sequence continues at coordinate 347,623 of CATOCB010000307.1, forward strand.
CATCATCACTACATTATCACAGCGTCATCACTGCATCATCACAGAACCATCACTGCATCATCACAGCATCAGCAATGCATCATCACTGCATCATCACAGAATCATTACAGCATCATAACAGAGTCATCACAGCATCAACACAGCATCATCCCTGCACCATCACTGCATCATCAGAGCATCATCACACCATCATCACAGCATCATCACATCATCATCACAGAGTCATCACAACAGAATCATAGCATCATCACAGCATCACAACATCATCATCGCAGTGTCATCACTGCATCAACACAGCGTCATCACTGCATCATCAGTGCAACATCACAGTATCATTGCATCCTCACAGCATCATCACAAAATCATCACAGTGTCATCACAGCATCATCACTGCATCACCACAGCATCATAACAGCATCACCACTGCATCATCAGTGCGTCATCAGAACGTCATCACAGCATCATCACTGCATAATTACTGTATCATCAGAGCATCATCACACCATCACCACTGCATCATCCCAGCATCACAACATCATCATCGCAGTGTCATCACTGCATCAACACAGCGTCATCACTGCATCATCACAGTATGATAACTGCATAATCACAGCATCATTATAGCATCACCACAGAGTCATCACACCACCATCACAGCATCATCAATGCATCATCACTGCATCATCAGAGCGTCTTCACAGCATCATCACACCATCATCACTGCATCATCACTGCATCGTCACAGCATCATCACAGAGTCATCACAGCATCATCACTGCATCATCAATGCATCATCAGAGCATCATCACACCATCATCACAGAGTCATCACAGCATCATCACTGCATCATCACAGAGTCATCGCAACATAATCATAGCATCATCACATCATCATCGCAGTGTCATCACTGCATCAACACAGCCTCATCACAACATCATCACAGTATAATCAGTGCATCATCACAAAGTCACCACAGTGTCATCACAGCATCATCACTGCATAATCACTGCATCATCACAGCATTATATCAGCATCATCACAGCATCATCACAGCATGATCACTGCATCATCACTGCATCCTCACTGCATCATCACACCATCATCACTGCATCATCACAGTATTATCACAGCATCATCACAGCGTCATCAAAGCATCATCACAGCATCATCAAAGCATCATCACTGCATCATCTCTGCATCATCACTGCATCATCACAGAGTCATCGCAACATAATCATAGCATTCTCACAGCATCACAACATCATCATCGCAGCGTCATCACTACATCAACACAGCGTCATCACTGCATCATCACAGTATCATCACTGCATCATCGCAGTATCATCACAACATCATCACAGTGCCATCACAGTATCATCACAGCATCATTACAGCATCACCACAGAGTCATCACAGCATCATCACAGCATCATCCCTGCACCATCACTACATCATCACAACATCATCACACCACCATCGCAGCATCATCAATGCATCATCAATGCATCATCATATAATCATTACAGCGTCATCACTGCATCATCACACCATCATCACTGCATTGTCACAGCATCATCACAGTGTCATCACAGCATCATCACTGCATCATCACTGCATCATCAGAGCATCATCACACCATCACCACTGCATCATCACAGCATCACAACATCATCATCGCAGCGTCATCACTACATCAACACAGCGTCATCACTGCATCATCGCAGTATCATCACTGCATCATCGCAGTATCATCACAACATCATCACAACATCATCACAGTATCATCACTGAATCATCACAGCATCATTACAGCATCACCACAGAGTCATCACAGCATCATCACAGCATCATCCCTGCACCATCACTACATCATCACAACATCATCACACCACCATCGCAGCATCATCAATGCATCATCAATGCATCATCACTGCATCATGATATAATCATTACAGTGTCATCACTGCATCATCACATCATCATCACTGCATCATCAGAGCGTCTTCACAGCATCATCAGACCATCATCACTGCATCGTCTCAGCATCATCACAGTGTCATCACAGCATCATCACTGCATCATCACAGAGTCATCACAAAATCATCACAGTGTCATCACAGCATCATCACTGTATAATCACTGCATCATCACAGCATCATCACTGCATCATCACAGCATCATTGCAGCATTATCACATCGTCTACACAACATCATCACAGAGTCATAAAAGCATAATCACTGCATAATCACTGCATCATAACAGCATCATCACTGCAGCATCACAGCATCATCACAGTGTCATCGCAGCGTCATCATTGCGTCATCACTGCGTCATCACAGCATCATCGCATGGTCAACACTGCATCATCACACCATCATCAGTGCATCATCACAGTATCATCACTGCATCATCACAGCGTCATCAAAGCATCATCACAGCGTCATCGCAACATAATAATAGCATCATCACAGCATCACAACATCATCATCGCAGCGTCATCACTACATCAACACAGCGTCATCACTGCATCATCAGTGCATCATCGCAGTATCATCACAACATCATCACAGTGCCATCACAGTATCATCACAGCATCATTACAGTATCACCACAGAGTCATCACAGCATCATCACAGCATCATCCCTGCACCATCACTACATCATCACAACATCATCACACCACCATCGCAGCATCATCAATGCATCATCACTGCATCATCATATAATCATTACAGCGTCATCACTGCATCATCACTGCGTCATCACAGCATCATCAGAGCGTCTTCACAGCATCATCACACCATCATCACTGCATCATCACTGCATCGTCAGAGCATCATCACAGTGTCATCACAGCATCACTGCATCATCACAGCGTCATCACAGTGTCATCACAGCGTCATCACTGCATCATCACTGCGTCATCACAGCATCATCGCATGGTCAACACTCCATCATCACTGCATAGTCACAGCATCATCAGTGCATCATCACAGCATCATCACAGCATGATCACTGCATCATCACTGCATCATCACAGAGTCATCAAAGCATCATCACTGCATAATAACTGCATCATCAGAGCATCATCACACCATCACAACTGCATCATCACTGCATCATCACAGCATCATTACAGCATCACCACAGAGTCATCACAGCATCATCCCTGCACCATCACTACATCATCAAAACATCATCACACCACCATCACAGCATCATCAGTGCATCATCACTGCATCATCAGAGCATCATCACACCATCACAACTGCATCATCACTGCATCATCACAGCATCACCACAGAGTCATCACAGCATGATCCCTGCTCCATCACTACATCATCACAACATCATCACACCACCATCACAGCATCATCAGTGCATCATCACTGCATTATCAGATAATCATCACAGCGACATCACTGTATCATCACTGCATCATCACAGCATCATCACAGTGTCATCACAGCATCATCACTGCATAATCACTGCATCATCACAGCATCATCACTGTGTCATCACAGCGTCATCACAGCATCATCACTGCATCATCACATTGTCATCACAGCATCACTGCATCATCACAGCGTCATCACAGTGTCATCGCAGCGTCATCACTGCATCATCAATGCGTCATCACAGCATCATCGCATGTTCAACACTGCATCATCACAGCATCATCACAGCGTCATCACAGCATCATAACTGCGTCTTCACAGCGTCATCACTGCATCATCCCTGCATCATCAAAGCATCATCACATCATCATCAGAGCATCCTCACTGCATCATCACACCATCATTCACTGCATCATCACAGTATTATCACAGCATCATCACAGCGTCATCAAAGCATCATCACAGCATCATCACAGCATCATCACTGCATCATCACTGCATCATCACAGCATCATCACAGCATCATCACAGCATCATCTCTGCATCATCACTGCATCATCACTGCATCATCACATCAACTACACAATATCATCACAGCATCATCACTGCATCATCACAGCATCATCAGAGCGTCTTCACAGCATCATCACAGTGTCATAACAGCATCACCACTGCATCATCACAGCATCACAACATCATCATCGCTGCATCATCACAGTATCATCACTGCATCATCGCAGTATCATCACAACATCATCACAGTGTCATCACAGCATCATCACAGAATCATTACAGCATCATAACAGAGTCATCACAGCATCATCCCTGCACCATCACTACATCATCACAACATCATCACACCACCATCGCAGCATCATCAATGCATCATCACTGCATCATCATATAATCATTACAGCGTCATCACTGCATCATCACATCATCATCACTGCGTCATCACAGCATCATCAGAGCGTCTTCACAGCATCATCACTGCATCATCACTGTATCATCACAGCATCATCACAGTGTAATCACAGCATCATCACAGCATTATCACTGCATCATCACAGCATCATCTCTGCATCGTCACACCATCATCTCAGCATCATCAGAACATCATCACTACATTATCACAGCGTCATCACTGCATCATCACAGAACCATCACTGCATCATCACAGCATCAGCAATGCATCATCACTGCATCATCACAGAATCATTACAGCATCATAACAGAGTCATCACAGCATCAACACAGCATCATCCCTGCACCATCACTGCATCATCAGAGCATCATCACACCATCATCACATCATCATCACAGAGTCATCACAACAGAATCATAGCATCATCACAGCATCACAACATCATCATCGCAGTGTCATCACTGCATCAACACAGCGTCATCACTGCATCATCAGTGCAACATCACAGTATCATTGCATCCTCACAGCATCATCACAAAATCATCACAGTGTCATCACAGCATCATCACTGCATCACCACAGCATCATAACAGCATCACCACTGCATCATCAGTGCGTCATCAGAACGTCATCACAGCATCATCACTGCATAATTACTGTATCATCAGAGCATCATCACACCATCACCACTGCATCATCCCAGCATCACAACATCATCATCGCAGTGTCATCACTGCATCAACACAGCGTCATCACTGCATCATCACAGTATGATAACTGCATAATCACAGCATCATTATAGCATCACCACAGAGTCATCACACCACCATCACAGCATCATCAATGCATCATCACTGCATCATCAGAGCGTCTTCACAGCATCATCACACCATCATCACTGCATCATCACTGCATCGTCACAGCATCATCACAGAGTCATCACAGCATCATCACTGCATCATCAATGCATCATCAGAGCATCATCACACCATCATCACAGAGTCATCACAGCATCATCACTGCATCATCACAGAGTCATCGCAACATAATCATAGCATCATCACATCATCATCGCAGTGTCATCACTGCATCAACACAGCCTCATCACAACATCATCACAGTATAATCAGTGCATCATCACAAAGTCACCACAGTGTCATCACAGCATCATCACTGCATAATCACTGCATCATCACAGCATTATATCAGCATCATCACAGCATCATCACAGCATGATCACTGCATCATCACTGCATCCTCACTGCATCATCACACCATCATCACTGCATCATCACAGTATTATCACAGCATCATCACAGCGTCATCAAAGCATCATCACAGCATCATCAAAGCATCATCACTGCATCATCTCTGCATCATCACTGCATCATCACAGAGTCATCGCAACATAATCATAGCATCCTCACAGCATCACAACATCATCATCGCAGCGTCATCACTACATCAACACAGTATCATCACTGCATCATCGCAGTATCATCACAACATCATCACAGTGCCATCACAGTATCATCACAGCATCATTACAGTATCACCACAGAGTCATCACAGCATCATCACAGCATCATCCCTGCACCATCACTACATCATCACAACATCATCACACCACCATCGCAGCATCATCAATGCATCATCACTGCATCATTATATAATCATTACAGCGTCATCACTGCATCATCATCACTGCATCATCACAGAATCATCACAGCATCATCAGAGCGTCTTCACAGCATCATCACACCATCATCACTGCATCGTAACAGCATCATCACAGTGTCATCACAGCATCATCACAGCGTCATCACAGCATCATCACATTGTCATCACAGCATCACTGCATCATCACAGCGTCATCACAGTGTCATCGCAGCGTCATCACTGCATCATCACATTGTCATCACAGCATCACTGCATCATCACAGCGTCATCACAGTGTCATCGCAGCGTCATAATTGCATCAGCACAGCATCATCGCATGGTCAACACTGCATCATCACAGCATCATCACATCATCTACACAACATCATCACAGTGTCATCAAAGCATCATCCTTGCATCATCAAAGCATCATCACATCATAATCACAGCATCATCACAGAATAATCACTGCATCATCACAGCATCATTAGACCGTCATCACACCATCATCACTGCATAATCACTGCATCATCAAAGCATCATCACAGCATCATTACTGCTTATTACTGCATCATCACAGCATCATCAATGCATCATCATAGCATCATCACTGCATCATCACAGAGTCATCACAGCATCATCACTGCATCATCAGAGCATCATCACACCATCACCACTGCATCATCACTGCATCATCACAACATCATCATCGCAGCGTCATCACTACATCAACACAGCGTCATCACTGCATCATCACAGTATCATCACTGCATCATCATCACAACATCATCACAGTGTCATCACAGCAACATCAGTGCATCATCACTGCATCATCAGATAATCATCACAGCGTCATCACTGTATCATCACATCATCATCACAGTATCATCAGAGCGTCTTCACACCATCATCACTGCATCGTCACAGCATCATCACAGTGTCATCACAGCATCATCACTGCATAATCACTGCATCATCAGAGCATCATCACACCATCATCACTGCATCATAACACCATCATCACTGCATCATCACAGCATCAGAACATCATCATCGCAGCGTCATCACTGCATCAACACAGCTTCATCACAGCATCATCACTGCATCATCACAGCATTATATCAGCATCATGACAGCATCATCACAGCATTATCACTGCATCATCACAGCATCCTCACTGCATCATCACTGCATTATCACAGCGTCATCACAGCATCATCACTGCATCATCACAGTGTCATCACAGCATCACTGCATCATCACAGTGTCATCACAGTGTCATCGCAGCATCATCACTGCATTATCACTGCGTCATCACAGCATCAACGCATGATCAACACTGCATCATCACAGCATCATCAGAGCATCATCACAGCATCATCACTGCATAATGACAGCATCATCATAGCGTCATCACAGCATCATAACTGCGTCTTCACAGCGTCATCACTGCATCATCAGAGAATCATCACTGCATAATCACTGCATCATCACACCATCATCACAGAATAATCACTTCATCATCACTGCATCAACACAGCATCATCACAGCATCATTAGACCGTCATCACACCATCATCACTGCATAATCACTGCATCATCAAAGCATCATCACTGCTTATTACTGCATCATCACAGCGTCATCAGAGCATCATCATAGTGTCATCACAGCATCATCACTGCATCGTCACAGCATCATCACAGTGTCATCACAGCATCATCACTGCATAATCACTGCATCATCAGAGCATCATCACACCATCATCACTGCATCATCACAGCATCAGAACATCATCATCACAGCATCATCACTGCATCATCACAGCATTATATCAGCATCATGACAGCATCATCACAGCATTATCACTGCATCATCACAGCATCCTCACTGCATCATCACTGCATTATCACAGCGTCATCACAGCATCATCACTGCATTATCAAAGTGTCATCACAGCATCACTGCATCATCACAGTGTCATCACAGCATCATCACTGCATCATCAATGCATCATCAGAGCATCATCACACCATCATCACAGAGTCATCACAGCATCATCACTGCATCATCACAGAGTCATCGCAACATAATCATAGCATCATCACATCATCATCGCAGCGTCATCACTGCATCAACACAGCCTCATCACAACATCATCACAGTATAATCAGTGCATCATCACAAAGTCACCACAGTGTCATCACAGCATCATCACTGCCTAATCACTGCATCATCACAGCATTATATCAGCATCATCACAGCATCATCACAGCATGATCACTGCATCATCACAGCATCCTCACTGCATCATCACACCATCATCACTGCATCATCACAGTATTATCACAGCATCATCAAAGCATCATCAAAGCATCATCACTGCATCATCTCTGCATCATCACTGCATCATCACAGAGTCATCGCAACATAATCATAGCATCCTCACAGCATCACAACATCATCATCGCAGCGTCATCACTACATCAACACAGCGTCATCACTGCATCATCACAGTATCATCACTGCATCATCGCAGTATCATCACAACATCATCACAGTGTCATCACAGTATCATCACAGCATCATTACAGCATCACCACAGAGTCATCACAGAGTCATCACAGCATCATCCCTGCATCATCACTACATCATCACAACATCATCACACATCCATCGCAGCATCATCAATGCATCATCACTGCATCATCATATAATCATTACAGCGTCATCACTGCATCATCACATCATCATCACTGCATCATCACAGCATCATCAGAGCGTCTTCACAGCATCATCACACCATCATCACTGCATCATCACTGCATTGTCACAGCATCATCACAGTGTCATCACAGCATCATCACTGCATCATCACTGCATCATCAGAGATCATCACACCATCAAGACTGCATCATCACAGCATCACAACGTCATCATCGCAGCGTCATCACTACATCAACACAGCGTCATCACTGCATCATCACTGCATCATCGCAGTATCATCACAACATCATCACAACATCATCACAGTATCATCACTGAATCATCACAGCATCATTACAGCATCACCACAGAGTCATCACAGCATCATCACAGCATCATCCCTGCACCATCACTACATCATCACAACATCATCACAGTATCATCACTGCATCATCGCAGTATCATCACAACATCATCACAACATCATCACAGTATCATCACAGCATCACCACAGCGTCATCACTGCATCATCACAGCATCATCCCTGCACCATCACTACATCATCACAACATCATCACACCACCATCGCAGCATCATCAATGCATCATTAATGCATCATCACTGCATCATGATATAATCATTACAGCGTCAAAACTGCATCATCACATCATCATCACTGCATCATCACAGCATCATCAGAGCGTCTTCACAGCATCATCACAGCATCATCACAGTGTCATAACAGCATCACCACTGCATCATCACGGCATCACAGCATCATCATCGCTGCATCATCACAGTATCATCACTGCATCATCGCAGTGTCATCACAGCATCATCACAGTATTATCACAGCATCATCACAGAATCATTACAGCATCATAACAGAGTCATCACAGCATCATCCCTGCACCATCACTACATCATCACAACATCATCACACCACCATCGCAGCATCATCAATGCATCATCACTGAATCATCAGATAATCATTACAGCGTCATCACTGCATCATCACATCATCATCACTGCGTCATCACAGCATCATCAGAGCGTCTTCACAGCATCATCACACCATCATCACTGCATCATCACTGCATCGTCACAGCATCATCACAGTGTCATCACAGCATCATCACTGCATCATCAATGCATCATCAGACCATCACCACTGCATCATCACAGCATCACAACATCATCATCGCAGCGTCATCACTACATCAACACAGCGTCATCACTGCATCATCGCAGTATCATCACTGCATCATCGCAGTATCATCACAACATCATCACAACATCATCACAGTATCATCACTGAATCATCACAGCATTATTACAGCATCACCACAGCGTCATCACTGCATCATCACAGCATCATCCCTGCACCATCACTACATCATCACAACATCATCACACCACCATCGCAGCATCATCAATGCATCATCAATGCATCATCACTGCATCATGATATAATCATTACAGCGTCATCACTGCATCATCACATCATCATCACTGCATCATCACAGCATCATCACAGCATCATCAGAGCGTCTTCACAGCATCATCACAGCATCATCACAGTGTCATAACAGCATCACCACTGCATCATCACGGCATCACAACATCATCATCGCTGCATCATCACAGTATCATCACTGCATCATCGCAGTGTCATCACAGTATTATCACAGCATCATCACAGAATCATTACAGCATCACCACAGAGTCATCACAGCATCATCCCTGCACCATCACTACATCATCACAACATCATCACACCACCATCGCAGCATCATCAATGCATCATCACTGAATCATCAGATAATCATTACAGCGTCATCACTGCATCATCACATCATCATCACTGCGTCATCACAGCATCATCAGAGCGTCTTCACAGCATCATCACACCATCATCACTGCATCATCAGACCATCACCACTGCATCATCACAGCATCATCACATCATCATCACAGAGTCATCACAACAGAATCATAGCATCATCACAGCATCACAACATCATCATCGCAGTGTCATCACTGAATCAACACAGCGTCATCACTGCATCATCACTGCAATATCACAGTATCATTGCATCCTGACTGCATCATCACAAAATCATCACAGTTTCATCATAGCATCATCACTGCATCATCACAGCATCATAACAGCATCACCACTGCATCATCACATCAACTACACAATATCATCACAGCGTCATCACTGCATCATCACAGCATCATCAGAGCGTCTTCACAGCATCATCACAGCATCATCACAGTGTCATAACAGCATCACCACTGCATCATCACAGCATCACAACATCATCATCGCTGCATCATCACAGTATCATCACTGCATCATCGCAGTATCATCACAACATCATCACAGTGTCATCACAGAATCATTACAGCATCACCACAGAGTCATCACAGCATCATTACAGCATCATCCCTGCACCATCACTACATCATCACAACATCATCACACCACCATCGCAGCATCATCACATCATCATCACAGAGTCATCACAACAGAATCATAGCATCATCACAGCATCACAACATCATCATCGCAGTGTCATCACTGCATCAACACAGCGTCATCACTGCATCATCAGTGCAACATCACAGTATCATTGCATCCTCACAGCATCATCACAAAATCATCACAGTGTCATCACAGCATCATCACTGCATCACCACAGCATCATAACAGCATCACCACTGCATCATCAGTGCGTCATCAGAACGTCATCACAGCATCATCACTGCATAATTACTGTATCATCAGAGCATCATCACACCATCACCACTGCATCATCCCAGCATCACAACATCATCATCGCAGTGTCATCACTGCATCAACACAGCGTCATCACTGCATCATCACAGTATGATAACTGCATAATCACAGCATCATTATAGCATCACCACAGCGTCATCACTGCATCATCACATCATCATCACTGCGTCATCACAGCATCATCAGAGCGTCTTCACAGCATCATCACTGCATCATCACTGTATCATCACAGCATCGTCACAGCATCATCACAGTGTCATCACAGCATTATCACTGCATCATCACAGCATCATCTCTGCATCGTCACACCATCATCTCAGCATCATCAGAACATCATCACTACATTATCACAGCGTCATCACTGCATCATCACAGAACCATCACTGCATCATCACAGCATCAGCAATGCATCATCACTGCATCATCACAGAATCATTACAGCATCATAACAGAGTCATCACAGCATCACCACAGCATCATCCCTGCACCATCACTGCATCATCAGTGCATCATCACACCATCATCACAGCATCATCACATCATCATCACAGAGTCATCACAACAGAATCATAGCATCATCACAGCATCACATCATCATCGCAGTGTCATCACTGCATCAACACAGCGTCATCACTGCATCATCAGTGCAACATCACAGTATCATTGCATCCTCACAGCATCATCACAAAATCATCACAGTGTCATCACAGCATCATCACTGCATCATCACAGCATCATAACAGCATCACCACTGCATCATCAGTGCGTCATCAGAACGTCATCACAGCATCATCACTGCATAATTACTGCATCATCAGAGCATCATCACACCATCACCACTGCATCATCCCAGCATCACAACATCATCATCGCAGTGTCATCACTGCATCAACACAGCGTCATCACTGCATCATCACAGTATGATAACTGCATAATCACAGCATCATTATAGCATCACCACAGAGTCATCACACCACCATCACAGCATCATCAATGCATCATCACTGCATTATCAGATAATCACCACAGCGTCATCACTGTATCATCACACCATCATCACTGCATAATCACTGCATCGTCACAGCATCATCACAGAGTCATCACAGCATCATCACTGCATCATCAATGCATCATCAGAGCATCATCACACCATCATCACAGAGTCATCACAGCATCATCACTGCATCATCACAGAGTCATCGCAACATAATCATAGCATCATCACATCATCATCGCAGTGTCATCACTGCATCAACACAGCCTCATCACAACATCATCACAGTATAATCAGTGCATCATCACAAAGTCACCACAGTGTCATCACAGCATCATCACTGCATAATCACTGCATCATCACAGCATTATATCAGCATCATCACAGCATGATCACTGCATCATCACTGCATCCTCACTGCATCATCACACCATCATCACTGCATCATCACAGTATTATCACAGCATCATCACAGCGTCATCAAAGCATCATCACAGCATCATCAAAACATCATCACTGCATCATCTCTGCATCATCACTGCATCATCACAGAGTCATCGCAACATAATCATAGCATCCTCACAGCATCACAACATCATCATCGCAGCGTCATCACTACATCAACACAGCGTCATCACTGCATCATCACAGTATCATCACTGCATCATCGCAGTATCATCACAACATCATCACAGTGTCATCACAGTATCATCACAGCATCATTACAGCATCACCACAGTCATCACAGCATCATCACAGCATCATCCCTGCACCATCACTACATCATCACAACATCATCACACCACCATCGCAGCATCATCAATGCATCATCAATGCATCATCATATAATCATTACAGCGTCATCACTGCATCATCACACCATCATCACTGCATTGTCACAGCATCATCACAGTGTCATCACAGCATCATCACTGCATCATCACTGCATCATCAGAGCATCATCACACCATCACCACTGCATCATCACAGCATCACAACATCATCATCGCAGCGTCATCACTACATCAACACAGCGTCATCACTGCATCATCGCAGTATCATCACTGCATCATCGCAGTATCATCACAACATCATCACAACATCATCACAGTATCATCACTGAATCATCACAGCATCATTACAGCATCACCACAGAGTCATCACAGCATCATCACAGCATCATCCCTGCACCATCACTACATCATCACAACATCATCACACCACCATCGCAGCATCATCAATGCATCATCAATGCATCATCACTGCATCATGATATAATCATTACAGTGTCATCACTGCATCATCACATCATCATCACTGCATCATCAGAGCGTCTTCACAGCATCATCAGACCATCATCACTGCATCGTCTCAGCATCATCACAGTGTCATCACAGCATCATCACTGCATCATCACAGAGTCATCACAAAATCATCACAGTATCATCACAGCATCATCACTGTATAATCACTGCATCATCACAGCATCATCAGAGTGTCTTCACAGCATCATCACACCATCATCACTGCATCATCACTGCATTGTCACAGCATCATCACAGTGTCATCACAGCATCATCACTGCATCATCAGAGCATCATCACACCATCACCACTGCATCATCACAGCATCACAACATCATCATCGCAGCGTCATCACTGCATCATTACAGTATCATCACTGCATCATCGCAGTATCATCACAACATCATCACAGTATCATCACTGAATCATCACAGCATCATTAGAGCATCACCACAGCATCATCATAGCATCATCCCTGCACCATCACTACATCATCACAACATCATCACACCACCATCGCAGCATCATCAATGCATCATCACTGCATCATTATATAATCATTACAGCGTCATCACTGCATCATCACATCATCATCACTGCATCATCACAGCATCATCACAGCATCATCAGAGCGTCTTCACAGCATCATCACACCATCATCACTGCATCGTCACAGCATCATCACAGTGTCATCACAGCATCATCACAGAGTCATCACAAAATCATCAGTGTCATCACAGCATCATCACTGTATAATCACTGCATCATCACAGTATTGTCACTGCATCATCACATCATAATCACAGCATCATCACTGCATCATCACAGCGTCATCACAGCGTCATCACAGCATCATCACTGCATCATCACATTGTCATCACAGCATCACTGCATCATCACAGCGTCATCACAGTGTCATCACAGCGTCATCACTGCATCATCACAGCATCATCGCATGGTCAACACTGCATCATCACAGCGTCATAACAGCATCATCACATCATCTACACAACATCATCACAGTGTCATCACAGCATCATAACTGCATAATCACTGTATCATCACAGCATCATCATAGCGTCATCACAGCATCATAAGTGCGTCTTCACAGCGTCATCACTGCATCATCCTTGCATCATCAAAGCATCATCACATCATCATCACAGAATAATCACTGCATCATCACTGCATCAACACAGCATCATCACTGCATCATCACAGCATCATTAGACCGTCATCACACCATCATCACTGCATCATCACAACATCATCATCGCAGCGTCATCACTACATCAACACAGCGTCATCACTGCATCATCACAGTATCATCACTGCATCATCATCACAACATCATCACAGTGTCATCACAGCATCATCACAGCATCATTACAGCATCACCACAGAGTCATCACAGCATCATCCCTGCAGCATCACAACATCATGTCACCACGATCACAGCATCATCAGTGCATCATCACTGCATCATCAGATAATCATCACAGCGTCATCACTGTATCATTACATCATCATCACAGTATCATCAGAGCGTCTTCACACCATCATCACTGCATCGTCACAGCATCATCACAGTGTCATCACAGCATCATCACTGCATCATCATCACACCATCATCACTGCATCATAACACCATCATCACTGCATCATCACAGCATCAGAACATCATCATCGCAGCATCATCACTGCATCAACACAGCTTCATCACAGCATCATCACTGAATCATCACAGCATTATATCAGCATCATGACAGCATTATCACTGCATCATCACAGCATCCTCACTGCATCATCACTGCATCATCACAGCATCATCACAGTGTCATCACAGCATCACTGCATTATCACTGCGTCATCACAGCATCAACGCATGATCAACACTGCATCATCACAGCATCATCAGAGCGTCATCACAGCATCATCACTGCATAATGACAGCATCATCATAGCGTCATCACAGCATCATAACTGCGTCTTCACAGCGTCATCACTGCATCATCAAAGCATCATCACATCATCATCACAGAATCATCACAGCATCATCAGAGCGTGATTAGAGCGTCATCAGAGAATCATCACTGCATAATCACTGCATCATCACACCATCATCACAGAATAATCACTTCATCATCACTGCATCAACACAGCATCATCACTGCATCATCACAGCATCATTAGACCGTCATCACACCATCATCACTGCATAATCACTGCATCATCAAAGCATCATCACTGCTTATTACTGCATCATCACAGCGTCATCAGAGCATCATCATAGCGTCATCACAGCATCATCACTGCATCATCACAGCATCATCAGAGTGTCATCAGAGCATCATCAGAGCATCTTAACTGCTTCATCACTGCCTCATCACAGCATCATCGCATGGTCAACACTGCATCATCACAGCATCATCACTGCATAGTCACAGCATCATCAGTGCATCATCACAGTGTCATCACAGCATCATCACAGCATGATCACTGCATCATCACAGAGTCATCACAGCATCATCACTGCATCATCTCTGCATCATCACAGCATCATTACAGCATCACCACAGAGTCATCACAGCATCATCACAGCATCATCCCTGCACCATCACTAAATCATCACAACATCACCACCATGACAGCATCATCAGTGCATCATCAGTGCATCATCAGATAATCATCACAGCGTCATCACTGTATCATCACATCGTCATCACAGCATCATCAGAGCGTCTTCACAGCATCATCACACCATCATCACTGCATCATCACTGCATCGTCAGAGCATCATCACAGCATCATCACTGCATCATCAGAGCATCATCACACCATCATCACAACATAATCACTGCATCATCACAGAGTCATCGCAACATAATCATAGCATCATCACAGCATCACAACATCATCATCGCAGCGTCATCACTACATCACCACAGTGTCATCACAGCATCATCACTGTATAATCACTGCATCATCACAGCATTATATCAGCATCATCACAGCATGATCATTGCATCATCACAGCATCCTCACTGCAACATCACACCATCATCACTGCATCATCATAGTATTATCACAGCATCATCACAGCGTCATCACAGCATCATCACAGCATCATCACTGCATCATCTCTGCATCATCACTGCATCATGACATCAACTACAGAATATCATCACAGCGTCATCACTGCATCATCAGAGCGTCTTCACAGCAGCATCACAGCATCATCACAACATCATCACAGTGTCATAACAGCATCATCACTCAATCAGCAGAGCATCATCACACCATCATTACTGCATCATCACAGCATCACAACATCATCATCGCAGCGTCATCACTACATCAACACAGCGTCATCACTGCATCATCACAGTATCATCACTGCATCATCACAGCATCATTACAGCATCACCACAGAGTCATCACAGCATCATCACAGCATCATCCTTGCACCATCACTACATCATCACAGTGTCATCACAGCATCATCACAGCATCATCAGTGCATCATCACTGCATCATCAGTGCATCATCAGAGCGTCATAATTGTATCATCACATCATCATCACAGCATCATCAGAGCGTCTTCACAGCATCATCACACCATCATCACTGTACCATCACTGCATCGTCACAGCATCATCACAGTGTCATCACAGAGTCATCACTGCATCATCACAGAGTCATCGCAACATAATCATAGCATCCTCACAGCATCACAACATCATCATCGCAGCGTCATCACTACATCAACACAGCGTCATCACTGCATCATCACAGTATCATCACTGCATCATCGCAGTATCATCACAACATCATCACAGTGTCATCACAGTATCATCACAGCATCATTACAGCATCACCACAGAGTCATCACAGCATCATCACAGCATCATCCCTGCACCATCACTACATCATCACAACATCATCACACCACCATCGCAGCATCATCAATGCATCATCACTGCATCATCATATAATCATTACAGCGTCATCACTGCATCATCACATCATCATCACTGCATCATCACAGCATCATCAGAGCGTCTTCACAGCATCATCACACCATCATCACTGCATCAGCACTGCATCGTCACAGCATCATCACAGTGTCATCACAGCATCATCACTGCATCATCAGAGCATCATCAGACCATCACCACTGCATCATCACAGCATCACAACATCATCATCGCAGCGTCATCACTACATCAACACAGCGTCATCACTGCATCATCACTGCATCATCGCAGTATCATCACTGAATCATCACAGCATCATTACAGCATCACCACAGAGTCATCACAGCATCATCCCTGCACCATCACTACATCATCACAACATCATCACACCACCATCGCAGCATCATCAATGCATCATCACTGCATCATTATATAATCATTACAGCGTCATCACTGCATCATCATCACTGCATCATCACAGAATCATCACAGCATCATCAGAGCGTCTTCACAGCATCATCACACCATCATCACTGCATCGTAACAGCATCATCACAGTGTCATCACAGCATCATCACAGCGTCATCACAGCATCATCACATTGTCATCACAGCATCACTGCATCATCACAGCGTCATCACAGTGTCATCGCAGCGTCATCACTGCATCATCACATTGTCATCACAGCATCACTGCATCATCACAGCGTCATCACAGTGTCATCGCAGCGTCATAATTGCATCAGCACAGCATCATCGCATGGTCAACACTGCATCATCACAGCGTCATAACAGCATCATCACATCATCTACACAACATCATCACAGTGTCATCAAAGCATCATCCTTGCATCATCAAAGCATCATCACATCATAATCACAGCATCATCACAGAATAATCACTGCATCATCACAGCATCATTAGACCGTCATCACACCATCATCACTGCATAATCACTGCATCATCAAAGCATCATCACAGCATCATTACTGCTTATTACTGCATCATCACAGCATCATCAATGCATCATCATAGCATCATCACTGCATCATCACAGAGTCATCACAGCATCATCACTGCATCATCAGAGCATCATCACACCATCACCACTGCATCATCACTGCATCATCACAACATCATCATCGCAGCGTCATCACTACATCAACACAGCGTCATCACTGCATCATCACAGTATCATCACTGCATCATCATCACAACATCATCACAGTGTCATCACAGCAACATCAGTGCATCATCACTGCATCATCAGATAATCATCACAGCGTCATCACTGTATCATCACATCATCATCACAGTATCATCAGAGCGTCTTCACACCATCATCACTGCATCGTCACAGCATCATCACAGTGTCATCACAGCATCATCACTGCATAATCACTGCATCATCAGAGCATCATCACAGCATCATCACTGCATCATCACAGCATCAGAACATCATCATCGCAGCGTCATCACTGCATCAACACAGCTTCATCACAGCATCATCACTGCATCATCACAGCATTATATCAGCATCATGACAGCATCATCACAGCATTATCACTGCATCATCACAGCATCCTCACTGCATCATCACTGCATTATCACAGCGTCATCACAGCATCATCACTGCATCATCACAGTGTCATCACAGCATCACTGCATCATCACAGTGTCATCACAGTGTCATCGCAGCATCATCACTGCATTATCACTGCGTCATCACAGCATCAACGCATGATCAACACTGCATCATCACAGCATCATCAGAGCATCATCACAGCATCATCACTGCATAATGACAGCATCATCATAGCGTCATCACAGCATCATAACTGCGTCTTCACAGCGTCATCACTGCATCATCAGAGAATCATCACTGCATAATCACTGCATCATCACACCATCATCACAGAATAATCACTTCATCATCACTGCATCAACACAGCATCATCACAGCATCATTAGACCGTCATCACACCATCATCACTGCATAATCACTGCATCATCAAAGCATCATCACTGCTTATTACTGCATCATCACAGCGTCATCAGAGCATCATCATAGTGTCATCACAGCATCATCACTGCATCGTCACAGCATCATCACAGTGTCATCACAGCATCATCACTGCATAATCACTGCATCATCAGAGCATCATCACACCATCATCACTGCATCATCACAGCATCAGAACATCATCATCACAGCATCATCACTGCATCATCACAGCATTATATCAGCATCATGACAGCATCATCACAGCATTATCACTGCATCATCACAGCATCCTCACTGCATCATCACTGCATTATCACAGCGTCATCACAGCATCATCACTGCATTATCAAAGTGTCATCACAGCATCACTGCATCATCACAGTGTCATCACAGCATCATCACTGCATCATCAATGCATCATCAGAGCATCATCACACCATCATCACAGAGTCATCACAGCATCATCACTGCATCATCACAGAGTCATCGCAACATAATCATAGCATCATCACATCATCATCGCAGCGTCATCACTGCATCAACACAGCCTCATCACAACATCATCACAGTATAATCAGTGCATCATCACAAAGTCACCACAGTGTCATCACAGCATCATCACTGCCTAATCACTGCATCATCACAGCATTATATCAGCATCATCACAGCATCATCACAGCATGATCACTGCATCATCACAGCATCCTCACTGCATCATCACACCATCATCACTGCATCATCACAGTATTATCACAGCATCATCAAAGCATCATCAAAGCATCATCACTGCATCATCTCTGCATCATCACTGCATCATCACAGAGTCATCGCAACATAATCATAGCATCCTCACAGCATCACAACATCATCATCGCAGCGTCATCACTACATCAACACAGCGTCATCACTGCATCATCACAGTATCATCACTGCATCATCGCAGTATCATCACAACATCATCACAGTGTCATCACAGTATCATCACAGCATCATTACAGCATCACCACAGAGTCATCACAGAGTCATCACAGCATCATCCCTGCATCATCACTACATCATCACAACATCATCACACCACCATCGCAGCATCATCAATGCATCATCACTGCATCATCATATAATCATTACAGCGTCATCACTGCATCATCACATCATCATCACTGCATCATCACAGCATCATCAGAGCGTCTTCACAGCATCATCACACCATCATCACTGCATCATCACTGCATTGTCACAGCATCATCACAGTGTCATCACAGCATCATCACTGCATCATCACTGCATCATCAGAGATCATCACACCATCAAGACTGCATCATCACAGCATCACAACATCATCATCGCAGCGTCATCACTACATCAACACAGCGTCATCACTGCATCATCACTGCATCATCGCAGTATCATCACAACATCATCACAACATCATCACAGTATCATCACTGAATCATCACAGCATCATTACAGCATCACCACAGAGTCATCACAGCATCATCACAGCATCATCCCTGCACCATCACTACATCATCACAACATCATCACAGTATCATCACTGCATCATCGCAGTATCATCACAACATCATCACAACATCATCACAGTATCATCACAGCATCACCACAGCGTCATCACTGCATCATCACAGCATCATCCCTGCACCATCACTACATCATCACAACATCATCACACCACCATCGCAGCATCATCAATGCATCATTAATGCATCATCACTGCATCATGATATAATCATTACAGCGTCAAAACTGCATCATCACATCATCATCACTGCATCATCACAGCATCATCAGAGCGTCTTCACAGCATCATCACAGCATCATCACAGTGTCATAACAGCATCACCACTGCATCATCACGGCATCACAGCATCATCATCGCTGCATCATCACAGTATCATCACTGCATCATCGCAGTGTCATCACAGCATCATCACAGTATTATCACAGCATCATCACAGAATCATTACAGCATCATAACAGAGTCATCACAGCATCATCCCTGCACCATCACTACATCATCACAACATCATCACACCACCATCGCAGCATCATCAATGCATCATCACTGAATCATCAGATAATCATTACAGCGTCATCACTGCATCATCACATCATCATCACTGCGTCATCACAGCATCATCAGAGCGTCTTCACAGCATCATCACACCATCATCACTGCATCATCACTGCATCGTCACAGCATCATCACAGTGTCATCACAGCATCATCACTGCATCATCAATGCATCATCAGACCATCACCACTGCATCATCACAGCATCACAACATCATCATCGCAGCGTCATCACTACATCAACACAGCGTCATCACTGCATCATCGCAGTATCATCACTGCATCATCGCAGTATCATCACAACATCATCACAACATCATCACAGTATCATCACTGAATCATCACAGCATTATTACAGCATCACCACAGCGTCATCACTGCATCATCACAGCATCATCCCTGCACCATCACTACATCATCACAACATCATCACACCACCATCGCAGCATCATCAATGCATCATCAATGCATCATCACTGCATCATGATATAATCATTACAGCGTCATCACTGCATCATCACATCATCATCACTGCATCATCACAGCATCATCACAGCATCATCAGAGCGTCTTCACAGCATCATCACAGCATCATCACAGTGTCATAACAGCATCACCACTGCATCATCACGGCATCACAACATCATCATCGCTGCATCATCACAGTATCATCACTGCATCATCGCAGTGTCATCACAGTATTATCACAGCATCATCACAGAATCATTACAGCATCACCACAGAGTCATCACAGCATCATCCCTGCACCATCACTACATCATCACAACATCATCACACCACCATCGCAGCATCATCAATGCATCATCACTGAATCATCAGATAATCATTACAGCGTCATCACTGCATCATCACATCATCATCACTGCGTCATCACAGCATCATCAGAGCGTCTTCACAGCATCATCACACCATCATCACTGCATCATCAGACCATCACCACTGCATCATCACAGCATCATCACATCATCATCACAGAGTCATCACAACAGAATCATAGCATCATCACAGCATCACAACATCATCATCGCAGTGTCATCACTGAATCAACACAGCGTCATCACTGCATCATCACTGCAATATCACAGTATCATTGCATCCTGACTGCATCATCACAGTTTCATTATAGCATCATCACTGCATCATCACAGCATCATAACAGCATCACCACTGCATCATCACATCAACTACACAATATCATCACAGCGTCATCACTGCATCATCACAGCATCATCAGAGCGTCTTCACAGCATCATCACAGCATCATCACAGTGTCATAACAGCATCACCACTGCATCATCACAGCATCACAACATCATCATCGCTGCATCATCACAGTATCATCACTGCATCATCGCAGTATCATCACAACATCATCACAGTGTCATCACAGAATCATTACAGCATCACCACAGAGTCATCACAGCATCATTACAGCATCATCCCTGCACCATCACTACATCATCACAACATCATCACACCACCATCGCAGCATCATCAATGCATCATCACTGCATCATCATATAATCACCACAGCGTCATCACTGCATCATCACATCATCATCACTGCGTCATCACAGCATCATCAGAGCGTCTTCACAGCATCATCACTGCATCATCACTGTATCATCACAGCATCGTCACAGCATCATCACAGTGTCATCACAGCATTATCACTGCATCATCACAGCATCATCTCTGCATCGTCACACCATCATCTCAGCATCATCAGAACATCATCACTACATTATCACAGCGTCATCACTGCATCATCACAGAACCATCACTGCATCATCACAGCATCAGCAATGCATCATCACTGCATCATCACAGAATCATTACAGCATCATAACAGAGTCATCACAGCATCACCACAGCATCATCCCTGCACCATCACTGCATCATCAGTGCATCATCACACCATCATCACAGCATCATCACATCATCATCACAGAGTCATCACAACAGAATCATAGCATCATCACAGCATCACATCATCATCGCAGTGTCATCACTGCATCAACACAGCGTCATCACTGCATCATCAGTGCAACATCACAGTATCATTGCATCCTCACAGCATCATCACAAAATCATCACAGTGTCATCACAGCATCATCACTGCATCATCACAGCATCATAACAGCATCACCACTGCATCATCAGTGCGTCATCAGAACGTCATCACAGCATCATCACTGCATAATTACTGCATCATCAGAGCATCATCACACCATCACCACTGCATCATCACAGCATCACAACATCATCATCGCAGTGTCATCACTGCATCAACACAGCGTCATCACTGCATCATCACAGTATGATAACTGCATAATCACAGCATCATTATAGCATCACCACAGAGTCATCACACCACCATCACAGCATCATCAATGCATCATCACTGCATTATCAGATAATCACCACAGTGTCATCACTGTATCATCACACCATCATCACTGCATAATCACTGCATCGTCACAGCATCATCACAGAGTCATCACAGCATCATCACTGCATCATCAATGCATCATCAGAGCATCATCACACCATCATCACAGAGTCATCACAGCATCATCACTGCATCATCACAGAGTCATCGCAACATAATCATAGCATCATCACATCATCATCGCAGTGTCATCACTGCATCAACACAGCCTCATCACAACATCATCACAGTATAATCAGTGCATCATCACAAAGTCACCACAGTGTCATCACAGCATCATCACTGCATAATCACTGCATCATCACAGCATTATATCAGCATCATCACAGCATGATCACTGCATCATCACTGCATCCTCACTGCATCATCACACCATCATCACTGCATCATCACAGTATTATCACAGCATCATCACAGCGTCATCAAAGCATCATCACAGCATCATCACTGCATCATCACTGCATCATCTCTGCATCATCACTGCATCATCACAGAGTCATCGCAACATAATCATAGCATCCTCACAGCATCACAACATCATCATCGCAGCGTCATCACTACATCAACACAGCGTCATCACTGCATCATCACAGTATCATCACTGCATCATCGCAGTATCATCACAACATCATCACAGTGTCATCACAGTATCATCACAGCATCA
This sequence comes from Somateria mollissima, assembly GCA_951411735.1. Taxonomy (NCBI): domain Eukaryota; kingdom Metazoa; phylum Chordata; class Aves; order Anseriformes; family Anatidae; genus Somateria; species Somateria mollissima. Next base: position 372,624 of record CATOCB010000307.1, read on the forward strand.
TTACAGCATCACCACAGAGTCATCACAGCATCATCACAGCATCATCCCTGCACCATCACTACATCATCACAACATCATCACACCACCATCGCAGCATCATCAATGCATCATCAATGCATCATCATATAATCATTACAGCGTCATCACTGCATCATCACACCATCATCACTGCATTGTCACAGCATCATCACAGTGTCATCACAGCATCATCACTGCATCATCACTGCATCATCAGAGCATCATCACACCATCACCACTGCATCATCACAGCATCACAACATCATCATCGCAGCGTCATCACTACATCAACACAGCGTCATCACTGCATCATCGCAGTATCATCACTGCATCATCGCAGTATCATCACAACATCATCACAACATCATCACAGTATCATCACTGAATCATCACAGCATCATTACAGCATCACCACAGAGTCATCACAGCATCATCACAGCATCATCCCTGCACCATCACTACATCATCACAACATCATCACACCACCATCGCAGCATCATCAATGCATCATCAATGCATCATCACTGCATCATGATATAATCATTACAGTGTCATCACTGCATCATCACATCATCATCACTGCATCATCAGAGCGTCTTCACAGCATCATCAGACCATCATCACTGCATCGTCTCAGCATCATCACAGTGTCATCACAGCATCATCACTGCATCATCACAGAGTCATCACAAAATCATCACAGTGTCATCACAGCATCATCACTGTATAATCACTGCATCATCACAGCATCATCACTGCATCATCACAGCATCATTGCAGCATTATCACATCGTCTACACAACATCATCACAGAGTCATAAAAGCATAATCACTGCATAATCACTGCATCATAACAGCATCATCACTGCAGCATCACAGCATCATCACAGTGTCATCGCAGCGTCATCATTGCGTCATCACTGCGTCATCACAGCATCATCGCATGGTCAACACTGCATCATCACACCATCATCAGTGCATCATCACAGTATCATCACTGCATCATCACAGCGTCATCAAAGCATCATCACAGCGTCATCGCAACATAATAATAGCATCATCACAGCATCACAACATCATCATCGCAGCGTCATCACTACATCAACACAGCGTCATCACTGCATCATCAGTGCATCATCGCAGTATCATCACAACATCATCACAGTGTCATCACAGTATCATCACAGCATCATTACAGTATCACCACAGAGTCATCACAGCATCATCACAGCATCATCCCTGCACCATCACTACATCATCACAACATCATCACACCACCATCGCAGCATCATCAATGCATCATCACTGCATCATCATATAATCATTACAGCGTCATCACTGCATCATCACTGCGTCATCACAGCATCATCAGAGCGTCTTCACAGCATCATCACACCATCATCACTGCATCATCACTGCATCGTCAGAGCATCATCACAGTGTCATCACAGCATCACTGCATCATCACAGCGTCATCACAGTGTCATCACAGCGTCATCACTGCATCATCACTGCGTCATCACAGCATCATCGCATGGTCAACACTCCATCATCACTGCATAGTCACAGCATCATCAGTGCATCATCACAGCATCATCACAGCATGATCACTGCATCATCACTGCATCATCACAGAGTCATCAAAGCATCATCACTGCATAATAACTGCATCATCAGAGCATCATCACACCATCACAACTGCATCATCACTGCATCATCACAGCATCATTACAGCATCACCACAGAGTCATCACAGCATCATCCCTGCACCATCACTACATCATCAAAACATCATCACACCACCATCACAGCATCATCAGTGCATCATCACTGCATCATCAGAGCATCATCACACCATCACAACTGCATCATCACTGCATCATCACAGCATCACCACAGAGTCATCACAGCATGATCCCTGCACCATCACTACATCATCACAACATCATCACACCACCATCACAGCATCATCAGTGCATCATCACTGCATTATCAGATAATCATCACAGCGACATCACTGTATCATCACTGCATCGTCACAGCATCATCACAGTGTCATCACAGCATCATCACTGCATAATCACTGCATCATCACAGCATCATCACAGTGTCATCACAGCGTCATCACAGCATCATCACTGCATCATCACAGTCATCACAGCATCACTGCATCATCACAGCGTCATCACAGTGTCATCGCAGCGTCATCACTGCATCATCAATGCGTCATCACAGCATCATCGCATGTTCAACACTGCATCATCACAGCATCATCACAGCGTCATCACAGCATCATAACTGCGTCTTCACAGCGTCATCACTGCATCATCCCTGCATCATCAAAGCATCATCACATCATCATCAGAGCATCCTCACTGCATCATCACACCATCATTCACTGCATCATCACAGTATTATCACAGCATCATCACAGCGTCATCAAAGCATCATCACAGCATCATCACAGCATCATCACTGCATCATCACTGCATCATCACAGCATCATCACAGCATCATCACAGCATCATCTCTGCATCATCACTGCATCATCACTGCATCATCACATCAACTACACAATATCATCACAGCATCATCACTGCATCATCACAGCATCATCAGAGCGTCTTCACAGCATCATCACAGTGTCATAACAGCATCACCACTGCATCATCACAGCATCACAACATCATCATCGCTGCATCATCACAGTATCATCACTGCATCATCGCAGTATCATCACAACATCATCACAGTGTCATCACAGCATCATCACAGAATCATTACAGCATCATAACAGAGTCATCACAGCATCATCCCTGCACCATCACTACATCATCACAACATCATCACACCACCATCGCAGCATCATCAATGCATCATCACTGCATCATCATATAATCATTACAGCGTCATCACTGCATCATCACATCATCATCACTGCGTCATCACAGCATCATCAGAGCGTCTTCACAGCATCATCACTGCATCATCACTGTATCATCACAGCATCATCACAGTGTAATCACAGCATCATCACAGCATTATCACTGCATCATCACAGCATCATCTCTGCATCGTCACACCATCATCTCAGCATCATCAGAACATCATCACTACATTATCACAGCGTCATCACTGCATCATCACAGAACCATCACTGCATCATCACAGCATCAGCAATGCATCATCACTGCATCATCACAGAATCATTACAGCATCATAACAGAGTCATCACAGCATCAACACAGCATCATCCCTGCACCATCACTGCATCATCAGAGCATCATCACACCATCATCACAGCATCATCACATCATCATCACAGAGTCATCACAACAGAATCATAGCATCATCACAGCATCACAACATCATCATCGCAGTGTCATCACTGCATCAACACAGCGTCATCACTGCATCATCAGTGCAACATCACAGTATCATTGCATCCTCACAGCATCATCACAAAATCATCACAGTGTCATCACAGCATCATCACTGCATCACCACAGCATCATAACAGCATCACCACTGCATCATCAGTGCGTCATCAGAACGTCATCACAGCATCATCACTGCATAATTACTGTATCATCAGAGCATCATCACACCATCACCACTGCATCATCCCAGCATCACAACATCATCATCGCAGTGTCATCACTGCATCAACACAGCGTCATCACTGCATCATCACAGTATGATAACTGCATAATCACAGCATCATTATAGCATCACCACAGAGTCATCACACCACCATCACAGCATCATCAATGCATCATCACTGCATCATCAGAGCGTCTTCACAGCATCATCACACCATCATCACTGCATCATCACTGCATCGTCACAGCATCATCACAGAGTCATCACAGCATCATCACTGCATCATCAATGCATCATCAGAGCATCATCACACCATCATCACAGAGTCATCACAGCATCATCACTGCATCATCACAGAGTCATCGCAACATAATCATAGCATCATCACATCATCATCGCAGTGTCATCACTGCATCAACACAGCCTCATCACAACATCATCACAGTATAATCAGTGCATCATCACAAAGTCACCACAGTGTCATCACAGCATCATCACTGCATAATCACTGCATCATCACAGCATTATATCAGCATCATCACAGCATCATCACAGCATGATCACTGCATCATCACTGCATCCTCACTGCATCATCACACCATCATCACTGCATCATCACAGTATTATCACAGCATCATCACAGCGTCATCAAAGCATCATCACAGCATCATCAAAGCATCATCACTGCATCATCTCTGCATCATCACAGAGTCATCGCAACATAATCATAGCATCCTCACAGCATCACAACATCATCATCGCAGCGTCATCACTACATCAACACAGCGTCATCACTGCATCATCACAGTATCATCACTGCATCATCGCAGTATCATCACAACATCATCACAGTGTCATCACAGTATCATCACAGCATCATTACAGCATCACCACAGAGTCATCACAGCATCATCACAGCATCATCCCTGCACCATCACTACATCATCACAACATCATCACACCACCATCGCAGCATCATCAATGCATCATCAATGCATCATCATATAATCATTACAGCGTCATCACTGCATCATCACACCATCATCACTGCATTGTCACAGCATCATCACAGTGTCATCACAGCATCATCACTGCATCATCACTGCATCATCAGAGCATCATCACACCATCACCACTGCATCATCACAGCATCACAACATCATCATCGCAGCGTCATCACTACATCAACACAGCGTCATCACTGCATCATCACAGTATCATCACTGCATCATCGCAGTATCATCACAACATCATCACAACATCATCACAGTATCATCACTGAATCATCACAGCATCATTACAGCATCACCACAGAGTCATCACAGCATCATCACAGCATCATCCCTGCATCATCACTGCATCATCACAGCATCATCACAGTGTCATCACAGCATCACTGCATTATCACTGCGTCATCACAGCATCAACGCATGATCAACACTGCATCATCACAGCATCATCAGAGCGTCATCACAGCATCATCACTGCATAATGACAGCATCATCATAGCGTCATCACAGCATCATAACTGCGTCTTCACAGCGTCATCACTGCATCATCAAAGCATCATCACATCATCATCACAGAATCATCACAGCATCATCAGAGCGTGATTAGAGCGTCATCAGAGAATCATCACTGCATAATCACTGCATCATCACACCATCATCACAGAATAATCACTTCATCATCACTGCATCAACACAGCATCATCACTGCATCATCACAGCATCATTAGACCGTCATCACACCATCATCACTGCATAATCACTGCATCATCAAAGCATCATCACTGCTTATTACTGCATCATCACAGCGTCATCAGAGCATCATCATAGCGTCATCACAGCATCATCACTGCATCATCACAGCATCATCAGAGTGTCATCAGAGCATCATCAGAGCATCTTAACTGCTTCATCACTGCCTCATCACAGCATCATCGCATGGTCAACACTGCATCATCACAGCATCATCACTGCATAGTCACAGCATCATCAGTGCATCATCACAGTGTCATCACAGCATCATCACAGCATGATCACTGCATCATCACAGAGTCATCACAGCATCATCACTGCATCATCTCTGCATCATCACAGCATCATTACAGCATCACCACAGAGTCATCACAGCATCATCACAGCATCATCCCTGCACCATCACTAAATCATCACAACATCACCACCATGACAGCATCATCAGTGCATCATCAGTGCATCATCAGATAATCATCACAGCGTCATCACTGTATCATCACATCGTCATCACAGCATCATCAGAGCGTCTTCACAGCATCATCACACCATCATCACTGCATCATCACTGCATCGTCAGAGCATCATCACAGCATCATCACTGCATCATCAGAGCATCATCACACCATCATCACAACATAATCACTGCATCATCACAGAGTCATCGCAACATAATCATAGCATCATCACAGCATCACAACATCATCATCGCAGCGTCATCACTACATCACCACAGTGTCATCACAGCATCATCACTGTATAATCACTGCATCATCACAGCATTATATCAGCATCATCACAGCATGATCATTGCATCATCACAGCATCCTCACTGCAACATCACACCATCATCACTGCATCATCATAGTATTATCACAGCATCATCACAGCGTCATCACAGCATCATCACAGCATCATCACTGCATCATCTCTGCATCATCACTGCATCATGACATCAACTACAGAATATCATCACAGCGTCATCACTGCATCATCAGAGCGTCTTCACAGCAGCATCACAGCATCATCACAACATCATCACAGTGTCATAACAGCATCATCACTCAATCAGCAGAGCATCATCACACCATCATTACTGCATCATCACAGCATCACAACATCATCATCGCAGCGTCATCACTACATCAACACAGCGTCATCACTGCATCATCACAGTATCATCACTGCATCATCACAGCATCATTACAGCATCACCACAGAGTCATCACAGCATCATCACAGCATCATCCTTGCACCATCACTACATCATCACAGTGTCATCACAGCATCATCACAGCATCATCAGTGCATCATCACTGCATCATCAGTGCATCATCAGAGCGTTATCACTGTATCATCACATCATCATCACAGCATCATCAGAGCGTCTTCACAGCATCATCACACCATCATCACTGTATCATCACTGCATCGTCACAGCATCATCACAGTGTCATCACAGAGTCATCACTGCATCATCACAGAGTCATCGCAACATAATCATAGCATCATCACAGCATCACAACATCATCATCGCAGCGTCATCACTACATCAACACAGCGTCATCACTGCATCATCACAGTATCATCACTGCATCATCGCAGTATCATCACAACATCATCACAGTGTCATCACAGTATCATCACAGCATCATTACAGCATCACCACAGAGTCATCACAGCATCATCACAGCATCATCCCTGCACCATCACTACATCATCACAACATCATCACACCACCATCGCAGCATCATCAATGCATCATCACTGCATCATCATATAATCATTACAGCGTCATCACTGCATCATCACAGCATCCTCACTGCATCATCACTGCATTATCACAGCGTCATCACAGCATCATCACTGCATCATCACAGTGTCATCACAGCATCACTGCATCATCACAGTGTCATCACAGTGTCATCGCAGCATCATCACTGCATTATCACTGCGTCATCACAGCATCAACGCATGATCAACACTGCATCATCACAGCATCATCAGAGCATCATCACAGCATCATCACTGCATAATGACAGCATCATCATAGCGTCATCACAGCATCATAACTGCGTCTTCACAGCGTCATCACTGCATCATCAGAGAATCATCACTGCATAATCACTGCATCATCACACCATCATCACAGAATAATCACTTCATCATCACTGCATCAACACAGCATCATCACAGCATCATTAGACCGTCATCACACCATCATCACTGCATAATCACTGCATCATCAAAGCATCATCACTGCTTATTACTGCATCATCACAGCGTCATCAGAGCATCATCATAGTGTCATCACAGCATCATCACTGCATCGTCACAGCATCATCACAGTGTCATCACAGCATCATCACTGCATAATCACTGCATCATCAGAGCATCATCACACCATCATCACTGCATCATCACAGCATCAGAACATCATCATCACAGCATCATCACTGCATCATCACAGCATTATATCAGCATCATGACAGCATCATCACAGCATTATCACTGCATCATCACAGCATCCTCACTGCATCATCACTGCATTATCACAGCGTCATCACAGCATCATCACTGCATCATCACAGTGTCATCACAGCATCATCACTGCATCATCAATGCATCATCAGAGCATCATCACACCATCATCACAGAGTCATCACAGCATCATCACTGCATCATCACAGAGTCATCGCAACATAATCATAGCATCATCACATCATCATCGCAGCGTCATCACTGCATCAACACAGCCTCATCACAACATCATCACAGTATAATCAGTGCATCATCACAAAGTCACCACAGTGTCATCACAGCATCATCACTGCATAATCACTGCATCATCACAGCATTATATCAGCATCATCACAGCATCATCACAGCATGATCACTGCATCATCACAGCATCCTCACTGCATCATCACACCATCATCACTGCATCATCACAGTATTATCACAGCATCATCACAGCGTCATCAAAGCATCATCAAAGCATCATCACTGCATCATCTCTGCATCATCACTGCATCATCACAGAGTCATCGCAACATAATCATAGCATCCTCACAGCATCACAACATCATCATCGCAGCGTCATCACTACATCAACACAGCGTCATCACTGCATCATCACAGTATCATCACTGCATCATCGCAGTATCATCACAACATCATCACAGTGCCATCACAGTATCATCACAGCATCATTACAGCATCACCACAGAGTCATCACAGAGTCATCACAGCATCATCCCTGCATCATCACTACATCATCACAACATCATCACACCACCATCGCAGCATCATCAATGCATCATCACTGCATCATCATATAATCATTACAGCGTCATCACTGCATCATCACATCATCATCACTGCATCATCACAGCATCATCAGAGCGTCTTCACAGCATCATCACACCATCATCACTGCATCATCACTGCATTGTCACAGCATCATCACAGTGTCATCACAGCATCATCACTGCATCATCACTGCATCATCAGAGATCATCACACCATCAAGACTGCATCATCACAGCATCACAACATCATCATCGCAGCGTCATCACTACATCAACACAGCGTCATCACTGCATCATCACTGCATCATCGCAGTATCATCACAACATCATCACAACATCATCACAGTATCATCACTGAATCATCACAGCATCATTACAGCATCACCACAGAGTCATCACAGCATCATCACAGCATCATCCCTGCACCATCACTACATCATCACAACATCATCACAGTATCATCACTGCATCATCGCAGTATCATCACAACATCATCACAACATCATCACAGTATCATCACAGCATCACCACAGCGTCATCACTGCATCATCACAGCATCATCCCTGCACCATCACTACATCATCACAACATCATCACACCACCATCGCAGCATCATCAATGCATCATTAATGCATCATCACTGCATCATGATATAATCATTACAGCGTCAAAACTGCATCATCACATCATCATCACTGCATCATCACAGCATCATCAGAGCGTCTTCACAGCATCATCACAGCATCATCACAGTGTCATAACAGCATCACCACTGCATCATCACGGCATCACAGCATCATCATCGCTGCATCATCACAGTATCATCACTGCATCATCGCAGTGTCATCACAGCATCATCACAGTATTATCACAGCATCATCACAGAATCATTACAGCATCATAACAGAGTCATCACAGCATCATCCCTGCACCATCACTACATCATCACAACATCATCACACCACCATCGCAGCATCATCAATGCATCATCACTGAATCATCAGATAATCATTACAGCGTCATCACTGCATCATCACATCATCATCACTGCGTCATCACAGCATCATCAGAGCGTCTTCACAGCATCATCACACCATCATCACTGCATCATCACTGCATCGTCACAGCATCATCACAGTGTCATCACAGCATCATCACTGCATCATCAATGCATCATCAGACCATCACCACTGCATCATCACAGCATCACAACATCATCATCGCAGCGTCATCACTACATCAACACAGCGTCATCACTGCATCATCGCAGTATCATCACTGCATCATCGCAGTATCATCACAACATCATCACAACATCATCACAGTATCATCACTGAATCATCACAGCATTATTACAGCATCACCACAGCGTCATCACTGCATCATCACAGCATCATCCCTGCACCATCACTACATCATCACAACATCATCACACCACCATCGCAGCATCATCAATGCATCATCAATGCATCATCACTGCATCATGATATAATCATTACAGCGTCATCACTGCATCATCACATCATCATCACTGCATCATCACAGCATCATCACAGCATCATCAGAGCGTCTTCACAGCATCATCACAGCATCATCACAGTGTCATAACAGCATCACCACTGCATCATCACGGCATCACAACATCATCATCGCTGCATCATCACAGTATCATCACTGCATCATCGCAGTGTCATCACAGTATTATCACAGCATCATCACAGAATCATTACAGCATCACCACAGAGTCATCACAGCATCATCCCTGCACCATCACTACATCATCACAACATCATCACACCACCATCGCAGCATCATCAATGCATCATCACTGAATCATCAGATAATCATTACAGCGTCATCACTGCATCATCACATCATCATCACTGCGTCATCACAGCATCATCAGAGCGTCTTCACAGCATCATCACACCATCATCACTGCATCATCAGACCATCACCACTGCATCATCACAGCATCATCACATCATCATCACAGAGTCATCACAACAGAATCATAGCATCATCACAGCATCACAACATCATCATCGCAGTGTCATCACTGAATCAACACAGCGTCATCACTGCATCATCACTGCAATATCACAGTATCATTGCATCCTGACTGCATCATCACAGTTTCATTATAGCATCATCACTGCATCATCACAGCATCATAACAGCATCACCACTGCATCATCACATCAACTACACAATATCATCACAGCGTCATCACTGCATCATCACAGCATCATCAGAGCGTCTTCACAGCATCATCACAGCATCATCACAGTGTCATAACAGCATCACCACTGCATCATCACAGCATCACAACATCATCATCGCTGCATCATCACAGTATCATCACTGCATCATCGCAGTATCATCACAACATCATCACAGTGTCATCACAGAATCATTACAGCATCACCACAGAGTCATCACAGCATCATTACAGCATCATCCCTGCACCATCACTACATCATCACAACATCATCACACCACCATCGCAGCATCATCAATGCATCATCACTGCATCATCATATAATCACCACAGCGTCATCACTGCATCATCACATCATCATCACTGCGTCATCACAGAATCATCAGAGCGTCTTCACAGCATCATCACTGCATCATCACTGTATCATCACAGCATCGTCACAGCATCATCACAGTGTCATCACAGCATTATCACTGCATCATCACAGCATCATCTCTGCATCGTCACACCATCATCTCAGCATCATCAGAACATCATCACTACATTATCACAGCGTCATCACTGCATCATCACAGAACCATCACTGCATCATCACAGCATCAGCAATGCATCATCACTGCATCATCACAGAATCATTACAGCATCATAACAGAGTCATCACAGCATCACCACAGCATCATCCCTGCACCATCACTGCATCATCAGTGCATCATCACACCATCATCACAGCATCATCACATCATCATCACAGAGTCATCACAACAGAATCATAGCATCATCACAGCATCACATCATCATCGCAGTGTCATCACTGCATCAACACAGCGTCATCACTGCATCATCAGTGCAACATCACAGTATCATTGCATCCTCACAGCATCATCACAAAATCATCACAGTGTCATCACAGCATCATCACTGCATCATCACAGCATCATAACAGCATCACCACTGCATCATCAGTGCGTCATCAGAACGTCATCACAGCATCATCACTGCATAATTACTGCATCATCAGAGCATCATCACACCATCACCACTGCATCATCACAGCATCACAACATCATCATCGCAGTGTCATCACTGCATCAACACAGCGTCATCACTGCATCATCACAGTATGATAACTGCATAATCACAGCATCATTATAGCATCACCACAGAGTCATCACACCACCATCACAGCATCATCAATGCATCATCACTGCATTATCAGATAATCACCACAGCGTCATCACTGTATCATCACACCATCATCACTGCATAATCACTGCATCGTCACAGCATCATCACAGAGTCATCACAGCATCATCACTGCATCATCAATGCATCATCAGAGCATCATCACACCATCATCACAGAGTCATCACAGCATCATCACTGCATCATCACAGAGTCATCGCAACATAATCATAGCATCATCACATCATCATCGCAGTGTCATCACTGCATCAACACAGCCTCATCACAACATCATCACAGTATAATCAGTGCATCATCACAAAGTCACCACAGTGTCATCACAGCATCATCACTGCATAATCACTGCATCATCACAGCATTATATCAGCATCATCACAGCATGATCACTGCATCATCACTGCATCCTCACTGCATCATCACACCATCATCACTGCATCATCACAGTATTATCACAGCATCATCACAGCGTCATCAAAGCATCATCACAGCATCATCAAAGCATCATCACTGCATCATCTCTGCATCATCACTGCATCATCACAGAGTCATCGCAACATAATCATAGCATCCTCACAGCATCACAACATCATCATCGCAGCGTCATCACTACATCAACACAGCGTCATCACTGCATCATCACAGTATCATCACTGCATCATCGCAGTATCATCACAACATCATCACAGTGTCATCACAGTATCATCACAGCATCATTACAGCATCACCACAGAGTCATCACAGCATCATCACAGCATCATCCCTGCACCATCACTACATCATCACAACATCATCACACCACCATCGCAGCATCATCAATGCATCATCAATGCATCATCACTGCATCATGATATAATCATTACAGTGTCATCACTGCATCATCACACCATCATCACTGCATTGTCACAGCGTCATCACAGTGTCATCACAGCATCATCACTGCATCATCACTGCATCATCAGAGCATCATCACACCATCACCACTGCATCATCACAGCATCACAACATCATCATCGCAGCGTCATCACTACATCAACACAGCGTCATCACTGCATCATCACAGTATCATCACTGCATCATCGCAGTATCATCACAACATCATCACAACATCATCACAGTATCATCACTGAATCATCACAGCATCATTACAGCATCACCACAGAGTCATCACAGCATCATCACAGCATCATCCCTGCACCATCACTACATCATCACAACATCATCACACCACCATCGCAGCATCATCAATGCATCATCAATGCATCATCACTGCATCATGATATAATCATTACAGTGTCATCACTGCATCATCACATCATCATCACTGCATCATCAGAGCGTCTTCACAGCATCATCAGACCATCATCACTGCATCGTCTCAGCATCATCACAGTGTCATCACAGCATCATCACTGCATCATCACAGAGTCATCACAAAATCATCACAGTGTCATCACAGCATCATCACTGTATAATCACTGCATCATCACAGCATTATCACTGCATCATCGCTGCATCATCACAGCATCATCACTACATCATCACGGCGTCATCACATCATAATCACAGCATCATCACTGCATCATCACAGCATCATTGCAGCATTATCACATCGTCTACACAACATCATCACAGAGTCATAAAAGCATAATCACTGCATAATCACTGCATCATAACAGCATCATCACTGCAGCATCACAGCATCATCACAGTGTCATCGCAGCGTCATCATTGCGTCATCACTGCGTCATCACAGCATCATCGCATGGTCAACACTGCATCATCACACCATCATCAGTGCATCATCACAGTATCATCACTGCATCATCACAGCGTCATCAAAGCATCATCACAGCGTCATCGCAACATAATAATAGCATCATCACAGCATCACAACATCATCATCGCAGCGTCATCACTACATCAACACAGCGTCATCACTGCATCATCAGTGCATCATCGCAGTATCATCACAACATCATCACAGTGCCATCACAGTATCATCACAGCATCATTACAGTATCACCACAGAGTCATCACAGCATCATCACAGCATCATCCCTGCACCATCACTACATCATCACAACATCATCACACCACCATCGCAGCATCATCAATGCATCATCACTGCATCATCATATAATCATTACAGCGTCATCACTGCATCATCACTGCGTCATCACAGCATCATCAGAGCGTCTTCACAGCATCATCACACCATCATCACTGCATCATCACTGCATCGTCAGAGCATCATCACAGTGTCATCACAGCATCACTGCATCATCACAGCGTCATCACAGTGTCATCACAGCGTCATCACTGCATCATCACTGCGTCATCACAGCATCATCGCATGGTCAACACTCCATCATCACTGCATAGTCACAGCATCATCAGTGCATCATCACAGCATCATCACAGCATGATCACTGCATCATCACTGCATCATCACAGAGTCATCACAGCATCATCACTACATAATAACTGCATCATCAGAGCATCATCACACCATCACAACTGCATCATCACTGCATCATCACAGCATCATTACAGCATCACCACAGAGTCATCACAGCATCATCCCTGCACCATCACTACATCATCAAAACATCATCACACCACCATCACAGCATCATCAGTGCATCATCACTGCATCATCAGAGCATCATCACACCATCACAACTGCATCATCACTGCATCATCACAGCATCACCACAGAGTCATCACAGCATGATCCCTGCTCCATCACTACATCATCACAACATCATCACACCACCATCACAGCATCATCAGTGCATCATCACTGCATTATCAGATAATCATCACAGCGACATCACTGTATCATCACTGCATCGTCACAGCATCATCACAGTGTCATCACAGCATCATCACTGCATAATCACTGCATCATCACAGCATCATCACTGCATCATCACAGTGTCATCACAGCGTCATCACAGCATCATCACTGCATCATCACATTGTCATCACAGCATCACTGCATCATCACAGCGTCATCACAGTGTCATCGCAGCGTCATCACTGCATCATCAATGCGTCATCACAGCATCATCGCATGTTCAACACTGCATCATCACAGCATCATCACAGCGTCATCACAGCATCATAACTGCGTCTTCACAGCGTCATCACTGCATCATCCCTGCATCATCAAAGCATCATCACATCATCATCAGAGCATCCTCACTGCATCATCACACCATCATTCACTGCATCATCACAGTATTATCACAGCATCATCACAGCGTCATCAAAGCATCATCACAGCATCATCACAGCATCATCACTGCATCATCACTGCATCATCACAGCATCATCACAGCATCATCACAGCATCATCTCTGCATCATCACTGCATCATCACTGCATCATCACATCAACTACACAATATCATCACAGCATCATCACTGCATCATCACAGCATCATCAGAGCGTCTTCACAGCATCATCACAGTGTCATAACAGCATCACCACTGCATCATCACAGCATCACAACATCATCATCGCTGCATCATCACAGTATCATCACTGCATCATCGCAGTATCATCACAACATCATCACAGTGTCATCACAGCATCATCACAGAATCATTACAGCATCATAACAGAGTCATCACAGCATCATCCCTGCACCATCACTACATCATCACAACATCATCACACCACCATCGCAGCATCATCAATGCATCATCACTGCATCATCATATAATCATTACAGCGTCATCACTGCATCATCACATCATCATCACTGCGTCATCACAGCATCATCAGAGCGTCTTCACAGCATCATCACTGCATCATCACTGTATCATCACAGCATCATCACAGTGTAATCACAGCATCATCACAGCATTATCACTGCATCATCACAGCATCATCTCTGCATCGTCACACCATCATCTCAGCATCATCAGAACATCATCACTACATTATCACAGCGTCATCACTGCATCATCACAGAACCATCACTGCATCATCACAGCATCAGCAATGCATCATCACTGCATCATCACAGAATCATTACAGCATCATAACAGAGTCATCACAGCATCAACACAGCATCATCCCTGCACCATCACTGCATCATCAGAGCATCATCACACCATCATCACAGCATCATCACATCATCATCACAGAGTCATCACAACAGAATCATAGCATCATCACAGCATCACAACATCATCATCGCAGTGTCATCACTGCATCAACACAGCGTCATCACTGCATCATCAGTGCAACATCACAGTATCATTGCATCCTCACAGCATCATCACAAAATCATCACAGTGTCATCACAGCATCATCACTGCATCACCACAGCATCATAACAGCATCACCACTGCATCATCAGTGCGTCATCAGAACGTCATCACAGCATCATCACTGCATAATTACTGTATCATCAGAGCATCATCACACCATCACCACTGCATCATCCCAGCATCACAACATCATCATCGCAGTGTCATCACTGCATCAACACAGCGTCATCACTGCATCATCACAGTATGATAACTGCATAATCACAGCATCATTATAGCATCACCACAGAGTCATCACACCACCATCACAGCATCATCAATGCATCATCACTGCATCATCAGAGCGTCTTCACAGCATCATCACACCATCATCACTGCATCATCACTGCATCGTCACAGCATCATCACAGAGTCATCACAGCATCATCACTGCATCATCAATGCATCATCAGAGCATCATCACACCATCATCACAGAGTCATCACAGCATCATCACTGCATCATCACAGAGTCATCGCAACATAATCATAGCATCATCACATCATCATCGCAGTGTCATCACTGCATCAACACAGCCTCATCACAACATCATCACAGTATAATCAGTGCATCATCACAAAGTCACCACAGTGTCATCACAGCATCATCACTGCATAATCACTGCATCATCACAGCATTATATCAGCATCATCACAGCATCATCACAGCATGATCACTGCATCATCACTGCATCCTCACTGCATCATCACACCATCATCACTGCATCATCACAGTATTATCACAGCATCATCACAGCGTCATCAAAGCATCATCACAGCATCATCAAAGCATCATCACTGCATCATCTCTGCATCATCACTGCATCATCACAGAGTCATCGCAACATAATCATAGCATCCTCACAGCATCACAACATCATCATCGCAGCGTCATCACTACATCAACACAGCGTCATCACTGCATCATCACAGTATCATCACTGCATCATCGCAGTATCATCACAACATCATCACAGTGTCATCACAGTATCATCACAGCATCATTACAGCATCACCACAGAGTCATCACAGCGTCATCACAGCATCATCCCTGCACCATCACTACATCATCACAACATCATCACACCACCATCGCAGCATCATCAATGCATCATCAATGCATCATCATATAATCATTACAGCGTCATCACTGCATCATCACACCATCATCACTGCATTGTCACAGCATCATCACAGTGTCATCACAGCATCATCACTGCATCATCACTGCATCATCAGAGCATCATCACACCATCACCACTGCATCATCACAGCATCACAACATCATCATCGCAGCGTCATCACTACATCAACACAGCGTCATCACTGCATCATCACAGTATCATCACTGCATCATCGCAGTATCATCACAACATCATCACAACATCATCACAGTATCATCACTGAATCATCACAGCATCATTACAGCATCACCACAGAGTCATCACAGCATCATCACAGCATCATCCCTGCATCATCACTGCATCATCACAGCATCATCACAGTGTCATCACAGCATCACTGCATTATCACTGCGTCATCACAGCATCAACGCATGATCAACACTGCATCATCACAGCATCATCAGAGCGTCATCACAGCATCATCACTGCATAATGACAGCATCATCATAGCGTCATCACAGCATCATAACTGCGTCTTCACAGCGTCATCACTGCATCATCAAAGCATCATCACATCATCATCACAGAATCATCACAGCATCATCAGAGCGTGATTAGAGCGTCATCAGAGAATCATCACTGCATAATCACTGCATCATCACACCATCATCACAGAATAATCACTTCATCATCACTGCATCAACACAGCATCATCACTGCATCATCACAGCATCATTAGACCGTCATCACACCATCATCACTGCATAATCACTGCATCATCAAAGCATCATCACTGCTTATTACTGCATCATCACAGCGTCATCAGAGCATCATCATAGCGTCATCACAGCATCATCACTGCATCATCACAGCATCATCAGAGTGTCATCAGAGCATCATCAGAGCATCTTAACTGCTTCATCACTGCCTCATCACAGCATCATCGCATGGTCAACACTGCATCATCACAGCATCATCACTGCATAGTCACAGCATCATCAGTGCATCATCACAGTGTCATCACAGCATCATCACAGCATGATCACTGCATCATCACAGAGTCATCACAGCATCATCACTGCATCATCTCTGCATCATCACAGCATCATTACAGCATCACCACAGAGTCATCACAGCATCATCACAGCATCATCCCTGCACCATCACTAAATCATCACAACATCACCACCATGACAGCATCATCAGTGCATCATCAGTGCATCATCAGATAATCATCACAGCGTCATCACTGTATCATCACATCGTCATCACAGCATCATCAGAGCGTCTTCACAGCATCATCACACCATCATCACTGCATCATCACTGCATCGTCAGAGCATCATCACAGCATCATCACTGCATCATCAGAGCATCATCACACCATCATCACAACATAATCACTGCATCATCACAGAGTCATCGCAACATAATCATAGCATCATCACAGCATCACAACATCATCATCGCAGCGTCATCACTACATCACCACAGTGTCATCACAGCATCATCACTGTATAATCACTGCATCATCACAGCATTATATCAGCATCATCACAGCATGATCATTGCATCATCACAGCATCCTCACTGCAACATCACACCATCATCACTGCATCATCATAGTATTATCACAGCATCATCACAGCGTCATCACAGCATCATCACAGCATCATCACTGCATCATCTCTGCATCATCACTGCATCATGACATCAACTACAGAATATCATCACAGCGTCATCACTGCATCATCAGAGCGTCTTCACAGCAGCATCACAGCATCATCACAACATCATCACAGTGTCATAACAGCATCATCACTCAATCAGCAGAGCATCATCACACCATCATTACTGCATCATCACAGCATCACAACATCATCATCGCAGCGTCATCACTACATCAACACAGCGTCATCACTGCATCATCACAGTATCATCACTGCATCATCACAGCATCATTACAGCATCACCACAGAGTCATCACAGCATCATCACAGCATCATCCTTGCACCATCACTACATCATCACAGTGTCATCACAGCATCATCACAGCATCATCAGTGCATCATCACTGCATCATCAGTGCATCATCAGAGCGTTATCACTGTATCATCACATCATCATCACAGCATCATCAGAGCGTCTTCACAGCATCATCACACCATCATCACTGTATCATCACTGCATCGTCACAGCATCATCACAGTGTCATCACAGAGTCATCACTGCATCATCACAGAGTCATCGCAACATAATCATAGCATCATCACAGCATCACAACATCATCATCGCAGCGTCATCACTACATCAACACAGCGTCATCACTGCATCATCACAGTATCATCACTGCATCATCGCAGTATCATCACAACATCATCACAGTGTCATCACAGTATCATCACAGCATCATTACAGCATCACCACAGAGTCATCACAGCATCATCACAGCATCATCCCTGCACCATCACTACATCATCACAACATCATCACACCACCATCGCAGCATCATCAATGCATCATCACTGCATCATCATATAATCATTACAGCGTCATCACTGCATCATCACAGCATCCTCACTGCATCATCACTGCATTATCACAGCGTCATCACAGCATCATCACTGCATCATCACAGTGTCATCACAGCATCACTGCATCATCACAGTGTCATCACAGTGTCATCGCAGCATCATCACTGCATTATCACTGCGTCATCACAGCATCAACGCATGATCAACACTGCATCATCACAGCATCATCAGAGCATCATCACAGCATCATCACTGCATAATGACAGCATCATCATAGCGTCATCACAGCATCATAACTGCGTCTTCACAGCGTCATCACTGCATCATCAGAGAATCATCACTGCATAATCACTGCATCATCACACCATCATCACAGAATAATCACTTCATCATCACTGCATCAACACAGCATCATCACAGCATCATTAGACCGTCATCACACCATCATCACTGCATAATCACTGCATCATCAAAGCATCATCACTGCTTATTACTGCATCATCACAGCGTCATCAGAGCATCATCATAGTGTCATCACAGCATCATCACTGCATCGTCACAGCATCATCACAGTGTCATCACAGCATCATCACTGCATAATCACTGCATCATCAGAGCATCATCACACCATCATCACTGCATCATCACAGCATCAGAACATCATCATCACAGCATCATCACTGCATCATCACAGCATTATATCAGCATCATGACAGCATCATCACAGCATTATCACTGCATCATCACAGCATCCTCACTGCATCATCACTGCATTATCACAGCGTCATCACAGCATCATCACTGCATCATCACAGTGTCATCACAGCATCATCACTGCATCATCAATGCATCATCAGAGCATCATCACACCATCATCACAGAGTCATCACAGCATCATCACTGCATCATCACAGAGTCATCGCAACATAATCATAGCATCATCACATCATCATCGCAGCGTCATCACTGCATCAACACAGCCTCATCACAACATCATCACAGTATAATCAGTGCATCATCACAAAGTCACCACAGTGTCATCACAGCATCATCACTGCCTAATCACTGCATCATCACAGCATTATATCAGCATCATCACAGCATCATCACAGCATGATCACTGCATCATCACAGCATCCTCACTGCATCATCACACCATCATCACTGCATCATCACAGTATTATCACAGCATCATCAAAGCATCATCAAAGCATCATCACTGCATCATCTCTGCATCATCACTGCATCATCACAGAGTCATCGCAACATAATCATAGCATCCTCACAGCATCACAACATCATCATCGCAGCGTCATCACTACATCAACACAGCGTCATCACTGCATCATCACAGTATCATCACTGCATCATCGCAGTATCATCACAACATCATCACAGTGTCATCACAGTATCATCACAGCATCATTACAGCATCACCACAGAGTCATCACAGAGTCATCACAGCATCATCCCTGCATCATCACTACATCATCACAACATCATCACACATCCATCGCAGCATCATCAATGCATCATCACTGCATCATCATATAATCATTACAGCGTCATCACTGCATCATCACATCATCATCACTGCATCATCACAGCATCATCAGAGCGTCTTCACAGCATCATCACACCATCATCACTGCATCATCACTGCATTGTCACAGCATCATCACAGTGTCATCACAGCATCATCACTGCATCATCACTGCATCATCAGAGATCATCACACCATCAAGACTGCATCATCACAGCATCACAACATCATCATCGCAGCGTCATCACTACATCAACACAGCGTCATCACTGCATCATCACTGCATCATCGCAGTATCATCACAACATCATCACAACATCATCACAGTATCATCACTGAATCATCACAGCATCATTACAGCATCACCACAGAGTCATCACAGCATCATCACAGCATCATCCCTGCACCATCACTACATCATCACAACATCATCACAGTATCATCACTGCATCATCGCAGTATCATCACAACATCATCACAACATCATCACAGTATCATCACAGCATCACCACAGCGTCATCACTGCATCATCACAGCATCATCCCTGCACCATCACTACATCATCACAACATCATCACACCACCATCGCAGCATCATCAATGCATCATTAATGCATCATCACTGCATCATGATATAATCATTACAGCGTCAAAACTGCATCATCACATCATCATCACTGCATCATCACAGCATCATCAGAGCGTCTTCACAGCATCATCACAGCATCATCACAGTGTCATAACAGCATCACCACTGCATCATCACGGCATCACAGCATCATCATCGCTGCATCATCACAGTATCATCACTGCATCATCGCAGTGTCATCACAGCATCATCACAGTATTATCACAGCATCATCACAGAATCATTACAGCATCATAACAGAGTCATCACAGCATCATCCCTGCACCATCACTACATCATCACAACATCATCACACCACCATCGCAGCATCATCAATGCATCATCACTGAATCATCAGATAATCATTACAGCGTCATCACTGCATCATCACATCATCATCACTGCGTCATCACAGCATCATCAGAGCGTCTTCACAGCATCATCACACCATCATCACTGCATCATCACTGCATCGTCACAGCATCATCACAGTGTCATCACAGCATCATCACTGCATCATCAATGCATCATCAGACCATCACCACTGCATCATCACAGCATCACAACATCATCATCGCAGCGTCATCACTACATCAACACAGCGTCATCACTGCATCATCGCAGTATCATCACTGCATCATCGCAGTATCATCACAACATCATCACAACATCATCACAGTATCATCACTGAATCATCACAGCATTATTACAGCATCACCACAGCGTCATCACTGCATCATCACAGCATCATCCCTGCACCATCACTACATCATCACAACATCATCACACCACCATCGCAGCATCATCAATGCATCATCAATGCATCATCACTGCATCATGATATAATCATTACAGCGTCATCACTGCATCATCACATCATCATCACTGCATCATCACAGCATCATCACAGCATCATCAGAGCGTCTTCACAGCATCATCACAGCATCATCACAGTGTCATAACAGCATCACCACTGCATCATCACGGCATCACAACATCATCATCGCTGCATCATCACAGTATCATCACTGCATCATCGCAGTGTCATCACAGTATTATCACAGCATCATCACAGAATCATTACAGCATCACCACAGAGTCATCACAGCATCATCCCTGCACCATCACTACATCATCACAACATCATCACACCACCATCGCAGCATCATCAATGCATCATCACTGAATCATCAGATAATCATTACAGCGTCATCACTGCATCATCACATCATCATCACTGCGTCATCACAGCATCATCAGAGCGTCTTCACAGCATCATCACACCATCATCACTGCATCATCAGACCATCACCACTGCATCATCACAGCATCATCACATCATCATCACAGAGTCATCACAACAGAATCATAGCATCATCACAGCATCACAACATCATCATCGCAGTGTCATCACTGAATCAACACAGCGTCATCACTGCATCATCACTGCAATATCACAGTATCATTGCATCCTGACTGCATCATCACAAAATCATCACAGTTTCATTATAGCATCATCACTGCATCATCACAGCATCATAACAGCATCACCACTGCATCATCACATCAACTACACAATATCATCACAGCGTCATCACTGCATCATCACAGCATCATCAGAGCGTCTTCACAGCATCATCACAGCATCATCACAGTGTCATAACAGCATCACCACTGCATCATCACAGCATCACAACATCATCATCGCTGCATCATCACAGTATCATCACTGCATCATCGCAGTATCATCACAACATCATCACAGTGTCATCACAGAATCATTACAGCATCACCACAGAGTCATCACAGCATCATTACAGCATCATCCCTGCACCATCACTACATCATCACAACATCATCACACCACCATCGCAGCATCATCAATGCATCATCACTGCATCATCATATAATCACCACAGCGTCATCACTGCATCATCACATCATCATCACTGCGTCATCACAGCATCATCAGAGCGTCTTCACAGCATCATCACTGCATCATCACTGTATCATCACAGCATCGTCACAGCATCATCACAGTGTCATCACAGCATTATCACTGCATCATCACAGCATCATCTCTGCATCGTCACACCATCATCTCAGCATCATCAGAACATCATCACTACATTATCACAGCGTCATCACTGCATCATCACAGAACCATCACTGCATCATCACAGCATCAGCAATGCATCATCACTGCATCATCACAGAATCATTACAGCATCATAACAGAGTCATCACAGCATCACCACAGCATCATCCCTGCACCATCACTGCATCATCAGTGCATCATCACACCATCATCACAGCATCATCACATCATCATCACAGAGTCATCACAACAGAATCATAGCATCATCACAGCATCACATCATCATCGCAGTGTCATCACTGCATCAACACAGCGTCATCACTGCATCATCAGTGCAACATCACAGTATCATTGCATCCTCACAGCATCATCACAAAATCATCACAGTGTCATCACAGCATCATCACTGCATCATCACAGCATCATAACAGCATCACCACTGCATCATCAGTGCGTCATCAGAACGTCATCACAGCATCATCACTGCATAATTACTGCATCATCAGAGCATCATCACACCATCACCACTGCATCATCACAGCATCACAACATCATCATCGCAGTGTCATCACTGCATCAACACAGCGTCATCACTGCATCATCACAGTATGATAACTGCATAATCACAGCATCATTATAGCATCACCACAGAGTCATCACACCACCATCACAGCATCATCAATGCATCATCACTGCATTATCAGATAATCACCACAGCGTCATCACTGTATCATCACACCATCATCACTGCATAATCACTGCATCGTCACAGCATCATCACAGAGTCATCACAGCATCATCACTGCATCATCAATGCATCATCAGAGCATCATCACACCATCATCACAGAGTCATCACAGCATCATCACTGCATCATCACAGAGTCATCGCAACATAATCATAGCATCATCACATCATCATCGCAGTGTCATCACTGCATCAACACAGCCTCATCACAACATCATCACAGTATAATCAGTGCATCATCACAAAGTCACCACAGTGTCATCACAGCATCATCACTGCATAATCACTGCATCATCACAGCATTATATCAGCATCATCACAGCATGATCACTGCATCATCACTGCATCCTCACTGCATCATCACACCATCATCACTGCATCATCACAGTATTATCACAGCATCATCACAGCGTCATCAAAGCATCATCACAGCATCATCACTGCATCATCACTGCATCATCTCTGCATCATCACTGCATCATCACAGAGTCATCGCAACATAATCATAGCATCCTCACAGCATCACAACATCATCATCGCAGCGTCATCACTACATCAACACAGCGTCATCACTGCATCATCACAGTATCATCACTGCATCATCGCAGTATCATCACAACATCATCACAGTGTCATCACAGTATCATCACAGCATCATTACAGCATCACCACAGAGTCATCACAGCATCATCACAGCATCATCCCTGCACCATCACTACATCATCACAACATCATCACACCACCATCGCAGCATCATCAATGCATCATCAATGCATCATCATATAATCATTACAGCGTCATCACTGCATCATCACACCATCATCACTGCATTGTCACAGCATCATCACAGTGTCATCACAGCATCATCACTGCATCATCACTGCATCATCAGAGCATCATCACACCATCACCACTGCATCATCACAGCATCACAACATCATCATCGCAGCGTCATCACTACATCAACACAGCGTCATCACTGCATCATCGCAGTATCATCACTGCATCATCGCAGTATCATCACAACATCATCACAACATCATCACAGTATCATCACTGAATCATCACAGCATCATTACAGCATCACCACAGAGTCATCACAGCATCATCACAGCATCATCCCTGCACCATCACTACATCATCACAACATCATCACACCACCATCGCAGCATCATCAATGCATCATCAATGCATCATCACTGCATCATGATATAATCATTACAGTGTCATCACTGCATCATCACATCATCATCACTGCATCATCAGAGCGTCTTCACAGCATCATCAGACCATCATCACTGCATCGTCTCAGCATCATCACAGTGTCATCACAGCATCATCACTGCATCATCACAGAGTCATCACAAAATCATCACAGTGTCATCACAGCATCATCACTGTATAATCACTGCATCATCACAGCATCATCACTGCATCATCACAGCATCATTGCAGCATTATCACATCGTCTACACAACATCATCACAGAGTCATAAAAGCATAATCACTGCATAATCACTGCATCATAACAGCATCATCACTGCAGCATCACAGCATCATCACAGTGTCATCGCAGCGTCATCATTGCGTCATCACTGCGTCATCACAGCATCATCGCATGGTCAACACTGCATCATCACACCATCATCAGTGCATCATCACAGTATCATCACTGCATCATCACAGCGTCATCAAAGCATCATCACAGCGTCATCGCAACATAATAATAGCATCATCACAGCATCACAACATCATCATCGCAGCGTCATCACTACATCAACACAGCGTCATCACTGCATCATCAGTGCATCATCGCAGTATCATCACAACATCATCACAGTGTCATCACAGTATCATCACAGCATCATTACAGTATCACCACAGAGTCATCACAGCATCATCACAGCATCATCCCTGCACCATCACTACATCATCACAACATCATCACACCACCATCGCAGCATCATCAATGCATCATCACTGCATCATCATATAATCATTACAGCGTCATCACTGCATCATCACTGCGTCATCACAGCATCATCAGAGCGTCTTCACAGCATCATCACACCATCATCACTGCATCATCACTGCATCGTCAGAGCATCATCACAGTGTCATCACAGCATCACTGCATCATCACAGCGTCATCACAGTGTCATCACAGCGTCATCACTGCATCATCACTGCGTCATCACAGCATCATCGCATGGTCAACACTCCATCATCACTGCATAGTCACAGCATCATCAGTGCATCATCACAGCATCATCACAGCATGATCACTGCATCATCACTGCATCATCACAGAGTCATCAAAGCATCATCACTGCATAATAACTGCATCATCAGAGCATCATCACACCATCACAACTGCATCATCACTGCATCATCACAGCATCATTACAGCATCACCACAGAGTCATCACAGCATCATCCCTGCACCATCACTACATCATCAAAACATCATCACACCACCATCACAGCATCATCAGTGCATCATCACTGCATCATCAGAGCATCATCACACCATCACAACTGCATCATCACTGCATCATCACAGCATCACCACAGAGTCATCACAGCATGATCCCTGCACCATCACTACATCATCACAACATCATCACACCACCATCACAGCATCATCAGTGCATCATCACTGCATTATCAGATAATCATCACAGCGACATCACTGTATCATCACTGCATCGTCACAGCATCATCACAGTGTCATCACAGCATCATCACTGCATAATCACTGCATCATCACAGCATCATCACAGTGTCATCACAGCGTCATCACAGCATCATCACTGCATCATCACATTGTCATCACAGCATCACTGCATCATCACAGCGTCATCACAGTGTCATCGCAGCGTCATCACTGCATCATCAATGCGTCATCACAGCATCATCGCATGTTCAACACTGCATCATCACAGCATCATCACAGCGTCATCACAGCATCATAACTGCGTCTTCACAGCGTCATCACTGCATCATCCCTGCATCATCAAAGCATCATCACATCATCATCAGAGCATCCTCACTGCATCATCACACCATCATTCACTGCATCATCACAGTATTATCACAGCATCATCACAGCGTCATCAAAGCATCATCACAGCATCATCACAGCATCATCACTGCATCATCACTGCATCATCACAGCATCATCACAGCATCATCACAGCATCATCTCTGCATCATCACTGCATCATCACTGCATCATCACATCAACTACACAATATCATCACAGCATCATCACTGCATCATCACAGCATCATCAGAGCGTCTTCACAGCATCATCACAGTGTCATAACAGCATCACCACTGCATCATCACAGCATCACAACATCATCATCGCTGCATCATCACAGTATCATCACTGCATCATCGCAGTATCATCACAACATCATCACAGTGTCATCACAGCATCATCACAGAATCATTACAGCATCATAACAGAGTCATCACAGCATCATCCCTGCACCATCACTACATCATCACAACATCATCACACCACCATCGCAGCATCATCAATGCATCATCACTGCATCATCATATAATCATTACAGCGTCATCACTGCATCATCACATCATCATCACTGCGTCATCACAGCATCATCAGAGCGTCTTCACAGCATCATCACACCATCATCACTGTATCATCACAGCATCATCACAGTGTAATCACAGCATCATCACAGCATTATCACTGCATCATCACAGCATCATCTCTGCATCGTCACACCATCATCTCAGCATCATCAGAACATCATCACTACATTATCACAGCGTCATCACTGCATCATCACAGAACCATCACTGCATCATCACAGCATCAGCAATGCATCATCACTGCATCATCACAGAATCATTACAGCATCATAACAGAGTCATCACAGCATCAACACAGCATCATCCCTGCACCATCACTGCATCATCAGAGCATCATCACACCATCATCACAGCATCATCACATCATCATCACAGAGTCATCACAACAGAATCATAGCATCATCACAGCATCACAACATCATCATCGCAGTGTCATCACTGCATCAACACAGCGTCATCACTGCATCATCAGTGCAACATCACAGTATCATTGCATCCTCACAGCATCATCACAAAATCATCACAGTGTCATCACAGCATCATCACTGCATCACCACAGCATCATAACAGCATCACCACTGCATCATCAGTGCGTCATCAGAACGTCATCACAGCATCATCACTGCATAATTACTGTATCATCAGAGCATCATCACACCATCACCACTGCATCATCCCAGCATCACAACATCATCATCGCAGTGTCATCACTGCATCAACACAGCGTCATCACTGCATCATCACAGTATGATAACTGCATAATCACAGCATCATTATAGCATCACCACAGAGTCATCACACCACCATCACAGCATCATCAATGCATCATCACTGCATCATCAGAGCGTCTTCACAGCATCATCACACCATCATCACTGCATCATCACTGCATCGTCACAGCATCATCACAGAGTCATCACAGCATCATCACTGCATCATCAATGCATCATCAGAGCATCATCACACCATCATCACAGAGTCATCACAGCATCATCACTGCATCATCACAGAGTCATCGCAACATAATCATAGCATCATCACATCATCATCGCAGTGTCATCACTGCATCAACACAGCCTCATCACAACATCATCACAGTATAATCAGTGCATCATCACAAAGTCACCACAGTGTCATCACAGCATCATCACTGCATAATCACTGCATCATCACAGCATTATATCAGCATCATCACAGCATCATCACAGCATGATCACTGCATCATCACTGCATCCTCACTGCATCATCACACCATCATCACTGCATCATCACAGTATTATCACAGCATCATCACAGCGTCATCAAAGCATCATCACAGCATCATCAAAGCATCATCACTGCATCATCTCTGCATCATCACAGAGTCATCGCAACATAATCATAGCATCCTCACAGCATCACAACATCATCATCGCAGCGTCATCACTACATCAACACAGCGTCATCACTGCATCATCACAGTATCATCACTGCATCATCGCAGTATCATCA
The DNA here is from genome assembly GCA_951411735.1 of Somateria mollissima. Classification (NCBI taxonomy): domain Eukaryota; kingdom Metazoa; phylum Chordata; class Aves; order Anseriformes; family Anatidae; genus Somateria; species Somateria mollissima. The sequence continues at coordinate 402,849 of CATOCB010000307.1, forward strand.
CAACATCATCACAGTGTCATCACAGTATCATCACAGCATCATTACAGCATCACCACAGAGTCATCACAGCATCATCACAGCATCATCCCTGCACCATCACTACATCATCACAACATCATCACACCACCATCGCAGCATCATCAATGCATCATCAATGCATCATCATATAATCATTACAGCGTCATCACTGCATCATCACACCATCATCACTGCATTGTCACAGCATCATCACAGTGTCATCACAGCATCATCACTGCATCATCACTGCATCATCAGAGCATCATCACACCATCACCACTGCATCATCACAGCATCACAACATCATCATCGCAGCGTCATCACTACATCAACACAGCGTCATCACTGCATCATCACAGTATCATCACTGCATCATCGCAGTATCATCACAACATCATCACAACATCATCACAGTATCATCACTGAATCATCACAGCATCATTACAGCATCACCACAGAGTCATCACAGCATCATCACAGCATCATCCCTGCATCATCACTGCATCATCACAGCATCATCACAGTGTCATCACAGCATCACTGCATTATCACTGCGTCATCACAGCATCAACGCATGATCAACACTGCATCATCACAGCATCATCAGAGCGTCATCACAGCATCATCACTGCATAATGACAGCATCATCATAGCGTCATCACAGCATCATAACTGCGTCTTCACAGCGTCATCACTGCATCATCAAAGCATCATCACATCATCATCACAGAATCATCACAGCATCATCAGAGCGTGATTAGAGCGTCATCAGAGAATCATCACTGCATAATCACTGCATCATCACACCATCATCACAGAATAATCACTTCATCATCACTGCATCAACACAGCATCATCACTGCATCATCACAGCATCATTAGACCGTCATCACACCATCATCACTGCATAATCACTGCATCATCAAAGCATCATCACTGCTTATTACTGCATCATCACAGCGTCATCAGAGCATCATCATAGCGTCATCACAGCATCATCACTGCATCATCACAGCATCATCAGAGTGTCATCAGAGCATCATCAGAGCATCTTAACTGCTTCATCACTGCCTCATCACAGCATCATCGCATGGTCAACACTGCATCATCACAGCATCATCACTGCATAGTCACAGCATCATCAGTGCATCATCACAGTGTCATCACAGCATCATCACAGCATGATCACTGCATCATCACAGAGTCATCACAGCATCATCACTGCATCATCTCTGCATCATCACAGCATCATTACAGCATCACCACAGAGTCATCACAGCATCATCACAGCATCATCCCTGCACCATCACTAAATCATCACAACATCACCACCATGACAGCATCATCAGTGCATCATCAGTGCATCATCAGATAATCATCACAGCGTCATCACTGTATCATCACATCGTCATCACAGCATCATCAGAGCGTCTTCACAGCATCATCACACCATCATCACTGCATCATCACTGCATCGTCAGAGCATCATCACAGCATCATCACTGCATCATCAGAGCATCATCACACCATCATCACAACATAATCACTGCATCATCACAGAGTCATCGCAACATAATCATAGCATCATCACAGCATCACAACATCATCATCGCAGCGTCATCACTACATCACCACAGTGTCATCACAGCATCATCACTGTATAATCACTGCATCATCACAGCATTATATCAGCATCATCACAGCATGATCATTGCATCATCACAGCATCCTCACTGCAACATCACACCATCATCACTGCATCATCATAGTATTATCACAGCATCATCACAGCGTCATCACAGCATCATCACAGCATCATCACTGCATCATCTCTGCATCATCACTGCATCATGACATCAACTACAGAATATCATCACAGCGTCATCACTGCATCATCAGAGCGTCTTCACAGCAGCATCACAGCATCATCACAACATCATCACAGTGTCATAACAGCATCATCACTCAATCAGCAGAGCATCATCACACCATCATTACTGCATCATCACAGCATCACAACATCATCATCGCAGCGTCATCACTACATCAACACAGCGTCATCACTGCATCATCACAGTATCATCACTGCATCATCACAGCATCATTACAGCATCACCACAGAGTCATCACAGCATCATCACAGCATCATCCTTGCACCATCACTACATCATCACAGTGTCATCACAGCATCATCACAGCATCATCAGTGCATCATCACTGCATCATCAGTGCATCATCAGAGCGTTATCACTGTATCATCACATCATCATCACAGCATCATCAGAGCGTCTTCACAGCATCATCACACCATCATCACTGTATCATCACTGCATCGTCACAGCATCATCACAGTGTCATCACAGAGTCATCACTGCATCATCACAGAGTCATCGCAACATAATCATAGCATCATCACAGCATCACAACATCATCATCGCAGCGTCATCACTACATCAACACAGCGTCATCACTGCATCATCACAGTATCATCACTGCATCATCGCAGTATCATCACAACATCATCACAGTGTCATCACAGTATCATCACAGCATCATTACAGCATCACCACAGAGTCATCACAGCATCATCACAGCATCATCCCTGCACCATCACTACATCATCACAACATCATCACACCACCATCGCAGCATCATCAATGCATCATCACTGCATCATCATATAATCATTACAGCGTCATCACTGCATCATCACAGCATCCTCACTGCATCATCACTGCATTATCACAGCGTCATCACAGCATCATCACTGCATCATCACAGTGTCATCACAGCATCACTGCATCATCACAGTGTCATCACAGTGTCATCGCAGCATCATCACTGCATTATCACTGCGTCATCACAGCATCAACGCATGATCAACACTGCATCATCACAGCATCATCAGAGCATCATCACAGCATCATCACTGCATAATGACAGCATCATCATAGCGTCATCACAGCATCATAACTGCGTCTTCACAGCGTCATCACTGCATCATCAGAGAATCATCACTGCATAATCACTGCATCATCACACCATCATCACAGAATAATCACTTCATCATCACTGCATCAACACAGCATCATCACAGCATCATTAGACCGTCATCACACCATCATCACTGCATAATCACTGCATCATCAAAGCATCATCACTGCTTATTACTGCATCATCACAGCGTCATCAGAGCATCATCATAGTGTCATCACAGCATCATCACTGCATCGTCACAGCATCATCACAGTGTCATCACAGCATCATCACTGCATAATCACTGCATCATCAGAGCATCATCACACCATCATCACTGCATCATCACAGCATCAGAACATCATCATCACAGCATCATCACTGCATCATCACAGCATTATATCAGCATCATGACAGCATCATCACAGCATTATCACTGCATCATCACAGCATCCTCACTGCATCATCACTGCATTATCACAGCGTCATCACAGCATCATCACTGCATCATCACAGTGTCATCACAGCATCATCACTGCATCATCAATGCATCATCAGAGCATCATCACACCATCATCACAGAGTCATCACAGCATCATCACTGCATCATCACAGAGTCATCGCAACATAATCATAGCATCATCACATCATCATCGCAGCGTCATCACTGCATCAACACAGCCTCATCACAACATCATCACAGTATAATCAGTGCATCATCACAAAGTCACCACAGTGTCATCACAGCATCATCACTGCATAATCACTGCATCATCACAGCATTATATCAGCATCATCACAGCATCATCACAGCATGATCACTGCATCATCACAGCATCCTCACTGCATCATCACACCATCATCACTGCATCATCACAGTATTATCACAGCATCATCACAGCGTCATCAAAGCATCATCAAAGCATCATCACTGCATCATCTCTGCATCATCACTGCATCATCACAGAGTCATCGCAACATAATCATAGCATCCTCACAGCATCACAACATCATCATCGCAGCGTCATCACTACATCAACACAGCGTCATCACTGCATCATCACAGTATCATCACTGCATCATCGCAGTATCATCACAACATCATCACAGTGCCATCACAGTATCATCACAGCATCATTACAGCATCACCACAGAGTCATCACAGAGTCATCACAGCATCATCCCTGCATCATCACTACATCATCACAACATCATCACACCACCATCGCAGCATCATCAATGCATCATCACTGCATCATCATATAATCATTACAGCGTCATCACTGCATCATCACATCATCATCACTGCATCATCACAGCATCATCAGAGCGTCTTCACAGCATCATCACACCATCATCACTGCATCATCACTGCATTGTCACAGCATCATCACAGTGTCATCACAGCATCATCACTGCATCATCACTGCATCATCAGAGATCATCACACCATCAAGACTGCATCATCACAGCATCACAACATCATCATCGCAGCGTCATCACTACATCAACACAGCGTCATCACTGCATCATCACTGCATCATCGCAGTATCATCACAACATCATCACAACATCATCACAGTATCATCACTGAATCATCACAGCATCATTACAGCATCACCACAGAGTCATCACAGCATCATCACAGCATCATCCCTGCACCATCACTACATCATCACAACATCATCACAGTATCATCACTGCATCATCGCAGTATCATCACAACATCATCACAACATCATCACAGTATCATCACAGCATCACCACAGCGTCATCACTGCATCATCACAGCATCATCCCTGCACCATCACTACATCATCACAACATCATCACACCACCATCGCAGCATCATCAATGCATCATTAATGCATCATCACTGCATCATGATATAATCATTACAGCGTCAAAACTGCATCATCACATCATCATCACTGCATCATCACAGCATCATCAGAGCGTCTTCACAGCATCATCACAGCATCATCACAGTGTCATAACAGCATCACCACTGCATCATCACGGCATCACAGCATCATCATCGCTGCATCATCACAGTATCATCACTGCATCATCGCAGTGTCATCACAGCATCATCACAGTATTATCACAGCATCATCACAGAATCATTACAGCATCATAACAGAGTCATCACAGCATCATCCCTGCACCATCACTACATCATCACAACATCATCACACCACCATCGCAGCATCATCAATGCATCATCACTGAATCATCAGATAATCATTACAGCGTCATCACTGCATCATCACATCATCATCACTGCGTCATCACAGCATCATCAGAGCGTCTTCACAGCATCATCACACCATCATCACTGCATCATCACTGCATCGTCACAGCATCATCACAGTGTCATCACAGCATCATCACTGCATCATCAATGCATCATCAGACCATCACCACTGCATCATCACAGCATCACAACATCATCATCGCAGCGTCATCACTACATCAACACAGCGTCATCACTGCATCATCGCAGTATCATCACTGCATCATCGCAGTATCATCACAACATCATCACAACATCATCACAGTATCATCACTGAATCATCACAGCATTATTACAGCATCACCACAGCGTCATCACTGCATCATCACAGCATCATCCCTGCACCATCACTACATCATCACAACATCATCACACCACCATCGCAGCATCATCAATGCATCATCAATGCATCATCACTGCATCATGATATAATCATTACAGCGTCATCACTGCATCATCACATCATCATCACTGCATCATCACAGCATCATCACAGCATCATCAGAGCGTCTTCACAGCATCATCACAGCATCATCACAGTGTCATAACAGCATCACCACTGCATCATCACGGCATCACAACATCATCATCGCTGCATCATCACAGTATCATCACTGCATCATCGCAGTGTCATCACAGTATTATCACAGCATCATCACAGAATCATTACAGCATCACCACAGAGTCATCACAGCATCATCCCTGCACCATCACTACATCATCACAACATCATCACACCACCATCGCAGCATCATCAATGCATCATCACTGAATCATCAGATAATCATTACAGCGTCATCACTGCATCATCACATCATCATCACTGCGTCATCACAGCATCATCAGAGCGTCTTCACAGCATCATCACACCATCATCACTGCATCATCAGACCATCACCACTGCATCATCACATCATCATCACAGAGTCATCACAACAGAATCATAGCATCATCACAGCATCACAACATCATCATCGCAGTGTCATCACTGAATCAACACAGCGTCATCACTGCATCATCACTGCAATATCACAGTATCATTGCATCCTGACTGCATCATCACAGTTTCATTATAGCATCATCACTGCATCATCACAGCATCATAACAGCATCACCACTGCATCATCACATCAACTACACAATATCATCACAGCGTCATCACTGCATCATCACAGCATCATCAGAGCGTCTTCACAGCATCATCACAGCATCATCACAGTGTCATAACAGCATCACCACTGCATCATCACAGCATCACAACATCATCATCGCTGCATCATCACAGTATCATCACTGCATCATCGCAGTATCATCACAACATCATCACAGTGTCATCACAGAATCATTACAGCATCACCACAGAGTCATCACAGCATCATTACAGCATCATCCCTGCACCATCACTACATCATCACAACATCATCACACCACCATCGCAGCATCATCAATGCATCATCACTGCATCATCATATAATCACCACAGCGTCATCACTGCATCATCACATCATCATCACTGCGTCATCACAGCATCATCAGAGCGTCTTCACAGCATCATCACTGCATCATCACTGTATCATCACAGCATCGTCACAGCATCATCACAGTGTCATCACAGCATTATCACTGCATCATCACAGCATCATCTCTGCATCGTCACACCATCATCTCAGCATCATCAGAACATCATCACTACATTATCACAGCGTCATCACTGCATCATCACAGAACCATCACTGCATCATCACAGCATCAGCAATGCATCATCACTGCATCATCACAGAATCATTACAGCATCATAACAGAGTCATCACAGCATCACCACAGCATCATCCCTGCACCATCACTGCATCATCAGTGCATCATCACACCATCATCACAGCATCATCACATCATCATCACAGAGTCATCACAACAGAATCATAGCATCATCACAGCATCACATCATCATCGCAGTGTCATCACTGCATCAACACAGCGTCATCACTGCATCATCAGTGCAACATCACAGTATCATTGCATCCTCACAGCATCATCACAAAATCATCACAGTGTCATCACAGCATCATCACTGCATCATCACAGCATCATAACAGCATCACCACTGCATCATCAGTGCGTCATCAGAACGTCATCACAGCATCATCACTGCATAATTACTGCATCATCAGAGCATCATCACACCATCACCACTGCATCATCACAGCATCACAACATCATCATCGCAGTGTCATCACTGCATCAACACAGCGTCATCACTGCATCATCACAGTATGATAACTGCATAATCACAGCATCATTATAGCATCACCACAGAGTCATCACACCACCATCACAGCATCATCAATGCATCATCACTGCATTATCAGATAATCACCACAGCGTCATCACTGTATCATCACACCATCATCACTGCATAATCACTGCATCGTCACAGCATCATCACAGAGTCATCACAGCATCATCACTGCATCATCAATGCATCATCAGAGCATCATCACACCATCATCACAGAGTCATCACAGCATCATCACTGCATCATCACAGAGTCATCGCAACATAATCATAGCATCATCACATCATCATCGCAGTGTCATCACTGCATCAACACAGCCTCATCACAACATCATCACAGTATAATCAGTGCATCATCACAAAGTCACCACAGTGTCATCACAGCATCATCACTGCATAATCACTGCATCATCACAGCATTATATCAGCATCATCACAGCATGATCACTGCATCATCACTGCATCCTCACTGCATCATCACACCATCATCACTGCATCATCACAGTATTATCACAGCATCATCACAGCGTCATCAAAGCATCATCACAGCATCATCAAAGCATCATCACTGCATCATCTCTGCATCATCACTGCATCATCACAGAGTCATCGCAACATAATCATAGCATCCTCACAGCATCACAACATCATCATCGCAGCGTCATCACTACATCAACACAGCGTCATCACTGCATCATCACAGTATCATCACTGCATCATCGCAGTATCATCACAACATCATCACAGTGTCATCACAGTATCATCACAGCATCATTACAGCATCACCACAGAGTCATCACAGCATCATCACAGCATCATCCCTGCACCATCACTACATCATCACAACATCATCACACCACCATCGCAGCATCATCAATGCATCATCAATGCATCATCACTGCATCATGATATAATCATTACAGTGTCATCACTGCATCATCACACCATCATCACTGCATTGTCACAGCGTCATCACAGTGTCATCACAGCATCATCACTGCATCATCACTGCATCATCAGAGCATCATCACACCATCACCACTGCATCATCACAGCATCACAACATCATCATCGCAGCGTCATCACTACATCAACACAGCGTCATCACTGCATCATCACAGTATCATCACTGCATCATCGCAGTATCATCACAACATCATCACAACATCATCACAGTATCATCACTGAATCATCACAGCATCATTACAGCATCACCACAGAGTCATCACAGCATCATCACAGCATCATCCCTGCACCATCACTACATCATCACAACATCATCACACCACCATCGCAGCATCATCAATGCATCATCAATGCATCATCACTGCATCATGATATAATCATTACAGTGTCATCACTGCATCATCACATCATCATCACTGCATCATCAGAGCGTCTTCACAGCATCATCAGACCATCATCACTGCATCGTCTCAGCATCATCACAGTGTCATCACAGCATCATCACTGCATCATCACAGAGTCATCACAAAATCATCACAGTGTCATCACAGCATCATCACTGTATAATCACTGCATCATCACAGCATTATCACTGCATCATCGCTGCATCATCACAGCATCATCACTACATCATCACGGCGTCATCACATCATAATCACAGCATCATCACTGCATCATCACAGCATCATTGCAGCATTATCACATCGTCTACACAACATCATCACAGAGTCATAAAAGCATAATCACTGCATAATCACTGCATCATAACAGCATCATCACTGCAGCATCACAGCATCATCACAGTGTCATCGCAGCGTCATCATTGCGTCATCACTGCGTCATCACAGCATCATCGCATGGTCAACACTGCATCATCACACCATCATCAGTGCATCATCACAGTATCATCACTGCATCATCACAGCGTCATCAAAGCATCATCACAGCGTCATCGCAACATAATAATAGCATCATCACAGCATCACAACATCATCATCGCAGCGTCATCACTACATCAACACAGCGTCATCACTGCATCATCAGTGCATCATCGCAGTATCATCACAACATCATCACAGTGCCATCACAGTATCATCACAGCATCATTACAGTATCACCACAGAGTCATCACAGCATCATCACAGCATCATCCCTGCACCATCACTACATCATCACAACATCATCACACCACCATCGCAGCATCATCAATGCATCATCACTGCATCATCATATAATCATTACAGCGTCATCACTGCATCATCACTGCGTCATCACAGCATCATCAGAGCGTCTTCACAGCATCATCACACCATCATCACTGCATCATCACTGCATCGTCAGAGCATCATCACAGTGTCATCACAGCATCACTGCATCATCACAGCGTCATCACAGTGTCATCACAGCGTCATCACTGCATCATCACTGCGTCATCACAGCATCATCGCATGGTCAACACTCCATCATCACTGCATAGTCACAGCATCATCAGTGCATCATCACAGCATCATCACAGCATGATCACTGCATCATCACTGCATCATCACAGAGTCATCACAGCATCATCACTGCATAATAACTGCATCATCAGAGCATCATCACACCATCACAACTGCATCATCACTGCATCATCACAGCATCATTACAGCATCACCACAGAGTAATCACAGCATCATCCCTGCACCATCACTACATCATCAAAACATCATCACACCACCATCACAGCATCATCAGTGCATCATCACTGCATCATCAGAGCATCATCACACCATCACAACTGCATCATCACTGCATCATCACAGCATCACCACAGAGTCATCACAGCATGATCCCTGCTCCATCACTACATCATCACAACATCATCACACCACCATCACAGCATCATCAGTGCATCATCACTGCATTATCAGATAATCATCACAGCGACATCACTGTATCATCACTGCATCGTCACAGCATCATCACAGTGTCATCACAGCATCATCACTGCATAATCACTGCATCATCACAGCATCATCACTGCATCATCACAGTGTCATCACAGCGTCATCACAGCATCATCACTGCATCATCACATTGTCATCACAGCATCACTGCATCATCACAGCGTCATCACAGTGTCATCGTAGCGTCATCACTGCATCATCAATGCGTCATCACAGCATCATCGCATGTTCAACACTGCATCATCACAGCATCATCACAGCGTCATCACAGCATCATAACTGCGTCTTCACAGCGTCATCACTGCATCATCCCTGCATCATCAAAGCATCATCACATCATCATCAGAGCATCCTCACTGCATCATCACACCATCATTCACTGCATCATCACAGTATTATCACAGCATCATCACAGCGTCATCAAAGCATCATCACAGCATCATCACAGCATCATCACTGCATCATCACTGCATCATCACAGCATCATCACAGCATCATCACAGCATCATCTCTGCATCATCACTGCATCATCACTGCATCATCACATCAACTACACAATATCATCACAGCATCATCACTGCATCATCACAGCATCATCAGAGCGTCTTCACAGCATCATCACAGTGTCATAACAGCATCACCACTGCATCATCACAGCATCACAACATCATCATCGCTGCATCATCACAGTATCATCACTGCATCATCGCAGTATCATCACAACATCATCACAGTGTCATCACAGCATCATCACAGAATCATTACAGCATCATAACAGAGTCATCACAGCATCATCCCTGCACCATCACTACATCATCACAACATCATCACACCACCATCGCAGCATCATCAATGCATCATCACCGCATCATCATATAATCATTACAGCGTCATCACTGCATCATCACATCATCATCACTGCGTCATCACAGCATCATCAGAGCGTCTTCACAGCATCATCACTGCATCATCACTGTATCATCACAGCATCATCACAGTGTAATCACAGCATCATCACAGCATTATCACTGCATCATCACAGCATCATCTCTGCATCGTCACACCATCATCTCAGCATCATCAGAACATCATCACTACATTATCACAGCGTCATCACTGCATCATCACAGAACCATCACTGCATCATCACAGCATCAGCAATGCATCATCACTGCATCATCACAGAATCATTACAGCATCATAACAGAGTCATCACAGCATCAACACAGCATCATCCCTGCACCATCACTGCATCATCAGAGCATCATCACACCATCATCACAGCATCATCACATCATCATCACAGAGTCATCACAACAGAATCATAGCATCATCACAGCATCACAACATCATCATCGCAGTGTCATCACTGCATCAACACAGCGTCATCACTGCATCATCAGTGCAACATCACAGTATCATTGCATCCTCACAGCATCATCACAAAATCATCACAGTGTCATCACAGCATCATCACTGCATCACCACAGCATCATAACAGCATCACCACTGCATCATCAGTGCGTCATCAGAACGTCATCACAGCATCATCACTGCATAATTACTGTATCATCAGAGCATCATCACACCATCACCACTGCATCATCCCAGCATCACAACATCATCATCGCAGTGTCATCACTGCATCAACACAGCGTCATCACTGCATCATCACAGTATGATAACTGCATAATCACAGCATCATTATAGCATCACCACAGAGTCATCACACCACCATCACAGCATCATCAATGCATCATCACTGCATCATCAGAGCGTCTTCACAGCATCATCACACCATCATCACTGCATCATCACTGCATCGTCACAGCATCATCACAGAGTCATCACAGCATCATCACTGCATCATCAATGCATCATCAGAGCATCATCACACCATCATCACAGAGTCATCACAGCATCATCACTGCATCATCACAGAGTCATCGCAACATAATCATAGCATCATCACATCATCATCGCAGTGTCATCACTGCATCAACACAGCCTCATCACAACATCATCACAGTATAATCAGTGCATCATCACAAAGTCACCACAGTGTCATCACAGCATCATCACTGCATAATCACTGCATCATCACAGCATTATATCAGCATCATCACAGCATCATCACAGCATGATCACTGCATCATCACTGCATCCTCACTGCATCATCACACCATCATCACTGCATCATCACAGTATTATCACAGCATCATCAAAGCATCATCACTGCATCATCTCTGCATCATCACTGCATCATCACAGAGTCATCGCAACATAATCATAGCATCCTCACAGCATCACAACATCATCATCGCAGCGTCATCACTACATCAACACAGCGTCATCACTGCATCATCACAGTATCATCACTGCATCATCGCAGTATCATCACAACATCATCACAACATCATCACAGTATCATCACTGAATCATCACAGCATCATTACAGCATCACCGCAGAGTCATCACAGCATCATCACAGCATCATCCCTGCACCATCACTACATCATCACAACATCATCACACCACCATCGCAGCATCATCAATGCATCATCAATGCATCATCACTGCATCATGATATAATCATTACAGTGTCATCACTGCATCATCACATCATCATCACTGCATCATCAGAGCGTCTTCACAGCATCATCAGACCATCATCACTGCATCGTCTCAGCATCATCACAGTGTCATCACAGCATCATCACTGCATCATCACAGAGTCATCACAAAATCATCACAGTGTCATCACAGCATCATCACTGTATAATCACTGCATCATCACAGCATTATCACTGCATCATCGCTGCATCATCACAGCATCATCACTACATCATCACGGCGTCATCACATCATAATCACAGCATCATCACTGCATCATCACAGCATCATTGCAGCATTATCACATCGTCTACACAACATCATCACAGAGTCATAAAAGCATAATCACTGCATAATCACTGCATCATAACAGCATCATCACTGCAGCATCACAGCATCATCACAGTGTCATCGCAGCGTCATCATTGCGTCATCACTGCGTCATCACAGCATCATCGCATGGTCAACACTGCATCATCACACCATCATCAGTGCATCATCACAGTATCATCACTGCATCATCACAGCGTCATCAAAGCATCATCACAGCGTCATCGCAACATAATAATAGCATCATCACAGCATCACAACATCATCATCGCAGCGTCATCACTACATCAACACAGCGTCATCACTGCATCATCAGTGCATCATCGCAGTATCATCACAACATCATCACAGTGCCATCACAGTATCATCACAGCATCATTACAGTATCACCACAGAGTCATCACAGCATCATCACAGCATCATCCCTGCACCATCACTACATCATCACAACATCATCACACCACCATCGCAGCATCATCAATGCATCATCACTGCATCATCATATAATCATTACAGCGTCATCACTGCATCATCACTGCGTCATCACAGCATCATCAGAGCGTCTTCACAGCATCATCACACCATCATCACTGCATCATCACTGCATCGTCAGAGCATCATCACAGTGTCATCACAGCATCACTGCATCATCACAGCGTCATCACAGTGTCATCACAGCGTCATCACTGCATCATCACTGCGTCATCACAGCATCATCGCATGGTCAACACTCCATCATCACTGCATAGTCACAGCATCATCAGTGCATCATCACAGCATCATCACAGCATGATCACTGCATCATCACTGCATCATCACAGAGTCATCACAGCATCATCACTGCATAATAACTGCATCATCAGAGCATCATCACACCATCACAACTGCATCATCACTGCATCATCACAGCATCATTACAGCATCACCACAGAGTCATCACAGCATCATCCCTGCACCATCACTACATCATCAAAACATCATCACACCACCATCACAGCATCATCAGTGCATCATCACTGCATCATCAGAGCATCATCACACCATCACAACTGCATCATCACTGCATCATCACAGCATCACCACACAGTCATCACAGCATGATCCCTGCTCCATCACTACATCATCACAACATCATCACACCACCATCACAGCATCATCAGTGCATCATCACTGCATTATCAGATAATCATCACAGCGACATCACTGTATCATCACTGCATCGTCACAGCATCATCACAGTGTCATCACAGCATCATCACTGCATAATCACTGCATCATCACAGCATCATCACTGCATCATCACAGTGTCATCACAGCGTCATCACAGCATCATCACTGCATCATCACATTGTCATCACAGCATCACTGCATCATCACAGCGTCATCACAGTGTCATCGCAGCGTCATCACTGCATCATCAATGCGTCATCACAGCATCATCGCATGTTCAACACTGCATCATCACAGCATCATCACAGCGTCATCACAGCATCATAACTGCGTCTTCACAGCGTCATCACTGCATCATCCCTGCATCATCAAAGCATCATCACATCATCATCAGAGCATCCTCACTGCATCATCACACCATCATTCACTGCATCATCACAGTATTATCACAGCATCATCACAGCGTCATCAAAGCATCATCACAGCATCATCACAGCATCATCACTGCATCATCACTGCATCATCACAGCATCATCACAGCATCATCACAGCATCATCTCTGCATCATCACTGCATCATCACTGCATCATCACATCAACTACACAATATCATCACAGCATCATCACTGCATCATCACAGCATCATCAGAGCGTCTTCACAGCATCATCACAGTGTCATAACAGCATCACCACTGCATCATCACAGCATCACAACATCATCATCGCTGCATCATCACAGTATCATCACTGCATCATCGCAGTATCATCACAACATCATCACAGTGTCATCACAGCATCATCACTGCATCATCACAGAATCATTACAGCATCATAACAGAGTCATCACAGCATCATCCCTGCACCATCACTACATCATCACAACATCATCACACCACCATCGCAGCATCATCAATGCATCATCACTGCATCATCATATAATCATTACAGCGTCATCACTGCATCATCACATCATCATCACTGCGTCATCACAGCATCATCAGAGCGTCTTCACAGCATCATCACTGCATCATCACTGTATCATCACAGCATCATCACAGTGTAATCACAGCATCATCACAGCATTATCACTGCATCATCACAGCATCATCTCTGCATCGTCACACCATCATCTCAGCATCATCAGAACATCATCACTACATTATCACAGCGTCATCACTGCATCATCACAGAACCATCACTGCATCATCACAGCATCAGCAATGCATCATCACTGCATCATCACAGAATCATTACAGCATCATAACAGAGTCATCACAGCATCAACACAGCATCATCCCTGCACCATCACTGCATCATCAGAGCATCATCACACCATCATCACAGCATCATCACATCATCATCACAGAGTCATCACAACAGAATCATAGCATCATCACAGCATCACAACATCATCATCGCAGTGTCATCACTGCATCAACACAGCGTCATCACTGCATCATCAGTGCAACATCACAGTATCATTGCATCCTCACAGCATCATCACAAAATCATCACAGTGTCATCACAGCATCATCACTGCATCACCACAGCATCATAACAGCATCACCACTGCATCATCAGTGCGTCATCAGAACGTCATCACAGCATCATCACTGCATAATTACTGTATCATCAGAGCATCATCACACCATCACCACTGCATCATCCCAGCATCACAACATCATCATCGCAGTGTCATCACTGCATCAACACAGCGTCATCACTGCATCATCACAGTATGATAACTGCATAATCACAGCATCATTATAGCATCACCACAGAGTCATCACACCACCATCACAGCATCATCAATGCATCATCACTGCATCATCAGAGCGTCTTCACAGCATCATCACACCATCATCACTGCATCATCACTGCATCGTCACAGCATCATCACAGAGTCATCACAGCATCATCACTGCATCATCAATGCATCATCAGAGCATCATCACACCATCATCACAGAGTCATCACAGCATCATCACTGCATCATCACAGAGTCATCGCAACATAATCATAGCATCATCACATCATCATCGCAGTGTCATCACTGCATCAACACAGCCTCATCACAACATCATCACAGTATAATCAGTGCATCATCACAAAGTCACCACAGTGTCATCACAGCATCATCACTGCATAATCACTGCATCATCACAGCATTATATCAGCATCATCACAGCATCATCACAGCATGATCACTGCATCATCACTGCATCCTCACTGCATCATCACACCATCATCACTGCATCATCACAGTATTATCACAGCATCATCACAGCGTCATCAAAGCATCATCACAGCATCATCAAAGCATCATCACTGCATCATCTCTGCATCATCACTGCATCATCACAGAGTCATCGCAACATAATCATAGCATCCTCACAGCATCACAACATCATCATCGCAGCGTCATCACTACATCAACACAGCGTCATCACTGCATCATCACAGTATCATCACTGCATCATCGCAGTATCATCACAACATCATCACAGTGTCATCACAGCATCATCACAGCATCATTACAGCATCACCACAGAGTCATCACAGCATCATCACAGCATCATCCCTGCACCATCACTACATCATCACAACATCATCACACCACCATCGCAGCATCATCAATGCATCATCAATGCATCATCATATAATCATTACAGCGTCATCACTGCATCATCACACCATCATCACTGCATTGTCACAGCATCATCACAGTGTCATCACAGCATCATCACTGCATCATCACTGCATCATCAGAGCATCATCACACCATCACCACTGCATCATCACAGCATCACAACATCATCATCGCAGCGTCATCACTACATCAACACAGCGTCATCACTGCATCATCACAGTATCATCACTGCATCATCGCAGTATCATCACAACATCATCACAACATCATCACAGTATCATCACTGAATCATCACAGCATCATTACAGCATCACCACAGAGTCATCACAGCATCATCACAGCATCATCCCTGCACCATCACTACATCATCACAACATCATCACACCACCATCGCAGCATCATCAATGCATCATCAATGCATCATCACTGCATCATGATATAATCATTACAGTGTCATCACTGCATCATCACATCATCATCACTGCATCATCAGAGCGTCTTCACAGCATCATCAGACCATCATCACTGCATCGTCTCAGCATCATCACAGTGTCATCACAGCATCATCACTGCATCATCACAGAGTCATCACAAAATCATCACAGTGTCATCACAGCATCATCACTGTATAATCACTGCATCATCACAGCATCATCACTGCATCATCACAGCATCATTGCAGCATTATCACATCGTCTACACAACATCATCACAGAGTCATAAAAGCATAATCACTGCATAATCACTGCATCATAACAGCATCATCACTGCAGCATCACAGCATCATCACAGTGTCATCGCAGCGTCATCATTGCGTCATCACTGCGTCATCACAGCATCATCGCATGGTCAACACTGCATCATCACACCATCATCAGTGCATCATCACAGTATCATCACTGCATCATCACAGCGTCATCAAAGCATCATCACAGCGTCATCGCAACATAATAATAGCATCATCACAGCATCACAACATCATCATCGCAGCGTCATCACTACATCAACACAGCGTCATCACTGCATCATCAGTGCATCATCGCAGTATCATCACAACATCATCACAGTGCCATCACAGTATCATCACAGCATCATTACAGTATCACCACAGAGTCATCACAGCATCATCACAGCATCATCCCTGCACCATCACTACATCATCACAACATCATCACACCACCATCGCAGCATCATCAATGCATCATCACTGCATCATCATATAATCATTACAGCGTCATCACTGCATCATCACTGCGTCATCACAGCATCATCAGAGCGTCTTCACAGCATCATCACACCATCATCACTGCATCATCACTGCATCGTCAGAGCATCATCACAGTGTCATCACAGCATCACTGCATCATCACAGCGTCATCACAGTGTCATCACAGCGTCATCACTGCATCATCACTGCGTCATCACAGCATCATCGCATGGTCAACACTCCATCATCACTGCATAGTCACAGCATCATCAGTGCATCATCACAGCATCATCACAGCATGATCACTGCATCATCACTGCATCATCACAGAGTCATCAAAGCATCATCACTGCATAATAACTGCATCATCAGAGCATCATCACACCATCACAACTGCATCATCACTGCATCATCACAGCATCATTACAGCATCACCACAGAGTCATCACAGCATCATCCCTGCACCATCACTACATCATCAAAACATCATCACACCACCATCACAGCATCATCAGTGCATCATCACTGCATCATCAGAGCATCATCACACCATCACAACTGCATCATCACTGCATCATCACAGCATCACCACACAGTCATCACAGCATGATCCCTGCTCCATCACTACATCATCACAACATCATCACACCACCATCACAGCATCATCAGTGCATCATCACTGCATTATCAGATAATCATCACAGCGACATCACTGTATCATCACTGCATCGTCACAGCATCATCACAGTGTCATCACAGCATCATCACTGCATAATCACTGCATCATCACAGCATCATCACTGTGTCATCACAGCGTCATCACAGCATCATCACTGCATCATCACATTGTCATCACAGCATCACTGCATCATCACAGCGTCATCACAGTGTCATCGCAGCGTCATCACTGCATCATCAATGCGTCATCACAGCATCATCGCATGTTCAACACTGCATCATCACAGCATCATCACAGCGTCATCACAGCATCATAACTGCGTCTTCACAGCGTCATCACTGCATCATCCCTGCATCATCAAAGCATCATCACATCATCATCAGAGCATCCTCACTGCATCATCACACCATCATTCACTGCATCATCACAGTATTATCACAGCATCATCACAGCGTCATCAAAGCATCATCACAGCATCATCACAGCATCATCACTGCATCATCACTGCATCATCACAGCATCATCACAGCATCATCACAGCATCATCTCTGCATCATCACTGCATCATCACTGCATCATCACATCAACTACACAATATCATCACAGCATCATCACTGCATCATCACAGCATCATCAGAGCGTCTTCACAGCATCATCACAGTGTCATAACAGCATCACCACTGCATCATCACAGCATCACAACATCATCATCGCTGCATCATCACAGTATCATCACTGCATCATCGCAGTATCATCACAACATCATCACAGTGTCATCACAGCATCATCACAGAATCATTACAGCATCATAACAGAGTCATCACAGCATCATCCCTGCACCATCACTACATCATCACAACATCATCACACCACCATCGCAGCATCATCAATGCATCATCACCGCATCATCATATAATCATTACAGCGTCATCACTGCATCATCACATCATCATCACTGCGTCATCACAGCATCATCAGAGCGTCTTCACAGCATCATCACTGCATCATCACTGTATCATCACAGCATCATCACAGTGTAATCACAGCATCATCACAGCATTATCACTGCATCATCACAGCATCATCTCTGCATCGTCACACCATCATCTCAGCATCATCAGAACATCATCACTACATTATCACAGCGTCATCACTGCATCATCACAGAACCATCACTGCATCATCACAGCATCAGCAATGCATCATCACTGCATCATCACAGAATCATTACAGCATCATAACAGAGTCATCACAGCATCAACACAGCATCATCCCTGCACCATCACTGCATCATCAGAGCATCATCACACCATCATCACAGCATCATCACATCATCATCACAGAGTCATCACAACAGAATCATAGCATCATCACAGCATCACAACATCATCATCGCAGTGTCATCACTGCATCAACACAGCGTCATCACTGCATCATCAGTGCAACATCACAGTATCATTGCATCCTCACAGCATCATCACAAAATCATCACAGTGTCATCACAGCATCATCACTGCATCACCACAGCATCATAACAGCATCACCACTGCATCATCAGTGCGTCATCAGAACGTCATCACAGCATCATCACTGCATAATTACTGTATCATCAGAGCATCATCACACCATCACCACTGCATCATCCCAGCATCACAACATCATCATCGCAGTGTCATCACTGCATCAACACAGCGTCATCACTGCATCATCACAGTATGATAACTGCATAATCACAGCATCATTATAGCATCACCACAGAGTCATCACACCACCATCACAGCATCATCAATGCATCATCACTGCATCATCAGAGCGTCTTCACAGCATCATCACACCATCATCACTGCATCATCACTGCATCGTCACAGCATCATCACAGAGTCATCACAGCATCATCACTGCATCATCAATGCATCATCAGAGCATCATCACACCATCATCACAGAGTCATCACAGCATCATCACTGCATCATCACAGAGTCATCGCAACATAATCATAGCATCATCACATCATCATCGCAGTGTCATCACTGCATCAACACAGCCTCATCACAACATCATCACAGTATAATCAGTGCATCATCACAAAGTCACCACAGTGTCATCACAGCATCATCACTGCATAATCACTGCATCATCACAGCATTATATCAGCATCATCACAGCATCATCACAGCATGATCACTGCATCATCACTGCATCCTCACTGCATCATCACACCATCATCACTGCATCATCACAGTATTATCACAGCATCATCACAGCGTCATCAAAGCATCATCACAGCATCATCAAAGCATCATCACTGCATCATCTCTGCATCATCACTGCATCATCACAGAGTCATCGCAACATAATCATAGCATCCTCACAGCATCACAACATCATCATCGCAGCGTCATCACTACATCAACACAGTATCATCACTGCATCATCGCAGTATCATCACAACATCATCACAGTGTCATCACAGTATCATCACAGCATCATTACAGCATCACCACAGAGTCATCACTGCATCATCACAGCATCATCCCTGCACCATCACTACATCATCACAACATCATCACACCACCATCGCAGCATCATCAATGCATCATCACTGCATCATCATATAATCATTACAGCGTCATCACTGCATCATCACTGCGTCATCACAGCATCATCAGAGCGTCTTCACAGCATCATCACACCATCATCACTGCATTGTCACAGCATCATCACAGTGTCATCACAGCATCATCACTGCATAATCACTGCATCATCAGAGCATCATCACACCATCACCACTGCATCATCACAGCATCACAACATCATCATCGCAGCGTCATCACTACATCAACACAGCGTCATCACTGCATCATCACAGTATCATCACTGCATCATCGCAGTATCATCACAACATCATCACAACATCATCACAGTATCATCACTGAATCATCACAGCATCATTACAGCATCACCGCAGAGTCATCACAGCATCATCACAGCATCATCCCTGCACCATCACTACATCATCACAACATCATCACAGTATCATCACTGCATCATCGCAGTATCATCACAACATCATCACAACATCATCACAGTATCATCACTGAATCATCACAGCATTATTACAGCATCACCACAGCGTCATCACTGCATCATCACAGCATCATCCCTGCACCATCACTACATCATCACAACATCATCACACCACCATCGCAGCATCATCAATGCATCATCAATGCATCATCACTGCATCATGATATAATCATTACAGTGTCATCACTGCATCATCACATCATCATCACTGCATCATCAGAGCGTCTTCACAGCATCATCAGACCATCATCACTGCATTGTCACAGCATCATCACAGTGTCCTCACAGCATCATCACTGCATCATCACTGCATCATCAGAGCATCATCACACCATCACCACTGCATCATCACAGCATCACAACATCATCATCACAGCGTCATCACTACATCAACACAGCGTCATCACTGCATCATCACAGTATCATCACTGCATCATCGCAGTATCATCACAACATCATCACAACATCATCACAGTATCATCACTGAATCATCACAGCATCATTACAGCATCACCACAGAGTCATCACAGCATCATCACAGCATCATCCCTGCACCATCACTACATCATCACAACATCATCACAGTATCATCACTGCATCATCGCAGTATCATCACAACATCATCACAGTATCATCACTGAATCATCACAGCATCATTAGAGCATCACCACAGAGTCATCACAGCATCATCACAGCATCATCCCTGCACCATCACTACATCATCACAACATCATCACAGTATCATCACTGCATCATCGCAGTATCATCACAACATCATCACAACATCATCACAGTATCATCACTGAATCATCACAGCATTATTACAGCATCATCACTGCATCATCACAGCATCATCCCTGCACCATCACTACATCATCACACCACCATCGCAGCATCATCAATGCATCACCACTGCATCATCACTGCATCACAACATCATCATCACAGCGTCATCACTACATCAACACAGCGTCATCACTGCATCATCACAGTATCATCACTGCATCATCGCAGCATCATCACAGTGTCATCACAGCATCATCACTGCATCATCAGAGCATCATCACACCATCACCACTGCATCATCACAGCATCACAACATCATCATCGCAGCGTCATCACTACATCAACACAGCGTCATCACTGCATCATCACAGTATCATCACTGCATCATCGCAGTATCATCACAACATCATCACAACATCATCACAGTATCATCACTGAATCATCACAGCATCACCACAGAGTTATCACAGCATCATCACAGCATCATCCCTGCACCATCACTACATCATCACAACATCATCACAGTATCATCACTGCATCATCGCAGTATCATCACAACATCATCACAACATCATCACAGTATCATCACTGAATCATCACAGCATTATTACAGCATCACCACAGCGTCATCACTGCATCATCACAGCATCATCCCTGCACCATCACATCATCACAACATCATCACACCACCATCGCAGCATCATCAATGCATCATTAATGCATCATCACCGCATCATGATATAATCATTACAGCGTCATCACTGCATCATCACATCATCATCACTGCATCATCACAGCATCATCAGAGCGTCTTCACAGCATCATCACAGTGTCATAACAGCATCACCACTGCATCATCACGGCATCACAACATCATCATCGCTGCATCATCACAGTATCATCACTGCATCATCGCAGTGTCATCACAGCATCATCACAGTATTATCACAGCATCATCACAGAATCATTACAGCATCATAACAGAGTCATCACAGCATCATCCCTGCACCATCACTACATCATCACAATATCATCACACCACCATCGCAGCATCATCAATGCATCATCACTGAATCATCAGATAATCATTACAGCGTCATCACTGCATCATCACATCATCATCACTGCGTCATCACAGCATCATCAGAGCGTCTTCACAGCATCATCACACCATCATCACTGCATCATCACTGCATCGTCACAGCATCATCACAGTGTCATCACAGCATCATCACTGCATCATCAATGCATCATCAGACCATCACCACTGCATCATCACAGCATCACAACATCATCATCGCAGCGTCATCACTACATCAACACAGCGTCATCACTGCATCATCGCAGTATCATCACTGCATCATCGCAGTATCATCACAACATCATCACAACATCATCACAGTATCATCACTGAATCATCACAGCATTATTACAGCATCACCACAGCGTCATCACAGCATCATCCCTGCACCATCACTACATCATCACAACATCATCACACCACCATCGCAGCATCATCAATGCATCATCAATGCATCATCACTGCATCATGATATAATCATTACAGCGTCATCACTGCATCATCACATCATCATCACTGCATCATCACAGCATCATCACAGCATCATCAGAGCGTCTTCACAGCATCATCACAGCATCATCACAGTGTCATAACAGCATCACCACTGCATCATCACGACATCACAACATCACCATCGCTGCATCATCACAGTATCATCACTGCATCATCGCAGTGTCATCACAGCATCATCACAGTATTATCACAGCATCATCACAGAATCATTACAGCATCATAACAGAGTCATCACAGCATCATCCCTGCACCATCACTACATCATCACAACATCATCACACCACCATCCCAGTATCATCAATGCATCATCACTGAATCATCAGATAATCATTACAGCGTCATCACTGCATCATCACATCATCATCACTGCGTCATCACAGCATCATCAGAGCGTCTTCACAGCATCATCACACCATCATCACTGCATCATTACTGCATCGTCACAGCATCATCACAGTGTCATCACAGCATCATCACTGCATCATCAATGCATCATCAGACCATCACCACTGCATCATCACAGCATCACAACATCATCATCGCAGCGTCATCACTACATCAACGCAGTATCATCACTGTATCATCGCAGTATCATCACAACATCATCACAGTGTCATCACTGCATCATCACAGAATCATTACAGCATCATAACAGAGTCATAACAGCATCACCACAGCATCATCACAGTGTCATAACAGCATCACCACTGCATCATCACAGCATCACAACATCATCATCGCTGCATCATCACAGTATCATCACTGCATCATCGCAGTATCATCACAACATCATCACAGTGTCATCACAGAATCATTACAGCATCATAACAGTCATCACAGCATCATCCCTGCACCATCACTACATCATCACAACATCATCACACCACCATCGCAGCATCATCAATGCATCATCACTGCATCATCACATCATCATCACTGCGTCATCACAGCATCATCAGAGCGTCTTCACAGCATCATCACTGCATCATCACTGCATCATCACAGCATCATCACAGTGTAATCACAGCATCATCACAGCATTATCACTGCATCATCACAGCATCATCTCTGCATCGTCACACCATCATCTCAGCATCATCAGAACATCATCACTACATTATCACAGCGTCATCACTGCATCATCACAGAACCATCACTGCATCATCACAGCATCAGCAATGCATCATCACTGCATCATCAGAGAATCATTACAGCATCATAACAGAGTCATCACAGCATCACCACAGCATCATCCCTGCACCATCACTGCATCATCAGAGCATCATCACACCATCATCACAGCATCATCACATCATCATCACAGAGTCATCACAACAGAATCATAGCATCATCACAGCATCACAACATCATCATCGCAGTGTCATCACTGCATCAACACAGCGTCATCACTGCATCATCAGTGCAACATCACAGTATCATTGCATCCTCACAGCATCATCACAAAATCATCACAGTGTCATCACAGCATCATCACTGCATCATCACAGCATCATAACAGCATCACCACTGCATCATCAGTGCGTCATCAGAACGTCATCACAACATCATCACTGCATAATTACTGCATCATCAGAGCATCATCACACCATCACCACTGCATCATCCCAGCATCACAACATCATCATCGCAGTGTCATCACTGCATCAACACAGCGTCATCACTGCATCATCACAGTATGATAACTGCATAATCACAGCATCATTATAGCATCACCACAGAGTCATCACACCACCATCACAGCATCATCAATGCATCATCACTGCATCATCAGATAATCACCACAGCGTCATCACTGTATCATCACATCATCATCACTGCGTCATCACAGCATCATCAGAGCGTCTTCACAGCATCATCACACCATCATCACTGCATTGTCACAGCATCATCACAGTGTCCTCACAGCATCGTCACAGCATCATCACAGTGTCCTCACAGCATCATCACTGCATCATCACTGCATCATCAGAGCATCATCACACCATCACCACTGCATCATCACAGCATCACAACATCATCATCGCAGCGTCATCACTACATCAACACAGCGTCATCACTGCATCATCACAGTATCATCACTGCATCATCGCAGTATCATCACAACATCATCACAACATCATCACAGTATCATCACTGAATCATCACAGCATCATTACAGCATCACCACAGAGTCATCACAGTGTCATCGCAGCGTCATCCCTGCACCATCACTACATCATCACAACATCATCACAGTATCATCACTGCATCATCGCAGTATCATCACAACATCATCACAACATCATCACAGTATCATCACTGAATCATCACAGCATCATTACAGCATCACCACAGTCATCACAGCATCATCACAGCATCATCCCTGCACCATCACTACATCATCACAACATCATCACAGTATCATCACTGAATCATCACAGCATTATTACAGCATCACCACAGCGTCATCACTGCATCATCACAGCATCATCCCTGCACCATCACTACATCATCACAACATCATCACACCACCATCGCAGCATCATCGCAGTATCATCACAACATCATCACAACATCATCACAGTATCATCACTGAATCATCACAGCATTATTACAACATCACCACAGCGTCATCACTGCATCATCACAGCATCATCCCTGCACCATCACTACATCATCACAACATCATCACACCACCATCGCAGCATCATCAATGCATCATCAATGCATCATCACTGCATCATGATATAATCATTACAGCGTCATCACTGCATCATCACATCATCATCACTGCATCATCACAGCATCATCACAGCATCATCAGAGCGTCTTCACAGCATCATCAGACCATCATCACTGCATCGTCTCAGCATCATCACATTGTCATCACAGCATCATCACTGTATAATCACTGCATCATCACAGCATTATCACTGCATCATCGCTGCATCATCACAGCATCATCACTACATCATCACGGCGTCATCACATCATAATCACAGCATCATCACTGCATCATCATAGCGTCATCAAAGCATCATTGCAGCATTATCACATCGTCTACACAACATCATCACAGAGTCATAAAAGCATAATCACTGCATAATCACTGCATCATAACAGCATCATCACTGCATCATCACAGCATCATCACAGTGTTATCACAGCGTCATCACAGCATCATGACTGCATCATCACATTGTCATCACAGCATCACAGCATCATCACAGCGTCATCACAGTGTCATCGCAGCGTCATCATTGCGTCATCACTGCGTCATCACAGCATCATCGCATGGTCAACACTGCATCATCACAGCATCATCACTGCATCATAACAGAGTCATCGCAACATAATCATAGCATCATCACAGCATCACAACATCATCATCGCAGCGTCATCACTACATCAACGCAGCGTCATCACTGCATCATCAGTGCATCATCGCAGTATCATCACAACATCATCACAGTGTCATCACAGCATCATCACAGCATCATTACAGCATCACCACAGAGTCATCACAGCATCATCACAGCATCATCAATGCATCATCACTGCATCATCAGATAATCACCACAGCGTCATCACTGTATCATCACATCATCATCACTGCGTCATCACAGCATCATCAGAGCGTCTTCACAGCATCATCACACCATCATCACTGCATTGTCACAGCATCATCACAGTGTCCTCACAGCATCGTCACAGCATCATCACAGTGTCCTCACAGCATCATCACTGCATCATCACTGCATCATCAGAGCATCATCACACCATCACCACTGCATCATCACAGCATCACAACATCATCATCGCAGCGTCATCACTACATCAACACAGCGTCATCACTGCATCATCACAGTATCATCCCTGCACCATCACTACATCATCACAACATCATCACACCACCATCGCAGCATCATCAATGCATCATCACTGCATCATCATATAATCATTACAGCGTCATCACTGCATCATCACTGCGTCATCACAGCATCATCAGAGCGTCTTCACAGCATCATCACACCATCATCACTGCATCATCACTGCATCGTCAGAGCATCATCACAGTGTCATCACAGCATCACTGCATCATCACAGCGTCATCACAGTGTCATCACAGCGTCATCACTGCATCATCACTGCGTCATCACAGCATCATCGCATGGTCAACACTCCATCATCACTGCATAGTCACAGCATCATCAGTGCATCATCACAGCATCATCACAGCATGATCACTGCATCATCATTGCATCATCACAGAGTCATCACAGCATGATCCCTGCACCATCACTACATCATCACAACATCATCACACCACCATCACAGCATCATCAGTGCATCATCACTGCATTATCAGATAATCATCACAGCGTCATCACTGTATCATCACTGCATCGTCACAGCATCATCACAGTGTCATCACAGCATCATCACTGCATAATCACTGCATCATCACAGCATCATCACTGCATCATCTAGTGTCATCACAGCGTCATCACAGCATCATCACTGCATCATCACATTGTCATCACAGCATCACTGCATCATCACAGCGTCATCACAGTGTCATCGCAGCGTCATCACTGCATCATCACTGCGTCATCACAGCATCATCGCATGTTCAACACTGCATCATCACAGCATCATCACAGCGTCATCACAGCATCATAACTGCGTCTTCACAGCGTCATCACTGCATCATCCCTGCATCATCAAAGCATCATCACATCATCATCAGAGCATCCTCACTGCATCATCACACCATCATTCACTGCATCATCACAGTATTATCACAGCATCATCACAGCGTCATCAAAGCATCATCACAGCATCATCACAGCATCATCACTGCATCATCACTGCATCATCACAGCATCATCACAGC
The DNA here is from genome assembly GCA_951411735.1 of Somateria mollissima. NCBI lineage: Eukaryota > Metazoa > Chordata > Aves > Anseriformes > Anatidae > Somateria > Somateria mollissima. Next base: position 432,355 of record CATOCB010000307.1, read on the forward strand.
ATCATCACAGCATCATCTCTGCATCATCACTGCATCATCACTGCATCATCACATCAACTACACAATATCATCACAGCATCATCACTGCATCATCACAGCATCATCAGAGCGTCTTCACAGCATCATCACAGTGTCATAACAGCATCACCACTGCATCATCACAGCATCACAACATCATCATCGCTGCATCATCACAGTATCATCACTGCATCATCGCAGTATCATCACAACATCATCACAGTGTCATCACAGCATCATCACAGAATCATTACAGCATCATAACAGAGTCATCACAGCATCATCCCTGCACCATCACTACATCATCACAACATCATCACACCACCATCGCAGCATCATCAATGCATCATCACTGCATCATCAGATAATCATTACAGCGTCATCACTGCATCATCACATCATCATCACTGCGTCATCACAGCATCATCAGAGCGTCTTCACAGCATCATCACACCATCATCACTGCATCATTACTGCATCGTCACAGCATCATCACAGTGTCATCACAGCATCATCACTGCATCATCAATGCATCATCAGACCATCACCACTGCATCATCACAGCATCACAACATCATCATCGCAGCGTCATCACTACATCAACACAGCGTCATCACTGCATCATCGCAGTATCATCACTGCATCAACGCAGTATCATCACTGTATCATCACAACATCATCACAGTGTCATCACAGCATCATCACTGCATCATCACAGAATCATTACAGCATCATAACAGAGTCATCACAGCATCACCACAGCATCATCCCTGCACCATCACTGCATCATCAGAGCATCATCACACCATCATCACTGCATCATCACAGCATCATCACATCATGATCACAGAGTCATCACAACAGAATCATAGCATCATCACAGCATCACAACATCATCATCGCAGCGTCATCACTACAGCAACACAGCGTCATCACTGCATCATCACAGTATGATAACTGCATTATCACAGCATCATTATAGCATCACCACAGAGTCATCACACCACCATCACAGCATCATCAATGCATCATCACTGCATCATCAGATAATCACCACAGCGTCATCACTGTATCATCACATCATCATCACTGCGTCATCACAGCATCATCAGAGCGTCTTCACAGCATCATCACACCATCATCACAGCATCATCAGAGCGTCTTCACAGCATCATCACACCATCATCACTGCATCATCACTGCATCGTCACAGCATCATCACAGAGTCATCACAGCATCATCACTGCATCATCAATGCATCATCAGAACATCATCACACCATCATCACAGAGTCATCACAGCATCATCACTGCATCATCACAGAGTCATCGCAACATAATCATAGCATCATCACATCATCATCGCAGCGTCATCACTGCATCAACACAGCCTCATCACAACATCATCACAGTATAATCAGTGCATCATCACAAAGTCACCACAGTGTCATCACAGCATCATCACTGCATAATCACTGCATCATCACAGCATCATCACAGCATCATCCCTCCACCATCACTACATCATCACACCACCATCGCAGCATCATCAATGCATCATCACTGAATCATCAGATAATCATTACAGCGTCATCACTGCATCATCACATCATCATCACTGCGTCATCACAGCATCATCAGAGCGTCTTCACAGCATCATTACACCATCATCACTGCATCGTCACAGCGTCATCACAGCATCATCACTGCATCATCAATGCATCATCAGATCATCACCACTGCATCATCACAGCATCACAACATCATCATCGCAGCGTCATCACTACATCAACACAGCGTCATCACTGCATCATCGCAGTATCATCACTGCATCAACGCAGTATCATCACTGTATCATCGCAGTATCATCACAACATCATCACAGTGTCATCACAGCATCATTACAGCATCACCACAGAGTCATCACAGCATCATCACAGCATCATCCCTGCACCATCACTACATCATCACAACATCATCACACCACCATCGCAGCATCATCAATGCATCATCACTGCATCATCATATAATCATTACAGCGTCATCACTGCATCATCACATCATCATCACTGCATCATCACAGCATTATCAGAGCGTCTTCACAGCATCATCACACCATCATCACTGCATCATCACTGCATTGTGACAGCATCATCACAGTGTCATCACAGCATCATCACTGCATCATCAGAGCATCATCACACCATCACCACTGCATCATCACAGCATCACAACATCATCATCGCAGCGTCATCACTACATCAACACAGCGTCATCACTGCATCATCACAGTATCATCACTGCATCATCACAGCATCACCACAGAGTCATCACAGCATCATCACAGCATCATCACTGCATCATCACTGCAGCATCACAACATCACGACCATCACAGCATCATCAGTTCATCATCACTCCATCATCAGATAATCATCACAGCGTCTTCACAGCATCATCACACCATCATCACTACGTCATCACTGCATCATCACTGCGTCATCACAGCATCATTGCATGGTCAACACTGCATCATCACTGCATTGTCACAGCATCATCAGGGCATCATCACAGCATCATCACAGCATGATCACTGCATCATCACTGCATCATCACAGAGTCATCACAGCATCATCACTGCATCATCACACCATCACAACTGCATCATCACAGCATCATTACAGCATCACCACAGAGTCATCACAGCATCATCCCTGCACCATCACTACATCATCACAACATCATCACACCACCATCACAGCATCATCAGTGCATCATCACTGCATTATCAGATAATCATCACAGCGTCATCACTGTATCATCACTGCATCGTCACAGCATCATCACAACATCATGACTGCGTAATCACTGCATAATCACATCTTCATCACAGCATCATCACAGCATCATCACAGTGTCATCACAGCATCATCACTGCATCATCAGAGCATCATCACTGCATCATCACAGCATCACAACATCATCATCGCAGCGTCATCACTACATCAACACAGCGTCATCACTGCATCATCACAGTATCATCACTGCATCATCGCAGTATCATCACAACATCATCACAACATCATCGCAGTATCATCACTGAATCATCACAGCATCATTACAGCATCACCACAGAGTCATCACAGCATCATCACAGCATTATCCCTGCACCATCACTACATCATCACAACATCATCACACCACCATCGCAGCATCATCAATGCATCATCACTGCATCATTATATAATCATTACAGCGTCATCACTGCATCATCACATCATCATCACAGCATCATCAGAGCGTCTTCACAGCATCATCACTGCATCGTCTCAGCATCATCACAGTGTCATCACTGCGTCATCACTGCATCATCACAGAGTCATCACAAAATCATCACAGTGTCATCACAGCATCATCGCTGTATAATCACTGCATCATCACAGCATTATCACTGCATCATCGCTGCATCATCACAGCATCATCACAGCATCACTGCATCATCACAGCGTCATCACAGTGTCATCGCAGCGTCATCATTGCGTCATCACAGCATCATCGCATGGTCAACACTGCATCATCACACCATCATCAGTGCATCATCACAGTATTATCACAGCATCATCAGAGCGTCATCAAAGCATCATCACAGCATCATCACAGCATCATCACTGCATCATCTCTGCATCATCACAGAGTCATCGCAACATAATCATAGCATCATCACAGCATCACAACATCATCATCGCAGCGTCATCACTACATCAACACAGCGTCATCACTGCATCATCACAGTGTCATCACTGCATCATCGCAGTATCATCACAACATCATCACAGTGTCATCACAGTATCATCACAGCATCATTACAGCATCACCACAGAGTCATCACAGCATCATCACAGCATCATCCCTGCACCATCACTACATCATCACAACATCATCACACATCCATCGCAGCATCATCAATGCATCATCAATGCATCATCATATAATCATTACAGCGTCATCACTGCATCATCACATCATCATCACAGCATCATCAGAGCGTCTTCACAGCATCATCACACCATCATCACTGCATCATCACTGCATCGTCACAGCATCATCACAGTGTCATCACAGCATCACTGCATCATCACAGCGTCATCACAGTGTCATCACAGCGTCATCACTGCGTCATCACAGCATCATTGCATGGTCAAGAGTGCATCATCGCTGCATAGTCACAGCATCATCACTGCATCATCACAGCATCATCACAGCATGATCACTGCATCATCACTGCATCATCACAGAGTCATCACAGCATCATCACTGCATAATAACTGCATCATCAGAGCATCATCACACCATCACAACTGCATCATCACTGCATCATCACAGCATCATTACAGCATCACCACAGAGTCATCACAGCATCATCCCTGCACCATCACTACATCATCACAACATCATCACACCACCATCACAACATCATCAGTGCATCATTACTGCATTATCAGATAATCATCACAGCGTCATCACTGTATCATCACTGCATCATCACAGCATCATCACAGTGTCATCACAGCATCATCACTGCATAATCACTGCATCATCACAGCATCATCACTGCATCATCACATTGTCATCACAGCGTCATCACAGCATCATCACTGTATCATCACATTGTCATCACAGCATCACTGCATCATCACAGCGTCATCGCAGCGTCATCACTGCATCATCACTGCGTCATCACAGCATCATCGCATGGTCAACACTGCATCATCACAGCATCATCAGAGCGTCATCACACCATCATAACTGCGTCTTCACAGCGTCATCACTGCATCATCCCTGCATCATCAAAGCATCATCACGTCATCATCACAGCATCCTCACTGCATCATCACACCATCATTCACTGCATCATCACAGTATTATCCCAGCATCATCACAGCGTCATCAAAGCATCATCATTGAATAATCACTGCATCATCACAGCATCATCACAGCATCATCACTGAATAATCACTGCATCATCACAGCATTATCACAGCATCATCACTGCATCATCACAGCATCATCACAGCATCATCACTGAATTATCACTGCATCATCACAGCATCATCACAGCATCATCACTGCATCATCACTGCGTCATCACAGCATCATCGCATGGTCAACACTGTATCATCACAGCATCATCACAGTGTCATCACTGCATCATCACTGCATAATCACTGTATCATCAAAACATCATCACATCATCATCACAGCATTATTAGAGCATGATTAGAGCGTCATCAGAGCATCATCACTGCATAATCACTGCATCATCACACCATCATCACAGCATAATCACTGCATCATCACTGCATCAACACAGCATCATCACTGCATCATCACAGCATCATTAGACAGTCATCACACCATCAACACTGCATAATCACTGCATCATCAAAGCATCATCACAGCATCATCACAGCATCATTACTGCTTATTACTGCATCATAACAGCATCATTCAGATTATCATCATTGCATCATCATAGCAGCATCACTGCATCATCACAGCATCATCACTGCATCATCACAGCATCATCAGAGTGTCATCAGAGCATCATCACAGCAACGTAACTACTTCATCACTGCCTCATCACAGCATCATCGCATGGTCATCACTGCATCATCACAGCATGATCACTGCATCATCACTGCATCATCACAGAGTCATCACAGCATCATCACAGCATCATTAGAGCATCACCACAGAGTCATCACAGCATCATCACAGCATCATTACAGCATCATCACAGTATCATCACTGCATCATCACAGCATCATTACAGCATCACCACAGTCATCACTGCATCATCACTGCATAATCCTTGCACCATCACTACATCATCACAGTGTCATCACAGCATCATCAGTGCATCATCACTGCATCATCAGATAATCATCACAGCGTCATCAATGTATCATCACATCATCATCATCGCAGCGTCATCACTGCATCAACACAGCCTCATCACAGCATCATCACAGTATAATCAGTGCATCATCACAAATTCACCACAGTGTCATCACAGCATCATCACTGCATAATCACTGCATCATCACAGCATTATATCAGCATCATCACAGCATCATCACAGCATCCTCACTGCATCATCACACCATCATCACTGCATCATCACAGTATTATCACAGCATCATCACAGCGTCATCAAAGCATCATCACAGCATCATCACAGCATCATCACAGCATCATCACTGCATCATCTCTGCATCATCACTGCATCATCACAGAGTCATCGCAAAATAATCATAGCATCATCACAGCATCACAACATCATCATCACTACATCAACACAACTTCATCACTGCATCATCACAGTATCATCACTGCATCATCGCAGTATCATCACAACATCATCACAGTGTCATCACAGCATCATCACAGCATCATCCCTGCACCATCACTACATCATCACAACATCATCACACCACCATCGCAGCATCATCAATGCATCATCACAGCATCATCATATAATCATTACAGTGTCATCACAACATCATCACACCATCATCACTGCGTCATCACTGCATCGTCACAGCATCATCACAGTGTCATCACTGCATCATCACAGCGTCATTACAGTGTCATCACAGAGTCATCACTGCATCATCACAGCATCATCGCATGGTCAACACTGCATCATCACTACATCATCACAGTATTATCACAGCATCATCACAGCGTCATCAAAGCATCATCACAGCATCATCACTGCATCATTACAGCATCACCACAGAGTCATCACAGCATCATCCCTGCACCATCACTACATCATCACAACATCATCACACCACCATCACAGCATCATCAGTGCATCATCACTGCATTATCAGATAATCATCACAGCGTCATCACTGTATCATCACTGCATCGTCACAGCATCATCACAGTGTCATCACAGCATCATCACTGCATAATCACTGCATCATCACAGCATCATCACTGCATCATCACAGTGTCATCACAGCGTCATCACAGCGTCATCACAACATCATCACATTGTCATCACAGCATCACTGCATCATCACAGCGTCATCACAGTGTCATCGCAGCGTCATCACTGCATCATCACTGCGTCATCACAGCATCATCGCATGGTCAACACTGCATCATCACAGCATCATCAGAGCGTCATCACAGCATCATAACTGCGTCTTCACAGCGTCATCACTGCATCATCCCTGCATCATCAAAGCATCATCACTTCATCATCACAACATCCTCACTGCATCATCACACCATCATTCACTGCATCATCACAGTATTATCACAGCATCATCACAGCGTCATCAAAGCATCATCACAGCATCATCACTGAATAATCACTGCATCATCACAGCATCATCACAGCATCATCAATGCATCATCACTGCATCATCACATCATCATCACTGCGTCATCACAGCATCATCAGAGCGTCTTCACAGCATCATCACTGCATCATCACTGTATCATCACAGCATCATCATAGTGTAATCACAGCATCATCACAGCATTATCACTGCATCATCACAGCATCATCTCTGCATCGTCACACCATCATCTCAGCATCATCAGAACATCATCACTACATTATCACAGCGTCATCACTGCATCATCACAGAACCATCACTGCATCATCACAGCATCAGCAATGCATCATCACTGCATCATCAGAGAATCATTACAGCATCATAACAGAGTCATCACAGCATCACCACAGCATCATCCCTGCACCATCACTGCATCATCAGAGCATCATCACACCATCATCACAGCATCATCACATCATCATCACAGAGTCATCACAACAGAATCATAGCATCATCACAGCATCACAACATCATCATCGCAGTGTCATCACTGCATCAACACAGCGTCATCACTGCATCATCAGTGCAACATCACAGTATCATTGCATCCTCACAGCATCATCACAAAATCATCACAGTGTCATCACAGCATCATCACTGCATCATCACAGCATCATAACAGCATCACCACTGCATCATCAGTGCGTCATCAGAACGTCATCACAACATCATCACTGCATAATTACTGCATCATCAGAGCATCATCACACCATCACCACTGCATCATCCCAACATCACAACATCATCATCGCAGTGTCATCACTGCATCAACACAGCGTCATCACTGCATCATCACAGTATGATAACTGCATAATCACAGCATCATTATAGCATCACCACAGAGTCATCACACCACCATCACAGCATCATCAATGCATCATCACTGCATCATCAGATAATCACCACAGCGTCATCACTGTATCATCACATCATCATCACTGCGTCATCACAGCATCATCAGAGCGTCTTCACAGCATCATCACACCATCATCACTGCATTGTCACAGCATCATCACAGTGTCCTCACAGCATCGTCACAGCATCATCACAGTGTCCTCACAGCATCATCACTGCATCATCACTGCATCATCAGAGCATCATCACACCATCACCACTGCATCATCACAGCATCACAACATCATCATCGCAGCGTCATCACTACATCAACACAGCGTCATCACTGCATCATCACAGTATCATCACTGCATCATCGCAGTATCATCACAACATCATCACAACATCATCACAGTATCATCACTGAATCATCACAGCATCATTACAGCATCACCACAGAGTCATCACAGTGTCATCGCAGCGTCATCCCTGCACCATCACTACATCATCACAACATCATCACAGTATCATCACTGCATCATCGCAGTATCATCACAACATCATCACAACATCATCACAGTATCATCACTGAATCATCACAGCATCATTACAGCATCACCACAGTCATCACAGCATCATCACAGCATCATCCCTGCACCATCACTACATCATCACAACATCATCACAGTATCATCACTGAATCATCACAGCATTATTACAGCATCACCACAGCGTCATCACTGCATCATCACAGCATCATCCCTGCACCATCACTACATCATCACAACATCATCACACCACCATCGCAGCATCATCGCAGTATCATCACAACATCATCACAACATCATCACAGTATCATCACTGAATCATCACAGCATTATTACAACATCACCACAGCGTCATCACTGCATCATCACAGCATCATCCCTGCACCATCACTACATCATCACAACATCATCACACCACCATCGCAGCATCATCAATGCATCATCAATGCATCATCACTGCATCATGATATAATCATTACAGCGTCATCACTGCATCATCACATCATCATCACTGCATCATCACAGCATCATCACAGCATCATCAGAGCGTCTTCACAGCATCATCAGACCATCATCACTGCATCGTCTCAGCATCATCACATTGTCATCACAGCATCATCACTGTATAATCACTGCATCATCACAGCATTATCACTGCATCATCGCTGCATCATCACAGCATCATCACTACATCATCACGGCGTCATCACATCATAATCACAGCATCATCACTGCATCATCATAGCGTCATCAAAGCATCATTGCAGCATTATCACATCGTCTACACAACATCATCACAGAGTCATAAAAGCATAATCACTGCATAATCACTGCATCATAACAGCATCATCACTGCATCATCACAGCATCATCACAGTGTTATCACAGCGTCATCACAGCATCATGACTGCATCATCACATTGTCATCACAGCATCACAGCATCATCACAGCGTCATCACAGTGTCATCGCAGCGTCATCATTGCGTCATCACTGCGTCATCACAGCATCATCGCATGGTCAACACTGCATCATCACAGCATCATCACTGCATCATAACAGAGTCATCGCAACATAATCATAGCATCATCACAGCATCACAACATCATCATCGCAGCGTCATCACTACATCAACGCAGCGTCATCACTGCATCATCAGTGCATCATCGCAGTATCATCACAACATCATCACAGTGTCATCACAGCATCATCACAGCATCATTACAGCATCACCACAGAGTCATCACAGCATCATCACAGCATCATCAATGCATCATCACTGCATCATCAGATAATCACCACAGCGTCATCACTGTATCATCACATCATCATCACTGCGTCATCACAGCATCATCAGAGCGTCTTCACAGCATCATCACACCATCATCACTGCATTGTCACAGCATCATCACAGTGTCCTCACAGCATCGTCACAGCATCATCACAGTGTCCTCACAGCATCATCACTGCATCATCACTGCATCATCAGAGCATCATCACACCATCACCACTGCATCATCACAGCATCACAACATCATCATCGCAGCGTCATCACTACATCAACACAGCGTCATCACTGCATCATCACAGTATCATCCCTGCACCATCACTACATCATCACAACATCATCACACCACCATCGCAGCATCATCAATGCATCATCACTGCATCATCATATAATCATTACAGCGTCATCACTGCATCATCACTGCGTCATCACAGCATCATCAGAGCGTCTTCACAGCATCATCACACCATCATCACTGCATCATCACTGCATCGTCAGAGCATCATCACAGTGTCATCACAGCATCACTGCATCATCACAGCGTCATCACAGTGTCATCACAGCGTCATCACTGCATCATCACTGCGTCATCACAGCATCATCGCATGGTCAACACTCCATCATCACTGCATAGTCACAGCATCATCAGTGCATCATCACAGCATCATCACAGCATGATCACTGCATCATCATTGCATCATCACAGAGTCATCACAGCATGATCCCTGCACCATCACTACATCATCACAACATCATCACACCACCATCACAGCATCATCAGTGCATCATCACTGCATTATCAGATAATCATCACAGCGTCATCACTGTATCATCACTGCATCGTCACAGCATCATCACAGTGTCATCACAGCATCATCACTGCATAATCACTGCATCATCACAGCATCATCACTGCATCATCTAGTGTCATCACAGCGTCATCACAGCATCATCACTGCATCATCACATTGTCATCACAGCATCACTGCATCATCACAGCGTCATCACAGTGTCATCGCAGCGTCATCACTGCATCATCACTGCGTCATCACAGCATCATCGCATGTTCAACACTGCATCATCACAGCATCATCACAGCGTCATCACAGCATCATAACTGCGTCTTCACAGCGTCATCACTGCATCATCCCTGCATCATCAAAGCATCATCACATCATCATCAGAGCATCCTCACTGCATCATCACACCATCATTCACTGCATCATCACAGTATTATCACAGCATCATCACAGCGTCATCAAAGCATCATCACAGCATCATCACAGCATCATCACTGCATCATCACTGCATCATCACAGCATCATCACAGCATCATCACAGCATCATCTCTGCATCATCACTGCATCATCACTGCATCATCACATCAACTACACAATATCATCACAGCATCATCACTGCATCATCACAGCATCATCAGAGCGTCTTCACAGCATCATCACAGTGTCATAACAGCATCACCACTGCATCATCACAGCATCACAACATCATCATCGCTGCATCATCACAGTATCATCACTGCATCATCGCAGTATCATCACAACATCATCACAGTGTCATCACAGCATCATCACAGAATCATTACAGCATCATAACAGAGTCATCACAGCATCATCCCTGCACCATCACTACATCATCACACCACCATCGCAGCATCATCAATGCATCATCACTGAATCATCAGATAATCATTACAGCGTCATCACTGCATCATCACATCATCATCACTGCGTCATCACAGCATCATCAGAGCGTCTTCACAGCATCATCACACCATCATCACTGCATCATTACTGCATCGTCACAGCATCATCACAGTGTCATCACAGCATCATCACTGCATCATCAATGCATCATCAGACCATCACCACTGCATCATCACAGCATCACAACATCATCATCGCAGCGTCATCACTACATCAACACAGCGTCATCACTGCATCATCGCAGTATCATCACTGCATCAACGCAGTATCATCACTGTATCATCACAACATCATCACAGTGTCATCACAGCATCATCACTGCATCATCACAGAATCATTACAGCATCATAACAGAGTCATCACAGCATCACCACAGCATCATCCCTGCACCATCACTGCATCATCAGAGCATCATCACACCATCATCACTGCATCATCACAGCATCATCACATCATGATCACAGAGTCATCACAACAGAATCATAGCATCATCACAGCATCACAACATCATCATCGCAGCGTCATCACTACAGCAACACAGCGTCATCACTGCATCATCACAGTATGATAACTGCATTATCACAGCATCATTATAGCATCACCACAGAGTCATCACACCACCATCACAGCATCATCAATGCATCATCACTGCATCATCAGATAATCACCACAGCGTCATCACTGTATCATCACATCATCATCACTGCGTCATCACAGCATCATCAGAGCGTCTTCACAGCATCATCACACCATCATCACAGCATCATCAGAGCGTCTTCACAGCATCATCACACCATCATCACTGCATCATCACTGCATCGTCACAGCATCATCACAGAGTCATCACAGCATCATCACTGCATCATCAATGCATCATCAGAACATCATCACACCATCATCACATCATCATCGCAGCGTCATCACTGCATCAACACAGCCTCATCACAACATAATCACAGTATAATCAGTGCATCATCACAAAGTCACCACAGTGTCATCACAGCATCATCACTGCATAATCACTGCATCATCACAGCATCATCACAGCATCATCCCTCCACCATCACTACATCATCACACCACCATCGCAGCATCATCAATGCATCATCACTGAATCATCAGATAATCATTACAGCGTCATCACTGCATCATCACATCATCATCACTGCGTCATCACAGCATCATCAGAGCGTCTTCACAGCATCATTACACCATCATCACTGCATCGTCACAGCGTCATCACAGCATCATCACTACGTCATCACTGCATCATCACAGTATCATCACTGCATCATCACAGCATCACCACAGAGTCATCACAGCATCATCACAGCATCATCACTGCATCATCACTGCAGCATCACAACATCACGACCATCACAGCATCATCAGTTCATCATCACTCCATCATCAGATAATCATCACAGCGTCTTCACAGCATCATCACACCATCATCACTACGTCATCACTGCATCATCACTGCGTCATCACAGCATCATTGCATGGTCAACACTGCATCATCACTGCATTGTCACAGCATCATCAGGGCATCATCACAGCATCATCACAGCATGATCACTGCATCATCACTGCATCATCACAGAGTCATCACAGCATCATCACTGCATCATCACACCATCACAACTGCATCATCACAGCATCATTACAGCATCACCACAGAGTCATCACAGCATCATCCCTGCACCATCACTACATCATCACAACATCATCACACCACCATCGCAGCATCATCAGTGCATCATCACTGCATTATCAGATAATCATCACAGCGTCATCACTGTATCATCACTGCATCGTCACAGCATCATCACAACATCATGACTGCGTAATCACTGCATAATCACATCTTCATCACAGCATCATCACAGCATCATCACAGTGTCATCACAGCATCATCACTGCATCATCATTGCATCATCAGACCATCACCACTGCATCATCACAGCATCACAACATCATCATCGCAGCGTCATCACTACATCAACACAGCGTCATCACTGCATCATCACAGTATCATCACTGCATCATCGCAGTATCATCACAACATCATCACAACATCATCGCAGTATCATCACTGAATCATCACAGCATCATTACAGCATCACCACAGAGTCATCACAGCATCATCACAGCATTATCCCTGCACCATCACTACATCATCACAACATCATCACACCACCATCGCAGCATCATCAATGCATCATCACTGCATCATTATATAATCATTACAGCGTCATCACTGCATCATCACATCATCATCACAGCATCATCAGAGCGTCTTCACAGCATCATCACTGCATCGTCTCAGCATCATCACAGTGTCATCACTGCGTCATCACTGCATCATCACAGAGTCATCACAAAATCATCACAGTGTCATCACAGCATCATCGCTGTATAATCACTGCATCATCACAGCATTATCACTGCATCATCGCTGCATCATCACAGCATCATCACAGCATCACTGCATCATCACAGCGTCATCACAGTGTCATCGCAGCGTCATCATTGCGTCATCACAGCATCATCGCATGGTCAACACTGCATCATCACACCATCATCAGTGCATCATCACAGTATTATCACAGCATCATCAGAGCGTCATCAAAGCATCATCACAGCATCATCACAGCATCATCACTGCATCATCTCTGCATCATCACAGAGTCATCGCAACATAATCATAGCATCATCACAGCATCACAACATCATCATCGCAGCGTCATCACTACATCAACACAGCGTCATCACTGCATCATCACAGTGTCATCACTGCATCATCGCAGTATCATCACAACATCATCACAGTGTCATCACAGTATCATCACAGCATCATTACAGCATCACCACAGAGTCATCACAGCATCATCACAGCATCATCCCTGCACCATCACTACATCATCACAACATCATCACACATCCATCGCAGCATCATCAATGCATCATCAATGCATCATCATATAATCATTACAGCGTCATCACTGCATCATCACATCATCATCACAGCATCATCAGAGCGTCTTCACAGCATCATCACACCATCATCACTGCATCATCACTGCATCGTCACAGCATCATCACAGTGTCATCACAGCATCACTGCATCATCACAGCGTCATCACAGTGTCATCACAGCGTCATCACTGCGTCATCACAGCATCATTGCATGGTCAAGAGTGCATCATCGCTGCATAGTCACAGCATCATCACTGCATCATCACAGCATCATCACAGCATGATCACTGCATCATCACTGCATCATCACAGAGTCATCACAGCATCATCACTGCATAATAACTGCATCATCAGAGCATCATCACACCATCACAACTGCATCATCACTGCATCATCACAGCATCATTACAGCATCACCACAGAGTCATCACAGCATCATCCCTGCACCATCACTACATCATCACAACATCATCACACCACCATCACAACATCATCAGTGCATCATTACTGCATTATCAGATAATCATCACAGCGTCATCACTGTATCATCACTGCATCATCACAGCATCATCACAGTGTCATCACAGCATCATCACTGCATAATCACTGCATCATCACAGCATCATCACTGCATCATCACATTGTCATCACAGCGTCATCACAGCATCATCACTGTATCATCACATTGTCATCACAGCATCACTGCATCATCACAGCGTCATCGCAGCGTCATCACTGCATCATCACTGCGTCATCACAGCATCATCGCATGGTCAACACTGCATCATCACAGCATCATCAGAGCGTCATCACACCATCATAACTGCGTCTTCACAGCGTCATCACTGCATCATCCCTGCATCATCAAAGCATCATCACGTCATCATCACAGCATCCTCACTGCATCATCACACCATCATTCACTGCATCATCACAGTATTATCCCAGCATCATCACAGCGTCATCAAAGCATCATCATTGAATAATCACTGCATCATCACAGCATCATCACAGCATCATCACTGAATAATCACTGCATCATCACAGCATTATCACAGCATCATCACTGCATCATCACAGCATCATCACAGCATCATCACTGAATTATCACTGCATCATCACAGCATCATCACAGCATCATCACTGCATCATCACTGCGTCATCACAGCATCATCGCATGGTCAACACTGTATCATCACAGCATCATCACAGTGTCATCACTGCATCATCACTGCATAATCACTGTATCATCAAAACATCATCACATCATCATCACAGCATTATTAGAGCATGATTAGAGCGTCATCAGAGCATCATCACTGCATAATCACTGCATCATCACACCATCATCACAGCATAATCACTGCATCATCACTGCATCAACACAGCATCATCACTGCATCATCACAGCATCATTAGACAGTCATCACACCATCAACACTGCATAATCACTGCATCATCAAAGCATCATCACAGCATCATCACAGCATCATTACTGCTTATTACTGCATCATAACAGCATCATTCAGATTATCATCATTGCATCATCATAGCAGCATCACTGCATCATCACAGCATCATCACTGCATCATCACAGCATCATCAGAGTGTCATCAGAGCATCATCACAGCAACGTAACTACTTCATCACTGCCTCATCACAGCATCATCGCATGGTCATCACTGCATCATCACAGCATGATCACTGCATCATCACTGCATCATCACAGAGTCATCACAGCATCATCACAGCATCATTAGAGCATCACCACAGAGTCATCACAGCATCATCACAGCATCATTACAGCATCATCACAGTATCATCACTGCATCATCACAGCATCATTACAGCATCACCACAGTCATCACTGCATCATCACTGCATAATCCTTGCACCATCACTACATCATCACAGTGTCATCACAGCATCATCAGTGCATCATCACTGCATCATCAGATAATCATCACAGCGTCATCAATGTATCATCACATCATCATCATCGCAGCGTCATCACTGCATCAACACAGCCTCATCACAGCATCATCACAGTATAATCAGTGCATCATCACAAATTCACCACAGTGTCATCACAGCATCATCACTGCATAATCACTGCATCATCACAGCATTATATCAGCATCATCACAGCATCATCACAGCATCCTCACTGCATCATCACACCATCATCACTGCATCATCACAGTATTATCACAGCATCATCACAGCGTCATCAAAGCATCATCACAGCATCATCACAGCATCATCACAGCATCATCACTGCATCATCTCTGCATCATCACTGCATCATCACAGAGTCATCGCAAAATAATCATAGCATCATCACAGCATCACAACATCATCATCACTACATCAACACAACTTCATCACTGCATCATCACAGTATCATCACTGCATCATCGCAGTATCATCACAACATCATCACAGTGTCATCACAGCATCATCACAGCATCATCCCTGCACCATCACTACATCATCACAACATCATCACACCACCATCGCAGCATCATCAATGCATCATCACAGCATCATCATATAATCATTACAGTGTCATCACAACATCATCACACCATCATCACTGCGTCATCACTGCATCGTCACAGCATCATCACAGTGTCATCACTGCATCATCACAGCGTCATTACAGTGTCATCACAGAGTCATCACTGCATCATCACAGCATCATCGCATGGTCAACACTGCATCATCACTACATCATCACAGTATTATCACAGCATCATCACAGCGTCATCAAAGCATCATCACAGCATCATCACTGCATCATTACAGCATCACCACAGAGTCATCACAGCATCATCCCTGCACCATCACTACATCATCACAACATCATCACACCACCATCACAGCATCATCAGTGCATCATCACTGCATTATCAGATAATCATCACAGCGTCATCACTGTATCATCACTGCATCGTCACAGCATCATCACAGTGTCATCACAGCATCATCACTGCATAATCACTGCATCATCACAGCATCATCACTGCATCATCACAGTGTCATCACAGCGTCATCACAGCGTCATCACAACATCATCACATTGTCATCACAGCATCACTGCATCATCACAGCGTCATCACAGTGTCATCGCAGCGTCATCACTGCATCATCACTGCGTCATCACAGCATCATCGCATGGTCAACACTGCATCATCACAGCATCATCAGAGCGTCATCACAGCATCATAACTGCGTCTTCACAGCGTCATCACTGCATCATCCCTGCATCATCAAAGCATCATCACTTCATCATCACAACATCCTCACTGCATCATCACACCATCATTCACTGCATCATCACAGTATTATCACAGCATCATCACAGCGTCATCAAAGCATCATCACAGCATCATCACTGAATAATCACTGCATCATCACAGCATCATCACAGCATCATCTCTGCATCATCTCTGCATCATCACTGCATCATCACTGCATCATCAGAGCGTCTTCACAGCATCATCACAGCATCATCACAGTCATAACAGCATTATCGCTGCATCATCACAGTATCATCACTGCATCATCGCAGTATCATCACAACATCATCACAGTGTCATCACAGCATCATCACAGAATCATTACAGCATCATAACAGTCATCACAGCATCATCCCTGCACCATCACTACATCATCACAACATCATCACACCACCATCGCAGCATCATCAATGCATCATCACTGAATCATCAGATAATCATTACAGCGTCATCACTGCATCATCACATCATCATCACTGCGTCATCACAGCATCATCAGAGCGTCTTCACAGCATCATCACACCATCATCACTGCATCGTCACAGCATCATCACAGTGTCATCACAGCATCATCACTGCATCATCAATGCATCATCAGACCATCACCACTGCATCATCACAGCATCACAACATCATCATCGCAGCGTCATCACTACATCAACACAGCGTCATCACTGCATCATCGCAGTATCATCACTGCATCATCGCAGTATCATCACAAAATCATCACAGTGTCATCACAGCATCATAACAGAGTCATCACAGAATCATTACAGCATCATAACAGAGTCATCACAGCATCACCACAGCATCATCCCTGCACCATCACTGCATCATCAGAGCATCATCACACCATCATCACTGCATCATCACAGCATCATCACATCATCATCACAGAGTTCATCACAACAGAATCATAACATCATCACAGCATCACAACATCATCATCGCAGTGTCATCACTGCATCAACACAGCGTCATCACTGCATCATAACAGCATCACCACTGCATCATCACAGTATTATCACAGCATCATCACAGCGTCATCAAAGCATCATCACTGCATCATCACTGCATCATCAGAGCATCATCACACCATCATCACTGCATCATCACAGTATTATCACAGCATCATCACAGCGTCATCAAAGCATCTTCACAGCATCATCACTGAATAATCACTGCATAATCACAGCATCATCACACCATCATCACTGCATCATCTCTGCATCATCACATCAACTACACAATATCATCACAACGTCATCACTGCATCATCACACCATCATCACTGCATCATCACAGCATCATCAGAGCGTCTTCACAGCATCATCACAACATCATCACACCATCACCACTGCATCATCACAGCATCACAACATCATCATCGCAGCGTCATCACTAAATCATCACAGCATCATCAATGCATCATCACTGCATCATCAGATAATCATTACAGCGTCATCACTACATCATCATATCATCATCACTGCGTCATCACAGCATCATCAGAGCGTCTTCACAGCATCATCACAGCATAATCACTGCAGAATCACTGCATCATCAGAGCATCATCACACCATCACCACTACATCATCACAACATCATCATCGCAGCGTCATCACTACATCAACACAGCGTCATCACTGCATCATCACAGTATCATCACTGCATCATCACAGCATCATCCCTGCACCATCACTACATCATCACAACATCACCACCATCACAGCATCATCTGTTCATCATCACTCCATCATCAGATAATCATCACAGTTTCTTCACAGCATCATCACACCATCATCACTGTGTCATCACAGCGTCATCACTGCATCATCACTGTGTCATCACAGCATCATCGCATGGTCAACACTGCATCATCACTGCATAGTCACAGCATCATCAGTGCATCATCACAGCATCATCACAGCATGATCACTGCATCATCACTGCATCAACACAGCATCATCACAGCATCATTAGACCGTCATCACACCATCATCACTGCATAATCACTGCATCATCAAAGCATCATCACAGCATCATCACAGCATCATTACTGCTTATTACTGCATCATCACAGCATCATCAGAGCATCATCATTGCATCATCATAGCAGCATCACTGCATCTTCACAGCATCATCACTGCATAATAACTGCATCATCACTGCATCATCACACCATCACAACTGAATCATCACTGCATTATCACAGCATCATTACAGCATCACCACAGAGTCATCACAGCATCATCCCTGCACGAACACTACATCATCACACCACCATCACAGCATCATCAGTGCATCATTACTGCATCATCAGATAATCATCACAGCGTCATCACTGTATCATCACTGCATCGTCACAGCATCATCACAGTGTCATCACAGCATCATCACTGCATAATCACTGCATCATCAGAGCATCATCACACCATCATCACTGCATCATCACAGAGTCATCGCAACATAATCATAGCATCATCACAGCATCACAAAATCATCATCATTACAGCGTCATCACTGCATAATCACTGCATCATCACAGCATTATATCAGCATCATCACAGCATCATCACAGCATGATCACTGCATCATCACAGCATCACCACACCATCATCACTGCATCATCACAGTATTACCACAGCATCATCACAGCGTCATCAAAGCATCATCACAGCATCATCACAGCATCATCACTGCATCATCGGAGCATCACCACTACATCATAATTGCATCATGGCTGCGTAATCACTGCATAATCACATCTTCATCACAGCATAATCACAGCATCATTACTGCTTACTAACTGCATCTTCACTGCATCATCGGAGCATCACCACTACATCATAATTGCATCATAACTGCATCATCACATCATCATCACTGCATCATCACAGCATCATCAGAGCGTCATCACAGCATCATCACTGCATCATCACAGTGTCATCACAGCATCACTGCATCATCAATGCGTCATCACAGCATCATCGCATGGTCAAAACTGCATCATCACAGCATCATCACAGCGTCATCACAGCATCATCACATCACCTACACAACATCATCACAGTGTCATCACAGCATTATCACTGCATAATCACTGTATCATCAAAACATCATCACATCACCATCACAGCATTATCAGAGCATGATTAGAGCGTCATCAGAGCATCATCACTGCATAATCACTGCATCATCACACCATCATCACAGCATAATCACTGCATCATCACTGCATCAACACAGCATCATCACAGCATCATTAGACCGTCATCACACCATCATCACTGCATAATCACTGCATCATCAAAGCATCATCACAGCATCCTCACTGCATCATCACACCATCATTCACTGCATCATCACAGTATTATCACAGCATCATCACAGCGTCATCAAAGCATCATCACAGCATCATCACTGAATAATCACTGCATCATCACAGCATCATCTCTGCATCATCACTGCATCATCACTGCATCATCACATCAACTACACAATATCATCACAGCGTCATCACTGCATCATCACAGCATCATCAGAGCGTCTTCACAGCATCATCACAGCATCATCACAGTGTCATAACAGCATCACCACTGCATCATCACAACATCACAACATCATCATCGCTGCATCATCACAGTATCATCACTGCATCATCGCAGTATCATCACAACATCATCACAGTGTCATCACAACATCATCACAGAATCATTACAGCATCATAACAGAGTCATCACAGCATCATCCCTGCACCATCACTACATCATCACAACATCATCACACCACCATCGCAGCATCATCAATGCATCATCACTGAATCATCAGATAATCATTACAGCGTCATCACTGCATCATCACATCATCATCACTGCGTCATCACAGCATCATCAGAGCGTCTTCACAGCATCATCACACCATCATCACTGCATCGTCACAGCATCATCACAGTGTCATCACAGCATCATCACTGCATCATCATTGCATCATCAGACCATCACCACTGCATCATCACAGCATCACAACATCATCATCGCAGCGTCATCACTACATCAACACAGCGTCATCACTGCATCATCACAGTATCATCACTGCATCATCGCAGTATCATCACTGTATCAACGCAGTATCATCACAACATCATCACAGTGTCATCACAGCATCATCACTGCATCATCACAGAATCATTACAGCATCATAACAGAGTCATCACAGCATCACCACAGCATCATCCCTGCACCATCACTGCATCATCAGAGCATCATCACACCATCATCACTGCATCATCACAGCATCATTACAGAGTCAGAATCACAGAATTTCTAGGTTGGAAGAGACCTTAAGATCATCGAGTCCAACCTCTGACCTAACACTAACAGTCCCCACTAAACCATATCCCTAAGCTCTACATCTAATCGTCTTTTAAAGACTTCCAGGGATGGTGACTCCACCACTTCCCTGGGCAGCCTGTTCCAATGTCGAACAACCCTTTCGGTGAAAAAGTGCCCCCTAACATCCAGCCTAAAACTCCCCTGGCGCAACTTAATCCCATTCCCCCTCGTCCTATCACCAGGCACGTGGGAGAATAGACCAACCCCCACCTCACGACAGCCTCCTTTAAGGTACCTGTAGAGAGCAATAAGGTCACCCCTGAGCCTCCTTTTCTCAAGGCTGAACAAGCCCAGCTCCCTCAGCCGCTCCTCGTAGGACTTGTTCTCCAGACCCCTCACCAGCTTCGTCGCCCTTCTCTGAACCCGCTCAAGCACCTCCATGTCCTTCTTGTAGCGAGGGGCCCAAAACTGAACACAGTACTCGAGGTGCGGCCTCACCAGAGCCGAGTACAGGGGGACGATCACCTCCCTAGCCCTGCTGGCCACACTGTTTCTTATGCAGGCCAGGATGCTGTTGGCCTTTTTGGCCACCTGAGCACACTGCTGGCTCATATTCAGCCGACTATCAACCATCACTTCCAGGTCCTTCTCTGCCAGGCAGCTCTCCAACCACTCATCTCCCAGCCTGTAGCTCTGCTTGGGGTTATTGCGCCCCAGGTGCAGGACCCGGCACTTGGCCTTGTTGAACTTCATACAGTTGGCCTCAGCCCATCGGTCAAGCCTGTCCAGATCCTCCTGCAGAGCCTTCCTACCCTCGAGCAGATTGACACACGCACCTAGCTTGGTGTCATCTGCAAACTTACTGAGGGTGCACTCAATGCCCTCGTCCAGATCATCGATGAAGATATTAAAGAGGACCGGCCCCAGCACCGAGCCCTGGGGAACGCCACTAGTGACCGGCCTCCAACTGGACTTGACTCCATTTACCATGACTCTTTGGGCCCGGCTATCCAGCCAGTTTCTAACCCAACGAAGCATGCGCCAGTCCAAGCCAAGAGCAGCCAGTTTCTTGAGGAGAATGCTGTGGGAGACGGTGTCAAAAGCCTTGCTGAAGTCAAGGTAGACCACATCCACAGCCTTTCCCTCATCCACCCAGCGCGTCACTTTGTCATAGAAGGAGATCAGGTTCGTCAAGCAGGACCTGCCTTTCATAAACCCATGCTGACTGGGCCTGATCGCCTGCTTGCCCTGCAAGTGCTGCATGATAACTCTCAAGAGGATCTGCTCCATGAGCTTCCCTGGTACTGAGGTTAAACTGACAGGCCTGTAGTTCCCCGGGTCTGCCCTCCGGCCCTTCTTGTAGATGGGCGTCACGTTTGCCAGCCGCCAGTCAACTGGGACCTCCCCCGATAGCCAGGACTGCTGATAAATGATGGATAGTGGCTTGGCCAGCTCCTCCGCCAGTTCTCTCAGTACCCTTGGGTGGATCCCATCCGGCCCCATCGACTTGTGCACATCCAAGTGCCGTAGCAGGTCACCAACCAGTTCCTCGTCGATAGTGAGGGCCACATCCTGCTCCCCATCCCCCTCCACCAGCTCAGGGTACTGGGTATCCAGAGAACAACCAGTATTGCCGCTAAAGACTGAGGTGAAGAAGGCATTAAGCACCTCTGCCTTTTCTTCATCTCTTGTAACTAAGTTTCCCCCCTCATCCAGTAAAGGATGGAGATTCTCCTTAGTCCTCCTTTTTGTGTTGATGTATTTATAAAAACGTTTTTTGTTATCTTTAACGGCAGTAGCCAGATTGAGCTCCAGATGAGCTTTGGCCTTCCTAATTTTGTCCCTGCACAGCCTCACAACATCCTTATAGTCCTCCCTAGTGGCCTGCCCACTTTTCCAAAGGTTATAGACCCTCTTTTTTCTCCTAAGCTCAAGCCACAATTCTCTATTCAGCCAGGCTGGTCTTCTTCCCCGCCGGCTAGTCTTTGGGCACGTGGGGACAGACCGTTCCTGCGCCATTAAGATTTCCCTCTTGAAGAGCGCCCAGCCTTCCTGGACCCCTCTGCCCTTCAGAACCGCCTCCCAAGGGACTCTACCAACCAGTGTCCTGAGCAGCTCAAAGTCAGCCCTCCGGAAGTCCAATACAGCAGTTGTGCTGGTCCGCTTCCTGGCCTCGCCAAGAATAGTGAACTCCACCATTTCGTGGTCACTCTGCCCAAGACAGCTCCCGACAATCACATCCTCCACCAGTCCTTTTCTGTTTGTGAAGAGAAGGTCTAGCGGGGCACCACCCCTGGTAGGTTCACTAACCAGCTGCGTCAGGAAGCTATCTTCCACACTCTCCAGAAACCTCCTAGACTGCTTTCTTTGGGCTGTGTTGTGCTTCCAGGATATGTCAGGGAAGTTGAAGTCACCCACGAGTACAAGCGCTGAAGATTTTGCAACTTCTGTCAGTTGCCTGTAGAACTCCTCGTCCGTCTCCTCATCCTGGTTCGGCGGTCTATAGCAGACCCCGACCAGGACACTAGCCTTGTTGCCCCTGCCGATCCTAACCCAAAGGGACTCGACCTTGTCATTCCTAGCCTCGAGTTCAACAACCTCAAAAGACTCTCTAATGTAGAGAGCCACACCACCACCCCTTCTGTGCCGCCTGTCCCTTCTGAAGAGCTTATAGCCAGGCATTGCAGCACTCCAGTCATGAGACTGGTCCCACCACGTCTCCGTGATGGCAACCAAGTCGTAGCCTGTCTGCCGCACGATGGCTTCCAGCTCCTCCTGTTTGTTACCCATGCTGCGTGCATTGGTGTAGATGCACTTGAGCTGGGCCATTACCTTATCCTCCGGCCTTGCCATTATTCCCCCTGGCACAGCCCCAACAATCCTTGCCTCAGCCCCATCCCCCTTCTTACCTAGTTTAAAGCCCTCTCAATGAGCCCTGCCAGCTCCTGGCCCAGGATCCTTTTTCCCCTAAAAGATAGGGACCCGTCCGCGGCCATCAGGCCAGGTGCCGAGTAAAGTGCCCCATGGTCAAAAAACCCAAGATTTCTGCGTTGGCACCAGCCCCGAAGCCACGTGTTTAACAGGTGGGCTTTCCATGTCCTCTCTGTTCCCCTCCCTGCCACCGTAGGGATGGATGAAAACACCACCTGCACTCCCGCTCCATCCACTAACCGTCCCAGCCCCCTGAAGTCTCGTTTGATAGCCTTCAGGCTTCTCTCTTCAATGTTGTCACTGCCCGCCTGGACTATCAAAAGAGGATAATAATCAGAGGGGCGTACCAGGTTGGGAAGCTGCCTGGCAACGTCCCTGACCCTGGCCCCAGGGAGGCAGCAGACTTCCCTACGGGTAGGGTCGGGCCGACAAATAGGGCCCTCTGTTCCCCTAAGAATAGAGTCTCCAATAACAATAACCCTCCTGTCTTTCTTGATGGAGGCAGTCCTGAGGCGTGGAGTCGACCTCCTCGCCCTAGGCATCCTCCTGGGAACACTTGCTACCTCTTCCTCAGCTACTGGTCTGTCGAGCTCCAGGGCCTCAAACCTGTTACATAAGGGCACCTGAGAAGGTGGGGCCGGAAGGGGAGGGCATCGCCTGCGGTGTCGAGCAGGGACCTGTTTCCATTCCTCCTCAACTCCCAGATTCCCTCCCTCTGCCCGACGGTTACAGGGCAGGGGGTCCACCACTGTTTGGGGTGTCTCACCCCGGTACCTGTCCTTGAGGCCCTGCAGGGAGTCGCTCCACCAGTCTATCTCCCGCTCACACTCCCTGATATCCCTCAACCTCTCCACTTCTTCCTTGAGCTCCGCCACCATGCGGACCAGGTCATCCACCTGCTCGCACCTCACGCACGCAGTTTCTCTGCCTCCCGCCGATGGCAGCAGCAGGCTCAGACACTCCTTGCATCCGGTGACCTGAACTGCTGCGTTTTTTAACGGGTAGTCGGTCTGGGTGTGTACCGACTTCCTGGAGAGCGCACCCTGCCTGGTGGAGACCATTATCACCTAGCTAACGGCTGTCGTTAAGGAGGTGTTCGTATGGGCGGGGGGAGCGCTCCGCCCTTCCTGCTCGCCCTGCCTGCGCGAACTGCCGCGCTAACTGCCGCGCTAACTGCCGCGCTAACTGCCGCGCTAACTGCCGCGCTAACTGCCGCGCTAACTGCCGCGCTAACTGCCGCGCTAACTGCCGCGCTAACTGCCGCGCTAACTGCCGCGCTAACTGCCGCGCTAACTGCCGCGCTAACTGCCGCGCTAACTGCCGCGCTAACTGCCGCGCTAACTGCCGCACCACGCCCTGTTTGCCCGTCCTGTTCGCCGCGCTCCTGGTCGCTCGCGCTCCCCAGGGGCAGCTTTTGAACGGCCAGGGGGAGGGGGCGCTGCTGGCTCCGCCTTCGCCTCGTCAGCCTCCCTCACGAGGGCTGCCGGGTCCTGGCGGCTCCCTCAAGTAGGCTCAATGCCGGAAAAATTAGCCCTGCCTGGCCCGATCCCCCGCTCCACTGCAGAACGCGTCTGCCCCGGAGCCGATCGCCTCGGCAAATGGCAGTGAAATGGCGGTGGCGCCCAGTTTAAATAGCCCGCCGCTGACGCTGCTGGCTCCGCCTTCGCCTCGTCAGCCTCCCTCACGAGGGCTGCCGGGTCCTGGCGGCTCCCTCAAGTAGGCTCGATGCCGGAAAAATTAGCCCTGCCTGGCCCGATCCCCCGCTCCGCTGCAGAACGCGTCTGCCCCGGAGCCGATCGCCTCGGCAAATGGCAGTGAAATGGCGGTGGCGCCCGGTTTAAATAGCCCGCCGCTGACGCTGCTGGCTCCGCCTTCGCCTCGTCAGCCTCCCTCACGAGGGCTGCCGGGTCCTGGCGGCTCCCTCAAGTAGGCTCGATGCCGGAAAAATTAGCC
This sequence comes from Somateria mollissima, assembly GCA_951411735.1. Lineage (NCBI taxonomy): Eukaryota > Metazoa > Chordata > Aves > Anseriformes > Anatidae > Somateria > Somateria mollissima. The sequence continues at coordinate 459,681 of CATOCB010000307.1, forward strand.
CTGCCTGGCCCGATCCCCCGCTCCGCTGCAGAACGCGTCTGCCCCGGAGCCGATCGCCTCGGCAAATGGCCAGTAATGATGCTGTGATTATGCATTTATTATGCAGTGATGGTGCTGTGATGACACTGTGATGATGTTTTGTAGTTGATGTGATGATGCTGTGATGACGTTCTGATGATACTGTAATGAGGCTGTGATGATGCAGTGAGTAACCAGTAATGATGTTGTGATGATGCTGTGAAAATGCTGTGATGATGCTGTGACTATGCAGTGATGATGCTGTGACTATGCAGTGATGATGATGTGATGATGCAGTGATGATGCTGTCATGATGCTGTAATGATGCTGTGATGATGCTGTAATTATGCTGTGATGATGCAGTGATGATGGTGTGATGATGCAGTGATGCTGCTGTCATGATGCTGTAATGATGCTGTGATGATGCAGTGAGTATGCTATGATGATGGTGTGATGACGCTCTAATAATGCTGTGGTGATGCAGTGATGATGCTGTGATGATGCAGTGAAGATGCAGTGATGATGCTATGATGATGCTGTGATGATGCAGGGATGATACAGTGATGATGCAGGGATGATGCAGTGATGACGCTGTGATGATGCAGTGATGATGCAGTGATGATGGTGTGACGATGTTGAGATGATGCTGTGATGACGCAGTGATGAAGCAGTCATGATGCTGTGATGATGCTACTATGATGCATTGATGATGCTATGATGATGCTGTGATTACGCAGTGATGATTTTGTAATGACGTTGTGATGATGCAGTGATGACGCTGCGATGACTCTGTGATGACGCTGTGATAATGCAGTGATGCAGTGATTACGCTGTGATGATGTTGTGACAATATTGTGAAGATGTTGTGAAGATGCTGTGATGAGGCAGTAATGATGCTGTGATGATGCAGTGATCATGCTGTGATGATGCAGTAATGATGCTGTGATTATGCATTTATTATGCAGTGATGGTGCTGTGATGACACTGTGATGATGTTTTGTAGTTGATGTGATGATGCTGTGATGACGTTCTGATGATACTGTAATGAGGCTGTGATGATGCAGTGAGTAACCAGTAATGATGTTGTGATGATGCTGTGACTATGCAGTGATGATGCTGTGACTATGCAGTGATGATGATGTGATGATGCAGTGATGATGCTGTCATGATGCTGTAATGATGCTGTGATGATGCTGTAATTATGCTGTGATGACGCTGTGATGATGGTGTAATGATGTTGTACAGATGACGTGATGATGCTGTGATGATGCAGTGATTATGCAGTGATGATGCTGTGGTGAGACTGTGATGATGTAGTGTAGATGATGTGATGATGCTGTGATGATGCAGTGATGATGCCTTGATCATGCTGTGATGATGCTGTGATGATGCTGTGATGATGCAGTGATCATGCTGTGATGATGCTGTGATGATGCTGTGATGATGGTGTGATGATGCTGTGACTATGCAGTGATGATGCTGTGATGATGCAGTGATGATTCTGTGATGATGCTGTAATGATGCTGTGATGATGCAGTAATTATGCAGTGATGATGCTGTGATGACACTCTGATGATGTTGTGTAGTTGATGTGATGATGCTGTGATGATGCTCGGATGGTGCAGAGATGATGCATTGATGACGCTGTGATGATGGTGTGATGGTGCAGTGATTATGCAGTAATGATTCTCTGATGATGCTCAGATCATGCTGTGATGATGCAGTGATGAGGCAATAATGATGCTGTGATACAGTGATCATGCTGTGATGATGCGGTAATGATGCTGTAATGATGCTGTGATGACGCTGTGATGATGCAGTGATGATGCAAAGATTATGCAGTGATGATGCTGTGATGATGCTGTAATGGTGCTGTGATGATGCAGTGAGTATGCTATGATGATGGTGTGATGACGCTCTAATGATGCTGTGATGATGCAGTGATGATGTTGTGAAGATGCAGTGATGATGTTGTGATGATACTGTGAAAATGGTGTGATGATGCTGTGACTATGCAGTGATGATGCTGTGACTATGCAGTGATGATGCAGTGATGATGCTGTGATGATGCTGTGATGACGCTGTGATGATGCAGTGAGTAGGCAGTAATGATGCTGTGATTATGCTGAGATGATGCAGTGATGATGCAGTTATGATGCTATAATGATGCTGTGATGATGATGTGATGATGCTTTGATGAAGCTCTGATGATGCAGAGATGACGCTGTGAAGACGCAGTTATGATGCTGTGATGATGATGTGATGATTATGTGATGATGCTGTAACGATGCAATGATGACGCTGTGATGATGCAGTGAGAAAGCAGTAATGATGCTGTGATGATGCTCAGATGATGCTGTGATAATGCTGTGGTGATGCTGTGATGATGGTGTGATGGCACTGTGATGATGCTGTGATGATGTTCTGATGACGCAGTGATGATGCTCAGATGATGCTGTGATTTTGCAGTGATGATGCTGTGATGACGCTGTGATGATAATGTATAGTTGATGTGATGATGCTGTGATGATGCAGTGAGTAAGCAGTAATGATGCTGTGATGATGCTCAGATGATGCTGTGATGATGCAGAGAAGATTCTGTGATGATGCTGTGAGGATGCTCAGATGATGCTGTGATGACACTGTGATGATATTGTGTAGATGATGTGATGATGCTGTGATGATGGCTTGATCATGATGTAATGATGCAGTGATGATGCAGTGATGATCCTGTGATGATGCTGTGATGATGCTGTGATGATGCTGTTATGATGCAGTAATGATGCTGTGGTGAGACTGTGATGATGTAGTGTAGATGATGTGATGATGCTGTGATGATGCAGTGATGATGCCTTGATCATGCTGTGATGATGCTGTGATGATGCTGTGATGACGCAGTGATGAAGCAGTCATGATGCTGTGATGATGCTACTATGATGCATTGATGATGCTATGATGATGCTGTGATTACGCAGTGATGATTTTGTAATGACGTTGTGATGATGCAGTGATGACGCTGCGATGACTGTGATGACGCTGTGATAATGCAGTGATGCAGTGATTACGCTGTGATGATGTTGTGACAATATTGTGAAGATGTTGTGAAGATGCTGTGATGATGCAGTGATGAGGCAGTAATGATGCTGTGATGATGCAGTGATCATGCTGTGATGATGCAGTAATGATGCTGTGATTATGCATTTATTATGCAGTGATGGTGCTGTGATGACACTGTGATGATGTTTTGTAGTTGATGTGATGATGCTGTGATGACGTTCTGATGATACTGTAATGAGGCTGTGATGATGCAGTGAGTAACCAGTAATGATGTTGTGATGATGCTGTGAAAATGCTGTGATGATGCTGTGACTATGCAGTGATGGTGCTGTGACTATGCAGTGATGATGATGTGATGATGCAGTGATGATGCTGTCATGATGCTGTAATGATGCTGTGATGATGCTGTAATTATGCTGTGATGATGCAGTGATGATGGTGTGATGATGCAATGATTATGCAGGGATGATGCTGTGATGATGCAGTGAGTATGCTATGATGATGGTGTGATGACGCTCTAATGATGCTGTGGTGATGCAGTGATGATGCTGTGATGATGCAGTGAAGATGCAGTGATGATGCTATGATGATGCTGTGATGATGCTGTGATGGTGCTTTGATGATGCAGGGATGATACAGTGATGACGCTGTGATGATGCAGTGATGATGGTGTGATGATGCAATGATTATGCAGTGATGATGCTGTAATGATGCTGTGATGATGCAGTGAGTATGCTATGATGATGGTGTGATGACGCTCTAATGATGCTGTGGTGATGCAGTGATGATGCTGTGATGATGCAGTGAAGATGCAGTGATGATGCTATGATGATGCTGTGATGATGATGTGATGATGCTCTGATGATGCAGAGATGACTCTGTGAAGACGCAGTTATGATGCTGTGATGATGCTGTGATGATGATGTGATGATTATTTGATGATGCAGTGATGATGCTGTAATGATGCAATGATGACGCTGTGATGATGCAGTGAGAAAGCAGTAATGATGCTGTGATGATGCTCAGATGATGCTGTGATGATGCTGTGGTGATGCTGTGATGATGGTGTGATGGCACTGTGATGATGCTGTGATGATGTTCTGATGACGCAGTGATGATGCTCAGATGATGCTGTGATTTTGCAGTGATATTGCTGTGATGACACTGTGATGACAACGTATAGTTGATGTGATGATGCTGTGATGATGCAGTGAGTAAGCAGTAATGATGCTGTGATGATGCTCAGATGATGCTGTGATGACACTGTGATGATGCTGTGATGATGCAGTGATGATGCCTTGATCATGATGTCATGATGCAGTGATGATCCTGTGATGATGCTGTGATGATGCAACGATGATGCTGTTATGATGCAGTGATGATACTGTGATGATGTTGTATAGATGACGTGATGATTATGTGATGATGCAGTGATTATGCAGTGATGATGCTGTGGTGACACTGTGATGATGCTGTGATGATGCTGTGATGACGCAGTGATGAAGCAGTCATGATGCTGTGATGATGCTACTATGATGCATTGATGATGCTATGATGATGCTGTGATTACGCAGTGATGATTTTGTAATGACGTTGTGATGATGCAGTGATGACGCTGCGATGACTGTGATGACGCTGTGATAATGCAGTGATGCAGTGATTACGCTGTGATGATGTTGTGACAATATTGTGAAGATGTTGTGAAGATGCTGTGATGATGCAGTGATGAGGCAGTAATGATGCTGTGATGATGCAGTGATCATGCTGTGATGATGCAGTAATTATGCTGTGATTATGCATTTATTATGCAGTGATGGTGCTGTGATGACACTGTGATGATGTTTTGTAGTTGATGTGATGATGCTGTGATGACGTTCTGATGATACTGTAATGAGGCTGTGATGATGCAGTGAGTAACCAGTAATGATGTTGTGATGATGCTGTGAAAATGCTGTGATGATGCTGTGACTATGCAGTGATGGTGCTGTGACTATGCAGTGATGATGATGTGATGATGCAGTGATGATGCTGTCATGATGCTGTAATGATGCTGTGATGATGCTGTAATTATGCTGTGATGATGCAGTGATGATGGTGTGATGATGCAATGATTATGCAGGGATGATGCTGTGATGATGCAGTGAGTATGCTATGATGATGGTGTGATGACGCTCTAATGATGCTGTGGTGATGCAGTGATGATGCTGTGATGATGCAGTGAAGATGCAGTGATGATGCTATGATGATGCTGTGATGATGCTGTGATGGTGCTTTGATGATGCAGGGATGATACAGTGATGACGCTGTGATGATGCAGTGATGATGGTGTGATGATGCAATGATTATGCAGTGATGATGCTGTAATGATGCTGTGATGATGCAGTGAGTATGCTATGATGATGGTGTGATGACGCTCTAATGATGCTGTGGTGATGCAGTGATGATGCTGTGATGATGCAGTGAAGATGCAGTGATGATGCTATGATGATGCTGTGATGATGATGTGATGATGCTCTGATGATGCAGAGATGACTCTGTGAAGACGCAGTTATGATGCTGTGATGATGCTGTGATGATGATGTGATGATTATTTGATGATGCAGTGATGATGCTGTAATGATGCAATGATGACGCTGTGATGATGCAGTGAGAAAGCAGTAATGATGCTGTGATGATGCTCAGATGATGCTGTGATGATGCTGTGGTGATGCTGTGATGATGGTGTGATGGCACTGTGATGATGCTGTGATGACGCAGTGATGACGCAGTGATGATGCTCAGATGATGCTGTGATTTTGCAGTGATATTGCTGTGATGACACTGTGATGACAACGTATAGTTGATGTGATGATGCTGTGATGATGCAGTGAGTAAGCAGTAATGATGCTGTGATGATGCTCAGATGATGCTGTGATGACACTGTGATGATGCTGTGATGATGCAGTGATGATGCCTTGATCATGATGTCATGATGCAGTGATGATCCTGTGATGATGCTGTGATGATGCAACGATGATGCTGTTATGATGCAGTGATGATACTGTGATGATGTTGTATAGATGACGTGATGATTATGTGATGATGCAGTGATTATGCAGTGATGATGCTGTGGTGACACTGTGATGATGCTGTGATGATGCAGTGATCATGCTGTGATGATGCTGTGATGATGCTGTGATGACGATGTGATGATGCTGTGACTATGCAGTGATGATGCTGTGATGACACTGTGATGATGTTGTGTAAATGATATGATGATGCTGTGATGATGGTGCGATGATGCTGTGATCATGCTGTGATGATGCAGTGGTCCTGCTGTTATGATGCTGTGATGATGCAGTGATGAAGCAGTCATGAAGCTGTGATGATGCCACGATGATGCAGTGATGATGCTCTGATGATGCTGTGATGACGCAGTAATTATTTTTCAATGATGCTGTGATGATGCAGTGATGACGCTGCGATGACTCTGTGATGACGCTGTGATGATGCAGTGATGCAGTGATGATACTGTGATGATGTTGTGATAATGTTGTGAAGATGCAGTAATGATGCTGTGATGATACAGTGATGATGCAATAATGATGCTGTGGTGATGCAGTGATGATGGTGTGATGATGCAGTGATGATGCAATAATGATGCTGTGGTGATGCTCAGATGATGCAGTGACAATGCAGTGATGATGCAGTGACAATGCAGTGGTGATGCTGTGATGATGCAGTGATGATGGTGTGATGATGCAGTGATTATGCAGTGATGACGCTGTGATGATGCAGTGATTATGCTATGGTGATACTTTGATGATGCAGTGATGAAACAGTCATGATGCTGTGATGATGCTACGATGATGCAGTGATTATGCTCTGATGATGCTGTGACGACGCAGTGATGATTTTGTAATGACGCTGTGTTGTTGCAGTGATGACACTGCGATGACGCTGTGATGATGCAGTGATGCAGTGATGATACTTTGATGATGCTGTGATAATGTTGTGAAGATGCAGTAATGATGGTGTGATGATGCAGTGATGATGCAGTAATGATGCTGTGATGATGGTGTGATGTCGCAGTTATGATGCAGTGATGATGCAGTGATGATGTTGTGATTATGCTGTGATGACGCAGTGATGATGCAGCGATGATGCAGTGATGATGCAGTAATGATGTTGTGGTGATGCTCAGATGATGCAGTGATGATGCTGTGATGACACTGTGATGATGTTGTGTAGTTGATGTGATGATGGTGTCATGATGCAGTGATGATGCTGTGATGATGATGTGATGACGCAGTGATGATTTTGTGATGATGCTGTGATGATGCTGTGGTGATGCAGTGATGATGCTGTGATGACGCTGTGATGATGCTGAGATGATGCTGTGATGATGCTCTGATGATGCTGTTATGATTCTGAAATGATGCTGTGATGATTCTGAAATGATGCTGTGATGATGCAGTGATGACGGTGTGATGATGTTGTTATGATTCTGTGATGATTCATTGATGAGGCAGTGATGATGCAGTGATGATGCTGTGATGATACTGTGATGACGCTGTGATGATGCTGTGACTATTCAGTGATAATGCTGTGACTATGCAGTGATGATGGTGTGATGATGCAGTGATGATGCTGTCATGATGCTGTGATGACGCAGTGATGATTTTGTGATGATGCTGTGATGATGCAGTGATGATGCTGTGATGACGCTGTGATGATGCTGTGATGATGCTGTGATGATGCTGTGATGATTCTGAAATGATGCTGTGATGGTTCTGAAATGACGCTGTGATGATGCAGTGATGACGGTGTGATGATGTTGTTATGATGATGTGATGATGTTGCGATGATGCATTGATGAGGCAGTGATGCTGCAGTGATGCTGCAGTGATGATGCTGTGATGATGTGACAGCATCACAACATCATCATCGCAGCGTCATCACTACATCAACACAGCGTCATCACTGCATCATCGCAGTATCATCACTGCATCATCGCAGTATCATCACTGTATCATCGCAGTATCATCACAACATCATCACAGTGTCATCACTGCATCATCACTGCATCATCACAGAATCATTACAGCATCATAACAGAGTCATCACAGCATCACCACAGCATCATCCCTGCACCATCACTGCATCATCAGAGCATCATCACACCATCATCACTGCATCATCACAGCATCATCACAGAGTCATCACAACAGAATCATAGCATCATCACAGCATCATGACAGCATAATCATTGCATCATCGAAGCATCATAACAGCGTCATCACAGCATAATTACAGCATCATCACAGCATCATTGCAGCATCATCACAGCATGATCACTGCATCATCACAGCATCATTATTGCCTCATCACTGCATCATCACAGCATGATCTGAGCATTATCAGAGAATCATTACTGCATAATCACTGCATCATCACACCATCATCACAGCGTCATCAATGCATCATCTCTGCATCATCCGTGCATCATCACAGCATCATCACATCAACTACACAACATCATCAGTGTCATCACAGAATCATCACTGCATAATTACTGCATCATCACAGCATCATTACAGCACCATCACAGAATCATCACTGCATCATCACAGCATCATCACTGCATAGGCACAGCATCATCACACCGTCATCACAGCATCATCACAGCATCATCACAGCATGATCACTGCATCATCACAGCATCATCACAGAGTCATCACTGCATCATCACAGCATCATCACTGCATAATCACTGCATCATTACAGCATGATCAAGGCGTCATCACTGCATCATCACATCATCTACACTACATCATCACAGTGATCACCACAGCATCATCACTGCATAATCACTGCATCATCACATAATCATCACGTCATCTATACAACATCATCACAGCATCATCACTGCATCATAACAGCATCATCGTTACATCATCACAGCATCATCACAGGATCATCACTGCATCATCACTGCATCATTACATCATGATCAAGGCATCATCACAGCATCATCACATCATCTACAAAATATCATCACACTGTCATCACAGTAACATCTGAGCATCATCACAGCATCATCACATCATCATCACAGAATCTTCTCTGCATCATCACAGCATCATCTGAGCATCATCACAGCATCATTACTGCTTACTCACTGCATCATCACAGCATCATCACATCAACTATACATTATCATCATAGTGTCATCACAGCATCATCACTGCAAAATCACAGCATCATCTGAGCATCATCACTGCGTCATCAGAACATCATCACAGCGTCATCATAGTGCCATCACCATCATTACAGCATTTCCACTGCATCATCACAGCATCTTCCGAGCATCATCACAGCATCATTACTGCTTTCTCACTGCATCATCACAGCGTCATCATTGCATCATTACAGCATCATCACTGCATCATCAAATAATCATCACATCATCATCACAGCATCATCACAGCATCATAACTGCATCTTCACAGCGTCATCTCTGCATCATCAGAGCATCATCAAAGCAGCATCACATCATCATCACAGCATCATCATAGCATCATCACTGCATCTTCACTGCATCATCACAGCATCATCACTGCATCACCACAGCATCATTAGAGCGTCACCACACCATCATCATAGCATACTCAGTGCATCATCACAACATCATCACAGCATCATCACTGCATAATCATTGCATCATCACACCATCATCACTGCATCATCACAGCGTCATCTCAGCATAATTACAGCATCATCACAGCATCATGACAGCATCATCACTGCATCATCACAGCATCATCACTGCATAGTCACTGCATCATCACACCATCATCACAGCATCATCACAGCATGATCACTGCATCATGACAGCATCATCACTGCATCATCACAGCATCATCACTGCATAGTCACTGCATCATCACACCATCATCACAGCATCATCACAGCATCATCACTGCATAATCACTGCATCATCACATAATCATCACGTCATCTATACAACATCATCACAGCATCATCACAGCATCATCACAGCATCATCACAGCATCATCACAGGATCATCACAGGATTATCACTGCATCATCACTGCATCATTACATCATGATCAAGCCATCATCACAGCATCATCACATCATCTACACAATATCATCACAGTGTCATCACAGCATCATCTGAGCATCCTCACAACATCATCACAGAATCTTCTCTGCATCATCACAGCATCATCTGAGCATCATCACAGCATCATTACTGCTTACTCACTGCATCATCACAGCATCATCACATCAACTATACATTATCATCACAGCGTCATCACAGCATCATCACTGCAAAATCACAGCATCATCTGAGCATCATCACTGCGTCATCAGAACATCATCACAGCATCATCACAGCATCATCACAGTGCCATCACACCATCATCACAGCATCACCACAGCATCATCACAGCATCATCTGAGCATCATCACAGCATCATTACTGCTTTCTCACTGCATCATCACAGCGTCATCATTGCATCGTTACAGCATCATCACATAATCATCACATCATCATCACAGCATCATAACTGCGTCTTCACAGCGTCATCTCTGCATCATCAGAGCTTCATCAAAGCATCATCACATCATCATCACAGCATCATTATAGCACCATCACTGCATCTTCACTGCATCATCACAGCATCATCACAGCATCATTAGAGCGTCATCACACCATCATCATAGCATACTCACTGCATCATCACAGCATCATAACTGCATCATCACTGCATCATCTCAGCATAATCACAGCATCATTACTGCTTACTTACTCCATCATCACAGTGTCATAACAACATAATCACAGCATCATCACTGAATAATCACATCATCATCACTGCATCATCACAGCATCATCACTTCATAATCACTGAATCATCACAGTATCATCACACCAAAATCACACCATCATCACAGCATCATCTGAGCATCATCACAGCATCATTACTGCCTACTCACTGCATCATCACAGCGTCATCACAGCATCATCACAGCATCATCACTGCATCATCACTGCCTCATCAATGCATCATCACAACATCATCACATCATCATAACAACATCATCACACCGTCATCACTGCATCATCACAGCATCATTTCAGAATCATCACAGCATCATTTCAGAATCATAACAGCATCATCACAGCATCATCACAGCGTCATCACAGCATCATCACTGCATCATCACAAAATCATCACTACGTCATCACAGCATCATGACAGCATCATCACTGCATCATCACACCATCATCACTGCATAGTCACAGCATTATCACTGCATAGTCACAGCATCATCACAGCGTCATCACAGTATCATCACAGCATCATCACAGCATCATCACTGCATCATCACTGCCTCATCAATGAATCATCACAGAATCATCACATCATCATAACAACATCATCACACCGTCATCACTGCATCATCACAGCATCATTTCAGAATCATCACAGCATCATTTCAGAATCATAACAGCATCATCAGAGCATCATCGCAGCATCATCTCAGCATCATCACAGCGTCATCACAGCATCATCACTGCATCATCACAGCATCATCACAGCATCATCACAAAATCATCACTGCGTCATCACATCATCATCACAGCATCATCACTGCATCATGACACCATCATCACATCAACTACACAACATCATCACAGTGTCATCACAGCATCATCACTGCATCATCTGAGCATCACCACAACATCATTACTGCATCATCACTGCATCATCGCTGCATCATCACTGCGTCATCACAGCATAATCACAACATCACAACTGCATCATCACTGCATCATAACTGCGACATCACACCATCATCACAGCATCATTACTGCATCATCACTGCATCATCACACCATCATTACTGCATCTTCACAACATTATCACAGCATCATCAAAGTATCATCACTGCATCACTGCATCATCACAGCGTCATCGCAGCGTCATCACTGCATCAACACAGCGTCATTACAAAATCATCACTGCGTCGTCACAGCATCGTCAGAGCATAATCACTGCATCATCGTAGCATCATCACAGCATCATGACTGTTTCATCACTGCATCATCAAAGTATCACCACAGCATAATCACTGCATCATCACAGCGTCATCACTGCATAATCACAGCATCATCACAGAATCATCACTGCGTCATCACAGCAGGATCACTGCATCATCACACCATCATCACTGCATCATCACAGCATCACCACTGCATTGTCACTGCATCATCACTGCATTGTCACTGCATCATCTGAGCATCACCACAGCATCATTATTGCACCATCACTGCATCATCACACCATCATCACTGCATCACCACAGCATCATTATTGCATCATCACTGTATCATCACAGCATCATTACTGCATCTTCACAACATTATCACAACATCATCACAGTATCATCACTGCATCACTGCATCATCACAGCGTCATCACAGAGTCATCGCAGCGTCATCACTGCATCATCACAGCGTCATTGAAAAATAATTACTGCGTCATCACAGCATCATCTGAGCATCCTCACAGCATCATCACAGAATCTTCTCTGCATCATCACAGCATCATCTGAGCATCATCACAGCATCATTACTGCTTACTCACTGCATCATCACAGCATCATCACATCAACTATACATTATCATCACAGCGTCATCACAGCATCATCACTGCAAAATCACAGCATCATCTGAGCATCATCACTGCGTCATCAGAACATCATCACAGCATCATCACAGCATCATCACAGTGCCATCACACCATCATCACAGCATCACCACAGCATCATCACAGCATCATCTGAGCATCATCACAGCATCATTACTGCTTTCTCACTGCATCATCACAGCGTCATCATTGCATCGTTACAGCATCATCACATAATCATCACATCATCATCACAGCATCATAACTGCGTCTTCACAGCGTCATCTCTGCATCATCAGAGCTTCATCAAAGCATCATCACATCATCATCACAGCATCATTATAGCACCATCACTGCATCTTCACTGCATCATCACAGCATCATCACAGCATCATTAGAGCGTCATCACACCATCATCATAGCATACTCACTGCATCATCACAGCATCATAACTGCATCATCACTGCATCATCTCAGCATAATCACAGCATCATTACTGCTTACTTACTCCATCATCACAGCGTCATAACAACATAATCACAGCATCATCACTGAATAATCACATCATCATCACTGCATCATCACAGCATCATCACTTCATAATCACTGAATCATCACAGTATCATCACACCAAAATCACACCATCATCACAGCATTATCTGAGCATCATCACAGCATCATTACTGCCTACTCACTGCATCATCACAGCGTCATCACAGCATCATCACAGCATCATCACTGCATCATCACTGCCTCATCAATGCATCATCACAACATCATCACATCATCATAACAACATCATCACACCGTCATCACTGCATCATCACAGCATCATTTCAGAATCATCACAGCATCATTTCAGAATCATAACAGCATCATCACAGCATCATCACAGCGTCATCACAGCATCATCACTGCATCATCACAAAATCATCACTACGTCATCACAGCATCATGACAGCATCATCACTGCATCATCACACCATCATCACTGCATAGTCACAGCATTATCACTGCATAGTCACAGCATCATCACAGCGTCATCACAGTATCATCACAGCATCATCACAGCATCATCACTGCATCATCACTGCCTCATCAATGAATCATCACAGAATCATCACATCATCATAACAACATCATCACACCGTCATCACTGCATCATCACAGCATCATTTCAGAATCATCACAGCATCATTTCAGAATCATAACAGCATCATCAGAGCATCATCACAGCATCATCTCAGCATCATCACAGCGTCATCACAGCATCATCACTGCATCATCACAGCATCATCACAGCATCATCACAAAATCATCACTGCGTCATCACATCATCATCACAGCATCATCACTGCATCATGACACCATCATCACATCAACTACACAACATCATCACAGTGTCATCACAGCATCATCACTGCATCATCTGAGCATCACCACAACATCATTACTGCATCATCACTGCATCATCGCTGCATCATCACTGCGTCATCACAGCATAATCACAACATCATCACTACATCATCACTGCATCATAACTGCGACATCACACCATCATCACAGCATCATTACTGCATCATCACTGCATCATCACACCATCATTACTGCATCTTCACAACATTATCACAGCATCATCAAAGTATCATCACTGCATCACTGCATCATCACAGCGTCATCACAGCGTCATCACTGCATCAACACAGCGTCATTACAAAATCATCACTGCGTCGTCACAGCATCGTCAGAGCATAATCACTGCATCATCGTAGCATCATCACAGCATCATGACTGTTTCATCACTGCATCATCAAAGTATCACCACAGCATAATCACTGCATCATCACAGCATCATCACTGCATCATCACACCATCATCACTGCATCATCACAGCATCACCACTGCATTGTCACTGCATCATCACTGCATTGTCACTGCATCATCTGAGCATCACCACAGCATCATTATTGCACCATCACTGCATCATCACACCATCATCACTGCATCACCACAGCATCATTATTGCATCATCACTGTATCATCACAGCATCATTACTGCATCTTCACAACTTTATCACAACATCATCACAGTATCATCACTGCATCACTGCATCATCACAGCGTCATCACAGAGTCATCGCAGCGTCATCACTGCATCATCACAGCGTCATTGAAAAAGAATTACTGCGTCATCACAGCATCATCAGAGCATCATCACTGCATCATCGTGGCATCATCACAGCTTCATGACTGCTTCATCACTGCATCATCACAGCATCATAACAGCAGGACCACTGCATCATCACAGCATGATCACAGCATCATCGCACCATCATCACAGCATCATCATATCATTTACACATCATCATCACAGTGTCATCACAGCATCATCACGGCATAATTACTGCATCATCACAGCATCATTACAGCATCATCACAGAATCATCACAGCATCATCACTGCATAGTCACAGCATCATCACATCGTCATCACAGCATCATCACAGCATCATCACAGCATGATCACTGCATCATCACAGCATCATCACAGTGTCACCACAGCATCATCACTGCATAATCACTGCATCATCACATAATCATCATGTCATCTATACAACATCATCACAGCATCATCACTGCATCATTACAGCATCATCGTTGCATCATCACAGCATCATCACAGGATCATCACTGCATCATGACATCATGATCAAGGCATCATCACTGCATCATCACAGCATCATCACAGTGTCATCACAGCATCATCTGAGCATCATCACAGCATCATTACTGCTTACTCACTGCATCATCACAGCATCATCACATCAACTATACGTTATCATCACAGTGTCATCACAGCATCATCACTGCAAAATCACAGCATCATCTGAGCATCATCACTGCGTCATCAGAACATCATCACAGCATCATCACACCATCATCACAGCATCATCACAGTGCCATCACACCATCATCACAGCATCACCACAGCATCATCACAGCATCATCTGAGCATCATCACAGCATCATTACTGCTTTCTCACTGCATCATCACAGCGTCATCATTGCATCATTACAGCATCATCACTTCATCATCAAATAATCATCACATCATCATCACAGCATCATCACAGCATCATAACTGCGTCTTCACAGAGTCATCTCTGCATCATCAGAGCATCATCACATCATCATCACAGCATCATCATAGCATCATCACTGCATCTTCACTGCATCATCAAGCATCATCACTGCATCACCACAGCATCATTAGAGCGTCATCACACCATCATCATAGCATACTCACTGCATCATCACAACATCATTACAGCATCATCACTGCATCATCAAAGCGTCATCACAGCATCATTACAGCATCATCACAGCATCATTACAGCATCATGACAGCATCATCACTGCATCATCACATCATCATCACTGCATAGTCACAGCATCATCACTGCATAGTCACAGCATCATCACAGCATTTTCACAGCATCATCACAACATCATTACTGGTTACTCACTGCATCATCACAGCCTCATTACAGTATCATCAGAACGTCATCACAGCATCATCACATCAACTACAAAACATCATCACAGTGTCATCACAGCACCATCACTGCATAATAAATGCATAATCACAGCATCATTACTGCATCATCACAGCATGATCACTGCATCATCACAGCATCATTACTGCCTCATCACTGCATCATCACAGCATCTTCACAACATCTTCACAATATTGTCACAACATCATCACAGCGTAATCACTGCATCACTGCATTATCACAGCGTCATCACAGAGTCATCGCAGCGTCATCACTGCATCATCACAACGTCATTACAAAATCATCACTGCGTAATCACAGCATCATCATAGCATCATCAATGCATCATAGTAGCATCATCACAGCATCATGACTGCTTCATCACTGCGTCATCACTGCATCATCACAGCATCATCTCAACATCGTCACACCATCATCACTGCATCATCACTGCATCATCACAGCGTCATCACTGCATCATCCCTGCATCATCAAAGCATCATCACAGCATCATCACAGCATCATCATAGCATCATCACTGCATCTTCACTGCATCATCACAGCATCATCACTGCATCACCACAGCATGATTAGAGCGTCATCACACCATCATCATAGCATACTCACTGCATCATCTGAGCATCATTACAGCATCATCACTGCATAATCATTGCATCATTACACCATCATCACTGCATCATCACAGCGTCATCACAGCATAATTACAGAATCATCACTGCATCATTACAGCATCATGACAGCATCATCACTGCATCATCACATCATCATCACTGCATAGTCACAGCATCATCACTGCATAGTCACAGCATCATCACAGCATTTTCACAGCATCATCACAACATCATTACTGGTTACTCACTGCATCATCACAGCCTCATTACAGTATCATCAGAACGTCATCACAGCATCATCACATCAACTACAAAACATCATCACAGTGTCATCACAGCACCATCACTGCATAATAAATGCATAATCACAGCATCATTACTGCATCATCACAGCATGATCACTGCATCATCACAGCATCATTACTGCCTCATCACTGCATCATCACAGCATCTTCACAACATCTTCACAATATTGTCACAACATCATCACAGCGTAATCACTGCATCACTGCATTATCACAGCGTCATCACAGAGTCATCGCAGCGTCATCACTGCATCATCACAACGTCATTACAAAATCATCACTGCGTAATCACAGCATCATCATAGCATCATCAATGCATCATAGTAGCATCATCACAGCATCATGACTGCTTCATCACTGCGTCATCACTGCATCATCACAGCATCATCTCAACATCGTCACACCATCATCACTGCATCATCACTGCATCATCACAGCGTCATCACTGCATCATCCCTGCATCATCAAAGCATCATCAGAGCATCATCACAGCATCATCGTAGCATCATCACTGCATCTTCACTGCATCATCACAGCATCATCACTGCATCACCACAGCATGATTAGAGCGTCATCACACCATCATCATAGCATACTCACTGCATCATCACAGCATCATTACAGCATCATCACTGCATAATCATTGCATCATTACACCATCATCACTGCATCATCACAGCGTCATCACAGCATAATTACAGCATCATCACTGCATCATTACAGCATCATGACAGCATCATCACTGCATCATCACATCATCATCACTGCATAGTCACAGCATCATCACTGCATAGTCACTGCATCATCACACCATTTTCACAGTATCATCACAACATCATGACTGCATCTTCACATCATCACTGCATCATCACAGCATCATTAGAGCGTCATCAAACCATCATCATAGCATACTCACTGCATCATCACAGCACCATTACAGCATCATCACAGCATCATCACTGCATAATATTTGCATCATCACTGCATCATCACAGCGTCATCACAGCATAATTACAGCATCATCACAGCATCATTACAGCATCATTACCGCATCATCACAGCATGATCACTGTATCACAGCATCATTATTGCCTCATTACTGCATCATCACAGCATGATCTGAGCATCATTAGAGAATCATTACTGCATAATCACTGCATCATCACACCATCATCAGAGCGTCATCAATGCATCATCTCTGCACCATCCGAGCATCATCACAGAATCATCACATCAACTACACAACATCATCAGAGTGTCATCACAGCATCATCACTGCATAATTACTGCATCATCACAGCATCATTACAGCATCATCACAGAATCATCACTGCATCATCACAGCATCATCACTGCATAGTCACAGCATCATCACACTGTCATCACAGCATCATCACAGCATCATCACAGCATGATCACTGCATCATCACAGCATCATCACAGCATCATCACAGCATGATCAAGGCATCATCACTGCATCATCACAACATCATCACATCATCTACACTACATCATCACAGTCTCACCACAGCATCATCACTGCATAATCACTGCATCATCACATAATCA
Organism: Somateria mollissima; assembly: GCA_951411735.1. Taxonomy (NCBI): domain Eukaryota; kingdom Metazoa; phylum Chordata; class Aves; order Anseriformes; family Anatidae; genus Somateria; species Somateria mollissima. Next base: position 478,522 of record CATOCB010000307.1, read on the forward strand.
TCACGTCATCTATACAACATCATCACAGCGTCATCACTGCATCATAACAGCATCATCACAGCATCATCACAGGATCATCACTGCATCATCACTGCATCATTACATCATGATCAAGCCATCATCACAGCATTATCACATCATCTACACAATATCATCACAGTGTCATCACAGCATCATCTGAGCATCCTCACAGCATCATCACAGAATCTTCTCTGCATCATCACAGCATCATCTGAGCATCATCACAGCATCATTACTGCTTACTCACTGCATCATCACAGCATCATCACATCAACTATACATTATCATCACAGCGTCATCACAGCATCATCACTGCAAAATCACAGCATCATCTGAGCATCATCACTGCGTCATCAGAACATCATCACAGCATCATCACAGCATCATCACAGTGCCATCACACCATCATCACAGCATCACCACAGCATCATCACAGCATCATCTGAGCATCATCACAGCATCATTACTGCTTTCTCACTGCATCATCACAGCGTCATCATTGCATCGTTACCGCATCAACCCATAATCATCACATCATCATCACAGCATCATAACTGCGTCTTCACAGCGTCATCTCTGCATCATCAGAGCTTCATCAAAGCATCATCACATCATCATCACAGCATCATTATAGCACCATCACTGCATCTTCACTGCATCATCACAGCATCATCACAGCATCATTAGAGCGTCATCACACCATCATCATAGCATACTCACTGCATCATCACAGCGTCATAACTGCATCATCACTGCATCATCTCAGCATAATCACAGCATCATTACTGCTTACTTACTCCATCATCACAGCGTCATAACAACATAATCACAGCATCATCACTAAATAATCACATCATCATCACTGCATCATCACAGCATCATCACTTCATAATCACTGAATCATCACAGTATCATCACACCATAATCACACCATCATCACAGCATCATCTGAGCATCGTCACAGCATCATTACTGCCTACTCACTGCATCATCACAGCGTCATCACAGCATCATCACAGCATCATCACTGCATCATCACTGCCTCATCAATGCATCATCACAACATCATCACATCATCATAACAACATCATTACACCGTCATCACTGCATCATCACAGCATCATTTCAGAATCATCACAGCATCATTTCAGAATCATAACAGCATCATCACAGCATCATCACAGCGTCATCACAGCATCATCACTGCATCATCACAGCATCATCACAAAATCATCACTGCGTCATCACAGCATCATGACAGCATCATCACTGCATCATCACACCATCATCACTGCATAGTCACAGCATTATCACTGCATAGTCACAGCATCATCACAGCGTCATCACAGTATCATCACAGCATCATCACAGCATCATCACTGCATCATCACTGCCTCATCAATGAATCATCACAGAATCATCACATCATCATAACAACATCATCACACCGTCATCACTGCATCATCACAGCATCATTTCAGAATCATCACAGCATCATTTCAGAATCATAACAGCATCATCAGAGCATCATCACAGCATCATCTCAGCATCATCACAGCGTCATCACAGCATCATCACTGCATCATCACAGCATCATCACAGCATCATCACAAAATCATCACTGCGTCATCACATCATCATCACAGCATCATCACTGCATCATGACACCATCATCACATCAACTACACAACATCATCACAGTGTCATCACAGCATCATCACTGCATCATCTGAGCATCACCACAACATCATTACTGCATCATCACTGTATCATCGCTGCATCATCACTGCGTCATCACAGCATCATTACTGCCTCATCACTGCATCATCACAGCATCTTCACAACATCTTCACAATATTGTCACAACATCATCACAGCGTAATCACTGCATCACTGCATTATCACAGCGTCATCACAGAGTCATCGCAGCGTCATCACTGCATCATCACAACGTCATTACAAAATCATCACTGCGTAATCACAGCATCATCATAGCATCATCAATGCATCATAGTAGCATCATCACAGCATCATGACTGCTTCATCACTGCGTCATCACTGCATCATCACAGCATCATCTCAACATCGTCACACCATCATCACTGCATCATCACTGCATCATCACAGCGTCATCACTGCATCATCCCTGCATCATCAAAGCATCATCACAGCATCATCACAGCATCATCATAGCATCATCACTGCATCTTCACTGCATCATCACATAATCATCATGTCATCTATACAACATCATCACAGCATCATCACTGCATCATAACAGCATCATCGTTGCATCATCACAGCATCATCACAGGATCATCACTGCATCATTACATCATGATCAAGGCATCATCACTGCATCATCACAGCATCATCACAGTGTCATCACAGCATCATCTGAGCATCATCACAGCATCATTACTGCTTACTCACTGCATCATCACAGCATCATCACATCAACTATACGTTATCATCACAGTGTCATCACAGCATCATCTGAGCATCATCACTGCGTCATCAGAACATCATCACAGCATCATCACACCATCATCACAGCATCATCACAGTGCCATCACACCATCATCACAGCATCACCACAGCAACATCACAGCATCATCTGAGCATCATCACAGCATCATTACTGCTTTCTCCCTGCATCATCACAGCGTCATCATTGCATCATTACAGCATCATCACTGCATCATCAAATAATCATCACATCATCATCACAGCATCATCACAGCATCATAACTGCGTCTTCACAGTCATCTCTGCATCATCAGAGCATCATCACATCATCATCACAGCATCATCACAGCATCATCACTGCATCTTCACTGCATCATCAAGCATCATCACTGCATCACCACAGCATCATTAGAGCGTCATCACACCATCAGCATAGCATACTCACTGCATCATCACAGCATCATTACAGCATCATCACTGCATAATCATTGCATCATCACACCATCATCACTGCATCATCACAGCGTCATCACAGCATAATTAGAGCATCATCACAGCATCATTACAGCATCATGACAGCATCATCACTGCATCATCACATCATCATCACTGCATAGTCACAGCATCATCACTGCATAGTCACAGCATCATCACAGCATTTTCACAGCATCATCACAACATCATTACTGGTTACTCACTGCATCATCACAGCCTCATTACAGTATCATCAGAACGTCATCACAGCATCATCACATCAACTACAAAACATCATCACAGTGTCATCACAGCACCATCACTGCATAATAAATGCATAATCACAGCATCATTACTGCATCATCACAGCATGATCACTGCATCATCACAGCATCATTACTGCCTCATCACTGCATCATCACAGCATCTTCACAACATCTTCACAATATTGTCACAACATCATCACAGCGTAATCACTGCATCACTGCATTATCACAGCGTCATCACAGAGTCATCGCAGCGTCATCACTGCATCATCACAACGTCATTACAAAATCATCACTGCGTAATCACAGCATCATCATAGCATCATCAATGCATCATAGTAGCATCATCACAGCATCATGACTGCTTCATCACTGCGTCATCACAGCATCATCTCAACATCGTCACACCATCATCACTGCATCATCACTGCATCATCACAGCGTCATCACTGCATCATCCCTGCATCATCACTGTATCATCCCTGCATCATCACAGCATCATCATAGCATCATCACTGCATCTTCACTGCATCATCACAGCATCATCACTGCATCACCACAGCATTATCACAGCATCATCTGAGCATCATCACAGCATCATTACTGCTTTCTCACTGCATCATCACAGCGTCATCATTGCATCGTTACAGCATCATCACATAATCATCACATCATCATCACAGCATCATAACTGCGTCTTCACAGCGTCATCTCTGCATCATCAGAGCTTCATCAAAGCATCATCACATCATCATCACAGCATCATTATAGCATCATAACTGCATCATCACTGCATCATCTCAGCATAATCACAGCATCATTACTGCCTACTCACTGCATCATCACAGCGTCATCACAGCATCATCACAGCATCATCACTGCATCATCACTGCATAGTCACAGCATCATCACTGCATAGTCACAGCATCATCACACCATTTTCACAGTATCATCACAACATCATCACTGCATCTTCACAACATCATCACTGCATCATCACAGCATCATTAGAGCGTCATCACACCATCATCATAGCATACTCACTGCATCATCACAGCACCATTACAGCATCATCACAGCATCATCACTGCATAATCTTTGCATCATCACTGCATCATCACAGCGTCATCACAGCATAATTACAGCATCATCACAGCATCATTACAGCATCATTACCGCATCATCACAGCATGATCACTGTATCACAGCATCATTATTGCCTCATCACTGCATCATCACAGCATGATCTGAGCATCATCAGAGAATCATTACTGCATAATCACTGCACCATCACACCATCATCACAGCGTCATCAATGCATCATCTCTGCACCATCCGAGCATCATCACAGCATCATCACATCAACTACACAACATCATCAGAGTGTCATCACAGCATCATCACTGCATAATTACTGCATCATCACAGCATCATTACAGCATCATCACAGCATCATCACTGCATCATCACAGCATCATCACTGCATAGTCACAGCATCATCACACCGTCATCACAGCATCATCACAGCATCATCACAGCATGATCACTGCATCATCACAGCATCATCACAGCATCATCACAGCATGATCAAGGCATCATCACTGCATCATCACAGCATCATCACATCATCTACACTACATCATCACAGTCTCACCACAGCATCATCACTGCATAATCACTGCATCATCACAGCATCATCACGTCATCTGTACAACATCATTACACCATCATCACAGCGTCATCACAGCATAATTACAGCATCATCACAGCATCATTACAGCATCATGACAGCATCATCACTGCATCATCACATCATCATCACTGCATAGTCACAGCATCATCACTGCATAGTCACAGCATCATCACAACATCATTACTGGTTACTCACTGCATCATCACAGCCTCATTACAGTATCATCAGAACGTCATCACAGCATCATCACATCAACTACAAAACATCATCACAGTGTCATCACAGCACCATCACTGCATAATAAATGCATAATCACAGCATCATCACAGCATCATCACAGCATGATCACTGCATCATCACAGCATCATTACTGCCTCATCACAGCATCTTCACAACATCTTCACAATATTGTCACAACATCATCACAGCGTAATCACTGCATCACTGCATTATCACAGCGTCATCACAGAGTCATCGCAGCGTCATCACTGCATCATCACAACGTCATTACAAAATCATCACTGCGTAATCACAGCATCATCATAGCATCATCAATGCATCATAGTAGCATCATCACAGCATCATGACTGCTTCATCACTGCGTCATCACAGCATCATCTCAACATCGTCACACCATCATCACTGCATCATCACAGCGTCATCACTGTATCATCCCTGCATCATCACAGCATCATCATAGCATTATCACTGCATCTTCACTGCATCATCACAGCATCATCACTGCATCACCACAGCATGATTAGAGCGTCATCACACCATCATCATAGCATACTCACTGCATCATCACAGCATCATTACAGCATCATCACTGCATAATCATTGCATCATCACACCATCATCACTGCATCATCACAGCATAATTACAGCATCATCACAGCATCATTACAGCATCATGACAGCAGCATCACTGCATCATCACATCATCATCACTGCATAGTCACAGCATCATCACTGCATAGTCACAGCATCATCACAGCATTTTCACAGCATCATCACAACATCATTACTGGTTACTCACTGCATCATCACAGCCTCATTACAGTATCATCAGAAGGTCATCACAGCATCATCACATCAACTACAAAACATCATCACAGTGTCATCACAGCACCATCACTGCATAATAAATGCATAATCACAGCATCATTACTGCATCATCACAGCATGATCACTGCATCATCACAGCATCATTACTGCCTCATCACTGCATCATCACAGCATCTTCACAACATCTTCACAATATTGTCACAACATCATCACAGCGTAATCACTGCATCACTGCATTATCACAGCGTCATCACAGAGTCATCGCAGCGTCATCACTGCATCATCACAACGTCATTACAAAATCATCACTGCGTAATCACAGCATCATCATAGCATCATCAATGCATCATAGTAGCATCATCACAGCATCATGACTGCTTCATCACTGCGTCATCACTGCATCATCACAGCATCATCTCAACATCGTCACACCATCATCACTGCATCATCACTGCATCATCACAGCGTCATCACTGCATCATCCCTGCATCATCAAAGCATCATCACAGCATCATCACAGCATCATCGTAGCATCATCACTGCATCTTCACTGCATCATCACATAATCATCATGTCATCTATACAACATCATCACAGCATCATCACTGCATCATAACAGCATCATTGTTGCATCATCACAGCATCATCACAGGATCATCACTGCATCATTACATCATGATCAAGGCATCATCACTGCATCATCACAGCATGATCACTGTATCACAGCATAATTATTGCCTCATCACTGCATCATCACAGCATGATCTGAGCATCATCAGAGAATCATTACTGCATAATCACTGCATCATCAAACCATCATCACAGCGTCATCAATGCATCATCTCTGCACCATCCGAGCATCATCACAGCATCATCACATCAACTACACAACATCATCAGAGTGTCATCACAGCATCATCACTGCATAATTACTGCATTATCATAGCATCATTACAGCATCATCACAGAATCATCACTGCATCATCACAGCATCATCACTGCATAGTCACAGCATCATCACACCATCATCACTGCATCATCACAGCATCATCACAGCATGATCAAGGCATCATCACTGCATCATCACAGCATCATCACATCATCTACACTACATCATCACAGTCTCACCACAGCATCATCACTGCATAATCACTGCATCATCACATAATCATCACGTCATCTATACAACATCATCACACCATCATCACTGCGTCATCACAGCATAATTACAGCATCATCACAGCATCATTACAGCATCATCACTGCATAATCATTGCATCATTACACCATCATCACTGCATCATCACAGCGTCATCACAGCATAATTACAGCATCATCACTGCATCATTACAGCATCATGACAGCATCATCACTGCATCATCACATCATCATCACTGCATAGTCACAGCATCATCACTGCATAGTCACTGCATCATCACACCATTTTCACAGTATCATCACAACATCATGACTGCATCTTCACATCATCACTGCATCATCACAGCATCATTAGAGCGTCATCAAACCATCATCATAGCATACTCACTGCATCATCACAGCACCATTACAGCATCATCACAGCATCATCACTGCATAATATTTGCATCATCACTGCATCATCACAGCGTCATCACAGCATAATTACAGCATCATCACAGCATCATTACAGCATCATTACCGTATCATCACAGCATGATCACTGTATCACAGCATCATTATTGCCTCATTACTGCATCATCACAGCATGATCTGAGCATCATTAGAGAATCATTACTGCATAATCACTGCATCATCACACCATCATCAGAGCGTCATCAATGCATCATCTCTGCACCATCCGAGCATCATCACAGAATCATCACATCAACTACACAACATCATCAGAGTGTCATCACAGCATCATCACTGCATAATTACTGCATCATCACAGCATCATTACAGCATCATCACAGAATCATCACTGCATCATCACAGCATCATCACTGCATAGTCACAGCATCATCACACTGTCATCACAGCATCATCACAGCATCATCACAGCATGATCACTGCATCATCACAGCATCATCACAGCATCATCACAGCATGATCAAGGCATCATCACTGCATCATCACAACATCATCACATCATCTACACTACATCATCACAGTCTCACCACAGCATCATCACTGCATAATCACTGCATAATCACATAATCATCACGTCATCTATACAACATCATCACAGCGTCATCACTGCATCATAACAGCATCATCACAGCATCATCACAGGATCATCACTGCATCATCACTGCATCATTACATCATGATCAAGCCATCATCACAGCATTATCACATCATCTACACAATATCATCACAGTGTCATCACAGCATCATCTGAGCATCCTCACAGCATCATCACAGAATCTTCTCTGCATCATCACAGCATCATCTGAGCATCATCACAGCATCATTACTGCTTACTCACTGCATCATCACAGCATCATCACATCAACTATACATTATCATCACAGCGTCATCACAGCATCATCACTGCAAAATCACAGCATCATCTGAGCATCATCACTGCGTCATCAGAACATCATCACAGCATCATCACAGCATCATCACAGTGCCATCACACCATCATCACAGCATCACCACAGCATCATCACAGCATCATCTGAGCATCATCACAGCATCATTACTGCTTTCTCACTGCATCATCACAGCGTCATCATTGCATCGTTACCGCATCAACCCATAATCATCACATCATCATCACAGCATCATAACTGCGTCTTCACAGCGTCATCTCTGCATCATCAGAGCTTCATCAAAGCATCATCACATCATCATCACAGCATCATTATAGCACCATCACTGCATCTTCACTGCATCATCACAGCATCATCACAGCATCATTAGAGCGTCATCACACCATCATCATAGCATACTCACTGCATCATCACAGCGTCATAACTGCATCATCACTGCATCATCTCAGCATAATCACAGCATCATTACTGCTTACTTACTCCATCATCACAGCGTCATAACAACATAATCACAGCATCATCACTAAATAATCACATCATCATCACTGCATCATCACAGCATCATCACTTCATAATCACTGAATCATCACAGTATCATCACACCATAATCACACCATCATCACAGCATCATCTGAGCATCGTCACAGCATCATTACTGCCTACTCACTGCATCATCACAGCGTCATCACAGCATCATCACAGCATCATCACTGCATCATCACTGCCTCATCAATGCATCATCACAACATCATCACATCATCATAACAACATCATTACACCGTCATCACTGCATCATCACAGCATCATTTCAGAATCATCACAGCATCATTTCAGAATCATAACAGCATCATCACAGCATCATCACAGCGTCATCACAGCATCATCACTGCATCATCACAGCATCATCACAAAATCATCACTGCGTCATCACAGCATCATGACAGCATCATCACTGCATCATCACACCATCATCACTGCATAGTCACAGCATTATCACTGCATAGTCACAGCATCATCACAGCGTCATCACAGTATCATCACAGCATCATCACAGCATCATCACTGCATCATCACTGCCTCATCAATGAATCATCACAGAATCATCACATCATCATAACAACATCATCACACCGTCATCACTGCATCATCACAGCATCATTTCAGAATCATCACAGCATCATTTCAGAATCATAACAGCATCATCAGAGCATCATCACAGCATCATCTCAGCATCATCACAGCGTCATCACAGCATCATCACTGCATCATCACAGCATCATCACAGCATCATCACAAAATCATCACTGCGTCATCACATCATCATCACAGCATCATCACTGCATCATGACACCATCATCACATCAACTACACAACATCATCACAGTGTCATCACAGCATCATCACTGCATCATCTGAGCATCACCACAACATCATTACTGCATCATCACTGTATCATCGCTGCATCATCACTGCGTCATCACAGCATCATTACTGCCTCATCACTGCATCATCACAGCATCTTCACAACATCTTCACAATATTGTCACAACATCATCACAGCGTAATCACTGCATCACTGCATTATCACAGCGTCATCACAGAGTCATCGCAGCGTCATCACTGCATCATCACAACGTCATTACAAAATCATCACTGCGTAATCACAGCATCATCATAGCATCATCAATGCATCATAGTAGCATCATCACAGCATCATGACTGCTTCATCACTGCGTCATCACTGCATCATCACAGCATCATCTCAACATCATCACACCATCATCACTGCATCATCACTGCATCATCACAGCGTCATCACTGCATCATCCCTGCATCATCAAAGCATCATCACAGCATCATCACAGCATCATCATAGCATCATCACTGCATCTTCACTGCATCATCACATAATCATCATGTCATCTATACAACATCATCACAGCATCATCACTGCATCATAACAGCATCATCGTTGCATCATCACAGCATCATCACAGGATCATCACTGCATCATTACATCATGATCAAGGCATCATCACTGCATCATCACAGCATCATCACAGTGTCATCACAGCATCATCTGAGCATCATCACAGCATCATTACTGCTTACTCACTGCATCATCACAGCATCATCACATCAACTATACGTTATCATCACAGTGTCATCACAGCATCATCTGAGCATCATCACTGCGTCATCAGAACATCATCACAGCATCATCACACCATCATCACAGCATCATCACAGTGCCATCACACCATCATCACAGCATCACCACAGCATCATCACAGCATCATCTGAGCATCATCACAGCATCATTACTGCTTTCTCCCTGCATCATCACAGCGTCATCATTGCATCATTACAGCATCATCACTGCATCATCAAATAATCATCACATCATCATCACAGCATCATCACAGCATCATAACTGCGTCTTCACAGTCATCTCTGCATCATCAGAGCATCATCACATCATCATCACAGCATCATCACAGCATCATCACTGCATCTTCACTGCATCATCAAGCATCATCACTGCATCACCACAGCATCATTAGAGCGTCATCACACCATCAGCATAGCATACTCACTGCATCATCACAGCATCATTACAGCATCATCACTGCATAATCATTGCATCATCACACCATCATCACTGCATCATCACAGCGTCATCACAGCATAATTAGAGCATCATCACAGCATCATTACAGCATCATGACAGCATCATCACTGCATCATCACATCATCATCACTGCATAGTCACAGCATCATCACTGCATAGTCACAGCATCATCACAGCATTTTCACAGCATCATCACAACATCATTACTGGTTACTCACTGCATCATCACAGCCTCATTACAGTATCATCAGAACGTCATCACAGCATCATCACATCAACTACAAAACATCATCACAGTGTCATCACAGCACCATCACTGCATAATAAATGCATAATCACAGCATCATTACTGCATCATCACAGCATGATCACTGCATCATCACAGCATCATTACTGCCTCATCACTGCATCATCACAGCATCTTCACAACATCTTCACAATATTGTCACAACATCATCACAGCGTAATCACTGCATCACTGCATTATCACAGCGTCATCACAGAGTCATCGCAGCGTCATCACTGCATCATCACAACGTCATTACAAAATCATCACTGCGTAATCACAGCATCATCATAGCATCATCAATGCATCATAGTAGCATCATCACAGCATCATGACTGCTTCATCACTGCGTCATCACAGCATCATCTCAACATCGTCACACCATCATCACTGCATCATCACTGCATCATCACAGCGTCATCACTGCATCATCCCTGCATCATCACTGTATCATCCCTGCATCATCACAGCATCATCATAGCATCATCACTGCATCTTCACTGCATCATCACAGCATCATCACTGCATCACCACAGCATTATCACAGCATCATCTGAGCATCATCTGAGCATCATTACTGCTTTCTCACTGCATCATCACAGCGTCATCATTGCATCGTTACAGCATCATCACATAATCATCACATCATCATCACAGCATCATAACTGCGTCTTCACAGCGTCATCTCTGCATCATCAGAGCTTCATCAAAGCATCATCACATCATCATCACAGCATCATTATAGCATCATAACTGCATCATCACTGCATCATCTCAGCATAATCACAGCATCATTACTGCCTACTCACTGCATCATCACAGCGTCATCACAGCATCATCACAGCATCATCACTGCATCATCACTGCATAGTCACAGCATCATCACTGCATAGTCACAGCATCATCACACCATTTTCACAGTATCATCACAACATCATCACTGCATCTTCACAACATCATCACTGCATCATCACAGCATCATTAGAGCGTCATCACACCATCATCATAGCATACTCACTGCATCATCACAGCACCATTACAGCATCATCACAGCATCATCACTGCATAATCTTTGCATCATCACTGCATCATCACAGCGTCATCACAGCATAATTACAGCATCATCACAGCATCATTACAGCATCATTACCGCATCATCACAGCATGATCACTGTATCACAGCATCATTATTGCCTCATCACTGCATCATCACAGCATGATCTGAGCATCATCAGAGAATCATTACTGCATAATCACTGCACCATCACACCATCATCACAGCGTCATCAATGCATCATCTCTGCACCATCCGAGCATCATCACAGCATCATCACATCAACTACACAACATCATCAGAGTGTCATCACAGCATCATCACTGCATAATTACTGCATCATCACAGCATCATTACAGCATCATCACAGCATCATCACTGCATCATCACAGCATCATCACTGCATAGTCACAGCATCATCACACCGTCATCACAGCATCATCACAGCATCATCACAGCATGATCACTGCATCATCACAGCATCATCACAGCATCATCACAGCATGATCAAGGCATCATCACTGCATCATCACAGCATCATCACATCATCTACACTACATCATCACAGTCTCACCACAGCATCATCACTGCATAATCACTGCATCATCACAGCATCATCACGTCATCTGTACAACATCATTACACCATCATCACAGCGTCATCACAGCATAATTACAGCATCATCACAGCATCATTACAGCATCATGACAGCATCATCACTGCATCATCACATCATCATCACTGCATAGTCACAGCATCATCACTGCATAGTCACAGCATCATCACAACATCATTACTGGTTACTCACTGCATCATCACAGCCTCATTACAGTATCATCAGAACGTCATCACAGCATCATCACATCAACTACAAAACATCATCACAGTGTCATCACAGCACCATCACTGCATAATAAATGCATAATCACAGCATCATCACAGCATCATCACAGCATGATCACTGCATCATCACAGCATCATTACTGCCTCATCACAGCATCTTCACAACATCTTCACAATATTGTCACAACATCATCACAGCGTAATCACTGCATCACTGCATTATCACAGCGTCATCACAGAGTCATCGCAGCGTCATCACTGCATCATCACAACGTCATTACAAAATCATCACTGCGTAATCACAGCATCATCATAGCATCATCAATGCATCATAGTAGCATCATCACAGCATCATGACTGCTTCATCACTGCGTCATCACAGCATCATCTCAACATCGTCACACCATCATCACTGCATCATCACAGCGTCATCACTGTATCATCCCTGCATCATCACAGCATCATCATACCATTATCACTGCATCTTCACTGCATCATCACAGCATCATCACTGCATCACCACAGCATGATTAGAGCGTCATCACACCATCATCATAGCATACTCACTGCATCATCACAGCATCATTACAGCATCATCACTGCATAATCATTGCATCATCACACCATCATCACTGCATCATCACAGCATAATTACAGCATCATCACAGCATCATTACAGCATCATGACAGCAGCATCACTGCATCATCACATCATCATCACTGCATAGTCACAGCATCATCACTGCATAGTCACAGCATCATCACAGCATTTTCACAGCATCATCACAACATCATTACTGGTTACTCACTGCATCATCACAGCCTCATTACAGTATCATCAGAAGGTCATCACAGCATCATCACATCAACTACAAAACATCATCACAGTGTCATCACAGCACCATCACTGCATAATAAATGCATAATCACAGCATCATTACTGCATCATCACAGCATGATCACTGCATCATCACAGCATCATTACTGCCTCATCACTGCATCATCACAGCATCTTCACAACATCTTCACAATATTGTCACAACATCATCACAGCGTAATCACTGCATCACTGCATTATCACAGCGTCATCACAGAGTCATCGCAGCGTCATCACTGCATCATCACAACGTCATTACAAAATCATCACTGCGTAATCACAGCATCATCATAGCATCATCAATGCATCATAGTAGCATCATCACAGCATCATGACTGCTTCATCACTGCGTCATCACTGCATCATCACAGCATCATCTCAACATCGTCACACCATCATCACTGCATCATCACTGCATCATCACAGCGTCATCACTGCATCATCCCTGCATCATCAAAGCATCATCAGAGCATCATCACAGCATCATCGTAGCATCATCACTGCATCTTCACTGCATCATCACAGCATCATCACTGCATCACCACAGCATGATTAGAGCGTCATCACACCATCATCATAGCATACTCACTGCATCATCACAGCATCATTACAGCATCATCACTGCATAATCATTGCATCATTACACCATCATCACTGCATCATCACAGCGTCATCACAGCATCATTACAGCATCATCACAGAATCATTACAGCATCATGACAGCATCATCACAGCATCATCACAGGATCATCACTGCATCATTACATCATGATCAAGGCATCATCACTGCATCATCACAGCATGATCACTGTATCACAGCATAATTATTGCCTCATCACTGCATCATCACAGCATGATCTGAGCATCATCAGAGAATCATTACTGCATAATCACTGCATCATCAAACCATCATCACAGCGTCATCAATGCATCATCTCTGCACCATCCGAGCATCATCACAGCATCATCACATCAACTACACAACATCATCAGAGTGTCATCACAGCATCATCACTGCATAATTACTGCATCATCATAGCATCATTACAGCATCATCACAGAATCATCACTGCATCATCACAGCATCATCACTGCATAGTCACAGCATCATCACACCATCATCACTGCATCATCACAGCATCATCACAGCATGATCAAGGCATCATCACTGCATCATCACAGCATCATCACATCATCTACACTACATCATCACAGTCTCACCACAGCATCATCACTGCATAATCACTGCATCATCACATAATCATCACGTCATCTATACAACATCATCACACCATCATCACTGCGTCATCACAGCATAATTACAGCATCATCACAGCATCATTACAGCATCATGACAGCATCATCACTGCATCATCACATCATCATCACTGCATAGTCACAGCATCATCACAGCATTTTCACAGCATCATCACAACATCATTACTGGTTACTCACTGCATCATCACAGCCTCATTACAGTATCATCAGAACGTCATCACAGCATCATCACATCAACTACAAAACATCATCACAGTGTCATCACAGCACCATCACTGCATAATAAATGCATAATCACAGCATCATTACTGCATCATCACAGCATGATCACTGCATCATCACAGCATCATTACTGCCTCATCACTGCATCATCACAGCATCTTCACAACATCTTCACAATATTGTCACAACATCATCACAGCGTAATCACTGCATCACTGCATTATCACAGCGTCATCACAGAGTCATCGCAGCGTCATCACTGCATCATCACAACGTCATTACAAAATCATCACTGCGTAATCACAGCATCATCATAGCATCATCAATGCATCATAGTAGCATCATCACAGCATCATGACTGCTTCATCACTGCGTCATCACTGCATCATCACAGCATCATCTCAACATCGTCACACCATCATCACTGCATCATCACTGCATCATCACAGCGTCATCACTGCATCATCCCTGCATCATCAAAGCATCATCAGAGCATCATCACAGCATCATCATAGCATCATCACTGCATCTTCACTGCATCATCACAGCATCATCACAGGATCATCACTGCATCATTACATCATGATCAAGGCATCATCACTGCATCATCACAGCATGATCACTGTATCACAGCATAATTATTGCCTCATCACTGCATCATCACAGCATGATCTGAGCATCATCAGAGAATCATTACTGCATAATCACTGCATCATCAAACCATCATCACAGCGTCATCAATGCATCATCTCTGCACCATCCGAGCATCATCACAGCATCATCACATCAACTACACAACATCATCAGAGTGTCATCACAGCATCATCACTGCATAATTACTGCATCATCATAGCATCATTACAGCATCATCACAGAATCATCACTGCATCATCACAGCATCATCACTGCATAGTCACAGCATCATCACACCATCATCACTGCATCATCACAGCATCATCACAGCATGATCAAGGCATCATCACTGCATCATCACAGCATCATCACATCATCTACACTACATCATCACAGTCTCACCACAGCATCATCACTGCATAATCACTGCATCATCACATAATCATCACGTCATCTATACAACATCATCACACCATCATCACTGCGTCATCACAGCATAATTACAGCATCATCACAGCATCATTACAGCATCATGACAGCATCATCACTGCATCATCACATCATCATCACTGCATAGTCACAGCATCATCACAGCATTTTCACAGCATCATCACAACATCATTACTGGTTACTCACTGCATCATCACAGCCTCATTACAGTATCATCAGAACGTCATCACAGCATCATCACATCAACTACAAAACATCATCACAGTGTCATCACAGCACCATCACTGCATAATAAATGCATAATCACAGCATCATTACTGCATCATCACAGCATGATCACTGCATCATCACAGCATCATTACTGCCTCATCACTGCATCATCACAGCATCTTCACAACATCTTCACAATATTGTCACAACATCATCACAGCGTAATCACTGCATCACTGCATTATCACAGCGTCATCACAGAGTCATCGCAGCGTCATCACTGCATCATCACAACGTCATTACAAAATCATCACTGCGTAATCACAGCATCATCATAGCATCATCAATGCATCATAGTAGCATCATCACAGCATCATGACTGCTTCATCACTGCGTCATCACTGCATCATCACAGCATCATCTCAACATCGTCACACCATCATCACTGCATCACCACAGCATCATTAGAGCGTCATCACACCATCATCATAGCATACTCAGTGCATCATCACAACATCATCACAGCATCATCACTGCATAATCATTGCATCAGCACACCATCATCACTGCATCATCACAGCGTCATCATAGCATAATTACAGCATCATCACAGCATCATGACAGCATCATCACTGCATCATCACAGCATCATCACTGCATAGTCACAGCATCATCACTGCATAGTCACAGCATCATCACACCATTTTCACAGTATCATCACAACATCATCACTGCATCTTCACAACATCATCACTGCATCATCACAGCATCATTAGAGCGTCATCACACCATCATCATAGCATACTCACTGCATCATCACAGCACCATTACAGCATCATCACAGCATCATCACTGCATAATCATTGCATCATCACTGCATCATCACAGCGTCATCACAGCATAATTACAGCATCATCACAGCATCATTACAGCATCATTACCGCATCATCACAGCATGATCACTGTATCACAGCATCATTATTGCCTCATCACTGCATCATCACAGCATGATCTGAGCATCATCAGAGAATCATTACTGCATAATCACTGCATCATCACACCATCATCACAGCGTCATCAATGCATCATCTCTGCATCATCCGAGCATCATCACAGCATCATCACATCAACTACACAACATCATCAGAGTGTCATCACAGCATCATCACTGCATAATTACTGCATCATCACAGCATCATTACAGCATCATCACAGAATCATCACTGCATCATCACAGCATCATCACTGCATAGTCACAGCATCATCACACCGTCATCACAGCATCATCACAGCATCATCACAGCATGATCACTGCATCATCACAGCATCATCACTGCATCATCACAGCATCATCACATCATCTACACTACATCATCACAGTCTCACCACAGCATCATCACTGCATAATCACTGCATAATCACATAATCATCACGTCATCTATACAACATCATCACAGCGTCATCACTGCATCATAACAGCATCATCACAGCATCATCACAGGATCATCACTGCATCATCACTGCATCATTACATCATGATCAAGCCATCATCACAGCATCATCACATCATCTACACAATATCATCACAGTGTCATCACAGCATCATCTGAGCATCCTCACAGCATCATCACAGAATCTTCTCTGCATCATCACAGCATCATCTGAGCATCATCACAGCATCATTACTGCTTACTCACTGCATCATCACAGCATCATCACATCAACTATACATTATCATCACAGCGTCATCACAGCATCATAACTGCATCATCACTGCATCATCTCAGCATAATCACAGCATCATTACTGCTTACTTACTCCATCATCACAGCGTCATAAAAACATAATCACAGCATCATCACTGAATAATCACATCATCATCACTGCATCATCACAGCATCATCACTTCATAATCACTGAATCATCACAGTATCATCACACCATAATCACACCATCATCACAGCATCATCTGAGCATTATCACAGCATCATCACTGCATCATCACTGCCTCATCAATGCATCATCACAACATCATCACATCATCATAACAACATCATCACACCGTCATCACTGCATCATCACAGCATCATTTCAGAATCATCACAGCATCATTTCAGAATCATAACAGCATCATCACAGCATCATCACAGCGTCATCACAGCATCATCACTGCATCATCACAGCATCATCACTGCATAGTCACAGCATTATCACTGCATAGTCACAGCATCATCACAGCGTCATCACAGTATCATCACAGCATCATGACAGCATCATCACTGCATCATCACACCATCATCACTGCATAGTCACAGCATTATCACTGCATAGTCACAGCATCATCACAGCGTAATCACAGTATCATCACAGCATCATCACAGCATCATCACTGCATCATCACTGCCTCATCAATGAATCATCACATCATCATAACAACATCATCACACCGTCATCACTGCATCATCACAGCATCATTTCAGAATCATCACAGCATCATTTCAGAATCATAACAGCATCATCAGAGCATCATCACAGCATCATCTCAGCATCATCACAGCGTCATCACAGCATCATCACTGCATCATCACAGCATCATCACAGCATCATCACAAAATCATCACTGCGTCATCACATCATCATCACAGCATCATCACTGCATCATGACACCATCATCACATCAACTACACAACATCATCACAGTGTCATCACAGCATCATCACTGCATCATCTGAGCATCACCACAACATCATTACTGCATCATCACTGTATCATCGCTGCATCATCACTGCGTCATCACAGCATAATCACAACATCATCACTGCATCATCACTGCATCATAACTGCGACATCACACCATCATCACAGCATCATTACTGCATCATCACTGCATCATCACACCATCATTACTGCATCTTCACAACATTATCACAACATCATCAAAGTATCATCACTGCATCACTGCATCATCACAGCGTCATCGCAGCGTCATCACTGCATCAACACAGCGTCATTACAAAATCATCACTGCGTCGTCACAGCATCATCAGAGCATAATCACTTCATCATCGTAGCATCATAACAGCATCATGAATGTTTCATCACTGCATCATCAAAGTATCACCACAGCATAATCACTGCATCATCACAGCGTCATCACTGCATAATCACAGCATCATCACTGCATCATCACTGCATCATCACATCATCACCACTGCATTGTCACTGCATCGTCACTGCATTGTCACTGCATCATCTGAGCATCACCACAGCATCATTATTGCATCATCACTGCATCATCACACCATCATCACTGCATCACCACAGCATCATTATTACATCATCACTGTATCATCACAGCATCATTACTGCATCTTCACAACATTATCACAACATCATCACAGTATCATCACTGCATCACTGCATCAACACAGCGTCATCACAGAGTCATCGCAGCGTCATCACTGCATCATCACAACGTCATTGAAAAATAATTACTGCGTCATCACAGCATCATCAGAGCATCATCACTGCATCATCGTGGCATCATCACAGCTTCATGACTGCTTCATCACTGCATCATCACAGCATCATAACAGCAGGACCACTGCATCATCACAGCATGATCACAGCATCATCGCACCATCATCACAGCATCATCATATCATTTACACAACATCATCACAGTGTCATCACAGCATCATCACGGCATAATTACTGCATCATCACAGCATCATTACAGCATCATCACAGAATCATCACAGCATCATCACTGCATAGTCACAGCATCATCACATCGTCATCACAGCATCATCACAGCATCATCACAGCATGATCACTGCATCATCACAGCATCATCACAGTGTCACCACAGCATCATCACTGCATAATCACTGCATCATCACATAATCATCATGTCATCTATACAACATCATCACAGCATCATCACTGCATCATAACAGCATCATCGTTGCATCATCACAGCATCATCACAGGATCATCACTGCATCATTACATCATGATCAAGGCATCATCACTGCATCATCACAGCATCATCACAGGATCATCACTGCATCATTACATCATGATCAAGGCATCATCACTGCATCATCACAGCATCATTACTGCTTACTCACTGCATCATCACAGCATCATCACATCAACTATACGTTGTCATCACAGTGTCATCACAGCAATATCACTGCAAAATCACAGCATCATCTGAGCATCATCACAGCATCATCACAGCATCATCACAGCATCATCACAGTGCCATCACACCATCATCACAGCATCACCACAGCATCATCACAGCATCACCACAGCATCATCACAGCATCATCTGAGCATCATCACAGCATCATTACTGCTTTCTCACTGCATCATCACAGCGTCATCATTGCATCATTACAGCATCATCACTGCATCATCAAATAATCATCACATCATCATCACAGCATCATCACAGCATCATAACTGCGTCTTCACAGTCATCTCTGCATCATCAGAGCATCATCACATCATCATCACAGCATCATCATAGCATCATCACTGCATCTTCACTGCATCATCACAGCATCATCACTGCATCACCACAGCATCATTAGAGCGTCATCACTGCATAATCATTGCATCATCACACCATCATCACTGCATCATCACAGCGTCATCACAGCATAATTACAGCATCATCACAGCATAGTCACAGCATCATCACTGCATAGTCACAGCATCATCACAGCATTTTCACAGCATCATCACAACATCATTACTGGTTACTCACTGCATCATCACAGCCTCATTACAGTATCATCAGAACGTCATCACAGCATCATCACATCAACTACAAAACATCATCACAGTGTCATCACAGCACCATCACTGCATAATAAATGCATAATCACAGCATGATCACTGCATCATCACAGCATCATTACTGCCTCATCACTGCATCATCACAGCATCTTCACAACATCTTCACAATATTGTCACAACATCATCACAGCGTAATCACTGCATCACTGCATTATCACAGCGTCATCACAGAGTCATCGCAGCGTCATCACTGCATCATCACAACGTCATTACAAAATCATCACTGCGTAATCACAGCATCATCATAGCATCATCAATGCATCATAGTAGCATCATCACAGCATCATGACTGCTTCATCACTGCGTCATCACTGCATCATCACAGCATCATCTCAACATCGTCACACCATCATCACTGCATCATCACTGCATCATCACAGCGTCATCACTGCATCATCCCTGCATCATCAAAGCATCATCACAGCATCATCACAGCATCATCATAGCATCATCACTGCATCTTCACTGCATCATCACATAATCATCATGTCATCTATACAACATCATCACAGCATCATCACTGCATCATAACAGCATCATCGTTGCATCATCACAGCATCATCACAGGATCATCACTGCATCATTACATCATGATCAAGGCATCATCACTGCATCATCACAGCATCATCACAGTGTCATCACAGCATCATCTGAGCATCATCACAGCATCATTACTGCTTACTCACTGCATCATCACAGCATCATCACATCAACTATACGTTATCATCACAGTGTCATCACAGCATCATCTGAGCATCATCACTGCGTCATCAGAACATCATCACAGCATCATCACACCATCATCACAGCATCATCACAGTGCCATCACACCATCATCACAGCATCACCACAGCATCATCACAGCATCATCTGAGCATCATCACAGCATCATTACTGCTTTCTCCCTGCATCATCACAGCGTCATCATTGCATCATTACAGCATCATCACTGCATCATCAAATAATCATCACATCATCATCACAGCATCATCACAGCATCATAACTGCGTCTTCACAGTCATCTCTGCATCATCAGAGCATCATCACATCATCATGACAGCATCGTCACAGCATCATCACTGCATCTTCACTGCATCATCAAGCATCATCACTGCATCACCACAGCATCATTAGAGCGTCATCACACCATCATCATAGCATACTCACTGCATCATCACAGCATCATTACAGCATCATCACTGCATAATCATTGCATCATCACACCATCATCACTGCATCATCACAGCGTCATCACAGCATAATTAGAGCATCATCACAGCATCATTACAGCATCATGACAGCATCATCACTGCATCATCACATCATCATCACTGCATAGTCACAGCATCATCACTGCATAGTCACAGCATCATCACAGCATTTTCACAGCATCATCACAACATCATTACTGGTTACTCACTGCATCATCACAGCCTCATTACAGTATCATCAGAACGTCATCACAGCATCATCACATCAACTACAAAACATCATCACAGTGTCATCACAGCACCATCACTGCATAATAAATGCATAATCACAGCATCATTACTGCATCATCACAGCATGATCACTGCATCATCACAGCATCATTACTGCCTCATCACAGCATCTTCACAACATCTTCACAATATTGTCACAACATCATCACAGCGTAATCACTGCATCACTGCATTATCACAGCGTCATCACAGAGTCATCGCAGCGTCATCACTGCATCATCACAACGTCATTACAAAATCATCACTGCGTAATCACAGCATCATCATAGCATCATCAATGCATCATAGTAGCATCATCACAGCATCATGACTGCTTCATCACTGCGTCATCACAGCATCATCTCAACATCGTCACACCATCATCACTGCATCATCACTGCATCATCACAGCGTCATCACTGCATCATCCCTGCATCATCACTGTATCATCCCTGCATCATCACAGCATCATCATAGCATCATCACTGCATCTTCACTGCATCATCACAGCATCATCACTGCATCACCACAGCATTATCACAGCATCATCTGAGCATCATCTGAGCATCATTACTGCTTTCTCACTGCATCATCACAGCGTCATCATTGCATCGTTACAGCATCATCACATAATCATCACATCATCATCACAGCATCATAACTGCGTCTTCACAGCGTCATCTCTGCATCATCAGAGCTTCATCAAAGCATCATCACATCATCATCACAGCATCATTATAGCATCATAACTGCATCATCACTGCATCATCTCAGCATAATCACAGCATCATTACTGCCTACTCACTGCATCATCACAGCGTCATCACAGCATCATCACAGCATCATCACTGCATCATCACTGCATAGTCACAGCATCATCACTGCATAGTCACAGCATCATCACACCATTTTCACAGTATCATCACAACATCATCACTGCATCTTCACAACATCATCACTGCATCATCACAGCATCATTAGAGCGTCATCACACCATCATCATAGCATACTCACTGCATCATCACAGCACCATTACAGCATCATCACAGCATCATCACTGCATAATCTTTGCATCATCACTGCATCATCACAGCGTCATCACAGCATAATTACAGCATCATCACAGCATCATTACAGCATCATTACCGCATCATCACAGCATGATCACTGTATCACAGCATCATTATTGCCTCATCACTGCATCATCACAGCATGATCTGAGCATCATCAGAGAATCATTACTGCATAATCACTGCACCATCACACCATCATCACAGCGTCATCAATGCATCATCTCTGCACCATCCGAGCATCATCACAGCATCATCACATCAACTACACAACATCATCAGAGTGTCATCACAGCATCATCACTGCATAATTACTGCATCATCACAGCATCATTACAGCATCATCACAGAATCATCACTGCATCATCACAGCATCATCACTGCATAGTCACAGCATCATCACACCGTCATCACAGCATCATCACAGCATCATCACAGCATGATCACTGCATCATCACAGCATCATCACAGCATCATCACAGCATGATCAAGGCATCATCACTGCATCATCACAGCATCATCACATCATCTACACTACATCATCACAGTCTCACCACAGCATCATCACTGCATAATCACTGCATCATCACAGCATCATCACGTCATCTGTACAGCATCATTACACCATCATCACAGCGTCATCACAGCATAATTACAGCATCATCACAGCATCATTACAGCATCATGACAGCATCATCACTGCATCATCACATCATCATCACTGCATAGTCACAGCATCATCACTGCATAGTCACAGCATCATCACAACATCATTACTGGTTACTCACTGCATCATCACAGCCTCATTACAGTATCATCAGAACGTCATCACAGCATCATCACATCAACTACAAAACATCATCACAGTGTCATCACAGCACCATCACTGCATAATAAATGCATAATCACAGCATCATCACAGCATCATCACAGCATGATCACTGCATCATCACAGCATCATTACTGCCTCATCACAGCATCTTCACAACATCTTCACAATATTGTCACAACATCATCACAGCGTAATCACTGCATCACTGCATTATCACAGCGTCATCACAGAGTCATCGCAGCGTCATCACTGCATCATCACAACGTCATTACAAAATCATCACTGCGTAATCACAGCATCATCATAGCATCATCAATGCATCATAGTAGCATCATCACAGCATCATGACTGCTTCATCACTGCGTCATCACAGCATCATCTCAACATCGTCACACCATCATCACTGCATCATCACAGCGTCATCACTGTATCATCCCTGCATCATCACAGCATCATCATAGCATTATCACTGCATCTTCACTGCATCATCACAGCATCATCACTGCATCACCACAGCATGATTAGAGCGTCATCACACCATCATCATAGCATACTCACTGCATCATCACAGCATCATTACAGCATCATCACTGCATAATCATTGCATCATCACACCATCATCACTGCATCATCACAGCATAATTACAGCATCATCACAGCATCATTACAGCATCATGACAGCAGCATCACTGCATCATCACATCATCATCACTGCATAGTCACAGCATCATCACTGCATAGTCACAGCATCATCACAGCACTTTAACAGCATCATCACAACATCATTACTGGTTACTCACTGCATCATCACAGCCTCATTACAGTATCATCAGAAGGTCATCACAGCATCATCACATCAACTACAAAACATCATCACAGTGTCATCACAGCACCATCACTGCATAATAAATGCATAATCA
Source organism: Somateria mollissima (assembly GCA_951411735.1). Lineage (NCBI taxonomy): Eukaryota > Metazoa > Chordata > Aves > Anseriformes > Anatidae > Somateria > Somateria mollissima. The sequence continues at coordinate 504,710 of CATOCB010000307.1, forward strand.
CAGCATCATTACTGCATCATCACAGCATGATCACTGCATCATCACAGCATCATTACTGCCTCATCACTGCATCATCACAGCATCTTCACAACATCTTCACAATATTGTCACAACATCATCACAGCGTAATCACTGCATCACTGCATTATCACAGCGTCATCACAGAGTCATCGCAGCGTCATCACTGCATCATCACAACGTCATTACAAAATCATCACTGCGTAATCACAGCATCATCATAGCATCATCAATGCATCATAGTAGCATCATCACAGCATCATGACTGCTTCATCACTGCGTCATCACTGCATCATCACAGCATCATCTCAACATCGTCACACCATCATCACTGCATCATCACTGCATCATCACAGCGTCATCACTGCATCATCCCTGCATCATCAAAGCATCATCACAGCATCATCACAGCATCATCGTAGCATCATCACTGCATCTTCACTGCATCATCACATAATCATCATGTCATCTATACAACATCATCACAGCATCATCACTGCATCATAACAGCATCATTGTTGCATCATCACAGCATCATCACAGGATCATCACTGCATCATTACATCATGATCAAGGCATCATCACTGCATCATCACAGCATGATCACTGTATCACAGCATAATTATTGCCTCATCACTGCATCATCACAGCATGATCTGAGCATCATCAGAGAATCATTACTGCATAATCACTGCATCATCAAACCATCATCACAGCGTCATCAATGCATCATCTCTGCACCATCCGAGCATCATCACAGCATCATCACATCAACTACACAACATCATCAGAGTGTCATCACAGCATCATCACTGCATAATTACTGCATCATCATAGCATCATTACAGCATCATCACAGAATCATCACTGCATCATCACAGCATCATCACTGCATAGTCACAGCATCATCACACCATCATCACTGCATCATCACAGCATCATCACAGCATGATCAAGGCATCATCACTGCATCATCACAGCATCATCACATCATCTACACTACATCATCACAGTCTCACCACAGCATCATCACTGCATAATCACTGCATCATCACATAATCATCACGTCATCTATACAACATCATCACACCATCATCACTGCGTCATCACAGCATAATTACAGCATCATCACAGCATCATTACAGCATCATGACAGCATCATCACTGCATCATCACATCATCATCACTGCATAGTCACAGCATCATCACAGCATTTTCACAGCATCATCACAACATCATTACTGGTTACTCACTGCATCATCACAGCCTCATTACAGTATCATCAGAACGTCATCACAGCATCATCACATCAACTACAAAACATCATCACAGTGTCATCACAGCACCATCACTGCATAATAAATGCATAATCACAGCATCATTACTGCATCATCACAGCATGATCACTGCATCATCACAGCATCATTACTGCCTCATCACTGCATCATCACAGCATCTTCACAACATCTTCACAATATTGTCACAACATCATCACAGCGTAATCACTGCATCACTGCATTATCACAGCGTCATCACAGAGTCATCGCAGCGTCATCACTGCATCATCACAACGTCATTACAAAATCATCACTGCGTAATCACAGCATCATCATAGCATCATCAATGCATCATAGTAGCATCATCACAGCATCATGACTGCTTCATCACTGCGTCATCACTGCATCATCACAGCATCATCTCAACATCGTCACACCATCATCACTGCATCATCACTGCATCATCACAGCGTCATCACTGCATCATCCCTGCATCATCAAAGCATCATCAGAGCATCATCACAGCATCATCATAGCATCATCACTGCATCTTCACTGCATCATCACAGCATCATCACTGCATCACCACAGCATGATTAGAGCGTCATCACACCATCATCATAGCATACTCACTGCATCATCACAGCATCATTACAGCATCATCACTGCATAATCATTGCATCATTACACCATCATCACTGCATCATCACAGCGTCATCACAGCATAATTACAGCATCATCACTGCATCATTACAGCATCATGACAGCATCATCACAGCATCATCACAGGATCATCACTGCATCATTACATCATGATCAAGGCATCATCACTGCATCATCACAGCATGATCACTGTATCACAGCATAATTATTGCCTCATCACTGCATCATCACAGCATGATCTGAGCATCATCAGAGAATCATTACTGCATAATCACTGCATCATCAAACCATCATCACAGCGTCATCAATGCATCATCTCTGCACCATCCGAGCATCATCACAGCATCATCACATCAACTACACAACATCATCAGAGTGTCATCACAGCATCATCACTGCATAATTACTGCATCATCATAGCATCATTACAGCATCATCACAGAATCATCACTGCATCATCACAGCATCATCACTGCATAGTCACAGCATCATCACACCATCATCACTGCATCATCACAGCATCATCACAGCATGATCAAGGCATCATCACTGCATCATCACAGCATCATCACATCATCTACACTACATCATCACAGTCTCACCACAGCATCATCACTGCATAATCGCTGCATCATCACATAATCATCACGTCATCTATACAACATCATCACACCATCATCACTGCGTCATCACAGCATAATTACAGCATCATCACAGCATCATTACAGCATCATGACAGCATCATCACTGCATCATCACATCATCATCACTGCATAGTCACAGCATCATCACAGCATTTTCACAGCATCATCACAACATCATTACTGGTTACTCACTGCATCATCACAGCCTCATTACAGTATCATCAGAACGTCATCACAGCATCATCACATCAACTACAAAACATCATCACAGTGTCATCACAGCACCATCACTGCATAATAAATGCATAATCACAGCATCATTACTGCATCATCACAGCATGATCACTGCATCATCACAGCATCATTACTGCCTCATCACTGCATCATCACAGCATCTTCACAACATCTTCACAATATTGTCACAACATCATCACAGCGTAATCACTGCATCACTGCATTATCACAGCGTCATCACAGAGTCATCGCAGCGTCATCACTGCATCATCACAACGTCATTACAAAATCATCACTGCGTAATCACAGCATCATCATAGCATCATCAATGCATCATAGTAGCATCATCACAGCATCATGACTGCTTCATCACTGCGTCATCACTGCATCATCACAGCATCATCTCAACATCGTCACACCATCATCACTGCATCACCACAGCATCATTAGAGCGTCATCACACCATCATCATAGCATACTCAGTGCATCATCACAACATCATCACAGCATCATCACTGCATAATCATTGCATCAGCACACCATCATCACTGCATCATCACAGCGTCATCATAGCATAATTACAGCATCATCACAGCATCATGACAGCATCATCACTGCATCATCACAGCATCATCACTGCATAGTCACAGCATCATCACTGCATAGTCACAGCATCATCACACCATTTTCACAGTATCATCACAACATCATCACTGCATCTTCACAACATCATCACTGCATCATCACAGCATCATTAGAGCGTCATCACACCATCATCATAGCATACTCACTGCATCATCACAGCACCATTACAGCATCATCACAGCATCATCACTGCATAATCATTGCATCATCACTGCATCATCACAGCGTCATCACAGCATAATTACAGCATCATCACAGCATCATTACAGCATCATTACCGCATCATCACAGCATGATCACTGTATCACAGCATCATTATTGCCTCATCACTGCATCATCACAGCATGATCTGAGCATCATCAGAGAATCATTACTGCATAATCACTGCACCATCACACCATCATCACAGCGTCATCAATGCATCATCTCTGCATCATCCGAGCATCATCACAGCATCATCACATCAACTACACAACATCATCAGAGTGTCATCACAGCATCATCACTGCATAATTACTGCATCATCACAGCATCATTACAGCATCATCACAGAATCATCACTGCATCATCACAGCATCATCACTGCATAGTCACAGCATCATCACACCGTCATCACAGCATCATCACAGCATGATCACTGCATCATCACAGCATCATCACAGCATCATCACAGCATGATCAAGGCATCATCACTGCATCATCACAGCATCATCACATCATCTACACTACATCATCACAGTCTCACCACAGCATCATCACTGCATAATCACTGCATAATCACATAATCATCACGTCATCTATACAACATCATCACAGCGTCATCACTGCATCATAACAGCATCATCACAGCATCATCACAGGATCATCACTGCATCATCACTGCATCATTACATCATGATCAAGCCATCATCACAACATCATCACATCATCTACACAATATCATCACAGTGTCATCACAGCATCATCTGAGCATCCTCACAGCATCATCACAGAATCTTCTCTGCATCATCACAGCATCATCTGAGCATCATCACAGCATCATTACTGCTTACTCACTGCATCATCACAGCATCATCACATCAACTATACATTATCATCACAGCGTCATCACAGCATCATAACTGCATCATCACTGCATCATCTCAGCATAATCACAGCATCATTACTGCTTACTTACTCCATCATCACAGCGTCATAAAAACATAATCACAGCATCATCACTGAATAATCACATCATCATCACTGCATCATCACAGCATCATCACTTCATAATCACTGAATCATCACAGTATCATCACACCATAATCACACCATCATCACAGCATCATCTGAGCATTATCACAGCATCATCACTGCATCATCACTGCCTCATCAATGCATCATCACAACATCATCACATCATCATAACAACATCATCACACCGTCATCACTGCATCATCACAGCATCATTTCAGAATCATCACAGCATCATTTCAGAATCATAACAGCATCATCACAGCATCATCACAGCGTCATCACAGCATCATCACTGCATCATCACAGCATCATCACTGCATAGTCACAGCATTATCACTGCATAGTCACAGCATCATCACAGCGTCATCACAGTATCATCACAGCATCATGACAGCATCATCACTGCATCATCACACCATCATCACTGCATAGTCACAGCATTATCACTGCATAGTCACAGCATCATCACAGCGTAATCACAGTATCATCACAGCATCATCACAGCATCATCACTGCATCATCACTGCCTCATCAATGAATCATCACATCATCATAACAACATCATCACACCGTCATCACTGCATCATCACAGCATCATTTCAGAATCATCACAGCATCATTTCAGAATCATAACAGCATCATCAGAGCATCATCACAGCATCATCTCAGCATCATCACAGCGTCATCACAGCATCATCACTGCATCATCACAGCATCATCACAGCATCATCACAAAATCATCACTGCGTCATCACATCATCATCACAGCATCATCACTGCATCATGACACCATCATCACATCAACTACACAACATCATCACAGTGTCATCACAGCATCATCACTGCATCATCTGAGCATCACCACAACATCATTACTGCATCATCACTGTATCATCGCTGCATCATCACTGTGTCATCACAGCATAATCACAACATCATCACTGCATCATCACTGCATCATAACTGCGACATCACACCATCATCACAGCATCATTACTGCTTCATCACTGCATCATCACACCATCATTACTGCATCTTCACAACATTATCACAACATCATCAAAGTATCATCACTGCATCACTGCATCATCACAGCGTCATCGCAGCGTCATCACTGCATCAACACAGCGTCATTACAAAATCATCACTGCGTCGTCACAGCATCATCAGAGCATAATCACTTCATCATCGTAGCATCATAACAGCATCATGAATGTTTCATCACTGCATCATCAAAGTATCACCACAGCATAATCACTGCATCATCACAGCGTCATCACTGCATAATCACAGCATCATCACACCATCATCACTGCATCATCACATCATCACCACTGCATTGTCACTGCATCGTCACTGCATTGTCACTGCATCATCTGAGCATCACCACAGCATCATTATTGCATCATCACTGCATCATCACACCATCATCACTGCATCACCACAGCATCATTATTACATCATCACTGTATCATCACAGCATCATTACTGCATCTTCACAACATTATCACAACATCATCACAGTATCATCACTGCATCACTGCATCAACACAGCGTCATCACAGAGTCATCGCAGCGTCATCACTGCATCATCACAACGTCATTGAAAAATAATTACTGCGTCATCACAGCATCATCAGAGCATCATCACTGCATCATCGTGGCATCATCACAGCTTCATGACTGCTTCATCACTGCATCATCACAGCATCATAACAGCAGGACCACTGCATCATCACAGCATGATCACAGCATCATCGCACCATCATCACAGCATCATCATATCATTTACACAACATCATCACAGTGTCATCACAGCATCATCACGGCATAATTACTGCATCATCACAGCATCATTACAGCATCATCACAGAATCATCACAGCATCATCACTGCATAGTCACAGCATCATCACATCGTCATCACAGCATCATCACAGCATCATCACAGCATGATCACTGCATCATCACAGCATCATCACAGTGTCACCACAGCATCATCACTGCATAATCACTGCATCATCACATAATCATCATGTCATCTATACAACATCATCACAGCATCATCACTGCATCATAACAGCATCATCGTTGCATCATCACAGCATCATCACAGGATCATCACTGCATCATTACATCATGATCAAGGCATCATCACTGCATCATCACAGCATCATCACAGGATCATCACTGCATCATTACATCATGATCAAGGCATCATCACTGCATCATCACAGCATCATTACTGCTTACTCACTGCATCATCACAGCATCATCACATCAACTATACGTTGTCATCACAGTGTCATCACAGCAATATCACTGCAAAATCACAGCATCATCTGAGCATCATCACTGCGTCATCAGAACATCATCACAGCATCATCACACCATCATCACAGCATCATCACAGTGCCATCACACCATCATCACAGCATCACCACAGCATCATCACAGCATCATCTGAGCATCATCACAGCATCATTACTGCTTTCTCCCTGCATCATCACAGCGTCATCATTGCATCATTACAGCATCATCACTGCATCATCAAATAATCATCACATCATCATCACAGCATCATCACAGCATCATAACTGCGTCTTCACAGTCATCTCTGCATCATCAGAGCATCATCACATCATCATCACAGCATCATCATAGCATCATCACTGCATCTTCACTGCATCATCACAGCATCATCACTGCATCACCACAGCATCATTAGAGCGTCATCACTGCATAATCATTGCATCATCACACCATCATCACTGCATCATCACAGCGTCATCACAGCATAATTACAGCATCATCACAGCATCATTACAGCATCATCACTGCATAGTCACAGCATCATCACTGCATAGTCACAGCATCATCACAGCATTTTCACAGCATCATCACAACATCATTACTGGTTACTCACTGCATCATCACAGCCTCATTACAGTATCATCAGAACGTCATCACAGCATCATCACATCAACTACAAAACATCATCACAGTGTCATCACAGCACCATCACTGCATAATAAATGCATAATCACAGCATGATCACTGCATCATCACAGCATCATTACTGCCTCATCACTGCATCATCACAGCATCTTCACAACATCTTCACAATATTGTCACAACATCATCACAGCGTAATCACTGCATCACTGCATTATCACAGCGTCATCACAGAGTCATCGCAGCGTCATCACTGCATCATCACAACGTCATTACAAAATCATCACTGCGTAATCACAGCATCATCATAGCATCATCAATGCATCATAGTAGCATCATCACAGCATCATGACTGCTTCATCACTGCGTCATCACTGCATCATCACAGCATCATCTCAACATCGTCACACCATCATCACTGCATCATCACTGCATCATCACAGCGTCATCACTGCATCATCCCTGCATCATCAAAGCATCATCACAGCATCATCACAGCATCATCGTAGCATCATCACTGCATCTTCACTGCATCATCACATAATCATCATGTCATCTATACAACATCATCACAGCATCATCACTGCATCATAACAGCATCATCGTTGCATCATCACAGCATCATCACAGGATCATCACTGCATCATTACATCATGATCAAGGCATCATCACTGCATCATCACAGCATCATCACAGTGTCATCACAGCATCATCTGAGCATCATCACAGCATCATTACTGCTTACTCACTGCATCATCACAGCATCATCACATCAACTATACGTTATCATCACAGTGTCATCACAGCATCATCTGAGCATCATCACTGCGTCATCAGAACATCATCACAGCATCATCACACCATCATCACAGCATCATCACAGTGCCATCACACCATCATCACAGCATCACCACAGCATCATCACAGCATCATCTGAGCATCATCACAGCATCATTACTGCTTTCTCCCTGCATCATCACAGCGTCATCATTGCATCATTACAGCATCATCACTGCATCATCAAATAATCATCACATCATCATCACAGCATCATCACAGCATCATAACTGCGTCTTCACAGAGTCATCTCTGCATCATCAGAGCATCATCACATCATCATCACAGCATCATCATAGCATCATCACTGCATCTTCACTGCATCATCAAGCATCATCACTGCATCACCACAGCATCATTAGAGCGTCATCACACCATCATCATAGCATACTCACTGCATCATCACAGCATCATTACAGCATCATCACTGCATAATCATTGCATCATCACACCATCATCACTGCATCATCACAGCGTCATCACAGCATAATTAGAGCATCATCACAGCATCATTACAGCATCATGACAGCATCATCACTGCATCATCACATCATCATCACTGCATAGTCACAGCATCATCACTGCATAGTCACAGCATCATCACAGCATTTTCACAGCATCATCACAACATCATTACTGGTTACTCACTGCATCATCACAGCCTCATTACAGTATCATCAGAACGTCATCACAGCATCATCACATCAACTACAAAACATCATCACAGTGTCATCACAGCACCATCACTGCATAATAAATGCATAATCACAGCATCATTACTGCATCATCACAGCATCATTACTGCCTCATCACTGCATCATCACAGCATCTTCACAACATCTTCACAATATTGTCAAAACATCATCACAGCGTAATCACTGCATCACTGCATTATCACAGCGTCATCTCAGAGTCATCGCAGCGTCATCACTGCATCATCACAACGTCATTACAAAATCATCACTGCGTAATCACAGCATCATCATAGCATCATCAATGCATCATAGTAGCATCATCACAGCATCATGACTGCTTCATCACTGCGTCATCACTGCATCATCTCTGCATCATCAAAGCATCATCACAGCATCATCACTGCATCATCACTGCATCATCACAGCATCATCACTGCATCATCACTGCATCATCACAGCATCATCAGAGCGTCTTCACAGCATCATCACAGCATCATCACAGCATCATCACAGTGTCATAAGAGCATCATCCCTGCACCATCACTACATCATCACAACATCATCATACCACGATCACAGCATCATCAATGCATCATCACTGTGTCATAACAGCATCATCACTGCATCATCACTGTGTCATAACAGCATCATCACTGCATCATCACAGCATCATCACAGCATCATCACAGCATCATCACTGCATCATCACAGCATCATCACTGCATCATCACAGCATCATCACACCATCATTACTGCATCATCACTGCATCATCAGAGCGTCTTCAGAGCATCATCACAGCATCATCACAGTGTCATAATAGCATCATCACTGCATCATCCCTGCACATCACTGCTTCATCACAGCCTTATATCAGCATCATCACAGCATCATCACTGCATCATCACAGCATCATCACTGCATCATCACACCATCATCACAGCATCATCACGGCATCATCAATGCATCATCAATGCATCATCACTGCATCATCACTGCATCATCACAGTATCATCACAGCATCATCACTGCATCATCACAGCATCATCACACCATCATCAAACCATCATCACTACACCATCACAGCATCATCACAGCATCATCGCAGCATCATCACTGCATCATCACTGCATCATCACTGCATCATCACAGCATCATCACTGCATCATCACAGCATCATCACAGGATCATCACTGCATCATTACATCATGATCAAGGCATCATCACTGCATCATCACAGCATCATTACTGCTTTCTCCCTGCATCATCACAGCGTCATCATTGCATCATTACAGCATCATCACTTCATCATCAAATAATCATCACATCATCATCACAGCATCATCACAGCATCATAACTGCGTCTTCACAGAGTCATCTCTGCATCATCAGAGCATCATCACATCATCATCACAGCATCATCACAGCATCATCACTGCATCTTCACTGCATCATCAAGCATCATCACTGCATCACCACAGCATCATTAGAGCGTCATCACACCATCATCATAGCATACTCACTGCATCATCACAGCATCATTACAGCATCATCACTGCATAATCATTGCATCATCACACCATCATCACTGCATCATCACAGCGTCATCACAGCATAATTAGAGCATCATCACAGCATCATTACAGCATCATGACAGCATCATCACTGCATCATCACATCATCATCACTGCATAGTCACAGCATCATCACTGCATAGTCACAGCATCATCACAGCATTTTCACAGCATCATCACAACATCATTACTGGTTACTCACTGCATCATCACAGCCTCATTACAGTATCATCAGAACGTCATCACAGCATCATCACATCAACTACAAAACATCATCACAGTGTCATCACAGCACCATCACTGCATAATAAATGCATAATCACAGCATCATTACTGCATCATCACAGCATCATTACTGCCTCATCACTGCATCATCACAGCATCTTCACAACATCTTCACAATATTGTCAAAACATCATCACAGCGTAATCACTGCATCACTGCATTATCACAGCGTCATCTCAGAGTCATCGCAGCGTCATCACTGCATCATCACAACGTCATTACAAAATCATCACTGCGTAATCACAGAATCATCATAGCATCATCAATGCATCATAGTAACATCATCACAGCATCATGACTGCTTCATCACTGCGTCATCACTGCATCATCTCTGCATCATCAAAGCATCGTCACAGCATCATCACTGCATCATCACTGCATCATCACTGCATCATCACTGCATCATCACTGCATCATCACAGCATCATCAGAGCGTCTTCACAGCATCATCACAGCATCATCACAGCATCATCACAGTGTCATAAGAGCATCATCCCTGCACCATCACTACATCATCACAACATCATCATACCACGATCACAGCATCATCAATGCATCATCACTGTGTCATAACAGCATCATCACTGCATCATCACTGTGTCATAACAGCATCATCACTGCATCATCACAGCATCATCACAGCATCATCACAGCATCATCACTGCATCATCACAGCATCATCACTGCATCATCACAGCATCATCACACCATCATTACTGCATCATCACTGCATCATCAGAGCGTCTTCAGAGCATCATCACAGCATCATCACAGTGTCATAATAGCATCATCACTGCATCATCCCTGCAAATCACTGCTTCATCACAGCCTTATATCAGCATCATCACAGCATCATCACTGCATCATCACAGCATCATCACTGCATCATCACACCATCATCACAGCATCATCACGGCATCATCAATGCATCATCACTGCATCATCACTGCATCATCACTGCATCATCACAGTATCATCACAGCATCATCACTGCATCATCACAGCATCATCACAGCATCATCAAACCATCATCACTACACCATCACAGCATCATCACAGCATCATCGCAGCATCATCACTGCATCATCACTGCATCATCACTGCATCATCACAGCATCATCACTGCATCATCACAGCATCATCACAGGATCATCACTGCATCATTACATCATGATCAAGGCATCATCACTGCATCATCACAGCATCATTACTGCTTACTCACTGCATCATCACAGCATCATCACATCAACTATACGTTGTCATCAAAGTGTCATCACAGCAATATCACTGCAAAATCACAGCATCATCTGAGCATCATCACTGCGTCATCAGAACATCATCACAGCATCATCACAGCATCATCACAGCATCATCACAGTGCCATCACACCATCATCACAGCATCACCACAGCATCATCACAGCATCATCTGAGCATCATCACAGCATCATTACTGCTTTCTCACTGCATCATCACAGCGTCATCATTGCATCATTACAGCATCATCACTGCATCATCAAATAATCATCACATCATCATCACAGCATCATCACAGCATCATAACTGCGTCTTCACAGAGTCATCTCTGCATCATCAGAGCATCATCACATCATCATCACAGCATCATCATAGCATCATCACTGCATCTTCACTGCATCATCACAGCATCATCACTGCATCACCACAGCATCATTAGAGCGTCATCACTGCATAATCATTGCATCATCACACCATCATCACTGCATCATCACAGCGTCATCACAGCATAATTACAGCATCATCACAGCATCATTACAGCATCATGACAGCATCATCACTGCATCATCACATCATCATCACTGCATAGTCACAGCATCATCACTGCATAGTCACAGCATCATCACAGCATTTTCACAGCATCATCACAACATCATTACTGGTTACTCACTGCATCATCACAGCCTCATTACAGTATCATCAGAACGTCATCACAGCATCATCACATCAACTACAAAACATCATCACAGTGTCATCACAGCACCATCACTGCATAATAAATGCATAATCACAGCATGATCACTGCATCATCACAGCATCATTACTGCCTCATCACTGCATCATCACAGCATCTTCACAACATCTTCACAATATTGTCACAACATCATCACAGCGTAATCACTGCATCACTGCATTATCACAGCGTCATCACAGAGTCATCGCAGCGTCATCACTGCATCATCACAACGTCATTACAAAATCATCACTGCGTAATCACAGCATCATCATAGCATCATCAATGCATCATAGTAGCATCATCACAGCATCATGACTGCTTCATCACTGCGTCATCACTGCATCATCACAGCATCATCTCAACATCGTCACACCATCATCACTGCATCATCACTGCATCATCACAGCGTCATCACTGCATCATCCCTGCATCATCAAAGCATCATCACAGCATCATCACAGCATCATCGTAGCATCATCACTGCATCTTCACTGCATCATCACATAATCATCATGTCATCTATACAACATCATCACAGCATCATCACTGCATCATAACAGCATCATCGTTGCATCATCACAGCATCATCACAGGATCATCACTGCATCATTACATCATGATCAAGGCATCATCACTGCATCATCACAGCATCATCACAGTGTCATCACAGCATCATCTGAGCATCATCACAGCATCATTACTGCTTACTCACTGCATCATCACAGCATCATCACATCAACTATACGTTATCATCACAGTGTCATCACAGCATCATCACTGCAAAATCACAGCATCATCTGAGCATCATCACTGCGTCATCAGAACATCATCACAGCATCATCACACCATCATCACAGCATCATCACAGTGCCATCACACCATCATCACAGCATCACCACAGCATCATCACAGCATCATCTGAGCATCATCACAGCATCATTACTGCTTTCTCCCTGCATCATCACAGCGTCATCATTGCATCATTACAGCATCATCACTGCATCATCAAATAATCATCACATCATCATCACAGCATCATCACAGCATCATAACTGCGTCTTCACAGAGTCATCTCTGCATCATCAGAGCATCATCACATCATCATCACAGCATCATCACAGCATCATCACTGCATCTTCACTACATCATCAAGCATCATCACTGCATCACCACAGCATCATTAGAGCGTCATCACACCATCATCATAGCATACTCACTGCATCATCACAGCATCATTACAGCATCATCACTGCATAATCATTGCATCATCACACCATCATCACTGCATCATCACAGCGTCATCACAGCATAATTAGAGCATCATCACAGCATCATTACAGCATCATGACAGCATCATCACTGCATAGTCACAGCATCATCACAGCATTTTCACAGCATCATCACAACATCATTACTGGTTACTCACTGCATCATCACAGCCTCATTACAGTATCATCAGAACGTCATCACAGCATCATCACATCAACTACAAAACATCATCACAGTGTCATCACAGCACCATCACTGCATAATAAATGCATAATCACAGCATCATTACTGCATCATCACAGCATCATTACTGCCTCATCACTGCATCATCACAGCATCTTCACAACATCTTCACAATATTGTCAAAACATCATCACAGCGTAATCACTGCATCACTGCATTATCAAAGCTTCATCTCAGAGTCATCGCAGCGTCATCACTGCATCATCACAACGTCATTACAAAATCATCACTGCGTAATCACAGCATCATCATAGCATCATCAATGCATCATAGTAGCATCATCACAGCATCATGACTGCTTCATCACTGCGTCATCACTGCATCATCTCTGCATCATCAAAGCATCATCACAGCATCATCACTGCATCATCACTGCATCATCACAGCATCATCACTGCATCATCACTGCATCATCACAGCATCATCAGAGCGTCTTCACAGCATCATCACAGCATCATCACAGCATCATCACAGTGTCATAAGAGCATCATCCCTGCACCATCACTACATCATCACAACATCATCATACCACGATCACAGCATCATCAATGCATCATCACTGTGTCATAACAGCATCATCACTGCATCATCACTGTGTCATAACAGCATCATCACTGCATCATCACAGCATCATCACAGCATCATCACTGCATCATCACAGCATCATCACTGCATCATCACAGCATCATCACACCATCATTACTGCATCATCACTGCATCATCAGAGCGTCTTCAGAGCATCATCACAGCATCATCACAGTGTCATAATAGCATCATCACTGCATCATCCCTGCACATCACTGCTTCATCACAACCTTATATCAGCATCATCACAGCATTATCACTGCATCATCACAGCATCCTCACTGCATCATCACACCATCATCACAGCATCATCACGGCATCATCAATGCATCATCACTGCATCATCACTGCATCATCACTGCATCATCACAGTATCATCACAGCATCATCACTGCATCATCACAGCATCATCACACCATCATCAAACCATCATCACTACACCATCACAGCATCATCACAGCATCATCGCAGCATCATCACTGCATCATCACTGCATCATCACTGCATCATCACAGCATCATCACTGCATCATCACTGCATCATCACAGCATCATCAGAGCGTCTTCACAGCATCATCACAGCATCATCACAGCATCATCACAGTGTCATAAGAGCATTATCCCTGCACCATCACTACATCATCTCAACATCATCATACCACGATCACTGCATCATCAATGCATCATCACTGCATCATGAGATAATCATCACAGCGTCATCACGGTATCATCACATCATCATCACTGCGTCATCACAGCATTATCAGAGCGTCTTCACAGAATCATCACACCATCATCACTGCATCGTCACAGCATCATCAGAGCGTCTTCACAGCATCATCACTGCATAATCACTGCATCATCAGAGCATCATCACACCATCAACACAGCGTCATCACAGAATCATCACTGCATCATCACAGTGTCATCACTGCATCATTACAAAATCATCACAAAATCACCACAGTGTAATCACAGAATCATCACTACATAATCAGTGCTTCATCACAGCATTATATCAGCATCATCACAGCATCATCACTGCATCATCACAGCATCATCACTGCATCATCACAGCATCATCACCGCATCATCACTGCATCATCACTGCATCATCACTGCATCATCACTGCATCATCACTGTGTCATAACAGCATCATCACTACATCATCACAGCATCGTCACTGCATCATCACTGCATCATCACAGCATCATCACTGCATAATCACTGCATCATCATAGCATCATCACTGCATCATCACACCATCATCACTGCATCATCACAGCATCATCACAGCATCATCTCAGCATCATCACAGCGTCATTACAGCATCATCACTGCATCATCACAGCATCATCACAGCATCATCACAAAATCATCACTGCGTCATCACATCATCATCACAGCATCATCACTGCATCATGACACCATCATCACATCAACTACACAACATCATCACAGTGTCATCACAGCATCATCACTGCATCATCTGAGCATCACCACAACATCATTACTGCATCATCACTGCATCATCGCTGCATCATCACTGCATAGTCACAGCATCATTACACCGTCATCACAGCATCATCACAGCATGATCACTGCATCATCACAGCATCATCACAGCATGATCAAGGCATCATCACTGCATCATCACAGCATCATCACATCATCTACACTACATCATCACAGTCTCACCACAGCATCATCACTGCATAATCACTGCATCATCACATAATCATCACGTCATCTATACAACATCATCACAGCATCATCACAGCATCATCACAGCATCATCACAGCATCATCACAGCATCATCACAGGATCATCACTGCATCATCACTGCATCATTACATCATGATCAAGCCATCATCACAGCATCATCACATCATCTACACAATATCATCACAGTGTCATCACAGCATCATCACTGCATCACCACAGCATCATTAGAGCGTCATCACTGCATAATCATTGCATCATCACACCATCATCACTGCATCATCACAGCGTCATCACAGCATAATTACAGCATCATCACAGCATCATTACAGCATCATGACAGCATCATCACTGCATCATCACATCATCATCACTGCATAGTCACAGCATCATCACTGCATAGTCACAGCATCATCACAGCATTTTCACAGCATCATCACAACATCATTACTGGTTACTCACTGCATCATCACAGCCTCATTACAGTATCATCAGAACGTCATCACAGCATCATCACATCAACTACAAAACATCATCACAGTGTCATCACAGCACCATCACTGCATAATAAATGCATAATCACAGCATCATTACTGCATCATCACAGCATGATCACTGCATCATCACAGCATCATTACTGCCTCATCACTGCATCATCACAGCATCTTCACAACATCTTCACAATATTGTCACAACATCATCACAGCGTAATCACTGCATCACTGCATTATCACAGCGTCATCACAGAGTCATCGCAGCGTCATCACTGCATCATCACAACGTCATTACAAAATCATCACTGCGTAATCACAGCATCATCATAGCATCATCAATAGATCATAGTAGCATCATCACAGCATCATGACTGCTTCATCACTGCGTCATCACTGCATCATCACAGCATCATCTCAACATCGTCACACCATCATCACTGCATCATCACTGCATCATCACAGCGTCATCACTGCATCATCCCTGCATCATCAAAGCATCATCACAGCATCATCACAGCATCATCGTAGCATCATCACTGCATCTTCACTGCATCATCACATAATCATCATGTCATCTATACAACATCATCACAGCATCATCACTGCATCATAACAGCATCATCGTTGCATCATCACAGCATCATCACAGGATCATCACTGCATCATTACATCATGATCAAGGCATCATCACTGCATCATCACAGCATCATCACAGTGTCATCACAGCATCATCTGAGCATCATCACAGCATCATTACTGCTTACTCACTGCATCATCACAGCATCATCACATCAACTATACGTTATCATCACAGTGTCATCACAGCATCATCACTGCAAAATCACAGCATCATCTGAGCATCATCACTGCGTCATCAGAACATCATCACAGCATCATCACACCATCATCACAGCATCATCACAGTGCCATCACACCATCATCACAGCATCACCACAGCATCATCACAGCATCATCTGAGCATCATCACAGCATCATTACTGCTTTCTCCCTGCATCATCACAGCGTCATCATTGCATCATTACAGCATCATCACTGCATCATCAAATAATCATCACATCATCATCACAGCATCATCACAGCATAATAACTGCGTCTTCACAGAGTCATCTCTGCATCATCAGAGCATCATCACAACATCATCACAGCATCATCACAGCATCATCACTGCATCTTCACTGCATCATCAAGCATCATCACTGCATCACCACAGCATCATTAGAGCGTCATCATACCATCATCATAGCATACTCACTGCATCATCACAGCATCATTACAGCATCATCACTGCATAATCATTGCATCATCACACCATCATCACTGCATCATCACAGCGTCATCACAGCATAATTAGAGCATCATCACAGCATCATTACAGCATCATGACAGCATCATCACTGCATCATCACATCATCATCACTGCATAGTCACAGCATCATCACTGCATAGTCACAGCATCATCACAGCATTTTCACAGCATCATCACAACATCATTACTGGTTACTCACTGCATCATCACAGCCTCATTACAGTATCATCAGAACGTCATCACAGCATCATCACATCAACTACAAAACATCATCACAGTGTCATCACAGCACCATCACTGCATAATAAATGCATAATCACAGCATCATTACTGCATCATCACAGCATCATTACTGCCTCATCACTGCATCATCACAGCATCTTCACAACATCTTCACAATATTGTCAAAACATCATCACAGCGTAATCACTGCATCACTGCATTATCAAAGCTTCATCTCAGAGTCATCGCAGCGTCATCACTGCATCATCACAACGTCATTACAAAATCATCACTGCGTAATCACAGCATCATCATAGCATCATCAATGCATCATAGTAGCATCATCACAGCATCATGACTGCTTCATCACTGCGTCATCACTGCATCATCTCTGCATCATCAAAGCATCATCACAGCATCATCACTGCATCATCACTGCATCATCACTGCATCATCACAGCATCATCACTGCATCATCACTGCATCATCACAGCATCATCAGAGCGTCTTCACAGCATCATCACAGCATCATCACAGCATCATCACAGTGTCATAAGAGCATCATCCCTGCACCATCACTACATCATCACAACATCATCATACCACGATCACAGCATCATCAATGCATCATCACTGTGTCATAACAGCATCATCACTGCATCATCACTGTGTCATAACAGCATCATCACTGCATCATCACAGCATCATCACAGCATCATCACAGCATCATCACTGCATCATCACAGCATCATCACTGCATCATCACAGCATCATCACACCATCATTACTGCATCATCACTGCATCATCAGAGTGTCTTCAGAGCATCATCACAGCATCATTACAGTGTCATAATAGCATCATCACTGCATCATCCCTGCACACCACTGCTTCATCACAACCTTATATCAGCATCATCACAGCATTATCACTGCATCATCACAGCATCATCACTGCATCATCACTGCATCATCACAGCATCATCACTGCATAATCACTGCATCATCATAGCATCATCACTGCATCATCACACCATCATCACTGCATCATCACAGCATCATCACAGCATCATCTCAGCATCATCACAGCGTCATTACAGCATCATCACTGCATCATCACAGCATCATCACAGCATCATCACAAAATCATCACTGCGTCATCACATCATCATCACAGCATCATCACTGCATCATGACACCATCATCACATCAACTACACAACATCATCACAGTGTCATCACAGCATCATCACTGCATCATCTGAGCATCACCAGAACATCATTACTGCATCATCACTGCATCATCGCTGCATCATCACTGCATAGTCACAGCATCATCACACCGTCATCACAGCATCATCACAGCATCATCACAGCATGATCACTGCATCATCACAGCATCATCACAGCATGATCAAGGCATCATCACTGCATCATCACAGCATCATCACATCATCTACACTACATCATCACAGTCTCACCACAGCATCATCACTGCATAATCACTGCATCATCACATAATCATCACGTCATCTATACAACATCATCACAGCATCATCACAGCATCATAACAGCATCATCACAGCATCATCACAGCATCATCACAGGATCATCACAGCATCATCACTGCATCATTACATCATGATCAAGCCATCATCACAGCATCATCACATCATCTACACAATATCATCACAGTGTCATCACAGCATCATCTGAGCATCCTCACAGCATCATCACAGAATCTTCTCTGCATCATCACAGCATCATCTGAGCATCATCACAGCATCATTACTGCCTACTCACTGCATCATCACAGCATCATCACAGCATCATAACTGCATCATCACTGCATCATCTCAGCATAATCACAGCATCATTACTGCTTACTTACTCCATCATCACAGCGTCATAACAACATAATCACAGCATCATCACTGAATAATCACATCATCATCACTGCATCATCACAGCATCATCACTTCATAATCACTGAATCATCACAGTATCATCACACCATAATCACACCATCATCACAGCATCATCTGAGCATCATCACAGCATCATTACTGCCTACTCACTGCATCATCACAGCGTCATCACAGCATCATCACAGCATCATCACTGCAGCATCACTGCCTCATCAATGAATCATCACAGAATCATCACATCATCATAACAACATCATCACACCGTCATCACTGCATCATCACAGCATCATTTCAGAATCATCACAGCATCATTTCAGAATCATAACAGTTTCATCACAGCATCATCACAGCATCATCTCAGCATCATCACAGCGTCATTACAGCATCATCACTGCATCATCACAGCATCATCACAGCATCATCACAAAGTCATCACTGCGTCATCACATCATCATCACAGCATCATCACTGCATCATGACACAATCATCACATCAACTACACAACATCATCACAGTGTCATCACAGCATCATCACTGCATCATCTGAGCATCACCACAACATCATTACTGCATCATCACTGCATCATCGCTGCATCATCACTGCATAGTCACAGCATCATCACACCGTCATCACAGCATCATCACAGCATCATCACAACATCATCACAGCATCATCACTGCATAATCATTGCATCATCACACCATCATCACTGCATCATCACAGCGTCATCATAGCATAATTACAGCATCATCATAGCATCATCAATGCATCATAGTAGCATCATCACAGCATCATGACTGCTTCATCACTGCGTCATCACTGCATCATCACAGCATCATCTCAACATCGTCACACCATCATCACTGCATCACCACAGCATCATTAGAGCGTCATCACACCATCATCATAGCATACTCAGTGCATCATCACAACATCATCACAGCATCATCACTGCATAATCACTGCATAATCATTGCATCATCACTGCATCATCACAGCGTCATCACAGCATAATTACAGCATCATCACAGCATCATTACAGCATCATTACCGCATCATCACAGCATGATCACTGTATCATAGCATCATTATTGCCTCATCACTGCATCATCACAGCATGATCTGAGCATCATCAGAGAATCATTACTGCATAATCACTGCATCATCACACCATCATCACAGCGTCATCAATGCATCATCTCTGCACCATCCGAGCATCATCACAACATCATCACATCAACTACACAACATCATCAGAGTGTCATCACAGCATCATCACTGCATAATTACTGCATCATCACAGCATCATTACAGCATCATCACAGAATCATCACTGCATCATCACAGCATCATCACTGCATAGTCACAGCATCATCACACCGTCATCACAGCATCATCACAGCATCATCACAGCATGATCACTGCATCATCACAGCATCATCACAGCATCATCACAGCATGATCAAGGCATCATCACTGTATCATCACAGCATCATCACATCATCTACACTACATCATCACAGTCTCACCACAGCATCATCACTGCATAATCACTGCATCATCACATAATCATCACGTCATCTATACAACATCATCACAGCATCATAACAGCATCATCACAGCATCATCACAGGATCATCACTGCATCATCACTGCATCATTACATCATGATCAAGCCATCATCACAGCATCATCACATCATCTACACAATATCATCACAGTGTCATCACAGCATCATCTGAGCATCCTCACAGCATCATCACAGAATCTTCTCTGCATCATCACAGCATCATCTGAGCATCATCACAGCATCATTACTGCTTACTCACTGCATCATCACAGCATCATCACATCAACTATACATTATCATCACAGCGTCATCACAGCATCATCACTGCAAAATCACAGCATCATCTGAGCATCATCACTGCGTCATCAGAACATCATCACAGCATCATCACAGCATCATCACAGTGCCATCACACCATCATCACAGCATCACCACAGCATCGTCACAGCATCATCTGAGCATCATCACAGCATCATTACTGCTTTCTCACTGCATCATCACAGCGTCATCATTGCATCGTTACAGCATCATCACATAATCATCACATCATCATCACAGTATCATAACTGCGTCTTCACAGCGTCATCTCTGCATCATCAGAGCTTCATCAAAGCATCATCACATCATCATCACAGCATCATTATAGCACCATCACTGCATCTTCACTGCATCATCACAGCATCATCACAGCATCATTAGAGCGTCATCACACCATCATCATAGCATACTCACTGCATCATCACAGCGTCATAACTGCATCATCACTGCATCATCTCAGCATAATCACAGCATCATTACTGCTTACTTACTCCATCATCGCAGCGTCATAACAAAATAATCACAGCATCATCACTGAATAATCACATCATCATCACTGCATCATCACAGCATCATCACTTCATAATCACTGAATCATCACAGTATCATCACACCATAATCACACCATCATCACAGCATCATCAGAGCATCATCACAGCATCATTACTGCCTACTCACTGCATCATCACAGCGTCATCACAGCATCATCACAGCATCATCACTGCAGCATCACTGCCTCATCAATGCATCATCGCAACATCATCACATCATCATAACAACATCATCACACCGTCATCACTGCATCATCACAGCATCCTCACTGCATCATCACAGCATCATCACTGCATACTCACTGCATCATCACACCATCATCACTGCATCATCACAGCATCATCACTGCATCATCACAACATCCTCACTGCATCATCACACCATCATCACTGCATCATCACAGCATCATCAGAGCGTCTTCATAGCATCATCACTGCATCATCACTGCATCGTCTCAGCATCTTCACAGTGTCATCACTGCATAATCACTGCATCATCAGAGCATCATCACAACCTCAACACAGGGTAATCAAAGCATCATCATTGCATCATCACTGCATCATCACAAAATCATCACAAAATCACCACATCATCACATCATCATCACAGCATCATAACTGCGTCTTCACAGAGTCATCTCTGCATCATCAGAGCATCATCACATCATCATCACAGCATCATCAGAGCATGATTAGAGTGATCACTGCATCATCACTGTGTCATAACAGCATCATCACTGCATCATCACAGCATCATCACAGCATCATAACTGCATCATCACTGCATCATCACAGCATCATCACTGCATCATCACTGCATCATCACACCATCATCACTGCATCATCACAGCATCATCACAGCATCATCACAGCATCATCACAGCATCATCACTGCATCATCACAGCATCATCACTGCATCATCACTGCATCATCACTGCATCATCACTGCATCATCACAGCATCATCACTGCATCATCACTGCATCATCACAGCATTATATCAGCATCATCAAAGCATCATCAGTGCATCATCACTGCATAGTCACAGCATCATCACTGCATAGTCACAGCATCATCACACCATTTTCACAGTATCATCACAACATCATCACTGCATCTTCACAACATCATCACTGCATCATCACAGCATCATTAGAGCGTCATCACACCATCATCATTACATACTCACTGCATCATCACAGCACCATTACAGCATCATCACAGCATCATCACTGCATAATCATTGCATCATCACTGCATCATCACAGCGTCATCATAGCATAATTACAGCATCATCACAGCATCATTACAGCATCATTACCGCATCATCACAGCATGATCACTGTATCACAGCATCATTATTGCCTCATCACTGCATCATCACAGCATGATCTGAGCATCATCAGAGAATCATTACTGCATAATCACTGCATCATCACACCATCATCACAGCGTCATCAATGCATCATCTCTGCACCATCCGAGCATCATCACAGCATCATCACATCAACTACACAACATCATCAGAGTGTCATCACAGCATCATCACTGCATAATTACTGCATCATCACAGCATCATTACAGCATCATCACAGAATCATCACTGCATCATCACAGCATCATCACTGCATAGTCACAGCATCATCACACCGTCATCACAGCATCATCACAGCATCATCACAGCATGATCACTGCATCATCACAGCATCATCACAGCATCATCACAGCATGATCAAGGCATCATCACTGTATCATCACAGCATCATCACATCATCTACACTACATCATCACAGTCTCACCACAGCATCATCACTGCATAATCACTGCATCATCACATAATCATCACGTCATCTATACAACATCATCACAGCATCATAACAGCATCATCACAGCATCATCACAGCATCATCACAGGATCATCACTGCATCATCACTGCATCATTACATCATGATCAAGCCATCATCACAGCATCATCACATCATCTACACAATATCATCACAGTGTCATCACAGCATCATCTGAGCATCCTCACAGCATCATCACAGAATCTTCTCTGCATCATCACAGCATCATCTGAGCATCATCACAGCATCATTACTGCTTACTCACTGCATCATCACAGCATCATCACATCAACTATACATTATCATCACAGCGTCATCACAGCATCATCACTGCAAAATCACAGCATCATCTGAGCATCATCACTGCGTCATCAGAACATCATCACAGCATCATCACAGCATCATCACAGTGCCATCACACCATCATCACAGCATCACCACAGCATCATCACAGCATCATAACTGCGTCTTCACAGAGTCATCTCTGCATCATCAGAGCATCATCACATCATCATCACAGCATCATCATAGCATCATCACTGCATCTTCACTGCATCATCACAGCATCATCACTGCATCACCACAGCATCATTAGAGCGTCATCACTGCATAATCATTGCATCATCACACCATCATCACTGCATCATCACAGCGTCATCACAGCATAATTACAGCATCATCACAGCATCATTACAGCATCATGACAGCATCATCACTGCATCATCACATCATCATCACTGCATAGTCACAGCATCATCACTGCATAGTCACAGCATCATCACAGCATTTTCACAGCATCATCACAACATCATTACTGGTTACTCACTGCATCATCACAGCCTCATTACAGTATCATCAGAACGTCATCACAGCATCATCACATCAACTACAAAACATCATCACAGTGTCATCACAGCACCATCACTGCATAATAAATGCATAATCACAGCATCATTACTGCATCATCACAGCATGATCACTGCATCATCACAGCATCATTACTGCCTCATCACTGCATCATCACAGCATCTTCACAACATCTTCACAATATTGTCACAACATCATCACAGCGTAATCACTGCATTATCACAGCGTCATCACAGAGTCATCGCAGCGTCATCACTGCATCATCACAACGTCATTACAAAATCATCACTGCGTAATCACAGCATCATCATAGCATCATCAATGCATCATAGTAGCATCATCACAGCATCATGACTGCTTCATCACTGCGTCATCACTGCATCATCACAGCATCATCTCAACATCGTCACACCATCATCACTGCATCATCACTGCATCATCACAGCGTCATCACTGCATCATCCCTGCATCATCAAAGCATCATCACAGCATCATCACTGCATCTTCACTGCATCATCACATAATCATCATGTCATCTATACAACATCATCACAGCATCATCACTGCATCATAACAGCATCATCGTTGCATCATCACAGCATCATCACAGGATCATCACTGCATCATTACATCATGATCAAGGCATCATCACTGCATCATCACAGCATCATCACAGTGTCATCACAGCATCATCTGAGCATCATCACAGCATCATTACTGCTTACTCACTGCATCATCACAGCATCATCACATCAACTATACGTTATCATCACAGTGTCATCACAGCATCATCACTGCAAAATCACAGCATCATCTGAGCATCATCACTGCGTCATCAGAACATCATCACAGCATCATCACACCATCATCACAGCATCATCACAGTGCCATCACACCATCATCATAGCATCACCACAGCATCATCACAGCATCATCTGAGCATCATCACAGCATCATTACTGCTTTCTCCCTGCATCATCACAGCGTCATCATTGCATCATTACAGCATCATCACTGCATCATCAAATAATCATCACATCATCATCACAGCATCATCACAGCATCATAACTGCGTCTTCACAGAGTCATCTCTGCATCATCAGAGCATCATCACACCATCAACACAGCGTCATCACAGCATCATCACAGTATCATCACTTCATCATTACAAAATCATCACAAAATCACCACAGTGTCATCACAGCATCATCACTGCATAATCACTGCATCATCATAGCATTATATCAGCATCATCCCAGCATCATCACTGCATCATCACTGCATCATCACAGCATCCTCACTGCATCATCACACCATCATCACTGCATCATCACAGTATTATCACAGCATCATCACAGCGTCATCAAAGCATCATCACTGCATCATCACAGCATCATCAGAGCGTCTTCACAGCATCATCACTGCATCATCACTGCATCGTCACTGCATCATCACTGTGTCATAACAGCATCATCAATGCATCATCACAGCATCATCACAGCATCATCACAGCATCATCACTGCATCATCACTGCATCATCACAGCATCATCACTGCATCATCACACCATCATCACTGCATCATCACAGCATCATCACAGCATCATCACAGCATCATCACTGCATCATCACTGCATCATCACAGCATTATATCAGCATCATCAAAGCATCATCACTGCATCATCACAGCATCATCACACCATCATCACTGCATCATCACAGCATCATCTGAGCATCATCACAGCATCATTATAGCCTACTCACTGCATCACCACAGCATCATCACTGCATCATCAGAGCATCATCACACCATCACCACTGCCTCATCACTGCATCATCACAACATCATCATCGCAGCGTCATCACTACATCAACACAGCGTCATCACTGCATCATCACTGCATCACCACAGAGTCATCACAGCATCATCCCTGCACCATCACTACATCATCACAACATCATCATACCACCATCACAGCATCATCAGTGCATCATCACTGCATCATCAGATAATCATCACAGCGTCATCACTGTGTCATCACAGCATCATCAGAGCGTCTTCACAGAATCATCACACCATCATCACTGACTGCATCGTCACAGACTCATCACAGTGTCATCACAGCATCATCACTGCATAATCACTGCATCATCAGAGCATCATGACACCATCAACACAGCGTCATCACAGCATCATCACAGTATCATCACTTCATCATTACAAAATCATCACAAAATCACCACAGTGTCATCACAGTATTATCACAGCATCATCACAGCGTCATCAAAGCATCATCACTGCATCATCACAGCATCATCAGAGCGTCTTCAAAGCATCATCACTGCATCATCACTGCATCGTCACTGCATCATCACTGTGTCATAACAGCATCATCACTGCATCATCACAGCATCATCACAGCATCATCACTGCATCATCACTGCATCATCACACCATAATTACTGCATCATCACTGCATCATCAGAGCGTCTTCAGAGCATCATCACAGCATCATCACAGTGTCATAATAGCATCATCACTGCATCATCACAGCATCATCACTGCATCATCACAGCATCATCCCTGCATCATCACAGTGTCATAAGAGCATCATCCCTGCACCATCACTACATCATCACAACATCATCATACCACGATCACAGCATCATCACAGTATCATCACAGCATCATCACTGCATCATCACAGCATCATCACACCATCATCAAACCATCATCACTACATCATCACAGCATCATCACAGCATCATCACAGCATCATCACTGCATCATCACTGCATCATCACTGCATCATCACAGCATCATCACTGCATCATCACTGCATCATCACAGTATCATCAGAGCGTCTTCACAGCATCATCACAGCATCATCACTGCATCATCACAGTGTCATCACAGCATCATCCCTGCACCATCACTACATCATCACAACATCATCATACCACGATCACAGCATCATCAATGCATCATCACTGCATCATCAGATAATCATCACAGCGTCATCACTGTATCATCACATCATCATCACTGCGTCATCACAGCATCATCAGAGCGTCTTCACAGAATCATCACACCATCATCACTGCATCGTCACAGCATCATCAGAGCGTCTTCACAGCATCATCACTGCATAATCACTGCATCATCAGAGCATCATCACACCATCAACACAGCGTCATCACAGCATCATCACTGCATCATCACAGTATCATCACTGCATCATTACAAAATCATCACAAAATCACCACAGTGTCATCACAGCATCATCACTGCATAATCACTGCTTCATCACAGCATTATATCAGCATCATCACAGCATCATCACTGCATCATCACAGCATCCTCACTGCATCATCACACCATCATCACAGCATCATCACGGCATCATCACAGCATCATCAC
This sequence comes from Somateria mollissima, assembly GCA_951411735.1. Taxonomy (NCBI): domain Eukaryota; kingdom Metazoa; phylum Chordata; class Aves; order Anseriformes; family Anatidae; genus Somateria; species Somateria mollissima. Next base: position 534,121 of record CATOCB010000307.1, read on the forward strand.
TGCATCATCACTGCATCATCACTGCATCATCAATGCATCATCATTTCCTCATCACAGCATCATCACAGCATCCTCACTGCACCATCACAGCATCCTAACTGCATCATCACAGCATCATCACTGCATCATCACACCATCATTACTGCATCATCACTGCATCATCAGAGCGTCTTCACAGCATCATCACTGCATCATCACAGCATCATCACAGCATCATTTCAGAATCATAACAGCATCATCACAGCATCATCACAGCGTCATCACAGCATCATCCCTGCACCATCACTACATCATCACAACATCATCATACCACCATCACAGCATCATCAGTGCATCATCACTGCATCATCAGATAATCATCACAGCGTCATCACTGTGTCATCACAGCATCATCAGAGCGTCTTCACAGCATCATCACACCATCATCACTGCATCGTCACAGACTCATCACAGTGTCATCACAGCATAATCACTGCATAATCACTGCATCATCAGAGCATCATCACACCATCAACACAGCGTCATCACAGCATCATCACAGTATCATCACTTCATCATTACAAAATCATCACAAAATCACCACAGTGTCATCACAGCATCATCACTGCATAATCACTGCATCATCATAGCATTATATCAGCATCATCCCAGCATCATCACTGCATCATCACTGCATCATCACTGCATCATCACAGCATCCTCACTGCATCATCACACCATCATCACTGCATCATCACAGTATTATCACAGCATCATCACAGCGTCATCAAAGCATCATCACTGCATCATCACAGCATCATCAGAGCGTCTTCACAGCATCATCACTGCATCATCACTGCATCGTCACTGCATCATCACTGTGTCATAACAGCATCATCACTGCATCATCACTGTGTCATAACAGCATCATCACTGCATCATCACAGCATCATCACAGCATCATCACTGCATCATCACAGCATCATCACAGCATCATCACTGCATCATCACTGCATCATCACACCATCATTACTGCATCATCACTGCATCATCAGAGCGTCTTCAGAGCATCATCACTGCATCATCACAGTGTCATAATAGCATCATCACTGCATCATCACAGCATCATCACTGCATCATCACTGCATCATCACAGCATCATCCCTGCATCATCACAGTGTCATAAGAGCATCATCCCTGCACCATCACTACATCATCACAACATCATCATACCACGATCACAGCATCATCAATGCATCATCACTGCATCATCACAGCATCATCACTGCATCATAACAGTATCATCACAGCATCATCACTGCATCATCACAGCATCATCACACCATCATCAAACCATCATCACTACATCATCACAGCATCATCACAGCATCATCACAGTGTCATAAGAGCATCATCCCTGCACCATCACTACATCATCACAACATCATCATACCACGATCACAGCATCATCAATGCATCATCACTGCATCATCAGATAATCATCACAGCGTCATCACTGTATCATCAGATCATCATCACAGCATCATCACAGCATCATCAGAGCGTCTTCACAGAATCATCACACCATCATCACTGCATCGTCACAGCATCATCAGAGCGTCTTCACAGCATCATCACTGCATAATCACTGCATCATCAGAGCATCATCACACCATCAACACAGCGTCATCACAGCATCATCACTGCATCATCACAGTATCATCACTGCATCATTACAAAATCATCACAAAATCACCACAGTGTCATCACAGCATCATCACTGCATAATCACTGCTTCATCACAGCATTATATCAGCATCATCACAGCATCATCACTGCATCATCACAGCATCCTCACTGCATCATCACACCATCATCACAGCATCATCACGGCATCATCACAGCATCATCACTGCATCATCACAGCATCATCACTGCATCATAACTTCATCATCACTGCATCATCACAGCATCATCACAGCATCCTCACTGCATCATCACAGCATCCTCACTGCATCATCACAGCATCATCACTGCATCATCACACCATCATTACTGCATCATCACTGCATCATCAGCGCGTGTTCACAGCATCATCACTGCATCATCACAGCATCATCACAGCATCATCACTGCATCATCACAGTGTCATAAGAGCATCATCCCTGCACCATCACTACATCATCACAACATCATCATACCACGATCACAGCATCATCAAGGTATCATCACTGCATCATCACAGCATCATCACTGCATCATCACAGTATCATCACAGCATCATCACTGCATCATCACAGCATCATCAGAGCGTCTTCACAGCATCATCACAGCATCATCACTGCATCATCACAGTGTCATAAGAGCATCATCCCTGCACCATCACTACATCATCACAACATCATCATACCACGATCACAGCATCATCAATGCATCATCACTGCATCATCACAGCATCATCACTGCATCATCACAGTATCATCACAGCATCATCATTGCATCATCCCTGCATCATCACACCATCATCAATCCATCATCACTGCATCATCACAGCATTATCACAGCATCATCACAGCATCATCACACCATCATCAAAACATCATCACTGCATCATCACTGCATCATCACAGCATCCTCACTGCATCGTCACACCATCATGACTGCATCATCACAGCATCATCACAGCATCCTCACTGCATCATCACTGCATCATCACTGCATCGTTACTGTGTCATAACAGCATCATCACTGCATCATCACATCATCATCACTGCATCATCAATGCATCATCACTTCATCATCACTTCATCATCACTGCATCATCACTGCATCATCACAGTATCATCACAGCATCATCGCTGCATCATCACTGCATCATCACTTCATCATCACTGCGTCATCACTGCATCAACACAGCATCATCACTGCATCATCACAGCATCATCACAGCATCATCACTGCATCATCACAGTATCATCACAGCATCATCACTGCATCATTACTTCACCATCACTGCATCATCACTGCATCATCACAGCATCATCACTGCATCATCACAGCATCCTCACTGCATCGTCACACCATCATCACTGCATCATCACAGCATCGTCACTGCATCATCACTGCATCATCACTGCATCATCACAGTATCATCACTTCATCATCACTGCGTCATCACTGCATCATCACAGCATCATCACTGCATCATCACAGCATCATCACAGCATCATCACTGCATCATCACAGTATCATCACAGCATCATCACTGCATCATTACTTCACCATCACTGCATCATCACTGCATCATCACTGCATCATCACTGCATCATCACAGCATCATCAGAGCGTCTTCACAGCATCATCACAGCATCATCACTGCATCATCACAGTGTCATAAGAGCATCATCCCTGCACCATCACTACATCATCACAACATCATCATACCACGATCACAGCATCATCAATGCATCATCACTGCATCATCAGATAATCATCACAGCGTCATCACTGTATCATCACATCATCATCACTGCGTCATCACAGCATCATCAGAGCGTCTTCACAGAATCATCACACCATCATCACTGCATCGTCACAGCATCATCAGAGCGTCTTCACAGCATCATCACTGCATAATCACTGCATCATCAGAGCATCATCACACCATCAACACAGCGTCATCACAGCATCATCACTGCATCATCACAGTATCATCACTGCATCATTACAAAATCATCACAAAATCACCGCAGTGTCATCACAGCATCATCACTGCATAATCACTGCTTCATCACAGCATTATATCAGCATAATCACAGCATCATCACTGCATCATCACAGCATCATCACTGCATCATCACTGCATCATCACAGCATCATCACGGCATCATCACAGCATCATCACTTCATCATCACTTCATCATCACTGCATCATCAATGCATCATCACTTCATCATCACTGTATCATCACAGCATCATCACTGCATCATTACAGCATCATCACTGCATCATCACTGCATCATCACAGCATCATCACTGCATCATCACTGCATCATTACTGCATCATCACTGCATCATCAGAGCGTCTTCACAGCATCATCACTGCATCATCACAGCATCATCACAGCATCATCAATGCATCATTACAGTGTCATAAGAGCATCATCCCTGCACCATCACTACATCATCACAACATCATCATACCACGATCACAGCATCATCAATGCATCATCACTGCATCATCACAGTATCATCACAGCATCATCACTGCATCATCACTGCATCATCACACCATCATCAATCCATCATCACTACATCATCACAGCATCATCACAGCATCATCACTGCATCATCACACCATCATCAAAACATCATCACTACATCATCACTGCATCATCACAGCACCCTCACTGCATTGTCACACCATCATGACTGCATCATCACAGCATCATCACAGCATCGTCACACCATCATCACTGCATCATCACTGCATCATCACTGCATCATCACTGTGTCATAACAGCATCATCACTGCATCATCACTTCATCATCACAGCATCATCACTGCATCATCACTGCATCATCACAGTATCATCACAGCATCATCACTGCATCATCACTGCATCATCACACCATCATCAAACCATCATCACTACATCATCACAGCATCATCACAGCATCATCACAGCATCATCAGTGCATCATCACAGCATCATCACAGCATCATCACTGCATCATCACTGCATCATCACTGTGTCATAACAGCATCTTCACAGCATCATCACAGCATCATCACTGCATCATCACAGCATCCTCACTGCATCGTCACACCATCATCACTGCATCATCACAGCATCATCACTGCATCATCACAGCATCATCACAGCATCATCACTGCATCATCACTGCATCATCACAGCATCCTCACAGCATCATCACTGCATCATCACAGCATCCTCACTGCATCGTTACACCATCATCACTGCATCATCACAGCATCATCACTGCATCATCACTGCATCATCACTGCATCATCACAGCATCATCACCGCATCATCACTGCATCATCACAGCATCATCACTGCATCATCACTGCATCATCACTGTCATAACAGCATCATCAATGCATCATCACAGCATCATCACTGCATCATCACAGCATCATCATAGCATCATCACTGCATCATCACACCATCATCACTGCATCATCACAGCATCATCACAGCATCCTCACTGCATCATCACACCATCCTCACTGCATCATCACACGATAATTACTGCATCATCAGTGCATCATCAGAGCGTCTTCACAGCATCATCACAGCATCATCACAGTGTCATAACAGCATCATCACAGCATCATCACTGCATCATCACTGCATCATCACTGCATCATCACTGCATTATCACAGCATCATCAGAGCGTCTTCACAGCATCATCACATCATCATCACTGCATCATCACAGCATCATCACTGCATCATTACACCATCATCACTGCATCATTACACCATCATCACTGCATCATTACAGCTTACTCACTGCATCATCATAGCATGATCACTGCATAATCAGAGCATCATCACACCATCAGCACTGCATCATCACTGCATCATCAGAGCGTCTTCACAGCATCATCACAGCATCATCACAGCATCATCACAGCATCATCACTGCATCATCACAGCATCATCACTGCATCATCACAGCATCCTCACTGCATCATCACAGCATCCTCACTGCATCATCACTGCATACTCACTGCATCATCACACCATCATCACTGCATCATCACAGCATCATCACTGCATCATCACTGCATCATCACAGCATCATCACTGCATCATCACACCATCATCACTGCATCATCACAGCATCATCAGAGCGTCTTCACAGCATCATCACTGCATCATCACTGCATCATCACAACATCCTCACTGCATCATCACACCATCATCACTGCATCATCACAGCATCATCAGAGCGTCTTCACAGCATCATCACTGCATCATCACTGCATCGTCAGAGCATCATCACACCCTCAACACAGGGTCATCAAAGCATCATCATTCCATCATCACTGCATCATCACAAAGTCATCACAAAATCACCACAGTGTCATCACAGCATCATCAGTGCATAATCACTGCATCATCACAGCATTATATCAGCATCATCACAGCATCATCACTACATCATCACTGCATCATCACAGCATCATCACAGCATCATCACTGCATCATTACACCATCATCACTGCATCATTACACCACCATCACTGCATCATTACAGCTTACTCACTGCATCATCATAGCATGATCACTGCATAATCAGAGCATCATCACACCATCAGCACTGCATCATCACTGCATCATCAGAGCGTCTTCACAGCATCATCACAGCATCATCACAGTGTCATAACAGCATCATCACTGCATCATCACTGCATCATCACAGCATCCTCACTGCATCATCACAGCATCATCACTGCATCATCACTGCATACTCACTGCATCATCACACCATCATCACTGCATCATCACAGCATCATCACTGCATCATCACTGCATCATCACAACATCCTCACTGCATCATCACACCATCATCACTGCATCATCACAGCATCATCAGAGCGTCTCCACAGCATCATCACTGCATCATCACTGCATCGTCAGAGCATCATCACACCCTCAACACAGGGTCATCAAAGCATCATCATTCCATCATCACTGCATCATCACAAAGTCATCACAAAATCACCACAGTGTCATCACAGCATCATCAGTGCATAATCACTGCATCATCACAGCATTATATCAGCATCATCACAGCATCATCACTACATCATCACTGCATCATCACAGCATCATCACAGCATCATCACTGCATCATTACACCATCATCACTGCATCATTACACCATCACTGCATCATTACAGCTTACTCACTGTATCATCATAGCATGATCACTGCATAATCAGAGCATCATCACACCATCAGCACTGCATCATCACTGCATCATCAGAGCGTCTTCACAGCATCATCACAGCATCATCACAGTGTCATAACAGCATCATCACTGCATCATCACAGCATCATCACTGCATCATCACTGCATCATCACTGCATCATCACAGCATCATCAGAGCGTCTTCACAGCATCATCACAGCATCATCACTGCATCATCACAGTGTCATAAGAGCATCATCCCTGCACCATCACTACATCATCACAACATCATCATACCACGATCACAGCATCATCAATGTATCATCACTGCATCATCAGATAATCATCACAGCGTCATCACTGTATAATCACATCATCATCACTGCGTCATCACAGCATTATCAGAGTGTCTTCACAGAATCATCACACCATCATCACTGCATCGTCACAGCATCATCAGAGCGTCTTCACAGCATCATCACTGCATAATCACTGCATCATCAGAGCATCATCACACCATCAACACAGCGTCATCACAGCATCATCACTGCATCATCACAGTATCATCACTGCATCATTACAAAATCATCACAAAATCACCACAGTGTCATCACAGCATCATCACTGCATAATCACTGCTTCATCACAGCATTATATCAGCATCATCACAGCATCATCACTGCATCATCACAGCATCCTCACTGCATCATCACACCATCATTACTGCATCATCACTGCATCATCAGAGCGTCTTCACAGCATCATCACAGCATCATCACAGTGTCATAACAGCATCATCACTGCATCATCACAGCATCATCACTGCATCATCACAGCATAATCACTGCATCATCACTGCATCATCACTGCATCATCACAGCATCATCACTGCATCATCACACCATCATTACTGCATCATCACTGCATCATCAGAGCGTCTTCACAGCATCATCACTGCATCATCACAGCATCATCACAGCATCATCACTGCATCATCACAGTGTCATAAGAGCATCATCCCTGCACCATCAGTACATCATCACAACATCATCATACCACGATCACAGCATCATCAATGCATCATCACTGCATCATCACAGCATCATCACTGCATCATCACAGTATCATCAGAGCATCATCACTGCATCATCACTGCATCATCACACCTTCATCAATCCATCATCACTACATCATCACAGCATCATCACAGCATCATCACAGCATCATCACTGCATCATCACAGCATCATCACAGCATCATCACTGCATCATCACACCATCATCAAAACATCATCACTACATCATCACTGCATCATCACAGCACCCTCACTGCATCGTCACACCATCATGTCTGCATCATCACAGCATCATCACAGCATCCTCACTGCATCATCACTGCATCATCACTGCATCATCACTGTGTCATAAGAGCATCATCACTGCATCATCACTTCATCATCACTGCATCATCAATGCATCATCACTTCATCATCACAGCATCATCACTGCATCATCACTGCATCATCACTGCATCATCAGAACATCATCACTGCATCATCACAGTATCATCACTGCATCATCACAGCATCATCACTTCATCATCACTGCATCCTCACTGCATCATCACAGCATCATCACTGCATCATCACTGCATACTCACTGCATCATCACACCATCATCACTGCATCATCACTGCATCATCACTGCATCATCACAACATCCTCATTGCATCATCACACCATCATCACTGCATCATCACAGCATCATCAGAGAGTCTTCACAGCATCATCACTGCATCATCACTGTATCGTCAAAGCATCATCACAGTGTCATCACTGCATAATCACTGCATCATCAGAGCATCATCACACCCTCAGCACAGGGTCATCAAAGCATCATCATTCCATCATCACTGCATCATCACAAAATCATCACAAAATCACCACAGTGTCATCACAGCATCATCAGTGCATAATCACTGCATCATCACAGCATTATATCAGCATCATCACAGCATCATCACTACATCATCACTGCATCATCACAGCATCATCACAGCATCATCACTGCATCATTACACCATCATCACTGCATCATTACAGCTTACTCTCTGCATCATCATAGCATGATCACTGCATAATCAGAGCATCATCACACCATCAGCACTGCATCATCACTGCATCATCAGAGCGTCTTCACAGCATCATCACAGCATCATCACAGTGTCATAACAGCATCATCACTGCATCATCACAGCATCATCACTGCATCATCACAGCATCATCACTGCATCATCACAGCATCATCACTGCATCATCACAGCATCATCAGAGCGTCTTCACAGCATCATCACAGCATCATCACTGCATCATCACAGTGTCATAAGAGCATCATCCCTGCACCATCACTACATCATCACAACATCATCATACCACGATCACAGCATCATCAAGGTATCATCACTGCATCATCAGATAATCATCACAGCGTCATCACTGTATCATCACATCATCATCACTGCGTCATCACAGCATTATCAGAGCGTCTTCACAGAATCATCACACCATCATCACTGCATTGTCACAGCATCATCAGAGCGTCTTCACAGCATCATCACTGCATAATAACTGCATCATCAGAGCATCATCACACCATCAACACAGCGTCATCACAGCATCATCACTGCATCATCACAGCATCCTCACTGCATCATCACACCATCATTACTGCATCATCACTGCATCATCAGAGCGTCTTCACAGCATCATCACAGCATCATCACAGTGTCATAACAGCATCATCACAGTGTCATAACAGCATCATCACAGCATAATCACTGCATCATCACAGCATCATCACAGTGTCATAACAGCATCATCACAGTGTCATAACAGCATCATCACAGCATAATCACTGCATCATCACAGCATCATCACTGCATCATCACTGCATCATCACAGCATCATCACTGCATCATCAGAGCGTCTTCACAGCATCATCACTGCATCATCACAGCATCATCACAGCATCATCACTGCATCATCACAGTGTCATAAGAGCATCATCCCTGCACCATCACTACATCATCACAACATCATCATACCACGATCACAGCATCATCAATGCATCATCACTGGATCATCACAGCATCATCACTGCATCATCACAGTATCATCACAGCATCATCACTGCATCATCACTGCATCATCACTGCATCATCACTGCATTATCACAGCATCATCAGAGCGTCTTCACAGCATCATCACATCATCATCACTGCATCATCACAGTGTCATAAGAGCATCATCCCTGCACCATCACTACATCATCACAACATCATCATACCACGATCACAGCATCATCAGTGTATCATCACTGCATCATCAGATATTCATCACAGCGTCATCACTGTATCATCACATCATCATCACTGCGTCATCACAGCATCATCAGAGCGTCTTCACAGAATCATCACTGCATCGTCACAGCTTCATCAAAGTGTCATCACAGCATCATCACAGTATCATCACTGCATCATTACAAAATCATCACAAAATCACCACAGTGTCATCACAGCATCATCACTGCATAATCACTGCATCATCACAGCATTATATCAGCATCATCACAGCATCATCACTGCATCATCACAGCACCCTCACTGCATCACCACACCATCATCACTGCATCATCACGGCATTATCACAGCATTATCACAACGTCATCAAAGCATCATCACTTCATCATCAGAGCGTCTTCACAGCATCATCACTGCATCATCACTGCATCAACAGAGCGTCTTCACAGCATCATCACTGCATCATCACAGCATCATCACAGCATCCTCACTGCATCATCACTGCATCATCACAGCATCATCACAGCATCCTCACTGCATCATCACAGCATCCTCACTGCATCATCACAGCATCATCACTGCATCATCACTGCATACTCACTGCATCATCACACCATCATCACTGCATCATCACAGCATCATCACTGCATCATCACTGCATCATCAAAACATCCTCACTGCATCATCACAGTATCATCACTGCATCATCACAGCATCATCAGAGCGTCTTCACAGCATCATAACTGCATCATCACTGCATCGTCAAAGCATCATCACAGTGTCATCACTGCATAATCACTGCATCATCAGAGCATCATCAATCCTCAACACAGGGTCTTCAAAGCATCATAATTGCATCATCACTGCATCATCACAAAATCATCACAAAATCACCACAGTGTCATCACAGCATCATCAGTGCATAATCACTGCATCACCACAGCATTATATCAGCATCATCACAGCATCATCACTACATCATCACTGCATCATCACAGCATCATCACAGCATCATCACTGCATCATCACAGCATCATCACTGCATCATTACACCATCATCACTGCATCATTACAGCTTACTCACTGCATCATCATAGCATGATCACTGCATAATCAGAGCATCATCACACCATCAGCACTGCATCATCACACCATCATCAGAGAGTCTTCACAGCATCATCACAGCATCATCACAGTGTCATAACAGCATCATCACTGCATCATCACAGCATCATCACTGCATCATCACAGCATCATCACTGCATCATCACTGCATCATCACTGCATCATCACAGCATCATCAGAGCGTCTTCACAGAATCATCACAGCATCATCACTGCATCATCACAGTGTCATAAGAGCATCATCCCTGCACCATCACTACATCATCACAACATCATCATACCACGATCACAGCATCATCAATGTATCATCACTGCATCATCAGATAATCATCACAGCGTCATCACTGTATCATCACATCATCATCACTGCGTCATCACAGCATTATCAGAGCGTCTTCACAGAATCATCACACCATCATCACTGCATCATCACAGCATCATCAGAGCGTCTTCACAGCATCATCACTGCATAATCACTGCATCATCACAGTATCATCACTGCATCATTACAAAATCATCACAAAATCACCACAGTGTCATCACAGCATCATCACAGCATAATCACTGCTTCATCACAGCATTATATCAGCATCATCACAGCATCATCACTGCATCATCACAGCATTATCAGAGCATCTTCACAGAATCATCACACCATCATCACTGCATCGTCACAGCATCATCAGAGCGTCTTCACAGCATCATCACTGCATAATCACTGCATCATCAGAGCATCATCACACCATCAACACAGCGTCATCACAGCATCATCACTGCATCATCACAGTATCATCACTGCATCATTACAAAATCATCACAAAATCACCACAGTGTCATCACAGCATCATCACAGCATAATCACTGCTTCATCACAGCATTATATCAGCATCATCACAGCATCATCACTGCATCATCACAGCATCCTCACTGCATCATCACACCATCATTACTGCATCATCACTGCATCATCAGAGCGTCTTCACAGCATCATCACAGTGTCATAACAGCATCATCACTGCATCATCACAGCATCATCACAGCATAATCACTGCATCATCACAGCATCATCACTGCATCATCACTGCATTATCACAGCATCATCAGAGCGTCTTCACAGAATCATCACAGCATCATCACTGCATCATCACAGTGTCATAAGAGCATCATCCCTGCACCATCACTACATCATCACAACATCATCATACCACGATCACAGCATCATCAATGCATCATCACTGCATCATCAGATAATCATCACAGCGTCATCACTGTATCATCACATCATCATCACTGCGTCATCACAGCATCATCAGAGCGTCTTCACAGAATCATCACTGCATCGTCACAGCTTCATCACAGTGTCATCACAGCATCATCACAGTATCATCACTGCATCATTACAAAATCATCACAAAATCACCACAGTGTCATCACAGCATCATCACTGCATAATCACTGCATCATCACAGCATTATATCAGCATCATCACAACATCATCACTGCATCATCACTACATCATCACAGTGTCATAACAGCATCATCACTGCATCATCACATAATCATCACTGCATCATCACAGCATCATCACTGCATCATCACTGCATCATCACTGCATCATCACAGCATCATCAGAGCGTCTTCACAGCATCATCACAGCATCATCACTGCATCATCACAGTGTCATAAGAGCATCATCCCTGCACCATCACTACATCATCACAACATCATCATACCACGATCACAGCATCATCAGTGTATCATCACTGCATCATCAGATAATCATCACAGCGTCATCACTGTATCATCACATCATCATCACTGCGTCATCACAGCATTATCAGAGCGTCTTCACAGAATCATCACACCATCATCACTGCATCGTCACAGCATCATCAGAGCGTCTTCACAGCATCATCACTGCATAATCACTGCATCATCAGAGCATCATCACACCATCAACACAGCGTCATCACAGCATCATCACTGCATCATCACAGTATCATCACTGCATCATTACAAAATCATCACAAAATCACCACAGTGTCATCACAGCATCATCACAGCATAATCACTGCTTCATCACAGCATTATATCAGCATCATCACAGCATCATCACTGCATCATCACAGCATTATCAGAGCGTCTTCACAGAATCATCACACCATCATCACTGCATCGTCACAGCATCATCAGAGCGTCTTCACAGCATCATCACTGCATAATCACTGCATCATCAGAGCATCATCACACCATCAACACAGCGTCATCACAGCATCATCACTGCATCATCACAGTATCATCACTGCATCATTACAAAATCATCACAAAATCACCACAGTGTCATCACAGCATCATCACAGCATAATCACTGCTTCATCACAGCATTATATCAGCATCATCACAGCATCATCACAGCATCCTCACTGCATCATCACACCATCATTACTGCATCATCACTGCATCATCAGAGCGTCTTCACAGCATCATCACAGCATCATCACAGTGTCATAACAGCATCATCACTGCATCATCACAGCATCATCACTGCATCATCACTGCATCATCACTGCATCATCACAGCATCATCACTGCATCATCACTGCATTATCACAGCATCATCAGAGCGTCTTCACAGAATCATCACAGCATCATCACTGCATCATCACAGTGTCATAAGAGCATCATCCCTGCACCATCACTACATCATCACAACATCATCATACCACGATCACAGCATCATCAATGCATCATCACTGCATCATCAGATAATCATCACAGCGTCATCACTGTATCATCACATCATCATCACTGCGTCATCACAGCATTATCAGAGCGTCTTCACAGAATCATCACTGCATCGTCACAGCTTCATCACAGTGTCATCACAGCATCATCACAGTATCATCACTGCATCATTACAAAATCATCACAAAATCACCACAGTGTCATCACAACATCATCACTGCATCATCACTGCATCATCACAGCACCCTCACTGCATCATCACACCATCATCACTGCATCATCACAGCATTATCACAGCATTATCACAGCGTCATCAAAGCATCATCACTTCATCATCAGAGCGTCTTCACAGCATCATCACTGCATCATCACTGCATCATCAGAGCGCCTTCACAGCATCATCACTGCTTCATCACAGCATCATCAGACCATCCTCACTGCATCATCACTGCATCATCACAGCATCATCACAGCATCCTCACTGCATTATCACAGCATCCTCACTGCATCATCACTGCATCATCACTGCATACTCACTGCATCATCACACCATCATCACTGCATCATCACAGCATCATCACTGCATCATCACTGCATCATCACAACATCCTCACTGCATCATCACACCATCATCACTGCATCATCACAGCATCATCAGAGCGTCTTCACAGCATCATCACTGCATCATCACTGCATCGTCAGAGCATCATCACACCCTCAACACAGGGTCATCAAAGCATCATCATTGCATCATCACTGCATCATCACAAAGTCATCACAAAATCACCACAGTGTCATCACAGCATCATCAGTGCATAATCACTGCATCATCACAGCATCATCACTGCATCATCACTGCATCATCACTGCATCATCACAGCATCATCACAGCATCATCACTGCATCATCAGTGTCATAAGAGCATCATCGCTGCACCATCACTACATCATCACAACATCATCATACCACGATCACAGCATCATCAATGCATCATCACTGCATCATCAGATAATCATCACAGCGTCATCACTGTATCATCACATCATCATCACTGCGTCATCACAGCATCATCAGAGCGTCTTCACAGAATCATCACACCATCATCACTGCATCGTCACAGCATCATCAGAGCGTCTTCACAGCATCATCACTGCATAATCACTGCATCATCAGAACATCATCACACCATCAACACAGCGTCATCACAGCATCATCACTGCATCATCACAGTATCATCACTGCATCATTACAAAATCATCACAAAATCACCACAGTGTCATCACAGTATCATCACTGCATAATCACTGCTTCATCACAGCATTATATCAACATCATCACAGCATCATCACTGCATCATCACAGCATCCTCACTGCATCATCACACCATCATTACTGCATCATCACTGCATCATCAGAGCGTCTTCACAGCATCATCACAGCCTCATCACAGCATCATCACTGCATCATTACTTCACCATCACTGCATCATCACTGCATCATCACTGCATCATCACTGCATCATCACTGCATCATCACAGCATCATCAGAGCGTCTTCACAGCATCATCACAGCATCATCACTGCATCATCACAGTGTCATAAGAGCATCATCCCTGCACCATGACTACATCATCACAACATCATCATACCACGATCACAGCATCATCAATGCATCATCACTGCATCATCAGATAATCATCACAGCATCATCACTGTATCATCACATCATCATCACTGCGTCATCAAAGCATCATCAGAGCGTCTTCACAGAATCATCACACCATCATCACTGCATCGTCACAGCATCATCAGAGCGTCTTCACAGCATCATCACTGCATAATCACTGCATCATCAGAGCATCATCACACCATCAACACAGCGTCATCACAGCATCATCACTGCATCATCACACCATCATTACTGCATTATCACTGCATCATCAGAGCGTCTTCACAGCATCATCACTGCATCATCACAGCATCATCACAGTATCATCACAGCATCATCACTGCATCATCACTGCATCATCACACCATCATCAATCCGTCATCACTACATCATCACAGCATCATCACAGCATCATCACTGCATCATCACAGCATCATCACACCATCATCAAAACATCATCACTACATCATCACTGCATCATCACAGCATCCTCACTGCATCGTCACACCATCATCACTGCATCATCACAGCATCATCACAGCATCCTCACTGCATCATCACTGTGTCATAACAGCATCATCACTGCATCATCACTTCATCATCACTGCATCATCAATGCATCATCACTTCATCATCACTGCATCATCACAGCATCATCACTGCATCATCACAGCATCATCACAGCATCATCACTGCATCATCACTGCATCATCACAGCATCCTCACAGCATCATCACTGCATCATCACAGCATCCTCACTGCATCGTTACACCATCATCACTGCATCATCACAGCATCATCACTGCATCATCACTGCATCATCACTGCATCATCACAGCATCATCACCGCATCATCACTGCATCATCACAGCATCATCACTGCATCATCACTGCATCATCACTGTCATAACAGCATCATCAATGCATCATCACAGCATCATCACTGCATCATCACAGCATCATCATAGCATCATCACTGCATCATCACACCATCATCACTGCATCATCACAGCATCATCACAGCATCCTCACTGCATCATCACACCATCCTCACTGCATCATCACACGATAATTACTGCATCATCAGTGCATCATCAGAGCGTCTTCACAGCATCATCACAGCATCATCACAGTGTCATAACAGCATCATCACAGCATCATCACTGCATCATCACTGCATCATCACTGCATCATCACTGCATTATCACAGCATCATCAGAGCGTCTTCACAGCATCATCACATCATCATCACTGCATCATCACAGCATCATCACTGCATCATTACACCATCATCACTGCATCATTACACCATCATCACTGCATCATTACAGCTTACTCACTGCATCATCATAGCATGATCACTGCATAATCAGAGCATCATCACACCATCAGCACTGCATCATCACTGCATCATCAGAGCGTCTTCACAGCATCATCACAGCATCATCACAGCATCATCACAGCATCATCACTGCATCATCACAGCATCATCACTGCATCATCACAGCATCCTCACTGCATCATCACAGCATCCTCACTGCATCATCACTGCATACTCACTGCATCATCACACCATCATCACTGCATCATCACAGCATCATCACTGCATCATCACTGCATCATCACAGCATCATCACTGCATCATCACACCATCATCACTGCATCATCACAGCATCATCAGAGCGTCTTCACAGCATCATCACTGCATCATCACTGCATCATCACAACATCCTCACTGCATCATCACACCATCATCACTGCATCATCACAGCATCATCAGAGCGTCTTCACAGCATCATCACTGCATCATCACTGCATCGTCAGAGCATCATCACACCCTCAACACAGGGTCATCAAAGCATCATCATTCCATCATCACTGCATCATCACAAAGTCATCACAAAATCACCACAGTGTCATCACAGCATCATCAGTGCATAATCACTGCATCATCACAGCATTATATCAGCATCATCACAGCATCATCACTACATCATCACTGCATCATCACAGCATCATCACAGCATCATCACTGCATCATTACACCATCATCACTGCATCATTACACCACCATCACTGCATCATTACAGCTTACTCACTGCATCATCATAGCATGATCACTGCATAATCAGAGCATCATCACACCATCAGCACTGCATCATCACTGCATCATCAGAGCGTCTTCACAGCATCATCACAGCATCATCACAGTGTCATAACAGCATCATCACTGCATCATCACTGCATCATCACAGCATCCTCACTGCATCATCACAGCATCATCACTGCATCATCACTGCATACTCACTGCATCATCACACCATCATCACTGCATCATCACAGCATCATCACTGCATCATCACTGCATCATCACAACATCCTCACTGCATCATCACACCATCATCACTGCATCATCACAGCATCATCAGAGCGTCTCCACAGCATCATCACTGCATCATCACTGCATCGTCAGAGCATCATCACACCCTCAACACAGGGTCATCAAAGCATCATCATTCCATCATCACTGCATCATCACAAAGTCATCACAAAATCACCACAGTGTCATCACAGCATCATCAGTGCATAATCACTGCATCATCACAGCATTATATCAGCATCATCACAGCATCATCACTACATCATCACTGCATCATCACAGCATCATCACAGCATCATCACTGCATCATTACACCATCATCACTGCATCATTACACCATCACTGCATCATTACAGCTTACTCACTGTATCATCATAGCATGATCACTGCATAATCAGAGCATCATCACACCATCAGCACTGCATCATCACTGCATCATCAGAGCGTCTTCACAGCATCATCACAGCATCATCACAGTGTCATAACAGCATCATCACTGCATCATCACAGCATCATCACTGCATCATCACTGCATCATCACTGCATCATCACAGCATCATCAGAGCGTCTTCACAGCATCATCACAGCATCATCACTGCATCATCACAGTGTCATAAGAGCATCATCCCTGCACCATCACTACATCATCACAACATCATCATACCACGATCACAGCATCATCAATGTATCATCACTGCATCATCAGATAATCATCACAGCGTCATCACTGTATAATCACATCATCATCACTGCGTCATCACAGCATTATCAGAGTGTCTTCACAGAATCATCACACCATCATCACTGCATCGTCACAGCATCATCAGAGCGTCTTCACAGCATCATCACTGCATAATCACTGCATCATCAGAGCATCATCACACCATCAACACAGCGTCATCACAGCATCATCACTGCATCATCACAGTATCATCACTGCATCATTACAAAATCATCACAAAATCACCACAGTGTCATCACAGCATCATCACTGCATAATCACTGCTTCATCACAGCATTATATCAGCATCATCACAGCATCATCACTGCATCATCACAGCATCCTCACTGCATCATCACACCATCATTACTGCATCATCACTGCATCATCAGAGCGTCTTCACAGCATCATCACAGCATCATCACAGTGTCATAACAGCATCATCACTGCATCATCACAGCATCATCACTGCATCATCACAGCATAATCACTGCATCATCACTGCATCATCACTGCATCATCACAGCATCATCACTGCATCATCACACCATCATTACTGCATCATCACTGCATCATCAGAGCGTCTTCACAGCATCATCACTGCATCATCACAGCATCATCACAGCATCATCACTGCATCATCACAGTGTCATAAGAGCATCATCCCTGCACCATCAGTACATCATCACAACATCATCATACCACGATCACAGCATCATCAATGCATCATCACTGCATCATCACAGCATCATCACTGCATCATCACAGTATCATCAGAGCATCATCACTGCATCATCACTGCATCATCACACCTTCATCAATCCATCATCACTACATCATCACAGCATCATCACAGCATCATCACAGCATCATCACTGCATCATCACAGCATCATCACAGCATCATCACTGCATCATCACACCATCATCAAAACATCATCACTACATCATCACTGCATCATCACAGCACCCTCACTGCATCGTCACACCATCATGTCTGCATCATCACAGCATCATCACAGCATCCTCACTGCATCATCACTGCATCATCACTGCATCATCACTGTGTCATAAGAGCATCATCACTGCATCATCACTTCATCATCACTGCATCATCAATGCATCATCACTTCATCATCACAGCATCATCACTGCATCATCACTGCATCATCACTGCATCATCAGAACATCATCACTGCATCATCACAGTATCATCACTGCATCATCACAGCATCATCACTTCATCATCACTGCATCCTCACTGCATCATCACAGCATCATCACTGCATCATCACTGCATACTCACTGCATCATCACACCATCATCACTGCATCATCACTGCATCATCACTGCATCATCACAACATCCTCATTGCATCATCACACCATCATCACTGCATCATCACAGCATCATCAGAGAGTCTTCACAGCATCATCACTGCATCATCACTGTATCGTCAAAGCATCATCACAGTGTCATCACTGCATAATCACTGCATCATCAGAGCATCATCACACCCTCAGCACAGGGTCATCAAAGCATCATCATTCCATCATCACTGCATCATCACAAAATCATCACAAAATCACCACAGTGTCATCACAGCATCATCAGTGCATAATCACTGCATCATCACAGCATTATATCAGCATCATCACAGCATCATCACTACATCATCACTGCATCATCACAGCATCATCACAGCATCATCACTGCATCATTACACCATCATCACTGCATCATTACAGCTTACTCTCTGCATCATCATAGCATGATCACTGCATAATCAGAGCATCATCACACCATCAGCACTGCATCATCACTGCATCATCAGAGCGTCTTCACAGCATCATCACAGCATCATCACAGTGTCATAACAGCATCATCACTGCATCATCACAGCATCATCACTGCATCATCACAGCATCATCACTGCATCATCACAGCATCATCACTGCATCATCACAGCATCATCAGAGCGTCTTCACAGCATCATCACAGCATCATCACTGCATCATCACAGTGTCATAAGAGCATCATCCCTGCACCATCACTACATCATCACAACATCATCATACCACGATCACAGCATCATCAAGGTATCATCACTGCATCATCAGATAATCATCACAGCGTCATCACTGTATCATCACATCATCATCACTGCGTCATCACAGCATTATCAGAGCGTCTTCACAGAATCATCACACCATCATCACTGCATTGTCACAGCATCATCAGAGCGTCTTCACAGCATCATCACTGCATAATAACTGCATCATCAGAGCATCATCACACCATCAACACAGCGTCATCACAGCATCATCACTGCATCATCACAGCATCCTCACTGCATCATCACACCATCATTACTGCATCATCACTGCATCATCAGAGCGTCTTCACAGCATCATCACAGCATCATCACAGTGTCATAACAGCATCATCACAGTGTCATAACAGCATCATCACAGCATAATCACTGCATCATCACAGCATCATCACAGTGTCATAACAGCATCATCACAGTGTCATAACAGCATCATCACAGCATAATCACTGCATCATCACAGCATCATCACTGCATCATCACTGCATCATCACAGCATCATCACTGCATCATCAGAGCGTCTTCACAGCATCATCACTGCATCATCACAGCATCATCACAGCATCATCACTGCATCATCACAGTGTCATAAGAGCATCATCCCTGCACCATCACTACATCATCACAACATCATCATACCACGATCACAGCATCATCAATGCATCATCACTGGATCATCACAGCATCATCACTGCATCATCACAGTATCATCACAGCATCATCACTGCATCATCACTGCATCATCACTGCATCATCACTGCATTATCACAGCATCATCAGAGCGTCTTCACAGCATCATCACATCATCATCACTGCATCATCACAGTGTCATAAGAGCATCATCCCTGCACCATCACTACATCATCACAACATCATCATACCACGATCACAGCATCATCAGTGTATCATCACTGCATCATCAGATATTCATCACAGCGTCATCACTGTATCATCACATCATCATCACTGCGTCATCACAGCATCATCAGAGCGTCTTCACAGAATCATCACTGCATCGTCACAGCTTCATCAAAGTGTCATCACAGCATCATCACAGTATCATCACTGCATCATTACAAAATCATCACAAAATCACCACAGTGTCATCACAGCATCATCACTGCATAATCACTGCATCATCACAGCATTATATCAGCATCATCACAGCATCATCACTGCATCATCACAGCACCCTCACTGCATCACCACACCATCATCACTGCATCATCACGGCATTATCACAGCATTATCACAACGTCATCAAAGCATCATCACTTCATCATCAGAGCGTCTTCACAGCATCATCACTGCATCATCACTGCATCAACAGAGCGTCTTCACAGCATCATCACTGCATCATCACAGCATCATCACAGCATCCTCACTGCATCATCACTGCATCATCACAGCATCATCACAGCATCCTCACTGCATCATCACAGCATCCTCACTGCATCATCACAGCATCATCACTGCATCATCACTGCATACTCACTGCATCATCACACCATCATCACTGCATCATCACAGCATCATCACTGCATCATCACTGCATCATCAAAACATCCTCACTGCATCATCACAGTATCATCACTGCATCATCACAGCATCATCAGAGCGTCTTCACAGCATCATAACTGCATCATCACTGCATCGTCAAAGCATCATCACAGTGTCATCACTGCATAATCACTGCATCATCAGAGCATCATCAATCCTCAACACAGGGTCTTCAAAGCATCATAATTGCATCATCACTGCATCATCACAAAATCATCACAAAATCACCACAGTGTCATCACAGCATCATCAGTGCATAATCACTGCATCACCACAGCATTATATCAGCATCATCACAGCATCATCACTACATCATCACTGCATCATCACAGCATCATCACAGCATCATCACTGCATCATCACAGCATCATCACTGCATCATTACACCATCATCACTGCATCATTACAGCTTACTCACTGCATCATCATAGCATGATCACTGCATAATCAGAGCATCATCACACCATCAGCACTGCATCATCACACCATCATCAGAGAGTCTTCACAGCATCATCACAGCATCATCACAGTGTCATAACAGCATCATCACTGCATCATCACAGCATCATCACTGCATCATCACAGCATCATCACTGCATCATCACTGCATCATCACTGCATCATCACAGCATCATCAGAGCGTCTTCACAGAATCATCACAGCATCATCACTGCATCATCACAGTGTCATAAGAGCATCATCCCTGCACCATCACTACATCATCACAACATCATCATACCACGATCACAGCATCATCAATGTATCATCACTGCATCATCAGATAATCATCACAGCGTCATCACTGTATCATCACATCATCATCACTGCGTCATCACAGCATTATCAGAGCGTCTTCACAGAATCATCACACCATCATCACTGCATCATCACAGCATCATCAGAGCGTCTTCACAGCATCATCACTGCATAATCACTGCATCATCACAGTATCATCACTGCATCATTACAAAATCATCACAAAATCACCACAGTGTCATCACAGCATCATCACAGCATAATCACTGCTTCATCACAGCATTATATCAGCATCATCACAGCATCATCACTGCATCATCACAGCATTATCAGAGCATCTTCACAGAATCATCACACCATCATCACTGCATCGTCACAGCATCATCAGAGCGTCTTCACAGCATCATCACTGCATAATCACTGCATCATCAGAGCATCATCACACCATCAACACAGCGTCATCACAGCATCATCACTGCATCATCACAGTATCATCACTGCATCATTACAAAATCATCACAAAATCACCACAGTGTCATCACAGCATCATCACAGCATAATCACTGCTTCATCACAGCATTATATCAGCATCATCACAGCATCATCACTGCATCATCACAGCATCCTCACTGCATCATCACACCATCATTACTGCATCATCACTGCATCATCAGAGCGTCTTCACAGCATCATCACAGTGTCATAACAGCATCATCACTGCATCATCACAGCATCATCACAGCATAATCACTGCATCATCACAGCATCATCACTGCATCATCACTGCATTATCACAGCATCATCAGAGCGTCTTCACAGAATCATCACAGCATCATCACTGCATCATCACAGTGTCATAAGAGCATCATCCCTGCACCATCACTACATCATCACAACATCATCATACCACGATCACAGCATCATCAATGCATCATCACTGCATCATCAGATAATCATCACAGCGTCATCACTGTATCATCACATCATCATCACTGCGTCATCACAGCATCATCAGAGCGTCTTCACAGAATCATCACTGCATCGTCACAGCTTCATCACAGTGTCATCACAGCATCATCACAGTATCATCACTGCATCATTACAAAATCATCACAAAATCACCACAGTGTCATCACAGCATCATCACTGCATAATCACTGCATCATCACAGCATTATATCAGCATCATCACAACATCATCACTGCATCATCACTACATCATCACAGTGTCATAACAGCATCATCACTGCATCATCACATAATCATCACTGCATCATCACAGCATCATCACTGCATCATCACTGCATCATCACTGCATCATCACAGCATCATCAGAGCGTCTTCACAGCATCATCACAGCATCATCACTGCATCATCACAGTGTCATAAGAGCATCATCCCTGCACCATCACTACATCATCACAACATCATCATACCACGATCACAGCATCATCAGTGTATCATCACTGCATCATCAGATAATCATCACAGCGTCATCACTGTATCATCACATCATCATCACTGCGTCATCACAGCATTATCAGAGCGTCTTCACAGAATCATCACACCATCATCACTGCATCGTCACAGCATCATCAGAGCGTCTTCACAGCATCATCACTGCATAATCACTGCATCATCAGAGCATCATCACACCATCAACACAGCGTCATCACAGCATCATCACTGCATCATCACAGTATCATCACTGCATCATTACAAAATCATCACAAAATCACCACAGTGTCATCACAGCATCATCACAGCATAATCACTGCTTCATCACAGCATTATATCAGCATCATCACAGCATCATCACTGCATCATCACAGCATTATCAGAGCGTCTTCACAGAATCATCACACCATCATCACTGCATCGTCACAGCATCATCAGAGCGTCTTCACAGCATCATCACTGCATAATCACTGCATCATCAGAGCATCATCACACCATCAACACAGCGTCATCACAGCATCATCACTGCATCATCACAGTATCATCACTGCATCATTACAAAATCATCACAAAATCACCACAGTGTCATCACAGCATCATCACAGCATAATCACTGCTTCATCACAGCATTATATCAGCATCATCACAGCATCATCACAGCATCCTCACTGCATCATCACACCATCATTACTGCATCATCACTGCATCATCAGAGCGTCTTCACAGCATCATCACAGCATCATCACAGTGTCATAACAGCATCATCACTGCATCATCACAGCATCATCACTGCATCATCACTGCATCATCACTGCATCATCACAGCATCATCACTGCATCATCACTGCATTATCACAGCATCATCAGAGCGTCTTCACAGAATCATCACAGCATCATCACTGCATCATCACAGTGTCATAAGAGCATCATCCCTGCACCATCACTACATCATCACAACATCATCATACCACGATCACAGCATCATCAATGCATCATCACTGCATCATCAGATAATCATCACAGCGTCATCACTGTATCATCACATCATCATCACTGCGTCATCACAGCATTATCAGAGCGTCTTCACAGAATCATCACTGCATCGTCACAGCTTCATCACAGTGTCATCACAGCATCATCACAGTATCATCACTGCATCATTACAAAATCATCACAAAATCACCACAGTGTCATCACAACATCATCACTGCATCATCACTGCATCATCACAGCACCCTCACTGCATCATCACACCATCATCACTGCATCATCACAGCATTATCACAGCATTATCACAGCGTCATCAAAGCATCATCACTTCATCATCAGAGCGTCTTCACAGCATCATCACTGCATCATCACTGCATCATCAGAGCGCCTTCACAGCATCATCACTGCTTCATCACAGCATCATCAGACCATCCTCACTGCATCATCACTGCATCATCACAGCATCATCACAGCATCCTCACTGCATTATCACAGCATCCTCACTGCATCATCACTGCATCATCACTGCATACTCACTGCATCATCACACCATCATCACTGCATCATCACAGCATCATCACTGCATCATCACTGCATCATCACAACATCCTCACTGCATCATCACACCATCATCACTGCATCATCACAGCATCATCAGAGCGTCTTCACAGCATCATCACTGCATCATCACTGCATCGTCAGAGCATCATCACACCCTCAACACAGGGTCATCAAAGCATCATCATTGCATCATCACTGCATCATCACAAAGTCATCACAAAATCACCACAGTGTCATCACAGCATCATCAGTGCATAATCACTGCATCATCACAGCATCATCACTGCATCATCACTGCATCATCACTGCATCATCACAGCATCATCACAGCATCATCACTGCATCATCAGTGTCATAAGAGCATCATCGCTGCACCATCACTACATCATCACAACATCATCATACCACGATCACAGCATCATCAATGCATCATCACTGCATCATCAGATAATCATCACAGCGTCATCACTGTATCATCACATCATCATCACTGCGTCATCACAGCATCATCAGAGCGTCTTCACAGAATCATCACACCATCATCACTGCATCGTCACAGCATCATCAGAGCGTCTTCACAGCATCATCACTGCATAATCACTGCATCATCAGAACATCATCACACCATCAACACAGCGTCATCACAGCATCATCACTGCATCATCACAGTATCATCACTGCATCATTACAAAATCATCACAAAATCACCACAGTGTCATCACAGTATCATCACTGCATAATCACTGCTTCATCACAGCATTATATCAACATCATCACAGCATCATCACTGCATCATCACAGCATCCTCACTGCATCATCACACCATCATTACTGCATCATCACTGCATCATCAGAGCGTCTTCACAGCATCATCACAGCCTCATCACAGCATCATCACTGCATCATTACTTCACCATCACTGCATCATCACTGCATCATCACTGCATCATCACTGCATCATCACTGCATCATCACAGCATCATCAGAGCGTCTTCACAGCATCATCACAGCATCATCACTGCATCATCACAGTGTCATAAGAGCATCATCCCTGCACCATGACTACATCATCACAACATCATCATACCACGATCACAGCATCATCAATGCATCATCACTGCATCATCAGATAATCATCACAGCATCATCACTGTATCATCACATCATCATCACTGCGTCATCAAAGCATCATCAGAGCGTCTTCACAGAATCATCACACCATCATCACTGCATCGTCACAGCATCATCAGAGCGTCTTCACAGCATCATCACTGCATAATCACTGCATCATCAGAGCATCATCACACCATCAACACAGCGTCATCACAGCATCATCACTGCATCATCACACCATCATTACTGCATTATCACTGCATCATCAGAGCGTCTTCACAGCATCATCACTGCATCATCACAGCATCATCACAGTATCATCACAGCATCATCACTGCATCATCACTGCATCATCACACCATCATCAATCCGTCATCACTACATCATCACAGCATCATCACAGCATCATCACTGCATCATCACAGCATCATCACACCATCATCAAAACATCATCACTACATCATCACTGCATCATCACAGCATCCTCACTGCATCGTCACACCATCATCACTGCATCATCACAGCATCATCACAGCATCCTCACTGCATCATCACTGTGTCATAACAGCATCATCACTGCATCATCACTTCATCATCACTGCATCATCAATGCATCATCACTTCATCATCACTTCATCATCACAGCATCATCACTGCATCATCACTGCATCATCACAGCATCATCACTGAATCATCACAGCATCATCACTGCATCATCACTGCATCATCACACCATCAACAAACCATCATCACTACATAATCCCTGCACCATCACTACATCATCACAAAATCATCACTGCATCATCACAGCATCATCACAGCATCATCACAGCATCATCACTGCATCATCACTGCATCATCACAGCATCATCACCGTATCATCACTGCATCATCACAGCATCATCACAGCATCATCACTGCATCATCACAGCATCATCACCGTATCATCACTGCATCATCACAGCATCATCACTGCATCATCACTGCATCATCACTGCATCATCACTGTCATAACAGCATCATCAATGCATCATCACAGCATCATCACTGCATCATCACTGCATCATCACAGCATCATCATAGCATCATCACTGCATCATCACACCATCATCACTGCATCATCACAGCATCATCACTGCATCATCACTGCATCATCACACCATCCTCATTGCATCATCACACCATCATTACTGCATCATCAGTGCATCATCAGAGCGTCTTCACAGCATCATCACAGCATCATCACAGTGTCATAACAGCATCATCACTGCATCATCACAGCATCATCACTGCATCATCACAGCATAATCACTGCATCACCACAGCATCATCACTGCATCATCACTGCATCATCACTGCATCATCACTGCATTATCACAGCATCATCAGAGCGTCTTCACAGCATCATCACAGCATCATCACTGCATCATCACAGTGTCATAAGAGCATCATCCCTGCACCATCACTACATCATCACAACATCATCATACCACGATCACAGCATCATCAATGCATCATCACTGCATCATCAGATAATCATCACAGCGTCATCACTGTATCATCACATCATCATCACTGCGTCATCACAGCACCATCAGAGCGTCTTCACAGAATCATCACACCATCATCACTGCATCGTCACAGCATCATCAGAGCGTCTTCACAGCATCATCACTGCATAATCACTGCATCATCAGAGCATCATCACGCAATCAACACAGCGTCATCACTGCATCATCACTGCATCATCACTGCATCATCAGAGCATCTTCACAGCATCATCACAGCATCATCACTGCATCATCACAGTGTCATAAGAGCATCATCCCTGCACCATCACTACATCATCACAACATCGTCATACCACGATCACAGCATCATCAATGCATCATCACTGCATCATCAGATAATCATCACAGCGTCATCACTGTATCATCACATCATCATCACTGCGTCATCACAGCATCATCAGAGCGTCTTCACAGCATCATCACTGCATAATCACTGCATCATCAGAGCATCATCACACCATCAACACAGCGTCATCACAGCATCATCACTGCATCATCACAGCATCATCACTGCATCATCACTTCATCATCACTGCATCCTCACTGCATCATCACAGCATCATCACTGCATCATCACTGCATACTCACTGCATCATCACACCATCATCACTGCATCATCACAGCATCATCACTGCATCATCACTGCATCATCACAACATCCTCACTGCATCATCACACCATCATTACTGCATCATCACAGCATCATCAGAGCGTCTTCACAGCATCATCACTGCATCATCACTGCATCGTCAAAGCATCATCACAGTGTCATCACTGCATAATCACTGCATCATCAGAGCATCATCACACCCTCAGCACAGGGTCATCAAAGCATCATCATTGCATCATCACTGCATCATCACAAAATCATCACAAAATCACCACAGTGTCATCACAGCATCATCAGTGCATAATCACTGCTTCATCACAGCATCATCACAGCATCATCACTGCATCATCACAGCATCATCACTGCATCATTACACCATCATCACTGCATCATTACAGCTTACTCACTGCATCATCATAGCATGATCACTGCATAATCAGAGCATCATCACACCATCAGCACTGCATCATCACTGCATCATCAGAGCGTCTTCACAGAATCATCACAGCATCATCACAGTGTCATAACAGCATCATCACTGCATCATCACAGCATTATCACTGCATCATCACTGCATCATCACTGCATCATCACAGCATCCTCACTGCATCATCACACCATCATTACTGCATCATCACTGCATCATCAGAGCGTCTTCACAGCATCATCACAGCATCATCACAGTGTCATAACAGCATCATCACTGCATCATCACAGCATCATCACTGCATCATCACTGCATCATCAGTGCATTATCACAGCATCATCACTGCATCATCACTGCATCATCACTGCATCATCAGAGCGTCTTCACAGCATCATCACTGCATAATCACTGCATCATCAGAGCATCATCACACCATCAACACAGCGTCATCACAGCATCATCACTGCATCATCACAGTATCATCACTGCATCATTACAAAATCATCACAAAATCACCACAGTGTCATCACAGCATCATCACTGCATAATCACTGCTTCATCACAGCATTATATCAGCATCATCACAGCATCATCACTGCATCATCACAGCATCCTCACTGCATCATCACAGCATCATCACGGCATCATCACAGCATCATCACTGCATCATCACTGCATCATCACTGCATCATCAATGCATCATCACTTCATCATCACTGCATCATCACAGCATCATCACTGCATCATCACAGCATCATCACTGCATCATCACACCATCATTACTGCATCATCACTGCATCATCAGAGCGTCTTCACAGCATCATCACTGCATCATCACAGCATCATCACAGCATCATCACTGCATCATCACAGTGTCATAAGAGCATCATCCCTGCACCATCACTACATCATCACAACATCATCATACCACGATCACAGCATCATCAATGCATCATCACTGCATCATCACAGCATCATCACAGTATCATCACAGCATCATCACTGCATCATCACTGCATCATCACACCATCATCAATCCATCATCACTACATCATCACAGCATCATCACAGCATCATCACTGCATCATCACTGCATCATCACTGCATCATCACAGCATCATCTCTGCATCATCACAGCATCATCACACCATCATCAAAACATCATCACTACATCATCACTGCATCATCACAGCATCCTCACTGCATCGTCACACCATCATCACTGCATCATCACAGCATCATCACAGCATCCTCACTGCATCATCACTGTGTCATAACAGCATCATCACTGCATCATCAATTCATCATCACAGCATCATCACTGCATCATCACTGCATCATCACACCATCATCACTGAATCATCACAGCATCATCACTGCATCATCACTGCATCATCACACCATCATCAAACCATCATCACTACATCATCACAGCATCATCACAGCATCATCACAGCATCATCACTGCATCATCACTGCATCATCACAGCACCATCACAGCATTATCACAGCATCATCACTGCATCATCACTGCATCATCACAGCATCATCACCGTATCACCACTGCATCATCACAGCATCATCACAACATCATCACTGCATCATCACTGCATCATCACAGCATCATTACCGTATCATCACTGCATCATCACAGCATCATCACTGCATCATCACTGCATCATCACTGCATCATCACTGTCATAACAGCATCATCAATGCATCATCACAGCATCATCACTGCATCATCACACCATCCTCACTGCATCATCACACCATCATTACTGCATCATCACTGCATCATCAGAGCGTCTTCACAGCATCATCACAGCATCATCACAGTGTCATAACAGCATCATCACTGCATCATCACAGCATAATCACAGCATCATCACTGCATCATCACAGCATCATCACTGCATCATCACTGCATCATCACTGCATCATCACTGCATTATCACAGCATCATCAGAGCGTCTTCACAGCATCATCACAGCATCATCACTGCATCATCACAGTGTCATAAGAGCATCATCCCTGCACCATCACTACATCATCACAACATCATCATACCACGATCACAGCATCATCAATGCATCATCACTGCATCATCAGATAATCATCACAGCGTCATCACTGTATCATCACATCATCATCACTGCGTCATCACAGCATCATCAGAGCGTCTTCACAGAATCATCACTGCATCGTCACAGCTTCATCACAGTGTCATCACAGCATCATCACAGTATCATCACTGCATCATTACAAAATCATCACAAAATCACCACAGTGTCATCACAGCATCATCACTGCATAATCACTGCATCATCACAGCATTATATCAGCATCATCACAGCATCATCACTGCATGATCACTGCATCATCACAGCATCATCACTGCATCATCACACCATCATCACTGCATCATCACAGCATTATCACAGCATTATCACAGCGTCATCAAAGCATCATCACTTCATCATCAGAGCGTCTTCACAGCATCATCACTGCATCATCAGAGCATCATCACACCATCACCACTGCGTCATCACTGCATCATCACAACATCATCATCGCAGCGTCATCACTACATCAACACAGCGTCATCACTGCATCATCACTGCATCACCACAGAGTCATCACAGCATCATCCCTGCACCATCACTACATCATCACAACATCATCATACCACCATCACAGCATCATCAGTGCATCATCACTGCATCATCAGATAATCATCACAGCGTCATCACTGTGTCATCACAGAATCATCAGAGCGTCTTCACAGAATCATCACACCATCATCACTGCATCGTCACAGACTCATCAGAGTGTCATCACAGCATCATCACTGCATAATCACTGCATCATCAGAGCATCATCACACCATCAACACAGCGTCATCACAGCATCATCACAGTATCATCACTTCATCATTACAAAATCATCACAAAATCACCACAGTGTCATCACAGCATCATCACTGCATAATCACTGCATCATCATAGCATTATATCAGCATCATCACAGCATCATCACTGCATCATCACAGCATCCTCACTGCATCATCACAGCATTATCACTGCATCATCACTGTATTATCACAGCATCATCACAGCGTCATCAAAGCATCATCACTGCATCATCACAGCGTCATCAGGGCGTCTTCACAGCATCATCACAGCATCATCACTGCATCATCACAGTGTCATAAGAGCATCATCCCTGCACCATCACTACATCATCACAACATCATCATACCACGATCACAGCATCATCAATGCATCATCACTGCATCATCAGATAATCATCACAGCGTCATCACTGTATCATCACATCATCATCACTGCGTCATCACAGCACCATCAGAGCGTCTTCACAGAATCATCACACCATCATCACTGCATCGTCACAGCATCATCAGAGCGTCTTGACAGCATCATCACTGCATAATCACTGCATCATCAGAGCATCATCACGCAATCAACACAGCGTCATCACTGCATCATCACTGCATCATCACTGCATCATCAGAGCATCTTCACAGCATCATCACAGCATCATCACTGCATCATCACAGTGTCATAAGAGCATCATCCCTGCACCATCACTACATCATCACAACATCGTCATACCACGATCACAGCATCATCAATGCATCATCACTGCATCATCAGATAATCATCACAGCGTCATAACTGTATCATCACATCATCATCACTGCGTCATCACAGCATCATCAGAGCGTCTTCACAGCATCATCACTGCATAATCACTGCATCATCAGAGCATCATCACACCATCAACACAGCGTCATCACAGCATCATCACTGCATCATCACAGCATCATCACTGCATCATCACTTCATCATCACTGCATCCTCACTGCATCATCACAGCATCATCACTGCATCATCACTGCATACTCACTGCATCATCACACCATCATCACTGCATCATCACAGCATCATCACTGCATCATCACTGCATCATCACAACATCCTCACTGCATCATCACACCATCATTACTGCATCATCACAGCATCATCAGAGCGTCTTCACAGCATCATCACTGCATCATCACTGCATCGTCAAAGCATCATCACAGTGTCATCACTGCATAATCACTGCATCATCAGAGCATCATCACACCCTCAGCACAGGGTCATCAAAGCATCATCATTGCATCATCACTGCATCATGACAAAATCATCACAAAATCACCACAGTGTCATCACAGCATCATCAGTGCATAATCACTGCTTCATCACAGCATTATATTAGCATCATCACAGCATCATCACTACATCATCACTGCATCATCACAGCATCATCACAGCATCATCACTGCATCATCACAGCATCATCACTGCATCATTACACCATCATCACTGCATCATTACAGCTTACTCACTGCATCATCATAGCATGATCACTGCATAATCAGAGCATCATCACACCATCAGCACTGCATCATCACTGCATCATCAGAGCGTCTTCACAGAATCATCACAGCATCATCACAGTGTCATAACAGCATCATCACTGCATCATCACAGCATTATCACTGCATCATCACTGCATCATCACTGCATCATCACAGCATCCTCACTGCATCATCACACCATCATTACTGCATCATCACTGCATCATCAGAGCGTCTTCACAGCATCATCACAGCATCATCACAGTGTCATAACAGCATCATCACTGCATCATCACAGCATCATCACTGCATCATCACTGCATCATCAGTGCATTATCACAGCATCATCACTGCATCATCACTGCATCATCACTGCATCATCAGAGCGTCTTCACAGCATCATCACAGCATCATCACTGCATCATCACAGTGTCATAAGAGCATCATCCCTGCACCATCACTACATCATCACAACATCATCATACCACGATCACAGCATCATCAATGCATCATCACTGCATCATCAGATAATCATCACTGCGTCATCACTGTATCATCACATCATCATCACTGCGTCGTCACAGCATCATCAGAGCATCTTCACAGCATCATCACTGCATAATCACTGCATCATCAGAGCATCATCACACCATCAACACAGCGTCATCACAGCATCATCACTGCATCATCACAGTATCATCACTGCATCATTACAAAATCATCACAAAATCACCACAGTGTCATCACAGCATCATCACTGCATAATCACTGCTTCATCACAGCATTATATCAGCATCATCACAGCATCATCACTGCATCATCACAGCATCCTCACTGCATCATCACAGCATCATCACGGCATCATCACAGCATCATCACTGCATCATCACTGCATCATCACTGCATCATCAATGCATCATCACTTCATAATCACTGCATCATCACAGCATCATCACTGCATCATCACAGCATCATCACTGCATCATCACACCATCATTACTGCATCATCACTGCATCATCAGAGCGTCTTCACAGCATCATCACTGCATCATCACAGCATCATCACAGCATCATCACTGCATCATCACAGTGTCATAAGAGCATCATCCCTGCACCATCACTACATCATCACAACATCATCATACCACGATCACAGCATCATCAATGCATCATCACTGCATCATCACAGCATCATCACAGTATCATCACAGCATCATCACTGCATCATCACTGCATCATCACACCATCATCAATCCATCATCACTACATCATCACAGCATCATCACAGCATCATCACTGCATCATCACTGCATCATCACTGCATCATCACAGCATCATCTCTGCATCATCACAGCATCATCACACCATCATCAAAACATCATCACTACATCATCACTGCATCATCACAGCATCCTCACTGCATCGTCACACCATCATCACTGCATCATCACAGCATCATCACAGCATCCTCACTGCATCATCACTGTGTCATAACAGCATCATCACTGCATCATCAATTCATCATCACAGCATCATCACTGCATCATCACTGCATCATCACAGCATCATCACTGAATCATCACAGCATCATCACTGCATCATCACTGCATCATCACACCATCATCAAACCATCATCACTACATCATCACAGCATCATCACAGCATCATCACAGCATCATCACTGCATCATCACTGCATCATCACAGCACCATCACAGCATTATCACAGCATCATCACTGCATCATCACTGCATCATCACAGCATCATCACCGTATCACCACTGCATCATCACAGCATCATCACAACATCATCACTGCATCATCACTGCATCATCACAGCATCATCACCGTATCATCACTGCATCATCACAGCATCATCACTGCATCATCACTGCATCATCACTGCATCATCACTGCATCATCACTGTCATAACAGCATCATCAATGCATCATCACAGCATCATCACTGCATCATCACACCATCCTCACTGCATCATCACACCATCATTACTGCATCATCACTGCATCATCAGAGCGTCTTCACAGCATCATCACAGCATCATCACAGTGTCATAACAGCATCATCACTGCATCATCACAGCATAATCACAGCATCATCACTGCATCATCACAGCATCATCACTGCATCATCACTGCATCATCACTGCATTATCACAGCATCATCAGAGCGTCTTCACAGCATCATCACAGCATCATCACTGCATCATCACAGTGTCATAAGAGCATCATCCCTGCACCATCACTACATCATCACAACATCATCATACCACGATCACAGCATCATCAATGCATCATCACTGCATCATCAGATAATCATCACAGCGTCATCACTGTATCATCACATCATCATCACTGCGTCATCACAGCATCATCAGAGCGTCTTCACAGAATCATCACTGCATCGTCACAGCTTCATCACAGTGTCATCACAGCATCATCACAGTATCATCACTGCATCATTACAAAATCATCACAAAATCACCACAGTGTCATCACAGCATCATCACTGCATAATCACTGCATCATCACAGCATTATATCAGCATCATCACAGCATCATCACTGCATCATCACTGCATCATCACAGCATTATCACAGCATTATCACAGCGTCATCAAAGCATCATCACTTCATCATCAGAGCGTCTTCACAGCATCATCACTGCATCATCAGAGCATCATCACACCATCACCACTGCGTCATCACTGCATCATCACAACATCATCATCGCAGCGTCATCACTACATCAACACAGCGTCATCACTGCATCATCACTGCATCACCACAGAGTCATCACAGCATCATCCCTGCACCATCACTACATCATCACAACATCATCATACCACCATCACAGCATCATCAGTGCATCATCACTGCATCATCAGATAATCATCACAGCGTCATCACTGTGTCATCACAGAATCATCAGAGCGTCTTCACAGAATCATCACACCATCATCACTGCATCGTCACAGACTCATCAGAGTGTCATCACAGCATCATCACTGCATAATCACTGCATCATCAGAGCATCATCACACCATCAACACAGCGTCATCACAGCATCATCACAGTATCATCACTTCATCATTACAAAATCATCACAAAATCACCACAGTGTCATCACAGCATCATCACTGCATAATCACTGCATCATCATAGCATTATATCAGCATCATCACAGCATCATCACTGCATCATCACAGCATCCTCACTGCATCATCACAGCATTATCACTGCATCATCACTGTATTATCACAGCATCATCACAGCGTCATCAAAGCATCATCACTGCATCATCACAGCGTCATCAGAGCGTCTTCACAGCATCATCACTGCATCATCACAGCATCATCACTGCATCATCACTGCATCATCACTGTGTCATAACAGCATCATCACTGCATCATCACAGCATCCTCACTGCATCATCAGTGCATCATCACTGCATCATCATAGCATCATCACTGCATCATCACAGCATCATCACGGCATCATCACAGCATCATCACTGCATCATCACTGCATCATCACTGCATCATCAATGCATCATCACTTCATCATCACTGCATCATCACAGCATCATCACTGCATAATCACTGCTTCATCACAGCATTATATCAGCATCATCACAGCATCATCACTGCATCATCACAGCATCCTCACTGCATCATCACAGCATCATCACGGCATCATCACAGCATCATCACTGCATCATCACTGCATCATCACTGCATCATCAATGCATCATCACTTCATCATCACTGCATCATCACAGCATCATCACTGCATCATCACAGCATCATCACTGCATCATCACACCATCATTACTGCATCATCACTGCATCATCAGAGCGTCTTCACAGCATCATCACTGCATCATCACAGCATCA
Source organism: Somateria mollissima (assembly GCA_951411735.1). Classification (NCBI taxonomy): domain Eukaryota; kingdom Metazoa; phylum Chordata; class Aves; order Anseriformes; family Anatidae; genus Somateria; species Somateria mollissima. Next base: position 572,535 of record CATOCB010000307.1, read on the forward strand.
TCACAGCATCATCACTGCATCATCACAGTGTCATAAGAGCATCATCCCTGCACCATCACTACATCATCACAACATCATCATACCACGATCACAGCATCATCAATGCATCATCACTGCATCATCACAGCATCATCACAGTATCATCACAGCATCATCACTGCATCATCACTGCATCATCACACCATCATCAATCCATCATCACTACATCATCACAGCATCATCACAGCATCATCACTGCATCATCACTGCATCATCACTGCATCATCACAGCATCATCTCTGCATCATCACAGCATCATCACACCATCATCAAAACATCATCACTACATCATCACTGCATCATCACAGCATCCTCACTGCATCGTCACACCATCATCACTGCATCATCACAGCATCATCACAGCATCCTCACTGCATCATCACTGTGTCATAACAGCATCATCACTGCATCATCAATTCATCATCACAGCATCATCACTGCATCATCACTGCATCATCACACCATCATCACTGAATCATCACAGCATCATCACTGCATCATCACTGCATCATCACACCATCATCAAACCATCATCACTACATCATCACAGCATCATCACAGCATCATCACAGCATCATCACTGCATCATCACTGCATCATCACAGCACCATCACAGCATTATCACAGCATCATCACTGCATCATCACTGCATCATCACAGCATCATCACCGTATCACCACTGCATCATCACAGCATCATCACAACATCATCACTGCATCATCACTGCATCATCACAGCATCATTACCGTATCATCACTGCATCATCACAGCATCATCACTGCATCATCACTGCATCATCACTGCATCATCACTGTCATAACAGCATCATCAATGCATCATCACAGCATCATCACTGCATCATCACACCATCCTCACTGCATCATCACACCATCATTACTGCATCATCACTGCATCATCAGAGCGTCTTCACAGCATCATCACAGCATCATCACAGTGTCATAACAGCATCATCACTGCATCATCACAGCATAATCACAGCATCATCACTGCATCATCACAGCATCATCACTGCATCATCACTGCATCATCACTGCATCATCACTGCATTATCACAGCATCATCAGAGCGTCTTCACAGCATCATCACAGCATCATCACTGCATCATCACAGTGTCATAAGAGCATCATCCCTGCACCATCACTACATCATCACAACATCATCATACCACGATCACAGCATCATCAATGCATCATCACTGCATCATCAGATAATCATCACAGCGTCATCACTGTATCATCACATCATCATCACTGCGTCATCACAGCATCATCAGAGCGTCTTCACAGAATCATCACTGCATCGTCACAGCTTCATCACAGTGTCATCACAGCATCATCACAGTATCATCACTGCATCATTACAAAATCATCACAAAATCACCACAGTGTCATCACAGCATCATCACTGCATAATCACTGCATCATCACAGCATTATATCAGCATCATCACAGCATCATCACTGCATGATCACTGCATCATCACAGCATCATCACTGCATCATCACACCATCATCACTGCATCATCACAGCATTATCACAGCATTATCACAGCGTCATCAAAGCATCATCACTTCATCATCAGAGCGTCTTCACAGCATCATCACTGCATCATCAGAGCATCATCACACCATCACCACTGCGTCATCACTGCATCATCACAACATCATCATCGCAGCGTCATCACTACATCAACACAGCGTCATCACTGCATCATCACTGCATCACCACAGAGTCATCACAGCATCATCCCTGCACCATCACTACATCATCACAACATCATCATACCACCATCACAGCATCATCAGTGCATCATCACTGCATCATCAGATAATCATCACAGCGTCATCACTGTGTCATCACAGAATCATCAGAGCGTCTTCACAGAATCATCACACCATCATCACTGCATCGTCACAGACTCATCAGAGTGTCATCACAGCATCATCACTGCATAATCACTGCATCATCAGAGCATCATCACACCATCAACACAGCGTCATCACAGCATCATCACAGTATCATCACTTCATCATTACAAAATCATCACAAAATCACCACAGTGTCATCACAGCATCATCACTGCATAATCACTGCATCATCATAGCATTATATCAGCATCATCACAGCATCATCACTGCATCATCACAGCATCCTCACTGCATCATCACAGCATTATCACTGCATCATCACTGTATTATCACAGCATCATCACAGCGTCATCAAAGCATCATCACTGCATCATCACAGCGTCATCAGGGCGTCTTCACAGCATCATCACAGCATCATCACTGCATCATCACAGTGTCATAAGAGCATCATCCCTGCACCATCACTACATCATCACAACATCATCATACCACGATCACAGCATCATCAATGCATCATCACTGCATCATCAGATAATCATCACAGCGTCATCACTGTATCATCACATCATCATCACTGCGTCATCACAGCACCATCAGAGCGTCTTCACAGAATCATCACACCATCATCACTGCATCGTCACAGCATCATCAGAGCGTCTTAACAGCATCATCACTGCATAATCACTGCATCATCAGAGCATCATCACGCAATCAACACAGCGTCATCACTGCATCATCACTGCATCATCACTGCATCATCAGAGCATCTTCACAGCATCATCACAGCATCATCACTGCATCATCACAGTGTCATAAGAGCATCATCCCTGCACCATCACTACATCATCACAACATCGTCATACCACGATCACAGCATCATCAATGCATCATCACTGCATCATCAGATAATCATCACAGCGTCATAACTGTATCATCACATCATCATCACTGCGTCATCACAGCATCATCAGAGCGTCTTCACAGCATCATCACTGCATAATCACTGCATCATCAGAGCATCATCACACCATCAACACAGCGTCATCACAGCATCATCACTGCATCATCACAGCATCATCACTGCATCATCACTTCATCATCACTGCATCCTCACTGCATCATCACAGCATCATCACTGCATCATCACTGCATACTCACTGCATCATCACACCATCATCACTGCATCATCACAGCATCATCACTGCATCATCACTGCATCATCACAACATCCTCACTGCATCATCACACCATCATTACTGCATCATCACAGCATCATCAGAGCGTCTTCACAGCATCATCACTGCATCATCACTGCATCGTCAAAGCATCATCACAGTGTCATCACTGCATAATCACTGCATCATCAGAGCATCATCACACCCTCAGCACAGGGTCATCAAAGCATCATCATTGCATCATCACTGCATCATGACAAAATCATCACAAAATCACCACAGTGTCATCACAGCATCATCAGTGCATAATCACTGCTTCATCACAGCATTATATTAGCATCATCACAGCATCATCACTACATCATCACTGCATCATCACAGCATCATCACAGCATCATCACTGCATCATCACAGCATCATCACTGCATCATTACACCATCATCACTGCATCATTACAGCTTACTCACTGCATCATCATAGCATGATCACTGAAAATCAGAGCATCATCACACCATCAGCACTGCATCATCACTGCATCATCAGAGCGTCTTCACAGAATCATCACAGCATCATCACAGTGTCATAACAGCATCATCACTGCATCATCACAGCATTATCACTGCATCATCACTGCATCATCACTGCATCATCACAGCATCCTCACTGCATCATCACACCATCATTACTGCATCATCACTGCATCATCAGAGCGTCTTCACAGCATCATCACAGCATCATCACAGTGTCATAACAGCATCATCACTGCATCATCACAGCATCATCACTGCATCATCACTGCATCATCAGTGCATTATCACAGCATCATCACTGCATCATCACTGCATCATCACTGCATCATCAGAGCGTCTTCACAGCATCATCACAGCATCATCACTGCATCATCACAGTGTCATAAGAGCATCATCCCTGCACCATCACTACATCATCACAACATCATCATACCACGATCACAGCATCATCAATGCATCATCACTGCATCATCAGATAATCATCACTGCGTCATCACTGTATCATCACATCATCATCACTGCGTCGTCACAGCATCATCAGAGCATCTTCACAGCATCATCACTGCATAATCACTGCATCATCAGAGCATCATCACACCATCAACACAGCGTCATCACAGCATCATCACTGCATCATCACAGTATCATCACTGCATCATTACAAAATCATCACAAAATCACCACAGTGTCATCACAGCATCATCACTGCATAATCACTGCTTCATCACAGCATTATATCAGCATCATCACAGCATCATCACTGCATCATCACAGCATCCTCACTGCATCATCACAGCATCATCACGGCATCATCACAGCATCATCACTGCATCATCACTGCATCATCACTGCATCATCAATGCATCATCACTTCATAATCACTGCATCATCACAGCATCATCACTGCATCATCACAGCATCATCACTGCATCATCACACCATCATTACTGCATCATCACTGCATCATCAGAGCGTCTTCACAGCATCATCACTGCATCATCACAGCATCATCACAGCATCATCACTGCATCATCACAGTGTCATAAGAGCATCATCCCTGCACCATCACTACATCATCACAACATCATCATACCACGATCACAGCATCATCAATGCATCATCACTGCATCATCACAGCATCATCACAGTATCATCACAGCATCATCACTGCATCATCACTGCATCATCACACCATCATCAATCCATCATCACTACATCATCACAGCATCATCACAGCATCATCACTGCATCATCACTGCATCATCACTGCATCATCACAGCATCATCTCTGCATCATCACAGCATCATCACACCATCATCAAAACATCATCACTACATCATCACTGCATCATCACAGCATCCTCACTGCATCGTCACACCATCATCACTGCATCATCACAGCATCATCACAGCATCCTCACTGCATCATCACTGTGTCATAACAGCATCATCACTGCATCATCAATTCATCATCACAGCATCATCACTGCATCATCACTGCATCATCACAGCATCATCACTGAATCATCACAGCATCATCACTGCATCATCACTGCATCATCACACCATCATCAAACCATCATCACTACATCATCACAGCATCATCACAGCATCATCACAGCATCATCACTGCATCATCACTGCATCATCACAGCACCATCACAGCATTATCACAGCATCATCACTGCATCATCACTGCATCATCACAGCATCATCACCGTATCACCACTGCATCATCACAGCATCATCACAACATCATCACTGCATCATCACTGCATCATCACAGCATCATCACCGTATCATCACTGCATCATCACAGCATCATCACTGCATCATCACTGCATCATCACTGCATCATCACTGCATCATCACTGTCATAACAGCATCATCAATGCATCATCACAGCATCATCACTGCATCATCACACCATCCTCACTGCATCATCACACCATCATTACTGCATCATCACTGCATCATCAGAGCGTCTTCACAGCATCATCACAGCATCATCACAGTGTCATAACAGCATCATCACTGCATCATCACAGCATAATCACAGCATCATCACTGCATCATCACAGCATCATCACTGCATCATCACTGCATCATCACTGCATTATCACAGCATCATCAGAGCGTCTTCACAGCATCATCACAGCATCATCACTGCATCATCACAGTGTCATAAGAGCATCATCCCTGCACCATCACTACATCATCACAACATCATCATACCACGATCACAGCATCATCAATGCATCATCACTGCATCATCAGATAATCATCACAGCGTCATCACTGTATCATCACATCATCATCACTGCGTCATCACAGCATCATCAGAGCGTCTTCACAGAATCATCACTGCATCGTCACAGCTTCATCACAGTGTCATCACAGCATCATCACAGTATCATCACTGCATCATTACAAAATCATCACAAAATCACCACAGTGTCATCACAGCATCATCACTGCATAATCACTGCATCATCACAGCATTATATCAGCATCATCACAGCATCATCACTGCATCATCACTGCATCATCACAGCATCATCACTGCATCATCACTGCATCATCACAGCATTATCACAGCATTATCACAGCGTCATCAAAGCATCATCACTTCATCATCAGAGCGTCTTCACAGCATCATCACTGCATCATCAGAGCATCATCACACCATCACCACTGCGTCATCACTGCATCATCACAACATCATCATCGCAGCGTCATCACTACATCAACACAGCGTCATCACTGCATCATCACTGCATCACCACAGAGTCATCACAGCATCATCCCTGCACCATCACTACATCATCACAACATCATCATATCACCATCACAGCATCATCAGTGCATCATCACTGCATCATCAGATAATCATCACAGCGTCATCACTGTGTCATCACAGAATCATCAGAGCGTCTTCACAGAATCATCACACCATCATCACTGCATCGTCACAGACTCATCAGAGTGTCATCACAGCATCATCACTGCATAATCACTGCATCATCAGAGCATCATCACACCATCAACACAGCGTCATCACAGCATCATCACAGTATCATCACTTCATCATTACAAAATCATCACAAAATCACCACAGTGTCATCACAGCATCATCACTGCATAATCACTGCATCATCATAGCATTATATCAGCATCATCACAGCATCATCACTGCATCATCACAGCATCCTCACTGCATCATCACAGCATTATCACTGCATCATCACTGTATTATCACAGCATCATCACAGCGTCATCAAAGCATCATCACTGCATCATCACAGCGTCATCAGAGCGTCTTCACAGCATCATCACTGCATCATCACAGCATCATCACTGCATCATCACTGCATCATCACTGTGTCATAACAGCATCATCACTGCATCATCACAGCATCCTCACTGCATCATCAGTGCATCATCACTGCATCATCATAGCATCATCACTGCATCATCACAGCATCATCACTGCGTCATCATTGCATAATCACAGCATCATCACTGCATCATCACAGCATCATCACTGCATCATCACTGCATCATCACACCATCATCACTGCATCATCACAGCATCATCACTGCATCATCACACCATCATCACTGCATCATCACAGCATCATCACTGCATCATCACTGCATCATCACACCATCATCACAGTATCATCACTGCATCATCACAAAATCATCACAAAATCACCACAGTGTCATCACAGCATCATCAGTGCATAATCACTGCATCATCACAGCATTATATTAGCATCATCACAGCATCATCACTACATCATCACTGCATCATCACAGCATCATCACAGCATCATCACTGCATCATCACAGCATCATCACTGCATCATTACACCATCATCACTGCATCATTACAGCTTACTCACTGCATCATCATAGCATGATCACTGCATAATCAGAGCATCATCACACCATCAGCACTGCATCATCACTGCATCATCAGAGCATCTTCACAGCATTATCACAGCCTCATCACAGTGTCATAACAGCATCATCACTGCATCATCACAGCATCATCACTGCATCATCACTGCATCATCACTGCATCATCAAAGCATCATCACTGCATCATCACTGCATCATCACTGCATCATCACAGCATCATCAGAGCGTCTTCACAGCATCATCACAGCATCATCACTGCATCATCACAGTGTCATAAGAGCATCATCCCTGCACCATCACTACATCATCAAAACATCATCATACCACGATCACAGCATCATCAATGCATCATCACTGCATCATCAGATAATCATCACAGCGTCATCACTGTATCATCACATCATCATCACTGCGTCATCACAGCATTATCAGAGCGTCTTCACAGAATCATCACACCATCATCACTGCATCGTCACAGCATCATCAGAGCGTCTTCACAGCATCATCACTGCATAATCACTGCATCATCAGAGCATCATCACACTATCAACACAGCGTCATCACAGCATCATCACTGCATCATCACAGTATCATCACTGCATCATTACAAAATCATCACAAAATCACCACAGTGTCATCACAGCATCATCACTGCATAATCACTGCTTCATCACAGCATTATATCAGCATCATCACAGCATCATCACTGCATCATCACAGCATCCTCACTGCATCATCACACCATCATTACTGCATCATCACTGCATCATCAGAGCGTCTTCACAGCATCATCACAGCATCATCACAGTGTCATAACAGCATCATCACTGCATCATCACAGCATCATCACTGCATCATCACTGCATCATCACTGCATTATCACAGCATCATCACTGCATCATCACTGCATCATCACTGCATCATCAGAGCGTCTTCACAGCATCATCACAGCATCATCACTGCATCATCACAGTGTCATAAGAGCATCATCCCTGCACCATCACTACATCATCACAACATCATCATACCACGATCACAGCATCATCAATGCATCATCACTGCATCATCAGATAATCATCACAGCGTCATCACTGTATCATCACATCATCATCACTGCGTCATCACAGCATCATCAGAGCGTCTTCACAGAATCATCACACCATCATCACTGCATCGTCACAGCATCATCAGAGCGTCTTCACAGCATCATCACTGCATAATCACTGCATCATCAGAGCATCATCACACCATCAACACAGCGTCATCACAGCATCATCACTGCATCATCACAGTATCATCACTGCATCATTACAAAATCATCACAAAATCACCACAGTGTCATCACAGCATCATCACTGCATAATCACTGCTTCATCACAGCATTATATCAGCATCATCACAGCATCATCACTGCATCATCACAGCATCCTCACTGCATCATCACAGCATCATCACGGCATCATCACAGCATCATCACTGCATCATCACTGCATCATCACTGCATCATCAATGCATCATCACTTCATCATCACTGCATCATCACAGCATCATCACTGCATCATCACAGCATCATCACAGCATCATCACTGCATCATCACAGTGTCATAAGAGCATCATCCCTGCACCATCACTACATCATCACAACATCATCATACCACGATCACAGCATCATCAATGCATCATCACTGCATCATCACAGCATCATCACAGTATCATCACAGCATCATCACTGCATCATCACTGCATCATCACTGCATCATCAATGCATCATCACTACATCATCACAGCATCATCACAGCATCATCACTGCATCATCACTGCATCATCACTGCATCATCACAGCATCATCACTGCATCATCACAGCATCAATACACCATCATCAAAGCATCATCACTACATCATCACTGCATCATCACAGCATCCTCACTGCATCGTCACACCATCATCACTGCATCATCACAGCATCATCACTGCATCATCACTGTGTCATAACAGCATCATCACTGCATCATCACTTCATCATCACTGCATCATCAATGCATCATCACTTCATCATCACTTCATCATCACAGCATCATCACTGCATCATCACTGCATCATCACAGCATCATCACTGAATCATCACAGCATCATCACTGCATCATCACTGCATCATCACACCATCATCAAACCGTCATCACTACATCATCACAGCATCATCACAGCATCATCACAGCATCATCACTGCATCATCACTGCATCATCACAGCACCATCACAGCATCATCACAGCATCATCACTGCATCATCCCTGCATCATCACAGCATCATCACCGTATCATCACTGCATCATCACAGCATCATCACAGCATCATCACTGCATCATCACTGCATCATCACAGCATCATCACCGTATCATCACTGCATCATCACAGCATCATCACTGCATCATCACAGCATCATCACAGCATCATCACTGCATCATCACTGTCATAACAGCATCATCAATGCATCATCACAGCATCATCACTGAATCATCACACCATCCTCACTGCATCATCACACCATCATTACTGCATCATCACTGCATCATCAGAGCGTCTTCACAGCATCATCACAGCATCATCACAGTGTCATAACAGCATCATCACTGCATCATCACAGCATCATCACAGCATCATCACTGCATCATCACTGCATCATCACTGCATCATCACTGCATCATCACTGCATTATCACAGCATCATCAGAGCGTCTTCACAGCATCATCACTGCATCATCACAGTGTCATAAGAGCATCATCCCTGCACCATCACTACATCATCACAACATCATCATACCACGATCACAGCATCATCAATGCATCATCACTGCATCATCAGATAATCATCACAGCGTCATCACTGTATCATCACATCATCATCACTGCGTCATCACAGCATCATCAGAGCGTCTTCACAGAATCATCACTGCATCGTCACAGCTTCATCACAGTGTCATCACAGCATCATCACAGTATCATCACTGCATCATTACAAAATCATCACAAAATCACCACAGTGTCATCACAGCATCATCACTGCATAATCACTGCATCATCACAGCATTATATCAGCATCATCACAGCATCATCACTGCATCATCACTGCATCATCACAGCACCCTCACTGCATCATCACACCATCATCACTGCATCATCACAGCATTATCACAGCATTATCACAGCGTCATCAAAGCATCATCACTTCATCATCAGAGCGTCTTCACAGCATCATCACTGCATCATCAGAGCATCATCACACCATCACCACTGCGTCATCACTGCATCATCACAACATCATCATCGCAGCGTCATCACTACATCAACACAGCGTCATCACTGCATCATCACTGCATCACCACAGAGTCATCACAGCATCATCCCTGCACCATCACTACATCATCACAACATCATCATACCACCATCACAGCATCATCACTGCATAATCACTGCATCATCAGAGCATCATCACACCATCAACACAGCGTCATCACAGCATCATCACAGTATCATCACTTCATCATTACAAAATCATCACAAAATCACCACAGTGTCATCACAGCATCATCACTGCATAATCACTGCATCATAATAGCATTATATCAGCATCATCACAGCATCATCACTGCATCATCACTGCATCATCACAGCATCCTCACTGCATCATCACTGCATCATCACTGCATCATCACTGTATTATCACAGCATCATCACAGCGTCATCAAAGCATCATCACTGCATCATCACAGCGTCATCAGAGCGTCTTCACAGCATCATCACTGCATCATCACTGCATCGTCACTGCATCATCACTGTGTCATAACAGCATCATCAATGCATCATCACAGCATCATCACAGCATCCTCACTGCATCATCACTGCATCATCACTGCATCATCATAGCATCATCACTGCATCATCACAGCATCATCACTGCGTCATCACTGCATCATCACAGCATCATCACTGCATCATCACTGCATCATCACACCATCATCACTGCATCATCACAGCATCATCACTGCATCATCACTGCATCATCACTGCATCATCACACCATCATCACTGCATCATCACAGCATCATCACTGCATCATCACACCATCATCACACCATCATCACACCATCATCACTGCATCATCACAGCATCCTCACTGCATCATCACAGCATTATCACTGCATCATCACTGCATCATCACTGTGTCATAACAGCATCATCACTGCATCATCACAGCATCATCACTGCATCATCACTGCATCATCACAACATCATCACTGCATCATCACAGCATCATCACTGCATCATCACACCATCATCACTGCATCATCCCAGCATCATCACAGCATCATCACTGCATCATCACTGTATCCTCACTGCATCATCACAGCATCATCACAGCGTCATCAAAGCATCATCACTGCATCATCACTGCATCATCACTGCATCATCACTCTTTCATAACAGCATCATCACAGCATCATCACTGCATCATCACTGCATCATCACAGCATCATCACTGCATCATCACTGTGTCATAACAACATCATCACTGCATCATCACTTCATCATCACAGCATCATCACAGCATCATCACTGCATCATCACAGCATCATCACTGCAGCATCACACCATCATCACTGCATCATCACTGCATCATCACAGTATCATCACAGCATCATCACAGCATCATCACACCATCATCACAGCATCATCACAGCATCATCACAGCTTCATAACACCATCATCACTGCATCATCACACCATCATCACAGCATCATCACAGCATCATCACTGCATCATCACTGCATCATCACTGTCATAACAGCATCATCACTGCATCATCACTTCATCATCACTGCATCATCACTGCATCATCACAGCATCATCACAGCATCATCACTGCATCATCACAGTATCATCACAGCATCATCACTGCATCATCAGAGCATCATCACTGCGTCATCACACCATCATCACACCATCATCACTGCATCATCACAGCATCATCATAACATCATCACTGCATCATCACTGCATCATCACAGCATCATCACTGCATCATCACAGCATCATCACTGCATCATCACTGCATCATCACTGCGTCATCACTGTGTCATCACAGCATCCTCACTGCATCATCACTGCATCACCACAGCATCATCACTGCATCATCACTGCATCATCACTGTGTCATCACAGCATCATCACTGCATCATCACTTCATCATCACTGCATCATCACTGCATCATCACAGCATCATCATTGCATCATCACTGCATCATCACAGAATCATCACTGCATCATCACACCATCATAACTGCATTATCACTGCATCATCAAAGCATCATCACACCATCATGACACAATCATCACTGCATCATCACAGCATCATCACTGCATCATCACAGCATCATCACTGCATCATCACACCATCATCACTGCATCATCACTGCATCATCACACCATCATCACAGCATCATCACTGCATCATCACTGCAGCATCACAGCATCATCAGAACGTCTTCACAGCATCATCACTGCCTCATCACTGCATCATCGCAGCATCCTCACTGCATCGTCACACCATCAATACTGCATCATAACAGCATCATCACTGCATCATCACTGCATCATCACTGCATCCTCACTGCATCATCACAGCATCATCACAGCGTCATCAAAGCATCATCACTGCATCATCACTGCATCATCACTGCATCATCACTTTGTCATAACAGCATCATCACAGCATCATCACTGCATCATCACTGCATCATCACAGCATCATCACTGCATCATCACTGTGTCATAACAACATCATCACTGCATCATCACTTCATCATCACAGCATCATCACAGCATCATCACTGCATCATCACAGCATCATCACTGCAGCATCACACCATCATCACTGCATCATCACTGCATCATCACAGTATCATCACAGAATCATCACAGCATCATCACACCATCATCACAGCATCATCACAGCATCATCACACCATCATCACTGCATCATCACACCATCATCACAGCATCATCACAGCATCATCACTGCATCATCACAGCATCATCACTGTGTCATAACAGCATCATCACTGCATCATCACTTCATCATCACTGCATCATCACTGCATCATCACACCATCATCACTGCATCATCACAGAATCATCACTTCATCATCACTGCATCATCACAGCATCATCACTGCATCATCACTGCATCATCACTGCGTCATCACTGTGTCATCACAGCATCATCACTTCATCATCACTGCATCATCACAGCATCATCACTGCATCATCACTGCATCATCACTGTGTCATCACAGCATCATCACTGCATCATCACTGTGTCATCACAGCATCATCACTGCATCATCACTGTGTCATCACTGCATCATCACTGCATCATCACACCATCATCATTGCATCATCACAGCATCATCACAGCATCATCACTGCATCATCACTGCACCATCATAACTGCATCATCACTGCATCATCACTGCATCATCACAGCATCATCACAGCAGCATCACAGCATCATCAGAACGTCTTCACTGCATCATCACAGCATCATCACTGCATCATCACAGCATCATCACTGCATCATCACTGCATCATCACACCATCATCATTGCATCATCACAGCATCATCACAGCATCATCACTGCATCATCACTGCATCATCACAGCGTCATCACAGCATCATCACAGCATCATCACTGCATCATCACTGCATCATCACTGTATCATCACTGCATTTACTGTGTCATAAGAGCATCACTGCATCATGACTTCATCATGACTTCATCATCACTGCATCATCACTGCATCATCACAGCATCATCACAGCATCATCACAGCATCATCACAGTATCATCACAGCATCATCACTGCATCATCACCGCATCATCACTGCATCATCACTGCATCGTCACAGCATCATCACAGTGTCATCACTGCATAATCACTGCATCATCAGAGCATCATCACACCATCAACACACGGTCATCAAAGCATTATCATTGCATCATCACAGTATCATCACTGCATCATCACAAAATCATCACAAAATCACCACAGTGTCATCACAGCATCATCACTGCATCATCACTAAATCATCACAGCATCATCACTGCATTATCACAGCATCATCACAGCGTCATCAAAGCATCATCACTGCATCATCACTGCATCATCACTGCATCATCACTTTGTCATAACAGTATCATCACAGCATCATCACTGCATCATCACTGCATCATCACAGCATCATCACTGCATCATCACTGTGTCATAACAACATCATCACTGCATCATCACTTCATCATCACAGCATCATCACAGCATCATCACTGCATCATCACAGCATCATCACTGCAGCATCACACCATCATCACTGCATCATCACTGCATCATCACAGTATCATCACAGCATCATCACAGCATCATCACACCATCATCACAGCATCATCACAGCATCATCACACCATCATCACTGCATCATCACACCATCATCACAGCATCATCACAGCATCATCACTGCATCATCACAGCATCATCACTGTGTCATAACAGCATCATCACTGCATCATCACTTCATCATCACTGCATCATCACAGCATCATCAGAGCATAATCACTGCATCATCACACCATCATCACACCATCATCACTGCATCATCACAGCATCATCATAACATCATCACTGCATCATCACTGCATCATCACAGCATCATCACTGCATCATCACTGCATCATCACTGCGTCATCACTGTGTCATCACAGCATCATCACTTCATCATCACTGCATCATCACAGCATCATCACTGCATCATCACTGCATCATCACTGTGTCATCACAGCATCATCACTGCATCATCACTGTGTCATCACAGCATCATCACTGCATCATCACAGTGTCATCACTGCATCATCACTGCATCATCACACCATCATCATTGCATCATCACAGCATCATCACAGCATCATCACTGCATCATCACTGCACCATCATAACTGCATCATCACTGCATCATCACTGCATCATCACAGCATCATCACAGCAGCATCACAGCAGCATCACAGCATCATCAGAACGTCTTCACAGCATCATCACAGCATCATCACTGCATCATCACTGCATCATCACAGCATCATCACTGCATCATCACTGCATCATCACACCATCATCATTGCATAATCACAGCATCATCACAGCATCATCACTGCATCATCACTGCATCATCACAGCGTCATCACAGCATCATCACAGCATCATCACTGCATCATCACTGCATCATCACTGTATCATCACTGCATCATCACTGTGTCATAAGAGCATCACTGCATCATGACTTCATCATGACTTCATCATCACTGCATCATCACTGCATCATCACAGCATCATCACAGCATCATCACAGCATCATCACAGTATCATCACAGCATCATCACTGCATCATCACCGCATCATCACTGCATTATCACTGCATCGTCACAGCATCATCACAGTGTCATCACTGCATAATCACTGCATCATCAGAGCATCATCACACCATCAACACACGGTCATCAAAGCATTATCATTGCATCATCACAGTATCATCACTGCATCATCACAAAATCATCACAAAATCACCACAGTGTCATCACAGCATCATCACTGCATCATCACTAAATCATCACATCACCCTCACTGCATCATCACACAATCATCACTGCATCATTACTGCATCATTCCAGCATCATCACAGCGTCATAAAAGCATCATCACTGCATCATCACACCATCACCACTGCATCATCACAACATCATCATCGCAGCGTCATCACTACATCAACACATCATCATCACAGCATCATCACTGCATCATCACAGCATCCTCACTGCATCATCACACCATCATCACTACATCATCACTGCATCATCACAGCATCATCACAGCATCATCACTGCATCATCACAGTATCATCACAGCATCATCACACCATCATCACAGCATCATCACAGCATCATCACAGCAGCATCACAGCATCATCAGAACGTCTTCACAGCATCATCACAGCGTCATCACTGCATCATCACTAAATCATCACAGCATCATCACTGCATCATCACTGCAGCATCACACCATCATCACAGCATCATCACTGCATCATCACAGCATCATCACTGCATCATCACTGCAGCATCACACCATCATCACAGCATCATCACTGCATCATCACTGCATCATCACAGCATCATCACTGCATCATCACTGTGTCATAACAACATCATCACTGCATCATCACTTCATCATCACAGCATCATCACAGCGTCATCAAAGCATCTTCACTGCATCATCACAGCATCATCACTTTGTCATAACAGCATCATCACAGCATCATCATTGCATCATCACAGCATCATCACTGCATCATCACTGCAGCATCACACCATCATCACAGCATCATCACTGCATCATCACTGCATCATCACAGCATCATCACAGCATCCTCACTGCATCATCACTTCATCATCACAGCATCATCACAGCATCATCACTGCATCATCACAGCATCATCACTGCATCATCACTTTGTCATAACAGCATCATCACAGCATCATCACTACATAGTCACAGCATCATCACAGCATCATCACAGCATCATCACTGCATCATCACTGCATCATCACTGCATCATCACAGCATCATCACAGAATCCTCACTGCATCATCACACCATCATCACTGCATCATCACTGCATCATCACAGCATCATCACACCATCATAACTGCATCATCACACCATCATCACAGCATCATCACAGCATCATCACTGCATCATCACAGCATCATCACTGTGTCATAACAGCATCATCACTGCATCATCACTTCATCATCACTGCATTATCACTGCATCATCACAGCATCATCACAGCATCATCGCTGCATCATCACAGTATCATCACAGCATCATCACACCATCATCACACCATCATCACTGCATCATCACAGCATCATCATAACATCATCACTGCATCATAACTGCATCAGTAATGCATCATCACAGCATCATCACTGCATCATCACGGTGTCATCACTGCATCATCACTGCATCATCACAGCATCATCACACCATCATCACTGCATCATCACTGCATCATCACAGCATCATCACTGCATCATCACACCATCATCACTGCATCATCACTGCATCATCACACCATCATCACTGCATCATCACTGCAGCATCACTGCAGCATCACAGCATCATCAGAACGTCTTCACAGCATCATCACTGCCTCATCACTGCATCATCACAGCATCCTCACTGCATCGTCACACCATCATCACTGCATCATAACAGCATCATCACTGCATCATCACTGCATCCTCACTGCATCATCACAGCATCATCACAGTATCATCACAGCATCATCACTGCATCATCACTGCATCATCACTTTGTCATAACAACATCATCACTGCATCATCACTTCATCATCACAGCATCATCACTGCATCATCACTGTGTCATAACAACATCATCACTGCATCATCACTGCATCATCACAGCATCATCACTGCATCATCACTGCATCCTCACTGCATCATCACAGCATCATCACAGTATCATCACAGCATCATCACTGCATCATCACTGCATCATCACTTTGTCATAACAACATCATCACTGCATCATCACTTCATCATCACAGAATCATCACTGCATCATCACTGTGTCATAACAACATCATCACTGCATCATCACTGCATCATCACAGCATCATCACTGCATCATCACTGTGTCATAACAACATCATCACTGCATCATCACTTCATCATCACAGCATCATCACAGCATCATCACTACAGCATCACACCATCATCACCGCATCATCACTGCATCATCACTGCATCATCACTGCAGCATCACAGCATCATCAATGCATCATCACTGCAGCATCACACCATCATCACTGCATCATCACTGCATCATCACAGCATCATCATTACATCATCACTGTATCATCACAGCATCATCACTGCATCATCACTGCATCATCACACCATAATCACTGCATCATCACAGCATCATCACAACATCATCACTGCATCATCACTGCATCATTACTGCTTCATCACAGCATCATCACTGCATCATCAAAGCATCATCACTGCATCATCACTGCGTCATTACTGTGTCATCACAGCATCATCACTTCATCATCACTGCATCATCACAGAATCATTACAGCATCATCACTGCATCATCACTGTGTCATCACAGCATCATTACTGCATCATCACTGTGTCATCACTGCATCATCACTGCATCATCAAAGCATCATCACTGCATCATCACACCATCATCACAGCATCATCACTGCATCATCACTGCAGCATCACAGCATCATCAGAACGTCTTCACAGCATCATCACTGCCTCATCACTGCATCATCACTGCATCATCACTGCATCCTCACTGCATCATCACAGCATCATCACTGCATTAACACTGCATCATCACTGCGTCATCACTGTGTCATCACAGCATCATCAGAGCATCATCACTTCATCATCACTGCATCGTCACTGCATTAACACTGCATCATCACTGCGTCATCACAGCATCATCACTGCATCATCACTGTGTCATCACTGCATCATCACTGCATCATCAAAGCATCATCACTGCATCATCAGAGCATCATCACTGCATCATCACACCATCATCACACCATCATCACTGCATCATCACAGCATCATCATAACATCATCACTGCATCATCACAGCATCATCACTGCATCATCACAGTATCATCACTGCATCATCACTGCATCATCACTGCGTCATCACTGTGTCATCACAGCATCATCACTTCATCATCACTGCATCATCACAGCATCATCACTGCATCATCACTGCATCATCACTGTGTCATCACAGCATCATCACTGCATCATCACTGTGTCATCACTGCATCATCACTGCATCATCACACCATCATCATTGCATCATCACTGCATCATCACAGCATCATCACTGCATCATCACAGTATCATCACTGCATCATCACTGCATCATCACTGCGTCATCACTGTGTCATCACAGCATCATCACTTCATCATCACTGCATCATCACTGCATCATCACTGTGTCATCACAGCATCATCACTGCATCATCACTGTGTCATCACTGCATCATCACTGCATCATCACACCATCATCATTGCATCATCACTGCATCATCACAGCATCATCACTGCATCATCACAGTATCATCACAGCATCATCACTGCATCATCACTGCAGCATCACAGCATCATCAGAACGTCTTCACAGCATCATCACTGCATCATCACTGCATCATCACAGTGTCATAACAGCATCATCACTGCATCATCACAGCATCCTCACTGCATCATCACTGCATCATCACAGCATCATCACAGCATCATCACTGCATCATCACAGCATCATCACTGCATCATCACAGCATCATCACAGCATCATCACTGCATCATCACAGCATCATCACTGCATCATCACACCATCATCACACCATCATCACTGCATCATCACAGCATCATCACAGCATCATCACTGCATTAACACTGCATCATCACTGCGTCATCACTGTGTCATCACAGCATCATCACTTCATCATCACTGCATCATCACAGCATCATCACTGCATCATCACTGCATCATCAGAGCATCATCACTGCATCATCACACCATCATCACACCATCATCACTGCATCATCACAGCATGATCACTGCATCATCACAGCATCATTACTGCCTCATCACTGCATCATCACAGCATCTTCACAACATCTTCACAATATTGTCACAACATCATCACAGCGTAATCACTGCATCACTGCATTATCACAGCGTCATCACAGAGTCATCGCAGCGTCATCACTTCATCATCACAACGTCATTACAAAATCATCACTGCGTAATCACAGCATCATCATAGCATCATCAATGCATCATAGTAGCATCATCACAGCATCATGACTGCTTCATCACTGCGTCATCACTGCATCATCACAGCATCATCTCAACATCGTCACACCATCATCACTGCATCACCACAGCATCATTAGAGCGTCATCACACCATCATCATAGCATACTCAGTGCATCATCACAACATCATCACAGCATCATCACGGCATAATCATTGCATCAGCACACCATCATCACTGCATCATCACAGCGTCATCATAGCATAATTACAGCATCATCACAGCATCATGACAGCATCATCACTGCATCATCACAGCATCCTCACTGCATCATCACTGCATAGTCACAGCATCATCACACCATTTTCACAGTATCATCACAACATCATCACTGCATCTTCACAACATCATCACTGCATCATCACAGCACCATTACAGCATCATCACAGCATCATCACTGCATAATCATTGCATCATCACTGAATCATCACAGCGTCATCACAGCATAATTACAGCATCATCACAGCATCATTACAGCATCATTACAGCATCATCACAGCATGATCACTGTATCACAGCATCATTATTGCCTCATCACTGCATCATCACAGCATGATCTGAACATCATCAGAGAATCATTACTGCATAATCACTGCATCATCACACCATCATCACAGCGTCATCAATGCATCATCTCTGCATCATCCGAGCATCATCACAGCATCATCACATCAACTACACAACATCATCAGAGTGTCATCACAGCATCATCACTGCATAATTACTGCATCATCACAGCATCATTACAGCATCATCACAGAATCATCACTGCATCATCACTGCATAGTCACAGCATCATCACACCGTCATCACAGCATCATCACAGCATCATCACAGCATGATCACTGCATCATCACAGCATCATCACAGCATCATCACAGCATGATCAAGGCATCATCACTGCATCATCACAGCATCATCACATCATCTACACTACATCATCACAGTCTCACCACAGCATCATCACTGCATAATCACTGCATCATCACATAATCATCACGTCATCTATACAACATCATCACAGCATCATAACAGCATCATCACAGCATCATCACAGCATCATCACAGGATCATCACTGCATCATCACTGCATCATTACATCATGATCAAGCCATCATCACAGCATCATCACATCATCTACACAATATCATCACAGTGTCATCACAGCATCATCTGAGCATCCTCACAGCATCATCACAGAATCTTCTCTGCATCATCACAGCATCATCTGAGCATCATCACAGCATCATTACTGCTTACTCACTGCATCATCACAGCATCATCACATCAACTATACATTATCATCACAGCGTCATCACAGCATCATCACTGCAAAATCACAGCATCATCTGAGCATCATCACTGCGTCATCAGAACATCATCACAGCATCATCACAGCATCATCACAGTGCCATCACACCATCATCACAGCATCACCACAGCATCATCACAGCATCATCTGAGCATCATCAGAGCATCATTACTGCTTTCTCACTGCATCATCACAGCATCATCACTGCATCATCAAATAATCATCACATAATCATCACATCATCATCACAGCATCATAACTGCGTCTTCACAACGTCATCTCTGCATCATCAGAGATTCATCAAAGCATCATCACATCATCATCACAGCATCATTATAGCACCATCACTGCATCTTCACTGCATCATCACAGCATCATCACAGCATCATTAGAGCGTCATCACACCATCATCATAGCATACTCACTGCATCGTCACAGCATCATAACTGCATCATCACTGCATCATCTCAGCATAATCACAGCATCATTACCGCTTACTTACTCCATCATCACAGCGTCATAACAACATAATCACAGCATCATCACTGAATAATCACATCATCATCACTGCATCATCACAGCATCATCACTTCATAATCACTGAATCATCACAGTATCATCACACCATAATCACACCATCATCACAGCATCATCTGAGCATCATCACAGCATCATTACTGCCTACTCACTGCATCATCACAGCGTCATCACAGCATCATCACTGCAGCATCACTGCCTCATCAATGCATCATCGCAACATCATCACATCATCATAAAAACATCATCACACTGTCATCACTGCATCATCACAGCATCATTTCAGAATCATCACAGCATCATTTCAGAATCATAACAGCATCATCACAGCATCATCACAGCATCATCACAGCGTCATCACAACATCATCACAGCATCATCACAAAATCATCACTGCGTCATCACAGCATCATGACAGCATCATCACTGCATCATCACACCATCATCACTGCATAGTCACAGCATTATCACTGCATAGTCACAGCATCATCACAGCGTAATCACAGTATCATCACAGCATCATCACTGCATCATCACTGCCTCATCAATGAATCATCACAGAATCATAACAACATCATCACACCGTCATCACTGCATCATCACAGCATCATTTCAGAATCATCACAGCATCATTTCAGAATCATAACAGCATCATCAGAGCATCATCACAGCATCATCTCAGCATCATCACAGCGTCATCACAGCATCATCACTGCATCACCACAGCATCATCACAGCATCATCACAAAATCATCACTGCGTCATCACATCATCATCACAGCATCATCACTGCATCATGACACCATCATCACATCAACTACACAACATCATCACAGTGTCATCACAGCATCATCACTGCATCATCTGAGCATCACCACAACATCATTACTGCATCATCACTGCATCATCGCTGCATCATCACTGCGTCATCACAGCATAATCACAACATCATCACTGCATCATCACTGCATCATAACTGCGACATCACACCATCATCACAGCATCATTACTGCATCATCACTGCATCATCACACCATCATTACTGCATCTTCACAACATTATCACAGCATCATCAAAGTATCATCACTGCATCACTGCATCATCACAGCGTCATCGCAGTGTCATCACTGCATCAACACAGCGTCATTACAAAATCATCACTGCGTCGTCACAGCATCATCAGAGCATAATCACTGCATCATCGTAGCATCATCACAGCATCATGACTGTTTCATCACTGCATCATCAAAGTATCACCACAGCATAATCACTGCATCATCACAGCGTCATCACTGCATAATCACAGCATCATCACAGAATCATCACTGCGTCATCACAGCAGGATCACTGCATCATCACACCATCATCACTGCATCATCACAGCATCACCACTGCATTGTCACTGCATCATCACTGCATTGTCACTGCATCATCTGAGCATCACCACAGCATCATTATTGCATCATCACTGCATCATCACACCATCATCACTGCATCACCACAGCATCATTATTGCATCATCACTGCATCATCACACCATCATCACTGCCTCACCACAGCATCATTATTGCATCATCACTGTATCATCACAGCATCATTACTGCATCTTCACAACATTATCACAACATCATCACAGTATCATCACTGCATCACTGCATCATCACAGCGTCATCACAGAGTCATCGTAGCGTCATCACTGCATCATCACAGCATCATTGAAAAATAATTACTGCGTCATCACAGCATCATCAGAGCATCATCACTGCATCATCGTGGCATCATCACAGCTTCATGACTGCTTCATCACAGTCTCACCACAGCATCATTACTGCATCATAACAGCATCATCACAGCATCATCACAGGATCATCACTGCATCATCACTGCATCATTACATCATGATCAAGCCATCATCACAGCATCATCACATCATCTACACAATATCATCACAGTGTCATCACAGCATCATCTGAGCATCCTCACAGCATCATCACAGAATCTTCTCTGCATCATCACAGCATCATCTGAGCATCATCACAGCATCATTACTGCTTACTCACTGCATCATCACAGCATCATCACATCAACTATACATTATCATCACAGCGTCATCACAGCATCATCACTGCAAAATCACAGCATCATCTGAGCATCATCACTGCGTCATCAGAACATCATCACAGCATCATCACAGTGCCATCACACCATCATCACAGCATCACCACAGCATTATCACAGCATCATCTGAGCATCATCACAGCATCATTACTGCTTTCTCACTGCATCATCACAGCGTCATCATTGCATCGTTACAGCATCATCACATAATCATCACATCATCATCACAGCATCATAACTGCGTCTTCACAGCGTCATCTCTGCATCATCAGAGCTTCATCAAAGCATCATCACATCATCATCACAGCATCATTATAGCATCATAACTGCATCATCACTGCATCATCTCAGCATAATCACAGCATCATTACTGCCTACTCACTGCATCATCACAGTGTCATCACAGCATCATCACAGCATCATCACTGCATCATCACTGCATAGTCACAGCATCATCACTGCATAGTCACAGCATCATCACACCATTTTCACAGTATCATCACAACATCATCACTGCATCTTCACAACATCATCACTGCATCATCACAGCATCATTAGAGCGTCATCACACCATCATCATAGCATACTCACTGCATCATCACAGCACCATTACAGCATCATCACAGCATCATCACTGCATAATCTTTGCATCATCACTGCATCATCACAGCGTCATCACAGCATAATTACAGCATCATCACAGCATCATTACAGCATCATTACCGCATCATCACAGCATGATCACTGTATCACAGCATCATTATTGCCTCATCACTGCATCATCACAGCATGATCTGAGCATCATCAGAGAATCATTACTGCATAATCACTGCACCATCACACCATCATCACAGCGTCATCAATGCATCATCTCTGCACCATCCGAGCATCATCACAGCATCATCACATCAACTACACAACATCATCAGTGTCATCACAGCATCATCACTGCATAATTACTGCATCATCACAGCATCATTACAGCATCATCACAGAATCATCACTGCATCATCACAGCATCATCACTGCATAGTCACAGCATCATCACACCGTCATCACTGCATCATCACAGCATCATCACAGCATCATCACAGCATGATCAAGGCATCATCACTGCATCATCACAGCATCATCACATCATCTACACTACATCATCACAGTCTCACCACAGCATCATCACTGCATAATCACTGCATCATCACAGCATCATCACGTCATCTGTACAACATCATTACACCATCATCACAGCGTCATCACAGCATAATTACAGCATCATCACAGCATCATTACAGCATCATGACAGCATCATCACTGCATCATCACATCATCATCAATGCATAGTCACAGCATCATCACTGCATAGTCACAGCATCATCACAACATCATTACTGGTTACTCACTGCATCATCACAGCCTCATTACAGTATCATCAGAACGTCATCACAGCATCATCACATCAACTACAAAACATCATCACAGTGTCATCACAGCACCATCACTGCATAATAAATGCATAATCACAGCATCATTACTGCATCATCACAGCATGATCACTGCATCATCACAGCATCATTACTGCCTCATCACAGCATCTTCACAACATCTTCACAATATTGTCACAACATCATCACAGCGTAATCACTGCATCACTGCATTATCACAGCGTCATCACAGAGTCATCGCAGCGTCATCACTGCATCATCACAACGTCATTACAAAATCATCACTGCGTAATCACAGCATCATCATAGCATCATCAATGCATCATAGTAGCATCATCACAGCATCATGACTGCTTCATCACTGCGTCATCACAGCATCATCTCAACATCGTCACACCATCATCACTGCATCATCACAGCGTCATCACTGTATCATCCCTGCATCATCACAGCATCATCATAGCATTATCACTGCATCTTCACTGCATCATCACAGCATCATCACTGCATCACCACAGCATGATTAGAGCGTCATCACACCATCATCATAGCATACTCACTGCATCATCACAGCATCATTACAGCATCATCACTGCATAATCATTGCATCATCACACCATCATCACTGCATCATCACAGCATAATTACAGCATCATCACAGCATCATTACAGCATCATGACAGCAGCATCACTGCATCATCACATCATCATCACTGCATAGTCACAGCATCATCACTGCATAGTCACAGCATCATCACAGCATTTTCACAGCATCATCACAACATCATTACTGGTTACTCACTGCATCATCACAGCCTCATTACAGTATCATCAGAAGGTCATCACAGCATCATCACATCAACTACAAAACATCATCACAGTGTCATCACAGCACCATCACTGCATAATAAATGCATAATCACAGCATCATTACTGCATCATCACAGCATGATCACTGCATCATCACAGCATCATTACTGCCTCATCACTGCATCATCACAGCATCTTCACAACATCTTCACAATATTGTCACAACATCATCACAGCGTAATCACTGCATCACTGCATTATCACAGCGTCATCACAGAGTCATCGCAGCGTCATCACTGCATCATCACAACGTCATTACAAAATCATCACTGCGTAATCACAGCATCATCATAGCATCATCAATGCATCATAGTAGCATCATCACAGCATCATGACTGCTTCATCACTGCGTCATCACTGCATCATCACAGCATCATCTCAACATCGTCACACCATCATCACTGCATCATCACTGCATCATCACAGCATCATCTCAACATCGTCACACCATCATCACTGCATCATCACTGCATCATCACAGCGTCATCACTGCATCATCCCTGCATCATCAAAGCATCATCACAGCATCATCACAGCATCATCGTAGCATCATCACTGCATCTTCACTGCATCATCACATAATCATCATGTCATCTATACAACATCATCACAGCATCATCACTGCATCATAACAGCATCATTGTTGCATCATCACAGCATCATCACAGGATCATCACTGCATCATTACATCATGATCAAGGCATCATCACTGCATCATCACAGCATGATCACTGTATCACAGCATAATTATTGCCTCATCACTGCATCATCACAGCATGATCTGAGCATCATCAGAGAATCATTACTGCATAATCACTGCATCATCAAACCATCATCACAGCGTCATCAATGCATCATCTCTGCACCATCCGAGCATCATCACAGCATCATCACATCAACTACACAACATCATCAGAGTGTCATCACAGCATCATCACTGCATAATTACTGCATCATCATAGCATCATTACAGCATCATCACAGAATCATCACTGCATCATCACAGCATCATCACTGCATAGTCACAGCATCATCACACCATCATCACTGCATCATCACAGCATCATCACAGCATGATCAAGGCATCATCACTGCATCATCACAGCATCATCACATCATCTACACTACATCATCACAGTCTCACCACAGCATCATCACTGCATAATCACTGCATCATCACATAATCATCACGTCATCTATACAACATCATCACACCATCATCACTGCGTCATCACAGCATAATTACAGCATCATCACAGCATCATTACAGCATCATGACAGCATCATCACTGCATCATCACATCATCATCACTGCATAGTCACAGCATCATCACAGCATTTTCACAGCATCATCACAACATCATTACTGGTTACTCACTGCATCATCACAGCCTCAGTACAGTATCATCAGAACGTCATCACAGCATCATCACATCAACTACAAAACATCATCACAGTGTCATCACAGCACCATCACTGCATAATAAATGCATAATCACAGCATCATTACTGCATCATCACAGCATGATCACTGCATCATCACAGCATCATTACTGCCTCATCACTGCATCATCACAGCATCTTCACAACATCTTCACAATATTGTCACAACATCATCACAGCGTAATCACTGCATCACTGCATTATCACAGCGTCATCACAGAGTCATCGCAGCGTCATCACTGCATCATCACAACGTCATTACAAAATCATCACTGCGTAATCACAGCATCATCATAGCATCATCAATGCATCATAGTAGCATCATCACAGCATCATGACTGCTTCATCACTGCGTCATCACTGCATCATCACAGCATCATCTCAACATCGTCACACCATCATCACTGCATCATCACTGCATCATCACAGCGTCATCACTGCATCATCCCTGCATCATCAAAGCATCATCAGAGCATCATCACAGCATCATCATAGCATCATCACTGCATCTTCACTGCATCATCACAGCATCATCACTGCATCACCACAGCATGATTAGAGTGTCATCACACCATCATCATAGCATACTCACTGCATCATCACAGCATCATTACAGCATCATCACTGCATAATCATTGCATCATTACACCATCATCACTGCATCATCACAGCGTCATCACAGCATAATTACAGCATCATCACTGCATCATTACAGCATCATGACAGCATCATCACAGCATCATCACAGGATCATCACTGCATCATTACATCATGATCAAGGCATCATCACTGCATCATCACAGCATGATCACTGTATCACAGCATAATTATTGCCTCATCACTGCATCATCACAGCATGATCTGAGCATCATCAGAGAATCATTACTGCATAATCACTGCATCATCAAACCATCATCACAGCGTCATCAATGCATCATCTCTGCACCATCCGAGCATCATCACAGCATCATCACATCAACTACACAACATCATCAGAGTGTCATCACAGCATCATCACTGCATAATTACTGCATCATCATAGCATCATTACAGCATCATCACAGAATCATCACTGCATCATCACAGCATCATCACTGCATAGTCACAGCATCATCACACCGTCATCACTGCATCATCACAGCATCATCACAGCATGATCAAGGCATCATCACTGCATCATCACAGCATCATCACATCATCTACACTACATCATCACAGTCTCACCACAGCATCATCACTGCATAATCACTGCATCATCACATAATCATCACGTCATCTATACAACATCATCACACCATCATCACTGCGTCATCACAGCATAATTACAGCATCATCACAGCATCATTACAGCATCATGACAGCATCATCACTGCATCATCACATCATCATCACTGCATAGTCACAGCATCATCACAGCATTTTCACAGCATCATCACAACATCATTACTGGTTACTCACTGCATCATCACAGCCTCATTACAGTATCATCAGAACGTCATCACAGCATCATCACATCAACTACAAAACATCATCACAGTGTCATCACAGCACCATCACTGCATAATAAATGCATAATCACAGCATCATTACTGCATCATCACAGCATGATCACTGCATCATCACAGCATCATTACTGCCTCATCACTGCATCATCACAGCATCTTCACAACATCTTCACAATATTGTCAAAACATCATCACAGCGTAATCACTGCATCACTGCATTATCACAGCGTCATCACAGAGTCATCGCAGCGTCATCACTGCATCATCACAACGTCATTACAAAATCATCACTGCGTAATCACAGCATCATCATAGCATCATCAATGCATCATAGTAGCATCATCACAGCATCATGACTGCTTCATCACTGCGTCATCACTGCATCATCACAGCATCATCTCAACATCGTCACACCATCATCACTGCATCACCACAGCATCATTAGAGCGTCATCACACCATCATCATAGCATACTCAGTGCATCATCACAACATCATCACAGCATCATCACTGCATAATCATTGCATCAGCACACCATCATCACTGCATCATCACAGCGTCATCATAGCATAATTACAGCATCATCACAGCATCATGACAGCATCATCACTGCATCATCACAGCATCATCACTGCATAGTCACAGCATCATCACTGCATAGTCACAGCATCATCACACCATTTTCACAGTATCATCACAACATCATCACTGCATCTTCACAACATCATCACTGCATCATCACAGCATCATTAGAGCGTCATCACACCATCATCATAGCATACTCACTGCATCATCACAGCACCATTACAGCATCATCACAGCATCATCACTGCATAATCATTGCATCATCACTGCATCATCACAGCGTCATCACAGCATAATTACAGCATCATCACAGCATCATTACAGCATCATTACCGCATCATCACAGCATGATCACTGTATCACAGCATCATTATTGCCTCATCACTGCATCATCACAGCATGATCTGAGCATCATCAGAGAATCATTACTGCATAATCACTGCATCATCACACCATCATCACAGCGTCATCAATGCATCATCTCTGCATCATCCGAGCATCATCACAGCATCATCACATCAACTACACAACATCATCAGAGTGTCATCACAGCATCATCACTGCATAATTACTGCATCATCACAGCATCATTACAGCATCATCACAGAATCATCACTGCATCATCACAGCATCATCACTGCATAGTCACAGCATCATCACACCGTCATCACAGCATCATCACAGCATCATCACAGCATGATCACTGCATCATCACAGCATCATCACAGCATCATCACAGCATGATCAAGGCATCATCACTGCATCATCACAGCATCATCACATCATCTACACTACATCATCACAGTCTCACCACAGCATCATCACTGCATAATCACTGCATAATCACATAATCATCACGTCATCTATACAACATCATCACAGCGTCATCACTGCATCATAACAGCATCATCACAGCATCATCACAGGATCATCACTGCATCATCACTGCATCATTACATCATGATCAAGCCATCATCACAGCATCATCACATCATCTACACAATATCATCACAGTGTCATCACAGCATCATCTGAGCATCCTCACAGCATCATCACAGAATCTTCTCTGCATCATCACAGCATCATCTGAGCATCATCACAGCATCATTACTGCTTACTCACTGCATCATCACAGCATCATCACATCAACTATACATTATCATCACAGCGTCATCACAGCATCATAACTGCATCATCACTGCATCATCTCAGCATAATCACAGCATCATTACTGCTTACTTACTCCATCATCACAGCGTCATAAAAACATAATCACAGCATCATCACTGAATAATCACATCATCATCACTGCATCATCACAGCATCATCACTTCATAATCACTGAATCATCACAGTATCATCACACCATAATCACACCATCATCACAGCATCATCTGAGCATTATCACAGCATCATCACTGCATCATCACTGCCTCATCAATGCATCATCACAACATCATCACATCATCATAACAACATCACCACACCGTCATCACTGCATCATCACAGCATCATTTCAGAATCATCACAGCATCATTTCAGAATCATAACAGCATCATCACAGCATCATCACAGCGTCATCACAGCATCATCACTGCATCATCACAGCATCATCACTGCATAGTCACAGCATTATCACTGCATAGTCACAGCATCATCACAGCGTCATCACAGTATCATCACAGCATCATGACAGCATCATCACTGCATCATCACACCATCATCACTGCATAGTCACAGCATTATCACTGCATAGTCACAGCATCATCACAGCGTAATCACAGTATCATCACAGCATCATCACAGCATCATCACTGCATCATCACTGCCTCATCAATGAATCATCACATCATCATAACAACATCATCACACCGTCATCACTGCATCATCACAGCATCATTTCAGAATCATCACAGCATCATTTCAGAATCATAACAGCATCATCAGAGCATCATCACAGCATCATCTCAGCATCATCACAGCGTCATCACAGCATCATCACTGCATCATCACAGCATCATCACAGCATCATCACAAAATCATCACTGCGTCATCACATCATCATCACAGCATCATCACTGCATCATGACACCATCATCACATCAACTACACAACATCATCACAGTGTCATCACAGCATCATCACTGCATCATCTGAGCATCACCACAACATCATTACTGCATCATCACTGTATCATCGCTGCATCATCACTGCGTCATCACAGCATAATCACAACATCATCACTGCATCATCACTGCATCATAACTGCGACATCACACCATCATCACAGCATCATTACTGCTTCATCACTGCATCATCACACCATCATTACTGCATCTTCACAACATTATCACAACATCATCAAAGTATCATCACTGCATCACTGCATCATCACAGCGTCATCGCAGCGTCATCACTGCATCAACACAGCGTCATTACAAAATCATCACTGCGTCGTCACAGCATCATCAGAGCATAATCACTTCATCATCGTAGCATCATAACAGCATCATGAATGTTTCATCACTGCATCATCAAAGTATCACCACAGCATAATCACTGCATCATCACAGCGTCATCACTGCATAATCACAGCATCATCACACCATCATCACTGCATCATCACATCATCACCACTGCATTGTCACTGCATCGTCACTGCATTGTCACTGCATCATCTGAGCATCACCACAGCATCATTATTGCATCATCACTGCATCATCACACCATCATCACTGCATCACCACAGCATCATTATTACATCATCACTGTATCATCACAGCATCATTACTGCATCTTCACAACATTATCACAACATCATCACAGTATCATCACTGCATCACTGCATCAACACAGCGTCATCACAGAGTCATCGCAGCGTCATCACTGCATCATCACAACGTCATTGAAAAATAATTACTGCGTCATCACAGCATCATCAGAGCATCATCACTGCATCATCGTGGCATCATCACAGCTTCATGACTGCTTCATCACTGCATCATCACAGCATCATAACAGCAGGACCACTGCATCATCACAGCATGATCACAGCATCATCGCACCATCATCACAGCATCATCATATCATTTACACAACATCATCACAGTGTCATCACAGCATCATCACGGCATAATTACTGCATCATCAGA
This sequence comes from Somateria mollissima, assembly GCA_951411735.1. Lineage (NCBI taxonomy): Eukaryota > Metazoa > Chordata > Aves > Anseriformes > Anatidae > Somateria > Somateria mollissima. The sequence continues at coordinate 606,113 of CATOCB010000307.1, forward strand.
GCATCATTACAGCATCATCACAGAATCATCACAGCATCATCACTGCATAGTCACAGCATCATCACATCGTCATCACAGCATCATCACAGCATCATCACCGCATGATCACTGCATCATCACAGCATCATCACAGTGTCACCACAGCATCATCACTTCATAATCACTGCATCATCACATAATCATCATGTCATCTATACAACATCATCACAGCATCATCACTGCATCATAACAGCATCATCGTTGCATCATCACAGCATCATCACAGGATCATCACTGCATCATTACATCATGATCAAGGCATCATCACTGCATCATCACAGCATCATCACAGGATCATCACTGCATCATTACATCATGATCAAGGCATCATCACTGCATCATCACAGCATCATTACTGCTTACTCACTGCATCATCACAGCATCATCACATCAACTATACGTTGTCATCACAGTGTCATCACAGCAATATCACTGCAAAATCACAGCATCATCTGAGCATCATCACTGCGTCATCAGAACATCATCACAGCATCATCACACCATCATCACAGCATCATCACAGTGCCATCACACCATCATCACAGCATCACCACAGCATCATCACAGCATCATCTGAGCATCATCACAGCATCATTACTGCTTTCTCCCTGCATCATCACAGCGTCATCATTGCATCATTACAGCATCATCACTGCATCATCAAATAATCATCACATCATCATCATAGCATCATCACAGCATCATAACTGCGTCTTCACAGTCATCTCTGCATCATCAGAGCATCATCACATCATCATCACAGCATCATCATAGCATCATCACTGCATCTTCACTGCATCATCACAGCATCATCACTGCATCACCACAGCATCATTAGAGCGTCATCACTGCATAATCATTGCATCATCACACCATCATCACTGCATCATCACAGCGTCATCACAGCATAATTACAGCATCATCACAGCATCATTACAGCATCATCACTGCATAGTCACAGCATCATCACTGCATAGTCACAGCATCATCACAGCATTTTCACAGCATCATCACAACATCATTACTGGTTACTCACTGCATCATCACAGCCTCATTACAGTATCATCAGAACGTCATCACAGCATCATCACATCAACTACAAAACATCATCACAGTGTCATCACAGCACCATCACTGCATAATAAATGCATAATCACAGCATGATCACTGCATCATCACAGCATCATTACTGCCTCATCACTGCATCATCACAGCATCTTCACAACATCTTCACAATATTGTCACAACATCATCACAGCGTAATCACTGCATCACTGCATTATCACAGCGTCATCACAGAGTCATCGCAGCGTCATCACTGCATCATCACAACGTCATTACAAAATCATCACTGCGTAATCACAGCATCATCATAGCATCATCAATGCATCATAGTAGCATCATCACAGCATCATGACTGCTTCATCACTGCGTCATCACTGCATCATCACAGCATCATCTCAACATCGTCACACCATCATCACTGCATCATCACTGCATCATCACAGCGTCATCACTGCATCATCCCTGCATCATCAAAGCATCATCACAGCATCATCACAGCATCATCATAGCATCATCACTGCATCTTCACTGCATCATCACATAATCATCATGTCATCTATACAACATCATCACAGCATCATCACTGCATCATAACAGCATCATCGTTGCATCATCACAGCATCATCACAGGATCATCACTGCATCATTACATCATGATCAAGGCATCATCACTGCATCATCACAGCATCATCACAGTGTCATCACAGCATCATCTGAGCATCATCACAGCATCATTACTGCTTACTCACTGCATCATCACAGCATCATCACATCAACTATACGTTATCATCACAGTGTCATCACAGCATCATCTGAGCATCATCACTGCGTCATCAGAACATCATCACAGCATCATCACACCATCATCACAGCATCATCACAGTGCCATCACACCATCATCACAGCATCACCACAGCATCATCACAGCATCATCTGAGCATCATCACAGCATCATTACTGCTTTCTCCCTGCATCATCACAGCGTCATCATTGCATCATTACAGCATCATCACTGCATCATCAAATAATCATCACATCATCATCACAGCATCATCACAGCATCATAACTGCGTCTTCACAGAGTCATCTCTGCATCATCAGAGCATCATCACATCATCATCACAGCATCATCACAGCATCATCACTGCATCTTCACTGCATCATCAAGCATCATCACTGCATCACCACAGCATCATTAGAGCGTCATCACACCATCATCATAGCATACTCACTGCATCATCACAGCATCATTACAGCATCATCACTGCATAATCATTGCATCATCACACCATCATCACTGCATCATCACAGCGTCATCACAGCATAATTAGAGCATCATCACAGCATCATTACAGCATCATGACAGCATCATCACTGCATCATCACATCATCATCACTGCATAGTCACAGCATCATCACTGCATAGTCACAGCATCATCACAGCATTTTCACAGCATCATCACAACATCATTACTGGTTACTCACTGCATCATCACAGCCTCATTACAGTATCATCAGAACGTCATCACAGCATCATCACATCAACTACAAAACATCATCACAGTGTCATCACAGCACCATCACTGCATAATAAATGCATAATCACAGCATCATTACTGCATCATCACAGCATCATTACTGCCTCATCACTGCATCATCACAGCATCTTCACAACATCTTCACAATATTGTCAAAACATCATCACAGCGTAATCACTGCATCACTGCATTATCACAGCGTCATCTCAGAGTCATCGCAGCGTCATCACTGCATCATCACAACGTCATTACAAAATCATCACTGCGTAATCACAGCATCATCATAGCATCATCAATGCATCATAGTAGCATCATCACAGCATCATGACTGCTTCATCACTGCGTCATCACTGCATCATCTCTGCATCATCAAAGCATCATCACAGCATCATCACTGCATCATCACTGCATCATCACTGCATCATCACTGCATCATCACAGCATCATCACTGCATCATCACTGCATCATCACAGCATCATCAGAGCGTCTTCACAGCATCATCACAGCATCATCACAGCATCATCACAGTGTCATAAGAGCATCATCCCTGCACCATCACTACATCATCACAACATCATCATACCACGATCACAGCATCATCAATGCATCATCACTGAGTCATAACAGCATCATCACTGCATCATCACTGTGTCATAACAGCATCATCACTGCATCATCACAGCATCATCACAGCATCATCACAGCATCATCACTGCATCATCACAGCATCATCACTGCATCATCACAGCATCATCACACCATCATTACTGCATCATCACTGCATCATCAGAGCGTCTTCAGAGCATCATCACAGCATCATCACAGTGTCATAATAGCATCATCACTGCATCATCCCTGCACATCACTGCTTCATCACAGCCTTATATCAGCATCATCACAGCATCATCACTGCATCATCACAGCATCATCACTGCATCATCACACCATCATCACAGCATCATCACGGCATCATCAATGCATCATCACTGCATCATCACTGCATCATCACTGCATCATCACAGTATCATCACAGCATCATCACTGCATCATCACAGCATCATCACACCATCATCAAACCATCATCACTACACCATCACAGCATCATCACAGCATCATCGCAGCATCATCACTGCATCATCACTGCATCATCACTGCATCATCACAGCATCATCACTGCATCATCACAGCATCATCACAGGATCATCACTGCATCATTACATCATGATCAAGGCATCATCACTGCATCATCACAGCATCATTACTGCTTTCTCCCTGCATCATCACAGCGTCATCATTGCATCATTACAGCATCATCACTGCATCATCAAATAATCATCACATCATCATCACAGCATCATCACAGCATCATAACTGCGTCTTCACAGAGTCATCTCTGCATCATCAGAGCATCATCACATCATCATCACAGCATCATCACAGCATCATCACTGCATCTTCACTGCATCATCAAGCATCATCACTGCATCACCACAGCATCATTAGAGCGTCATCACACCATCATCATAGCATACTCACTGCATCATCACAGCATCATTACAGCATCATCACTGCATAATCATTGCATCATCACACCATCATCACTGCATCATCACAGCGTCATCACAGCATAATTAGAGCATCATCACAGCATCATTACAGCATCATGACAGCATCATCACTGCATCATCACATCATCATCACTGCATAGTCACAGCATCATCACTGCATAGTCACAGCATCATCACAGCATTTTCACAGCATCATCACAACATCATTACTGGTTACTCACTGCATCATCACAGCCTCATTACAGTATCATCAGAACGTCATCACAGCATCATCACATCAACTACAAAACATCATCACAGTGTCATCACAGCACCATCACTGCATAATAAATGCATAATCACAGCATCATTACTGCATCATCACAGCATCATTACTGCCTCATCACTGCATCATCACAGCATCTTCACAACATCATAACAATATTGACAAAACATCATCACAGCGTAATCACTGCATCACTGCATTATCACAGCGTCATCTCAGAGTCATCGCAGCGTCATCACTGCATCATCACAACGTCATTACAAAATCATCACTGCGTAATCACAGCATCATCATAGCATCATCAATGCATCATAGTAGCATCATCACAGCATCATGACTGCTTCATCACTGCGTCATCACTGCATCATCTCTGCATCATCAAAGCATCATCACAGCATCATCACTGCATCATCACTGCATCATCACTGCATCATCACAGCATCATCACTGCATCATCACTGCATCATCACAGCATCATCAGAGCGTCTTCACAGCATCATCACAGCATCATCACAACATCATCACAGTGTCATAAGAGCATCATCCCTGCACCATCACTACATCATCACAACATCATCATACCACGATCACAGCATCATCAATGCATCATCACTGTGTCATAACAGCATCATCACTGCATCATCACTGTGTCATAACAGCATCATCACTGCATCATCACAGCATCATCACAGCATCATCACAGCATCATCACTGCATCATCACAGCATCATCACTGCATCATCACAGCATCATCACACCATCATTACTGCATCATCACTGCATCATCAGAGCGTCTTCAGAGCATCATCACAGCATCATCACAGTGTCATAATAGCATCATCACTGCATCATCCCTGCACATCACTGCTTCATCACAACCTTATATCAGCATCATCACAGCATTATCACTGCATCATCACAGCATTCTCACTGCATCATCACACCATCATCACAGCATCATCACGGCATCATCAATGCATCATCACTGCATCATCACTGCATCATCACTGTTTCATCACAGTATCATCACAGCATCATCACTGCATCATCACAGCATCATCACACCATCATCAAACCATCATCACTACACCATCACAGCATCATCACAGCATCATCGCAGCATCATCACTGCATCATCACTGCATCATCACTGCATCATCACAGCATCATCACTGCATCATCACTGCATCATCACAGCATCATCAGAGCGTCTTCACAGCATCATCACAGCATCATCACAGCATCATCACAGTGTCATAAGAGCATTATCCCTGCACCATGACTACATCATCTCAACATCATCATACCACGATCACTGCATCATCAATGCATCATCACTGCATCATCAGATAATCATCACAGCGTCATCACTGTATCATCACATCATCATCACTGCGTCATCACAGCATTATCAGAGCGTCTTCACAGAATCATCACACCATCATCACTGCATCGTCACAGCATCATCAGAGCGTCTTCACAGCATCATCACTGCATAATCACTGCATCATCAGAGCATCATCACACCATCAACACAGCGTCATCACAGAATCATCACTGCATCATCACAGTGTCATCACTGCATCATTACAAAATCATCACAAAATCACCACAGTGTAATCACAGCATCATCACTACATAATCAGTGCTTCATCACAGCATTATATCAGCATCATCACAGCATCATCACTGCATCATCACAGCATCCTCACTGCATCATCACACCATCATCACAGCATCATCACGGCATCATCACAGCATCATCACTGCATCATCACTGCATCATCAATGCATCATCACTTCATCATCACAGCATCATCACAGAATCATCACAGCATCATCACAGCATCCTCACTGCATCATCACAGCATCCTCACTGCATCGTCACACCATCATCACTGCGTCATCACAGCATCATCACTGCATCATCACAGCATCATCACCGCATCATCACTGCATCATCACTGCATCATCACTGCATCATCACTGCATCATCACTGTGTCATAACAGCATCATCACTACATCATCACAGCATCGTCACTGCATCATCACTGCATCATCACAGCATCATCACTGCATAATCACTGCATCATCATAGCATCATCACTGCATCATCACACCATCATCACTGCATCATCACAGCATCATCACAGCATCATCTCAGCATCATCACAGCGTCATTACAGCATCATCACTGCATCATCACAGCATCATCACAGCATCATCACAAAATCATCACTGCGTCATCACATCATCATCACAGCATCATCACTGCATCATGACACCATCATCACATCAACTACACAACATCATCACAGTGTCATCACAGCATCATCACTGCATCATCTGAGCATCACCACAACATCATTACTGCATCATCACTGCATCATCGCTGCATCATCACTGCATAGTCATAGCATCATCACACCGTCATCACAGCATCATCACAGCATCATCACAGCATGATCACTGCATCATCACAGCATCATCACAGCATGATCAAGGCATCATCACTGCATCATCACAGCATCATCACATCATCTACACTACATCATCACAGTCTCACCACAGCATCATCACTGCATAATCACTGCATCATCACATAATCATCACGTCATCTATACAACATCATCACAGCATCATCACAGCATCATAACAGCATCATCACAGCATCATCACAGCATCATCACAGGATCATCACTGCATCATCACTGCATCATTACATCATGATCAAGCCATCATCACAGCATCATCACATCATCTACACAATATCATCACAGTGTCATCACAGCATCATCTGAGCATCCTCACAGCATCATCACAGAATCTTCTCTGCATCATCACAGCATCATCTGAGCATCATCACAGCATCATTACTGCCTACTCACTGCATCATCACAGCATCATCACAGCATCATAACTGCATCATCACTGCATCATCTCAGCATAATCACAGCATCATTACTGCTTACTTACTCCATCATCACAGCGTCATAACAACATAATCACAGCATCATCACTGAATAATCACATCATCATCACTGCATCATCACAGCATCATCACTTCATAATCACTGAATCATCACAGTATCATCACACCATAATCACACAATCATCACAGCATCATCTGAGCATCATCACAGCATCATTACTGCCTACTCACTGCATCATCACAGCGTCATCACAGCATCATCACAGCATCATCACTGCAGCATCACTGCCTCATCAATGAATCATCACAGAATCATCACATCATCATAACAACATCATCACACCGTCATCACTGCATCATCACAGCATCATTTCAGAATCATCACAGCATCATTTCAGAATCATAACAGCATCATCACAGCATCATCACAGCATCATCTCAGCATCATCACAGCGTCATTACAGCATCATCACTGCATCATCACAGCATCATCACAGCATCATCACAAAGTCATCACTGCGTCATCACATCATCATCACAGCATCATCACTGCATCATGACACCATCATCACATCAACTACACAACATCATCACAGTGTCATCACAGCATCATCACTGCATCATCTGAGCATCACCACAACATCATTACTGCATCATCACTGCATCATCGCTGCATCATCACTGCATAGTCACAGCATCATCACACCGTCATCACAGCATCATCACAGCATCATCACAGCATCATCACAACATCATCACAGCATCATCACTGCATAATCATTGCATCATCACACCATCATCACTGCATCATCACAGCGTCATCATAGCATAATTACAGCATCATCATAGCATCATCAATGCATCATAGTAGCATCATCACAGCATCATGACTGCTTCATCACTGCGTCATCACTGCATCATCACAGCATCATCTCAACATCGTCACACCATCATCACTGCATCACCACAGCATCATTAGAGCGTCATCACACCATCATCATAGCATACTCAGTGCATCATCACAACATCATCACAGCATCATCACTGCATAATCACTGCATAATCATTGCATCATCACTGCATCATCACAGCGTCATCACAGCATAATTACAGCATCATCACAGCATCATTACAGCATCATTACCGCATCATCACAGCATGATCACTGTATCACAGCATCATTATTGCCTCATCACTGCATCATCACAGCATGATCTGAGCATCATCAGAGAATCATTACTGCATAATCACTGCATCATCACACCATCATCACAGCGTCATCAATGCATCATCTCTGCACCATCCGAGCATCATCACAACATCATCACATCAACTACACAACATCATCAGAGTGTCATCACAACATCATCACTGCATAATTACTGCATCATCACAGCATCATTACAGCATCATCACAGAATCATCACTGCATCATCACAGCATCATCACTGCATAGTCACAGCATCATCACACCGTCATCACAGCATCATCACAGCATCATCACAGCATGATCACTGCATCATCACAGCATCATCACAGCATCATCACAGCATGATCAAGGCATCATCACTGTATCATCACAGCATCATCTCATCATCTACACTACATCATCACAGTCTCACCACAGCATCATCACTGCATAATCACTGCATCATCACATAATCATCACGTCATCTATACAACATCATTACTGCATCATAACAGCATCATCACAGCATCATCACAGCATCATCACAGGATCATCACTGCATCATCACTGCATCATTACATCATGATCAAGCCATCATCACAGCATCATCACATCATCTACACAATATCATCACAGTGTCATCACAGCATCATCTGAGCATCCTCACAGCATCATCACAGAATCTTCTCTGCATCATCACAGCATCATCTGAGCATCATCACAGCATCATTACTGCTTACTCACTGCATCATCACAGCATCATCACATCAACTATACATTATCATCACAGCGTCATCACAGCATCATCACTGCAAAATCACAGCATCATCTGAGCATCATCACTGCGTCATCAGAACATCATCACAGCATCATCACAGCATCATCACAGTGCCATCACACCATCATCACAGCATCACCACAGCATCGTCACAGCATCATCTGAGCATCATCTCTGCATCATTACTGCTTTCTCACTGCATCATCACAGCGTCATCATTGCATCGTTACAGCATCATCACATAATCATCACATCATCATCACAGTATCATAACTGCGTCTTCACAGCGTCATCTCTGCATCATCAGAGCTTCATCAAAGCATCATCACATCATCATCACAGCATCATTATAGCACCATCACTGCATCTTCACTGCATCATCACAGCATCATCACAGCATCATTAGAGCGTCATCACACCATCATCATAGCATACTCACTGCATCATCACAGCATCATAACTGCATCATCACTGCATCATCTCAGCATAATCACAGCATCATTACTGCTTACTTACTCCATCATCGCAGCGTCATAACAACATAATCACAGCATCATCACTGAATAATCACATCATCATCACTGCATCATCACAGCATCATCACTTCATAATCACTGAATCATCACAGTATCATCACACCATAATCACACCATCATCACAGCATCATCAGAGCATCATCACAGCATCATTACTGCCTACTCACTGCATCATCACAGCGTCATCACAGCATCATCACAGCATCATCACTGCAGCATCACTGCCTCATCAATGCATCATCGCAACATCATCACATCATCATAAAAACATCATCACACCGTCATCACTGCATCATCACAGCATCCTCACTGCATCATCACAGCATCATCACTGCATACTCACTGCATCATCACACCATCATCACTGCATCATCACAGCATCATCACTGCATCATCACAACATCCTCACTGCATCATCACACCATCATCACTGCATCATCACAGCATCATCAGAGCGTCTTCATAGCATCATCACTGCATCATCACTGCATCGTCTCAGCATCTTCACAGTGTCATCACTGCATAATCACTGCATCATCAGAGCATCATCACAACCTCAACACAGGGTAATCAAAGCATCATCATTGCATCATCACTGCATCATCACAAAATCATCACAAAATCACCACATCATCACATCATCATCACAGCATCATAACTGCGTCTTCACAGAGTCATCTCTGCATCATCAGAGCATCATCACATCATCATCACAGCATCATCAGAGCATGATTAGAGTGATCACTGCATCATCACTGCATCGTCACTGCATCATCACTGTGTCATAACAGCATCATCACTGCATCATCACAGCATCATCACAGCATCATAACTGCATCATCACTGCATCATCACAGCATCATCACTGCATCATCACTGCATCATCACACCATCATCACTGCATCATCACAGCATCATCACAGCATCATCACAGCATCATCACAGCATCATCACTGCATCATCACAGCATCATCACTGCATCATCACTGCATCATCACTGCATCATCACTGCATCATCACAGCATCATCACTGCATCATCACTGCATCATCACAGCATTATATCAGCATCATCAAAGCATCATCAGTGCATCATCACTGCATAGTCACAGCATCATCACTGCATAGTCACAGCATCATCACACCATTTTCACAGTATCATCACAACATCATCACTGCATCTTCACAACATCATCACTGCATCATCACAGCATCATTAGAGCGTCATCACACCATCATCATAGCATACTCACTGCATCATCACAGCACCATTACAGCATCATCACAGCATCATCACTGCATCATCACTGCATCATCACAGCATCATCACTGTGTCATAACAGCATCATCACTGCATCATCAGAGCATCATCACTGCGTCATCACACGATCATCACACCATCATCACTGCATCATCACAGCATCATCACAGCATCATCACTGCATCATCACTGCATCATCACACCATCATCATTGCATCATCACAGCATCATCACAGCATCATCACTGCATCATCACAGTATCATCACAGCATCATCACTACATCATCACCGCATTATCACTGCATCATCACTGCATCGTCACAGCATCATCACAGTGCCATCACTGCATAATCCTTGCATCATCAAAGCATCATCACAGCATCATCACTTCATCATCACAGCATCATCACAGCATCATCACTGCATCATCACAGCATCATCACTGCATCATCACAGCATCATCACTGCAGCATCACACCATCATCACTGCATCATCACTGCATCATCACTGCATCATCACAGCATCATCACAGCATCATCACTGTCTCATAACAACATCATCACTGCATCATCACTTCATCATCACAGCATCATCACAGCATCATCACTGCATCATCACAGCATCATCACTGCAGCATCACACCATCATCACTGCATCATCACAGCATCATCACTGCATCATCACAGCATCATCACAGCATCATCACTGCAGCATCACAGCATCATCAGAACGTCTTCAAAGCATCATCACAGCATCATCACTGAATCATCACTGCATCATCACTGCATCATCACAGCATCATCACTGCATCATCACACCATCATCACTGCATCATCACTGCATCATCACAGCATCATCAATGCATCATCACACCATCATCACTGCATCATCACACCATCATCACAGCATCATCACAGCATCATCACTGCATCATCACAGCATCATCACTGTGTCATAACAGCATCATCACAGCATCATCACTGAATCATCACTGCATCATCACTGCATCATCACAGCATCATCACTGCATCATCACTTCATCATCACTGCATCATCACTGCATCATCACAGCATCATCACAGCATCATCACTGCATCATCACAGTATCATCACTGCATCATCACACCATCATCACTGCATCATCACTGCATCATCACTTCATCATCACACCATCATCACTGCATCATCACTGCATCATCACTGCATCATCACTGCATCATCACAGCATCATCACTGCGTCACAGCATCATCACTGCATCATCACTGCCTCATCACTGCATCATCACACCATCATCACTGCATCATCACTGCCTCATCACTGCATCATCACACCATCATCACTGCATCATCACTGCATCATCACTTCATCATCACTGCATCATCACTGCATCATCACAGCATCATCACTGCATCATCACAGTGTCATCACAGCATCATCACTGCATCATCACAGTATCATTACAGCATCATCACTGCATCATCACTGCATCATCACACCATCATCACTGCATCATCACAGCATCATCACTGCATCATCACTGCATCATCACACCATCATCATTGCATCATCACAGCATCATCACAGCATCATCACTGCATCATCACAGTATCATCACAGCATCATCACTACATCATCACCGCATTATCACTGCATCATCACTGCATCGTCACAGCATCATCACAGTGCCATCACTGCATAATCCTTGCATCATCAAAGCATCATCACAGCATCATCACTGCATCATCACTTCATCATCACAGCATCATCACAGCATCATCACTGCATCATCACAGCATCATCACTGCATCATCACAGCATCATCACTGCAGCATCACACCATCATCACTGCATCATCACTGCATCATCACTGCATCATCACAGCATCATCACAGCATCATCACTGTCTCATAACAACATCATCACTGCATCATCACTTCATCATCACAGCATCATCACAGCATCATCACTGCATCATCACAGCATCATCACTGCAGCATCACACCATCATCACTGCATCATCACAGCATCATCACTGCATCATCACAGCATCATCACAGCATCATCACTGCAGCATCACAGCATCATCAGAACGTCTTCAAAGCATCATCACAGCATCATCACTGAATCATCACTGCATCATCACTGCATCATCACAGCATCATCACTGCATCATCACACCATCATCACTGCATCATCACTGCATCATCACAGCATCATCAATGCATCATCACACCATCATCACTGCATCATCACACCATCATCACAGCATCATCACAGCATCATCACAGCATCATCACTGTGTCATAACAGCATCATCACAGCATCATCACTGAATCATCACTGCATCATCACTGCATCATCACAGCATCATCACTGCATCATCACTTCATCATCACTGCATCATCACTGCATCATCACAGCATCATCACAGCATCATCACTGCATCATCACAGTATCATCACAGCATCATCAGAGCATCATCACTGCATCATCACACCATCATCACACCATCATCACTGCATCATCACAGCATCATCATAACATCATCACTGCATCATCACTGCATCATCACAGCATCATCACTGCATCATCACACCATCATCACTGCATCATCACTGCATCATCACTGCATCATCACTGTGTCATCACAGCATCATCACAGAATCCTCACTGCATCATCACAGCATCATCACTGCATCATCACTGCATCATCACTGTGTCATCACTGCATCATCACTGCATCATCACACCATCATCATTGCATCATCACTGCATCATCACAGCATCATCACTGCATCATCACACCATCATAACTGCATCATCACTGCATCATCACACCATCATCACAGCATCATCACAGCATCATCACTGCATCATCACTGCATCATCACACCATAATCACTGCATCATCACAGCATCATTACAGCATCATCACTGCATCATCACAGCATTATCACAGCATCATCATTACATCATCACTGTATCATCACAGCATCATCACTGCATCATCACACCATAATCACTGCATCATCACACCATCATCACACCATAATCACTGCATCATCACAGAATCATCACAACATCATCACTGCATCATCACTGCATCATTACTGCTTCATCACAGCATCATCACTGCATCATCACAGCATCATCACTGCATCATCACTGCGTCATCACTGTGTCATCACAGCATCATCACTTCATCATCACTGCATCATCACAGAATCATCAGAGCATCATCACTGCATCATCACTGTGTCATCACAGCATCATCACTGCATCATCACTGTGTCATCACTGCATCATCACTGCATCATCAAAGCATCATCACACCATCATCACTGCATCATCACTGCATCATCACAGCATCATCACTGCATCATCACACCATCATCACTGCATCATCACTGCATCATCACACCATCATCACAGCATCATCACTGCATCATCACTGCAGCATCACAGCATCATCAGAACGTCTTCACAGCATCATCACTGCCTCATCACTGCATCATCACAGCATCCTCACTGCATCGTCACACCATCATCACTGCATCATAACAGCATCATCACTGCATCATCACTGCATCATCACTGCATCCTCACTGCATCATCACAGCATCATCACAGCGTCATCAAAGCATCATCACTGCATCATCACTGCATCATCACTGCATCATCACTTTGTCATAACAGCATCATCAAAGCATCATCACTGCATCATCACTGCATCATCACAGCATCATCACTGCATCATCACTGTGTCATAACAACATCATCACTGCATCATCACTTCATCATCACAGCATCATCACTGCATCATCACAGCATCATCACTGCATCATCACTGCATCATCACTGCATCATCACAGCATCATCACACAATCATCACAGCATCATCACAGCATCATCACACCATCATCACTGCATCATCACACCATCATCACAGCATCATCACAGCATCATCACTGCATCATCACAGCATCATCACTGTGTCATAACAGCATCATCACTGCATCATCACTTCATCATCACTGCATCATCACTGCATCATCACAGCATCATCACTGCATCATCACAGTATCATCACAGCATCATCACACCATCATCAGAGCATCATCACTGCATCATCACACCATCATCACACCATCATCACTGCATCATCACAGCATCATCATAACATCATCACACCATCATCACTGCATCATCACAGCATCATCACTGCATCATCACTGTGTCATCACAGCATCATCACTTCATCATCACTGCATCATCACAGCATCATCACTGCATCATCACTGTGTCATCACAGCATCATCACTGCATCATCACTGTGTCATCACTGCATCATCACTGCATCATCACACCATCATCATTGCATCATCACTGCATCATCACAGCATCATCACTGCATCATCACACCATCATAACTGCATCATCACTGCATCATCACTGCATCATCACACCATCATCACACCATCATCACTGCATCATCACACCATCATCACAGCATCATCACTGCATCATCACTGCAGCATCACAGCATCATCAGAACGTCTTCACAGCATCATCACTGCCTCATCACTGCATCATCACAGCATCCTCACTGCATCGTCACACCATCATCACTGCATCATAACAGCATCATCACTGCATCATCACTGCATCATCACTGCATCCTCACTGCATCATCACAGCATCATCACAGCGTCATCAAAGCATCATCACTGCATCATCACTGCATCATCACATTGTCATAACAGCATCATCACAGCATCATCACTGCATCATCACTGCATCATCACAGCATCATCACTGCATCATCACTGTGTCATAACAACATCATCACTGCATCATCACTGTGTCATCACAGCATCATCACAGCATCATCACTGCATCATCACAGCATCATCACTGCAGCATCACACCATCATCACTGCATCATCACTGCATCATCACAGTATCATCACAGCATCATCACAGCATCATCACAGCATCATCACAGCATCATCACAGCATCATCACTGCATCATCACACCATCATCACAGCATCATCACAGCATCATCACTGCATCATCACAGCATCATCACTGTGTCATAACAGCATCATCACTGCATCATCACTTCATCATCACTGCATCATCACTGCATCATCACAGCATCATCACTGCATCATCACAGTATCATCACAGCATCATCACAGCATCATCAGAGCATCATCACTGCATCATCACACCATCATCACACCATCATCACTGCATCATCACAGCATCATCATAACATCATCACCGCATCATCACTGCATCATCACTGCATCGTCACAGCATCATCACAGTGTCATCACTGCATAATCCTTGCATCATCAAAGCATCATCACAGCATCATCACTGCATCATCACTTCATCATCACAGCATCATCACAGCATCATCACTGCATCATCACAGCATCATCACTGCATCATCACTGCATCATCACTGCAGCATCACACCATCATCACTGCATCATCACTACATCATCACAGCATCATCACAGCATCATCACTGTGTCATAACAACATCATCACTGCATCATCACTTCATCATCACAGCATCATCACAGCATCATCACTGCATCATCACAGCATCATCACTGCAGCATCACACCATCATCACTGCATCATCACAGCATCATCACTGCATCATCACAGCATCATCACAGCATCATCACTGCAGCATCACAGCATCATCAGAACGTCTTCACAGCATCATCACAGCATCATCACTGCATCATCACTGCATCATCACTGCATCATCACAGCATCATCACTGCATCATCACACCATCATCACTGCATCATCACTGCATCATCACAGCATCATCAATGCATCATCACAGCATCATCACTGCATCATCACACCATCATCACAGCATCATCACAGTATCATCACTGCATCATCACTGCATCATCACACCATCATCACACAATCATCACTGCATCATCACAGCATCATCACAGCATCATCACTGCATCATCACTGCATTAACACTGCATCATCACTGCGTCATCACTGTGTCATCACAGCATCATCACTTCATCATCACAGCATCATCACTGCATCATCACTGCATCATCACTGCATCATCACTGCATCATCACACCATCATCACACCATCATCACTACATCATCACAGCATCATCATAACATCATCACTGCATCATCACTGCATCATCACAGCATCATCACTGCATCATCACAGTATCATCACTGCATCATCACTGCATCATCACTGCGTCATCACTGTGTCATCACAGCATCATCACTTCATCATCACTGCATCATCACAGAATCATCACAGCATCATCACTGCATCATCACTGTGTCATCACAGCATCATCACTGCATCATCACTGTGTCATCACTGCATCATCACTGCATCATCAAAGCATCATCACACCATCATCACTGCATCATTACTGCATCATCACAGCATCATCACTGCATCATCACACCATCATCACTGCATCATCACTGCATCATCACACCATCATCACAGCATCATCACTGCATCATCACTGCAGCATCACAGCATCATCAGAACGTCTTCACAGCATCATCACTGCCTCATCACTGCATCATCACAGCATCCTCACTGCATCGTCACACCATCATCACTGCATCATAACAGCATCATCACTGCATCATCACTGCATCATCACTGCATCCTCACTGCATCATCACAGCATCATCACAGCGTCATCAAAGCATCATCACTGCATCATCACTGCATCATCATTGCATCATCACTTTGTCTAAACAGCATCATCACAGCATCATCACTGCATCATCACTGCATCATCACAGCATCATCACTGCATCATCACTGTGTCATAACAACATCATCACTGCATCATCACTTCATCATCACAGCATCATCACAGCATCATCACTGCATCATCACAGCATCATCACTGTGTCATAACAGCATCATCACTGCATCATCACTTCATCATCACTGCATCATCACTGCATCATCACAGTATCATCACAGCATCATCAGAGCATCATCAGAGCATCATCATTGCATCATCACACCATCATCACTGCATCATCACAGCATCATCATAACATCATCACTACATCATCACTGCATCATCACAGCATCATCACTGCATCATCACACCATCATCACTGCATCATCACTGCATCATCACTGCATCATCACTGTGTCATCACAGCATCATCACAGCATCATCACACCATCATCACAGCATCATCACAGCATCATCACACCATCATCACTGCATCATCACAGCATCATCACAGCATCATCACTGCATCATCACACCATCATCACAGCATCATCACAGCATCATCACTGCATCATCACAGCATCATCACTGTGTCATAACAGCATCATCACTGCATCATCACTTCATCATCACTGCATCATCACTGCATCATCACAGTATCATCACAGCATCATCACAGCATCATCAGAGCATCATCATTGCATCATCACACCATCATCACAGCATCATCACAGCATCATCACTGCATCATCACAGCATCATCACTGCAGCATCACACCATCACTGCATCATCACAGCATCATCACTGCATCATCACAGCATCATCACAGCATCATCACTGCAGCATCACAGCATCATCAGAACGTCTTCACAGCATCATCACAACATCATCACTGCATCATCACTGCATCATCACTGCATCATCACAGCATCATCACTGCATCATCACACCATCATCACAGCATCATCACTGCATCATCACAGCATCATCAATGCATCATCACAGCATCATCACTGCATCATCACTGCATCATCACTGCATCATCACAGCATCATCACTGCATTATCACAGTGTCATCACAGCATCATCACACCATCATCACTGCATCATCACAGCATCATCACAGCATCATCACAGCATTATCACAGCATCATCACTGCATCATCACAGTATCATCACAGCATCATCACTACATCATCACCGCATCATCACTGCATCATCACTGCATCGTCACAGCATCATCACAGTGTCATCACTGCATAATCCTTGCATCATCAAAGCATCATCACAGCATCATCACAGTGTCATCACTGCATAATCCTTGCATCATCAAAGCATCATCACAGCATCATCACTGCATCATCACTTCATCATCACAGCATCATCACAGCATCATCACTGCATCATCACAGCATCATCACTGCATCATCACAGCATCATCACTGCAGCATCACACCATCATCACTGCATCATCACTGCATCATCACAGCATCATCACAGCATCATCACTGTGTCATAACAACATCATCACTGCATCATCACTTCATCATCACAGCATCATCACAGCATCATCACTGCATCATCACAGCATCATCACTGCAGCATCACACCATCATCACTGCATCATCACTGCATCATCACAGCATCATCACAGCATCATCACTGCAGCATCACAGCATCATCAGAACGTCTTCACAGCATCATCACAGCATCATCACTTCATCATCACTGCATCATCACTGCATCATCACAGCATCATCACTGCATCATCACACCATCATCACTGCATCATCACTGCATCATCACAGCATCATCAATGCATCATCACAGCATCATCACTGCATCATCACACCATCATCACAGCATCATCACAGCATCATCACTGCATCATCACAGCATCATCACTGCATCATCACTGCATCATCACACCATCATCACACCATCATCACTGCATCATCACAGCATCATCATAACATCATCACTGCATCATTATTGCATCATCACAGCATCATCACAGCATCATCACTACATCATCACTGCATTAACACTGCATCATCACTGCGTCATCACTGTGTCATCACAGCATCATCACTTCATCATCACTGCATCATCACAGAATCATCACAGCATCATCACTGCATCATCAGAGCATCATCACTGCATCATCACACCATCATCACACCATCATCACTGCATCATCACAGCATCATCATAACATCATCACTGCATCATCACTGCATCATCACAGCATCATCACTGCATCATCAAAGTATCATCACTGCATCATCACTGCATCATCACTGCGTCATCACTGTGTCATCACAGCATCATCACTTCATCATCACTGCATCATCACTGCATCATCACTGCATCATCACTGCATCATCACTGTGTCATCACAGCATCATCACTGCATCATCACTGTGTCATCACTGCATCATCACTGCATCATCACACCATCATCATTGCATCATCACTGCATCATCACAGCATCATCACTGCATCATCACAGTATCATCACAGCATCATCACTGCATCATCACTGCAGCATCACAGCTTCATCAGAACGTCTTCACAGCATCATCACTGCATCATCACTGCATCATCACAGTGTCATAACAGCATCATCACTGCATCATCACAGCATCCTCACTGCATCATCAGTGCATCATCACAGCATCATCACAGCATCATCACTGCATCATCACAGCATCATCACTGCATCATCACACCATCATCACTGCATCATCACAGCATCATCATAACATCATCACTGCATCATTACTGCATCATCACAGCATCATCACAGCATCATCACAGCATCATCACTGCATCATCACTGCATTAACACTGCATCATCACTGCGTCATCACTGTGTCATCACAGCATCATCACTTCATCATCACTGCATCATCACAGCATCATCACTGCATCATCACTGCATCATCATAACATCATCACTGCATCATCACACCATCATCACACCATCATCACTGCATCATCACAGCATCATCACTGCAGCATCACACCATCATCACTGCATCATCACTGCATCATCACAGCATCATCACTGCATCATCACTGCATCATCACAGCATCATTACAGCATCATCACTGCATCATCACAGCATTATCACAGCATCATCACTGCATCATCACAGTATCATCACAGCATCATCACTGCATCATCACACCATCATCACACCATCATCACTGCATCATCACAGCATCATCACAACATCATCACTGCATCATCACTGCATCATTACTGCTTCATCATAGCATCATCACTGCATCATCACAGCATCATCACTGCATCATCACTGCGTCATCACTGTGTCATCACAGCATCATCACTTCATCATCACAGCATCATCACAGCATCATCACAGCATCATCACTGCATCATCACTGTGTCATCACAGCATCATCACTGCATCATCACTGTGTCATCACTGCGTCATCACTGCATCATCAAAGCATCATCACACCATCATCACTGCATCATCACTGCATCATCACAGCATCATCACTGCATCATCACAGTATCATCACTGCATCATCACTGCATCATCACACCATCATCACAGCATCATCACTGCAGCATCACAGCATCTTCAGAACGTCTTCACAGCATCATCACAGCATCCTCACTGCATCATCACAGCATCCTCACTGCATCGTCACACCATCATCACTGCATCATAACAGCATCATCACTGCATCATCGCTGCATCATCACTGCATCCTCACTGCATCATCACAGCATCATCACAGCGTCATCAAAGCATCATCACTGCATCATCACTGCATCATCACTGCATCATCACTCTTTCATAACAGCATCATCACAGCATCATCACTGCATCATCACTGCATGATCACAGCATCATCACTGCAGCATCACTGTGTCATAACAACATCATCACTGCATCATCACTTCATCATCACAGCATCATCACAGCATCATCACTGCATCATCACAGCATCATCACTGCAGCATCACACCATCATCACTGCATCATCACTGCATCATCACAGTATCATCACAGCATCATCACAGCTTCATAACACCATCATCACTGCATCATCACACCATCATCACAGCATCATCACAGCATCATCACTGCATCATCACAGCATCATCACTGTCATAACAGCATCATCACTGCATCATCACTTCATCATCACTGCATCATCACTGCATCATCACAGCATCATCACAGCATCATCACTGCATCATCACAGTATCATCACAGCATCATCACTGCATCATCAGAGCATCATCACTGCGTCATCACACCATCATCACACCATCATCACTGCATCATCACAGCATCATAATAACATCATCACTGCATCATCACTGCATCATCACAGCATCATCACTGCATCATCACAGCATCATCACTGCATCATAACTGCATCATCACTGCGTCATCACTGTGTCATCACAGCATCATCACTTCATCATCACTGCATCACCACAGCATCATCACTGCATCATCACTGCATCATCACTGTGTCATCACAGCATCATCACTGCATCATCACTGCATCATCACTGCATCATCACACCATCATCATTGCATCATCACAGCATCATCACAGCATCATCACTGCATCATCACAGTATCATCACAGCATCATCACTACATCATCACCGCATTATCACTGCATCATCACTGCATCGTCACAGCATCATCACAGTGCCATCACTGCATAATCCTTGCATCATCAAAGCATCATCACAGCATCATCACTGCATCATCACTTCATCATCACAGCATCATCACAGCATCATCACTGCATCATCACAGCATCATCACTGCATCATCACAGCATCATCACTGCAGCATCACACCATCATCACTGCATCATCACTGCATCATCACTGCATCATCACAGCATCATCACAGCATCATCACTGTCTCATAACAACATCATCACTGCATCATCACTTCATCATCACAGCATCATCACAGCATCATCACTGCATCATCACAGCATCATCACTGCAGCATCACACCATCATCACTGCATCATCACAGCATCATCACTGCATCATCACAGCATCATCACAGCATCATCACTGCAGCATCACAGCATCATCAGAACGTCTTCAAAGCATCATCACAGCATCATCACTGAATCATCACTGCATCATCACTGCATCATCACAGCATCATCACTGCATCATCACACCATCATCACTGCATCATCACTGCATCATCACAGCATCATCAATGCATCATCACACCATCATCACTGCATCATCACACCATCATCACAGCATCATCACAGCATCATCACTGCATCATCACAGCATCATCACTGTGTCATAACAGCATCATCACAGCATCATCACTGAATCATCACTGCATCATCACTGCATCATCACAGCATCATCACTGCATCATCACTTCATCATCACTGCATCATCACTGCATCATCACAGCATCATCACAGCATCATCACTGCATCATCACAGTATCATCACTGCATCATCACACCATCATCACTGCATCATCACTGCATCATCACTTCATCATCACACCATCATCACTGCATCATCACTGCATCATCACTGCATCATCACTGCATCATCACAGCATCATCACTGCGTCACAGCATCATCACTGCATCATCACTGCCTCATCACTGCATCATCACACCATCATCACTGCATCATCACTGCCTCATCACTGCATCATCACACCATCATCACTGCATCATCACTGCATCATCACTTCATCATCACTGCATCATCACTGCATCATCACAGCATCATCACTGCATCATCACAGTGTCATCACAGCATCATCACTGCATCATCACAGTATCATTACAGCATCATCACTGCATCATCACTGCATCATCACACCATCATCACTGCATCATCACAGCATCATCACTGCATCATCACTGCATCATCACACCATCATCATTGCATCATCACAGCATCATCACAGCATCATCACTGCATCATCACAGTATCATCACAGCATCATCACTACATCATCACCGCATTATCACTGCATCATCACTGCATCGTCACAGCATCATCACAGTGCCATCACTGCATAATCCTTGCATCATCAAAGCATCATCACAGCATCATCACTGCATCATCACTTCATCATCACAGCATCATCACAGCATCATCACTGCATCATCACAGCATCATCACTGCATCATCACAGCATCATCACTGCAGCATCACACCATCATCACTGCATCATCACTGCATCATCACTGCATCATCACAGCATCATCACAGCATCATCACTGTCTCATAACAACATCATCACTGCATCATCACTTCATCATCACAGCATCATCACAGCATCATCACTGCATCATCACAGCATCATCACTGCAGCATCACACCATCATCACTGCATCATCACAGCATCATCACTGCATCATCACAGCATCATCACAGCATCATCACTGCAGCATCACAGCATCATCAGAACGTCTTCAAAGCATCATCACAGCATCATCACTGAATCATCACTGCATCATCACTGCATCATCACAGCATCATCACTGCATCATCACACCATCATCACTGCATCATCACTGCATCATCACAGCATCATCAATGCATCATCACACCATCATCACTGCATCATCACACCATCATCACAGCATCATCACAGCATCATCACAGCATCATCACTGTGTCATAACAGCATCATCACAGCATCATCACTGAATCATCACTGCATCATCACTGCATCATCACAGCATCATCACTGCATCATCACTTCATCATCACTGCATCATCACTGCATCATCACAGCATCATCACAGCATCATCACTGCATCATCACAGTATCATCACAGCATCATCAGAGCATCATCACTGCATCATCACACCATCATCACACCATCATCACTGCATCATCACAGCATCATCATAACATCATCACTGCATCATCACTGCATCATCACAGCATCATCACTGCATCATCACACCATCATCACTGCATCATCACTGCATCATCACTGCATCATCACTGTGTCATCACAGCATCATCACAGAATCCTCACTGCATCATCACAGCATCATCACTGCATCATCACTGCATCATCACTGTGTCATCACAGCATCATCACTGCATCATCACTGTGTCATCACTGCATCATCACTGCATCATCACACCATCATCATTGCATCATCACTGCATCATCACAGCATCATCACTGCATCATCACACCATCATAACTGCATCATCACTGCATCATCACTGCATCATCACACCATCATCACAGCATCATCACAGCATCATCACTGCATCATCACTGCATCATCACACCATAATCACTGCATCATCACAGCATCATTACAGCATCATCACTGCATCATCACAGCATTATCACAGCATCATCATTACATCATCACTGTATCATCACAGCATCATCACTGCATCATCACACCATAATCACTGCATCATCACACCATCATCACACCATAATCACTGCATCATCACAGAATCATCACAACATCATCACTGCATCATCACTGCATCATTACTGCTTCATCACAGCATCATCACTGCATCATCACAGCATCATCACTGCATCATCACTGCGTCATCACTGTGTCATCACAGCATCATCACTTCATCATCACTGCATCATCACAGAATCATCAGAGCATCATCACTGCATCATCACTGTGTCATCACAGCATCATAACTGCATCATCACTGTGTCATCACTGCATCATCACTGCATCATCAAAGCATCATCACACCATCATCACTGCATCATCACTGCATCATCACAGCATCATCACTGCATCATCACACCATCATCACTGCATCATCACTGCATCATCACACCATCATCACAGCATCATCACTGCATCATCACTGCAGCATCACAGCATCATCAGAACGTCTTCACAGCATCATCACTGCCTCATCACTGCATCATCACAGCATCCTCACTGCATCGTCACACCATCATCACTGCATCATAACAGCATCATCACTGCATCATCACTGCATCATCACTGCATCCTCACTGCATCATCACAGCATCATCACAGCGTCATCAAAGCATCATCACTGCATCATCACTGCATCATCACTGCATCATCACTTTGTCATAACAGCATCATCAAAGCATCATCACTGCATCATCACTGCATCATCAC
This sequence comes from Somateria mollissima, assembly GCA_951411735.1. Classification (NCBI taxonomy): domain Eukaryota; kingdom Metazoa; phylum Chordata; class Aves; order Anseriformes; family Anatidae; genus Somateria; species Somateria mollissima. Next base: position 632,247 of record CATOCB010000307.1, read on the forward strand.
AGCATCATCACTGCATCATCACTGTGTCATAACAACATCATCACTGCATCATCACTTCATCATCACAGCATCATCACTGCATCATCACAGCATCATCACTGCATCATCACTGCATCATCACTGCATCATCACAGCATCATCACACAATCATCACAGCATCATCACAGCATCATCACACCATCATCACTGCATCATCACACCATCATCACAGCATCATCACAGCATCATCACTGCATCATCACAGCATCATCACTGTGTCATAACAGCATCATCACTGCATCATCACTTCATCATCACTGCATCATCACTGCATCATCACAGCATCATCACTGCATCATCACAGTATCATCACAGCATCATCACACCATCATCAGAGCATCATCACTGCATCATCACACCATCATCACACCATCATCACTGCATCATCACAGCATCATCATAACATCATCACACCATCATCACTGCATCATCACAGCATCATCACTGCATCATCACTGTGTCATCACAGCATCATCACTTCATCATCACTGCATCATCACAGCATCATCACTGCATCATCACTGTGTCATCACAGCATCATCACTGCATCATCACTGTGTCATCACTGCATCATCACTGCATCATCACACCATCATCATTGCATCATCACTGCATCATCACAGCATCATCACTGCATCATCACACCATCATAACTGCATCATCACTGCATCATCACTGCATCATCACACCATCATCACACCATCATCACTGCATCATCACACCATCATCACAGCATCATCACTGCATCATCACTGCAGCATCACAGCATCATCAGAACGTCTTCACAGCATCATCACTGCCTCATCACTGCATCATCACAGCATCCTCACTGCATCGTCACACCATCATCACTGCATCATAACAGCATCATCACTGCATCATCACTGCATCATCACTGCATCCTCACTGCATCATCACAGCATCATCACAGCGTCATCAAAGCATCATCACTGCATCATCACTGCATCATCACATTGTCATAACAGCATCATCACAGCATCATCACAGTGTCATCACTGCATAATCACAGCATCATCACTGCATCATCACTGTGTCATAACAACATCATCACTGCATCATCACTGTGTCATCACAGCATCATCACAGCATCATCACTGCATCATCACAGCATCATCACTGCAGCATCACACCATCATCACTGCATCATCACTGCATCATCACAGTATCATCACAGCATCATCACAGCATCATCACAGCATCATCACAGCATCATCACAGCATCATCACTGCATCATCACACCATCATCACAGCATCATCACAGCATCATCACTGCATCATCACAGCATCATCACTGTGTCATAACAGCATCATCACTGCATCATCACTTCATCATCACTGCATCATCACTGCATCATCACAGCATCATCACAGCATCATCACTGCATCATCACAGTATCATCACAGCATCATCACAGCATCATCAGAGCATCATCACTGCATCATCACACCATCATCACACCATCATCACTGCATCATCACAGCATCATCATAACATCATCACTGCATCATCACTGCATCATCACAGCATCATCACTGCATCATCACACCATCATCACTGCATCATCACTGCATCATCACTGTGTCATCACAGCATCATCACTTCATCATCACTGCATCATCACAGCATCATCACTGCATCATCACTGTGTCATCACAGCATCATCACTGCATCATCACTGTGTCATCACTGCATCATCACTGCATCATCACACCATCATCATTGCATCATCACTGCATCATCACAGCATCATCACTGCATCATCACACCATCATAACTGCATCATCACTGCATCATCACACCATCATCACAGCATCATCACTGCAGCATCACAGCATCATCAGAACGTCTTCAGAGCATCATTACTGCATCATCACTGCATCATCACAGTGTCATAACAGCATCATCACTGCATCATCACAGCATCATCACTGCATCATCACTGCATCATCACAGCATCATCACTGCATCGTCACAGCATCATCACTGCATACTCACTGCATCATCACACCATCATCACTGCATCATCACTGCATCATCACTGCATCATCACTGCATCATCACTGTGTCATAACAGCATCATCACTGCATCATCACTTCATCATCACTGCATCATCACTGCATCATCACAGCATCATCACTGCATCATCACAGTGTCATCACAGCATCATCACTACATCATCACAGTATCATTACAGCATCATCACTGCATCATCACTGCATCATCACACCATCATCACTGCATCATCACAGCATCATCACAGCATCATCACTGCATCATCACTGCATCATCACACCATCATCATTGCATCATCACAGCATCATCACAGCATCATCACTTCATCATCACAGTATCATCACAGCATCATCACTACATCATCACCGCATCATCACTGCATCATCACTGCATCGTCACAGCATCATCACAGTGTCATCACTGCATAATCCTTGCATCATCAAAGCATCATCACAGCATCATCACTGCATCATCACTTCATCATCACAGCATCATCACAGCATCATCACTGCATCATCACAGCATCATCACTGCATCATCACTGCATCATCACTGCAGCATCACACCATCATCACTGCATCATCACTGCATCATCACAGCATCATCACAGCATCATCACTGTGTCATAACAACATCATCACTGCATCATCACTTCATCATCACAGCATCATCACAGCATCATCACTGCATCATCACAGCATCATCACTGCAGCATCACACCATCATCACTGCATCATCACAGCATCATCACTGCATCATCACAGCATCATCACAGCATCATCACTGCAGCATCACAGCATCATCAGAACGTCTTCACAGCATCATCACAGCATCATCACTGCATCATCACTGCATCATCACTGCATCATCACAGCATCATCACTGCATCATCACACCATCATCACTGCATCATCACTGCATCATCACAGCATCATCAATGCATCATCACACCATCATCACTGCATCATCACACCATCATCACAGCATCATCACAGTATCATCACTGCATCATCACTGCATCATCACACCATCATCACACAATCATCACTGCATCATCACAGCATCATCACAGCATCATCACTGCATCATCACTGCATTAACACTGCATCATCACTGCGTCATCACTGTGTCATCACAGCATCATCACTTCATCATCACAGCATCATCACTGCATCATCACTGCATCATCAGAGCATCATCACTGCATCATCACACCATCATCACTACATCATCACAGCATCATCATAACATCATCACTGCATCATCACTGCATCATCACAGCATCATCACTGCATCATCACAGTATCATCACTGCATCATCACTGCATCATCACTGCGTCATCACTGTGTCATCACAGCATCATCACTTCATCATCACTGCATCATCACAGAATCATCACAGCATCATCACTGCATCATCACTGTGTCATCACAGCATCATCACTGCATCATCACTGTGTCATCACTGCATCATCACTGCATCATCAAAGCATCATCACACCATCATCACTGCATCATTACTGCATCATCACAGCATCATCACTGCATCATCACACCATCATCACTGCATCATCACTGCATCATCACACCATCATCACAGCATCATCACTGCATCATCACTGCAGCATCACAGCATCATCAGAACGTCTTCACAGCATCATCACTGCCTCATCACTGCATCATCAAAGTATCCTCACTGCATCGTCACACCATCATCACTGCATCATAACAGCATCATCACTGCATCATCACTGCATCATCACTGCATCCTCACTGCATCATCACAGCATCATCACAGCGTCATCAAAGCATCATCACTGCATCATCACTGCATCATCATTGCATCATCACTTTGTCTAAACAGCATCATCACAGCATCATCACTGCATCATCACTGCATCATCACAGCATCATCACTGCATCATCACTGTGTCATAACAACATCATCACTGCATCATCACTTCATCATCACAGCATCATCACAGCATCATCACTGCATCATCACAGCATCATCACTGTGTCATAACAGCATCATCACTGCATCATCACTTCATCATCACTGCATCATCACTGCATCATCACAGTATCATCACAGCATCATCAGAGCATCATCAGAGCATCATCATTGCATCATCACACCATCATCACTGCATCATCACAGCATCATCATAACATCATCACTACATCATCACTGCATCATCACAGCATCATCACTGCATCATCACACCATCATCACTGCATCATCACTGCATCATCACTGCATCATCACTGTGTCATCACAGCATCATCACAGCATCATCACACCATCATCACAGCATCATCACAGCATCATCACACCATCATCACTGCATCATCACAGCATCATCACAGCATCATCACAGCATCATCACACCATCATCACTGCATCATCACAGCATCATCACAGCATCATCACTGCATCATCACACAATCATCACAGCATCATCACAGCATCATCACTGCATCATCACAGCATCATCACTGTGTCATAACAGCATCATCACTGCATCATCACTGCATTAACACTGCATCATCACTGCGTCATCACTGTGTCATCACAGCATCATCACTTCATCATCACAGCATCATCACTGCATCATCACTGCATCATCAGAGCATCATCACTGCATCATCACACCATCATCACACCATCATCACTACATCATCACAGCATCATCATAACATCATCACTGCATCATCACTGCATCATCACAGCATCATCACTGCATCATCACAGTATCATCACTGCATCATCACTGCATCATCACTGCGTCATCACTGTGTCATCACAGCATCATCACTTCATCATCACTGCATCATCACAGAATCATCACAGCATCATCACTGCATCATCACTGTGTCATCACAGCATCATCACTGCATCATCACTGTGTCATCACTGCATCATCACTGCATCATCAAAGCATCATCACACCATCATCACTGCATCATTACTGCATCATCACAGCATCATCACTGCATCATCACACCATCATCACTGCATCATCACTGCATCATCACACCATCATCACAGCATCATCACTGCATCATCACTGCAGCATCACAGCATCATCAGAACGTCTTCACAGCATCATCACTGCCTCATCACTGCATCATCAAAGTATCCTCACTGCATCGTCACACCATCATCACTGCATCATAACAGCATCATCACTGCATCATCACTGCATCATCACTGCATCCTCACTGCATCATCACAGCATCATCACAGCGTCATCAAAGCATCATCACTGCATCATCACTGCATCATCATTGCATCATCACTTTGTTTAAACAGCATCATCACAGCATCATCACTGCATCATCACTGCATCATCACAGCATCATCACTGCATCATCACTGTGTCATAACAACATCATCACTGCATCATCACTTCATCATCACAGCATCATCACAGCATCATCACTGCATCATCACAGCATCATCACTGTGTCATAACAGCATCATCACTGCATCATCACTTCATCATCACTGCATCATCACTGCATCATCACAGTATCATCACAGCATCATCAGAGCATCATCAGAGCATCATCATTGCATCATCACACCATCATCACTGCATCATCACAGCATCATCATAACATCATCACTACATCATCACTGCATCATCACAGCATCATCACTGCATCATCACACCATCATCACTGCATCATCACTGCATCATCACTGCATCATCACTGTGTCATCACAGCATCATCACAGCATCATCACACCATCATCACAGCATCATCACAGCATCATCACACCATCATCACTGCATCATCACAGCATCATCACAGCATCATCACTGCATCATCACACCATCATCACAGCATCATCACAGCATCATCACTGCATCATCACAGCATCATCACTGTGTCATAACAGCATCATCACTGCATCATCACTTCATCATCACTGCATCATCACTGCATCATCACAGTATCATCACAGCATCATCACAGCATCATCAGAGCATCATCATTGCATCATCACACCATCATCACAGCATCATCACAGCATCATCACTGCATCATCACAGCATCATCACTGCAGCATCACACCATCACTGCATCATCACAGCATCATCACTGCATCATCACAGCATCATCACAGCATCATCACTGCAGCATCACAGCATCATCAGAACGTCTTCACAGCATCATCACAACATCATCACTGCATCATCACTGCATCATCACTGCATCATCACAGCATCATCACTGCATCATCACACCATCATCACTGCATCATCACTGCATCATCACAGCATCATCAATGCATCATCACAGCATCATCACTGCATCATCACTGCATCATCACTGCATCATCACAGCATCATCACTGCATCATCACAGTGTCATCACAGCATCATCACACCATCATCACTGCATCATCACAGCATCATCACAGCATCATCACAGCATCATCACAGCATCATCACTGCATCATCACAGTATCATCACAGCATCATCACTACATCATCACCGCATCATCACTGCATCATCACTGCATCGTCACAGCATCATCACAGTGTCATCACTGCATAATCCTTGCATCATCAAAGCATCATCACAGCATCATCACAGTGTCATCACTGCATAATCCTTGCATCATCAAAGCATCATCACAGCATCATCACTGCATCATCACTTCATCATCACAGCATCATCACAGAATCATCACTGCATCATCACAGCATCATCACTGCATCATCACAGCATCATCACTGCAGCATCACACCATCATCACTGCATCATCACTGCATCATCACAGCATCATCACAGCATCATCACTGTGTCATAACAACATCATCACTGCATCATCACTTCATCATCACAGCATCATCACAGCATCATCACTGCATCATCACAGCATCATCACTGCAGCATCACACCATCATCACTGCATCATCACTGCATCATCACAGCATCATCACTGCAGCATCACAGCATCATCAGAACGTCTTCACAGCATCATCACAGCATCATCACTTCATCATCACTGCATCATCACTGCATCATCACAGCATCATCACTGCATCATCACACCATCATCACTGCATCATCACTGCATCATCACAGCATCATCAATGCATCATCACAGCATCATCACTGCATCATCACACCATCATCACAGCATCATCACAGCATCATCACTGCATCATCACAGCATCATCACTGCATCATCACTGCATCATCACACCATCATCACACCATCATCACTGCATCATCACAGCATCATCATAACATCATCACTGCATCATTATTGCATCATCACAGCATCATCACAGCATCATCACTGCATCATCACTGCATTAACACTGCATCATCACTGCGTCATCACTGTGTCATCACAGCATCATCACTTCATCATCACTGCATCATCACAGAATCATCACAGCATCATCACTGCATCATCAGAGCATCATCACTGCATCATCACACCATCATCACACCATCATCACTGCATCATCACAGCATCATCATAACATCATCACTGCATCATCACTGCATCATCACAGCATCATCACTGCATCATCAAAGTATCATCACTGCATCATCACTGCATCATCACTGCGTCATCACTGTGTCATCACAGCATCATCACTTCATCATCACTGCATCATCACTGCATCATCACTGCATCATCACTGCATCATCACTGTGTCATCACAGCATCATCACTGCATCATCACTGTGTCATCACTGCATCATCACTGCATCATCACACCATCATCATTGCATCATCACTGCATCATCACAGCATCATCACTGCATCATCACAGTATCATCACAGCATCATCACTGCATCATCACTGCAGCATCACAGCTTCATCAGAACGTCTTCACAGCATCATCACTGCATCATCACTGCATCATCACAGTGTCATAACAGCATCATCACTGCATCATCACAGCATCCTCACTGCATCATCAGTGCATCATCACAGCATCATCACAGCATCATCACTGCATCATCACAGCATCATCACTGCATCATCACACCATCATCACTGCATCATCACAGCATCATCATAACATCATCACTGCATCATTACTGCATCATCACAGCATCATCACAGCATCATCACAGCATCATCACTGCATCATCACTGCATTAACACTGCATCATCACTGCGTCATCACTGTGTCATCACAGCATCATCACTTCATCATCACTGCATCATCACAGCATCATCACTGCATCATCACTGCATCATCATAACATCATCACTGCATCATCACACCATCATCACACCATCATCACTGCATCATCACAGCATCATCACTGCAGCATCACACCATCATCACTGCATCATCACTGCATCATCACAGCATCATCACTGCATCATCACTGCATCATCACAGCATCATTACAGCATCATCACTGCATCATCACAGCATTATCACAGCATCATCACTGCATCATCACAGTATCATCACAGCATCATCACTGCATCATCACACCATCATCACACCATCATCACTGCATCATCACAGCATCATCACAACATCATCACTGCATCATCACTGCATCATTACTGCTTCATCATAGCATCATCACTGCATCATCACAGCATCATCACTGCATCATCACTGCGTCATCACTGTGTCATCACAGCATCATCACTTCATCATCACAGCATCATCACAGCATCATCACAGCATCATCACTGCATCATCACTGTGTCATCACAGCATCATCACTGCATCATCACTGTGTCATCACTGCGTCATCACTGCATCATCAAAGCATCATCACACCATCATCACTGCATCATCACTGCATCATCACAGCATCATCACTGCATCATCACAGTATCATCACTGCATCATCACTGCATCATCACACCATCATCACAGCATCATCACTGCAGCATCACAGCATCTTCAGAACGTCTTCACAGCATCATCACAGCATCCTCACTGCATCATCACAGCATCCTCACTGCATCGTCACACCATCATCACTGCATCATAACAGCATCATCACTGCATCATCGCTGCATCATCACTGCATCCTCACTGCATCATCACAGCATCATCACAGCGTCATCAAAGCATCATCACTGCATCATCACTGCATCATCACTGCATCATCACTCTTTCATAACAGCATCATCACAGCATCATCACTGCATCATCACTGCATGATCACAGCATCATCACTGCAGCATCACTGTGTCATAACAACATCATCACTGCATCATCACTTCATCATCACAGCATCATCACAGCATCATCACTGCATCATCACAGCATCATCACTGCAGCATCACACCATCATCACTGCATCATCACTGCATCATCACAGTATCATCACAGCATCATCACAGCTTCATAACACCATCATCACTGCATCATCACACCATCATCACAGCATCATCACAGCATCATCACTGCATCATCACAGCATCATCACTGTCATAACAGCATCATCACTGCATCATCACTTCATCATCACTGCATCATCACTGCATCATCACAGCATCATCACAGCATCATCACTGCATCATCACAGTATCATCACAGCATCATCACTGCATCATCAGAGCATCATCACTGCATCATCACACCATCATCACACCATCATCACTGCATCATCACAGCATCATAATAACATCATCACTGCATCATCACTGCATCATCACAGCATCATCACTGCATCATCACAGCATCATCACTGCATCATAACTGCATCATCACTGCGTCATCACTGTGTCATCACAGCATCATCACTTCATCATCACTGCATCACCACAGCATCATCACTGCATCATCACTGCATCATCACTGTGTCATCACAGCATCATCACTGCATCATCACTGCATCATCACTGCATCATCACACCATCATAACTGCATCATCACTGCATCATCACACCATCATCACAGCATCATCACAGCATCATCACTGCAGCATCACAGCATCATCAGAACGTCTTCACAGCATCCTCACTGCATCATCACTGCATCATCACAGTGTCATAACAGCATCATCACTGCATCATCACAGCATCCTCACTTCATCATCACTGCATCATCACTGCATCATCACAGCATCATCACTGCATCGTCACAGCATCATCACTGCATCATCACTGCATACTCACTGCATCATCACTGCATCATCACTGCATCATCACTGCATCATCACTGCATCATCACTGTGTCATAACAGCATCATCACTGCATCATCACTTCATCATCATGCATCATCACTGCATCATCACTGCATCATCACAGTGTCATCACAGCATCATCACTGCATCATCACAGTATCATTACAGCATCATCACTGCATCATCACTGCATCATCACACCATCATCACTGCATCATCACAGCATCATCACAGCATCATCACTGCATCATCACTGCATCATCACTGCATCATCACACAATCATCATTGCATCATCACAGCATCATCACAGCATCATCACTGCATCATCACAGCATCATCACAGCATCATCACTACATCATCACCGCATCATCACTGCATCATCACTGCATCGTCACAGCATCATCACAGTGTCATCACTGCATAATCACTGCATCATCAAAGCATCATCACACCATCAACACACGGTCATCAAAGCATCATCATTGCATCATCACAGTATCATCACTGCATCATCACAGCATTATCACAGCATCATCATTACATCATCACTGTATCATCACAGCATCATCACTGCATCATCACTGCATCATCACACCATAATCACTGCATCATCACACCATCATCACACCATAATCACTGCATCATCACAGCATCATCACAACATCATCACTGCATCATCACTGCATCATTACTGCTTCATCACAGCATCATCACTGCATCATCACAGCATCATCACTGCATCATCACTGCGTCATCACTGTGTCATCACAGCATCATCACTTCATCATCACTGCATCATCACAGAATCATCACAGCATCATCACTGCATCATCACTGTGTCATCACAGCATCATCACTGCATCATCACTGTGTCATCACTGCATCATCACTGCATCATCAAAGCATCATCACACCATCATCACTGCATCATCACTGCATCATCACAGCATCATCACTGCATCATCACACCATCATCACTGCATCATCACTGCATCATCACACCATCATCACTGCATCATAACAGCATCATCACAGCATCATCACTGCATCATCACACCATCATCACTGCATCATCACTGCATCATCACACCATCATCACTGCATCATAACAGCATCATCACTGCATCATCACTGCATCATCACTGCAGCATCACAGCATCATCAGAACGTCTTCACAGCATCATCACTGCCTCATCACTGCATCATCACAGCATCCTCACTGCATCGTCACACCATCATCACTGCATCATAACAGCATCATCACTGCATCATCACTGCATCATCACTGCATCCTCACTGCATCATCACAGCATCATCACAGCGTCATCAAAGCATCATCACTGCATCATCACACCATCATCACACCATCATCACTGCATCATCACAGCATCATCATAACATCATCACTGCATCATCACTGCATCATCACAGCATCATCACTGCATCATCACACCATCATCACTGCATCATCACTGCATCATCACTGCATCATCACTGTGTCATCACAGCATCATCACAGAATCCTCACTGCATCATCACAGCATCATCACTGCATCATCACTGCATCATCACTGTGTCATCACAGCATCATCACTGCATCATCACTGTGTCATCACTGCATCATCACTGCATCATCACACCATCATCATTGCATCATCACTGCATCATCACAGCATCATCACTGCATCATCACACCATCATAACTGCATCATCACAGCATCATCACTGCATCATCACACCATCATCACAGCATCATCACAGCATCATCACTGCATCATCACACCATCATCACTGCATCATCACAGCATCATTACAGCATCATCACTGCATCATCACAGCATTATCACAGCATCATCATTACATCATCACTGTATCATCACAGCATCATCACTGCATCATCACTGCATCATCACACCATAATCACTGCATCATCACACCATCATCACACCATAATCACTGCATCATCACAGCATCATCACAACATCATCACTGCATCATCACTGCATCATTACTGCTTCATCACAGCATCATCACTGCATCATCACAGCATCATCACTGCATCATCACTGCGTCATCACTGTGTCATCACAGCATCATCACTTCATCATCACTGCATCATCACAGAATCATCACAGCATCATCACTGCATCATCACTGTGTCATCACAGCATCATCACTGCATCATCACTGCATCATCACTGCATCATCACTTTGTCATAACAGCATCATCACAGCATCATCACTGCATCATCACTGCATCATCACAGCATCATCACTGCATCATCACTGTGTCATAACAACATCATCACTGCATCATCACTTCATCATCACAGCATCATCACAGCATCATCACTGCATCATCACAGCATCATCACTGCAGCATCACACCATCATCACTGCATCATCACTGCAACATCACAGTATCATCACAGCATCATCACAGCATCATCACACCATCATCACAGCATCATCACAGCATCATCACACCATCATCACTGCATCATCACACCATCATCACAGCATCATCACAGCATCATCACTGCATCATCACAGCATCATCACTGTGTCATAACAGCATCATCACTGCATCATCACTTCATCATCACTGCATCATCACTGCATCATCACAGCATCATCACAGCATCATCACTGCATCATCACAGTATCATCACAGCATCATCACAGCATCATCAGAGCATCATCACTGCATCATCACACCATCATCACACCATCATCACTGCATCATCACAGCATCATCATAACATCATCACTGCATCATCACAGCATCATCACTGCATCATCACACCATCATCACTGCATCATCACACCATCATCACTGCATCATCACTGCATCATCACTGCATCATCACTGCATCATCACAGCATCATCACTGCATCATCACTGTGTCATCACAGCATCATCACTGCATCATCACTGTGTCATCACTGCATCATCACTGCATCATCACACCATCATCATTGCATCATCACTGCATCATCACAGCATCATCACTGCATCATCACACCATCATAACTGCATCATCACTGCATCATCACACCATCATCACAGCATCATCACAGCATCATCACTGCAGCATCACAGCATCATCAGAACGTCTTCACAGCATCATCACTGCATCATCACTGCAGCATCACACCATCATCACTGCATCATCACAGCATCATCACTGCAGCATCACAGCATCATCAGAACGTCTTCACAGCATCATTACTGCATCATCACTGCATCATCACAGTGTCATAACAGCATCATCACTGCATCATCACAGCATCATCACTGCATCATCAGTGCATCATCACAGCATCATCACTGCATCGTCACAGCATCATCACTGCATACTCACTGCATCATCACACCATCATCACTGCATCATCACTGCATCATCACTGCATCATCACTGCATCATCACTGTGTCATAACAGCATCATCACTGCATCATCACTTCATCATCACTGCATCATCACTGCATCATCACAGCATCATCACTGCATCATCACAGTGTCATCACAGCATCATCACTACATCATCACAGTATCATTACAGCATCATCACTGCATCATCACTGCATCATCACACCATCATCACTGCATCATCACAGCATCATCACAGCATCATCACTGCATCATCACTGCATCATCACACCATCATCATTGCATCATCACAGCATCATCACAGCATCATCACTGCATCATCACAGTATCATCACAGCATCATCACTACATCATCACCGCATCATCACTGCATCATCACTGCATCGTCACAGCATCATCACTGCAGCATCACACCATCATCACTGCATCATCACAGCATCATCACTGCATCATCACAGCATCATCACTGCAGCATCACACCATCATCACTGCATCATCACTGCATCATCACTGCATCATCACAGCATCATCACAGCATCATCACTGTGTCATAACAACATCATCACTGCATCATCACTTCATCATCACAGCATCATCACAGCATCATCACTGCATCATCACAGCATCATCACTGCAGCATCACACCATCATCACTGCATCATCACAGCATCATCACTGCATCATCACAGCATCATCACAGCATCATCACTGCAGCATCACAGCATCATCAGAACGTCTTCACAGCATCATCACAACATCATCACTGCATCATCACTGCATCATCACTGCATCATCACAGCATCATCACTGCATCATCACACCATCATCACTGCATCATCACTGCATCATCACAGCATCATCAATGCATCATCACAGCATCATCACTGCATCATCACACCATCATCACAGCATCATCACAGCATCATCACAGCATCATCACTGCATCATCACACCATCATCACAGCATCATCACAGCATCATCACTGCATCATCACAGCATCATCACTGTGTCATAACAGCATCATCACTGCATCATCAGAGCATCATCACTGCGTCATCACACGATCATCACAGCATCATCACAGCATCATCACAGCATCATCACAGCATCATCACTGCATCATCACAGTATCATCACAGCATCATCACTACATCATCACCGCATCATCACTGCATCATCACTGCATCGTCACAGCATCATCACAGTGTCATCACTGCATAATCCTTGCATCATCAAAGCATCATCACAGCATCATCACAGTGTCATCACTGCATAATCCTTGCATCATCAAAGCATCATCACAGCATCATCACTGCATCATCACTTCATCATCACAGCATCATCACAGAATCATCACTGCATCATCACAGCATCATCACTGCATCATCACAGCATCATCACTGCAGCATCACACCATCATCACTGCATCATCACTGCATCATCACTGCATCATCACAGCATCATCACAGCATCATCACTGTGTCATAACAACATCATCACTGCATCATCACTTCATCATCACAGCATCATCACAGCATCATCACTGCATCATCACAGCATCATCACTGCAGCATCACACCATCATCACTGCATCATCACTGCATCATCACAGCATCATCACAGCATCATCACTGCAGCATCACAGCATCATCAGAACGTCTTCACAGCATCATCACAGCATCATCACTTCATCATCACTGCATCATCACTGCATCATCACAGCATCATCACTGCATCATCACACCATCATCACTGCATCATCACTGCATCATCACAGCATCATCAATGCATCATCACAGCATCATCACTGCATCATCACACCATCATCACAGCATCATCACAGCATCATCACTGCATCATCACAGCATCATCACTGCATCATCACTGCATCATCACACCATCATCACACCATCATCACTGCATCATCACAGCATCATCATAACATCATCACTGCATCATTATTGCATCATCACAGCATCATCACAGCATCATCACAGCATCATCACTGCATCATCACTGCATTAACACTGCATCATCACTGCGTCATCACTGTGTCATCACAGCATCATCACTTCATCATCACTGCATCATCACAGAATCATCACAGCATCATCACTGCATCATCAGAGCATCATCACTGCATCATCACACCATCATCACACCATCATCACTGCATCATCACAGCATCATCATAACATCATCACTGCATCATCACTGCATCATCACAGCATCATCACTGCATCATCAAAGTATCATCACTGCATCATCACTGCATCATCACTGCGTCATCACTGTGTCATCACAGCATCATCACTTCATCATCACTGCATCATCACTGCATCATCACTGCATCATCACTGCATCATCACTGTGTCATCACAGCATCATCACTGCATCATCACTGTGTCATCACTGCATCATCACTGCATCATCACACCATCATCATTGCATCATCACTGCATCATCACAGCATCATCACTGCATCATCACAGTATCATCACAGCATCATCACTGCATCATCACTGCAGCATCACAGCTTCATCAGAACGTCTTCACAGCATCATCACTGCATCATCACTGCATCATCACAGTGTCATAACAGCATCATCACTGCATCATCACAGCATCCTCACTGCATCATCAGTGCATCATCACAGCATCATCACAGCATCATCACTGCATCATCACAGCATCATCACTGCATCATCACACCATCATCACTGCATCATCACAGCATCATCATAACATCATCACTGCATCATTACTGCATCATCACAGCATCATCACAGCATCATCACAGCATCATCACTGCATCATCACTGCATTAACACTGCATCATCACTGCGTCATCACTGTGTCATCACAGCATCATCACTTCATCATCACTGCATCATCACAGCATCATCACTGCATCATCACTGCATCATCATAACATCATCACTGCATCATCACACCATCATCACACCATCATCACTGCATCATCACAGCATCATCACTGCAGCATCACACCATCATCACTGCATCATCACTGCATCATCACAGCATCATCACTGCATCATCACTGCATCATCACAGCATCATTACAGCATCATCACTGCATCATCACAGCATTATCACAGCATCATCACTGCATCATCACAGTATCATCACAGCATCATCACTGCATCATCACACCATCATCACACCATCATCACTGCATCATCACAGCATCATCACAACATCATCACTGCATCATCACTGCATCATTACTGCTTCATCATAGCATCATCACTGCATCATCACAGCATCATCACTGCATCATCACTGCGTCATCACTGTGTCATCACAGCATCATCACTTCATCATCACAGCATCATCACAGCATCATCACAGCATCATCACTGCATCATCACTGTGTCATCACAGCATCATCACTGCATCATCACTGTGTCATCACTGCGTCATCACTGCATCATCAAAGCATCATCACACCATCATCACTGCATCATCACTGCATCATCACAGCATCATCACTGCATCATCACAGTATCATCACTGCATCATCACTGCATCATCACACCATCATCACAGCATCATCACTGCAGCATCACAGCATCTTCAGAACGTCTTCACAGCATCATCACAGCATCCTCACTGCATCATCACAGCATCCTCACTGCATCGTCACACCATCATCACTGCATCATAACAGCATCATCACTGCATCATCGCTGCATCATCACTGCATCCTCACTGCATCATCACAGCATCATCACAGCGTCATCAAAGCATCATCACTGCATCATCACTGCATCATCACTGCATCATCACTCTTTCATAACAGCATCATCACAGCATCATCACTGCATCATCACTGCATGATCACAGCATCATCACTGCAGCATCACTGTGTCATAACAACATCATCACTGCATCATCACTTCATCATCACAGCATCATCACAGCATCATCACTGCATCATCACAGCATCATCACTGCAGCATCACACCATCATCACTGCATCATCACTGCATCATCACAGTATCATCACAGCATCATCACAGCTTCATAACACCATCATCACTGCATCATCACACCATCATCACAGCATCATCACAGCATCATCACTGCATCATCACAGCATCATCACTGTCATAACAGCATCATCACTGCATCATCACTTCATCATCACTGCATCATCACTGCATCATCACAGCATCATCACAGCATCATCACTGCATCATCACAGTATCATCACAGCATCATCACTGCATCATCAGAGCATCATCACTGCGTCATCACACCATCATCACACCATCATCACTGCATCATCACAGCATCATAATAACATCATCACTGCATCATCACTGCATCATCACAGCATCATCACTGCATCATCACAGCATCATCACTGCATCATAACTGCATCATCACTGCGTCATCACTGTGTCATCACAGCATCATCACTTCATCATCACTGCATCACCACAGCATCATCACTGCATCATCACTGCATCATCACTGTGTCATCACAGCATCATCACTGCATCATCACTGCATCATCACTGCATCATCACACCATCATAACTGCATCATCACTGCATCATCACACCATCATCACAGCATCATCACAGCATCATCACACCATCATCACAGCATCATCACAGCATCATCACTGCAGCATCACAGCATCATCAGAACGTCTTCACAGCATCCTCACTGCATCATCACTGCATCATCACAGTGTCATAACAGCATCATCACTGCATCATCACAGCATCCTCACTGCATCATCACTGCATCATCACTGCATCATCACAGCATCATCACTGCATCGTCACAGCATCATCACTGCATCATCACTGCATACTCACTGCATACTCACTGTATCATCACTGCATCATCACTGCATCATCACTGCATCATCACTGTGTCATAACAGCATCATCACTGCATCATCACTTCATCATCATGCATCATCACTGCATCATCACTGCATCATCACAGTGTCATCACAGCATCATCACTGCATCATCACAGTATCATTACAGCATCATCACTGCATCATCACTGCATCATCACACCATCATCACTGCATCATCACAGCATCATCACTGCATCATCACTGCATCATCACTGCATCATCACTGCATCATCACACAATCATCATTGCATCATCACAGCATCATCACAGCATCATCACTGCATCATCACAGCATCATCACAGC
The DNA here is from genome assembly GCA_951411735.1 of Somateria mollissima. Lineage (NCBI taxonomy): Eukaryota > Metazoa > Chordata > Aves > Anseriformes > Anatidae > Somateria > Somateria mollissima. Next base: position 651,073 of record CATOCB010000307.1, read on the forward strand.
ATCATCACTACATCATCACCGCATCATCACTGCATCATCACTGCATCGTCACAGCATCATCACAGTGTCATCACTGCATAATCACTGCATCATCAAAGCATCATCACACCATCAACACACGGTCATCAAAGCATCATCATTGCATCATCACAGTATCATCACTGCATCATCACAGCATTATCACAGCATCATCATTACATCATCACTGTATCATCACAGCATCATCACTGCATCATCACTGCATCATCACACCATAATCACTGCATCATCACACCATCATCACACCATAATCACTGCATCATCACAGCATCATCACAACATCATCACTGCATCATCACTGCATCATTACTGCTTCATCACAGCATCATCACTGCATCATCACAGCATCATCACTGCATCATCACTGCGTCATCACTGTGTCATCACAGCATCATCACTTCATCATCACTGCATCATCACAGAATCATCACAGCATCATCACTGCATCATCACTGTGTCATCACAGCATCATCACTGCATCATCACTGTGTCATCACTGCATCATCACTGCATCATCAAAGCATCATCACACCATCATCACTGCATCATCACTGCATCATCACAGCATCATCACTGCATCATCACACCATCATCACTGCATCATCACTGCATCATCACACCATCATCACTGCATCATAACAGCATCATCACAGCATCATCACTGCATCATCACACCATCATCACTGCATCATCACTGCATCATCACACCATCATCACTGCATCATAACAGCATCATCACTGCATCATCACTGCATCATCACTGCAGCATCACAGCATCATCAGAACGTCTTCACAGCATCATCACTGCCTCATCACTGCATCATCACAGCATCCTCACTGCATCGTCACACCATCATCACTGCATCATAACAGCATCATCACTGCATCATCACTGCATCATCACTGCATCCTCACTGCATCATCACAGCATCATCACAGCGTCATCAAAGCATCATCACTGCATCATCACACCATCATCACACCATCATCACTGCATCATCACAGCATCATCATAACATCATCACTGCATCATCACTGCATCATCACAGCATCATCACTGCATCATCACACCATCATCACTGCATCATCACTGCATCATCACTGCATCATCACTGTGTCATCACAGCATCATCACAGAATCCTCACTGCATCATCACAGCATCATCACTGCATCATCACTGCATCATCACTGTGTCATCACAGCATCATCACTGCATCATCACAGTGTCATCACTGCATCATCACTGCATCATCACACCATCATCATTGCATCATCACTGCATCATCACAGCATCATCACTGCATCATCACACCATCATAACTGCATCATCACAGCATCATCACTGCATCATCACACCATCATCACAGCATCATCACAGCATCATCACTGCATCATCACACCATCATCACTGCATCATCACAGCATCATTACAGCATCATCACTGCATCATCACAGCATTATCACAGCATCATCATTACATCATCACTGTATCATCACAGCATCATCATAACATCATCACTGCATCATCACACCATAATCACTGCATCATCACACCATCATCACACCATAATCACTGCATCATCACAGCATCATCACAACATCATCACTGCATCATCACTGCATCATTACTGCTTCATCACAGCATCATCACTGCATCATCACAGCATCATCACTGCATCATCACTGCGTCATCACTGTGTCATCACAGCATCATCACTTCATCATCACTGCATCATCACAGAATCATCACAGTATCATCACAGCATCATCACACCATCATCACAGCATCATCACAGCATCATCACACCATCATCACTGCATCATCACACCATCATCACAGCATCATCACAGCATCATCACTGCATCATCACAGCATCATCACTGTGTCATAACAGCATCATCACTGCGTCATCACTTCATCATCACTGCATCATCACTGCATCATCACAGCATCATCACAGCATCATCACTGCATCATCACAGTATCATCACAGCATCATCACAGCATCATCAGAGCATCATCACTGCATCATCACACCATCATCACACCATCATCACTGCATCATCACAGCATCATCATAACATCATCACTGCATCATCACTGCATCATCACAGCATCATCACTGCATCATCACACCATCATCACTGCATCATCACACCATCATCACTGCATCATCACTGCATCATCACTGCATCATCACTGCATCATCACAGCATCATCACTGCATCATCACTGTGTCATCACAGCATCATCACTGCATCATCACTGTGTCATCACTGCATCATCACTGCATCATCACACCATCATCATTGCATCATCACTGCATCATCACAGCATCATCACTGCATCATCACACCATCATAACTGCATCATCACTGCATCATCACACCATCATCACAGCATCATCACAGCATCATCACTGCAGCATCACAGCATCATCAGAACGTCTTCACAGCATCATCACTGCATCATCACTGCATCATCACACCATCATCATTGCATCATCACTGCATCATCACAGCATCATCACTACATCATCACCGCATCATCACTACATCATCACTGCATCGTCACAGCATCATCACTGCAGCATCACACCATCATCACTGCATCATCACAGCATCATCACTGCAGCATCACAGCATCATCAGAACGTCTTCACAGCATCATTACTGCATCATCACTGCATCATCACAGTGTCATAACAGCATCATCACTGCATCATCACAGCATCATCACTGCATCATCAGTGCATCATCACAGCATCATCACTGCATCGTCACAGCATCATCACTGCATACTCACTGCATCATCACACCATCATCACTGCATCATCACTGCATCATCACTGCATCATCACTGTGTCATAACAGCATCATCACTGCATCATCACTTCATCATCACTGCATCATCACTGCATCATCACAGCATCATCACTGCATCATCACAGTGTCATCACAGCATCATCACTACATCATCACAGTATCATTACAGCATCATCACTGCATCATCACTGCATCATCACACCATCATCACTGCATCATCACAGCATCATCACAGCATCATCACTGCATCATCACTGCATCATCACACCATCATCATTGCATCATCACAGCATCATCACAGCATCATCACTGCATCATCACAGTATCATCACAGCATCATCACTACATCATCACCGCATCATCACTGCATCATCACTGCATCGTCACAGCATCATCACTGCAGCATCACACCATCATCACTGCATCATCACAGCATCATCACTGCATCATCACAGCATCATCACTGCAGCATCACACCATCATCACTGCATCATCACTGCATCATCACTGCATCATCACAGCATCATCACAGCATCATCACTGTGTTATAACAACATCATCACTGCATCATCACTTCATCATCACAGCATCATCACAGCATCATCACTGCATCATCACAGCATCATCACTGCAGCATCACACCATCATCACTGCATCATCACAGCATCATCACTGCATCATCACAGCATCATCACAGCATCATCACTGCAGCATCACAGCATCATCAGAACGTCTTCACAGCATCATCACAACATCATCACTGCATCATCACTGCATCATCACTGCATCATCACAGCATCATCACTGCATCATCACACCATCATCACTGCATCATCACTGCATCATCACAGCATCATCAATGCATCATCACAGCATCATCACTGCATCATCACACCATCATCACAGCATCATCACAGCATCATCACTGCATCATCACAGCATCATCACTGTGTCATAACAGCATCATCACTGCATCATCAGAGCATCATCACTGCGTCATCACACGATCATCACACCATCATCACTGCATCATCACAGCACCATCATAACATCATCACTGCATCATTATTGCATCATCACAGCATCATCACAGCATCATCACAGCATCATCACTGCATCATCACTGCATTAACACTGCATCATCACTGCGTCATCACTGTGTCATCACAGCATCATCACTTCATCATCACAGCATCATCACTGCATCATCACTGCATCATCAGAGCATCATCACTGCATCATCACACCATCATCACACCATCATCACTGCATCATCACAGCATCATCATAACATCATCACTGCATCATCACTGCGTCATCACAGCATCATCACTGCATCATCACAGTATCATCACTGCATCATCACTGCATCATCACTGCGTCATCACTGTGTCATCACAGCATCATCACTTCATAATCACTGCATCATCACAGAATCATCACAGCATCATCACTGCATCATCACTGTGTCATCACAGCATCATCACTGCATCATCACTGTGTCATCACTGCATCATCACTGCATCATCAAAGCATCATCACACCATCATCACTGCATCATCACTGCATCATCACAGCATCATCACTGCATCATCACACCATCATCACTGCATCATCACTGCATCATCACACCATCATCACAGCATCATCACTGCATCATCACTGCAGCATCACAGCATCATCAGAACGTCTTCACAGCATCATCACTGCCTCATCACTGCATCATCACAGCATCCTCACTGCATCGTCCCACCATCATCACTGCATCATAACAGCATCATCACTGCATCATCACTGCATCATCACTGCATCCTCACTGCATCATCACAGCATCATCACAGCGTCATCAAAGCATCATCACTGCATCATCACTGCATCATCACTGTGTCATAACAGCATCATCACTGCATCATCACTTCATCATCATGCATCATCACTGCATCATCACTGCATCATCACAGTGTCATCACAGCATCATCACTGCATCATCACAGTATCATTACAGCATCATCACTGCATCATCACTGCATCATCACACCATCATCACTGCATCATCACAGCATCATCACAGCATCATCACTGCATCATCACTGCATCATCACTGCATCATCACACAATCATCATTGCATCATCACAGCATCATCACAGCATCATCACTGCATCATCACAGCATCATCACAGCATCATCACTACATCATCACCGCATCATCACTGCATCATCACTGCATCGTCACAGCATCATCACAGTGTCATCACTGCATAATCACTGCATCATCAAAGCATCATCACACCATCAACACACGGTCATCAAAGCATCATCATTGCATCATCACAGTATCATCACTGCATCATCACAGCATTATCACAGCATCATCATTACATCATCACTGTATCATCACAGCATCATCACTGCATCATCACTGCATCATCACACCATAATCACTGCATCATCACACCATCATCACACCATAATCACTGCATCATCACAGCATCATCACAACATCATCACTGCATCATCACTGCATCATTACTGCTTCATCACAGCATCATCACTGCATCATCACAGCATCATCACTGCATCATCACTGCGTCATCACTGTGTCATCACAGCATCATCACTTCATCATCACTGCATCATCACAGAATCATCACAGCATCATCACTGCATCATCACTGTGTCATCACAGCATCATCACTGCATCATCACTGTGTCATCACTGCATCATCACTGCATCATCAAAGCATCATCACACCATCATCACTGCATCATCACTGCATCATCACAGCATCATCACTGCATCATCACACCATCATCACTGCATCATCACTGCATCATCACACCATCATCACTGCATCATCACTGCAGCATCACTGCAGCATCACAGCATCATCAGAACGTCTTCACAGCATCATCACAGCATCATCACTGCATCATCACAGCATCCTCACTGCATGGTCACACCATCATCACTGCATCATAACAGCATCATCACTGCATCATCACTGCATCATCACTGCATCCTCACTGCATCATCACAGCATCATCACAGCGTCATCAAAGCATCATCACTGCATCATCACACCATCATCACACCATCATCACTGCATCATCACAGCATCATCATAACATCATCACTGCATCATCACTGCATCATCACAGCATCATCACTGCATCATCACACCATCATCACTGCATCATCACTGCATCATCACTGCATCATCACTGTGTCATCACAGCATCATCACAGAATCCTCACTGCATCATCACAGCATCATCACTGCATCATCACTGCATCATCACTGTGTCATCACAGCATCATCACTGCATCATCACTGTGTCATCACTGCATCATCACTGCATCATCACACCATCATCATTGCATCATCACTGCATCATCACAGCATCATCACTGCATCATCACACCATCATAACTGCATCATCACAGCATCATCACTGCATCATCACACCATCATCACAGCATCATCACAGCATCATCACTGCATCATCACACCATCATCACTGCATCATCACAGCATCATTACAGCATCATCACTGCATCATCACTGCATTATCACAGCATCATCATTACATCATCACTGTATCATCACAGCATCATCACTGCATCATCACTGCATCATCACACCATAATCACTGCATCATCACACCATCATCACACCATAATCACTGCATCATCACAGCATCATCACAACATCATCACTGCATCATCACTGCATCATTACTGCTTCATCACAGCATCATCACTGCATCATCACAGCATCATCACTGCATCATCACTGCGTCATCACTGTGTCATCACAGCATCATCACTTCATCATCACTGCATCATCACAGAATCATCACAGCATCATCACTGCATCATCACTGTGTCATCACAGCATCATCACTGCATCATCACTGTGTCATCACTGCATCATCACTGCATCATCAAAGCATCATCACTGCATCATCACTGCATCATCACTGCATCATCACACCATCATCACTGCATCATCACTACATCATCACACCATCATCACAGCATCATCACTGCATCATCACTGCAGCATCACAGCATCATCAGAACGTCTTCACAGCATCATCACTGCCTCATCACTGCATCATCACAGCATCCTCACTGCATCGTCCCACCATCATCACTGCATCATAACAGCATCATCACTGCATCATCACTGCATCATCACTGCATCCTCACTGCATCATCACAGCATCATCACAGCGTCATCAAAGCATCATCACTGCATCATCACTGCATCATCACTGCATCATCACTTTGTCATAACAGCATCATCACAGCATCATCACTGCATCATCACTGCATCATCACAGCATCATCACTGCATCATCACTGTGTCATAACAACATCATCACTGCATCATCACTTCATCATCACAGCATCATCACAGCATCATCACTGCATCATCACAGCATCATCACTGCAGCATCACACCATCATCACTGCATCATCACTGCAACATCACAGTATCATCACAGCATCATCACTGCATCATCACACCATCATCACTGCATCATCACAGCATCATCACTGCATCATCACAGCATCATCACTGTGTCATAACAGCATCATCACTGCATCATCACTTCATCATCACTGCATCATCACTGCATCATCACAGCATCATCACAGCATCATCACTGCATCATCACAGTATCATCACAGCATCATCACAGCATCATCAGAGCATCATCACTGCATCATCACACCATCATCACACCATCATCACTGCATCATCACAGCATCATCATAACATCATCACTGCATCATCACTGCATCATCACAGCATCATCACTGCATCATCACACCATCATCACTGCATCATCACACCATCATCACTGCATCATCACTGCATCATCACTGCATCATCACTGCATCATCACAGCATCATCACTGCATCATCACTGTGTCATCACAGCATCATCACTGCATCATCACTGTGTCATCACTGCATCATCACTGCATCATCACACCATCATCATTGCATCATCACTGCATCATCACAGCATCATCACTGCATCATCACACCATCATAACTGCATCATCACTGCATCATCACACCATCATCACAGCATCATCACAGCATCATCACTGCAGCATCACAGCATCATCAGAACGTCTTCACAGCATCATCACTGCATCATCACTGCATCATCACACCATCATCATTGCATCATCACTGCATCATCACAGCATCATCACTACATCATCACCGCATCATCACTGCATCATCACTGCATCGTCACAGCATCATCACTGCAGCATCACACCATCATCACTGCATCATCACAGCATCATCACTGCAGCATCACAGCATCATCAGAACGTCTTCACAGCATCATTACTGCATCATCACTGCATCATCACAGTGTCATAACAGCATCATCACTGCATCATCACAGCATCATCACTGCATCATCAGTGCATCATCACAGCATCATCACTGCATCGTCACAGCATCATCACTGCATACTCACTGCATCATCACACCATCATCACTGCATCATCACTGCATCATCACTGCATCATCACTGTGTCATAACAGCATCATCACTGCATCATCACTTCATCATCACTGCATCATCACTGCATCATCACAGCATCATCACTGCATCATCACAGTGTCATCACAGCATCATCAGTACATCATCACAGTATCATTACAGCATCATCACTGCATCATCACTGCATCATCACACCATCATCACTGCATCATCACAGCATCATCACAGCATCATCACTGCATCATCACTGCATCATCACACCATCATCATTGCATCATCACAGCATCATCACAGCATCATCACTGCATCATCACAGTATCATCACAGCATCATCACTACATCATCACCGCATCATCACTGCATCATCACTGCATCGTCACAGCATCATCACTGCAGCATCACACCATCATCACTGCATCATCACAGCATCATCACTGCATCATCACAGCATCATCACTGCAGCATCACACCATCATCACTGCATCATCACTGCATCATCACTGCATCATCACAGCATCATCACAGCATCATCACTGTGTCATAACAACATCATCACTGCATCATCACTTCATCATCACAGCATCATCACAGCATCATCACTGCATCATCACAGCATCATCACTGCAGCATCACACCATCATCACTGCATCATCACAGCATCATCACTGCATCATCACAGCATCATCACAGCATCATCACTGCAGCATCACAGCATCATCAGAACGTCTTCACAGCATCATCACAACATCATCACTGCATCATCACTGCATCATCACTGCATCATCACAGCATCATCACTGCATCATCACACCATCATCACTGCATCATCACTGCATCATCACAGCATCATCAATGCATCATCACAGCATCATCACTGCATCATCACACCATCATCACAGCATCATCACAGCATCATCACTGCATCATCACAGCATCATCACTGTGTCATAACAGCATCATCACTGCATCATCAGAGCATCATCACTGCGTCATCACACGATCATCACACCATCATCACTGCATCATCACACCATCATCACACAATCATCACTGCATCATCACAGCACCATCATAACATCATCACTGCATCATTATTGCATCATCACTGCGTCATCACTGTGTCATCACAGCATCATCACTTCATCATCACTGCATCACCACAGCATCATCACTGCATCATCACTGCATCATCACTGTGTCATCACAGCATCATCACTGCATCATCACTGTGTCATCACAGCATCATCACTGCATCATCACTTCATCATCACTGCATCATCACTGCATCATCACAGCATCATCATTGCATCATCACTGCATCATCACAGAATCATCACTGCATCATCACACCATCATAACTGCATCATCAATGCATCATCACACCATCATCACAGCATCATCACAGCATCATCACTGCAGCATCACAGCATCATCAGAACGTCTTCACAGCATCCTCACTGCATCATCACTGCATCATCACAGTGTCATAACAGCATCATCACTGCATCATCACAGCATCCTCACTGCATCATCACTGCATCATCACTGCATCATCACAGCATCATCACTGCATCGTCACAGCATCATCACTGCATCATCACTGCATACTCACTGCATACTCACTGCATCATCACACCATCATCACTGCATCATCACTGCATCATCACTGTGTCATAACAGCATCATCACTGCATCATCACTTCATCATCATGCATCATCACTGCATCATCACTGCATCATCACAGTGTCATCACAGCATCATCACTGCATCATCACAGTATCATTACAGCATCATCACTGCATCATCACTGCATCATCACACCATCATCACTGCATCATCACAGCATCATCACAGCATCATCACTGCATCATCACTGCATCATCACTGCATCATCACTGCATCATCATTGCATCATCACAGCATCATCACAGCATCATCACTGCATCATCACAGCATCATCACAGCATCATCACTACATCATCACCGCATCATCACTGCATCATCACTGCATCGTCACAGCATCATCACAGTGTCATCACTGCATAATCACTGCATCATCAAAGCATCATCACACCATCAACACACGGTCATCAAAGCATCATCATTGCATCATCACAGTATCATCACTGCATCATCACAGCATTATCACAGCATCATCATTACATCATCACTGTATCATCACAGCATCATCACTGCATCATCACTGCATCATCACACCATAATCACTGCATCATCACACCATCATCACACCATAATCACTGCATCATCACAGCATCCTCACAACATCATCACTGCATCATCACTGCATCATTACTGCTTCATCACAGCATCATCACTGCATCATCACAGCATCATCACTGCATCATCACTGCGTCATCACTGTGTCATCACAGCATCATCACTTCATCATCACTGCATCATCACAGAATCATCACAGCATCATCACTGCATCATCACTGTGTCATCACAGCATCATGACTGCATCATCACTGTGTCATCACTGCATCATCACTGCATCATCAAAGCATCATCACACCATCATCACTGCATCATCACTGCATCATCACAGCATCATCACTGCATCATCACACCATCATCACTGCATCATCACTGCATCATCACACCATCATCACTGCATCATAACAGCATCATCACTGCATCATCACTGCATCATCACTGCAGCATCACAGCATCATCAGAACGTCTTCACAGCATCATCACTGCCTCATCACTGCATCATCACAGCATCCTCACTGCATCGTCACACCATCATCACTGCATCATAACAGCATCATCACTGCATCATCACTGCATCATCACTGCATCCTCACTGCATCATCACAGCATCATCACAGCGTCATCAAAGCATCATCACTGCATCATCACACCATCATCACACCATCATCACTGCATCATCACAGCATCATCATAACATCATCACTGCATCATCACTGCATCATCACAGCATCATCACTGCATCATCACACCATCATCACAGAATCACAGAATCACAGAATTTCTAGGTTGGAAGAGACCTTAAGATCATCGAGTCCAACCTCTGACCTAACACTAACAGTCCCCACTAAACCATATCCCTAAGCTCTACATCTAAACGTCTTTTAAAGACTTCCAGGGATGGTGACTCCACCACTTCCCTGGGCAGCCTGTTCCAATGTCGAACAACCCTTTCGGTGAAAAAGTGCCCCCTAACATCCAGCCTAAAACTCCCCTGGCGCAACTTAATCCCATTCCCCCTCGTCCTATCACCAGGCACGTGGGAGAATAGACCAACCCCCACCTCACTACAGCCTCCTTTAAGGTATCTGTAGAGAGCAATAAGGTCACCCCTGAGCCTCCTTTTCTCAAGGCTGAACAAGCCCAGCTCCCTCAGCCGCTCCTCGTAGGACTTGTTCTCCAGACCCCTCACCAGCTTCGTCGCCCTTCTCTGAACCCGCTCAAGCACCTCGATGTCCTTCTTGTAGCGAGGGGCCCAAAACTGAACACAGTACTCGAGGTGCGGCCTCACCAGAGCCGAGTACAGGGGGACGATCACCTCCCTAGCCCTGCTGGCCACACTGTTTCTTATACAGGCCAGGATGCTGTTGGCCTTTTTGGCCACCTGAGCACACTGCTGGCTCATATTCAGCCGACTATCAACCATCACCCCCAGGTCCTTCTCTGCCTGGCAGCTCTCCAACCACTCATCTCCCAGCCTGTAGCTCTGCTTGGGGTTATTGCGCCCCAGGTGCAGGACCCGGCACTTGGCCTTGTTGAACTTCATACAGTTGGCCTCAGCCCATCGGTCAAGCCTGTCCAGATCCTCCTGCAGAGCCTTCCTACCCTCAAGCAGATCGACACACGCACCTAGCTTGGTGTCATCTGCAAACTTACTGAGGGTGCACTCAATGCCCTCGTCCAGATCATCGATGAAGATATTAAAGAGGACCGGCCCCAGCACCGAGCCCTGGGGAACGCCACTAGTGACCGGCCTCCAACTGGACTTGACTCCATTTACCATGACTCTTTGGGCCCGGCTATCCAGCCAGTTTCTAACCCAACGAAGCATGCGCCAGTCCAAGCCAAGAGCAGCCAGTTTCTTGAGGAGAATGCTGTGGGAGACGGTGTCAAAAGCCTTGCTGAAGTCAAGGTAGACCACATCCACAGCCTTTCCCTCATCCACCCAGCGCGTCACTTTGTCATAGAAGGAGATCAGGTTCGTCAAGCAGGACCTGCCTTTCATAAACCCATGCTGACTGGGCCTGATCGCCTGCTTGCCCTGCAAGTGCTGCATGATAACTCTCAAGAGGATCTGCTCCATGAGCTTCCCTGGTACTGAGGTTAAACTGACAGGCCTGTAGTTCCCCGGGTCTGCCCTCCGGCCCTTCTTGTAGATGGGCGTCACGTTTGCCAGCCGCCAGTCAACTGGGACCTCCCCCGATAGCCAGGACTGCTGATAAATGATGGATAGTGGCTTGGCCAGCTCCTCCGCCAGTTCTCTCAGTACCCTTGGTACTGATCACTGCATCATCACTGCATCATCACTGCATCATCACTGTGTCATCACAGCATCATCACAGAATCCTCACTGCATCATCACAGCATCATCACTGCATCATCACTGCATCATCACTGTGTCATCACAGCATCATCACTGCATCATCACTGTGTCATCACTGCATCATCACTGCATCATCACACCATCATCATTGCATCATCACTGCATCATCACAGCATCATCACTGCATCATCACTGCGTCATCACTGTGTCATCACAGCATCATCACTTCATCATCACTGCATCATCACAGAATCATCACAGCATCATCACTGCATCATCACTGTGTCATCACAGCATCATCACTGCATCATCACTGTGTCATCACTGCATCATCACTGCATCATCAAAGCATCATCACACCATCATCACTGCATCATCACTGCATCATCACACCATCATCACTGCATCATCACTACATCATCACACCATCATCACAGCATCATCACTGCATCATCACTGCAGCATCACAGCATCATCAGAACGTCTTCACAGCATCATCACTGCCTCATCACTGCATCATCACAGCATCCTCACTGCATCGTCACACCATCATCACTGCATCATAACAGCATCATCACTGCATCATCACTGCATCATCACTGCATCCTCACTGCATCATCACAGCATCATCACAGCGTCATCAAAGCATCATCACTGCATCATCACTGCATCATCACTGCATCATCACTTTGTCATAACAGCATCATCACAGCATCATCACTGCATCATCACTGCATCATCACAGCATCATCACTGCATCATCACTGTGTCATAACAACATCATCACTGCATCATCACTTCATCATCACAGCATCATCACAGCATCATCACTGCATCATCACAGCATCATCACTGCAGCATCACACCATCATCACTGCATCATCACTGCAACATCACAGTATCATCACAGCATCATCACAGCATCATCACACCATCATCACAGCATCATCACAGCATCATCACACCATCATCACTGCATCATCACACCATCATCACAGCATCATCACAGCATCATCACTGCATCATCACAGCATCATCACTGTGTCATAACAGCATCATCACTGCATCATCACTTCATCATCACTGCATCATCACTGCATCATCACAGCATCATCACAGCATCATCACTGCATCATCACAGTATCATCACAGCATCATCACAGCATCATCAGAGCATCATCACTGCATCATCACACCATCATCACACCATCATCACTGCATCATCACAGCATCATCATAACATCATCACTGCATCATCACTGCATCATCACAGCATCATCACTGCATCATCACACCATCATCACTGCATCATCACACCATCATCACTGCATCATCACTGCATCATCACTGCATCATCACTGCATCATCACAGCATCATCACTGCATCATCACTGTGTCATCACAGCATCATCACTGCATCATCACTGTGTCATCACTGCATCATCACTGCATCATCACACCATCATCATTGCATCATCACTGCATCATCACAGCATCATCACTGCATCATCACACCATCATAACTGCATCATCACTGCATCATCACACCATCATCACAGCATCATCACAGCATCATCACTGCAGCATCACAGCATCATCAGAACGTCTTCACAGCATCATCACTGCATCATCACTGCATCATCACACCATCATCATTGCATCATCACTGCATCATCACAGCATCATCACTACATCATCACCGCATCATCACTGCATCATCACTGCATCGTCACAGCATCATCACTGCAGCATCACACCATCATCACTGCATCATCACAGCATCATCACTGCAGCATCACAGCATCATCAGAACGTCTTCACAGCATCATTACTGCATCATCACTGCATCATCACAGTGTCATAACAGCATCATCACTGCATCATCACAGCATCATCACTGCATCATCAGTGCATCATCACAGCATCATCACTGCATCGTCACAGCATCATCACTGCATACTCACTGCATCATCACACCATCATCACTGCATCATCACTGCATCATCACTGCATCATCACTGCATCATCACTGTGTCATAACAGCATCATCACTGCATCATCACTTCATCATCACTGCATCATCACTGCATCATCACAGCATCATCACTGCATCATCACAGTGTCATCACAGCATCATCACTACATCATCACAGTATCATTACAGCATCATCACTGCATCATCACTGCATCATCACACCATCATCACTGCATCATCACAGCATCATCACAGCATCATCACTGCATCATCACTGCATCATCACACCATCATCATTGCATCATCACAGCATCATCACAGCATCATCACTGCATCATCACAGTATCATCACAGCATCATCACTACATCATCACCGCATCATCACTGCATCATCACTGCATCGTCACAGCATCATCACTGCAGCATCACACCATCATCACTGCATCATCACAGCATCATCACTGCATCATCACAGCATCATCACTGCAGCATCACACCATCATCACTGCATCATCACTGCATCATCACTGCATCATCACAGCATCATCACAGCATCATCACTGTGTCATAACAACATCATCACTGCATCATCACTTCATCATCACAGCATCATCACAGCATCATCACTGCATCATCACAGCATCATCACTGCAGCATCACACCATCATCACTGCATCATCACAGCATCATCACTGCATCATCACAGCATCATCACAGCATCATCACTGCAGCATCACAGCATCATCAGAACGTCTTCACAGCATCATCACAACATCATCACTGCATCATCACTGCATCATCACTGCATCATCACAGCATCATCACTGCATCATCACACCATCATCACTGCATCATCACTGCATCATCACAGCATCATCAATGCATCATCACAGCATCATCACTGCATCATCACACCATCATCACAGCATCATCACAGCATCATCACTGCATCATCACAGCATCATCACTGTGTCATAACAGCATCATCACTGCATCATCAGAGCATCATCACTGCGTCATCACACGATCATCACACCATCATCACTGCATCATCACAGCACCATCATAACATCATCACTGCATCATTATTGCATCATCACAGCATCATCACAGCATCATCACAGCATCATCACTGCATCATCACTGCATTAACACTGCATCATCACTGCGTCATCACTGTGTCATCACAGCATCATCACTTCATCATCACAGCATCATCACTGCATCATCACTGCATCATCAGAGCATCATCACTGCATCATCACACCATCATCACTGCATCATCACAGCATCATCATAACATCATCACTGCATCATCACTGCGTCATCACAGCATCATCACTGCATCATCACAGTATCATCACTGCATCATCACTGCATCATCACTGCGTCATCACTGTGTCATCACAGCATCATCACTTCATCATCACTGCATCATCACAGAATCATCACAGCATCATCACTGCATCATCACTGTGTCATCACAGCATCATCACTGCATCATCACTGTGTCATCACTGCATCATCACTGCATCATCAAAGCATCATCACACCATCATCACTGCATCATCACTGCATCATCACAGCATCATCACTGCATCATCACACCATCATCACTGCATCATCACTGCATCATCACACCATCATCACAGCATCATCACTGCATCATCACTGCAGCATCACAGCATCATCAGAACGTCTTCACAGCATCATCACTGCCTCATCACTGCATCATCACAGCATCCTCACTGCATCGTCCCACCATCATCACTGCATCATAACAGCATCATCACTGCATCATCACTGCATCATCACTGCATCCTCACTGCATCATCACAGCATCATCACAGCGTCATCAAAGCATCATCACTGCATCATCACTGCATCATCACTGTGTCATAACAGTATCATCACTGCATCATCACTTCATCATCATGCATCATCACTGCATCATCACTGCATCATCACAGTGTCATCACAGCATCATCACTGCATCATCACAGTATCATTACAGCATCATCACTGCATCATCACTGCATCATCACACCATCATCACTGCATCATCACAGCATCATCACAGCATCATCACTGCATCATCACTGCATCATCACTGCATCATCACACAATCATCATTGCATCATCACAGCATCATCACAGCATCATCACTGCATCATCACAGCATCATCACAGCATCATCACTACATCATCACCGCATCATCACTGCATCATCACTGCATCGTCACAGCATCATCACAGTGTCATCACTGCATAATCACTGCATCATCAAAGCATCATCACACCATCAACACACGGTCATCAAAGCATCATCATTGCATCATCACAGTATCATCACTGCATCATCACAGCATTATCACAGCATCATCATTACATCATCACTGTATCATCACAGCATCATCACTGCATCATCACTGCATCATCACACCATAATCACTGCATCATCACACCATCATCACACCATAATCACTGCATCATCACAGCATCATCACAACATCATCACTGCATCATCACTGCATCATTACTGCTTCATCACAGCATCATCACTGCATCATCACAGCATCATCACTGCATCATCACTGCGTCATCACTGTGTCATCACAGCATCATCACTGCATCATCACTGCATCATCACAGAATCATCACAGCATCATCACTGCATCATCACTGTGTCATCACAGCATCATCACTGCATCATCACTGTGTCATCACTGCATCATCACTGCATCATCAAAGCATCATCACACCATCATCACTGCATCATCACTGCATCATCACAGCATCATAACTGCATCATCACACCATCATCACTGCATCATCACTGCATCATCACACCATCATCACTGCATCATCACTGCATCATCACTGCAGCATCACAGCATCATCAGAACGTCTTCACAGCATCATCACTGCCTCATCACTGCATCATCACAGCATCCTCACTGCATCGTCACACCATCATCACTGCATCATAACAGCATCATCACTGCATCATCACTGCATCCTCACTGCATCATCACAGCATCATCACAGCGTCATCAAAGCATCATCACTGCATCATCACACCATCATCACACCATCATCACTGCATCATCACAGCATCATCATAACATCATCACTGCATCATCACTGCATCATCACAGCATCATCACTGCATCATCACACCATCATCACTGCATCATCACTGCATCATCACTGCATCATCACTGTGTCATCACAGCATCATCACAGAATCCTCACTGCATCATCACAGCATCATCACTGCATCATCACTGCATCATCACTGTGTCATCACAGCGTCATCACTGCATCATCACTGTGTCATCACTGCATCATCACTGCATCATCACACCATCATCATTGCATCATCACTGCATCATCACAGCATCATCACTGCATCATCACACCATCATAACTGCATCATCACAGCATCATCACTGCATCATCACACCATCATCACAGCATCATCACAGCATCATCACTGCATCATCACACCATCATCACTGCATCATCACAGCATCATTACAGCATCATCACTGCATCATCACAGCATTATCACAGCATCATCATTACATCATCACTGTATCATCACAGCATCATCACTGCATCATCACTGCATCATCACACCATAATCACTGCATCATCACACCATCATCACACCATAATCACTGCATCATCACAGCATCATCACAACATCATCACTGCATCATCACTGCATCATTACTGCTTCATCACAGCATCATCACTGCATCATCACAGCATCATCACTGCATCATCACTGCGTCATCACTGTGTCATCACAGCATCATCACTTCATCATCACTGCATCATCACAGAATCATCACAGCATCATCACTGCATCATCACTGTGTCATCACAGCATCATCACTGCATCATCACTGTGTCATCACTGCATCATCACTGCATCATCAAAGCATCATCACACCATCATCACTGCATCATCACTGCATCATCACACCATCATCACTGCATCATCACTACATCATCACACCATCATCACAGCATCATCACTGCATCATCACTGCAGCATCACAGCATCATCAGAACGTCTTCACAGCATCATCACTGCCTCATCACTGCATCATCACAGCATCCTCACTGCATCGTCACACCATCATCACTGCATCATAACAGCATCATCACTGCATCATCACTGCATCATCACTGCATCCTCACTGCATCATCACAGCATCATCACAGCGTCATCAAAGCATCATCACTGCATCATCACTGCATCATCACTGCATCATCACTTTGTCATAACAGCATCATCACAGCATCATCACTGCATCATCACTGCATCATCACAGCATCATCACTGCATCATCACTGTGTCATAACAACATCATCACTGCATCATCACTTCATCATCACAGCATCATCACAGCATCATCACTGCATCATCACAGCATCATCACTGCAGCATCACACCATCATCACTGCATCATCACTGCAACATCACAGTATCATCACAGCATCATCACAGCATCATCACACCATCATCACAGCATCATCACAGCATCATCACACCATCATCACTGCATCATCACACCATCATCACAGCATCATCACAGCATCATCACTGCATCATCACAGCATCATCACTGTGTCATAACAGCATCATCACTGCATCATCACTTCATCATCACTGCATCATCACTGCATCATCACAGCATCATCACAGCATCATCACTGCATCATCACAGTATCATCACAGCATCATCACAGCATCATCAGAGCATCATCACTGCATCATCACACCATCATCACACCATCATCACTGCATCATCACAGCATCATCATAACATCATCACTGCATCATCACTGCATCATCACAGCATCATCACTGCATCATAACAGCATCATCACTGCATCATCACTGCATCATCACTGCATCCTCACTGCATCATCACAGCATCATCACAGCGTCATCAAAGCATCATCACTGCATCATCACTGCATCATCACTGCATCATCACTTTGTCATAACAGCATCATCACAGCATCATCACTGCATCATCACTGCATCATCACAGCATCATCACTGCATCATCACTGTGTCATAACAACATCATCACTGCATCATCACTTCATCATCACAGCATCATCACAGCATCATCACTGCATCATCACAGCATCATCACTGCAGCATCACACCATCATCACTGCATCATCACTGCAACATCACAGTATCATCACAGCATCATCACAGCATCATCACACCATCATCACAGCATCATCACAGCATCATCACACCATCATCACTGCATCATCACACCATCATCACAGCATCATCACAGCATCATCACTGCATCATCACAGCATCATCACTGTGTCATAACAGCATCATCACTGCATCATCACTTCATCATCACTGCATCATCACTGCATCATCACAGCATCATCACAGCATCATCACTGCATCATCACAGTATCATCACAGCATCATCACAGCATCATCAGAGCATCATCACTGCATCATCACACCATCATCACACCATCATCACTGCATCATCACAGCATCATCATAACATCATCACTGCATCATCACTGCATCATCACAGCATCATCACTGCATCATCACACCATCATCACTGCATCATCACACCATCATCACTGCATCATCACTGCATCATCACTGCATCATCACTGCATCATCACAGCATCATCACTGCATCATCACTGTGTCATCACAGCATCATCACTGCATCATCACTGTGTCATCACTGCATCATCACTGCATCATCACACCATCATCATTGCATCATCACTGCATCATCACAGCATCATCACTGCATCATCACACCATCATAACTGCATCATCACTGCATCATCACACCATCATCACAGCATCATCACAGCATCATCACTGCAGCATCACAGCATCATCAGAACGTCTTCACAGCATCATCACTGCATCATCACTGCATCATCACACCATCATCATTGCATCATCACTGCATCATCACAGCATCATCACTACATCATCACCGCATCATCACTGCATCATCACTGCATCGTCACAGCATCATCACTGCAGCATCACACCATCATCACTGCATCATCACAGCATCATCACTGCAGCATCACAGCATCATCAGAACGTCTTCACAGCATCATTACTGCATCATCACTGCATCATCACAGTGTCATAACAGCATCATCACTGCATCATCACAGCATCATCACTGCATCATCAGTGAATCATCACAGCATCATCACTGCATCGTCACAGCATCATCACTGCATACTCACTGCATCATCACACCATCATCACTGCATCATCACTGCATCATCACTGCATCATCACTGCATCATCACTGTGTCATAACAGCATCATCACTGCATCATCACTTCATCATCACTGCATCATCACTGCATCATCACACCATCATCACTGCATCATCACAGTGTCATCACAGCATCATCACTACATCATCACAGTATCATTACAGCATCATCACTGCATCATCACTGCATCATCACACCATCATCACTGCATCATCACAGCATCATCACAGCATCATCACTGCATCATCACTGCATCATCACACCATCATCATTGCATCATCACAGCATCATCACAGCATCATCACTGCATCATCACAGTATCATCACAGCATCATCACTACATCATCACCGCATCATCACTGCATCATCACTGCATCGTCACAGCATCATCACTGCAGCATCACACCATCATCACTGCATCATCACAGCATCATCACTGCATCATCACAGCATCATCACTGCAGCATCACACCATCATCACTGCATCATCACTGCATCATCACTGCATCATCACAGCATCATCACAGCATCATCACTGTGTCATAACAACATCATCACTGCATCATCACTTCATCATCACAGCATCATCACAGCATCATCACTGCATCATCACAGCATCATCACTGCAGCATCACACCATCATCACTGCATCATCACAGCATCATCACTGCATCATCACAGCATCATCACAGCATCATCACTGCAGCATCACAGCATCATCAGAACGTCTTCACAGCATCATCACAACATCATCACTGCATCATCACTGCATCATCACTGCATCATCACAGCATCATCACTGCATCATCACACCATCATCACTGCATCATCACTGCATCATCACAGCATCATCAATGCATCATCACAGCATCATCACTGCATCATCACACCATCATCACAGCATCATCACAGCATCATCACTGCATCATCACAGCATCATCACTGTGTCATAACAGCATCATCACTGCATCATCAGAGCATCATCACTGCGTCATCACACGATCATCACACCATCATCACTGCATCATCACACCATCATCACACAATCATCACTGCATCATCACAGCACCATCATAACATCATCACTGCATCATTATTGCATCATCACAGCATCATCACAGCATCATCACAGCATCATCACTGCATCATCACTGCATTAACACTGCATCATCACTGCGTCATCACTGTGTCATCACAGCATCATCACTTCATCATCACAGCATCATCACTGCATCATCACTGCATCATCAGAGCATCATCACTGCATCATCACACCATCATCACACCATCATCACTGCATCATCACAGCATCATCATAACATCATCACTGCATCATCACTGCGTCATCACAGCATCATCACTGCATCATCACAGTATCATCACTGCATCATCACTGCATCATCACTGCGTCATCACTGTGTCATCACAGCATCATCACTTCATCATCACTGCATCATCACAGAATCATCACAGCATCATCACTGCATCATCACTGTGTCATCACAGCATCATCACTGCATCATCACTGTGTCATCACTGCATCATCACTGCATCATCAAAGCATCATCACACCATCATCACTGCATCATCACTGCATCATCACAGCATCATCACTGCATCATCACACCATCATCACTGCATCATCACTGCATCATCACTGCATCATCACAGCACCATCACTGCATCATCACTGCATCATCACTGCATCATCACAGCATCATCACTGCATCATCACACCATCATCACTGCATCATCACTGCATCATCACAGCATCATCACAGCATCATCACAGCATCATCACTGCATCATCACTGCATTAACACTGCATCATCACTGCGTCATCACTGTGTCATCACAGCATCATCACAGCATCATCACTGCATCATCACAGCATCATCACTGCATCATCACTGCATCATCATAACATCATCACTGCATCATCACACCATCATCACACCATCATCACTGCATCATCACAGCATCATCACTGCAGCATCACACCATCATCACTGCATCATCACTGCATCATCACAGCATCATCACTGCATCATCACAGCATCATCACTGCAGCATCACAGCATCATTACAGCATCATCACTGCATCATCACAGCATTATCACAGCATCATCACTGCATCATCACAGTATCATCACAGCATCATCACTGCATCATCACACCATCATCACTGCATCATCACAGCATCATTACAACATCATCACTGCATCATCACTGCATCATTACTGCTTCATCACAGCATCATCACAGCATCATCACTGCATCATCACTGCGTCATCACTGTGTTATCACAGCATCATCACTTCATCATCACAGCATCATCACAGCATCATCACAGCATCATCACTGCATCATCACTGTGTCATCACAGCATCATCACTGCATCATCACTGTGTCATCACTGCGTCATCACTGCATCATCAAAGCATCATCACACCATCATCACTGCATCATCACTGCATCATCACAGCATCATCACTGCATCATCACAGTATCATCACTGCATCATCACTGCATCATCACACCATCATCACAGCATCATCACTGCAGCATCACAGTATCATCAGAACGTCTTCACAGCATCATCACTGCCTCATCACTGCATCATCACAGCATCCTCACTGCATCGTCACACCATCATCACTGCATCATCACAGCATCATCACTGCATCATCACTGCATCATCACTGCATCCTCACTGCATCATCACAGCATCATCACAGCGTCATCAAAGCATCATCACTGCATCATCACTGCATCATCACTGCATCATCACTCTTTCATAACAGCATCATCACTGCATCATCACTGCATCATCACTGCATCATCACACAATCATCATTGCATCATCACAGCATCATCACAGCATCATCACTGCATCATCACAGCATCATCACAGCATCATCACTACATCATCACCGCATCATCACTGCATCATCACTGCATCGTCACAGCATCATCACAGTGTCATCACTGCATAATCACTGCATCATCAAAGCATCATCACACCATCAACACACGGTCATCAAAGCATCATCATTGCATCATCACAGTATCATCACTGCATCATCACAGCATTATCACAGCATCATCATTACATCATCACTGTATCATCACAGCATCATCACTGCATCATCACTGCATCATCACACCATCATCACTGCATCATCACACCATCATCACACCATAATCACTGCATCATCACAGCATCATCACAACATCATCACTGCATCATCACTGCATCATTACTGCTTCATCACAGCATCATCACTGCATCATCACAGCATCATCACTGCATCATCACTGCGTCATCACTGTGTCATCACAGCATCATCACTTCATCATCACTGCATCATCACAGAATCATCACAGCATCATCACTGCATCATCACTGTGTCATCACAGCATCATCACTGCATCATCACTGTGTCATCACTGCATCATCACTGCATCATCACTGCATCATCACACCATCATCACTGCATCATCACTGCATCATCACAGCATCATCACTGCATCATCACACCATCATCACTGCATCATCACTGCATCATCACACCATCATCACTGCATCATCACTGCATCATCACTGCAGCATCACAGCATCATCAGAACGTCTTCACAGCATCATCACTGCCTCATCACTGCATCATCACAGCATCCTCACTGCATCGTCACACCATCATCACTGCATCATAACAGCATCATCACTGCATCATCACTGCATCCTCACTGCATCCTCACTGCATCATCACAGCATCATCACAGCGTCATCAAAGCATCATCACTGCATCATCACACCATCATCACACCATCATCACTGCATCATCACAGCATCATCATAACATCATCACTGCATCATCACTGCATCATCACAGCATCATCACTGCATCATCACACCATCATCACTGCATCATCACTGCATCATCACTGCATCATCACTGTGTCATCACAGCATCATCACAGAATCCTCACTGCATCATCACAGCATCATCACTGCATCATCACTGCATCATCACTGTGTCATCACAGCATCATCACTGCATCATCACTGTGTCATCACTGCATCATCACTGCATCATCACACCATCATCATTGCATCATCACTGCATCATCACAGCATCATCACTGCATCATCACACCATCATAACTGCATCATCACAGCATCATCACTGCATCATCACAGCATCATCACAGCATCATCACTGCATCATCACACCATCATCACTGCATCATCACAGCATCATTACAGCATCATCACTGCATCATCACAGCATTATCACAGCATCATCATTACATCATCACTGTATCATCACAGCATCATCACTGCATCATCACTGCATCATCACACCATAATCACTGCATCATCACACCATCATCACACCATAATCACTGCATCATCACAGCATCATCACAACATCATCACTGCATCATCACTGCATCATTACTGCTTCATCACAGCATCATCACTGCATCATCACAGCATCATCACTGCATCATCACTGCGTCATCACTGTGTCATCACAGCATCATCACTTCATCATCACTGCATCATCACAGAATCATCACAGCATCATCACTGCATCATCACTGTGTCATCACAGCATCATCACTGCATCATCACTGTGTCATCACTGCATCATCACTGCATCATCAAAGCATCATCACACCATCATCACTGCATCATCACTGCATCATCACACCATCATCACTGCATCATCACTACATCATCACACCATCATCACAGCATCATCACTGCATCATCACTGCAGCATCACAGCATCATCAGAACGTCTTCACAGCATCATCACTGCCTCATCACTGCATCATCACAGCATCCTCACTGCATCGTCACACCATCATCACTGCATCATAACAGCATCATCACTGCATCATCACTGCATCATCACTGCATCCTCACTGCATCATCACAGCATCATCACAGCGTCATCAAAGCATCATCACTGCATCATCACTGCATCATCACTGCATCATCACTTTGTCATAACAGCATCATCACAGCATCATCACTGCATCATCACTGCATCATCACAGCATCATCACTGCATCATCACAGCATCATCACTGCAGCATCACACCATCATCACTGCATCATCACTGCAACATCACAGTATCATCACAGCATCATCACAGCATCATCACACCATCATCACAGCATCATCACAGCATCATCACACCATCATCACTGCATCATCACACCATCATCACAGCATCATCACAGCATCATCACTGCATCATCACAGCATCATCACTGTGTCATAACAGCATCATCACTGCATCATCACTTCATCATCACTGCATCATCACTGCATCATCACAGCATCATCACAGCATCATCACTGCATCATCACAGTATCATCACAGCATCATCACAGCATCATCAGAGCATCATCACTGCATCATCACACCATCATCACACCATCATCACTGCATCATCACAGCATCATCATAACATCATCACTGCATCATCACTGCATCATCACAGCATCATCACTGCATCATCACACCATCATCACTGCATCATCACTGCATCATCACAGCATCATCACTGCATCATCACTGTGTCATCACTGCATCATCACTGCATCATCACACCATCATCATTGCATCATCACTGCATCATCACAGCATCATCACTGCATCATCACACCATCATAACTGCATCATCACTGCATCATCACACCATCATCACAGCATCATCACAGCATCATCACTGCAGCATCACAGCATCATCAGAACGTCTTCACAGCATCATCACTGCATCATCACTGCATCATCACACCATCATCATTGCATCATCACTGCATCATCACAGCATCATCACTACATCATCACCGCATCATCACTGCATCATCACTGCATCATCACAGCATCATCACAGCATCATCACTGTGTCATAACAACATCATCACTGCATCATCACTTCATCATCACAGCATCATCACAGCATCATCACTGCATCATCACAGCATCATCACTGCAGCATCACACCATCATCACTGCATCATCACAGCATCATCACTGCATCATCACAGCATCATCACAGCATCATCACTGCAGCATCACAGCATCATCAGAACGTCTTCACAGCATCATCACAACATCATCACTGCATCATCACTGCATCATCACTGCATCATCACAGCATCATCACTACATCATCACACCATCATCACTGCATCATCACTGCATCATCACAGCATCATCAATGCATCATCACAGCATCATCACTGCATCATCACACCATCATCACAGCATCATCACAGCATCATCACTGCATCATCACAGCATCATCACTGTGTCATAACAGCATCATCACTGCATCATCAGAGCATCATCACTGCGTCATCACACGATCATCACACCATCATCACTGCATCATCACACCATCATCACACAATCATCACTGCATCATCACAGCACCATCATAACATCATCACTGCATCATTATTGCATCATCACAGCATCATCACAGCATCATCACAGCATCATCACTGCATCATCACTGCATTAACACTGCATCATCACTGCGTCATCACTGTGTCATCACAGCATCATCACTTCATCATCACAGCATCATCACTGCATCATCACTGCATCATCAGAGCATCATCACTGCATCATCACACCATCATCACACCATCATCACTGCATCATCACAGCATCATCATAACATCATCACTGCATCATCACTGCGTCATCACAGCATCATCACTGCATCATCACAGTATCATCACTGCATCATCACTGCATCATCACTGCGTCATCACTGTGTCATCACAGCATCATCACTTCATCATCACTGCATCATCACAGAATCATCACAGCATCATCACTGCATCATCACTGTGTCATCACAGCATCATCACTGCATCATCACTGTGTCATCACTGCATCATCACTGCATCATCAAAGCATCATCACACCATCATCACTGCATCATCACTGCATCATCACAGCATCATCACTGCATCATCACACCATCATCACTGCATCATCACTGCATCATCACACCATCATCACAGCATCATCACTGCATCATCACTGCAGCATCACAGCATCATCAGAACGTCTTCACAGCATCATCACTGCCTCATCACTGCATCATCACAGCATCCTCACTGCATCGTCCCACCATCATCACTGCATCATAACAGCATCATCACTGCATCATCACTGCATCATCACTGCATCCTCAGTGCATCATCACAGCATCATCACAGCGTCATCAAAGCATCATCACTGCATCATCACTGCATCATCACTGCATCATCACTTTGTCATAACAGCATCATCACAGCATCATCACTGCATCATCACTGCATCATCACAGCATCATCACTGCATCATCACTGTGTCATAACAACATCATCACTGCATCATCACTTCATCATCACAGCATCATCACAGCATCATCACTGCATCATCACAGCATCATCACTGCAGCATCACACCATCATCACTGCATCATCACTGCATCATCACAGCATCATCACTGCATCCTCACTGCATCATCACAGCATCATCACAGCGTCATCAAAGCATCATCACTGCATCATCACTGCATCATCACTGCATCATCACTTTGTCATAACAGCATCATCACAGCATCATCACTGCATCATCACTGCATCATCACAGCATCATCACTGCATCATCACAGCATCATCACTGCAGCATCACACCATCATCACTGCATCATCACTGCAACATCACAGTATCATCACAGCATCATCACAGCATCATCACACCATCATCACAGCATCATCACAGCATCATCACACCATCATCACTGCATCATCACACCATCATCACAGCATCATCACAGCATCATCACTGCATCATCACAGCATCATCACTGTGTCATAACAGCATCATCACTGCATCATCACTTCATCATCACTGCATCATCACTGCATCATCACAGCATCATCACAGCATCATCACTGCATCATCACAGTATCATCACAGCATCATCACAGCATCATCAGAGCATCATCACTGCATCATCACACCATCATCACACCATCATCACTGCATCATCACAGCATCATCATAACATCATCACTGCATCATCACTGCATCATCACAGCATCATCACTGCATCATCACACCATCATCACTGCATCATCACACCATCATCACTGCATCATCACTGCATCATCACTGCATCATCACTGCATCATCACAGCATCATCACTGCATCATCACTGTGTCATCACTGCATCATCACTGCATCATCACACCATCATCATTGCATCATCACTGCATCATCACAGCATCATCACTGCATCATCACACCATCATAACTGCATCATCACTGCATCATCACACCATCATCACAGCATCATCACAGCATCATCACTGCAGCATCACAGCATCATCAGAACGTCTTCACAGCATCATCACTGCATCATCACTGCATCATCACACCATCATCATTGCATCATCACTGCATCATCACAGCATCATCACTACATCATCACCGCATCATCACTGCATCATCACTGCATCATCACAGCATCATCACAGCATCATCACTGTGTCATAACAACATCATCACTGCATCATCACTTCATCATCACAGCATCATCACAGCATCATCACTGCATCATCACAGCATCATCACTGCAGCATCACACCATCATCACTGCATCATCACAGCATCATCACTGCATCATCACAGCATCATCACAGCATCATCACTGCAGCATCACAGCATCATCAGAACGTCTTCACAGCATCATCACAACATCATCACTGCATCATCACTGCATCATCACTGCATCATCACAGCATCATCACTACATCATCACACCATCATCACTGCATCATCACTGCATCATCACAGCATCATCAATGCATCATCACAGCATCATCACTGCATCATCACACCATCATCACAGCATCATCACAGCATCATCACTGCATCATCACAGCATCATCACTGTGTCATAACAGCATCATCACTGCATCATCAGAGCATCATCACTGCGTCATCACACGATCATCACACCATCATCACTGCATCATCACACCATCATCACACAATCATCACTGCATCATCACAGCACCATCATAACATCATCACTGCATCATTATTGCATCATCACAGCATCATCACAGCATCATCACAGCATCATCACTGCATCATCACTGCATTAACACTGCATCATCACTGCGTCATCACTGTGTCATCACAGCATCATCACTTCATCATCACAGCATCATCACTGCATCATCACTGCATCATCAGAGCATCATCACTGCATCATCACACCATCATCACACCATCATCACTGCATCATCACAGCATCATCATAACATCATCACTGCATCATCACTGCGTCATCACAGCATCATCACTGCATCATCACAGTATCATCACTGCATCATCACTGCATCATCACTGCGTCATCACTGTGTCATCACAGCATCATCACTTCATCATCACTGCATCATCACAGAATCATCACAGCATCATCACTGCATCATCACTGTGTCATCACAGCATCATCACTGCATCATCACTGTGTCATCACTGCATCATCACTGCATCATCAAAGCATCATCACACCATCATCACTGCATCATCACTGCATCATCACAGCATCATCACTGCATCATCACACCATCATCACTGCATCATCACTGCATCATCACACCATCATCACAGCATCATCACTGCATCATCACTGCAGCATCACAGCATCATCAGAACGTCTTCACAGCATCATCACTGCCTCATCACTGCATCATCACAGCATCCTCACTGCATCGTCCCACCATCATCACTGCATCATAACAGCATCATCACTGCATCATCACTGCATCATCACTGCATCCTCAGTGCATCATCACAGCATCATCACAGCGTCATCAAAGCATCATCACTGCATCATCACTGCATCATCACTGCATCATCACTTTGTCATAACAGCATCATCACAGCATCATCACTGCATCATCACTGCATCATCACAGCATCATCACTGCATCATCACTGTGTCATAACAACATCATCACTGCATCATCACTTCATCATCACAGCATCATCACAGCATCATCACTGCATCATCACAGCATCATCACAGCATCATCACTGTGTCATAACAACATCATCACTGCATCATCACTTCATCATCACAGCATCATCACAGCATCATCACTGCATCATCACAGCATCATCACTGCAGCATCACACCATCATCACTGCATCATCACAGCATCATCACTGCATCATCACAGCATCATCACAGCATCATCACTGCAGCATCACAGCATCATCAGAACGTCTTCACAGCATCATCACAACATCATCACTGCATCATCACTGCATCATCACTGCATCATCACAGCATCATCACTGCATCATCACACCATCATCACTGCATCATCACTGCATCATCACAGCATCATCAATGCATCATCACAGCATCATCACTGCATCATCACACCATCATCACAGCATCATCACAGCATCATCACTGCATCATCACAGCATCATCACTGTGTCATAACAGCATCATCACTGCATCATCAGAGCATCATCACTGCGTCATCACACGATCATCACACCATCATCACTGCATCATCACACCATCATCACACAATCATCACTGCATCATCACAGCACCATCATAACATCATCACTGCATCATTATTGCATCATCACTGCGTCATCACTGTGTCATCACAGCATCATCACTTCATCATCACTGCATCACCACAGCATCATCACTGCATCATCACTGCATCATCACTGTGTCATCACAGCATCATCACTGCATCATCACTGTGTCATCACAGCATCATCACTGCATCATCACTTCATCATCACTGCATCATCACTGCATCATCACAGCATCATCATTGCATCATCACTGCATCATCACAGAATCATCACTGCATCATCACACCATCATAACTGCATCATCAATGCATCATCACACCATCATCACAGCATCATCACAGCATCATCACTGCAGCATCACAGCATCATCAGAACGTCTTCACAGCATCCTCACTGCATCATCACTGCATCATCACAGTGTCATAACAGCATCATCACTGCATCATCACAGCATCCTCACTGCATCATCACTGCATCATCACTGCATCATCACAGCATCATCACTGCATCGTCACAGCATCATCACTGCATCATCACTGCATACTCACTGCATACTCACTGCATCATCACACCATCATCACTGCATCATCACTGCATCATCACTGTGTCATAACAGCATCATCACTGCATCATCACACCATCATCACTGCATCATCACTGCATCATCACACCATCATCACAGCATCATCACTGCATCATCACTGCAGCATCACAGCATCATCAGAACGTCTTCACAGCATCATCACTGCCTCATCACTGCATCATCACAGCATCCTCACTGCATCGTCCCACCATCATCACTGCATCATAACAGCATCATCACTGCATCATCACTGCATCATCACTGCATCCTCAGTGCATCATCACAGCATCATCACAGCGTCATCAAAGCATCATCACTGCATCATCACTGCATCATCACTGCATCATCACTTTGTCATAACAGCATCATCACAGCATCATCACTGCATCATCACTGCATCATCACAGCATCATCACTGCATCATCACTGTGTCATAACAACATCATCACTGCATCATCACTTCATCATCACAGCATCATCACAGCATCATCACTGCATCATCACAGCATCATCACTGCAGCATCACACCATCATCACTGCATCATCACTGCATCATCACAGCATCATCACTGCATCCTCACTGCATCATCACAGCATCATCACAGCGTCATCAAAGCATCATCACTGCATCATCACTGCATCATCACTGCATCATCACTTTGTCATAACAGCATCATCACAGCATCATCACTGCATCATCACTGCATCATCACAGCATCATCACTGCATCATCACAGCATCATCACTGCAGCATCACACCATCATCACTGCATCATCACTGCAACATCACAGTATCATCACAGCATCATCACAGCATCATCACACCATCATCACAGCATCATCACAGCATCATCACACCATCATCACTGCATCATCACACCATCATCACAGCATCATCACAGCATCATCACTGCATCATCACAGCATCATCACTGTGTCATAACAGCATCATCACTGCATCATCACTTCATCATCACTGCATCATCACTGCATCATCACAGCATCATCACAGCATCATCACTGCATCATCACAGTATCATCACAGCATCATCACAGCATCATCAGAGCATCATCACTGCATCATCACACCATCATCACACCATCATCACTGCATCATCACAGCATCATCATAACATCATCACTGCATCATCACTGCATCATCACAGCATCATCACTGCATCATCACACCATCATCACTGCATCATCACACCATCATCACTGCATCATCACTGCATCATCACTGCATCATCACTGCATCATCACAGCATCATCACTGCATCATCACTGTGTCATCACTGCATCATCACTGCATCATCACACCATCATCATTGCATCATCACTGCATCATCACAGCATCATCACTGCATCATCACACCATCATAACTGCATCATCACTGCATCATCACACCATCATCACAGCATCATCACAGCATCATCACTGCAGCATCACAGCATCATCAGAACGTCTTCACAGCATCATCACTGCATCATCACTGCATCATCACACCATCATCATTGCATCATCACTGCATCATCACAGCATCATCACTACATCATCACCGCATCATCACTGCATCATCACTGCATCATCACAGCATCATCACAGCATCATCACTGTGTCATAACAACATCATCACTGCATCATCACTTCATCATCACAGCATCATCACAGCATCATCACTGCATCATCACAGCATCATCACTGCAGCATCACACCATCATCACTGCATCATCACAGCATCATCACTGCATCATCACAGCATCATCACAGCATCATCACTGCAGCATCACAGCATCATCAGAACGTCTTCACAGCATCATCACAACATCATCACTGCATCATCACTGCATCATCACTGCATCATCACAGCATCATCACTACATCATCACACCATCATCACTGCATCATCACTGCATCATCACAGCATCATCAATGCATCATCACAGCATCATCACTGCATCATCACACCATCATCACAGCATCATCACAGCATCATCACTGCATCATCACAGCATCATCACTGTGTCATAACAGCATCATCACTGCATCATCAGAGCATCATCACTGCGTCATCACACGATCATCACACCATCATCACTGCATCATCACACCATCATCACACAATCATCACTGCATCATCACAGCACCATCATAACATCATCACTGCATCATTATTGCATCATCACAGCATCATCACAGCATCATCACAGCATCATCACTGCATCATCACTGCATTAACACTGCATCATCACTGCGTCATCACTGTGTCATCACAGCATCATCACTTCATCATCACAGCATCATCACTGCATCATCACTGCATCATCAGAGCATCATCACTGCAT
Source organism: Somateria mollissima (assembly GCA_951411735.1). NCBI lineage: Eukaryota > Metazoa > Chordata > Aves > Anseriformes > Anatidae > Somateria > Somateria mollissima. The sequence goes on from CATOCB010000307.1 coordinate 685,937, forward strand.
CATCACACCATCATCACACCATCATCACTGCATCATCACAGCATCATCATAACATCATCACTGCATCATCACTGCGTCATCACAGCATCATCACTGCATCATCACAGTATCATCACTGCATCATCACTGCATCATCACTGCGTCATCACTGTGTCATCACAGCATCATCACTTCATCATCACTGCATCATCACAGAATCATCACAGCATCATCACTGCATCATCACTGTGTCATCACAGCATCATCACTGCATCATCACTGTGTCATCACTGCATCATCACTGCATCATCAAAGCATCATCACACCATCATCACTGCATCATCACTGCATCATCACAGCATCATCACTGCATCATCACACCATCATCACTGCATCATCACTGCATCATCACACCATCATCACAGCATCATCACTGCATCATCACTGCAGCATCACAGCATCATCAGAACGTCTTCACAGCATCATCACTGCCTCATCACTGCATCATCACAGCATCCTCACTGCATCGTCCCACCATCATCACTGCATCATAACAGCATCATCACTGCATCATCACTGCATCATCACTGCATCCTCAGTGCATCATCACAGCATCATCACAGCGTCATCAAAGCATCATCACTGCATCATCACTGCATCATCACTGCATCATCACTTTGTCATAACAGCATCATCACAGCATCATCACTGCATCATCACTGCATCATCACAGCATCATCACTGCATCATCACTGTGTCATAACAACATCATCACTGCATCATCACTTCATCATCACAGCATCATCACAGCATCATCACTGCATCATCACAGCATCATCACAGCATCATCACTGTGTCATAACAACATCATCACTGCATCATCACTTCATCATCACAGCATCATCACAGCATCATCACTGCATCATCACAGCATCATCACTGCAGCATCACACCATCATCACTGCATCATCACAGCATCATCACTGCATCATCACAGCATCATCACAGCATCATCACTGCAGCATCACAGCATCATCAGAACGTCTTCACAGCATCATCACAACATCATCACTGCATCATCACTGCATCATCACTGCATCATCACAGCATCATCACTGCATCATCACACCATCATCACTGCATCATCACTGCATCATCACAGCATCATCAATGCATCATCACAGCATCATCACTGCATCATCACACCATCATCACAGCATCATCACAGCATCATCACTGCATCATCACAGCATCATCACTGTGTCATAACAGCATCATCACTGCATCATCAGAGCATCATCACTGCGTCATCACACGATCATCACACCATCATCACTGCATCATCACACCATCATCACACAATCATCACTGCATCATCACAGCACCATCATAACATCATCACTGCATCATTATTGCATCATCACTGCGTCATCACTGTGTCATCACAGCATCATCACTTCATCATCACTGCATCACCACAGCATCATCACTGCATCATCACTGCATCATCACTGTGTCATCACAGCATCATCACTGCATCATCACTGTGTCATCACAGCATCATCACTGCATCATCACTTCATCATCACTGCATCATCACTGCATCATCACAGCATCATCATTGCATCATCACTGCATCATCACAGAATCATCACTGCATCATCACACCATCATAACTGCATCATCAATGCATCATCACACCATCATCACAGCATCATCACAGCATCATCACTGCAGCATCACAGCATCATCAGAACGTCTTCACAGCATCCTCACTGCATCATCACTGCATCATCACAGTGTCATAACAGCATCATCACTGCATCATCACAGCATCCTCACTGCATCATCACTGCATCATCACTGCATCATCACAGCATCATCACTGCATCGTCACAGCATCATCACTGCATCATCACTGCATACTCACTGCATACTCACTGCATCATCACACCATCATCACTGCATCATCACTGCATCATCACTGTGTCATAACAGCATCATCACTGCATCATCACTTCATCATCATGCATCATCACTGCATCATCACTGCATCATCACAGTGTCATCACAGCATCATCACTGCATCATCACAGTATCATTACAGCATCATCACTGCATCATCACTGCATCATCACACCATCATCACTGCATCATCACAGCATCATCACAGCATCATCACTGCATCATCACTGCATCATCACTGCATCATCACTGCATCATCATTGCATCATCACAGCATCATCACAGCATCATCACTGCATCATCACAGCATCATCACAGCATCATCACTACATCATCACCGCATCATCACTGCATCATCACTGCATCGTCACAGCATCATCACAGTGTCATCACTGCATAATCACTGCATCATCAAAGCATCATCACACCATCAACACACGGTCATCAAAGCATCATCATTGCATCATCACAGTATCATCACTGCATCATCACAGCATTATCACAGCATCATCATTACATCATCACTGTATCATCACAGCATCATCACTGCATCATCACTGCATCATCACACCATAATCACTGCATCATCACACCATCATCACACCATAATCACTGCATCATCACAGCATCCTCACAACATCATCACTGCATCATCACTGCATCATTACTGCTTCATCACAGCATCATCACTGCATCATCACAGCATCATCACTGCATCATCACTGCGTCATCACTGTGTCATCACAGCATCATCACTTCATCATCACTGCATCATCACAGAATCATCACAGCATCATCACTGCATCATCACTGTGTCATCACAGCATCATGACTGCATCATCACTGTGTCATCACTGCATCATCACTGCATCATCAAAGCATCATCACACCATCATCACTGCATCATCACTGCATCATCACAGCATCATCACTGCATCATCACACCATCATCACTGCATCATCACTGCATCATCACACCATCATCACTGCATCATAACAGCATCATCACTGCATCATCACTGCATCATCACTGCAGCATCACAGCATCATCAGAACGTCTTCACAGCATCATCACTGCCTCATCACTGCATCATCACAGCATCCTCACTGCATCGTCACACCATCATCACTGCATCATAACAGCATCATCACTGCATCATCACTGCATCATCACTGCATCCTCACTGCATCATCACAGCATCATCACAGCGTCATCAAAGCATCATCACTGCATCATCACACCATCATCACACCATCATCACTGCATCATCACAGCATCATCATAACATCATCACTGCATCATCACTGCATCATCACAGCATCATCACTGCATCATCACACCATCATCACAGAATCACAGAATCACAGAATTTCTAGGTTGGAAGAGACCTTAAGATCATCGAGTCCAACCTCTGACCTAACACTAACAGTCCCCACTAAACCATATCCCTAAGCTCTACATCTAAACGTCTTTTAAAGACTTCCAGGGATGGTGACTCCACCACTTCCCTGGGCAGCCTGTTCCAATGTCGAACAACCCTTTCGGTGAAAAAGTGCCCCCTAACATCCAGCCTAAAACTCCCCTGGCGCAACTTAATCCCATTCCCCCTCGTCCTATCACCAGGCACGTGGGAGAATAGACCAACCCCCACCTCACTACAGCCTCCTTTAAGGTATCTGTAGAGAGCAATAAGGTCACCCCTGAGCCTCCTTTTCTCAAGGCTGAACAAGCCCAGCTCCCTCAGCCGCTCCTCGTAGGACTTGTTCTCCAGACCCCTCACCAGCTTCGTCGCCCTTCTCTGAACCCGCTCAAGCACCTCGATGTCCTTCTTGTAGCGAGGGGCCCAAAACTGAACACAGTACTCGAGGTGCGGCCTCACCAGAGCCGAGTACAGGGGGACGATCACCTCCCTAGCCCTGCTGGCCACACTGTTTCTTATACAGGCCAGGATGCTGTTGGCCTTTTTGGCCACCTGAGCACACTGCTGGCTCATATTCAGCCGACTATCAACCATCACCCCCAGGTCCTTCTCTGCCTGGCAGCTCTCCAACCACTCATCTCCCAGCCTGTAGCTCTGCTTGGGGTTATTGCGCCCCAGGTGCAGGACCCGGCACTTGGCCTTGTTGAACTTCATACAGTTGGCCTCAGCCCATCGGTCAAGCCTGTCCAGATCCTCCTGCAGAGCCTTCCTACCCTCAAGCAGATCGACACACGCACCTAGCTTGGTGTCATCTGCAAACTTACTGAGGGTGCACTCAATGCCCTCGTCCAGATCATCGATGAAGATATTAAAGAGGACCGGCCCCAGCACCGAGCCCTGGGGAACGCCACTAGTGACCGGCCTCCAACTGGACTTGACTCCATTTACCATGACTCTTTGGGCCCGGCTATCCAGCCAGTTTCTAACCCAACGAAGCATGCGCCAGTCCAAGCCAAGAGCAGCCAGTTTCTTGAGGAGAATGCTGTGGGAGACGGTGTCAAAAGCCTTGCTGAAGTCAAGGTAGACCACATCCACAGCCTTTCCCTCATCCACCCAGCGCGTCACTTTGTCATAGAAGGAGATCAGGTTCGTCAAGCAGGACCTGCCTTTCATAAACCCATGCTGACTGGGCCTGATCGCCTGCTTGCCCTGCAAGTGCTGCATGATAACTCTCAAGAGGATCTGCTCCATGAGCTTCCCTGGTACTGAGGTTAAACTGACAGGCCTGTAGTTCCCCGGGTCTGCCCTCCGGCCCTTCTTGTAGATGGGCGTCACGTTTGCCAGCCGCCAGTCAACTGGGACCTCCCCCGATAGCCAGGACTGCTGATAAATGATGGATAGTGGCTTGGCCAGCTCCTCCGCCAGTTCTCTCAGTACCCTTGGTACTGATCACTGCATCATCACTGCATCATCACTGCATCATCACTGTGTCATCACAGCATCATCACAGAATCCTCACTGCATCATCACAGCATCATCACTGCATCATCACTGCATCATCACTGTGTCATCACAGCATCATCACTGCATCATCACTGTGTCATCACTGCATCATCACTGCATCATCACACCATCATCATTGCATCATCACTGCATCATCACAGCATCATCACTGCATCATCACTGCGTCATCACTGTGTCATCACAGCATCATCACTTCATCATCACTGCATCATCACAGAATCATCACAGCATCATCACTGCATCATCACTGTGTCATCACAGCATCATCACTGCATCATCACTGTGTCATCACTGCATCATCACTGCATCATCAAAGCATCATCACACCATCATCACTGCATCATCACTGCATCATCACACCATCATCACTGCATCATCACTACATCATCACACCATCATCACAGCATCATCACTGCATCATCACTGCAGCATCACAGCATCATCAGAACGTCTTCACAGCATCATCACTGCATCATCACTGCATCATCACAGCATCCTCACTGCATCGTCACACCATCATCACTGCATCATAACAGCATCATCACTGCATCATCACTGCATCATCACTGCATCCTCACTGCATCATCACAGCATCATCACAGCGTCATCAAAGCATCATCACTGCATCATCACTGCATCATCACTGCATCATCACTTTGTCATAACAGCATCATCACAGCATCATCACTGCATCATCACTGCATCATCACAGCATCATCACTGCATCATCACTGTGTCATAACAACATCATCACTGCATCATCACTTCATCATCACAGCATCATCACAGCATCATCACTGCATCATCACAGCATCATCACTGCAGCATCACACCATCATCACTGCATCATCACTGCAACATCACAGTATCATCACAGCATCATCACAGCATCATCACACCATCATCACAGCATCATCACAGCATCATCACACCATCATCACTGCATCATCACACCATCATCACAGCATCATCACAGCATCATCACTGCATCATCACAGCATCATCACTGTGTCATAACAGCATCATCACTGCATCATCACTTCATCATCACTGCATCATCACTGCATCATCACAGCATCATCACAGCATCATCACTGCATCATCACAGTATCATCACAGCATCATCACAGCATCATCAGAGCATCATCACTGCATCATCACACCATCATCACACCATCATCACTGCATCATCACAGCATCATCATAACATCATCACTGCATCATCACTGCATCATCACAGCATCATCACTGCATCATCACACCATCATCACTGCATCATCACACCATCATCACTGCATCATCACTGCATCATCACTGCATCATCACTGCATCATCACAGCATCATCACTGCATCATCACTGTGTCATCACAGCATCATCACTGCATCATCACTGTGTCATCACTGCATCATCACTGCATCATCACACCATCATCATTGCATCATCACTGCATCATCACAGCATCATCACTGCATCATCACACCATCATAACTGCATCATCACTGCATCATCACACCATCATCACAGCATCATCACAGCATCATCACTGCAGCATCACAGCATCATCAGAACGTCTTCACAGCATCATCACTGCATCATCACTGCATCATCACACCATCATCATTGCATCATCACTGCATCATCACAGCATCATCACTACATCATCACCGCATCATCACTGCATCATCACTGCATCGTCACAGCATCATCACTGCAGCATCACACCATCATCACTGCATCATCACAGCATCATCACTGCAGCATCACAGCATCATCAGAACGTCTTCACAGCATCATTACTGCATCATCACTGCATCATCACAGTGTCATAACAGCATCATCACTGCATCATCACAGCATCATCACTGCATCATCAGTGCATCATCACAGCATCATCACTGCATCGTCACAGCATCATCACTGCATACTCACTGCATCATCACACCATCATCACTGCATCATCACTGCATCATCACTGCATCATCACTGCATCATCACTGTGTCATAACAGCATCATCACTGCATCATCACTTCATCATCACTGCATCATCACTGCATCATCACAGCATCATCACTGCATCATCACAGTGTCATCACAGCATCATCACTACATCATCACAGTATCATTACAGCATCATCACTGCATCATCACTGCATCATCACACCATCATCACTGCATCATCACAGCATCATCACAGCATCATCACTGCATCATCACTGCATCATCACACCATCATCATTGCATCATCACAGCATCATCACAGCATCATCACTGCATCATCACAGTATCATCACAGCATCATCACTACATCATCACCGCATCATCACTGCATCATCACTGCATCGTCACAGCATCATCACTGCAGCATCACACCATCATCACTGCATCATCACAGCATCATCACTGCATCATCACAGCATCATCACTGCAGCATCACACCATCATCACTGCATCATCACTGCATCATCACTGCATCATCACAGCATCATCACAGCATCATCACTGTGTCATAACAACATCATCACTGCATCATCACTTCATCATCACAGCATCATCACAGCATCATCACTGCATCATCACAGCATCATCACTGCAGCATCACACCATCATCACTGCATCATCACAGCATCATCACTGCATCATCACAGCATCATCACAGCATCATCACTGCAGCATCACAGCATCATCAGAACGTCTTCACAGCATCATCACAACATCATCACTGCATCATCACTGCATCATCACTGCATCATCACAGCATCATCACTGCATCATCACACCATCATCACTGCATCATCACTGCATCATCACAGCATCATCAATGCATCATCACAGCATCATCACTGCATCATCACACCATCATCACAGCATCATCACAGCATCATCACTGCATCATCACAGCATCATCACTGTGTCATAACAGCATCATCACTGCATCATCAGAGCATCATCACTGCGTCATCACACGATCATCACACCATCATCACTGCATCATCACAGCACCATCATAACATCATCACTGCATCATTATTGCATCATCACAGCATCATCACAGCATCATCACAGCATCATCACTGCATCATCACTGCATTAACACTGCATCATCACTGCGTCATCACTGTGTCATCACAGCATCATCACTTCATCATCACAGCATCATCACTGCATCATCACTGCATCATCAGAGCATCATCACTGCATCATCACACCATCATCACTGCATCATCACAGCATCATCATAACATCATCACTGCATCATCACTGCGTCATCACAGCATCATCACTGCATCATCACAGTATCATCACTGCATCATCACTGCATCATCACTGCGTCATCACTGTGTCATCACAGCATCATCACTTCATCATCACTGCATCATCACAGAATCATCACAGCATCATCACTGCATCATCACTGTGTCATCACAGCATCATCACTGCATCATCACTGTGTCATCACTGCATCATCACTGCATCATCAAAGCATCATCACACCATCATCACTGCATCATCACTGCATCATCACAGCATCATCACTGCATCATCACACCATCATCACTGCATCATCACTGCATCATCACACCATCATCACAGCATCATCACTGCATCATCACTGCAGCATCACAGCATCATCAGAACGTCTTCACAGCATCATCACTGCCTCATCACTGCATCATCACAGCATCCTCACTGCATCGTCCCACCATCATCACTGCATCATAACAGCATCATCACTGCATCATCACTGCATCATCACTGCATCCTCACTGCATCATCACAGCATCATCACAGCGTCATCAAAGCATCATCACTGCATCATCACTGCATCATCACTGTGTCATAACAGTATCATCACTGCATCATCACTTCATCATCATGCATCATCACTGCATCATCACTGCATCATCACAGTGTCATCACAGCATCATCACTGCATCATCACAGTATCATTACAGCATCATCACTGCATCATCACTGCATCATCACACCATCATCACTGCATCATCACAGCATCATCACAGCATCATCACTGCATCATCACTGCATCATCACTGCATCATCACACAATCATCATTGCATCATCACAGCATCATCACAGCATCATCACTGCATCATCACAGCATCATCACAGCATCATCACTACATCATCACCGCATCATCACTGCATCATCACTGCATCGTCACAGCATCATCACAGTGTCATCACTGCATAATCACTGCATCATCAAAGCATCATCACACCATCAACACACGGTCATCAAAGCATCATCATTGCATCATCACAGTATCATCACTGCATCATCACAGCATTATCACAGCATCATCATTACATCATCACTGTATCATCACAGCATCATCACTGCATCATCACTGCATCATCACACCATAATCACTGCATCATCACACCATCATCACACCATAATCACTGCATCATCACAGCATCATCACAACATCATCACTGCATCATCACTGCATCATTACTGCTTCATCACAGCATCATCACTGCATCATCACAGCATCATCACTGCATCATCACTGCGTCATCACTGTGTCATCACAGCATCATCACTGCATCATCACTGCATCATCACAGAATCATCACAGCATCATCACTGCATCATCACTGTGTCATCACAGCATCATCACTGCATCATCACTGTGTCATCACTGCATCATCACTGCATCATCAAAGCATCATCACACCATCATCACTGCATCATCACTGCATCATCACAGCATCATAACTGCATCATCACACCATCATCACTGCATCATCACTGCATCATCACACCATCATCACTGCATCATCACTGCATCATCACTGCAGCATCACAGCATCATCAGAACGTCTTCACAGCATCATCACTGCCTCATCACTGCATCATCACAGCATCCTCACTGCATCGTCACACCATCATCACTGCATCATAACAGCATCATCACTGCATCATCACTGCATCCTCACTGCATCATCACAGCATCATCACAGCGTCATCAAAGCATCATCACTGCATCATCACACCATCATCACACCATCATCACTGCATCATCACAGCATCATCATAACATCATCACTGCATCATCACTGCATCATCACAGCATCATCACTGCATCATCACACCATCATCACTGCATCATCACTGCATCATCACTGCATCATCACTGTGTCATCACAGCATCATCACAGAATCCTCACTGCATCATCACAGCATCATCACTGCATCATCACTGCATCATCACTGTGTCATCACAGCGTCATCACTGCATCATCACTGTGTCATCACTGCATCATCACTGCATCATCACACCATCATCATTGCATCATCACTGCATCATCACAGCATCATCACTGCATCATCACACCATCATAACTGCATCATCACAGCATCATCACTGCATCATCACACCATCATCACAGCATCATCACAGCATCATCACTGCATCATCACACCATCATCACTGCATCATCACAGCATCATTACAGCATCATCACTGCATCATCACAGCATTATCACAGCATCATCATTACATCATCACTGTATCATCACAGCATCATCACTGCATCATCACTGCATCATCACACCATAATCACTGCATCATCACACCATCATCACACCATAATCACTGCATCATCACAGCATCATCACAACATCATCACTGCATCATCACTGCATCATTACTGCTTCATCACAGCATCATCACTGCATCATCACAGCATCATCACTGCATCATCACTGCGTCATCACTGTGTCATCACAGCATCATCACTTCATCATCACTGCATCATCACAGAATCATCACAGCATCATCACTGCATCATCACTGTGTCATCACAGCATCATCACTGCATCATCACTGTGTCATCACTGCATCATCACTGCATCATCAAAGCATCATCACACCATCATCACTGCATCATCACTGCATCATCACACCATCATCACTGCATCATCACTACATCATCACACCATCATCACAGCATCATCACTGCATCATCACTGCAGCATCACAGCATCATCAGAACGTCTTCACAGCATCATCACTGCCTCATCACTGCATCATCACAGCATCCTCACTGCATCGTCACACCATCATCACTGCATCATAACAGCATCATCACTGCATCATCACTGCATCATCACTGCATCCTCACTGCATCATCACAGCATCATCACAGCGTCATCAAAGCATCATCACTGCATCATCACTGCATCATCACTGCATCATCACTTTGTCATAACAGCATCATCACAGCATCATCACTGCATCATCACTGCATCATCACAGCATCATCACTGCATCATCACTGTGTCATAACAACATCATCACTGCATCATCACTTCATCATCACAGCATCATCACAGCATCATCACTGCATCATCACAGCATCATCACTGCAGCATCACACCATCATCACTGCATCATCACTGCAACATCACAGTATCATCACAGCATCATCACAGCATCATCACACCATCATCACAGCATCATCACAGCATCATCACACCATCATCACTGCATCATCACACCATCATCACAGCATCATCACAGCATCATCACTGCATCATCACAGCATCATCACTGTGTCATAACAGCATCATCACTGCATCATCACTTCATCATCACTGCATCATCACTGCATCATCACAGCATCATCACAGCATCATCACTGCATCATCACAGTATCATCACAGCATCATCACAGCATCATCAGAGCATCATCACTGCATCATCACACCATCATCACACCATCATCACTGCATCATCACAGCATCATCATAACATCATCACTGCATCATCACTGCATCATCACAGCATCATCACTGCATCATCACACCATCATCACTGCATCATCACACCATCATCACTGCATCATCACTGCATCATCACTGCATCATCACTGCATCATCACAGCATCATCACTGCATCATCACTGTGTCATCACAGCATCATCACTGCATCATCACTGTGTCATCACTGCATCATCACTGCATCATCACACCATCATCATTGCATCATCACTGCATCATCACAGCATCATCACTGCATCATCACACCATCATAACTGCATCATCACTGCATCATCACACCATCATCACAGCATCATCACAGCATCATCACTGCAGCATCACAGCATCATCAGAACGTCTTCACAGCATCATCACTGCATCATCACTGCATCATCACACCATCATCATTGCATCATCACTGCATCATCACAGCATCATCACTACATCATCACCGCATCATCACTGCATCATCACTGCATCGTCACAGCATCATCACTGCAGCATCACACCATCATCACTGCATCATCACAGCATCATCACTGCAGCATCACAGCATCATCAGAACGTCTTCACAGCATCATTACTGCATCATCACTGCATCATCACAGTGTCATAACAGCATCATCACTGCATCATCACAGCATCATCACTGCATCATCAGTGAATCATCACAGCATCATCACTGCATCGTCACAGCATCATCACTGCATACTCACTGCATCATCACACCATCATCACTGCATCATCACTGCATCATCACTGCATCATCACTGCATCATCACTGTGTCATAACAGCATCATCACTGCATCATCACTTCATCATCACTGCATCATCACTGCATCATCACACCATCATCACTGCATCATCACAGTGTCATCACAGCATCATCACTACATCATCACAGTATCATTACAGCATCATCACTGCATCATCACTGCATCATCACACCATCATCACTGCATCATCACAGCATCATCACAGCATCATCACTGCATCATCACTGCATCATCACACCATCATCATTGCATCATCACAGCATCATCACAGCATCATCACTGCATCATCACAGTATCATCACAGCATCATCACTACATCATCACCGCATCATCACTGCATCATCACTGCATCGTCACAGCATCATCACTGCAGCATCACACCATCATCACTGCATCATCACAGCATCATCACTGCATCATCACAGCATCATCACTGCAGCATCACACCATCATCACTGCATCATCACTGCATCATCACTGCATCATCACAGCATCATCACAGCATCATCACTGTGTCATAACAACATCATCACTGCATCATCACTTCATCATCACAGCATCATCACAGCATCATCACTGCATCATCACAGCATCATCACTGCAGCATCACACCATCATCACTGCATCATCACAGCATCATCACTGCATCATCACAGCATCATCACAGCATCATCACTGCAGCATCACAGCATCATCAGAACGTCTTCACAGCATCATCACAACATCATCACTGCATCATCACTGCATCATCACTGCATCATCACAGCATCATCACTGCATCATCACACCATCATCACTGCATCATCACTGCATCATCACAGCATCATCAATGCATCATCACAGCATCATCACTGCATCATCACACCATCATCACAGCATCATCACAGCATCATCACTGCATCATCACAGCATCATCACTGTGTCATAACAGCATCATCACTGCATCATCAGAGCATCATCACTGCGTCATCACACGATCATCACACCATCATCACTGCATCATCACACCATCATCACACAATCATCACTGCATCATCACAGCACCATCATAACATCATCACTGCATCATTATTGCATCATCACAGCATCATCACAGCATCATCACAGCATCATCACTGCATCATCACTGCATTAACACTGCATCATCACTGCGTCATCACTGTGTCATCACAGCATCATCACTTCATCATCACAGCATCATCACTGCATCATCACTGCATCATCAGAGCATCATCACTGCATCATCACACCATCATCACACCATCATCACTGCATCATCACAGCATCATCATAACATCATCACTGCATCATCACTGCGTCATCACAGCATCATCACTGCATCATCACAGTATCATCACTGCATCATCACTGCATCATCACTGCGTCATCACTGTGTCATCACAGCATCATCACTTCATCATCACTGCATCATCACAGAATCATCACAGCATCATCACTGCATCATCACTGTGTCATCACAGCATCATCACTGCATCATCACTGTGTCATCACTGCATCATCACTGCATCATCAAAGCATCATCACACCATCATCACTGCATCATCACTGCATCATCACAGCATCATCACTGCATCATCACACCATCATCACTGCATCATCACTGCATCATCACTGCATCATCACAGCACCATCACTGCATCATCACTGCATCATCACTGCATCATCACAGCATCATCACTGCATCATCACACCATCATCACTGCATCATCACTGCATCATCACAGCATCATCACAGCATCATCACAGCATCATCACTGCATCATCACTGCATTAACACTGCATCATCACTGCGTCATCACTGTGTCATCACAGCATCATCACAGCATCATCACTGCATCATCACAGCATCATCACTGCATCATCACTGCATCATCATAACATCATCACTGCATCATCACACCATCATCACACCATCATCACTGCATCATCACAGCATCATCACTGCAGCATCACACCATCATCACTGCATCATCACTGCATCATCACAGCATCATCACTGCATCATCACAGCATCATCACTGCAGCATCACAGCATCATTACAGCATCATCACTGCATCATCACAGCATTATCACAGCATCATCACTGCATCATCACAGTATCATCACAGCATCATCACTGCATCATCACACCATCATCACTGCATCATCACAGCATCATTACAACATCATCACTGCATCATCACTGCATCATTACTGCTTCATCACAGCATCATCACAGCATCATCACTGCATCATCACTGCGTCATCACTGTGTTATCACAGCATCATCACTTCATCATCACAGCATCATCACAGCATCATCACAGCATCATCACTGCATCATCACTGTGTCATCACAGCATCATCACTGCATCATCACTGTGTCATCACTGCGTCATCACTGCATCATCAAAGCATCATCACACCATCATCACTGCATCATCACTGCATCATCACAGCATCATCACTGCATCATCACAGTATCATCACTGCATCATCACTGCATCATCACACCATCATCACAGCATCATCACTGCAGCATCACAGTATCATCAGAACGTCTTCACAGCATCATCACTGCCTCATCACTGCATCATCACAGCATCCTCACTGCATCGTCACACCATCATCACTGCATCATCACAGCATCATCACTGCATCATCACTGCATCATCACTGCATCCTCACTGCATCATCACAGCATCATCACAGCGTCATCAAAGCATCATCACTGCATCATCACTGCATCATCACTGCATCATCACTGCATCATCACAGCATCATCACTGCATCATCACAGCATCATCACTGCAGCATCACACCATCATCACTGCATCATCACTGCAACATCACAGTATCATCACAGCATCATCACAGCATCATCACACCATCATCACAGCATCATCACAGCATCATCACACCATCATCACTGCATCATCACACCATCATCACAGCATCATCACAGCATCATCACTGCATCATCACAGCATCATCACTGTGTCATAACAGCATCATCACTGCATCATCACTTCATCATCACTGCATCATCACTGCATCATCACAGCATCATCACAGCATCATCACTGCATCATCACAGTATCATCACAGCATCATCACAGCATCATCAGAGCATCATCACTGCATCATCACACCATCATCACACCATCATCACTGCATCATCACAGCATCATCATAACATCATCACTGCATCATCACTGCATCATCACAGCATCATCACTGCATCATCACACCATCATCACTGCATCATCACTGCATCATCACAGCATCATCACTGCATCATCACTGTGTCATCACTGCATCATCACTGCATCATCACACCATCATCATTGCATCATCACTGCATCATCACAGCATCATCACTGCATCATCACACCATCATAACTGCATCATCACTGCATCATCACACCATCATCACAGCATCATCACAGCATCATCACTGCAGCATCACAGCATCATCAGAACGTCTTCACAGCATCATCACTGCATCATCACTGCATCATCACACCATCATCATTGCATCATCACTGCATCATCACAGCATCATCACTACATCATCACCGCATCATCACTGCATCATCACTGCATCATCACAGCATCATCACAGCATCATCACTGTGTCATAACAACATCATCACTGCATCATCACTTCATCATCACAGCATCATCACAGCATCATCACTGCATCATCACAGCATCATCACTGCAGCATCACACCATCATCACTGCATCATCACAGCATCATCACTGCATCATCACAGCATCATCACAGCATCATCACTGCAGCATCACAGCATCATCAGAACGTCTTCACAGCATCATCACAACATCATCACTGCATCATCACTGCATCATCACTGCATCATCACAGCATCATCACTACATCATCACACCATCATCACTGCATCATCACTGCATCATCACAGCATCATCAATGCATCATCACAGCATCATCACTGCATCATCACACCATCATCACAGCATCATCACAGCATCATCACTGCATCATCACAGCATCATCACTGTGTCATAACAGCATCATCACTGCATCATCAGAGCATCATCACTGCGTCATCACACGATCATCACACCATCATCACTGCATCATCACACCATCATCACACAATCATCACTGCATCATCACAGCACCATCATAACATCATCACTGCATCATTATTGCATCATCACAGCATCATCACAGCATCATCACAGCATCATCACTGCATCATCACTGCATTAACACTGCATCATCACTGCGTCATCACTGTGTCATCACAGCATCATCACTTCATCATCACAGCATCATCACTGCATCATCACTGCATCATCAGAGCATCATCACTGCATCATCACACCATCATCACACCATCATCACTGCATCATCACAGCATCATCATAACATCATCACTGCATCATCACTGCGTCATCACAGCATCATCACTGCATCATCACAGTATCATCACTGCATCATCACTGCATCATCACTGCGTCATCACTGTGTCATCACAGCATCATCACTTCATCATCACTGCATCATCACAGAATCATCACAGCATCATCACTGCATCATCACTGTGTCATCACAGCATCATCACTGCATCATCACTGTGTCATCACTGCATCATCACTGCATCATCAAAGCATCATCACACCATCATCACTGCATCA
The DNA here is from genome assembly GCA_951411735.1 of Somateria mollissima. Classification (NCBI taxonomy): domain Eukaryota; kingdom Metazoa; phylum Chordata; class Aves; order Anseriformes; family Anatidae; genus Somateria; species Somateria mollissima. The sequence goes on from CATOCB010000307.1 coordinate 703,081, forward strand.
TCACTGCATCATCACAGCATCATCACTGCATCATCACACCATCATCACTGCATCATCACTGCATCATCACACCATCATCACAGCATCATCACTGCATCATCACTGCAGCATCACAGCATCATCAGAACGTCTTCACAGCATCATCACTGCCTCATCACTGCATCATCACAGCATCCTCACTGCATCGTCCCACCATCATCACTGCATCATAACAGCATCATCACTGCATCATCACTGCATCATCACTGCATCCTCAGTGCATCATCACAGCATCATCACAGCGTCATCAAAGCATCATCACTGCATCATCACTGCATCATCACTGCATCATCACTTTGTCATAACAGCATCATCACAGCATCATCACTGCATCATCACTGCATCATCACAGCATCATCACTGCATCATCACTGTGTCATAACAACATCATCACTGCATCATCACTTCATCATCACAGCATCATCACAGCATCATCACTGCATCATCACAGCATCATCACTGCAGCATCACACCATCATCACTGCATCATCACTGCATCATCACAGCATCATCACTGCATCCTCACTGCATCATCACAGCATCATCACAGCGTCATCAAAGCATCATCACTGCATCATCACTGCATCATCACTGCATCATCACTTTGTCATAACAGCATCATCACAGCATCATCACTGCATCATCACTGCATCATCACAGCATCATCACTGCATCATCACAGCATCATCACTGCAGCATCACACCATCATCACTGCATCATCACTGCAACATCACAGTATCATCACAGCATCATCACAGCATCATCACACCATCATCACAGCATCATCACAGCATCATCACACCATCATCACTGCATCATCACACCATCATCACAGCATCATCACAGCATCATCACTGCATCATCACAGCATCATCACTGTGTCATAACAGCATCATCACTGCATCATCACTTCATCATCACTGCATCATCACTGCATCATCACAGCATCATCACAGCATCATCACTGCATCATCACAGTATCATCACAGCATCATCACAGCATCATCAGAGCATCATCACTGCATCATCACACCATCATCACACCATCATCACTGCATCATCACAGCATCATCATAACATCATCACTGCATCATCACTGCATCATCACAGCATCATCACTGCATCATCACACCATCATCACTGCATCATCACACCATCATCACTGCATCATCACTGCATCATCACTGCATCATCACTGCATCATCACAGCATCATCACTGCATCATCACTGTGTCATCACTGCATCATCACTGCATCATCACACCATCATCATTGCATCATCACTGCATCATCACAGCATCATCACTGCATCATCACACCATCATAACTGCATCATCACTGCATCATCACACCATCATCACAGCATCATCACAGCATCATCACTGCAGCATCACAGCATCATCAGAACGTCTTCACAGCATCATCACTGCATCATCACTGCATCATCACACCATCATCATTGCATCATCACTGCATCATCACAGCATCATCACTACATCATCACCGCATCATCACTGCATCATCACTGCATCATCACAGCATCATCACAGCATCATCACTGTGTCATAACAACATCATCACTGCATCATCACTTCATCATCACAGCATCATCACAGCATCATCACTGCATCATCACAGCATCATCACTGCAGCATCACACCATCATCACTGCATCATCACAGCATCATCACTGCATCATCACAGCATCATCACAGCATCATCACTGCAGCATCACAGCATCATCAGAACGTCTTCACAGCATCATCACAACATCATCACTGCATCATCACTGCATCATCACTGCATCATCACAGCATCATCACTACATCATCACACCATCATCACTGCATCATCACTGCATCATCACAGCATCATCAATGCATCATCACAGCATCATCACTGCATCATCACACCATCATCACAGCATCATCACAGCATCATCACTGCATCATCACAGCATCATCACTGTGTCATAACAGCATCATCACTGCATCATCAGAGCATCATCACTGCGTCATCACACGATCATCACACCATCATCACTGCATCATCACACCATCATCACACAATCATCACTGCATCATCACAGCACCATCATAACATCATCACTGCATCATTATTGCATCATCACAGCATCATCACAGCATCATCACAGCATCATCACTGCATCATCACTGCATTAACACTGCATCATCACTGCGTCATCACTGTGTCATCACAGCATCATCACTTCATCATCACAGCATCATCACTGCATCATCACTGCATCATCAGAGCATCATCACTGCATCATCACACCATCATCACACCATCATCACTGCATCATCACAGCATCATCATAACATCATCACTGCATCATCACTGCGTCATCACAGCATCATCACTGCATCATCACAGTATCATCACTGCATCATCACTGCATCATCACTGCGTCATCACTGTGTCATCACAGCATCATCACTTCATCATCACTGCATCATCACAGAATCATCACAGCATCATCACTGCATCATCACTGTGTCATCACAGCATCATCACTGCATCATCACTGTGTCATCACTGCATCATCACTGCATCATCAAAGCATCATCACACCATCATCACTGCATCATCACTGCATCATCACAGCATCATCACTGCATCATCACACCATCATCACTGCATCATCACTGCATCATCACACCATCATCACAGCATCATCACTGCATCATCACTGCAGCATCACAGCATCATCAGAACGTCTTCACAGCATCATCACTGCCTCATCACTGCATCATCACAGCATCCTCACTGCATCGTCCCACCATCATCACTGCATCATAACAGCATCATCACTGCATCATCACTGCATCATCACTGCATCCTCAGTGCATCATCACAGCATCATCACAGCGTCATCAAAGCATCATCACTGCATCATCACTGCATCATCACTGCATCATCACTTTGTCATAACAGCATCATCACAGCATCATCACTGCATCATCACTGCATCATCACAGCATCATCACTGCATCATCACTGTGTCATAACAACATCATCACTGCATCATCACTTCATCATCACAGCATCATCACAGCATCATCACTGCATCATCACAGCATCATCACTGCAGCATCACAGCTTCATAACACCATCATCACTGCATCATCACACCATCATCACAGCATCATCACAGCATCATCACTGCATCATCACAGCATCATCACTGTCATAACAGCATCATCACTGCATCATCACTTCATCATCACTGCATCATCACTGCATCATCACAGCATCATCACAGCATCATCACTGCATCATCACACTATCATCACAGCATCATCACTGCATCATCAGAGCATCATCACTGCGTCATCACACCATCATCACACCATCATCACTGCATCATCGCAGCATCATCATAACATCATCACTGCATCATCACTGCATAATCACAGCATCATCACTGCATCATCAAAGCATCATCACTGCATCATCACTGCATCATCACTGCGTCATCACTGTGTCATCACAGCATCATCACTTCATCATCACTGCATCACCACAGCATCATCACTGCATCATCACTGCATCATCACTGTGTCATCACAGCATCATCACTGCATCATCACTGTGTCATCACAGCATCATCACTGCATCATCACTGCATCATCACAGCATCATCATTGCATCATCACTGCATCATCACAGAATCATCACTGCATCATCACACCATCATAACTGCATCATCACAGCATCATCACTGCAGCATCACAGCATCATCAGAACGTCTTCACAGCATCCTCACTGCATCATCACTGCATCATCACAGTGTCATAACAGCATCATCACTGCATCATCACAGCATCCTCACTGCATCATCACTGCATCATCACTGCATCATCACAGCATCATCACTGCATCATCACTGCATCATCACAGCATCATCACTGCATCGTCACAGCATCATCACTGCATCATCACTGCATACTCACTGCATACTCACTGCATCATCACACCATCATCACTGCATCATCACTGCATCATCACTGTGTCATAACAGCATCATCACTGCATCATCACTTCATCATCACTGCATCATCACAGCATCATCACTGCATCATCACAGTGTCATCACAGCATCATCACTGCATCATCACAGTATCATTACAGCATCATCACTGCATCATCACTGCATCATCACACTATCATCACTGCATCATCACAGCATCATCACTGCATCATCACTGCATCATCACTGCATCATCACTGCATCATCACACAATCATCATTGCATCATCACAGCATCATCACAGCATCATCACTGCATCATCACAGTATCATCACAGCATCATCACTACATCATCACCGCATCATCACTGCATCATCACTGCATCGTCACAGCATCATCACAGTGTCATCACTGCATAATCACTGCATCATCAAAGCATCATCACACCATCAACACACGGTCATCAAAGAATCATCATTGCATCATCACAGTATCATCACTGCATCATCACAAAATCATCACAAAATCACCACAGTGTCATCACAGCATCATCACTGCATCATCACTACATCATCACAGCATCCTCACTGCATCATCCCACCATCATCACTGCATCATCACTGCATCATCACAGCATCATCACAGCGTCATCAAAGCATCATCACTGCATCATCACAGCATCATCACAGCGTCATCAAAGCATCATCACTGCATCATCACAGCATCATCACACCATCACCACTGCATTATCACAACATCATCATCGCAGCGTCAACACTACATCAACACATCATCATCACTGCATCATCACTGCATCATCACTGCGTCATCACTGTGTCATCACAGCATCATCACTGCATCATCACTGCATCATCACAGCATCATCAAAGCATCATCACTGCATCATCACAGTATCATCACAGCATCATCACACCATCATCACAGCATCATCACAGCATCATCACTGCAGCATCACAGCATCATCACTGCATCATCACAGCATCCTCACTGCATCATCACACCATCATCACTGCATCATCTGCATCATCACAGCGTCATCAAAGCATCATCACTGCATCATCACAGCATCATCACAGCATCATCACTGCATCATCACTTCATCATCACAGCATCATCACAGCATCATCACTGCATCATCACAGCATCATCACTGCATCATCACTGCAGCATCACACCATCATCACAGCATCATCACTGCATCATCACTGCAGCATCACACCATCATGACTGCATCATCACTGTGTCATAACAACATCATCACTACATCATCACTTCATCATCACAGCATCATCACAGCATCATCATTGCATCATCACAGCATCATCACTGCAGCATCACACTATCATCACTGCATCATCACACCATCATCACTGCATCATCACAGCATCATCACAGCATCATCACTACAGCATCAGAGCATCATCAGAACGTCTTCACAGCATCATCACTGCATCATCACTGCATCATCACACCATCATCACTGCATCATCACTGCATCATCACAGCATCATCAATGCATCATCACACCATCATCATTGCATCATCACACCATCATCACAGCATCATCACAACATCATCACTGCATCATCACAGTATCATCACTGTGTCATAACAGCATCATCACTGCATCATCACTTCATCATCACTGCATCATCACTGCATCATCACAGCATCTTCACAGCATCATCACTGCATCATCACAGCATCATCACTGCAGCATCACACCATCATCACTGCATCATCACTGCAGCATCACTGCAGCATCACAGCATCATCACTGCATCATCACTGCAGCATCACACCATCATCACTGCATCATCACAGCATCATCATTACATCATCACTGTATCATCACAGCATCATCACTGCATCATCACTGCATCATCACACCATCATCACAGCATCATCACAGCATCATTACAGCATCATCACTGCATCATCACAGCATTATCACAGCATCATCATTACATCATCACTGTATCATCACAGCATCATGACTGCATCATCACTGCATCATCACACCATAATCACTGCATCATCACACCATCATCACACCATAATCACTGCATCATCACAGCATCATCACAACATCATCACTGCATCATCACTGCATCATTACTGCTTCATCACAGCATCATCACTGCATCATCACAGCATCATCACTGCATCATCACTGCGTCATCACTGTGTCATCACAGCATCAACATTTCATCATCACTGCATCATCACAGAATCATCACAGCATCATCACTGCATCATCACTGTGTCATCACAGCATCATCACAGTATCATCACAGCGTCATCACAGCATCATCAGAGCATCATCATTGCATCATCACACCATCATCACTGCAGCATCACTGCAGCATCACTGCAGCATCACAGCATCATCAGAACGTCTTCACAGCATCATCACTGCCTCATCACTGCATCATCACAGCATCCTCACTGCATCGTCACACCATCATCACTGCATCATAACAGCATCATCACTGCATCATCACTGCATCATCACTGCATCCTCACTGCATCATCACAGCATCATCACAGCGTCATCAAAGCATCATCACTGCATCATCACTGCATCATCACTGCATCATCACTTTGTCATAACAGCATCATCACAGCATCATCACTGCATCATCACTGCATCATCACAGCATCATCACTGCATCATCACTGTGTCATAACAACATCATCACTGCATCATCACTTCATCATCACAGCATCATCACTGCATCATCACAGCATCATCACTGCAGCATCACACCATCATCACTGCATCATCACTGCATCATCACAGTATCGTCACAGCATCATCACAGCATCATCACACCATCATCACAGCATCATCACTGCATCATCACACCATCATCACTGCATCATCACACCATCATCACAGCATCATCACAGCATCATCACTGCATCATCACAGCATCATCACTGTGTCATAACAGCATCATCACTGCATCATCACTTCATCATCACTGCATCATCACTGCATCATCACTTTGTCATAACAGCATCATCACAGCATCATCACAGCATCATCTCAGCATCATCACAGCGTCATTACAGCATCATCACAGCATCATCAGAGCATCATCATTGCATCATCACACCATCATCACACCATCATCACTGCATCATCACAGCATCATCATAACATCATCACTACATCATCACTGCATCATCACAGCATCATCACTGCATCATCACACCATCATCACTGCATCATCACTGCATCATCACAGCATCATCACTGCATCATCACACCATCATCACTGCATCATCACTGCATCATCACACCATCATCACTGCATCATCACTGCATCATCACTGCAGCATCACAGCATCATCAGAACGTCTTCACAGCATCATCACTGCCTCATCACTGCATCATCACAGCATCCTCACTGCATCGTCACACCATCATCACTGCATCATAACAGCATCATCACTGCATCATCACTGCATCCTCACTGCATCCTCACTGCATCATCACAGCATCATCACAGCGTCATCAAAGCATCATCACTGCATCATCACACCATCATCACACCATCATCACTGCATCATCACAGCATCATCATAACATCATCACTGCATCATCACTGCATCATCACAGCATCATCACTGCATCATCACACCATCATCACTGCATCATCACTGCATCATCACTGCATCATCACTGTGTCATCACAGCATCATCACAGAATCCTCACTGCATCATCACAGCATCATCACTGCATCATCACTGCATCATCACTGTGTCATCACAGCATCATCACTGCATCATCACTGTGTCATCACTGCATCATCACTGCATCATCACACCATCATCATTGCATCATCACTGCATCATCACAGCATCATCACTGCATCATCACACCATCATAACTGCATCATCACAGCATCATCACTGCATCATCACACCATCATCACAGCATCATCACAGCATCATCACTGCATCATCACACCATCATCACTGCATCATCACAGCATCATTACAGCATCATCACTGCATCATCACAGCATTATCACAGCATCATCATTACATCATCACTGTATCATCACAGCATCATCACTGCATCATCACTGCATCATCACACCATAATCACTGCATCATCACACCATCATCACACCATAATCACTGCATCATCACAGCATCATCACAACATCATCACTGCATCATCACTGCATCATTACTGCTTCATCACAGCATCATCACTGCATCATCACAGCATCATCACTGCATCATCACTGCGTCATCACTGTGTCATCACAGCATCATCACTTCATCATCACTGCATCATCACAGAATCATCACAGCATCATCACTGCATCATCACTGTGTCATCACAGCATCATCACTGCATCATCACTGTGTCATCACTGCATCATCACTGCATCATCAAAGCATCATCACACCATCATCACTGCATCATCACTGCATCATCACACCATCATCACTGCATCATCACTACATCATCACACCATCATCACAGCATCATCACTGCATCATCACTGCAGCATCACAGCATCATCAGAACGTCTTCACAGCATCATCACTGCCTCATCACTGCATCATCACAGCATCCTCACTGCATCGTCACACCATCATCACTGCATCATAACAGCATCATCACTGCATCATCACTGCATCATCACTGCATCCTCACTGCATCATCACAGCATCATCACAGCGTCATCAAAGCATCATCACTGCATCATCACTGCATCATCACTGCATCATCACTTTGTCATAACAGCATCATCACAGCATCATCACTGCATCATCACTGCATCATCACAGCATCATCACTGCATCATCACAGCATCATCACTGCAGCATCACACCATCATCACTGCATCATCACTGCAACATCACAGTATCATCACAGCATCATCACAGCATCATCACACCATCATCACAGCATCATCACAGCATCATCACACCATCATCACTGCATCATCACACCATCATCACAGCATCATCACAGCATCATCACTGCATCATCACAGCATCATCACTGTGTCATAACAGCATCATCACTGCATCATCACTTCATCATCACTGCATCATCACTGCATCATCACAGCATCATCACAGCATCATCACTGCATCATCACAGTATCATCACAGCATCATCACAGCATCATCAGAGCATCATCACTGCATCATCACACCATCATCACACCATCATCACTGCATCATCACAGCATCATCATAACATCATCACTGCATCATCACTGCATCATCACAGCATCATCACTGCATCATCACACCATCATCACTGCATCATCACTGCATCATCACAGCATCATCACTGCATCATCACTGTGTCATCACTGCATCATCACTGCATCATCACACCATCATCATTGCATCATCACTGCATCATCACAGCATCATCACTGCATCATCACACCATCATAACTGCATCATCACTGCATCATCACACCATCATCACAGCATCATCACAGCATCATCACTGCAGCATCACAGCATCATCAGAACGTCTTCACAGCATCATCACTGCATCATCACTGCATCATCACACCATCATCATTGCATCATCACTGCATCATCACAGCATCATCACTACATCATCACCGCATCATCACTGCATCATCACTGCATCATCACAGCATCATCACAGCATCATCACTGTGTCATAACAACATCATCACTGCATCATCACTTCATCATCACAGCATCATCACAGCATCATCACTGCATCATCACAGCATCATCACTGCAGCATCACACCATCATCACTGCATCATCACAGCATCATCACTGCATCATCACAGCATCATCACAGCATCATCACTGCAGCATCACAGCATCATCAGAACGTCTTCACAGCATCATCACAACATCATCACTGCATCATCACTGCATCATCACTGCATCATCACAGCATCATCACTACATCATCACACCATCATCACTGCATCATCACTGCATCATCACAGCATCATCAATGCATCATCACAGCATCATCACTGCATCATCACACCATCATCACAGCATCATCACAGCATCATCACTGCATCATCACAGCATCATCACTGTGTCATAACAGCATCATCACTGCATCATCAGAGCATCATCACTGCGTCATCACACGATCATCACACCATCATCACTGCATCATCACACCATCATCACACAATCATCACTGCATCATCACAGCACCATCATAACATCATCACTGCATCATTATTGCATCATCACAGCATCATCACAGCATCATCACAGCATCATCACTGCATCATCACTGCATTAACACTGCATCATCACTGCGTCATCACTGTGTCATCACAGCATCATCACTTCATCATCACAGCATCATCACTGCATCATCACTGCATCATCAGAGCATCATCACTGCATCATCACACCATCATCACACCATCATCACTGCATCATCACAGCATCATCATAACATCATCACTGCATCATCACTGCGTCATCACAGCATCATCACTGCATCATCACAGTATCATCACTGCATCATCACTGCATCATCACTGCGTCATCACTGTGTCATCACAGCATCATCACTTCATCATCACTGCATCATCACAGAATCATCACAGCATCATCACTGCATCATCACTGTGTCATCACAGCATCATCACTGCATCATCACTGTGTCATCACTGCATCATCACTGCATCATCAAAGCATCATCACACCATCATCACTGCATCATCACTGCATCATCACAGCATCATCACTGCATCATCACACCATCATCACTGCATCATCACTGCATCATCACACCATCATCACAGCATCATCACTGCATCATCACTGCAGCATCACAGCATCATCAGAACGTCTTCACAGCATCATCACTGCCTCATCACTGCATCATCACAGCATCCTCACTGCATCGTCCCACCATCATCACTGCATCATAACAGCATCATCACTGCATCATCACTGCATCATCACTGCATCCTCAGTGCATCATCACAGCATCATCACAGCGTCATCAAAGCATCATCACTGCATCATCACTGCATCATCACTGCATCATCACTTTGTCATAACAGCATCATCACAGCATCATCACTGCATCATCACTGCATCATCACAGCATCATCACTGCATCATCACTGTGTCATAACAACATCATCACTGCATCATCACTTCATCATCACAGCATCATCACAGCATCATCACTGCATCATCACAGCATCATCACTGCAGCATCACACCATCATCACTGCATCATCACTGCATCATCACAGCATCATCACTGCATCCTCACTGCATCATCACAGCATCATCACAGCGTCATCAAAGCATCATCACTGCATCATCACTGCATCATCACTGCATCATCACTTTGTCATAACAGCATCATCACAGCATCATCACTGCATCATCACTGCATCATCACAGCATCATCACTGCATCATCACAGCATCATCACTGCAGCATCACACCATCATCACTGCATCATCACTGCAACATCACAGTATCATCACAGCATCATCACAGCATCATCACACCATCATCACAGCATCATCACAGCATCATCACACCATCATCACTGCATCATCACACCATCATCACAGCATCATCACAGCATCATCACTGCATCATCACAGCATCATCACTGTGTCATAACAGCATCATCACTGCATCATCACTTCATCATCACTGCATCATCACTGCATCATCACAGCATCATCACAGCATCATCACTGCATCATCACAGTATCATCACAGCATCATCACAGCATCATCAGAGCATCATCACTGCATCATCACACCATCATCACACCATCATCACTGCATCATCACAGCATCATCACAGCATCATCACTGCAGCATCACAGCATCATCAGAACGTCTTCACAGCATCCTCACTGCATCATCACTGCATCATCACAGTGTCATAACAGCATCATCACTGCATCATCACAGCATCCTCACTGCATCATCACTGCATCATCACTGCATCATCACAGCATCATCACTGCATCATCACTGCATCATCACAGCATCATCACTGCATCGTCACAGCATCATCACTGCATCATCACTGCATACTCACTGCATACTCACTGCATCATCACACCATCATCACTGCATCATCACTGCATCATCACTGTGTCATAACAGCATCATCACTGCATCATCACTTCATCATCACTGCATCATCACAGCATCATCACTGCATCATCACAGTGTCATCACAGCATCATCACTGCATCATCACAGTATCATTACAGCATCATCACTGCATCATCACTGCATCATCACACTATCATCACTGCATCATCACAGCATCATCACTGCATCATCACTGCATCATCACTGCATCATCACTGCATCATCACACAATCATCATTGCATCATCACAGCATCATCACAGCATCATCACTGCATCATCACAGTATCATCACAGCATCATCACTACATCATCACCGCATCATCACTGCATCATCACTGCATCGTCACAGCATCATCACAGTGTCATCACTGCATAATCACTGCATCATCAAAGCATCATCACACCATCAACACACGGTCATCAAAGAATCATCATTGCATCATCACAGTATCATCACTGCATCATCACAAAATCATCACAAAATCACCACAGTGTCATCACAGCATCATCACTGCATCATCACTACATCATCACAGCATCCTCACTGCATCATCCCACCATCATCACTGCATCATCACTGCATCATCACAGCATCATCACAGCGTCATCAAAGCATCATCACTGCATCATCACAGCATCATCACAGCGTCATCAAAGCATCATCACTGCATCATCACAGCATCATCACACCATCACCACTGCATTATCACAACATCATCATCGCAGCGTCAACACTACATCAACACATCATCATCACTGCATCATCACTGCATCATCACTGCGTCATCACTGTGTCATCACAGCATCATCACTTCATCATCACTGCATCACCACAGCATCATCACTGCATCATCACTGCATCATCACTGTGTCATCACAGCATCATCACTGCATCATCACTGTGTCATCACAGCATCATCACTGCATCATCACTGCATCATCACAGCATCATCATTGCATCATCACTGCATCATCACAGAATCATCACTGCATCATCACACCATCATAACTGCATCATCACAGCATCATCACTGCAGCATCACAGCATCATCAGAACGTCTTCACAGCATCCTCACTGCATCATCACTGCATCATCACAGTGTCATAACAGCATCATCACTGCATCATCACAGCATCCTCACTGCATCATCACTGCATCATCACTGCATCATCACAGCATCATCACTGCATCATCACTGCATCATCACAGCATCATCACTGCATCGTCACAGCATCATCACTGCATCATCACTGCATACTCACTGCATACTCACTGCATCATCACACCATCATCACTGCATCATCACTGCATCATCACTGTGTCATAACAGCATCATCACTGCATCATCACTTCATCATCACTGCATCATCACAGCATCATCACTGCATCATCACAGTGTCATCACAGCATCATCACTGCATCATCACAGTATCATTACAGCATCATCACTGCATCATCACTGCATCATCACACTATCATCACTGCATCATCACAGCATCATCACTGCATCATCACTGCATCATCACTGCATCATCACTGCATCATCACACAATCATCATTGCATCATCACAGCATCATCACAGCATCATCACTGCATCATCACAGTATCATCACAGCATCATCACTACATCATCACCGCATCATCACTGCATCATCACTGCATCGTCACAGCATCATCACAGTGTCATCACTGCATAATCACTGCATCATCAAAGCATCATCACACCATCAACACACGGTCATCAAAGAATCATCATTGCATCATCACAGTATCATCACTGCATCATCACAAAATCATCACAAAATCACCACAGTGTCATCACAGCATCATCACTGCATCATCACTACATCATCACAGCATCCTCACTGCATCATCCCACCATCATCACTGCATCATCACTGCATCATCACAGCATCATCACAGCGTCATCAAAGCATCATCACTGCATCATCACAGCATCATCACAGCGTCATCAAAGCATCATCACTGCATCATCACAGCATCATCACACCATCACCACTGCATTATCACAACATCATCATCGCAGCGTCAACACTACATCAACACATCATCATCACTGCATCATCACTGCATCATCACAGCATCCTCACTGCATAATCACACCATCATCACTGCATCATCACTGCATCATCACAGCATCATCAAAGCATCATCACTGCATCATCACAGTATCATCACAGCATCATCACACCATCATCACAGCATCATCACAGCATCATCACTGCAGCATCACAGCATCATCACTGCATCATCACAGCATCCTCACTGCATCATCACACCATCATCACTGCATCATCTGCATCATCACAGCGTCATCAAAGCATCATCACTGCATCATCACAGCATCATCACAGCATCATCACTGCATCATCACTTCATCATCACAGCATCATCACAGCATCATCACTGCATCATCACAGCATCATCACTGCATCATCACTGCAGCATCACACCATCATCACAGCATCATCACTGCATCATCACTGCAGCATCACACCATCATGACTGCATCATCACTGTGTCATAACAACATCATCACTACATCATCACTTCATCATCACAGCATCATCACAGCATCATCATTGCATCATCACAGCATCATCACTGCAGCATCACACTATCATCACTGCATCATCACACCATCATCACTGCATCATCACAGCATCATCACAGCATCATCACTACAGCATCAGAGCATCATCAGAACGTCTTCACAGCATCATCACTGCAGCATCACTGCAGCATCACAGCATCATCACTGCATCATCACTGCAGCATCACACCATCATCACTGCATCATCACAGCATCATCATTACATCATCACTGTATCATCACAGCATCATCACTGCATCATCACTGCATCATCACACCATCATCACAGCATCATCACAGCATCATTACAGCATCATCACTGCATCATCACAGCATTATCACAGCATCATCATTACATCATCACTGTATCATCACAGCATCATGACTGCATCATCACTGCATCATCACACCATAATCACTGCATCATCACACCATCATCACACCATAATCACTGCATCATCACAGCATCATCACAACATCATCACTGCATCATCACTGCATCATTACTGCTTCATCACAGCATCATCACTGCATCATCACAGCATCATCACTGCATCATCACTGCGTCATCACTGTGTCATCACAGCATCAACATTTCATCATCACTGCATCATCACAGAATCATCACAGCATCATCACTGCATCATCACTGTGTCATCACAGCATCATCACAGTATCATCACAGCGTCATCACAGCATCATCAGAGCATCATCATTGCATCATCACACCATCATCACTGCAGCATCACTGCAGCATCACTGCAGCATCACAGCATCATCAGAACGTCTTCACAGCATCATCACTGCCTCATCACTGCATCATCACAGCATCCTCACTGCATCGTCACACCATCATCACTGCATCATAACAGCATCATCACTGCATCATCACTGCATCATCACTGCATCCTCACTGCATCATCACAGCATCATCACAGCGTCATCAAAGCATCATCACTGCATCATCACTGCATCATCACTGCATCATCACTTTGTCATAACAGCATCATCACAGCATCATCACTGCATCATCACTGCATCATCACAGCATCATCACTGCATCATCACTGTGTCATAACAACATCATCACTGCATCATCACTTCATCATCACAGCATCATCACTGCATCATCACAGCATCATCACTGCAGCATCACACCATCATCACTGCATCATCACTGCATCATCACAGTATCGTCACAGCATCATCACAGCATCATCACACCATCATCACAGCATCATCACTGCATCATCACACCATCATCACTGCATCATCACACCATCATCACAGCATCATCACAGCATCATCACTGCATCATCACAGCATCATCACTGTGTCATAACAGCATCATCACTGCATCATCACTTCATCATCACTGCATCATCACTGCATCATCACTTTGTCATAACAGCATCATCACAGCATCATCACAGCATCATCTCAGCATCATCACAGCGTCATTACAGCATCATCACAGCATCATCAGAGCATCATCATTGCATCATCACACCATCATCACACCATCATCACTGCATCATCACAGCATCATCACTACATCATCACTACATCATCACTGCATCATCACAGCATCATCACTGCATCATCACACCATCATCACTGCATCATCACTGCATCATCACTGTGTCATCACAGCATCATCACAGAATCCTCACTGCATCATCACAGCATCATCACTGCATCATCACTGCATCATCACTGTGTCATCACAGCATCATCACTGCATCATCACTGTGTCATCACAGCATCATCACAGCATCATCACAGCATCATCACACCATCATCACTGCAGCATCACACCATCATCACAGCATCATCACTGCATCATCACAGCATCGTCACTGTGTCATAACAGCATCATCACTGCATCATCACTTCATCATCACTGCATCATCACTGCATCATCACAGCATCATCACAGCATCATCACTGCATCATCACAGTATCATCACAGCATCATCACAGCATCATCAGAGCATCATCACTGCATCATCACACCATCATCACACCATCATCACTGCATCATCACAGCATCATCATAACATCATCACTGCATCATCACTGCATCATCACAGCATCATCACTGCATCATCACAGAATCATCACAGCATCATCACTGCATCATCACTGCATCATCACTGTGTCATCACAGCATCATCACTTCATCATCACTGCATCATCACAGCATCATCACTGCATCATCACTGTGTCATCACAGCATCATCACTGCATCATCACTGTGTCATCACTGCATCATCACTGCATCATCACACCATCATCATTGCATCATCACTGCATCATCACAGCATCATCACTGCATCATCACACCATCATAACTGCATCATCACTGCATCATCACACCATCATCACAGCATCATCACAGCATCATCACTGCAGCATCACAGCATCATCAGAACGTCTTCACAGCATCATTACTGCATCATCACTGCATCATCACAGTGTCATAACAGCATCATCACTGCATCATCACAGCATCATCACTGCATCATCACTGCATCATCACAGCATCATCACTGCATCGTCACAGCATCATCACTGCATACTCACTGCATCATCACACCATCATCACTGCATCATCACTGCATCATCACTGCATCATCACTGCATCATCACTGTGTCATAACAGCATCATCACTGCATCATCACTTCATCATCACTGCATCATCACTGCATCATCACAGCATCATCACTGCATCATCACAGTGTCATCACAGCATCATCACTACATCATCACAGTATCATTACAGCATCATCACTGCATCATCACTGCATCATCACACCATCATCACTGCATCATCACAGCATCATCACACCATCATCACTGCATCATCACTGCATCATCACAGCATCATCACTGCATCATCACACCATCATCACAGCATCATCACAGCATCATCACTGCATCATCACAGCATCATCACTGTGTCATAACAGCATCATCACTGCATCATCACTTCATCATCACTGCATCATCATTGCATCATCACAGTATCATCACAGCATCATCACAGCATCATCAGAGCATCATCATTGCATCATCACACCATCATCACTGCATCATCACAGCATCATCATAACATCATCACTACATCATCACTGCATCATCACAGCATCATCACTGCATCATCACACCATCATCACTGCATCATCACTGCATCATCACTGCATCATCACTGTGTCATCACAGCTTCATCACAGAATCCTCACTGCATCATCACAGCATCATCACTGCATCATCACTGCATCATCACTGTGTCATCACAGCATCATCACTGCATCATCACTGTGTCATCACAGCATCATCACTGCATCATCACTGTGTCATCACTGCATCATCACTGCATCATCACTTCATCATCACACCATCATCATTGCATCATCACTGCATCATCACAGCATCATCACTGCATCATCACACCATCATAACTGCATCATCACTGCATCATCACTGCATCATCACACCATAATCACTGCATCATCACAGCATCATTACAGCATCATCACTGCATCATCACAGCATTATCACAGCATCATCATTACATCATCACTGTATCATCACAGCATCATCACTGCATCATCACTGCATCATCACACCATAATCACTGCATCATCACAGCATCATCACTGCATCATCACTGTGTCATCACAGCATCATCACTGCATCATCACAGAATCATCACAGCATCATCACTGCATCATCACTGTGTCATCACAGCATCATCACTGCATCATCACTGTGTCATCACTGCATCATCACTGCATCATCAAAGCATCATCACACCATCATCACTGCATCATCACTGCATCATCACAGCATCATCACTGCATCATCACACCATCATCACTGCATCATCACACCATCATCACAGCATCATCACTGCAGCATCACTGCAGCATCACAGCATCATCAGAACGTCTTCACAGCATCATCACTGCCTCATCACTGCATCATCACAGCATCCTCACTGCATCATCACAGCATCCTCACTGCATCGTCACACCATCATCACTGCATCATAACAGCATCATCACTGCATCATCACTGCATCATCACTGCATCCTCACTGCATCATCACAGCATCATCACAGCGTCATCAAAGCATCATCACTGCATCATCACTGCATCATCACTTTGTCATAACAGCATCATCACAGCATCATCACTGCATCATCACTGCATCATCACAGCATCATCACTGCATCATCACTGTGTCATAACAACATCATCACTGCATCATCACTTCATCATCACAGCATCATCACAGCATCATCACTGCATCATCACAGCATCATCACTGCAGCATCACACCATCATCACTGCATCATCACTGCATCATCACAGTATCATCACAGCATCATCACAGCATCATCACACCATCATCACAGCATCATCACAGCATCATCAATGCATCATCACTGCATCATCACTGTGTCATCACAGCATCATCACTGCATCATCACTGTGTCATCACAGCATCATCACTGCATCATCACACCATCATCATTGCATCATCACTGCATCATCACACCATCATCATTGCATCATCACTGCATCATCACAGCATCATCACAGCATCATCACTACATCATCACTGCAGCATCACAGCATCATAAGAACGTCTTCACAGTATCATCACTGCATCATCACTGCATCATCACTGTGTCATAACAGCATCATCACTGCATCATCACTTCATCATCACTGCATCATCACTGCATCATCACAGCATCATCACTGCATCATCACAGTGTCATCACAGCATCATCACTACATCATCACAGTATCATTACAGCATCATCACTGCATCATCACTGCATCATCACACCATCATCACTGCATCATCACAGCATCATCACACCATCATCACTGCATCATCACTGCATCATCACAGCATCA
This sequence comes from Somateria mollissima, assembly GCA_951411735.1. Classification (NCBI taxonomy): domain Eukaryota; kingdom Metazoa; phylum Chordata; class Aves; order Anseriformes; family Anatidae; genus Somateria; species Somateria mollissima. The sequence goes on from CATOCB010000307.1 coordinate 722,829, forward strand.
TCACTGCATCATCACACCATCATCACAGCATCATCACAGCATCATCACTGCATCATCACAGCATCATCACTGTGTCATAACAGCATCATCACTGCATCATCACTTCATCATCACTGCATCATCATTGCATCATCACAGTATCATCACAGCATCATCACAGCATCATCAGAGCATCATCATTGCATCATCACACCATCATCACTGCATCATCACAGCATCATCATAACATCATCACTACATCATCACTGCATCATCACAGCATCATCACTGCATCATCACACCATCATCACTGCATCATCACTGCATCATCACTGCATCATCACTGTGTCATCACAGCTTCATCACAGAATCCTCACTGCATCATCACAGCATCATCACTGCATCATCACTGCATCATCACTGTGTCATCACAGCATCATCACTGCATCATCACTGTGTCATCACAGCATCATCACTGCATCATCACTGTGTCATCACTGCATCATCACTGCATCATCACTTCATCATCACACCATCATCATTGCATCATCACTGCATCATCACAGCATCATCACTGCATCATCACACCATCATAACTGCATCATCACTGCATCATCACTGCATCATCACACCATAATCACTGCATCATCACAGCATCATTACAGCATCATCACTGCATCATCACAGCATTATCACAGCATCATCATTACATCATCACTGTATCATCACAGCATCATCACTGCATCATCACTGCATCATCACACCATAATCACTGCATCATCACAGCATCATCACTGCATCATCACTGTGTCATCACAGCATCATCACTGCATCATCACAGAATCATCACAGCATCATCACTGCATCATCACTGTGTCATCACAGCATCATCACTGCATCATCACTGTGTCATCACTGCATCATCACTGCATCATCAAAGCATCATCACACCATCATCACTGCATCATCACTGCATCATCACAGCATCATCACTGCATCATCACACCATCATCACTGCATCATCACACCATCATCACAGCATCATCACTGCAGCATCACTGCAGCATCACAGCATCATCAGAACGTCTTCACAGCATCATCACTGCCTCATCACTGCATCATCACAGCATCCTCACTGCATCATCACAGCATCCTCACTGCATCGTCACACCATCATCACTGCATCATAACAGCATCATCACTGCATTCTCACTGCATCATCACTGCATCCTCACTGCATCATCACAGCATCATCACAGCGTCATCAAAGCATCATCACTGCATCATCACTGCATCATCACTTTGTCATAACAGCATCATCACAGCATCATCACTGCATCATCACTGCATCATCACAGCATCATCACTGCATCATCACTGTGTCATAACAACATCATCACTGCATCATCACTTCATCATCACAGCATCATCACAGCATCATCACTGCATCATCACAGCATCATCACTGCAGCATCACACCATCATCACTGCATCATCACTGCATCATCACAGTATCATCACAGCATCATCACAGCATCATCACACCATCATCACAGCATCATCACTGCATCATCAATGCATCATCACTGCATCATCACTGTGTCATCACAGCATCATCACTGCATCATCACTGCATCATCACTGCATCATCACAGCATCATCACTGCATCATCACTGCATCATCACTGCATCATCACACAATCATCATTGCATCATCACAGCATCATCACAGCATCATCACTGCATCATCACTGCATCGTCACAGCATCATCACAGTGTCATCACTGCATAATCACTGCATCATCAAAGCATCATCACACCATCAACACACGGTCATCAAAGCATCATCATTGCATCATCACAGTATCATCACTGCATCATCACAAAATCATCACAAAATCACCACAGTGTCATCACAGCATCATCACTGCATCATCACTACATCATCACAGCATCCTCACTGCATCATCCCACCATCATCACTGCATCATCACTGCATCATCACAGCATCATCACAGCGTCATCAAAGCATCATCACTGCATCATCACAGCATCATCACACCATCACCACTGCATTATCACAACATCATCATCGCAGCGTCAACACTACATCAACACATTATCATCACTGCATCATCACTGCATCATCACAGCATCCTCACTGCATCATCACACCATCATCACTGCATCATCACTGCATCATCACAGCATCATCAAAGCATCATCACTGCATCATCACAGTATCATCACAGCATCATCACACCATCATCACAGCATCATCACAGCATCATCACTGCAGCATCACAGCATCATCACTGCATCATCACAGCATCCTCACTGCATCATCACACCATCATCACTGCATCATAACTGCATCATCACAGCATCATCAAAGCATCATCACTGCATCATCACAGCATCATCACAGCATCATCACTGCATCATAACAGTATCATCACAGCATCATCACACCATCATCACAGCATCATCACAGCAGCATCACAGCAGCATCACAGCATCATCAGAACGTCTTCACAGCATCATCACAGCATCATCACTGCATCTTCACTACATCATCACAGCATCATCACTGCATCATCACAGCATCATCACAGCATCATCACTGCATCATCACTTCATCATCACAGCATCATCACAGCATCATCACTGTATCATCACAGCATCATCACTGCATCATCACTGCTGCATCACACAATCATCACAGCATCATCACTGCATCATCACTGTGTCATAACAACATCATCACTGCATCATCACTTCATCATCACAGCATCATCACAGCGTCATCAAAGCATCATCGCTGCATCATCACTGCATCATCACTGCATCATCACTGCAGCATCACTCCATCATCACAGCATCATCACTGAATCATCAATGCATCATCACAGCATCATCACTGCATCATCACTGCATCATCACACCATTATCACTGCATCATCACTGCATCATCACAGCATCATCACACCGTCAGCAAAGCATCATCACTGCATCATCACCGCATCATCACTGCATCATCACTTTGTCATAACAGCACCATCACAGCATCATCACTGCATAGTCACAGCATCATCACAGCATCATCACTGCATCATCACTGCATCATCACAGCATCATCACAGAATCCTCACTGCATCATCACACCATCATCACTGCATCATCACTGCATCATCACAGCATCATCACAGCATCATCACACCATCATAACTGCATCATCACACCATCATCACAGCATCATCACAGCATCATCACTGCATCATCACAGCATCATCACAGCATCATCGCTGCATCATCACAGTATCATCACAGCATCATCACACCATTATCACACCATCATCACTGCATCATCACAGCATCATCACAGCATCATCACTGCATCATCACTGTGTCATCACAGCATCATCACTGCGTCATCACTGTGTCATCACTGCATCATCACTGCATCATCAAAGCATCATCACACCATCATCACTGCATCATCACTGCATCATCACAGCATCATCACTGCATCATCACACCATCATCACTGCATCATCACTGCATCATCACACCATCATCACAGCATCATCACTGCAGCATCACAGCATCATCACTGTGTCATAACAGCATCATCACTGCATCATCACTTCATCATCACTGCATCATCACTGCATCATCACAGCATCATCACAGCATCATCACTGCATCATCACAGTATCATCACAGCATCATCACTGCATCATCAGAGCATCATCACTGCGTCATCACACCATCATCACACCATCATCACTGCATCATCACAGCATCATCATAACATCATCACTGCATCATCACTGCATCATCACAGCATCATCACAGCATCATCACAGCATCATCACACCATCATCACAGCATCATCACAGCATCATCACAGCTTCATAACACCATCATCACTGCATCATCACTGCATCATCACACCATCATCATTGCATCATCACTGCATCATCACAGCATCATCACTGTGTCATAACAGCATCATCACTGCATCATCACTTCATCATCACTGCATCATCACAGCATCATCACAGCATCATCACTGCATCATCACAGTATCATCACAGCATCATCACTGCATCATCAGAGCATCATCACTGCGTCATCACACCATCATCACACCATCATCACTGCATCATCACAGCATCATCATAACATCATCACTGCATCATCACTGCATCATCACAGCTTCATCACAGCATCATCACAGCATCATCACACCATCATCACTGCATCATCACTGCGTCATCACTGTGTCATCACAGCATCATCACTTCATCATCACTGCATCATCACAGCATCATCACTGCATCATCACTGCATCATCACTGTGTCATCACAGCATCATCACTGCATCATCACTTCATCATCACTGCATCATCACTGCATCATCACAGCATCATCATTGCATCATCACTGCATCATCACAGCATCATCACTGCATCATCACTGCATCATCACTGTGTCATAACAGCATCATCACTGCATCATCACTGCATCATCACTGCATCATCACAGCATCATCACAGTGTCATCACAGCATCATCACTGCATCATCACAGTATCATTACAGCATCATCACTGCATCATCACTGCATCATCACTGCATCATCACAGCATCATCACAGCATCATCACTGCATCATCACTGCATCATCACTGCATCATCACACCATCATCATTGCATCATCACAGCATCATCACAGCATCATCACTGCATCATCACAGTATCATCACAGCATCATCACTACATCATCACTGCATCATCACTGCAGCATCACAGCATCATCACTACATCATCACAGCATCCTCACTGCATCATCAAAGCATCATCACACCATCAACACACGGTCATCAAAGCATCATCATTGCATCATCACAGTATCATCACTGCATCATCACAAAATCATCACAAAATCACCACAGTGTCATCACAGCATCATCACTGCATCATCACTACATCATCACAGCATCCTCACTGCATCATCCCACCATCATCACTGCATCATCACTGCATCATCACAGCATCATCACAGCGTCATCAAAGCATCATCACTGCATCATCACAGCATCATCACACCATCACCACTGCATTATCACAACATCATCATCGCAGCGTCAACACTACATCAACACATCATCATCACTGCATCATCACTGAATCATCACAGCATCCACACTGCATCATCACACCATCATCACTGCATCATCACTGCATCATCACAGCGTCATCAAAGCATCATCACTGCATCATCACAGCATCATCACAGCATCATCACTGCATCATCACTTCATCATCACAGCATCATCACAGCATCATCACTGCATCATCACAGCATCATCACAGCATCATCACTGCACCATCACAGCATCATCACTGCATCATCACTGCATCATCACTGCATCATCACTGTGTCATCACTGCGTCATCACTGTGTCATAACAGCATCATCACTGCATCATCACTGCATCATCACTGCATCATCACAGCATCATCACTGCATCATCACAGTGTCATCACAGCATCATCACTGCATCATCACAGTATCATCACAGCATCATCACTGCATCATCACTGCATCGACACACCATCATCACGTCATCATCACTGCATCATCACTGCATCATCACAGCATCATCACTGCATCATCACTGCATCATCACACCATCATCATTGCATCATCACAGCATCATCACAGCATCATCACTGCATCATCGCTGCATCATCACAGCATAATCACAGCGTCATAACAGCATCATCACAGCATCATCACTGCATCATCACTGCATACTCACTGCATCATCACACCATCATCACTGTGTTATAAGAGCATCACTGCATCATGACTTCATCATGACTTCATCATGACTTCATCATCACTGCATCATCACTGCAGCATCACACAATCATCACTGCATCATCATTATATCATCACTGTATCATCACAGCATCATCACTGCATCATCACTGCATCATCACACCATAATCACTGCATCATCACAGCATCATTACAGCATCATCACTGCATCATCACTGTGTCATCACAGCATCATCACTGCATCATCACTGTGTCATCACTGCATCATCACTGCATCATCACACCATCATCATTGCATCATCACTGCATCATCACAGCATCATCACTGCATCATCACACCATCATAACTGCATCATCACTGCATCATCACTGCATCATCACACCATCATCACAGCATCATCACTGCAGCATCACAGCATCATCAGAACGTCTTCACAGCATCATCACTGCATCATCACAGTGTCATAACAGCATCATCACTGCATCATCACTGCATCATCACAGCATCATCACTGCGTCACAGCATCATCACTGCATCATCACTGCCTCATCACTGCATCATCACACCATCATCACTGCATCATCACTGCATCATCACTGCATCATCACACCATCATCACTGCATCATCACTGCATCATCACTGCATCATCACTGCATCATCACAGCATCATCACTGCGTCACAGCATCATCACTGCATCATCACTGCCTCATCACTGCATCATCACACCATCATCACTGCATCATCACTGCCTCATCACTGCATCATCACACCATCATCACTGCATCATCACTGCATCATCACTTCATCATCACTGCATCATCACTGCATCATCACAGCATCATCACTGCATCATCACAGTGTCATCACAGCATCATCACTGCATCATCACAGTATCATTACAGCATCATCACTGCATCATCACTGCATCATCACACCATCATCACTGCATCATCACAGCATCATCACAGCATCATCACTGCATCATCACTGCATCATCACACCATCATCATTGCATCATCACAGCATCATCACAGCATCATCACTGCATCATCACAGTATCATCACAGCATCATCACTACATCATCACCGCATTATCACTGCATCATCACTGCATCGTCACAGCATCATCACAGTGTCATCACTGCATAATCCTTGCATCATCAAAGCATCATCACAGCATCATCACTGCATCATCACTTCATCATCACAGCATAATCACAGCATCATCACTGCATCATCACAGCATCATCACTGCATCATCACAGCATCATCACTGCAGCATCACACCATCATCACTGCATCATCACTGCATCATCACTGCATCATCACAGCATCATCACAGCATCATCACTGTCTCATAACAACATCATCACTGCATCATCACTTCATCATCACAGCATCATCACAGCATCATCACTGCATCATCACAGCATCATCACTGCAGCATCACACCATCATCACTGCATCATCACAGCATCATCACACCATCATCACAGCATCATCACAGCATCATCACTGCAGCATCACAGCATCATCAGAACGTCTTCAAAGCATCATCACAGCATCATCACTGAATCATCACTGCATCATCACTGCATCATCACAGCATCATCACTGCATCATCACACCATCATCACTGCATCATCACTGCATCATCACAGCATCATCAATGCATCATCACACCATCATCACTGCATCATCACACCATCATCACAGCATCATCACAGCATCATCACTGCATCATCACAGCATCATCACTGTGTCATAACAGCATCATCACAGCATCATCACTGAATCATCACTGCATCATCACTGCATCATCACAGCATCATCACTGCATCATCACTTCATCATCACTGCATCATCACTGCATCATCACAGCATCATCACAGCATCATCACTGCATCATCACAGTATCATCACAGCATCATCACTGCATCATCACACCATCATCACACCATCATCACTGCATCATCACAGCATCATCATAACATCATCACTGCATCATCACTGCATCATCACAGCATCATCACTGCATCATCACACCATCATCACTGCATCATCACTGCATCATCACTGCATCATCACTGTGTCATCACAGCATCATCACAGAATCCTCACTGCATCATCACAGCATCATCACTGCATCATCACTGCATCATCACTGTGTCATCACAGCATCATCACTGCATCATCACTGTGTCATCACTGCATCATCACTGCATCATCACACCATCATCATTGCATCATCACTGCATCATCACAGCATCATCACTGCATCATCACACCATCATAACTGCATCATCACTGCATCATCACTGCATCATCACACCATCATCACAGCATCATCACAGCATCATCACTGCATCATCACTGCATCATCACACCATAATCACTGCATCATCACAGCATCATTACAGCATCATCACTGCATCATCACAGCATTATCACAGCATCATCATTACATCATCACTGTATCATCACAGCATCATCACTGCATCATCACACCATAATCACTGCATCATCACACCATCATCACACCATAATCACTGCATCATCACAGAATCATCACAACATCATCACTGCATCATCACTGCATCATTACTGCTTCATCACAGCATCATCACTGCATCATCACAGCATCATCACTGCATCATCACTGCGTCATCACTGTGTCATCACAGCATCATCACTTCATCATCACTGCATCATCACAGAATCATCAGAGCATCATCACTGCATCATCACTGTGTCATCACAGCATCATCACTGCATCATCACTGTGTCATCACTGCATCATCACTGCATCATCAAAGCATCATCACACCATCATCACTGCATCATCACTGCATCATCACAGCATCATCACTGCATCATCACACCATCATCACTGCATCATCACTGCATCATCACACCATCATCACAGCATCATCACTGCATCATCACTGCAGCATCACAGCATCATCAGAACGTCTTCACAGCATCATCACTGCCTCATCACTGCATCATCACAGCATCCTCACTGCATCGTCACACCATCATCACTGCATCATAACAGCATCATCACTGCATCATCACTGCATCATCACTGCATCCTCACTGCATCATCACAGCATCATCACAGCGTCATCAAAGCATCATCACTGCATCATCACTGCATCATCACTGCATCATCACTTTGTCATAACAGCATCATCAAAGCATCATCACTGCATCATCACTGCATCATCACAGCATCATCACTGCATCATCACTGTGTCATAACAACATCATCACTGCATCATCACTTCATCATCACAGCATCATCACTGCATCATCACAGCATCATCACTGCATCATCACTGCATCATCACTGCATCATCACAGCATCATCACACAATCATCACAGCATCATCACAGCATCATCACACCATCATCACTGCATCATCACACCATCATCACAGCATCATCAGAGCATCATCACTGCATCATCACACCATCATCACACCATCATCACTGCATCATCACAGCATCATCATAACATCATCACTGCATCATCACTGCATCATCACAGCATCATCACTGCATCATCACACCATCATCACTGCATCATCACTGCATCATCACTGTGTCATCACAGCATCATCACTTCATCATCACTGCATCATCACAGCATCATCACTGCATCATCACTGTGTCATCACAGCATCATCACTGCATCATCACTGTGTCATCACTGCATCATCACTGCATCATCACACCATCATCATTGCATCATCACTGCATCATCACAGCATCATCACTGCATCATCACACCATCATAACTGCATCATCACTGCATCATCACACCATCATCACAGCATCATCACAGCATCATCACTGCAGCATCACAGCATCATCAGAACGTCTTCACAGCATCATTACTGCATCATCACTGCATCATCACAGTGTCATAACAGCATCATCACTGCATCATCACAGCATCATCACTGCATCATCACTGCATCATCACAGCATCATCACTGCATCGTCACAGCATCATCACTGCATACTCACTGCATCATCACACCATCATCACTGCATCATCACTGCATCATCACTGCATCATCACTGCATCATCACTGTGTCATAACAGCATCATCACTGCATCATCACTTCATCATCACTGCATCATCACTGCATCATCACAGCATCATCACTGCATCATCACAGTGTCATCACAGCATCATCACTACATCATCACAGTATCATTACAGCATCATCAGAGCATCATCACTGCATCATCACACCATCATCACTGCATCATCACAGCATCATCACAGCATCATCACTGCATCATCACTGCATCATCACACCATCATCATTGCATCATCACAGCATCATCACAGCATCATCACTGCATCATCACAGTATCATCACAGCATCATCACTACATCATCACCGCATCATCACTGCATCATCACTGCATCGTCACAGCATCATCACAGTGTCATCACTGCATAATCCTTGCATCATCAAAGCATCATCACAGCATCATCACTGCATCATCACTTCATCATCACAGCATCATCACAGCATCATCACTGCATCATCACAGCATCATCACTGCATCATCACTGCATCATCACTGCAGCATCACACCATCATCACTGCATCATCACTGCATCATCACAGCATCATCACAGCATCATCACTGTGTCATAACAACATCATCACTGCATCATCACTTCATCATCACAGCATCATCACAGCATCATCACTGCATCATCACAGCATCATCACTGCAGCATCACACCATCATCACTGCATCATCACTGCATCATCACTTCATCATCACAGCATCATCACAGCATCATCACTGCATCATCACAGCATCATCACTGCATCATCACTGCATCATCACTGCAGCATCACACCATCATCACTGCATCATCACTGCATCATCACAGCATCATCACAGCATCATCACACCATCATCACTGCATCATCACTGCATCATCACAGCATCATCAATGCATCATCACAGCATCATCACTGCATCATCACACCATCATCACAGCATCATCACAGTATCATCACTGCATCATCACTGCATCATCACACCATCATCACACAATCATCACTGCATCATCACAGCATCATCACACCATCATCACTGCATCATCACTGCATTAACACTGCATCATCACTGCGTCATCACTGTGTCATCACAGCATCATCACTTCATCATCACAGCATCATCACTGCATCATCACTGCATCATCAGAGCATCATCACTGCATCATCACACCATCATCACACCATCATCACTACATCATCACAGCATCATCATAACATCATCACTGCATCATCACTGCATCATCACAGCATCATCACTGCATCATCACAGTATCATCACTGCATCATCACTGCATCATCACTGCGTCATCACTGTGTCATCACAGCATCATCACTTCATCATCACTGCATCATCACAGAATCATCACAGCATCATCACTGCATCATCACTGTGTCATCACAGCATCATCACTGCATCATCACTGTGTCATCACTGCATCATCACTGCATCATCAAAGCATCATCACACCATCATCACTGCATCATTACTGCATCATCACAGCATCATCACTGCATCATCACACCATCATCACTGCATCATCACTGCATCATCACACCATCATCACAGCATCATCACTGCATCATCACTGCAGCATCACAGCATCATCAGAACGTCTTCACAGCATCATCACTGCCTCATCACTGCATCATCACAGCATCCTCACTGCATCGTCACACCATCATCACTGCATCATAACAGCATCATCACTGCATCATCACTGCATCATCACTGCATCCTCACTGCATCATCACAGCATCATCACAGCGTCATCAAAGCATCATCACTGCATCATCACTGCATCATCATTGCATCATCACTTTGTCTAAACAGCATCATCACAGCATCATCACTGCATCATCACTGCATCATCACAGCATCATCACTGCATCATCACTGTGTCATAACAACATCATCACTGCATCATCACTTCATCATCACAGCATCATCACAGCATCATCACTGCATCATCACAGCATCATCACTGTGTCATAACAGCATCATCACTGCATCATCACTTCATCATCACTGCATCATCACTGCATCATCACAGTATCATCACAGCATCATCACAGCATCATCAGAGCATCATCATTGCATCATCACACCATCATCACTGCATCATCACAGCATCATCATAACATCATCACTACATCATCACTGCATCATCACAGCATCATCACTGCATCATCACACCATCATCACTGCATCATCACTGCATCATCACTGCATCATCACTGTGTCATCACAGCATCATCACAGCATCATCACACCATCATCACAGCATCATCACAGCATCATCACACCATCATCACTGCATCATCACAGCATCATCACAGCATCATCACTGCATCATCACACCATCATCACTGCATCATCACAGCATCATCACTGCATCATCACAGCATCATCACTGTGTCATAACAGCATCATCACTGCATCATCACTTCATCATCACTGCATCATCACTGCATCATCACAGTATCATCACAGCATCATCACAGCATCATCAGAGCATCATCATTGCATCATCACACCATCATCACAGCATCATCACAGCATCATCACTGCATCATCACAGCATCATCACTGCAGCATCACACCATCATCACTGCATCATCACAGCATCATCACTGCATCATCACAGCATCATCACAGCATCATCACTGCAGCATCACAGCATCATCAGAACGTCTTCACAGCATCATCACAGCATCATCACTGCATCATCACTGCATCATCACTGCATCATCACACCATCATCACTGCATCATCACTGCATCATCACAGCATCATCACACCATCATCACTGCATCATCACTGCATCATCACACCATCATCACAGCATCATCACAGCATCATCACTGCATCATCACAGCATCATCACTGTGTCATAACAGCATCATCACTGCATCATCAGAGCATCATCACTGCGTCATCACACCATCATCACACCATCATCACTACATCATCACAGCATCATCATAACATCATCACTGCATCATCACTGCATCATCACTGCATCATCAGAGCATCATCACTGCATCATCACACCATCATCACACCATCATCACTACATCATCACAGCATCATCATAACATCAGCACTGCATCATCACTGCATCATCACAGCATCATCACTGCATCATCACAGTATCATCACTGCATCATCACTGCATCATCACTGCATCATCACAGCATCATCACTGCATCATCACAGTATCATCACTGCATCATCACTGCATCATCACTGCGTCATCACTGTGTCATCACAGCATCATCACTTCATCATCACTGCATCATCACAGAATCATCACAGCATCATCACTGCATCATCACTGTGTCATCACAGCATCATCACTGCATCATCACTGTGTCATCACTGCATCATCACTGCATCATCACTGCATTAACACTGCATCATCACTGCGTCATCACTGTGTCATCACAGCATCATCACTGCAGCATCACAGCATCATCAGAACGTCTTCACAGCATCATCACAGCATCATCACTGCATCATCACTGCATCATCACTGCATCATCACAGCATCATCACTGCATCATCACACCATCATCACTGCATCATCACTGCATCATCACAGCATCATCAATGCATCATCACAGCATCATCACTGCATCATCACACCATCATCACAGCATCATCACAGCATCATCACTGCATCATCACAGCATCATCACTGTGTCATAACAGCATCATCACTGCATCATCAGAGCATCATCACTGCGTCATCACACCATCATCACACCATCATCACTGCATCATCACACCATCATCACACAATCATCACTGCATCATCACAGCACCATCATAACATCATCACTGCATCATTATTGCATCATCACAGCATCATCACAGCATCATCACAGCATCATCACTGCATCATCACTGCATTAACACTGCATCATCACTGCGTCATCACTGTGTCATCACAGCATCATCACTTCATCATCACAGCATCATCACTGCATCATCACTGCATCATCAGAGCATCATCACTGCATCATCACACCATCATCACACCATCATCACTGCATCATCACAGCATCATCATAACATCATCACTGCATCATCACTGCGTCATCACAGCATCATCACTGCATCATCACAGTATCATCACTGCATCATCACTGCATCATCACTGCGTCATCACTGTGTCATCACAGCATCATCACTTCATCATCACTGCATCATCACAGAATCATCACAGCATCATCACTGCATCATCACTGTGTCATCACAGCATCATCACTGCATCATCACTGTGTCATCACTGCATCATCACTGCATCATCAAAGCATCATCACACCATCATCACTGCATCATCACAGCATCATCACTGCATCATCACACCATCATCACTGCATCATCACTGCATCATCACACCATCATCACAGCATCATCACTGCATCATCACTGCAGCATCACAGCATCATCAGAACGTCTTCACAGCATCATCACTGCCTCATCACTGCATCATCACAGCATCCTCACTGCATCGTCACACCATCATCACTGCATCATAACAGCATCATCACTGCATCATCACTGCATCATCACTGCATCCTCACTGCATCATCACAGCATCATCACAGCGTCATCAAAGCATCATCACTGCATCATCACTGCATCATCACTGCATCATCACTTTGTCATAACAGCATCATCACAGCATCATCACTGCATCATCACTGCATCATCACAGCATCATCACTGCATCATCACTGTGTCATAACAACATCATCACTGCATCATCACTTCATCATCACAGCATCATCTCAGCATCATCACTGCATCATCACAGCATCATCACTGCAGCATCACACCATCATCACTGCATCATAACTGCATCATCACAGCATCATCACTGCATCATCACTGCATCATCACAGCATCATCACTGCATCATCACACCATCATCACTGCATCATCACTGCATCATCACAGCATCATCAATGCATCATCACAGCATCATCACTGCATCATCACACCATCATCACAGCATCATCACAGCATCATCACTGCATCATCACAGCATCATCACTGTGTCATAACAGCATCATCACTGCATCATCACTTCATCATCACTGCATCATCACTGCATCATCACAGCATCATCACTGCATCATCACTGCATCATCACACCATCATCACACCATCATCACTGCATCATCACAGCATCATCATAACATCATCACTGCATCATTATTGCATCATCACAGCATCATCACTGCATCATCACTGCATTAACACTGCATCATCACTGCGTCATCACTGTGTCATCACAGCATCATCACTTCATCATCACTGCATCATCACAGCATCATCACAGCATCATCACTGCATCATCAGAGCATCATCACTGCATCATCACACCATCATCACACCATCATCACTGCATCATCACAGCATCATCATAACATCATCACTGCATCATCACTGCATCATCACAGCATCATCACTGCATCATCACTGCATCATCACAGCATCATCACTGCATCATCACAGTATCATCACTGCATCATCACTGCGTCATCACTGCATCATCACAGCATCATCACTGCATCATCACTGCATAATCACTGTGTCATCACAGCATCATCACTGCATCATCACTGTGTCATAACTGCATCATCACTGCATCATCACACCATCATCATTGCATCATCACTGCATCATCACAGCATCATCACTGCATCATCACAGTATCATCACAGCATCATCACTGCATCATCACTGCAGCATCACAGCATCATCAGAACGTCTTCACAGCATCATCACTGCATCATCACTGCATCATCACAGTGTCATAACAGCATCATCACTGCATCATCACAGCATCCTCACTGCATCATCACTGCATCATCACAGCATCATCACTGCATCATCACACCATCATCACTGCATCATCACAGCATCATCATAACATCATCACTGCATCATTACTGCATCATCACAGCATCATCACAGCATCATCACAGCATCATCACTGCATCATCACTGCATTAACACTGCATCATCACTGCGTCATCACTGTGTCATCACAGCATCATCACAGCATCATCACTGCATCATCACAGCATCATCACTGCATCATCACTGCATCATCATAACATCATCACTGCATCATCACACCATCATCACACCATCATCACTGCATCATCACAGCATCATCACTGCAGCATCACACCATCATCACTGCATCATCACTGCATCATCACAGCATCATCACTGCATCATCACAGCATCATCACTGCATCATCACAGCATCATTACAGCATCATCACTGCATCATCACAGCATTATCACAGCATCATCACTGCATCATCACAGTATCATCACAGCATCATCACAGCATCATCACACCATCATCACTGCATCATCACTGCATTAACACTGCATCATCACTGCGTCATCACTGTGTCATCACAGCATCATCACTTCATCATCACAGCATCATCACTGCATCATCACTGCATCATCAGAGCATCATCACTGCATCATCACACCATCATCACACCATCATCACTACATCATCACAGCATCATCATAACATCATCACTGCATCATCACTGCATCATCACAGCATCATCACTGCATCATCACAGTATCATCACTGCATCATCACTGCATCATCACTGCGTCATCACTGTGTCATCACAGCATCATCACTTCATCATCACTGCATCATCACAGAATCATCACAGCATCATCACTGCATCATCACTGTGTCATCACAGCATCATCACTGCATCATCACTGTGTCATCACTGCATCATCACTGCATCATCAAAGCATCATCACACCATCATCACTGCATCATTACTGCATCATCACAGCATCATCACTGCATCATCACACCATCATCACTGCATCATCACTGCATCATCACACCATCATCACAGCATCATCACTGCATCATCACTGCAGCATCACAGCATCATCAGAACGTCTTCACAGCATCATCACTGCCTCATCACTGCATCATCACAGCATCCTCACTGCATCGTCACACCATCATCACTGCATCATAACAGCATCATCACTGCATCATCACTGCATCATCACTGCATCCTCACTGCATCATCACAGCATCATCACAGCGTCATCAAAGCATCATCACTGCATCATCACTGCATCATCATTGCATCATCACTTTGTCTAAACAGCATCATCACAGCATCATCACTGCATCATCACTGCATCATCACAGCATCATCACTGCATCATCACTGTGTCATAACAACATCATCACTGCATCATCACTTCATCATCACAGCATCATCACAGCATCATCACTGCATCATCACAGCATCATCACTGTGTCATAACAGCATCATCACTGCATCATCACTTCATCATCACTGCATCATCACTGCATCATCACAGTATCATCACAGCATCATCACAGCATCATCAGAGCATCATCATTGCATCATCACACCATCATCACTGCATCATCACAGCATCATCATAACATCATCACTACATCATCACTGCATCATCACAGCATCATCACTGCATCATCACACCATCATCACTGCATCATCACTGCATCATCACTGCATCATCACTGTGTCATCACAGCATCATCACAGCATCATCACACCATCATCACAGCATCATCACAGCATCATCACACCATCATCACTGCATCATCACAGCATCATCACAGCATCATCACTGCATCATCACACCATCATCACTGCATCATCACAGCATCATCACTGCATCATCACAGCATCATCACTGTGTCATAACAGCATCATCACTGCATCATCACTTCATCATCACTGCATCATCACTGCATCATCACAGTATCATCACAGCATCATCACAGCATCATCAGAGCATCATCATTGCATCATCACACCATCATCACAGCATCATCACAGCATCATCACTGCATCATCACAGCATCATCACTGCAGCATCACACCATCATCACTGCATCATCACAGCATCATCACTGCATCATCACAGCATCATCACAGCATCATCACTGCAGCATCACAGCATCATCAGAACGTCTTCACAGCATCATCACAGCATCATCACTGCATCATCACTGCATCATCACTGCATCATCACACCATCATCACTGCATCATCACTGCATCATCACAGCATCATCACACCATCATCACTGCATCATCACTGCATCATCACACCATCATCACAGCATCATCACAGCATCATCACTGCATCATCACAGCATCATCACTGTGTCATAACAGCATCATCACTGCATCATCAGAGCATCATCACTGCGTCATCACACCATCATCACACCATCATCACTACATCATCACAGCATCATCATAACATCATCACTGCATCATCACTGCATCATCACTGCATCATCAGAGCATCATCACTGCATCATCACACCATCATCACACCATCATCACTACATCATCACAGCATCATCATAACATCAGCACTGCATCATCACTGCATCATCACAGCATCATCACTGCATCATCACAGTATCATCACTGCATCATCACTGCATCATCACTGCATCATCACAGCATCATCACTGCATCATCACAGTATCATCACTGCATCATCACTGCATCATCACTGCGTCATCACTGTGTCATCACAGCATCATCACTTCATCATCACTGCATCATCACAGAATCATCACAGCATCATCACTGCATCATCACTGTGTCATCACAGCATCATCACTGCATCATCACTGTGTCATCACTGCATCATCACTGCATCATCACTGCATTAACACTGCATCATCACTGCGTCATCACTGTGTCATCACAGCATCATCACTGCAGCATCACAGCATCATCAGAACGTCTTCACAGCATCATCACAGCATCATCACTGCATCATCACTGCATCATCACTGCATCATCACAGCATCATCACTGCATCATCACACCATCATCACTGCATCATCACTGCATCATCACAGCATCATCAATGCATCATCACAGCATCATCACTGCATCATCACACCATCATCACAGCATCATCACAGCATCATCACTGCATCATCACAGCATCATCACTGTGTCATAACAGCATCATCACTGCATCATCAGAGCATCATCACTGCGTCATCACACCATCATCACACCATCATCACTGCATCATCACACCATCATCACACAATCATCACTGCATCATCACAGCACCATCATAACATCATCACTGCATCATTATTGCATCATCACAGCATCATCACAGCATCATCACAGCATCATCACTGCATCATCACTGCATTAACACTGCATCATCACTGCGTCATCACTGTGTCATCACAGCATCATCACTTCATCATCACAGCATCATCACTGCATCATCACTGCATCATCAGAGCATCATCACTGCATCATCACACCATCATCACACCATCATCACTGCATCATCACAGCATCATCATAACATCATCACTGCATCATCACTGCGTCATCACAGCATCATCACTGCATCATCACAGTATCATCACTGCATCATCACTGCATCATCACTGCGTCATCACTGTGTCATCACAGCATCATCACTTCATCATCACTGCATCATCACAGAATCATCACAGCATCATCACTGCATCATCACTGTGTCATCACAGCATCATCACTGCATCATCACTGTGTCATCACTGCATCATCACTGCATCATCAAAGCATCATCACACCATCATCACTGCATCATCACAGCATCATCACTGCATCATCACACCATCATCACTGCATCATCACTGCATCATCACACCATCATCACAGCATCATCACTGCATCATCACTGCAGCATCACAGCATCATCAGAACGTCTTCACAGCATCATCACTGCCTCATCACTGCATCATCACAGCATCCTCACTGCATCGTCACACCATCATCACTGCATCATAACAGCATCATCACTGCATCATCACTGCATCATCACTGCATCCTCACTGCATCATCACAGCATCATCACAGCGTCATCAAAGCATCATCACTGCATCATCACTGCATCATCACTGCATCATCACTTTGTCATAACAGCATCATCACAGCATCATCACTGCATCATCACAGCATCATCACTGCATCATCACTGTGTCATAACAACATCATCACTGCATCATCACTTCATCATCACAGCATCATCTCAGCATCATCACTGCATCATCACAGCATCATCACTGCAGCATCACACCATCATCACTGCATCATAACTGCATCATCACAGCATCATCACTGCATCATCACTGCATCATCACAGCATCATCACTGCATCATCACACCATCATCACTGCATCATCACTGCATCATCACAGCATCATCAATGCATCATCACAGCATCATCACTGCATCATCACACCATCATCACAGCATCATCACAGCATCATCACTGCATCATCACAGCATCATCACTGTGTCATAACAGCATCATCACTGCATCATCACTTCATCATCACTGCATCATCACTGCATCATCACAGCATCATCACTGCATCATCACTGCATCATCACACCATCATCACACCATCATCACTGCATCATCACAGCATCATCATAACATCATCACTGCATCATTATTGCATCATCACAGCATCATCACTGCATCATCACTGCATTAACACTGCATCATCACTGCGTCATCACTGTGTCATCACAGCATCATCACTTCATCATCACTGCATCATCACAGCATCATCACAGCATCATCACTGCATCATCAGAGCATCATCACTGCATCATCACACCATCATCACACCATCATCACTGCATCATCACAGCATCATCATAACATCATCACTGCATCATCACTGCATCATCACAGCATCATCACTGCATCATCACTGCATCATCACAGCATCATCACTGCATCATCACAGTATCATCACTGCATCATCACTGCGTCATCACTGCATCATCACAGCATCATCACTGCATCATCACTGCATAATCACTGTGTCATCACAGCATCATCACTGCATCATCACTGTGTCATAACTGCATCATCACTGCATCATCACACCATCATCATTGCATCATCACTGCATCATCACAGCATCATCACTGCATCATCACAGTATCATCACAGCATCATCACTGCATCATCACTGCAGCATCACAGCATCATCAGAACGTCTTCACAGCATCATCACTGCATCATCACTGCATCATCACAGTGTCATAACAGCATCATCACTGCATCATCACAGCATCCTCACTGCATCATCACTGCATCATCACAGCATCATCACTGCATCATCACACCATCATCACTGCATCATCACAGCATCATCATAACATCATCACTGCATCATTACTGCATCATCACAGCATCATCACAGCATCATCACAGCATCATCACTGCATCATCACTGCATTAACACTGCATCATCACTGCGTCATCACTGTGTCATCACAGCATCATCACAGCATCATCACTGCATCATCACAGCATCATCACTGCATCATCACTGCATCATCATAACATCATCACTGCATCATCACACCATCATCACACCATCATCACTGCATCATCACAGCATCATCACTGCAGCATCACACCATCATCACTGCATCATCACTGCATCATCACAGCATCATCACTGCATCATCACAGCATCATCACTGCATCATCACAGCATCATTACAGCATCATCACTGCATCATCACAGCATTATCACAGCATCATCACTGCATCATCACAGTATCATCACAGCATCATCACTGCATCATCACACCATCATCACTGCATCATCACAGCATCATTACAACATCATCACTGCATCATCACTGCATCATTACTGCTTCATCACAGCATCATCACAGCATCATCACTGCATCATCACTGCGTCATCACTGTGTTATCACAGCATCATCACTTCATCATCACAGCATCATCACAGCATCATCACAGCATCATCACTGCATCATCACTGTGTCATCACAGCATCATCACTGCATCATCACTGTGTCATCACTGCGTCATCACTGCATCATCAAAGCATCATCACACCATCATCACTGCATCATCACTGCATCATCACAGCATCATCACTGCATCATCACAGTATCATCACTGCATCATCACTGCATCATCACACCATCATCACAGCATCATCACTGCAGCATCACAGCATCATCAGAACGTCTTCACAGCATCATCACTGCCTCATCACTGCATCATCACAGCATCCTCACTGCATCGTCACACCATCATCACTGCATCATCACAGCATCATCACTGCATCATCACTGCATCCTCACTGCATCATCACAGCATCATCACTGCATCATCACAGCATCATCACTGCATCATCACAGTATCATCACTGCATCATCACTGCGTCATCACTGCATCATCACAGCATCATCACTGCATCATCACTGCATAATCACTGTGTCATCACAGCATCATCACTGCATCATCACTGTGTCATAACTGCATCATCACTGCATCATCACACCATCATCATTGCATCATCACTGCATCATCACAGCATCATCACTGCATCATCACAGTATCATCACAGCATCATCACTGCATCATCACTGCAGCATCACAGCATCATCAGAACGTCTTCACAGCATCATCACTGCATCATCACTGCATCATCACAGTGTCATAACAGCATCATCACTGCATCATCACAGCATCCTCACTGCATCATCACTGCATCATCACAGCATCATCACTGCATCATCACACCATCATCACTGCATCATCACAGCATCATCATAACATCATCACTGCATCATTACTGCATCATCACAGCATCATCACAGCATCATCACAGCATCATCACTGCATCATCACTGCATTAACACTGCATCATCACTGCGTCATCACTGTGTCATCACAGCATCATCACAGCATCATCACTGCATCATCACAGCATCATCACTGCATCATCACTGCATCATCATAACATCATCACTGCATCATCACACCATCATCACACCATCATCACTGCATCATCACAGCATCATCACTGCAGCATCACACCATCATCACTGCATCATCACTGCATCATCACAGCATCATCACTGCATCATCACAGCATCATCACTGCATCATCACAGCATCATTACAGCATCATCACTGCATCATCACAGCATTATCACAGCATCATCACTGCATCATCACAGTATCATCACAGCATCATCACTGCATCATCACACCATCATCACTGCATCATCACAGCATCATTACAACATCATCACTGCATCATCACTGCATCATTACTGCTTCATCACAGCATCATCACAGCATCATCACTGCATCATCACTGCGTCATCACTGTGTTATCACAGCATCATCACTTCATCATCACAGCATCATCACAGCATCATCACAGCATCATCACTGCATCATCACTGTGTCATCACAGCATCATCACTGCATCATCACTGTGTCATCACTGCGTCATCACTGCATCATCAAAGCATCATCACACCATCATCACTGCATCATCACTGCATCATCACAGCATCATCACTGCATCATCACAGTATCATCACTGCATCATCACTGCATCATCACACCATCATCACAGCATCATCACTGCAGCATCACAGCATCATCAGAACGTCTTCACAGCATCATCACTGCCTCATCACTGCATCATCACAGCATCCTCACTGCATCGTCACACCATCATCACTGCATCATCACAGCATCATCACTGCATCATCACTGCATCCTCACTGCATCATCACAGCATCATCACTGCAGCATCACACCATCATCACTGCATCATCACTGCATCATCACAGTATCATCACAGCATCATCACAGCATCATCACACCATCATCACAGCATCATCACAGCATCATCACTGTGTCATCACAGCATCATCACTGCATCATCACTGTGTCATCAAAGCATCATTACTGCATCATCACTGCATCATCACAGCATCATCATTGCATCATCACTGCATCATCACAGAATCATCACTGCATCATCACACCATCATAACTGCAGCATCACAGCATCATCACTGCAGCATCACAGCATCATCAGAACGTCTTCACAGCATCCTCACTGCATCATCACTGCATCATCACAGTGTCATAACAGCATCATCACTGCATCATCACAGCATCCTCACTGCATCATCACTGCATCATCACTGCATCATCACAGCATCATCACTGCATCATCACTGCATCATCACAGCATCATCACTGCATCGTCACAGCATCATCACTGCATCATCACTGCATACTCACTGCATACTCACTGCATCATCACACCATCATCACTGCATCATCACTGCATCATCACTGTGTCATAACAGCATCATCACTGCATCATCACTTCATCATCACTGCATCATCACTGCATCATCACAGCATCATCACTGCATCATCACAGTGTCATCACAGCATCATCACTGCATCATCACAGTATCATTACAGCATCATCACTGCATCATCACTGCATCATCACACTATCATCACTGCATCATCACAGCATCATCACAGCATCATCACTGCATCATCACTGCATCATCACTGCATCATCACACAATCATCATTGCATCATCACAGCATCATCACAGCATCATCACTGCATCATCACAGTATCATCACAGCATCATCACTACATCATCACTGCATCATCACTGCATCATCACTGCATCGTCACAGCATCATCACAGTGTCATCACTGCATAATCACTGCATCATCAAAGCATCATCACACCATCAACACACGGTCATCAAAGCATCATCATTGCATCATCACAGTATCATCACTGCATCATCACAAAATCATCACAAAATCACCACAGTGTCATCACAGCATCATCACTGCATCATCACTACATCATCACAGCATCCTCACTGCATCATCCCACCATCATCACTGCATCATCACTGCATCATCACAGCATCATCACAGCGTCATCAAAGCATCATCACTGCATCATCACAGCATCATCACTACAGCATCAGAGCATCATCAGAACGTCTTCACAGCATCATCACTGCATCATCACTGCATCATCACACCATCATCACTGCATCATCACTGCATCATCACAGCATCATCAATGCATCATCACACCATCATCATTGCATCATCACACCATCATCACAGCATCATCACAACATCATCACTGCATCATCACAGTATCATCACTGTGTCATAACAGCATCATCACTGCATCATCACTTCATCATCACTGCATCATCACTGCATCATCACAGCATCATCACAGCATCATCACTGCATCATCACAGCATCATCACTGCAGCATCACACCATCATCACTGCATCATCACTGCATCATCACTGCAGCATCACAGCATCATCACTGCAGCATCACACCATCATCACTGCATCATCACAGCATCATCATTACATCATCACTGTATCATCACAGCATCATCACTGCATCATCACTGCATCATCACACCATCATCACAGCATCATCACAGCATCATTACAGCATCATCACTGCATCATCACAGCATTATCACAGCATCATCATTACATCATCACTGTATCATCACAGCATCATGACTGCATCATCACTGCATCATCACACCATAATCACTGCATCATCACACCATCATCACACCATAATCACTGCATCATCACAGCATCATCACAACATCATCACTGCATCATCACTGCATCATTACTGCTTCATCACAGCATCATCACTGCATCATCACAGCATCATCACTGCATCATCACTGCGTCATCACTGTGTCATCACAGCATCATCACTTCATCATCACTGCATCATCACAGAATCATCAGAGCATCATCACTGCATCATCACTGTGTCATCACAGCATCATCACTGCATCATCACTGTGTCATCACTGCATCATCACTGCATCATCAAAGCATCATCACACCATCATCACTGCATCATCACTGCATCATCACAGCATCATCACTGCATCATCACACCATCATCACTGCATCATCACTGCATCATCACACCATCATCACTGCATCATCACTGCAGCATCACTGCAGCATCACAGCATCATCAGAACGTCTTCACAGCATCATCACTGCCTCATCACTGCATCATCACAGCTTCCTCACTGCATCGTCACACCATCATCACTGCATCATAACAGCATCATCACTGCATCATCACTGCATCATCACTGCATCCTCACTGCATCATCACAGCATCATCACAGCGTCATCAAAGCATCATCACTGCATCATCACTGCATCATCACTGCATCATCACTTTGTCATAACAGCATCATCACAGCATCATCACTGCATCATCACTGCATCATCACAGCATCATCACTGCATCATCACTGTGTCATAACAACATCATCACTGCATCATCACTTCATCATCACAGCATCATCACTGCATCATCACAGCATCATCACTGCATCATCACTGCATCATCACAGTATCATCACAGCATCATCACAGCATCATCACACAATCATCACAGCATCATCACAGCATCATCACACCATCATCACTGCATCATCACACCATCATCACAGCATCATCACAGCATCATCACTGCATCATCACAGCATCATCACTGTGTCATAACAGCATCATCACTGCATCATCACTTCATCATCACTGCATCATCACTGCATCATCACAGCATCATCACTGCATCATCACAGTATCCTCACAGCATCATCACACCATCATCAGATCATCATCACTGCATCATCACACCATCATCATTGCATCATCACTGCATCATCACAGCATCATCACTGCATCATCACACCATCATAACTGCATCATCACTGCATCATCACTGCATCATCACACCATCATCACACCATCATCACTGCATCATCACACCATCATCACAGCATCATCACTGCATCATCACTGCAGCATCACAGCATCATCAGAACGTCTTCACAGCATCATCACTGCCTCATCACTGCATCATCACAGCATCCTCACTGCATCGTCACACCATCATCACTGCATCATAACAGCATCATCACTGCATCATCACTGCATCCTCACTGCATCATCACAGCATCATCACAGCGTCATCAAAGCATCATCACAGCATCATAACTGCATCATCACAGCATCATCACAGCATCATCAGTGCAGCATCACAGCATCATCAGAACGTCTTCACAGCATCATCACAGCATCATCACTGCATCATCACTGCATCATCACTGCATCATCACAGCATCATCACTGCATCATCAAACCATCATCACTGCATCATCACTGCATCATCACAGCATCATCAATGCATCATCACAGCATCATCACTGCATCATCACACCATCATCACAGCATCATCACAGTATCATCACTGCATCATCACTGCATCATCACACCATCATCACACAATCATCACTGCATCATCACAGCATCATCACAGCATCATCACTGCATCATCACTGCATTAACACTGCATCATCACTGCGTCATCACTGTGTCATCACAGCATCATCACTTCATCATCACAGCATCATCACTGCATCATCACTGCATCATCAGAGCATCATCACTGCATCATCACACCATCATCACAGCATCATCACTACATCATCACAGCATCATCATAACATCATCACTGCATCATCACTGCATCATCACAGCATCATCACTGCATCATCACAGTATCATCACTGCATCATCACTGTGTCATCACAGCATCATCACTGCATCATCACTGTGTCATCACTGCATCATCACTGCATCATCAAAGCATCATCACACCATCATCACTGCATCATCAAAGCATCATCACACCATCATCACTGCATCATTACTGCATCATCACAGCATCATCACTGCATCATCACACCATCATCACTGCATCATCACTGCATCATCACACCATCATCACAGCATCATCACTGCATCATCACTGCAGCATCACAGCATCATCAGAACGTCTTCACAGCATCATCACTGCCTCATCACTGCATCATCACAGCATCCTCACTGCATCGTCACACCATCATCACTGCATCATAACAGCATCATCACTGCATCATCACTGCATCATCACTGCATCCTCACTGCATCATCACAGCATCATCACAGCGTCATCAAAGAATCATCACTGCATCATCACTGCATCATCATTGCATCATCACTTTGTCTAAACAGCATCATCACAGCATCATCACTGCATCATCACTGCATCATCACAGCATCATCACTGCATCATCACTGTGTCATAACAACATCATCACTGCATCATCACTTCATCATCACAGCATCATCACAGCATCATCACTGCATCATCACAGCATCATCACTGTGTCATAACAGCATCATCACTGCATCATCACTTCATCATCACTGCATCATCACTGCATCATCACAGTATCATCACAGCATCATCACAGCATCATCAGAGCATCATCATTGCATCATCACACCATCATCACTGCATCATCACAGCATCATCATAACATCATCACTACATCATCACTGCATCATCACAGCATCATCACTGCATCATCACACCATCATCACTGCATCATCACTGCATCATCACTGCATCATCACTGTGTCATCACAGCATCATCACAGCATCATCACACCATCATCACAGCATCATCATTGCATCATCACACCATCATCACAGCATCATCACACCATCATCACTGCATCATCACAACATCATCACAGCATCATCACAGCATCATCACTGCATCATCACAGCATCATCACTGTGTCATAACAGCATCATCACTGCATCATCACTTCATCATCACTGCATCATCACTGCATCATCACAGTATCATCACAGCATCATCACAGCATCATCAGAGCATCATCATTGCATCATCACACCATCATCACTGCATCATCACAGCATCATCATAACATCATCACTACATCATCACTGCATCATCACAGCATCATCACTGCATCATCACACCATCATCACTGCATCATCACTGCATCATCACTGCATCATCACTGTGTCATCACAGCATCATCACAGAATCCTCACTGCATCATCACAGCATCACTGCATCATCACTGCATCATCACTGTGTCATCACAGCATCATCACAGAATCCTCACTGCATCATCACAGCATCATCACTGCATCATCACTGCATCATCACTGTGTCATCACAGCATCATCACTGCATCATCACTGTGTCATCACTGCATCATCACTGCATCATCACTGCATCATCACACCATCATCATTGCATCATCACTGCATCATCACAGCATCATCACTGCATCATCACACCATCATCACACCATCATCACTGCATCATCACACCATCATCACAGCATCATCACTGCATCATCACTGCAGCATCACAGCATCATCAGAACGTCTTCACAGCATCATCACTGCCTCATCACTGCATCATCACAGCATCCTCACTGCATCGTCACACCATCATCACTGCATCATAACAGCATCATCACTGCATCATCACTGCATCATCACTGCATCCTCACTGCATCATCACAGCATCATCACAGCGTCATCAAAGCATCATCACAGCATCATAACTGCATCATCACAGCATCATCACAGCATCATCACTGCAGCATCACAGCATCATCAGAACGTCTTCACAGCATCATCACAGCATCATCACTGCATCATCACTGCATCATCACTGCATCATCACAGCATCATCACTGCATCATCACACCATCATCACTGCATCATCACTGCATCATCACAGCATCATCAATGCATCATCACAGCATCATCACTGCATCATCACACCATCATCACAGTATCATCACTGCATCATCACTGCATCATCACACCATCATCACACAATCATCACTGCATCATCACAGCATCATCACAGCATCATCACTGCATCATCACTGCATTAACACTGCATCATCACTGCGTCATCACTGTGTCATCACAGCATCATCACTTCATCATCACAGCATCATCACTGCATCATCACTGCATCATCAGAGCATCATCACTGCATCATCACACCATCATCACACCATCATCACTACATCATCACAGCATCATCATAACATCATCACTGCATCATCACTGCATCATCACAGCATCATCACTGCATCATCACAGTATCATCACTGCATCATCACTTCATCATCACTGCGTCATCACAGAATCATCACAGCATCATCACTGCATCATCACTGTGTCATCACAGCATCATCACTGCATCATCACTGTGTCATCACTGCATCATCACTGCATCATCAAAGCATCATCACACCATCATCACTGCATCATTACTGCATCATCACAGCATCATCACTGCATCATCACACCATCATCACTGCATCATCACTGCATCATCACACCATCATCACAGCATCATCACTGCATCATCACTGCAGCATCACAGCATCATCAGAACGTCTTCACAGCATCATCACTGCCTCATCACTGCATCATCACAGCATCCTCACTGCATCGTCACACCATCATCACTGCATCATAACAGCATCATCACTGCATCATCACTGCATCATCACTGCATCCTCACTGCATCATCACAGCATCATCACAGCGTCATCAAAGCATCATCACTGCATCATCACTGCATCATCATTGCATCATCACTTTGTCTAAACAGCATCATCACAGCATCATCACTGCATCATCACTGCATCATCACAGCATCATCACTGCATCATCACTGTGTCATAACAACATCATCACTGCATCATCACTTCATCATCACAGCATCATCACAGCATCATCACTGCATCATCACATCATCATCACTGTGTCATAACAGCATCATCACTGCATCATCACTTCATCATCACTGCATCATCACTGCATCATCACAGTATCATCACAGCATCATCACAGCATCATCAGAGCATCATCATTGCATCATCACACCATCATCACTGCATCATCACAGCATCATCATAACATCATCACTACATCATCACTGCATCATCACAGCATCATCACTGCATCATCACACCATCATCACTGCATCATCACTGCATCATCACTGCATCATCACTGTGTCATCACAGCATCATCACAGCATCATCACACCATCATCACAGCATCATCACAGCATCATCATTGCATCATCACACCATCATCACAGCATCATCACACCATCATCACTGCATCATCACACCATCATCACAGCATCATCACAGCATCATCACTGCATCATCACAGCATCATCACTGTGTCATAACAGCATCATCACTGCATCATCACTTCATCATCACTGCATCATCACTGCATCATCACAGTATCATCACAGCATCATCACAGCATCATCAGAGCATCATCATTGCATCATCACACCATCATCACTGCATCATCACAGCATAATCATAACATCATCACTACATCATCACTGCATCATCACAGCATCATCACTGCATCATCACACCATCATCACTGCATCATCACTGCATCATCACTGCATCATCACTGTGTCATCACAGCATCATCACAGAATCCTCACTGCATCATCACAGCATCATCACTGCATCATCACTGCATCATCACTGTGTCATCACAGCATCATCACTGCATCATCACTGTGTCATCACAGCATCATCACTGCATCATCACTGTGTCATCACTGCATCATCACTGCATCATCACTGCATCATCACACCATCATCATTGCATCATCACTGCATCATCACAGCATCATCACTGCATCATCACACCATCATAACTGCATCATCACTGCATCATCACTGCATCATCACACCATAATCACTGCATCATCACAGCATCATTACAGCATCATCACTGCATCATCACAGCATTATCACAGCATCATCATTACATCATCACTGTATCATCACAGCATCATGACTGCATCATCACTGCATCATCACACCATAATCACTGCATCATCACACCATCATCACACCATAATCACTGCATCATCACAGCATCATCACAACATCATCACTGCATCATCACTGCATCATTACTGCTTCATCACAGCATCATCACTGCATCATCACAGCATCATCACTGCATCATCACTGCGTCATCACTGTGTCATCACAGCATCAACATTTCATCATCACTGCATCATCACAGAATCATCACAGCATCATCACTGCATCATCACTGTGTCATCACAGCATCATCACTGCATCATCACTGTGTCATCACTGCATCATCACTGCATCATCAAAGCATCATCACACCATCATCACTGCATCATCACTGCATCATCACAGCATCATCACTGCATCATCACACCATCATCACTGCATCATCACACCATCATCACTGCATCATCACTGCATCATCACTGCAGCATCACAGCATCATCAGAACGTCTTCACAGCATCATCACTGCCTCATCACTGCATCATCACAGCATCCTCACTGCATCGTCACACCATCATCACTGCATCATAAAAGCATCATCACTGCATCATCACTGCATCATCACTGCATCCTCACTGCATCATCACAGCATCATCACAGCGTCATCAAAGCATCATCACTGCATCATCACTGCATCATCACTTTGTCATAACAGCATCATCACAGCATCATCACTGCATCATCACTGCATCATCACAGCATCATCACTGCATCATCACTGTGTCATAACAACATAATCACTGCATCATCACTTCATCATCACAGCATCATCACTGCATCATCACTGCATCATCACAGCATCATCACTGCAGCATCACACCATCATCACTGCATCATCACTGCATCATCACAGTATCGTCACAGCATCATCACAGCATCATCACACCATCATCACAGCATCATCACAGCATCATCAATGCATCATCACTGCATCATCACTGTGTCATCACAGCATCATCACTGCATCATCACTGTGTCATCACTGCATCATCACTGCATCATCACACCATCATCATTGCATCATCACTGCATCATCACACCATCATCATTACATCATCACTGCATCATCACAGCATCATCACTGCATCATCACAGCATCATCACAGCATCATCACTACATCATCACTGCAGCATCACAGCATCATCAGAACGTCTTCACAGTATCATCACTGCATCATCACTGCATCATCACAGTGTCATAACAGCATCATCACTGCATCATCACTGCATCATCACACCATCATCACTGCATCATCACAGCATCATCACAGCATCATCACTGCATCATCACTGCATCATCACTGCATCATCACACAATCATCATTGCATCATCACAGCATCATCACAGCATCATCACAGCATCATCACTACATCATCACTGCATCATCACTGCATCATCACTGCATCGTCACAGCATCATCACAGTGTCATCACTGCATAATCACTGCATCATCAAAGCATCATCACACCATCAACACACGGTCATCAAAGCATCATCATTGCATCATCACAGTATCATCACTGCATCATCACAAAATCATCACAAAATCACCACAGTGTCATCACAGCATCATCACTGCATCATCACTACATCATCACAGCATCCTCACTGCATCATCCCACCATCATCACTGCATCATCACAGCATCATCACAGCGTCATCAAAGCATCATCACTGCATCATCACAGCATCATCACACAATCACCACTGCATTATCACAACATCATCATCGCAGCGTCAACACTACATCAACACATCATCATCACTGCATCATCACTGCATCATCACAGCATCCTCACTGCATCATCACACCATCATCACTGCATCATCACTGCATCATCACAGCATCATCAAAGCATCATCACTGCATCATCACAGTATCATCACAGCATCATCACACCATCATCATTGCATCATCATTGCATCATCACAGCATCATCACTGCATCATCACACCATCATAACTGCATCATCACTGCATCATCACTGCATCATCACACCATCATCACAGCATCATCACAGCATCATCACTGCAGCATCACAGCATCATCAGAACGTCTTCACAGCATCATCACTGCATCATCACTGCATCATCACAGTGTCATAACAGCATCATCACTGCATCATCACTGCATCATCACTGCATCATCACAGCATCATCACTGCATCACAGCATCATCACTGCATCATCACTGCATACTCACTGCATCATCACACCATCATCACTGCATCATCACTGCATCATCACTGCATCATCACTGTGTCATAACAGCATCATCACTGCATCATCACTTCATCATCACTGCATCATCACTGCATCATCACAGCATCATCACTGCATCATCACAGTGTCATCACAGCATCATCACTGCATCATCACAGTATCATTACAGCATCATCACTGCATCATCACTGCATCATCACAGCATCCTCACTGCATCATCACAGCATCATCACAGCATCATCACTGCATCATCACTGCATCATCACACCATCATCATTGCATCATCACAGCATCATCACAGCATCATCACTGCATCATCACAGTATCATCACAGCATCATCACACCATCATCACTGCATCATCACAGCATCATCATAACATCATCACTGCATCATCACTGCATCATCACAGCATCATCACTGCATCATCACAGCATCATCACTGCATCATCACTGCATCATCACTGCGTCATCACTGTGTCATCACAGCATCATCACTTCATCATCACTGCATCATCACAGCATCATCAATGCATCATCACTGCATCATCACTGCGTCATCACAGTATCATCACTGCATCATCACTGCGTCATCACTGCATCATCACTGCATCATCACACCATCATCATTGCGTCATCACTGCATCATCACAGCATCATCACTGCATCATCACACCATCATCATTGCATCATCACTGCATCATCACAGCATCATCACTGCACCATCACAGCATCATCACTTCATCATCACAGCATCATCACAGCATCATCACAGCGTCATCACTGCGTCATCACTGTGTCATCACAGCATCATCACTGCATCATCACTGTGTCATCACTGCATCATCACTGCATCATCAAAGCATCATCACTGCATCATCACTGCATCATCACTGCATCATCACAGCATCATCACTGCATCATCACAGTATCATCACTGCATCATCACTGCATCATCACAACATCATCACAGCATCATCACTGCAGCATCACAGCATCATCAGAACGTCTTCACAGCATCATCACTGCCTCATCACTGCATCATCACAGCATCCTCACTGCATCGTCACACCATCATCACTGCATCATAACAGCATCATCACTTCATCATCACTGCATCATCACTGCATCCTCACTGCATCATCACAGCATCATCACAGCGTCATCAAAGCATCATCACTGCATCATCACTGCATCATCACTCTTTCATAACAGCATCATCACAGCATCATCACTGCATCATCACTGCATCATCACAGCATCATCACTGCATCATCACTGTGTCATAACAACATCATCACTGCATCATCACTTCATCATCACAGCATCATCACAGCATCATCACTGCATCATCACAGCATCATCACTGCAGCATCACACCATCATCACTGCATCATCACTGCATCATCACAGTATCATCACAGCATCATCACAGCATCATCACAGCATCATCACTGTGTCATAACAGCATCATCACTGCATCATCACTTCATCATCACTGCATCATCACTGCATCATCACAGCATCATCACAGCATCATCACTGCATCATCACAGCATCATCACTGTCATAACAGCATCATCACTGCATCATCACTTCATCATCACTGCATCATCACTGCATCATCACAGCATCATCACAGCATCATCACTGCATCATCACAGTATCATCACAGCATCATCACTGCATCTTCAGAGCATCATCACTGCGTCATCACACCATCATCACACCATCATCACTGCATCATCACAGCATCATCATAACATCATCACTGCATCATCACTGCATCATCACAGCATCATCACTGCAGCATCACAGCATTATCACTGCATCATCACTGCGTCACCACAGCATCATCACTTCATCATCACTGCATCACCACAGCATCATCACTGCATCATCACTGCATCATCACTGTGTCATCACAGCATCATCACTGCATCATCACTGCATACTCACTGCATCATCACACCATCATCACTGCATCATCACTGCATCATCACAGTATCATCACAGCATCATCACTACATCATCACCGCATCATCACTGCATCATCACTGCATCGTCACAGCATCATCACAGTGTCATCACTGCATAATCACTGCATCATCAAAGCATCATCACACCATCAACACACGGTCATCAAAGCATCATCATTGCATCATCACAGTATCATCACTGCATCATCACAAAATCATCACAAAATCACCACAGTGTCATCACAGCATCATCACTGCATCATCACTACATCATCACAGCATCCTCACTGCATCATCCCACCATCATCACTGCATCATCACTGCATCATCACAGCATCATCACAGCGTCATCAAAGCATCATCACTGCATCATCACAGCATCATCACACCATCACCACTGCATTATCACAACATCATCATCGCAGCGTCAACACTACATCAACACACCATCATCACTGCATCATCACTGCATCATCACAGCATCCTCACTGCATCATCACACCATCATCACTGCATCATCACTGCATCATCACAGCATCATCAAAGCATCATCACTGCATCAACACAGTATCATCACAGCATCATCACACCATCATCACAGCATCATCACAGCATCATCACTGCAGCATCACAGCATCATCACTGCATCATCACAGCATCATCACTGCAGCATCACACCATCATCACTGCATCATCTGCATCATCACAGCGTCATCAAAGCATCATCACTGCATCATCACAGCATCATCACAGCATCATCACTGCATCATCACTTCATCATCACTGCATCATCACAGCATCATCACTGCATCATCACAGCATCATCACTGCATCATCACTGCAGCATCACACCATCATCACAGCATCATCACTGCATCATCACTGCAGCATCACACCATCATGACTGCATCATCACTGTGTCATAACAACATCATCACTGCATCATCACTTCATCATCACAGCATCATCACAGCATCATCACTGCATCATCACAGCATCATCACTGCAGCATCACACTATCATCACTGCATCATCACAGCATCATCACTGCATCATCACAGCATCATCACAGCATCATCACTGCAGCATCAGAGCATCATCAGAACGTCTTCACAGCATCATCACAGCATCATCACTGCATCATCACACCATCATCACTGCATCATCACTGCATCATCACAGCATCATCAATGCATCATCACACCATCATCATTGCATCATCACACCATCATCACAGCATCATCACAGCATCATCACTGCATCATCACAGTATCATCACTGTGTCATAACAGCATCATCACTGCATCATCACTTCATCATCACTGCATCATCACTGCATCATCACAGCATCATCACAGCATCATCACTGCATCATCACAGCATCATCACTGCAGCATCACACCATCATCACTGCATCATCACTGCATCATAACTGCATCATCACTGCAGCATCACAGCATCATCACTGCATCATCACTGCAGCATCACACCATCATCACTGCATCATCACAGCATCATCATTACATCATCACTGTATCATCACAGCATCATCACTGCATCATCACTGCATCATCACACCATCATCACAGCATCATCACAGCATCATTACAGCATCATCACTGCATCATCACAGCATTATCACAGCATCATCATTACATCATCACTGTATCATCACAGCATCATCACTGCATCATCACTGCATCATCACACCATCATCACACCATAATCACTGCATCATCACAGCATCATCACAACATCATCACTGCATCATCACTGCATCATTACTGCTTCATCACAGTATCATCACTGCATCATCACAGCATCATCACTGCATCATCACTGCATCATCACACCATAATCACTGCATCATCACACCATCATCACACCATAATCACTGCATCATCACAGCATCATCACAACATCATCACTGCATCATCACTGCATCATTACTGCTTCATCACAGCATCATCACTGCATCATCACAGCATCATCACACCATCATCACTGCATCATCACTGCATCATCACACCATCATCACAGCATCATCACTGCATCATCACTGCAGCATCACAGCATCATCAGAACGTCTTCACAGCATCATCACAGCATCCTCACTGCATCGTCACACCATCATCACTGCATCATAACAGCATCATCACTGCATCATCACTGCATCATCACTGCATCCTCACTGCATCATCACAGCATCATCACAGCGTCATCAAAGCATCATCACTGCATCATCACTGCATCATCACTGCATCATCACTTTGTCATAACAGCATCATCACAGCATCATCACTGCATCATCACTGCATCATCACAGCATCATCACTGCATCATCACTGTGTCATAACAACATCATCACTGCATCATCACTTCATCATCACAGCATCATCACAGCATCATCACTGCATCATCACAGCATCATCACTGCAGCATCACACCATCATCACTGCATCATCACTGCATCATCACAGTATCATCACAGCATCATCACAGCATCATCACACCATCATCACAGCATCATCACAGCATCATCACACCATCATCACTGCATCATCACACCATCATCACAGCATCATCACAGCATCATCACTGCATCATCACAGCATCATCACTGTGTCATAACAGCATCATCACTGCATCATCACTTCATCATCACTGCATCATCACTGCATCATCACAGCATCATCACTGCATCATCACTGCATCATCACAGTATCATCACAGCATCATCAGAGCATCATCATTGCATCATCACACCATCATCACACCATCATCACTGCATCATCACAGCATCATCATAACATCATCACTGCATCATCACTGCATCATCACAGCATCATCACTGCATCATCACTGCATCATCACAGCATCATCACAGCATCATCACTGCATCATCACTGTGTCATCACAGCATCATCACAGAATCCTCACTGCATCATCACAGCATCATCACTGCATCATCACTGCACCATCATCACAGCATCATCACAGCATCATCACTGCATCATCACTGTGTCATCACAGCATCATCACTGCATCATCACACCATCATCATTGCATCATCACTGCATCATCACAGCATCATCACTGCATCATCACACCATCATAACTGCATCATCACTGCATCATCACACCATCATCACAGCATCATCACAGCATCATCACTGCATCATCACTGCATCATCACACCATAATCACTGCATCATCACAGCATCATTACAGCATCATCACTGCATCATCACAGCATTATCACAGCATCATCATTACATCATCACTGTATCATCACAGCATCATCACTGCATCATCACTGCATCATCACACCATAATCACTGCATCATCACACCATCATCACACCATAATCACTGCATCATCACAACATCATCACAACATCATCACTGCATCATCACTGCATCATTACTGCTTCATCACAGCATCATCACTGCATCATCACAGCATCATCACTGCATCATCACTGCGTCATCACTGTGTCATCACAGCATCATCACTTCATCATCACTGCATCATCACAGAATCATCACAGCATCATCACTGCATCATCACTGTGTCATCACAGCATCATCAGTGCATCATCACTGTGTCATCACTGCATCATCACTGCATCATCAAAGCATCATCACACCATCATCACTGCATCATCACACCATCAACACTGCATCATCACACCATCATCACAGCATCATCACTGCATCATCACTGCAGCATCACAGCATCATCAGAACGTCTTCACAGCATCATCACTGCCTCATCACTGCATCATCACAGCATCCTCACTGCATCGTCACACCATCATCACTGCATCATAACAGCATCATCACTGCATCATCACTGCATCATCACTGCATACTCACTGCATCATCACAGCATCATCACAGCGTCATCAAAGCATCATCACTGCATCATCACTGCATCATCACTGCATCATCACTTTGTCATAACAGCATCATCACAGCATCATCACTGCATCATCACTGCATCATCACAGCATCATCACTGCATCATCACTGTGTCATAACAACATCATCACTGCATCATCACTTCATCATCACAGCATCATCACAGCATCATCACTGCATCATCACAGCATCATCACTGCAGCATCACACCATCATCACTGCATCATCACTGCATCATCACAGTATCATCACAGCATCATCAAAGCATCATCACACCATCATCACAGCATCATCACAGCATCATCACACCATCATCACTGCATCATCACACCATCATCACAGCATCATCACAGCATCATCACTGCATCATCACAGCATCATCACTGTGTCATAACAGCATCATCACTGCATCATCACTTCATCATCACTGCATCATCACTGCATCATCACAGCATCATCACAGCATCATCACTGCATCATCACAGCATCATCACTGCATCATCACAGCATCATCATAACATCATCACTGCATCATCACTGCATCATCACAGCATCATCACTGCATCATCACACCATCATCACTGCATCATCACTGCATCATCACTGCATCATCACTGTGTCATCACAGCATCATCACTTCATCATCACTGCATCATCACAGCATCATCACTGCATCATCACTGTGTCATCACAGCATCATCACTGCATCATCACTGTGTCATCACTGCATCATCACTGCATCATCACACCAT
The DNA here is from genome assembly GCA_951411735.1 of Somateria mollissima. NCBI lineage: Eukaryota > Metazoa > Chordata > Aves > Anseriformes > Anatidae > Somateria > Somateria mollissima. The sequence goes on from CATOCB010000307.1 coordinate 763,446, forward strand.
CATCATTGCATCATCACTGCATCATCACAGCATCATCACTGCATCATCACACCATCATAACTGCATCATCACTGCATCATCACAGCATCATCACAGCATCATCACTGCAGCATCTCAGCATCATCAGAACGTCTTCACAGCATCATTACTGCATCATCACTGCATCATCACAGTGTCATAACAGCATCATCACTGCATCATCACAGCATCATCACTGCATCATCACTGCATCATCACAGCATCATCACTGCATCGTCACAGCATCATCACAGCATCATCACTGCATCATCACTGCATCATCACTGTGTCATCACAGCATCATCACTGCATCATCACTGTGTCATAACAGTATCATCACTGCATCATCACTTCATCATCACTGCATCATCACTGCATCATCACAGCATCATCACTGCATCATCACAGTGTCATCACAGCATCATCACTACATCATCACAGTATCATTAGAGCATCATCACTGCATCATCACTGCATCATCACACCATCATCACTGCATACTCACAGCATCATCACAGCATCATCACTGCATCATCACTGCATCATCACACCATCATCATTGCATCATCACAGCATCATCACAGCATCATCACTGCATCATCACAGTATCATCACAGCATCATCACTACATCATCACCGCATCATCACTGCATCATCACTGCATCGTCACAGCATCATCACAGTGTCATCACTGCATAATCCTTGCATCATCAAAGCATCATCACAGCATCATCACTGCATCATCACTTCATCATCACAGCATCATCATAGCATCATCACTGCATCATCACAGCATCATCACTGCATCATCACAGCATCATCACTGCAGCATCACACCATCATCACTGCATCATCACTGCATCATCACTGCATCATCACAGCATCATCACAGCATCATCACTGTGTCATAACAACATCATCACTGCATCATCACTTCATCATCACAGCATCATCACAGCATCATCACTGCATCATCACAGCATCATCACTGCATCATCACACCATCATCACACAATCATCACTGCATCATCACAGCACCATCATAACATCATCACTGCATCATTATTGCATCATCACAGCATCATCACAGCATCATCACAGCATCATCACTGCATCATCACAGCATCATCACTGCATCATCACTGCAGCATCACACCATCATCACAGCATCATCACTGCATCATCACTGCATCATCACAGCATCATCACTGCATCATCACTGTGTCATAACAACATCATCACTGCATCATCACAGCATCATCACAGCATCATCACAGCATCATCACTGCATCATCACACCATCATCACACCATCATCACTGCATCATCACAGCATCATCATAACATCTTCACTGCATCATCACTGCATCATCACAGCATCATCACTGCATCATCACAGCATCATCACTGCATCATCACTGCATCATCACTGCGTCATCACTGTGTCATCACAGCATCATCACTTCATCATCACTGCATCATCACAGCATCATCACTGCATCATCACTGCATCATCACTGTGTCATCACAGCATCATCACTGCATCATCACTGTGTCATCACTGCATCATCACTGCATCATCACACCATCATCATTGCATCATCACTGCATCATCACAGCATCATCACTGCATCATCACAGCATCATCACAGCATCATCACTACATCATCACTGCAGCATCACAGCATCATCAGAACGTCTTCACAGCATCATCACTGCATCATCACTGCATCATCACAGTGTCATAATAGCATCATCACTGCATCATCACAGCATCCTCACTGCATCATCACTGCATCATCACAGCATCATCACAGCATCATCACTGCATCATCACTGCATCATCACAGCATCATCACTGCATCGTCACAGCATCATCACTGCATCATCACTGCATCATCACTGCATACTCACTGCATCATCACACCATCATCACTGCATCATCACTGCATCATCACTGCATCATCACTGTGTCATAACAGCATCATCACTGCATCATCACTTCATCATCACTGCATCATCACTGCATCATCACAGCATCATCACTGCATCATCACAGTGTCATCACAGCATCATCACTGCATCATCACAGTATCATTACAGCATCATCACTGCATCATCACTGCATCATCACTGCATAATCACAGCATCATCACAGCATCATCACTGCATCATCACTGCATCATCACTGCATCATCACACAATCATCATTGCATCATCACAGCATCATCACAGCATCATCACAGCATCATCACTACATCATCACTGCATCATCACTGCATCATCACAGCGTCATCACAGCATCATCACAGTGTCATCACTGCATAATCACTGCATCATCAAAGCATCATCACACCATCAACACACGGTCATCAAAGCATCATCATTGCATCATCACAGTTTCATCACTGCATCATCACAAAATCATCACAAAATCACCACAGTGTCATCACAGCATCATCACTTCATCATCACTGCATCATCACAGCATCATCACTGCATCATCACTGCATCATCACTGTGTCATCACAGCATCATCACTGCATCATCACTGTGTCATCACAGCATCATCACACCATCATCACTGCATCATCACTGCATCATCACTGCATCATCACTGTGTCATAACAGCATCATCACTGCATCATCACTGCATCATCACTGCATCATCACTGCATCATCACAGCATCATCACTGCATCATCACTGCATCATCACTGCATCATCACTGCATCATCAAAGCATCATCACACCATCATCACTGCATCATCACTGCATCATCACAGCATCATCACTGCATCATCACACCATCATCACTGCATCATCACTGCATCATCACACCATCATCACAGCATCATCACTGCAGCATCACAGCATCATCAGAACGTCTTCACAGCATCATCACTGCGTCATCACTGTGTCATCACAGCATCATCACTTCATCATCACTGCATCATCACAGCATCATCACTGCATCATCACTGCATCATCACTGCATCATCACTGTGTCATAACAGCATCATCACTGCATCATCACTTCATCATCACTGCATCATCACTGCATCATCACAGCATCATCACTGCATCATCACAGTGTCATCACAGCATCATCACTGCATCATCACAGTATCATTACAGCATCATCACTGCATCATCACTGCATCATCACTGCATAATCACAGCATCATCACAGCATCATCACTGCATCATCACTGCATCATCACACAATCATCATTGCATCATCACAGCATCATCACAGCATCATCACAGCATCATCACTACATCATCACTGCATCATCACTGCATCATCACAGCGTCATCACAGCATCATCACAGTGTCATCACTGCATAATCACTGCATCATCAAAGCATCATCACACCATCAACACACGGTCATCAAAGCATCATCATTGCATCATCACAGTTTCATCACTGCATCATCACAAAATCATCACAAAATCACCACAGTGTCATCACAGCATCATCACTTCATCATCACTGCATCATCACAGCATCATCACTGCATCATCACTGCATCATCACTGTGTCATCACAGCATCATCACTGCATCATCACTGTGTCATCACAGCATCATCACACCATCATCACTGCATCATCACTGCATCATCACTGCATCATCACTGTGTCATAACAGCATCATCACTGCATCATCACTGCATCATCACTGCATCATCACAGCATCATCACTGCATCATCACTGCATCATCACTGCATCATCACTGCATCATCAAAGCATCATCACACCATCATCACTGCATCATCACTGCATCATCACAGCATCATCACTGCATCATCACACCATCATCACTGCATCATCACTGCATCATCACACCATCATCACAGCATCATCACTGCAGCATCACAGCATCATCAGAACGTCTTCACAGCATCATCACTGCGTCATCACTGTGTCATCACAGCATCATCACTTCATCATCACTGCATCATCACAGCATCATCACTGCATCATCACTGCATCATCACTGTGTCATCACAGCATCATCACTGCATCATCACTGTGTCATCACAGCATCATCACTGCATCATCACTGCATCATCACAGCATCATCACTGCATCATCACACCATCATAACTGCATCATCACACCATCATAACTGCATCATCACACCATCATCACAGCATCATCACAGCATCATCACTGCAGCATCACAGCATCATCAGAACGTCTTCACAGCATCCTCACTGCATCATCACAGTGTCATAACAGCATCATCACTGCATCATCACAGCATCCTCACTGCATCATCACTGCATCATCACTGCATCATCACAGCATCATCACTGCATCATCACTGCATCATCACAGCATCATCACTGCATCATCGCTGTGTCATAACAGCATCATCACTGCATCATCACTGCATCATCACAGTGTCATAACAGCATCATCACTGCATCATCACTGCATCATCACTGCATCATCACAGCATCATCACTGCGTCACAGCATCATCACTGCATCATCACTGCATACTCACTGCATCATCACACCATCATCACTGCATCATCACTGCATCATCACTGCATCATCACTGTGTCATAACAGCATCATCACTGCATCATCACTTCATCATCACTGCATCATCACTGCATCATCACAGCATCATCACTGCATCATCACAGTGTCATCACAGCATCATCACTGCATCATCACAGTATCATTACAGCATCATCACTGCATCATCACTGCATCATCACACCATCATCACTGCATCATCACAGCATCATCACAGCATCATCACTGCATCATCACACCATCATCATTGCATCATCACAGCATCATCACAGCATCATCACTGCATCATCACAGTATCATCACAGCATCATCACTACATCATCACCGCATCATCACTGCATCATCACTGCATCGTCACAGCATCATCACAGTGTCATCACTGCATAATCCTTGCATCATCAAAGCATCATCACAGCATCATCACTGCATCATCACTTCATCATCACAGCATCATCACAGCATCATCACTGCATCATCACAGCATCATCACTGCATCATCACAGCATCATCACTGCAGCATCACACCATCATCACTGCATCATCACTGCATCATCACTGCATCATCACAGCATCATCACAGCATCATCACTGTGTCATAACAACATCATCACTGCATCATCACTTCATCATCACAGCATCATCACAGCATCATCACTGCATCATCACAGCATCATCACTGCAGCATCACACCATCATCACTGCATCATCACAGCATCATCACTGCATCATCACAGCATCATCACAGCATCATCACTGCAGCATCACAGCATCATCAGAACGTCTTCAAAGCATCATCACAGCATCATCACTGAATCATCACTGCATCATCACTGCATCATCACAGCATCATCACTGCATCATCACACCATCATCACTGCATCATCACTGCATCATCACAGCATCATCAATGCATCATCACACCATCATCACTGCATCATCACACCATCATCACAGCATCATCACAGCATCATCACTGCATCATCACAGCATCATCACTGTGTCATAACAGCATCATCACAGCATCATCACTGAATCATCACTGCATCATCACTGCATCATCACAGCATCATCACTGCATCATCACTTCATCATCACTGCATCATCACTGCATCATCACAGCATCATCACAGCATCATCACTGCATCATCACAGTATCATCACAGCATCATCAGAGCATCATCACTGCATCATCACACCATCATCACACCATCATCACTGCATCATCACAGCATCATCATAACATCATCACTGCATCATCACACCATAATCACTGCATCATCACAGCATCATTACAGCATCATCACTGCATCATCACAGCATTATCACAGCATCATCATTACATCATCACTGTATCATCACAGCATCATCACTGCATCATCACACCATAATCACTGCATCATCACACCATCATCACACCATAATCACTGCATCATCACAGCATCATCACAACATCATCACTGCATCATCACTGCATCATTACTGCTTCATCACAGCATCATCACTGCATCATCACAGCATCATCACTGCATCATCACTGCGTCATCACTGTGTCATCACAGCATCATCACTTCATCATCACTGCATCATCACAGAATCATCAGAGCATCATCACTGCATCATCACTGTGTCATCACAGCATCATCACTGCATCATCACTGTGTCATCACTGCATCATCACTGCATCATCAAAGCATCATCACACCATCATCACTGCATCATCACTGCATCATCACAGCATCATCACTGCATCATCACTGCATCATCACAGCATCATCACTGCATCATCACACCATCATCACAGCATCATCACTGCATCATCACTGCAGCATCACAGCATCATCAGAACGTCTTCACAGCATCATCACTGCCTCATCACTGCATCATCACAGCATCCTCACTGCATCGTCACAACATCATCACTGCATCATAACAGCATCATCACTGCATCATCACTGCATCATCACTGCATCCTCACTGCATCATCACAGCATCATCACAGCGTCATCAAAGCATCATCACTGCATCATCACTGCATCATCACTGCATCATCACTTTGTCATAACAGCATCATCAAAGCATCATCACTGCATCATCACTGTGTCATAACAACATCATCACTGCATCATCACTTCATCATCACAGCATCATCACTGCATCATCACAGCATCATCACTGCATCATCACTGCATCATCACAGTATCATCACAGCATCATCACAGCATCATCACACAATCATCACAGCATCATCACAGCATCATCACACCATCATCACTGCATCATCACACCACCATCACAGCATCATCACAGCATCATCACTGCATCATCACAGCATCATCACTGTGTCATAACAGCATCATCACTGCATCATCACTTCATCATCACTGCATCATCACTGCATCATCACAGCATCATCACTGCATCATCACAGTATCATCACAGCATCATCACACCATCATCAGAGCATCATCACTGCATCATCACACCATCATCACACCATCATCACTGCATCATCACAGCATCATCATAACATCATCACAGCATCATCACTGCATCATCACAGCATCATCACTGCATCATCACACCATCATCACTGCATCATCACTGCATCATCACTGCATCATCACTGTGTCATCACAGCATCATCACTTCATCATCACTGCATCATCACAGCATCATCACTGCATCATCACTGTGTCATCACAGCATCATCACTGCATCATCACTGTGTCATCACTGCATCATCACTGCATCATCACACCATCATCATTGCATCATCACTGCATCATCACAGCATCATCACTGCATCATCACACCATCATAACTGCATCATCACTGCATCATCACTGCATCATCACACCATCATCACAGCATCATCACTGCAGCATCACTGCAGCATCACAGCATCATCAGAACGTCTTCACAGCATCATTACTGCATCATCACAGCATCATCACTGCATCATCACACCATCATCACTGCATCATCACAGCATCATCACTGCATCATCACTGCATCATCACAGCATCATCACTGCATCGTCACAGCATCATCACTGCATCATCACTGCATCATCACTGTGTCATAACAGCATCATCACTGCATCATCACTTCATCATCACTGCATCATCACTGCATCATCACAGCATCATCACTGCATCATCACAGTGTCATCACAGCATCATCACTGCATCATCACTGCATCATCACAGCATCATCACTGCATCATCACAGTGTCATCACAGCATCATCACTGCATCATCACTGCATCATCACAGCATCATCACAGCATCATCACAGCATCATCACTGCATCATCACAGTATCATCACAGCATCATCACTACATCATCACCGCATCATCACTGCATCATCACTGCATCGTCACAGCATCATCACAGCATCATCACTGCATCATCACAGCATCATCACTGCATCATCACAGCATCATCACTGCAGCATCACACCATCATCACTGCATCATCACTGCATCATCACTGCATCATCACAGCATCATCACAGCATCATCACTGTGTCATAACAACATCATCACTGCATCATCACTTCATCATCACAGCATCATCACTGTATCATCACTGCATCATCACAGCATCATCACTGCAGCATCACACCATCATCACTGCATCATCACAGCATCATCACTGCATCATCACAGCATCATCACAGCATCATCACTGCAGCATCACAGCATCATCAGAACGTCTTCACAGCATCATCACAGCATCATCACTGCATCATCACTGCATCATCACAGCATCATCACTGCATCATCACACCATCATCACTGCATCATCACTGCATCATCACAGCATCATCAATGCATCATCACAGCATCATCACTGCATCATCACACCATCATCACAGCATCATCACAGCATCATCACTGCATCATCACAGCATCATCACTGCATCATCACACCATCATCACTGCATCATCACTGCATCATCACAGCATCATCAATGCATCATCACAGCATCATCACTGCATCATCACACCATCATCACAGCATCATCACTGCATCATCACAGCATCATCACTGCATCATCACACCATCATCACTGCATCATCACTCCATCATCACAGCATCATCAATGCATCATCACACCATCATCACTGCATCATCACAGCATCATCATAACATCATCACTGCATCATTATTGCATCATCACAGCATCATCACAGCATCATCACAGCATCATCACTGCATCATCACTGCGTTAACACTGCATCATCACTGCGTCATCACTGTGTCATCACAGCATCATCAATTCATCATCACTGCATCATCACAGCATCATCACAGCATCATCACTGCATCATCAGAGCATCATCACTGCATCATCACACCATCATCACACCATCATCACTGCATCATCACAGCATCATCATAACATCATCACTGCATCATCACTGCATCATCACAGCATCATCACTGCATCATCACAGTATCATCACTGCATCATCACTGCATCATCACTGCGTCATCACTGTGTCATCACAGCATCATCACTTCATCATCACTGCATCATCACAGCATCATCACTGCATCATCACTGTGTCATCACAGCATCATCACTGCATCATCACTGTGTCATCACTGCATCATCACTGCATCATCACACCATCATCATTGCATCATCACTGCATCATCACAGCATCATCACTGCATCATCACAGCATCATCACAGCATCATCACTGCATCATCACTGCAGCATCACAGCATCATCAGAACGTCTTCACAGCATCATCACTGCATCATCACTGCATCATCACAGTGTCATAACAGCATCATCACTGCATCATCACAGCATCCTCACTGCATCATCACTGCATCGTCACAGCATCATCACAGCATCATCACTGCATCATCACAGCATCATCACTGCATCATCACACCATCATCACACCATCATCACTGCATCATCACAGCATCATCATAACATCATCACTGCATCATTACTGCATCATCACAGCATCATCACAGCATCATCACAGCATCATCACTGCATTAACACTGCATCATCACTGCGTCATCACTGCGTCATCACAGCATCATCACTTCATCATCACTGCATCATCACAGCATCATCACTGCATCATCACTGCATCATCAGAGCATCATCACTGCATCATCACACCATCATCACACCATCATCACTGCATCATCACAGCATCATCATAACATCATCACTGCATCATCACTGCATCATAACTGCATCATCACAGCATCATCACTGCATCATCACTGCATCATCAGAGCATCATCACTGCATCATCACACCATCATCACACCATCATCACTGCATCATCACAGCATCATCATAACATCATCACTGCATCATCACTGCATCATAACTGCGTCATCACTGCATCATCACTGCATCATCACACCATCATCATTGCATCATAACTGCATCATCACAGCATCATCACTGCATCATCACACCATCATCACTGCATCATCACTGCATCATCACAGCATCATCACTGCACCATCACAGCATCATCACTTCATCATCACAGCATCATCACAGCATCATCACAGCGTCATCACTGCGTCATCACTGTGTCATCACAGCATCATCACTGCATCATCACTGTGTCATCACTGCATCATCACTGCATCATCAAAGCATCATCACTGCATCATCACTGCATCATCACAGCATCATCACTGCATCATCACAGTATCATCACTGCATCATCACTGCATCATCACAACATCATCACAGCATCATCACTGCAGCATCACAGCATCATCAGAACGTCTTCACAGCATCATCACTGCCTCATCACTGCATCATAACAGCATCATCACTGCATCATCACTGCATCATCACTGCATCATCACAGCATCATCACAGCATCATCACTGTGTCATAACAACATCATCACTGCATCATCACTTCATCATCACAGCATCATCACAGCATCATCACTGCATCATCACAGCATCATCACTGCAGCATCACACCATCATCACTGCATCATCACAGCATCATCACTGCATCATCACAGCATCATCACAGCATCATCACTGCAGCATCACAGCATCATCAGAACGTCTTCAAAGCATCATCACAGCATCATCACTGAATCATCACTGCATCATCACTGCATCATCACAGCATCATCACTGCATCATCACACCATCATCACTGCATCATCACTGCATCATCACAGCATCATCAATGCATCATCACACCATCATCACTGCATCATCACACCATCATCACAGCATCATCACAGCATCATCACTGCATCATCACAGCATCATCACTGTGTCATAACAGCATCATCACAGCATCATCACTGAATCATCACTGCATCATCACTGCATCATCACAGCATCATCACTGCATCATCACTTCATCATCACTGCATCATCACTGCATCATCACAGCATCATCACAGCATCATCACTGCATCATCACAGTATCATCACAGCATCATCAGAGCATCATCACTGCATCATCACACCATCATCACACCATCATCACTGCATCATCACAGCATCATCATAACATCATCACTGCATCATCACACCATAATCACTGCATCATCACAGCATCATTACAGCATCATCACTGCATCATCACAGCATTATCACAGCATCATCATTACATCATCACTGTATCATCACAGCATCATCACTGCATCATCACACCATAATCACTGCATCATCACACCATCATCACACCATAATCACTGCATCATCACAGCATCATCACAACATCATCACTGCATCATCACTGCATCATTACTGCTTCATCACAGCATCATCACTGCATCATCACAGCATCATCACTGCATCATCACTGCGTCATCACTGTGTCATCACAGCATCATCACTTCATCATCACTGCATCATCACAGAATCATCAGAGCATCATCACTGCATCATCACTGTGTCATCACAGCATCATCACTGCATCATCACTGTGTCATCACTGCATCATCACTGCATCATCAAAGCATCATCACACCATCATCACTGCATCATCACTGCATCATCACAGCATCATCACTGCATCATCACTGCATCATCACAGCATCATCACTGCATCATCACACCATCATCACAGCATCATCACTGCATCATCACTGCAGCATCACAGCATCATCAGAACGTCTTCACAGCATCATCACTGCCTCATCACTGCATCATCACAGCATCCTCACTGCATCGTCACAACATCATCACTGCATCATAACAGCATCATCACTGCATCATCACTGCATCATCACTGCATCCTCACTGCATCATCACAGCATCATCACAGCGTCATCAAAGCATCATCACTGCATCATCACTGCATCATCACTGCATCATCACTTTGTCATAACAGCATCATCAAAGCATCATCACTGCATCATCACTGTGTCATAACAACATCATCACTGCATCATCACTTCATCATCACAGCATCATCACTGTATCATCACTGCATCATCACAGCATCATCACTGCAGCATCACACCATCATCACTGCATCATCACAGCATCATCACTGCATCATCACAGCATCATCACAGCATCATCACTGCAGCATCACAGCATCATCAGAACGTCTTCAAAGCATCATCACAGCATCATCACTGCATCATCACTGCATCATCACAGCATCATCACTGCATCATCACACCATCATCACTGCATCATCACTGCATCATCACAGCATCATCAATGCATCATCACAGCATCATCACTGCATCATCACACCATCATCACAGCATCATCACAGCATCATCACTGCATCATCACAGCATCATCACTGCATCATCACACCATCATCACTGCATCATCACTGCATCATCACAGCATCATCAATGCATCATCACAGCATCATCACTGCATCATCACACCATCATCACAGCATCATCACTGCATCATCACAGCATCATCACTGCATCATCACACCATCATCACTGCATCATCACTCCATCATCACAGCATCATCAATGCATCATCACACCATCATCACTGCATCATCACAGCATCATCATAACATCATCACTGCATCATTATTGCATCATCACAGCATCATCACAGCATAATCACTGCATCATCACACCATCATCACACCATAATCACTGCATCATCACAACATCATCACTGCATCATCACTGCATCATTACTGCTTCATCACAGCATCATCACTGCATCATCACAGCATCATCACTGCATCATCACTGCGTCATCACTGTGTCATCACAGCATCATCACTTCATCATCACTGCATCATCACAGCATCATCATAACATCATCACTGCATCATCACTGCATCATCACAGCATCATCACTGCATCATCACAGTATCATCACTGCATCATCACTGCATCATCACTGCGTCATCACTGTGTCATCACAGCATCATCACTTCATCATCACTGCATCATCACAGCATCATCACTGCATCATCACTGTGTCATCACAGCATCATCACTGCATCATCACTGTGTCATCACTGCATCATCACTGCATCATCACACCATCATCATTGCATCATCACTGCATCATCACAGCATCATCACTGCATCATCACAGCATCATCACAGCATCATCACTGCATCATCACTGCAGCATCACAGCATCATCAGAACGTCTTCACAGCATCATCACTGCATCATCACTGCATCATCACAGTGTCATAACAGCATCATCACTGCATCATCACAGCATCCTCACTGCATCATCACTGCATCGTCACAGCATCATCACAGCATCATCACTGCATCATCACAGCATCATCACTGCATCATCACACCATCATCACACCATCATCACTGCATCATCACAGCATCATCATAACATCATCACTGCATCATTACTGCATCATCACAGCATCATCACAGCATCATCACAGCATCATCACTGCATTAACACTGCATCATCACTGCGTCATCACTGCGTCATCACAGCATCATCACTTCATCATCACTGCATCATCACAGCATCATCACTGCATCATCACTGCATCATCAGAGCATCATCACTGCATCATCACACCATCATCACACCATCATCACTGCATCATCACAGCATCATCATAACATCATCACTGCATCATCACTGCATCATAACTGCATCATCACAGCATCATCACTGCATCATCACTGCATCATCACTGCGTCATCACTGTGTCATCACAGCATCATCACTTCATCATCACTGCATCATCACAGCATCATCAATGCATCATCACTGCATCATCACTGCGTCATCACAGTATCATCACTGCGTCATCACATTATCATCACTGCATCATCACTGCGTCATCACTGCATCATCACTGCATCATCACACCATCATCATTGCATCATAACTGCATCATCACAGCATCATCACTGCATCATCACACCATCATCACTGCATCATCACTGCATCATCACAGCATCATCACTGCACCATCACAGCATCATCACTTCATCATCACAGCATCATCACAGCATCATCACAGCGTCATCACTGCGTCATCACTGTGTCATCACAGCATCATCACTGCATCATCACTGTGTCATCACTGCATCATCACTGCATCATCAAATCATCATCACTGCATCATCACTGCATCATCACAGCATCATCACTGCATCATCACAGTATCATCACTGCATCATCACTGCATCATCACACCATCATCACAGCATCATCACTGCAGCATCACAGCATCATCAGAACGTCTTCACAGCATCATCACTGCCTCATCACTGCATCATAACAGCATCATCACTGCATCATCACTGCATCATCACTGCATCCTCACTGCATCATCACAGCATCATCACAGCGTCATCAAAGCATCATCACTGCATCATCACTGCATCATCACTGCATCATCACTCTTTCATAACAGCATCATCACTGCATCATCACTGCATCATTACTGCTTCATCACAGCATCATCACTGCATCATCACTGTGTCATAACAACATCATCACTGCATCATCACTTCATCATCACAGCATCATCACAGCATCATCACTGCATCATCACAGCATCATCACTGCAGCATCACACCATCATCACTGCATCATCACTGCATCATCACAGTATCATCACAGCATCATCACAGCATCATCACAGCATCATCACTGTGTCATAACAGCATCATCACTGCATCATCACTTCATCATCACTGCATCATCACTGCATCATCACAGCATCATCACAGCATCATCACTGCATCATCACAGCATCATCACTGTCATAACAGCATCATCACTGCATCATCACTTCATCATCACTGCATCATCACTGAATCATCACAGCATCATCACAGCATCATCACTGCATCATCACAGTATCATCACAGCATCATCACTGCATCTTCAGAGCATCATCACTGCGTCATCACACCATCATCACACCATCATCACTGCATCATCACAGCATCATCATAACATCATCACTGCATCATCACTGCATCATCACAGCATCATCACTGCAGCATCATAGCATTATCACTGCATCATAACTGCATCATCACTGCGTCATCACTGTGTCATCACAGCATCATCACTTCATCATCACTGCATCACCACAGCATCATCACTGCATCATCACTGCATCATCACTGTGTCATCACAGCATCATCACTGCATCATCACTGCATACTCACTGCATACTCACTGCATCATCACACCATCATCACTGCATCATCACTGCATCATCACAGTATCATCACAGCATCATCACTACATCATCACCGCATCATCACTGCATCATCACTGCATCGTCACAGCATCATCACAGTGTCATCACTGCATAATCACTGCATCATCAAAGCATCATCACACCATCAACACACGGTCATCAAAGCATCATCATTGCATCATCACAGTTTCATCACTGCATCATCACAAAATCATCACAAAATCACCACAGTGTCATCACAGCATCATCACTGCATCATCACTACATCATCACAGCATCCTCACTGCATCATCCCACCATCATCACTGCATCATCACTGCATCATCACAGCATCATCACAGCGTCATCAAAGCATCATCACTGCATCATCACAGCATCATCACACCATCACCACTGCATTATCACAACATCATCATCGCAGCGTCAACACTACATCAACACATCATCATCACTGCATCATCACTGCATCATCACAGCATCCTCACTGCATCATCACACCATCATCACTGCATCATCACTGCATCATCACAGCATCATCAAAGCATCATCACTGCATCAACACAGTATCATCACAGCATCATCACACCATCATCACAGCATCATCACAGCATCATCACTGCAGCATCACAGCATCATCACTGCATCATCACTGCATCATCACTGCAGCATCACACCATCATCACTGCATCATCTGCATCATCACAGCGTCATCAAAGCATCATCACTGCATCATCACAGCATCATCACAGCATCATCACTGCATCATCACTTCATCATCACAGCATCATCACAGCATCATCACTGCATCATCACAGCATCATCACAGCATCATCACTGCAGCATCACACCATCATCACAGCATCATCACTGCATCATCACTGCAGCATCACACCATCATGACTGCATCATCACTGTGTCATAACAACATCATCACTGCATCATCACTTCATCATCACAGCATCATCACAGCATCATCACTGCATCATCACAGCATCATCACTGCAGCATCACACTATCATCACTGCATCATCACAGCATCATCACTGCATCATCACAGCATCATCACAGCATCATCACTGCAGCATCAGAGCATCATCAGAACGTCTTCACAGCATCATCACAGCATCATCACTGCATCATCACACCATCATCACTGCATCATCACTGCATCATCACAGCATCATCAATGCATCATCACACCATCATCATTGCATCATCACACCATCATCACAGCATCATCACTGCATCATCACAGCATCATCACTGCAGCATCACACCATCATCACTGCATCATCACTGCATCATAACTGCATCATCACTGCAGCATCACAGCATCATCACTGCATCATCACTGCAGCATCACACCATCATCACTGCATCATCACTGCATCATCATTACATCATCACTGTATCATCACAGCATCATCACTGCATCATCACTGCATCATCAAACCATCATCACAGCATCATCACAGCATCATTACAGCATCATCACTGCATCATCACAGCATTATCACAGCATCATCATTACATCATCACTGTATCATCACAGCATCATCACTGCATCATCACTGCATCATCACACCATAATCACTGCATCATCACACCATCATCACACCATAATCACTGCATCATCACAGCATCATCACAACATCATCACTGCATCATCACTGCATCATTACTGCTTCATCACAGTATCATCACTGCATCATCACTGCATCATCACTGCATCATCACTGCATCATCACACCATAATCACTGCATCATCACACCATCATCACACCATAATCACTGCATCATCACAGCATCATCACAACATCATCACTGCATCATCACTGCATCATTACTGCTTCATCACAGCATCATCACTGCATCATCACAGCATCATCACACCATCATCACTGCATCATCACTGCATCATCACACCATCATCACAGCATCATTACTGCATCATCACTGCAGCATCACAGCATCATCAGAACGTCTTCACAGCATCATCACTGCCTCATCACTGCATCATCACAGCATCCTCACTGCATCGTCACACCATCATCACTGCATCATAACAGCATCATCACTGCATCATCACTGCATCCTCACTGCATCATCACAGCATCATCACAGCGTCATCAAAGCATCATCACTGCATCATCACTGCATCATCACTGCATCATCACTTTGTCATAACAGCATCATCACAGCATCATCACTGCATCATCACTGCATCATCACAGCATCATCACTGCATCATCACTGTGTCATAACAACATCATCACTGCATCATCACTTCATCATCACAGCATCATCACAGCATCATCACTGCATCATCACAGCATCATCACTGCAGCATCACACCATCATCACTGCATCATCACTGCATCATCACAGTATCATCACAGCATCATCACAGCATCATCACACCATCATCACAGCATCATCACAGCATCATCACACCATCATCACTGCATCATCACACCATCATCACAGCATCATCACTGCATCATCACAGCATCATCACTGTGTCATAACAGCATCATCACTGCATCATCACTTCATCATCACTGCATCATCACTGCATCATCACAGCATAATCACAGCATCATCACTGCATCATCACAGTATCATCACAGCATCATCACAGCATCATCAGAGCATCAACATTGCATCATCACACCATCATCACACCATCATCACTGCATCATCACAGCATCATCATAACATCATCACTGCATCATCACTGCATCATCACAGCATCATCACTGCATCATCACACCATCATCACTGCATCATCACTGCACCATCATCACAGCATCATCACAGCATCATCACTGCATCATCACTGTGTCATCACAGCATCATCACTGCATCATCACACCATCATCATTGCATCATCACTGCATCATCACAGCATCATCACTGCATCATCACACCATCATAACTGCATCATCACTGCATCATCACACCATCATCACAGCATCATCACAGCATCATCACTGCATCATCACTGCATCATCACACCATAATCACTGCATCATCACACCATCATCACACCATAATCACTGCATCATCACAACATCATCACTGCATCATCACTGCATCATTACTGCTTCATCACAGCATCATCACTGCATCATCACAGCATCATCACTGCATCATCACTGCGTCATCACTGTGTCATCACAGCATCATCACTTCATCATCACTGCATCATCACAGAATCATCACAGCATCATCACTGCATCATCACTGTGTCATCACAGCATCATCAGTGCATCATCACTGTGTCATCACTGCATCATCACTGCATCATCAAAGCATCATCACACCATCATCACTGCATCATCACACCATCATCACTGCATCATCACACCATCATCACAGCATCATCACTGCATCATCACTGCAGCATCACAGCATCATCAGAACGTCTTCACAGCATCATCACTGCCTCATCACTGCATCATCACAGCATCCTCACTGCATCGTCACACCATCATCACTGCATCATAACAGCATCATCACTGCATCATCACTGCATCATCACTGCATCCTCACTGCATCATCACAGCATCATCACAGCGTCATCAAAGCATCATCACTGCATCATCACTGCATCATCACTGCATCATCACTTTGTCATAACAGCATCATCACAGCATCATCACTGCATCATCACTGCATCATCACAGCATCATCACTGCATCATCACTGTGTCATAACAACATCATCACTGCATCATCACTTCATCATCACTGCATCATCACAGCATCATCACTGCATCATCACAGCATCATCACTGCATCATCACAGCATCATCACTGCATCATCACAGCATCATCATAACATCATCACTGCATCATCACTGCATCATCACAGCATCATCACTGCATCATCACACCATCATCACTGCATCATCACTGCATCATCACTGCATCATCACTGTGTCATCACAGCATCATCACTTCATCATCACTGCATCATCACAGCATCATCACTGCATCATCACTGTGTCATCACAGCATCATCACTGCATCATCACTGTGTCATCACTGCATCATCACTGCATCATCACACCATCATCATTGCATCATCACTGCATCATCACAGCATCATCACTGCATCATCACACCATCATAACTGCATCATCACTGCATCATCACAGGATCATTACTGCATCATCACTGCATCATCACAGTGTCATAACAGCATCATCACTGCATCATCAGAGCATCATCACTGCATCATCACTGCATCATCACAGCATCATCACTGCATCGTCACAGCATCATCACTGCATACTCACTGCATCATCACACCATCATCACTGCATCATCACTGCATCATCACTGCATCATCACTGTGTCATAACAGCATCATCACTGCATCATCACTTCATCATCACTGCATCATCACTGCATCATCACAGCATCATCACTGCATCATCACAGTGTCATCACAGCATCATCACTACATCATCACAGTATCATTACAGCATCATCACTGCATCATCACTGCATCATCACACCATCATCACTGCATCATCACAGCATCATCACTGCATCATCACTGCATCATCACTGCATCATCACACCATCATCATTGCATCATCACAGCATCATCACAGCATCATCACTGCATCATCACAGCATCATCACTACATCATCACCGCATCATCACTGCATCATCACTGCATCGTCACAGCATCATCACAGTGTCATCACTGCATAATCCTTGCATCATCAAAGCATCATCACAGCATCATCACTGCATCATCACTTCATCATCACAGCATCATCACAGCATCATCACTGCATGATCACAGCATCATCACTGCAGCATCACACCATCATCACTGCATCATCACAGCATCATCACTGCATCATCACAGCATCATCACAGCATCATCACTGCAGCATCAGAGCATCATCAGAACGTCTTCACAGCATCATCACAGCATCATCACTGCATCATCACTGCATCATCACTGCATCATCACAGCATCATCACTGCATCATCACACCATCATCACTGCATCATCACTGCATCATCACAGCATCATCAATGCATCATCACACCATCATCATTGCATCATCACACCATCATCACAGCATCATCACAGCATCATCACTGCATCATCACAGTATCATCACTGTGTCATAACAGCATCATCACTGCATCATCACTTCATCATCACTGCATCATCACTGCATCATCACAGCATCATCACTGCATCATCACACCATCATCACACCATCATCACTGCATCATCACAGCATCATCATAACATCATCACTGCATCATTACTGCATCATCACAGCATCATCACAGCATCATCACTGCATCATCACTGCATTAACACTGCATCACCACTGTGTCATCACTGTGTCATCACAGCATCATCACTTCATCATCACTGCATCATCACAGCATCATCACTGCATCATCACTGCATCATCACTGTGTCATCACAGCATCATCACAGCATCATCACAGCATCATCACTGCAGCATCACAACGTCATCACTGCATCATTACTGCATCATCACTGCATCATCACACCATCATGACAGCATCATCACAGCATCATCACTGCAGCATCACAGCATCATCAGTGCATCATCACTGTGTCATCACTGCATCATCACTGCATCATCAAAGCATCATCACACCATCATCACTGCATCATCACACCATCATCACAGCATCATCACACCATCATCACAGCATCATCACTGCATCATCACTGCAGCATCACAGCATCATCAGAACGTCTTCACAGCATCATCACTGCCTCATCACTGCATCATCACAGCATCCTCACTGCATCGTCACACCATCATCACTGCATCATAACAGCATCATCACTGCATCATCACTGCATCATCACTGCATCATCACTGCATCATCACAGCATCATCACAGCGTCATCAAAGCATCATCACTGCATCATCACTGCATCATCACTGCATCATCACTTTGTCATAACAGCATCATCACAGCATCATCACTGCATCATCACTGCATCATCACAGCATCATCACTGCATCATCACTGTGTCATAACAACATCATCACTGCATCATCACTTCATCATCACTGCATCATCACAGCATCATCACTGCATCATCACAGCATCATCACTGCATCATCACAGCATCATCACTGCATCATCACAGCATCATCATAACATCATCACTGCATCATCACTGCATCATCACAGCATCATCACTGCATCATCACACCATCATCACTGCATCATCACTGCATCATCACTGCATCATCACTGTGTCATCACAGCATCATCACTTCATCATCACTGCATCATCACAGCATCATCACTGCATCATCACTGTGTCATCACAGCATCATCACTGCATCATCACTGTGTCGTCACTGCATCATCACTGCATCATCACACCATCATCATTGCATCATCACTGCATCATCACAGCATCATCACTGCATCATCACACCATCATAACTGCATCATCACTGCATCATCACAGCATCATCACAGCATCATCACTGCAGCATCACAGCATCATCAGAACGTCTTCACAGCATCATTACTGCATCATCACTGCATCATCACAGCATCATCACTGCATCATCACTGCATCATCACAGCATCATCACTGCATCGTCACAGCATCATCACTGCATACTCACTGCATCATCACACCATCATCACTGCATCATCACTGCATCATCACTGCATCATCACTGTGTCATAACAGCATCATCACTGCATCATCACTTCATCATCACTGCATCATCACAGCATCATCACTGCATCATCACAGTGTCATCACAGCATCATCACTACATCATCACAGTATCATTACAGCATCATCACTGCATCATCACTGCATCATCACACCATCATCACTGCATCATCACAGCATCATCACAGCATCATCACTGCATCATCACTGCATCATCACACCATCATCATTGCATCATCACAGCATCATCACAGCATCATCACTGCATCATCACAGTATCATCACAGCATCATCACTACATCATCACCGCATCATCACTGCATCATCACTGCATCGTCACAGCATCATCACAGTGTCATCACTGCATAATCCTTGCATCATCAAAGCATCATCACAGCATCATCACTGCATCATCACTTCATCATCACAGCATCATCACAGCATCATCACTGCATGATCACAGCATCATCACTGCAGCATCACACCATCATCACTGCATCATCACAGCATCATCACTGCATCATCACAGCATCATCACAGCATCATCACTGCAGCATCAGAGCATCATCAGAACGTCTTCACAGCATCATCACAGCATCATCACTGCATCATCACTGCATCATCACTGTGTCATCACAGCATCATCACAGCATCATCACAGCATCATCACTGCAGCATCACAACGTCATCACTGCATCATTACTGCATCATCACTGCATCATCACACCATCATGACAGCATCATCACAGCATCATCACTGCAGCATCACAGCATCATCAGAACGTCTTCACAGCATCATCACTGCATCATCACTGCATCATCACTGCATCATCACAACGTCATCACTGCATCATTACTGCATCATCACAGCATCCTCACTGCATCATCACTGCATCATCACTGCATCATCACTGCATCATCACAACGTCATCACTGCATCATTACTGCATCATCACTGCATCATCACACCATCATCACAGCATCATCACAGCATCATCACTGCAGCATCACAGCATCATCAGAACGTCTTCACAGCATCATCACTGCATCATCACTGCATCATCACTGCATCATCACAGTGTCATAACAGCATCATCACTGCATCATCACTGCATCATCACAGCATCCTCACTGCATCATCACTGCATCATCACTGCATCATGACAGCATCATCACTGCATCATCACTGTGTCATAACAGCATCATCACTGCATCATCACTTCATCATCACTGCATCATCACTGCATCATCACAGCATCATCACTGCATCATCACAGTGTCATCACAGCATCATCACTGCATCATCACAGCATCATCACAGCATCATCACTGCATCATCACACCATCATCACTGCATCATCACAGCATCATCACAGCATCATCACTGCATCATCACTGCATCATCACAGCGTCATCACAGCATCATCACTGCATCATCACTGCATCATCACAGCATCATCATTACATCATCACTGCATCATCACTGCATCATCACAGCATCATCACTGAATCATCACTGCATCATCACTGCATCATCACAGCATCATCACAGCGTCAGCAAAGCATCATCACTGCATCATCACTGCATCATCACTGCATCATCACTTTGTCATAACAGCATCATCACAGCATCATCACTGCATAGTCACAGCATCATCACAGCATCATCACAGCATCATCACTGCATCATCACTGCATCATCACAGCATCATCACAGAATCCTCACTGCATCATCACACCATCATCACTGCATCATCACTGCATCATCACTGCATCATCACAGCATCATCACACCATCATAACTGCATCATCACACCATCATCACAGCATCATCACAGCATCATCACTGCATCATCACAGCATCATCACAGCATCATCGCTGCATCATCACAGTATCATCACAGCATCATCACACCATTATCACACCATCATCACTGCATCATCACAGCATCATCATAACATCATCACTGCATCATCACTGCATCATTACTGCATCATCACAGCATCATCACTGCACCATCACAGCATCATCACTGCATTATCACTGCATCATCACTGCATCATCACTGTGTCATCACTGCGTCATCACTGTGTCATAACAGCATCATCACTGCATCATCACTTCATCATCACTGCATACTCACTGCATCATCACACCATCATCACTGTGTCATAAGAGCATCACTGCATCATGACTTCATCATGACTTCATCATGACTTCATCATCACTGCATCATCACTGCATCATCACTGCAGCATCACACCATCATCACTGCATCATCACAGCATCATCACTGCAGCATCACAGCATCATCACTGCATCATCACAGCATCATCACAGCATCATCACAGCATCATCACTGCAGCATCACACCATCATCACTACATCATCACTGCATCATCACTGCATCATCAGAACGTCTTCACAGCATCATCACTGCCTCATCACTGCATCATCACAGCATCCTCACACCATCATCACTGCATCATAACAGCATCATCACTGCATCATCACAGCATCATCACAGCATCATCACTGCATCATCACAGCATCATCACTGCAGCATCACACCATCATCACAGCATCATCACAGCATCATCACAGTATCATCACAGCATCATCACAGCATCATCACACCATCATCACAGCATCATCACAGCATCATCACAGCTTCATAACACCATCATCACAGCATCATCACTGCAGCATCACAGCATCATCACTGCATCATCACAGCATCCTCAATGCATCATCACACCATCATCACTGCATCATCTGCATCATCACAGCGTCATCAAAGCATCATCACTGCATCATCACAGCATCATCACAGCATCATCACTGCATCATCACAGTATCATCACAGCATCATCACTGCATCATCAGAGCATCATCACTGCGTCATCACACCATCATCACACCATCATCACTGCATCATCACAGCATCATCACTGCATCATCACTGCATCATCACTGCATCATCACTGCATCATCACAGCATCATCACTGCATCATCACTGCATCATCACTGTGTCATCACAGCATCATCACAGCATCATCACAGCATCATCACTGCAGCATTACAACGTCATCACTGCATCATTACTGCATCATCACTGCATCATCACACCATCATGACAGCATCATCACAGCATCATCACTGCAGCATCACAGCATCATCACAGCATCATCACTGCAGCATCACAGCATCATCACTGCATCATCACAGCATCCTCACTGCATCATCACACCATCATCACTGCATCATCTCCATCATCACAGCGTCATCAAAGCATCATCACTGCATCATCACAGCATCATCACAGCATCATCACTGCATCATCACTTCATCATCACAGCATCATCACTGCGTCATCACTGCAGCATCACACCATCATCACAGCATCATCACTGCATCATCACTGCAGCATCACACCATCATGACTGCATCATCACTGTGTTATAACAACATCATCACTGCATCATCACTTCATCATCACAGCATCATCACAGCATCATCACTGCATGATCACAGCATCATCACTGCAGCATCACACCATCATCACTGCATCATCACAGCATCATCACTGCATCATCACAGCATCATCACAGCATCATCACTGCAGCATCAGAGCATCATCAGAACGTCTTCACAGCATCATCACAGCATCATCACTGCATCATCACTGCATCATCACTGCATCATCACAGCATCATCACTGCATCATCACACCATCATCACTGCATCATCACTGCATCATCACAGCATCATCAATACATCATCACACCATCATCATTGCATCATCACACCATCATCACAGCATCATCACAGCATCATCACTGCATCATCACAGTATCATCACTGTGTCATAACAGCATCATCACTGCATCATCACTTCATCATCACTGCATCATCACTGCATCATCACAGCATCATCACTGCATCATCACACCATCATCACACCATCATCACTGCATCATCACAGCATCATCATAACATCATCACTGCATCATTACTGCATCATCACAGCATCATCACAGCATCATCACTGCATCATCACTGCATTAACACTGCATCACCACTGTGTCATCACTGTGTCATCACAGCATCATCACTTCATCATCACTGCATCATCACAGCATCATCACTGCATCATCACTGCATCATCACTGTGTCATCACAGCATCATCACAGCATCATCACAGCATCATCACTGCAGCATCACAACGTCATCACTGCATCATTACTGCATCATCACTGCATCATCACACCATCATGACAGCATCATCACAGCATCATCACTGCAGCATCACAGCATCATCAGAACGTCTTCACAGCATCATCACTGCATCATCACTGCATCATCACTGCATCATCACAACGTCATCACTGCATCATTACTGCATCATCACAGCATCCTCACTGCATCATCACTGCATCATCACTGCATCATCACTGCATCATCACAACGTCATCACTGCATCATTACTGCATCATCACTGCATCATCACACCATCATCACAGCATCATCACAGCATCATCACTGCAGCATCACAGCATCATCACTGAATCATCAATGCATCATCACAGCATCATCACTGCATCATCACTGCATCATCACTGCATCATCACTGCATCATCACTGCATCATCACAGCATCATCACAGCGTCATCAAAGCATCATCACTGCATCATCACTGCATCATCACTGCATCATCACTTTGTCATAACAGCATCATCACAGCATCATCACTGCATCATCACTGCATCATCACAGCATCATCACTGCATCATCACTGTGTCATAACAACATCATCACTGCATCATCACTTCATCATCACTGCATCATCACAGCATCATCACTGCATCATCACAGCATCATCACTGCATCATCACAGCATCATCACTGCATCATCACAGCATCATCATAACATCATCACTGCATCATCACTGCATCATCACAGCATCATCACTGCATCATCACACCATCATCACTGCATCATCACTGCATCATCACTGCATCATCACTGTGTCATCACAGCATCATCACTTCATCATCACTGCATCATCACAGCATCATCACTGCATCATCACTGTGTCATCACAGCATCATCACTGCATCATCACTGTGTCGTCACTGCATCATCACTGCATCATCACACCATCATCATTGCATCATCACTGCATCATCACAGCATCATCACTGCATCATCACACCATCATAACTGCATCATCACTGCATCATCACAGCATCATCACAGCATCATCACTGCAGCATCACAGCATCATCAGAACGTCTTCACAGCATCATTACTGCATCATCACTGCATCATCACAGCATCATCACTGCATCATCACTGCATCATCACAGCATCATCACTGCATCGTCACAGCATCATCACTGCATACTCACTGCATCATCACACCATCATCACTGCATCATCACTGCATCATCACTGCATCATCACTGTGTCATAACAGCATCATCACTGCATCATCACTTCATCATCACTGCATCATCACAGCATCATCACTGCATCATCACAGTGTCATCACAGCATCATCACTACATCATCACAGTATCATTACAGCATCATCACTGCATCATCACTGCATCATCACACCATCATCACTGCATCATCACAGCATCATCACAGCATCATCACTGCATCATCACTGCATCATCACACCATCATCATTGCATCATCACAGCATCATCACAGCATCATCACTGCATCATCACAGTATCATCACAGCATCATCACTACATCATCACCGCATCATCACTGCATCATCACTGCATCGTCACAGCATCATCACAGTGTCATCACTGCATAATCCTTGCATCATCAAAGCATCATCACAGCATCATCACTGCATCATCACTTCATCATCACAGCATCATCACAGCATCATCACTGCATGATCACAGCATCATCACTGCAGCATCACACCATCATCACTGCATCATCACAGCATCATCACTGCATCATCACAGCATCATCACAGCATCATCACTGCAGCATCAGAGCATCATCAGAACGTCTTCACAGCATCATCACAGCATCATCACTGCATCATCACTGCATCATCACTGTGTCATCACAGCATCATCACAGCATCATCACAGCATCATCACTGCAGCATCACAACGTCATCACTGCATCATTACTGCATCATCACTGCATCATCACACCATCATGACAGCATCATCACAGCATCATCACTGCAGCATCACAGCATCATCAGAACGTCTTCACAGCATCATCACTGCATCATCACTGCATCATCACTGCATCATCACAACGTCATCACTGCATCATTACTGCATCATCACAGCATCCTCACTGCATCATCACTGCATCATCACTGCATCATCACTGCATCATCACAACGTCATCACTGCATCATTACTGCATCATCACTGCATCATCACACCATCATCACAGCATCATCACAGCATCATCACTGCAGCATCACAGCATCATCAGAACGTCTTCACAGCATCATCACTGCATCATCACTGCATCATCACTGCATCATCACAGTGTCATAACAGCATCATCACTGCATCATCACTGCATCATCACAGCATCCTCACTGCATCATCACTGCATCATCACTGCATCATGACAGCATCATCACTGCATCATCACTGTGTCATAACAGCATCATCACTGCATCATCACTTCATCATCACTGCATCATCACTGCATCATCACAGCATCATCACTGCATCATCACAGTGTCATCACAGCATCATCACTGCATCATCACAGCATCATCACAGCATCATCACTGCATCATCACACCATCATCACTGCATCATCACAGCATCATCACAGCATCATCACTGCATCATCACTGCATCATCACAGCGTCATCACAGCATCATCACTGCATCATCACTGCATCATCACAGCATCATCATTACATCATCACTGCATCATCACTGCATCATCACAGCATCATCACTGAATCATCACTGCATCATCACTGCATCATCACAGCATCATCACAGCGTCAGCAAAGCATCATCACTGCATCATCACTGCATCATCACTGCATCATCACTTTGTCATAACAGCATCATCACAGCATCATCACTGCATAGTCACAGCATCATCACAGCATCATCACAGCATCATCACTGCATCATCACAGCATCATCACAGAATCCTCACTGCATCATCACACCATCATCACTGCATCATCACTGCATCATCACTGCATCATCACAGCATCATCACACCATCATAACTGCATCATCACACCATCATCACAGCATCATCACAGCATCATCACTGCATCATCACAGCATCATCACAGCATCATCGCTGCATCATCACAGTATCATCACAGCATCATCACACCATTATCACACCATCATCACTGCATCATCACAGCATCATCATAACATCATCACTGCATCATCACTGCATCATTACTGCATCATCACAGCATCATCACTGCACCATCACAGCATCATCACTGCATTATCACTGCATCATCACTGCATCATCACTGTGTCATCACTGCGTCATCACTGTGTCATAACAGCATCATCACTGCATCATCACTTCATCATCACTGCATGCTCACTGCATCATCACACCATCATCACTGTGTCATAAGAGCATCACTGCATCATGACTTCATCATGACTTCATCATGACTTCATCATCACTGCATCATCACTGCATCATCACTGCAGCATCACACCATCATCACTGCATCATCACAGCATCATCACTGCAGCATCACAGCATCATCACTGCATCATCACAGCATCATCACAGCATCATCACAGCATCATCACTGCAGCATCACACCATCATCACTACATCATCACTGCATCATCACTGCATCATCAGAACGTCTTCACAGCATCATCACTGCCTCATCACTGCATCATCACAGCATCCTCACACCATCATCACTGCATCATAACAGCATCATCACTGCATCATCACAGCATCATCACAGCATCATCACTGCATCATCACAGCATCATCACTGCAGCATCACACCATCATCACAGCATCATCACAGCATCATCACAGTATCATCACAGCATCATCACAGCATCATCACCCATCATCACAGCATCATCACAGCATCATCACAGCTTCATAACACCATCATCACAGCATCATCACTGCAGCATCACAGCATCATCACTGCATCATCACAGCATCCTCAATGCATCATCACACCATCATCACTGCATCATCTGCATCATCACAGCGTCATCAAAGCATCATCACTGCATCATCACAGCATCATCACAGCATCATCACTGCATCATCACAGTATCATCACAGCATCATCACTGCATCATCAGAGCATCATCACTGCGTCATCACACCATCATCACACCATCATCACTGCATCATCACAGCATCATCACTGCATCATCACTGCATCATCACTGCATCATCACTGCATCATCACAGCATCATCACTGCATCATCACTGCATCATCACTGTGTCATCACAGCATCATCACAGCATCATCACAGCATCATCACTGCAGCATTACAACGTCATCACTGCATCATTACTGCATCATCACTGCATCATCACACCATCATGACAGCATCATCACAGCATCATCACTGCAGCATCACAGCATCATCACAGCATCATCACTGCAGCATCACAGCATCATCACTGCATCATCACAGCATCCTCACTGCATCATCACACCATCATCACTGCATCATCTCCATCATCACAGCGTCATCAAAGCATCATCACTGCATCATCACAGCATCATCACAGCATCATCACTGCATCATCACTTCATCATCACAGCATCATCACTGCGTCATCACTGCAGCATCACACCATCATCACAGCATCATCACTGCATCATCACTGCAGCATCACACCATCATGACTGCATCATCACTGTGTTATAACAACATCATCACTGCATCATCACTTCATCATCACAGCATCATCACAGCATCATCACTGCATGATCACAGCATCATCACTGCAGCATCACACCATCATCACTGCATCATCACAGCATCATCACTGCATCATCACAGCATCATCACAGCATCATCACTGCAGCATCAGAGCATCATCAGAACGTCTTCACAGCATCATCACAGCATCATCACTGCATCATCACTGCATCATCACTGCATCATCACAGCATCATCACTGCATCATCACACCATCATCACTGCATCATCACTGCATCATCACAGCATCATCAATACATCATCACACCATCATCATTGCATCATCACACCATCATCACAGCATCATCACAGCATCATCACTGCATCATCACAGTATCATCACTGTGTCATAACAGCATCATCACTGCATCATCACTTCATCATCACTGCATCATCACTGCATCATCACAGCATCATCACTGCATCATCACACCATCATCACACCATCATCACTGCATCATCACAGCATCATCATAACATCATCACTGCATCATTACTGCATCATCACAGCATCATCACAGCATCATCACTGCATCATCACTGCATTAACACTGCATCACCACTGTGTCATCACTGTGTCATCACAGCATCATCACTTCATCATCACTGCATCATCACAGCATCATCACTGCATCATCACTGCATCATCACTGTGTCATCACAGCATCATCACAGCATCATCACAGCATCATCACTGCAGCATCACAACGTCATCACTGCATCATTACTGCATCATCACTGCATCATCACACCATCATGACAGCATCATCACAGCATCATCACTGCAGCATCACAGCATCATCAGAACGTCTTCACAGCATCATCACTGCATCATCACTGCATCATCACTGCATCATCACAACGTCATCACTGCATCATTACTGCATCATCACAGCATCCTCACTGCATCATCACTGCATCATCACTGCATCATCACTGCATCATCACAACGTCATCACTGCATCATTACTGCATCATCACTGCATCATCACACCATCATCACAGCATCATCACAGCATCATCACTGCAGCATCACAGCATCATCAGAACGTCTTCACAGCATCATCACTGCATCATCACTGCATCATCACTGCATCATCACAGTGTCATAACAGCATCATCACTGCATCATCACTGCATCATCACAGCATCCTCACTGCATCATCACTGCATCATCACTGCATCATGACAGCATCATCACTGCATCATCACTGTGTCATAACAGCATCATCACTGCATCATCACTTCATCATCACTGCATCATCACTGCATCATCACAGCATCATCACTGCATCATCACAGTGTCATCACAGCATCATCACTGCATCATCACAGCATCATCACTGCATCATCACAGCATCATCACAGCATCATCACTGCATCATCACAGCATCATCACAGCATCATCACTGCATCATCACTGCATCATCACAGCGTCATCACAGCATCATCACAGCATCATCACTGCATCATCACAGTATCATCACAGCATCATCACTGTATCATCACTGCATCATCACTGTGTCATAAGAGCATCACTGCATCATGACTTCATCATGACTTCATCATCACTGCATCATCACTGCATCATCACAGCATCATCACAGCATCATCACAGCATCATCACAGTATCATCACAGCATCATCACTGCATCATCACAGCATCATCACAGCATCATCACAGCATCATCACAGCATCATCACAGTGTCATCACAGCATCATCACTGCATCATCACAGCATCATCACAGCATCATCACTGCATCATCACTGCATCATCACAGCGTCATCACAGCATCATCACAGCATCATCACTGCATCATCACAGTATCATCACAGCATCGTCACTGTATCATCACTGCATCATCACTGTGTCATAAGAGCATCACTGCATCATGACTTCATCATGACTTCATCATCACTGCATCATCACTGCATCATCACAGCATCATCACAGCATCATCACAGCATCATCACAGTATCATGACTTCATCATCACTGCATCATCACTGCATCATCACAGCATCATCACAGCATCATCACAGTGTCATCACAGCATCATCACTGCATCATCACAGCATCATCACAGCATCATCACTGCATCATCACTGCATCATCACAGCGTCATCACAGCATCATCACAGCATCATCACTGCATCATCACAGTATCATCACAGCATCATCACTGTATCATCACTGCATCATCACTGTGTCATAAGAGCATCACTGCATCATGACTTCATCATGACTTCATCATCACTGCATCATCACTGCATCATCACAGCATCATCACAGCATCATCACAGTATCATCACACCATCATCACTGCATCATCACCGCATCATCACTGCATCATCACTGCATCGTCACAGCATCATCACAGTGTCATCACTGCATAATCACTGCATCATCAGAGCATCATCACAACATCAACACACGGTCATGAAAGCATTATCATTGCATCATCACAGTATCATCACTGCATCATCACAAAATCATCACAAAATCGCCACAGTGTCATCACAGCATCATCACTACATCATCACTAAATCATCACAGCATCCTCACTGTATCATCACACCATCATCACTGCATCATTACTGCATCATTCCAGCATCATCACAGCGTCATCAAAGCATCATCACTGCATCATCACACCATCACCACTGCATCATCACTGCATCATCACAGCATCATCACAGCATCATCACTGCATCATCACAGTATCATCACAGCATCATCACAGCATCATCACAGCATCATCACAGCATCATCACAGCAGCATCACAGCATCATCAGAACGTCTTCACAGCATCATCACAGCATCATCACTGCATCATCACTAAATCATCACAGCATCCTCACTGCATCATCACAGCATCATCACAGCATCATCACTGCATCATCACTTCATCATCACAGCATTATCACAGCATCATCACTGCATCATCACAGCATCATCACTGCATCATCACTGCAGCATCACACCATCATCACAGCATCATCACTGCATCATCACTGCATCATCACAGCATCATCACTGCATCATCACTGTGTCATAACAACATCATCACTGCATCATCACTTCATCATCACAGCATCATCACAGCGTCATCAAAGCATCATCACTGCATCATCATTGCATCATCACTGCATCATCACTTTGTCATAACAGCATCATCACTGCATCATCACAGCATCATCACTGCATCATCACTGCAGCATCACACCATCATCACAGCATCATCACTGCATCATCACTGCATCATCACAGCATCATCACTGCATCATCACTGTGTCATCACACAATCATCACTGCATCATCACTGCATCATCACAGCATCATCATAGCGTCATCAAAGCATCATCACTGCATCATCACTGCAGCATCACAGCATCATCACTGCATCATCACTGCATAGTCACAGCATCATCACTGCATCATCACTGCATCAACACTGCATACTCACTGCATCATCACACCATCATCACTGTGTCATAAGAGCATCACTGCATCATGACTTCATCATGACTTCATCATCACTGCATCATCACTGCATCATCACAGCATCATCATTACATCATCACTGTATCATCACAGCATCATCACTGCATCATCACTGCATCATCACACCATAATCACTGCATCATCACAGCATCATTACAGCATCATCAATGCATCATCACAGCATTATCACAGCATCATCATTACATCATCACTGTATCATCACAGCATCATCACTGCATCATCACAGCATCATCACAGCATCATCACTGCATCATCACTGCATCATCACACCATCATCACACCATAATCACTGCATCATCACAGCATCATCACAACATCATCACTGCATCATCACAGAATCATCACAGCATCATCACTGCATCATCACTGTGTCATCACAGCATCATCACTGCATCATCACGGTGTCATCACTGCATCATCACTGCATCATCAAAGCATCATCACACCATCATCACTGCATCATCACTGCATCATCACAGCATCATCACTGCATCATCACACCATCATCACTGCATCATCACTGCATCATCACACCATCATCACAGCATCATCACTGCATCATCACTGCAGCATCACAGCATCATCAGAACGTCTTCACAGCATCATCACTGCCTCATCACTGCATCATCACAGCATCCTCACTGCATCGTCACACCATCATCACTGCATCATCACAGCATCATCACTGCATCATCACTGCATCCTCACTGCATCATCACACCATCATCACAGCATCATCACAGCATCATCACTGCATCATCACAGCATCATCACTGTGTCATAACAGCATCATCACTGCATCATCACTTCATCATCACTGCATCATCACTGCATCATCACAGCATCATCACAGCATCATCACTGCATCATCACTTCATCATCACAGCATCATCACAGCATCATCACTGCAGCATCACACCATCATCACTGCATCATCACTGCATCATCACTGCAGCATCACAGCATCATCAATGCATCATCACTGCAGCATCACACCATCATCACTGCATCATCACTGCATCATCACAGCATCATCATTACATCATCACTGTATCATCACAGCATCATCACTGCATCATCACACCATAATCACTGCATCATCACACTATCATCACACCATAATCACTGCATCATCACAGCATCATCACAACATCATCACTGCATCATCACTGCATCATTACTGCTTCATCACAGCATCATCACTGCATCATCACAGCATCATCACTGCATCATCACTGCGTCATCACTGTGTCATCACAGCATCATCACTTCATCATCACTGCATCATCACAGAATCATCACAGCATCATCACTGCATCATCACTGTGTCATCACAGCATCATCACTGCATCATCACTGTGTCATCACTGCATCATCACTGCATCATCAAAGCATCATCACACCATCATCACTGCATCATTACTGCATCATCACACCATCATCACTGCATCATCACACCATCATCACTGCATCATCACACCATCATCACAGCATCATCACTGCCTCATCACTGCAGCATCACAGCATCCTCACTGCATCGTCACACCATCATCACTGCATCATAACAGCATCATCACTGCATGATCACTGCATCATCACTGCATCCTCACTGCATCATCACAGCATCATCACAGCGTCATCAAAGCATCATCACTGCATCATCACTGCATCATCACTGCATCATCACTTTGTCATAACAGCATCATCACAGCATCATCACTGCATCATCACTGCATCATCACAGCATCATCACTGCATCATCACTGTGTCATAACAACATCATCACTGCATCATCACTTCATCATCACAGCATCATCACAGCATCATCACTGCATCATCACAGCATCATCACTGCAGCATCACACCATCATCACTGCATCATCACAGTATCATCACAGCATCATCACAGCATCATCACAGCATCATCACAGCATCATCACAGCATCATCACACCATCATCACTGCATCATCACACCATCATCACAGCATCATCACAGCATCATCACTGCATCATCACAGCATCATCACAGCATCATCACAGCATCATCACTGCATCATCACAGTATCATCACAGCATCATCACAGCATCAACAGAGCATCATCACTGCATCATCACACCATCATCACACCATCATCACTGCATCATCACAGCATCATCACTGCATCATCACTGCGTCATCACTGTGTCATCACAGCATCATCACTTCATCATCACAGCATCATCACAGCATCATCACTGCATCATCACTGCATCATCACTGTGTCATCACAGCATCATCACTGCATCATCACTGTGTCATCACTGCATCATCACTGCATCATCACACCATCATCATTGCATCATCACTGCATCATCACAGCATCATCACTGCATCATCACACCATCATAACTGCATCATCACTGCATCATCACTGCATCATCACAGCATCATCACAGCATCATCACTGCATCATCACACCATCATCACTGCATCATCACAGCATCATCACAGCATCATCACTGCATCATCACTGCATCATCACAGCATCATCACTGCATCATCACACCATCATCATTGCATCATCACAGCATCATCACAGCATCATCACTGCATCATCACTGCATCATCACAGCGTCATCACAGCATCATCACAGCATCATCACAGCATCATCACTGCATCATCACTGCATCATCACACCATCATCACTGCATCATCACATCATCATCACACCATAATCACTGCATCATCACAGCATCATCACAGCATCATCACAACATCATCACTGCATCATCACTGCATCATTACTGCTTCATCACAGCATCATCACTGCATCATCACAGCATCATCACTGCATCATCACTGCGTCATCACTGTGTCATCACAGCATCATCACTTCATCATCACTGCATCATCACAGAATCATCACAGCATCATCACTGCATCATCACTGTGTCATCACAGCATCATCACTGCATCATCACTGTGTCATCACTGCATCATCACTGCATCATCAAAGCATCATCACACCATCATCACAGCATCATCACTGCATCATCACTGCAGCATCACAGCATCATCAGAACGTCTTCACAGCATCATCACTGCCTCATCACTGCATCATCACAGCATCCTCACTGCATCGTCACACCATCATCACTGCATCATAACAGCATCATCACTGCATCATCACTGCATCATCACTGCATCCTCACTGCATCATCACAGCATCATCACAGCGTCATCACTGCATCATCACTGCATCATCACTGCATCATCACTGCATCATCACAGAATCATCACAGCATCATCACTGCATCATCACTGTGTCATAACAACATCATCACTGCATCATCACTTCATCATCACAGCATCATCACAGCATCATCACTGCATCATCACAGCATCATCACTGCAGCATCACACCATCATCACTGCATCATCACTGCATCATCACTGCATCATCACACCATCATCACAGCATCATCACACCATCATCACAGCATCATCACAGCATCATCACACCATCATCACTGCATCATCACACCATCATCACAGCATCATCACAGCATCATCACTGCATCATCACAGCATCATCACTGTGTCATAACAGCATCATCACTGCATCATCACTTCATCATCACTGCATCATCACTGCATCATCACAGCATCATCACTGCATCATCACAGCATCATCACTGCAGCATCACACCATCATCACTGCATCATCACAGTATCATCACAGCATCATCACAGCATCATCACAGCATCATCACGGCATCATCACACCATCATCACACCATCATCACTGCATCATCACACCATCATCACAGCATCATCACTGCATCATCACAGCATCATCACAGCATCATCACAGCATCATCACTGCATCATCACAGTATCATCACAGCATCATCACAGCATCAACAGAGCATCATCACTGCATCATCACACCATCATCACACCATCATCACTGCATCATCACAGCATCATCATAACATCATCACTGCATCATCACTGCATCATCACAGCATCATCACTGCATCATCACAGCATCATCACTGCATCATCACAGCATCATCACTGCATCATCACTGCATCATCACTGTGTCATCACAGCATCATCACTGCATCATCACTGTGTCATCACTGCATCATCACTGCATCATCACACCATCATCATTGCATCATCACTGCATCATCACAGCATCATCACTGCATCATCACACCATCATAACTGCATCATCACTGCATCATCACTGCATCATCACAGCATCATCACAGCATCATCACTGCATCATCACACCATCATCACTGCATCATCACAGCATCATCACAGCATCACTGCATCATCACTGCATCATCACTGCATCATCACTGCATCATCACTGCATCATCACACCATCATCATTGCATCATCACAGCATCATCACAGCATCATCACTGCATCATCACTGCATCATCACAGCGTCATCACAGCATCATCACAGCATCATCACAGCATCATCACTGCATCATCACTGCATCATCACACCATAATCACTGCATCATCACACCATCATCACACCATAATCACTGCATCATCACAGCATCATCACAACATCATCACTGCATCATCACTGCATCATTACTGCTTCATCACAGCATCATCACTGCATCATCACAGCATCATCACACCATCATCACTGCGTCATCACTGTGTCATCACAGCATCATCACTTCATCATCACTGCATCATCACAGAATCATCACAGCATCATCACTGCATCATCACTGTGTCATCACAGCATCATCACTGCATCATCACTGTGTCATCACTGCATCATCACTGCATCATCAAAGC
Source organism: Somateria mollissima (assembly GCA_951411735.1). Taxonomy (NCBI): domain Eukaryota; kingdom Metazoa; phylum Chordata; class Aves; order Anseriformes; family Anatidae; genus Somateria; species Somateria mollissima. The sequence continues at coordinate 802,749 of CATOCB010000307.1, forward strand.
ATCATCACACCATCATCACTGCATCATCACACCATCATCACAGCATCATCACAGCATCATCACTGCATCATCACAGCATCATCACAGCATCATCACAGCATCAACAGAGCATCATCACTGCATCATCACACCATCATCACACCATCATCACTGCATCATCACAGCATCATCATAACATCATCACTGCATCATCACTGCATCATCACAGCATCATCACTGCATCATCACAGCATCATCACTGCATCATCACTGCATCATCACTGCGTCATCACTGTGTCATCACAGCATCATCACTTAATCATCACTGCATCATCACAGCATCATCACTGCATCATCACTGCATCATCACTGTGTCATCACAGCATCATCACTGCATCATCACTGTGTCATCACTGCATCATCACTGCATCATCACACCATCATCATTGCATCATCACTGCATCATCACAGCATCATCACTGCATCATCACACCATCATAACTGCATCATCACTGCATCATCACTGCATCATCACAGCATCATCACAGCATCATCACTGCATCATCACACCATCATCACTGCATCATCACAGCATCATCACAGCATCATCACTGCATCATCACTGCATCATCACTGCATCATCACTGCATCATCACTGCATCATCACACCATCATCATTGCATCATCACAGCATCATCACAGCATCATCACTGCATCATCACTGCATCATCACAGCGTCATCACAGCATCATCACAGCATCATCACAGCATCATCACTGCATCATCACTGCATCATCACACCATAATCACTGCATCATCACACCATCATCACACCATAATCACTGCATCATCACAGCATCATCACAACATCATCACTGCATCATCACTGCATCATTACTGCTTCATCACAGCATCATCACTGCATCATCACAGCATCATCACTGCATCATCACTGCGTCATCACTGTGTCATCACAGCATCATCACTTCATCATCACTGCATCATCACAGAATCATCACAGCATCATCACTGCATCATCACTGTGTCATCACAGCATCATCACTGCATCATCACACCATCATCACTGCATCATCACACCATCATCACAGCATCATCACTGCATCATCACTGCAGCATCACAGCATCATCAGAACGTCTTCACAGCATCATCACTGCCTCATCACTGCATCATCACAGCATCCTCACTGCATCGTCACACCATCATCACTGCATCATAACAGCATCATCACTGCATCATCACTGCATCATCACTGCATCCTCACTGCATCATCACAGCATCATCACAGCGTCATCACTGCATCATCACTGCATCATCACTGCATCATCACTGCATCATCACAGAATCATCACAGCATCATCACTGCATCATCACTGTGTCATAACAACATCATCACTGCATCATCACTTCATCATCACAGCATCATCACAGCATCATCACTGCATCATCACAGCATCATCACTGCAGCATCACACCATCATCACTGCATCATCACTGCATCATCACTGCATCATCACACCATCATCACAGCATCATCACACCATCATCACAGCATCATCACAGCATCATCACACCATCATCACTGCATCATCACACCATCATCACAGCATCATCACAGCATCATCACTGCATCATCACAGCATCATCACTGTGTCATAACAGCATCATCACTGCATCATCACTTCATCATCACTGCATCATCACTGCATCATCACAGCATCATCATAACATCATCACTGCATCATCACTGCATCATCACAGCATCATCACTGCATCATCACAGCATCATCACTGCATCATCACAGCATCATCACACCATCATCACTGCAGCATCAGAGCATCATCAGAACGTCTTCACAGCATCATCACAGCATCATCACTGCATCATCACTGCATCATCACTGTGTCATCACAGCATCATCACAGCATCATCACAGCATCATCACTGCAGCATCACAACGTCATCACTGCATCATTACTGCATCATCACTGCATCATCACACCATCATGACAGCATCATCACAGCATCATCACTGCAGCATCACAGCATCATCAGAACGTCTTCACAGCATCATCACTGCATCATCACTGCATCATCACTGCATCATCACAACGTCATCACTGCATCATTACTGCATCATCACAGCATCCTCACTGCATCATCACTGCATCATCACTGCATCATCACTGCATCATCACAACGTCATCACTGCATCATTACTGCATCATCACTGCATCATCACACCATCATCACAGCATCATCACAGCATCATCACTGCAGCATCACAGCATCATCAGAACGTCTTCACAGCATCATCACTGCATCATCACTGCATCATCACAGTGTCATAACAGCATCATCACTGCATCATCACTGCATCATCACAGCATCCTCACTGCATCATCACTGCATCATCACTGCATCATGACAGCATCATCACTGCATCATCACTGTGTCATAACAGCATCATCACTGCATCATCACTTCATCATCACTGCATCATCACTGCATCATCACAGCATCATCACTGCATCATCACAGTGTCATCACAGCATCATCACTGCATCATCACAGCATCATCACAGCATCATCACTGCATCATCACACCATCATCACTGCATCATCACAGCATCATCACAGCATCATCACTGCATCATCACTGCATCATCACAGCGTCATCACAGCATCATCACTGCATCATCACTGCATCATCACAGCATCATCATTACATCATCACTGCATCATCACTGCATCATCACAGCATCATCACTGAATCATCACTGCATCATCACTGCATCATCACAGCATCATCACAGCGTCAGCAAAGCATCATCACTGCATCATCACTGCATCATCACTGCATCATCACTTTGTCATAACAGCATCATCACAGCATCATCACTGCATAGTCACAGCATCATCACAGCATCATCACAGCATCATCACTGCATCATCACTGCATCATCACAGCATCATCACAGAATCCTCACTGCATCATCACACCATCATCACTGCATCATCACTGCATCATCACAGCATCATCACAGCATCATCACACCATCATAACTGCATCATCACACCATCATCACAGCATCATCACAGCATCATCACTGCATCATCACAGCATCATCACAGCATCATCGCTGCATCATCACAGTATCATCACAGCATCATCACACCATTATCACACCATCATCACTGCATCATCACAGCATCATCATAACATCATCACTGCATCATCACTGCATCATTACTGCATCATCACAGCATCATCACTGCACCATCACAGCATCATCACTGCATTATCACTGCATCATCACTGCATCATCACTGTGTCATCACTGCGTCATCACTGTGTCATAACAGCATCATCACTGCATCATCACTTCATCATCACTGCATACTCACTGCATCATCACACCATCATCACTGTGTCATAAGAGCATCACTGCATCATGACTTCATCATGACTTCATCATGACTTCATCATCACTGCATCATCACTGCATCATCACTGCAGCATCACACCATCATCACTGCATCATCACAGCATCATCACTGCAGCATCACAGCATCATCACTGCATCATCACAGCATCATCACAGCATCATCACAGCATCATCACTGCAGCATCACACCATCATCACTACATCATCACTGCATCATCACTGCATCATCAGAACGTCTTCACAGCATCATCACTGCCTCATCACTGCATCATCACAGCATCCTCACTGCATCGTCACACCATCATCACTGCATCATAACAGCATCATCACTGCATCATCACTGCATCATCACTGCATCCTCACTGCATCATCACAGCATCATCACAGCGTCATCAAAGCATCATCACTGCATCATCACACCATCATCATTGCATCATCACAGCATCATCACAGCATCATCACTGCATCATCACTGCATCATCACAGCATCATCACTGCATCATCACTGTGTCATAACAACATCATCACTGCATCATCACTTCATCATCACAGCATCATCACAGCATCATCACTGCATCATCACAGCATCATCACTGCAGCATCACACCATCATCACAGCATCATCACAGCATCATCACAGTATCATCACAGCATCATCACAGCATCATCACACCATCATCACAGCATCATCACAGCATCATCACAGCTTCATAACACCATCATCACAGCATCATCACTGCAGCATCACAGCATCATCACTGCATCATCACAGCATCCTCAATGCATCATCACACCATCATCACTGCATCATCTGCATCATCACAGCGTCATCAAAGCATCATCACTGCATCATCACAGCATCATCACAGCATCATCACTGCATCATCACAGTATCATCACAGCATCATCACTGCATCATCAGAGCATCATCACTGCGTCATCACACCATCATCACACCATCATCACTGCATCATCACAGCATCATCACTGCATCATCACTGCATCATCACTGCATCATCACAGCATCATCACTGCATCATCACTGCATCATCACTGTGTCATCACAGCATCATCACAGCATCATCACAGCATCATCACTGCAGCATCACAACGTCATCACTGCATCATTACTGCATCATCACTGCATCATCACACCATCATGACAGCATCATCACAGCATCATCACTGCAGCATCACAGCATCATCACAGCATCATCACTGCAGCATCACAGCATCATCACTGCATCATCACAGCATCCTCACTGCATCATCACACCATCATCACTGCATCATCTCCATCATCACAGCGTCATCAAAGCATCATCACTGCATCATCACAGCATCATCACAGCATCATCACTGCATCATCACTTCATCATCACAGCATCATCACTGCATCATCACTGCAGCATCACACCATCATCACAGCATCATCACTGCATCATCACTGCAGCATCACACCATCATGACTGCATCATCACTGTGTCATAACAACATCATCACTGCATCATCACTTCATCATCAAAGCATCATCACAGCATCATCACTGCATGATCACAGCATCATCACTGCAGCATCACACCATCATCACTGCATCATCACAGCATCATCACTGCATCATCACAGCATCATCACAGCATCATCACTGCAGCATCAGAGCATCATCAGAACGTCTTCACAGCATCATCACAGCATCATCACTGCATCATCACTGCATCATCACTGCATCATCACAGCATCATCACTGCATCATCACACCATCATCACTGCATCATCACTGCATCATCACAGCATCATCAATACATCATCACACCATCATCATTGCATCATCACACCATCATCACAGCATCATCACAGCATCATCACTGCATCATCACAGTATCATCACTGTGTCATAACAGCATCATCACTGCATCATCACTTCATCATCACTGCATCATCACTGCATCATCACAGCATCATCACTGCATCATCACACCATCATCACACCATCATCACTGCATCATCACAGCATCATCATAACATCATCACTGCATCATTACTGCATCATCACAGCATCATCACAGCATCATCACTGCATCATCACTGCATTAACACTGCATCACCACTGTGTCATCACTGTGTCATCACAGCATCATCACTTCATCATCACTGCATCATCACAGCATCATCACTGCATCATCACTGCATCATCACTGTGTCATCACAGCATCATCACAGCATCATCACAGCATCATCACTGCAGCATCACAACGTCATCACTGCATCATTACTGCATCATCACTGCATCATCACACCATCATGACAGCATCATCACAGCATCATCACTGCAGCATCACAGCATCATCAGAACGTCTTCACAGCATCATCACTGCATCATCACTGCATCATCACTGCATCATCACAACGTCATCACTGCATCATTACTGCATCATCACAGCATCCTCACTGCATCATCACTGCATCATCACTGCATCATCACTGCATCATCACAACGTCATCACTGCATCATTACTGCATCATCACTGCATCATCACACCATCATCACAGCATCATCACAGCATCATCACTGCAGCATCACAGCATCATCAGAACGTCTTCACAGCATCATCACTGCATCATCACTGCATCATCACTGCATCATCACAGTGTCATAACAGCATCATCACTGCATCATCACTGCATCATCACAGCATCCTCACTGCATCATCACTGCATCATCACTGCATCATGACAGCATCATCACTGCATCATCACTGTGTCATAACAGCATCATCACTGCATCATCACTTCATCATCACTGCATCATCACTGCATCATCACAGCATCATCACTGCATCATCACAGTGTCATCACAGCATCATCACTGCATCATCACAGCATCATCACTGCATCATCACAGCATCATCACAGCATCATCACTGCATCATCACAGCATCATCACAGCATCATCACTGCATCATCACTGCATCATCACAGCGTCATCACAGCATCATCACAGCATCATCACTGCATCATCACAGTATCATCACAGCATCATCACTGTATCATCACTGCATCATCACTGTGTCATAAGAGCATCACTGCATCATGACTTCATCATGACTTCATCATCACTGCATCATCACTGCATCATCACAGCATCATCACAGCATCATCACAGCATCATCACAGTATCATCACAGCATCATCACTGCATCATCACAGCATCATCACAGCATCATCACAGCATCATCACAGTGTCATCACAGCATCATCACTGCATCATCACAGCATCATCACAGCATCATCACTGCATCATCACTGCATCATCACAGCGTCATCACAGCATCATCACAGCATCATCACTGCATCATCACAGTATCATCACAGCATCGTCACTGTATCATCACTGCATCATCACTGTGTCATAAGAGCATCACTGCATCATGACTTCATCATGACTTCATCATCACTGCATCATCACTGCATCATCACAGCATCATCACAGCATCATCACAGCATCATCACAGTATCATGACTTCATCATCACTGCATCATCACTGCATCATCACAGCATCATCACAGCATCATCACAGTGTCATCACAGCATCATCACTGCATCATCACAGCATCATCACAGCATCATCACTGCATCATCACTGCATCATCACAGCGTCATCACAGCATCATCACAGCATCATCACTGCATCATCACAGTATCATCACAGCATCATCACTGTATCATCACTGCATCATCACTGTGTCATAAGAGCATCACTGCATCATGACTTCATCATGACTTCATCATCACTGCATCATCACTGCATCATCACAGCATCATCACAGCATCATCACAGCATCATCACAGTATCATCACACCATCATCACTGCATCATCACCGCATCATCACTGCATCATCACTGCATCGTCACAGCATCATCACAGTGTCATCACTGCATAATCACTGCATCATCAGAGCATCATCACAACATCAACACACGGTCATGAAAGCATTATCATTGCATCATCACAGTATCATCACTGCATCATCACAAAATCATCACAAAATCACCACAGTGTCATCACAGCATCATCACTACATCATCACTAAATCATCACAGCATCCTCACTGTATCATCACACCATCATCACTGCATCATTACTGCATCATTCCAGCATCATCACAGCGTCATCAAAGCATCATCACTGCATCATCACACCATCACCACTGCATCATCACTGCATCATCACAGCATCATCACAGCATCATCACTGCATCATCACAGTATCATCACAGCATCATCACAGCATCATCACAGCATCATCACAGCATCATCACAGCAGCATCACAGCATCATCAGAACGTCTTCACAGCATCATCACAGCATCATCACTGCATCATCACTAAATCATCACAGCATCCTCACTGCATCATCACAGCATCATAACAGCATCATCACTGCATCATCACTTCATCATCACAGCATTATCACAGCATCATCACTGCATCATCACAGCATCATCACTGCATCATCACTGCAGCATCACACCATCATCACAGCATCATCACTGCATCATCACTGCATCATCACAGCATCATCACTGCATCATCACTGTGTCATAACAACATCATCACTGCATCATCACTTCATCATCACAGCATCATCACAGCGTCATCAAAGCATCATCACTGCATCATCATTGCATCATCACTGCATCATCACTTTGTCATAACAGCATCATCACTGCATCATCACAGCATCATCACTGCATCATCACTGCAGCATCACACCATCATCACAGCATCATCACTGCATCATCACTGCATCATCACAGCATCATCACTGCATCATCACTGTGTCATCACACAATCATCACTGCATCATCACTGCATCATCACAGCATCATCATAGCGTCATCAAAGCATCATCACTGCATCATCACTGCAGCATCACAGCATCATCACTGCATCATCACTGCATAGTCACAGCATCATCACTGCATCATCACTGCATCAACACTGCATACTCACTGCATCATCACACCATCATCACTGTGTCATAAGAGCATCACTGCATCATGACTTCATCATGACTTCATCATCACTGCATCATCACTGCATCATCACAGCATCATCATTACATCATCACTGTATCATCACAGCATCATCACTGCATCATCACTGCATCATCACACCATAATCACTGCATCATCACAGCATCATTACAGCATCATCAATGCATCATCACAGCATTATCACAGCATCATCATTACATCATCACTGTATCATCACAGCATCATCACTGCATCATCACTGCATCATCACTGCATCATCACACCATCATCACACCATAATCACTGCATCATCACAGCATCATCACAACATCATCACTGCATCATCACAGAATCATCACAGCATCATCACTGCATCATCACTGTGTCATCACAGCATCATCACTGCATCATCACGGTGTCATCACTGCATCATCACTGCATCATCAAAGCATCATCACACCATCATCACTGCATCATCACTGCATCATCACAGCATCATCACTGCATCATCACACCATCATCACTGCATCATCACTGCATCATCACACCATCATCACAGCATCATCACTGCATCATCACTGCAGCATCACAGCATCATCAGAACGTCTTCACAGCATCATCACTGCCTCATCACTGCATCATCACAGCATCCTCACTGCATCGTCACACCATCATCACTGCATCATAACAGCATCATCACTGCATCATCACTGCATCCTCACTGCATCATCACACCATCATCACAGCATCATCACAGCATCATCACTGCATCATCACAGCATCATCACTGTGTCATAACAGCATCATCACTGCATCATCACTTCATCATCACTGCATCATCACTGCATCATCACAGCATCATCACAGCATCATCACTGCATCATCACTTCATCATCACAGCATCATCACAGCATCATCACTGCAGCATCACACCATCATCACTGCATCATCACTGCATCATCACTGCAGCATCACAGCATCATCAATGCATCATCACTGCAGCATCACACCATCATCACTGCATCATCACTGCATCATCACAGCATCATCATTACATCATCACTGTATCATCACAGCATCATCACTGCATCATCACACCATAATCACTGCATCATCACACTATCATCACACCATAATCACTGCATCATCACAGCATCATCACAACATCATCACTGCATCATCACTGCATCATTACTGCTTCATCACAGCATCATCACTGCATCATCACAGCATCATCACTGCATCATCACTGCGTCATCACTGTGTCATCACAGCATCATCACTTCATCATCACTGCATCATCACAGAATCATCACAGCATCATCACTGCATCATCACTGTGTCATCACAGCATCATCACTGCATCATCACTGTGTCATCACTGCATCATCACTGCATCATCAAAGCATCATCACACCATCATCACTGCATCATCACTGCATCATCACACCATCATCACTGCATCATCACACCATCATCACTGCATCATCACACCATCATCACAGCATCATCACTGCCTCATCACTGCAGCATCACAGCATCCTCACTGCATCGTCACACCATCATCACTGCATCATAACAGCATCATCACTGCATGATCACTGCATCATCACTGCATCCTCACTGCATCATCACAGCATCATCACAGCGTCATCAAAGCATCATCACTGCATCATCACTGCATCATCACTGCATCATCACTGCATCATCACAGCATCATCACTGCATCATCACAGTGTCATCACTGCATCATCACAGCATCATCACTGCATCATCACTGTGTCATAACAACATCATCACTGCATCATCACTTCATCATCACAGCATCATCACAGCATCATCACTGCATCATCACAGCATCATCACTGCAGCATCACACCATCATCACTGCATCATCACAGTATCATCACAGCATCATCACAGCATCATCACAGCATCATCACATCATCATCACAGCATCATCACACCATCATCACTGCATCATCACACCATCATCACAGCATCATCACAGCATCATCACTGCATCATCACAGCATCATCACAGCATCATCACAGCATCATCACTGCATCATCACAGTATCATCACAGCATCATCACAGCATCAACAGAGCATCATCACTGCATCATCACACCATCATCACACCATCATCACTGCATCATCACAGCATCATCACTGCATCATCACTGCGTCATCACTGTGTCATCACAGCATCATCACTTCATCATCACAGCATCATCACAGCATCATCACTGCATCATCACTGCATCATCACTGTGTCATCACAGCATCATCACTGCATCATCACTGTGTCATCACTGCATCATCACTGCATCATCACACCATCATCATTGCATCATCACTGCATCATCACAGCATCATCACTGCATCATCACACCATCATAACTGCATCATCACTGCATCATCACTGCATCATCACAGCATCATCACAGCATCATCACTGCATCATCACACCATCATCACTGCATCATCACAGCATCATCACAGCATCATCACTGCATCATCACTGCATCATCACAGCATCATCACTGCATCATCACACCATCATCATTGCATCATCACAGCATCATCACAGCATCATCACTGCATCATCACTGCATCATCACAGCGTCATCACAGCATCATCACAGCATCATCACAGCATCATCACTGCATCATCACTGCATCATCACACCATCATCACTGCATCATCACATCATCATCACACCATAATCACTGCATCATCACAGCATCATCACAGCATCATCACAACATCATCACTGCATCATCACTGCATCATTACTGCTTCATCACAGCATCATCACTGCATCATCACAGCATCATCACTGCATCATCACTGCGTCATCACTGTGTCATCACAGCATCATCACTTCATCATCACTGCATCATCACAGAATCATCACAGCATCATCACTGCATCATCACTGTGTCATCACAGCATCATCACTGCATCATCACTGTGTCATCACTGCATCATCACTGCATCATCAAAGCATCATCACACCATCATCACAGCATCATCACTGCATCATCACTGCAGCATCACAGCATCATCAGAACGTCTTCACAGCATCATCACTGCCTCATCACTGCATCATCACAGCATCCTCACTGCATCGTCACACCATCATCACTGCATCATAACAGCATCATCACTGCATCATCACTGCATCATCACTGCATCCTCACTGCATCATCACAGCATCATCACAGCGTCATCAAAGCATCATCACTGCATCATCACTGCATCATCACTGCATCATCACAGAATCATCACAGCATCATCACTGCATCATCACTGTGTCATAACAACATCATCACTGCATCATCACTTCATCATCACACCTCATCATTGCATCATCACTGCATCATCACAGCATCATCACTGCATCATCACACCATCATAACTGCATCATCACTGCATCATCACTGCATCATCACACCATCATCACAGCATCATCACACCATCATCACAGCATCATCACAGCATCATCACACCATCATCACTGCATCATCACACCATCATCACAGCATCATCACAGCATCATCACTGCATCATCACAGCATCATCACTGTGTCATAACAGCATCATCACTGCATCATCACTTCATCATCACTGCATCATCACTGCATCATCACAGCATCATCACTGCATCATCACAGCATCATCACTGCAGCATCACACCATCATCACTGCATCATCACAGTATCATCACAGCATCATCACAGCATCATCACAGCATCATCACGGCATCATCACACCATCATCACACCATCATCACTGCATCATCACACCATCATCACAGCATCATCACTGCATCATCACTGCATCATCACACCATCATCACAGCATCATCACTGCATCATCACAGCATCATCACTGCATCATCACACCATCATCACTGCATCATCACTCCATCATCACAGCATCATCAATGCATCATCACACCATCATCACTGCATCATCACAGCATCATCATAACATCATCACTGCATCATTATTGCATCATCACAGCATCATCACAGCATCATCACAGCATCATCACTGCATCATCACTGCATTAACACTGCATCATCACTGCGTCATCACTGTGTCATCACAGCATCATCAATTCATCATCACTGCATCATCACAGCATCATCACAGCATCATCACTGCATCATCAGAGCATCATCACTGCATCATCACACCATCATCACACCATCATCACTGCATCATCACAGCATCATCATAACATCATCACTGCATCATCACTGCATCATCACAGCATCATCACTGCATCATCACAGTATCATCACTGCATCATCACTGCATCATCACTGCGTCATCACTGTGTCATCACAGCATCATCACTTCATCATCACTGCATCATCACAGCATCATCACTGCATCATCACTGTGTCATCACAGCATCATCACTGCATCATCACTGTGTCATCACTGCATCATCACTGCATCATCACACCATCATCATTGCATCATCACTGCATCATCACAGCATCATCACTGCATCATCACAGCATCATCACAGCATCATCACTGCATCATCACTGCAGCATCACAGCATCATCAGAACGTCTTCACAGCATCATCACTGCATCATCACTGCATCATCACAGTGTCATAACAGCATCATCACTGCATCATCACAGCATCCTCACTGCATCATCACTGCATCGTCACAGCATCATCACAGCATCATCACTGCATCATCACAGCATCATCACTGCATCATCACACCATCATCACACCATCATCACTGCATCATCACAGCATCATCATAACATCATCACTGCATCATTACTGCATCATCACAGCATCATCACAGCATCATCACAGCATCATCACTGCATTAACACTGCATCATCACTGCGTCATCACTGCGTCATCACAGCATCATCACTTCATCATCACTGCATCATCACAGCATCATCACTGCATCATCACTGCATCATCAGAGCATCATCACTGCATCATCACACCATCATCACACCATCATCACTGCATCATCACAGCATCATCATAACATCATCACTGCATCATCACTGCATCATAACTGCATCATCACAGCATCATCACTGCATCATCACTGCATCATCACTGCGTCATCACTGTGTCATCACAGCATCATCACTTCATCATCACTGCATCATCACAGCATCATCAATGCATCATCACTGCATCATCACTGCGTCATCACAGTATCATCACTGCGTCATCACATTATCATCACTGCATCATCACTGCGTCATCACTGCATCATCACTGCATCATCACACCATCATCATTGCATCATAACTGCATCATCACAGCATCATCACTGCATCATCACACCATCATCACTGCATCATCACTGCATCATCACAGCATCATCACTGCACCATCACAGCATCATCACTTCATCATCACAGCATCATCACAGCATCATCACAGCGTCATCACTGCGTCATCACTGTGTCATCACAGCATCATCACTGCATCATCACTGTGTCATCACTGCATCATCACTGCATCATCAAAGCATCATCACTGCATCATCACTGCATCATCACAGCATCATCACTGCATCATCACAGTATCATCACTGCATCATCACTGCATCATCACACCATCATCACAGCATCATCACTGCAGCATCACAGCATCATCAGAACGTCTTCACAGCATCATCACTGCCTCATCACTGCATCATAACAGCATCATCACTGCATCATCACTGCATCATCACTGCATCCTCACTGCATCATCACAGCATCATCACAGCGTCATCAAAGCATCATCACTGCATCATCACTGCATCATCACTGCATCATCACTCTTTCATAACAGCATCATCACTGCATCATCACTGCATCATTACTGCTTCATCACAGCATCATCACTGCATCATCACTGTGTCATAACAACATCATCACTGCATCATCACTTCATCATCACAGCATCATCACAGCATCATCACTGCATCATCACAGCATCATCACTGCAGCATCACACCATCATCACTGCATCATCACTGCATCATCACAGTATCATCACAGCATCATCACAGCATCATCACAGCATCATCACTGTGTCATAACAGCATCATCACTGCATCATCACTTCATCATCACTGCATCATCACTGCATCATCACAGCATCATCACAGCATCATCACTGCATCATCACAGCATCATCACTGTCATAACAGCATCATCACTGCATCATCACTTCATCATCACTGCATCATCACTGAATCATCACAGCATCATCACAGCATCATCACTGCATCATCACAGTATCATCACAGCATCATCACTGCATCTTCAGAGCATCATCACTGCGTCATCACACCATCATCACACCATCATCACTGCATCATCACAGCATCATCATAACATCATCACTGCATCATCACTGCATCATCACAGCATCATCACTGCAGCATCATAGCATTATCACTGCATCATAACTGCATCATCACTGCGTCATCACTGTGTCATCACAGCATCATCACTTCATCATCACTGCATCACCACAGCATCATCACTGCATCATCACTGCATCATCACTGTGTCATCACAGCATCATCACTGCATCATCACTGCATACTCACTGCATACTCACTGCATCATCACACCATCATCACTGCATCATCACTGCATCATCACAGTATCATCACAGCATCATCACTACATCATCACCGCATCATCACTGCATCATCACTGCATCGTCACAGCATCATCACAGTGTCATCACTGCATAATCACTGCATCATCAAAGCATCATCACACCATCAACACACGGTCATCAAAGCATCATCATTGCATCATCACAGTTTCATCACTGCATCATCACAAAATCATCACAAAATCACCACAGTGTCATCACAGCATCATCACTGCATCATCACTACATCATCACAGCATCCTCACTGCATCATCCCACCATCATCACTGCATCATCACTGCATCATCACAGCATCATCACAGCGTCATCAAAGCATCATCACTGCATCATCACAGCATCATCACACCATCACCACTGCATTATCACAACATCATCATCGCAGCGTCAACACTACATCAACACATCATCATCACTGCATCATCACTGCATCATCACAGCATCCTCACTGCATCATCACACCATCATCACTGCATCATCACTGCATCATCACAGCATCATCAAAGCATCATCACTGCATCAACACAGTATCATCACAGCATCATCACACCATCATCACAGCATCATCACAGCATCATCACTGCAGCATCACAGCATCATCACTGCATCATCACTGCATCATCACTGCAGCATCACACCATCATCACTGCATCATCTGCATCATCACAGCGTCATCAAAGCATCATCACTGCATCATCACAGCATCATCACAGCATCATCACTGCATCATCACTTCATCATCACAGCATCATCACAGCATCATCACTGCATCATCACAGCATCATCACAGCATCATCACTGCAGCATCACACCATCATCACAGCATCATCACTGCATCATCACTGCAGCATCACACCATCATGACTGCATCATCACTGTGTCATAACAACATCATCACTGCATCATCACTTCATCATCACAGCATCATCACAGCATCATCACTGCATCATCACAGCATCATCACTGCAGCATCACACTATCATCACTGCATCATCACAGCATCATCACTGCATCATCACAGCATCATCACAGCATCATCACTGCAGCATCAGAGCATCATCAGAACGTCTTCACAGCATCATCACAGCATCATCACTGCATCATCACACCATCATCACTGCATCATCACTGCATCATCACAGCATCATCAATGCATCATCACACCATCATCATTGCATCATCACACCATCATCACAGCATCATCACTGCATCATCACAGCATCATCACTGCAGCATCACACCATCATCACTGCATCATCACTGCATCATAACTGCATCATCACTGCAGCATCACAGCATCATCACTGCATCATCACTGCAGCATCACACCATCATCACTGCATCATCACTGCATCATCATTACATCATCACTGTATCATCACAGCATCATCACTGCATCATCACTGCATCATCAAACCATCATCACAGCATCATCACAGCATCATTACAGCATCATCACTGCATCATCACAGCATTATCACAGCATCATCATTACATCATCACTGTATCATCACAGCATCATCACTGCATCATCACTGCATCATCACACCATAATCACTGCATCATCACACCATCATCACACCATAATCACTGCATCATCACAGCATCATCACAACATCATCACTGCATCATCACTGCATCATTACTGCTTCATCACAGTATCATCACTGCATCATCACTGCATCATCACTGCATCATCACTGCATCATCACACCATAATCACTGCATCATCACACCATCATCACACCATAATCACTGCATCATCACAGCATCATCACAACATCATCACTGCATCATCACTGCATCATTACTGCTTCATCACAGCATCATCACTGCATCATCACAGCATCATCACACCATCATCACTGCATCATCACTGCATCATCACACCATCATCACAGCATCATTACTGCATCATCACTGCAGCATCACAGCATCATCAGAACGTCTTCACAGCATCATCACTGCCTCATCACTGCATCATCACAGCATCCTCACTGCATCGTCACACCATCATCACTGCATCATAACAGCATCATCACTGCATCATCACTGCATCCTCACTGCATCATCACAGCATCATCACAGCATCATCAAAGCATCATCACTGCATCATCACTGCATCATCACTGCATCATCACTTTGTCATAACAGCATCATCACAGCATCATCACTGCATCATCACTGCATCATCACAGCATCATCACTGCATCATCACTGTGTCATAACAACATCATCACTGCATCATCACTTCATCATCACAGCATCATCACAGCATCATCACTGCATCATCACAGCATCATCACTGCAGCATCACACCATCATCACTGCATCATCACTGCATCATCACAGTATCATCACAGCATCATCACAGCATCATCACACCATCATCACAGCATCATCACAGCATCATCACACCATCATCACTGCATCATCACACCATCATCACAGCATCATCACTGCATCATCACAGCATCATCACTGTGTCATAACAGCATCATCACTGCATCATCACTTCATCATCACTGCATCATCACTGCATCATCACAGCATAATCACAGCATCATCACTGCATCATCACAGTATCATCACAGCATCATCACAGCATCATCAGAGCATCAACATTGCATCATCACACCATCATCACACCATCATCACTGCATCATCACAGCATCATCATAACATCATCACTGCATCATCACTGCATCATCACAGCATCATCACTGCATCATCACACCATCATCACTGCATCATCACTGCACCATCATCACAGCATCATCACAGCATCATCACTGCATCATCACTGTGTCATCACAGCATCATCACTGCATCATCACACCATCATCATTGCATCATCACTGCATCATCACAGCATCATCACTGCATCATCACACCATCATAACTGCATCATCACTGCATCATCACACCATCATCACAGCATCATCACAGCATCATCACTGCATCATCACTGCATCATCACACCATAATCACTGCATCATCACAGCATCATTACAGCATCATCACTGCATCATCACAGCATTATCACAGCATCATCATTACATCATCACTGTATCATCACAGCATCATCACTGCATCATCACTGCATCATCACACCATAATCACTGCATCATCACACCATCATCACACCATAATCACTGCATCATCACAACATCATCACTGCATCATCACTGCATCATTACTGCTTCATCACAGCATCATCACTGCATCATCACAGCATCATCACTGCATCATCACTGCGTCATCACTGTGTCATCACAGCATCATCACTTCATCATCACTGCATCATCACAGAATCATCACAGCATCATCACTGCATCATCACTGTGTCATCACAGCATCATCAGTGCATCATCACTGTGTCATCACTGCATCATCACTGCATCATCAAAGCATCATCACACCATCATCACTGCATCATCACACCATCATCACTGCATCATCACACCATCATCACAGCATCATCACTGCATCATCACTGCAGCATCACAGCATCATCAGAACGTCTTCACAGCATCATCACTGCCTCATCACTGCATCATCACAGCATCCTCACTGCATCGTCACACCATCATCACTGCATCATAACAGCATCATCACTGCATCATCACTGCATCATCACTGCATCCTCACTGCATCATCACAGCATCATCACAGCGTCATCAAAGCATCATCACTGCATCATCACTGCATCATCACTGCATCATCACTTTGTCATAACAGCATCATCACAGCATCATCACTGCATCATCACTGCATCATCACAGCATCATCACTGCATCATCACTGTGTCATAACAACATCATCACTGCATCATCACTTCATCATCACTGCATCATCACAGCATCATCACTGCATCATCACAGCATCATCACTGCATCATCACAGCATCATCACTGCATCATCACAGCATCATCATAACATCATCACTGCATCATCACTGCATCATCACAGCATCATCACTGCATCATCACACCATCATCACTGCATCATCACTGCATCATCACTGCATCATCACTGTGTCATCACAGCATCATCACTTCATCATCACTGCATCATCACAGCATCATCACTGCATCATCACTGTGTCATCACAGCATCATCACTGCATCATCACTGTGTCATCACTGCATCATCACTGCATCATCACACCATCATCATTGCATCATCACTGCATCATCACAGCATCATCACTGCATCATCACACCATCATAACTGCATCATCACTGCATCATCACAGGATCATTACTGCATCATCACTGCATCATCACAGTGTCATAACAGCATCATCACTGCATCATCAGAGCATCATCACTGCATCATCACTGCATCATCACAGCATCATCACTGCATCGTCACAGCATCATCACTGCATACTCACTGCATCATCACACCATCATCACTGCATCATCACTGCATCATCACTGCATCATCACTGTGTCATAACAGCATCATCACTGCATCATCACTTCATCATCACTGCATCATCACTGCATCATCACAGCATCATCACTGCATCATCACAGTGTCATCACAGCATCATCACTACATCATCACAGTATCATTACAGCATCATCACTGCATCATCACTGCATCATCACACCATCATCACTGCATCATCACAGCATCATCACTGCATCATCACTGCATCATCACTGCATCATCACACCATCATCATTGCATCATCACAGCATCATCACAGCATCATCACTGCATCATCACAGCATCATCACTACATCATCACCGCATCATCACTGCATCATCACTGCATCGTCACAGCATCATCACAGTGTCATCACTGCATAATCCTTGCATCATCAAAGCATCATCACAGCATCATCACTGCATCATCACTTCATCATCACAGCATCATCACAGCATCATCACTGCATGATCACAGCATCATCACTGCAGCATCACACCATCATCACTGCATCATCACAGCATCATCACTGCATCATCACAGCATCATCACAGCATCATCACTGCAGCATCAGAGCATCATCAGAACGTCTTCACAGCATCATCACAGCATCATCACTGCATCATCACTGCATCATCACTGCATCATCACAGCATCATCACTGCATCATCACACCATCATCACTGCATCATCACTGCATCATCACAGCATCATCAATGCATCATCACACCATCATCATTGCATCATCACACCATCATCACAGCATCATCACAGCATCATCACTGCATCATCACAGTATCATCACTGTGTCATAACAGCATCATCACTGCATCATCACTTCATCATCACTGCATCATCACTGCATCATCACAGCATCATCACTGCATCATCACACCATCATCACACCATCATCACTGCATCATCACAGCATCATCATAACATCATCACTGCATCATTACTGCATCATCACAGCATCATCACAGCATCATCACTGCATCATCACTGCATTAACACTGCATCACCACTGTGTCATCACTGTGTCATCACAGCATCATCACTTCATCATCACTGCATCATCACAGCATCATCACTGCATCATCACTGCATCATCACTGTGTCATCACAGCATCATCACAGCATCATCACAGCATCATCACTGCAGCATCACAACGTCATCACTGCATCATTACTGCATCATCACTGCATCATCACACCATCATGACAGCATCATCACAGCATCATCACTGCAGCATCACAGCATCATCAGTGCATCATCACTGTGTCATCACTGCATCATCACTGCATCATCAAAGCATCATCACACCATCATCACTGCATCATCACACCATCATCACAGCATCATCACACCATCATCACAGCATCATCACTGCATCATCACTGCAGCATCACAGCATCATCAGAACGTCTTCACAGCATCATCACTGCCTCATCACTGCATCATCACAGCATCCTCACTGCATCGTCACACCATCATCACTGCATCATAACAGCATCATCACTGCATCATCACTGCATCATCACTGCATCATCACTGCATCATCACAGCATCATCACAGCGTCATCAAAGCATCATCACTGCATCATCACTGCATCATCACTGCATCATCACTTTGTCATAACAGCATCATCACAGCATCATCACTGCATCATCACTGCATCATCACAGCATCATCACTGCATCATCACTGTGTCATAACAACATCATCACTGCATCATCACTTCATCATCACTGCATCATCACAGCATCATCACTGCATCATCACAGCATCATCACTGCATCATCACAGCATCATCACTGCATCATCACAGCATCATCATAACATCATCACTGCATCATCACTGCATCATCACAGCATCATCACTGCATCATCACACCATCATCACTGCATCATCACTGCATCATCACTGCATCATCACTGTGTCATCACAGCATCATCACTTCATCATCACTGCATCATCACAGCATCATCACTGCATCATCACTGTGTCATCACAGCATCATCACTGCATCATCACTGTGTCGTCACTGCATCATCACTGCATCATCACACCATCATCATTGCATCATCACTGCATCATCACAGCATCATCACTGCATCATCACACCATCATAACTGCATCATCACTGCATCATCACAGCATCATCACAGCATCATCACTGCAGCATCACAGCATCATCAGAACGTCTTCACAGCATCATTACTGCATCATCACTGCATCATCACAGCATCATCACTGCATCATCACTGCATCATCACAGCATCATCACTGCATCGTCACAGCATCATCACTGCATACTCACTGCATCATCACACCATCATCACTGCATCATCACTGCATCATCACTGCATCATCACTGTGTCATAACAGCATCATCACTGCATCATCACTTCATCATCACTGCATCATCACAGCATCATCACTGCATCATCACAGTGTCATCACAGCATCATCACTACATCATCACAGTATCATTACAGCATCATCACTGCATCATCACTGCATCATCACACCATCATCACTGCATCATCACAGCATCATCACAGCATCATCACTGCATCATCACTGCATCATCACACCATCATCATTGCATCATCACAGCATCATCACAGCATCATCACTGCATCATCACAGTATCATCACAGCATCATCACTACATCATCACCGCATCATCACTGCATCATCACTGCATCGTCACAGCATCATCACAGTGTCATCACTGCATAATCCTTGCATCATCAAAGCATCATCACAGCATCATCACTGCATCATCACTTCATCATCACAGCATCATCACAGCATCATCACTGCATGATCACAGCATCATCACTGCAGCATCACACCATCATCACTGCATCATCACAGCATCATCACTGCATCATCACAGCATCATCACAGCATCATCACTGCAGCATCAGAGCATCATCAGAACGTCTTCACAGCATCATCACAGCATCATCACTGCATCATCACTGCATCATCACTGTGTCATCACAGCATCATCACAGCATCATCACAGCATCATCACTGCAGCATCACAACGTCATCACTGCATCATTACTGCATCATCACTGCATCATCACACCATCATGACAGCATCATCACAGCATCATCACTGCAGCATCACAGCATCATCAGAACGTCTTCACAGCATCATCACTGCATCATCACTGCATCATCACTGCATCATCACAACGTCATCACTGCATCATTACTGCATCATCACAGCATCCTCACTGCATCATCACTGCATCATCACTGCATCATCACTGCATCATCACAACGTCATCACTGCATCATTACTGCATCATCACTGCATCATCACACCATCATCACAGCATCATCACAGCATCATCACTGCAGCATCACAGCATCATCAGAACGTCTTCACAGCATCATCACTGCATCATCACTGCATCATCACTGCATCATCACAGTGTCATAACAGCATCATCACTGCATCATCACTGCATCATCACAGCATCCTCACTGCATCATCACTGCATCATCACTGCATCATGACAGCATCATCACTGCATCATCACTGTGTCATAACAGCATCATCACTGCATCATCACTTCATCATCACTGCATCATCACTGCATCATCACAGCATCATCACTGCATCATCACAGTGTCATCACAGCATCATCACTGCATCATCACAGCATCATCACAGCATCATCACTGCATCATCACACCATCATCACTGCATCATCACAGCATCATCACAGCATCATCACTGCATCATCACTGCATCATCACAGCGTCATCACAGCATCATCACTGCATCATCACTGCATCATCACAGCATCATCATTACATCATCACTGCATCATCACTGCATCATCACAGCATCATCACTGAATCATCACTGCATCATCACTGCATCATCACAGCATCATCACAGCGTCAGCAAAGCATCATCACTGCATCATCACTGCATCATCACTGCATCATCACTTTGTCATAACAGCATCATCACAGCATCATCACTGCATAGTCACAGCATCATCACAGCATCATCACAGCATCATCACTGCATCATCACTGCATCATCACAGCATCATCACAGAATCCTCACTGCATCATCACACCATCATCACTGCATCATCACTGCATCATCACTGCATCATCACAGCATCATCACACCATCATAACTGCATCATCACACCATCATCACAGCATCATCACAGCATCATCACTGCATCATCACAGCATCATCACAGCATCATCGCTGCATCATCACAGTATCATCACAGCATCATCACACCATTATCACACCATCATCACTGCATCATCACAGCATCATCATAACATCATCACTGCATCATCACTGCATCATTACTGCATCATCACAGCATCATCACTGCACCATCACAGCATCATCACTGCATTATCACTGCATCATCACTGCATCATCACTGTGTCATCACTGCGTCATCACTGTGTCATAACAGCATCATCACTGCATCATCACTTCATCATCACTGCATACTCACTGCATCATCACACCATCATCACTGTGTCATAAGAGCATCACTGCATCATGACTTCATCATGACTTCATCATGACTTCATCATCACTGCATCATCACTGCATCATCACTGCAGCATCACACCATCATCACTGCATCATCACAGCATCATCACTGCAGCATCACAGCATCATCACTGCATCATCACAGCATCATCACAGCATCATCACAGCATCATCACTGCAGCATCACACCATCATCACTACATCATCACTGCATCATCACTGCATCATCAGAACGTCTTCACAGCATCATCACTGCCTCATCACTGCATCATCACAGCATCCTCACACCATCATCACTGCATCATAACAGCATCATCACTGCATCATCACAGCATCATCACAGCATCATCACTGCATCATCACAGCATCATCACTGCAGCATCACACCATCATCACAGCATCATCACAGCATCATCACAGTATCATCACAGCATCATCACAGCATCATCACACCATCATCACAGCATCATCACAGCATCATCACAGCTTCATAACACCATCATCACAGCATCATCACTGCAGCATCACAGCATCATCACTGCATCATCACAGCATCCTCAATGCATCATCACACCATCATCACTGCATCATCTGCATCATCACAGCGTCATCAAAGCATCATCACTGCATCATCACAGCATCATCACAGCATCATCACTGCATCATCACAGTATCATCACAGCATCATCACTGCATCATCAGAGCATCATCACTGCGTCATCACACCATCATCACACCATCATCACTGCATCATCACAGCATCATCACTGCATCATCACTGCATCATCACTGCATCATCACTGCATCATCACAGCATCATCACTGCATCATCACTGCATCATCACTGTGTCATCACAGCATCATCACAGCATCATCACAGCATCATCACTGCAGCATTACAACGTCATCACTGCATCATTACTGCATCATCACTGCATCATCACACCATCATGACAGCATCATCACAGCATCATCACTGCAGCATCACAGCATCATCACAGCATCATCACTGCAGCATCACAGCATCATCACTGCATCATCACAGCATCCTCACTGCATCATCACACCATCATCACTGCATCATCTCCATCATCACAGCGTCATCAAAGCATCATCACTGCATCATCACAGCATCATCACAGCATCATCACTGCATCATCACTTCATCATCACAGCATCATCACTGCGTCATCACTGCAGCATCACACCATCATCACAGCATCATCACTGCATCATCACTGCAGCATCACACCATCATGACTGCATCATCACTGTGTTATAACAACATCATCACTGCATCATCACTTCATCATCACAGCATCATCACAGCATCATCACTGCATGATCACAGCATCATCACTGCAGCATCACACCATCATCACTGCATCATCACAGCATCATCACTGCATCATCACAGCATCATCACAGCATCATCACTGCAGCATCAGAGCATCATCAGAACGTCTTCACAGCATCATCACAGCATCATCACTGCATCATCACTGCATCATCACTGCATCATCACAGCATCATCACTGCATCATCACACCATCATCACTGCATCATCACTGCATCATCACAGCATCATCAATACATCATCACACCATCATCATTGCATCATCACACCATCATCACAGCATCATCACAGCATCATCACTGCATCATCACAGTATCATCACTGTGTCATAACAGCATCATCACTGCATCATCACTTCATCATCACTGCATCATCACTGCATCATCACAGCATCATCACTGCATCATCACACCATCATCA
This sequence comes from Somateria mollissima, assembly GCA_951411735.1. Classification (NCBI taxonomy): domain Eukaryota; kingdom Metazoa; phylum Chordata; class Aves; order Anseriformes; family Anatidae; genus Somateria; species Somateria mollissima. The sequence goes on from CATOCB010000307.1 coordinate 828,702, forward strand.
CACCATCATCACTGCATCATCACAGCATCATCATAACATCATCACTGCATCATTACTGCATCATCACAGCATCATCACAGCATCATCACTGCATCATCACTGCATTAACACTGCATCACCACTGTGTCATCACTGTGTCATCACAGCATCATCACTTCATCATCACTGCATCATCACAGCATCATCACTGCATCATCACTGCATCATCACTGTGTCATCACAGCATCATCACAGCATCATCACAGCATCATCACTGCAGCATCACAACGTCATCACTGCATCATTACTGCATCATCACTGCATCATCACACCATCATGACAGCATCATCACAGCATCATCACTGCAGCATCACAGCATCATCAGAACGTCTTCACAGCATCATCACTGCATCATCACTGCATCATCACTGCATCATCACAACGTCATCACTGCATCATTACTGCATCATCACAGCATCCTCACTGCATCATCACTGCATCATCACTGCATCATCACTGCATCATCACAACGTCATCACTGCATCATTACTGCATCATCACTGCATCATCACACCATCATCACAGCATCATCACAGCATCATCACTGCAGCATCACAGCATCATCACTGAATCATCAATGCATCATCACAGCATCATCACTGCATCATCACTGCATCATCACTGCATCATCACTGCATCATCACTGCATCATCACAGCATCATCACAGCGTCATCAAAGCATCATCACTGCATCATCACTGCATCATCACTGCATCATCACTTTGTCATAACAGCATCATCACAGCATCATCACTGCATCATCACTGCATCATCACAGCATCATCACTGCATCATCACTGTGTCATAACAACATCATCACTGCATCATCACTTCATCATCACTGCATCATCACAGCATCATCACTGCATCATCACAGCATCATCACTGCATCATCACAGCATCATCACTGCATCATCACAGCATCATCATAACATCATCACTGCATCATCACTGCATCATCACAGCATCATCACTGCATCATCACACCATCATCACTGCATCATCACTGCATCATCACTGCATCATCACTGTGTCATCACAGCATCATCACTTCATCATCACTGCATCATCACAGCATCATCACTGCATCATCACTGTGTCATCACAGCATCATCACTGCATCATCACTGTGTCGTCACTGCATCATCACTGCATCATCACACCATCATCATTGCATCATCACTGCATCATCACAGCATCATCACTGCATCATCACACCATCATAACTGCATCATCACTGCATCATCACAGCATCATCACAGCATCATCACTGCAGCATCACAGCATCATCAGAACGTCTTCACAGCATCATTACTGCATCATCACTGCATCATCACAGCATCATCACTGCATCATCACTGCATCATCACAGCATCATCACTGCATCGTCACAGCATCATCACTGCATACTCACTGCATCATCACACCATCATCACTGCATCATCACTGCATCATCACTGCATCATCACTGTGTCATAACAGCATCATCACTGCATCATCACTTCATCATCACTGCATCATCACAGCATCATCACTGCATCATCACAGTGTCATCACAGCATCATCACTACATCATCACAGTATCATTACAGCATCATCACTGCATCATCACTGCATCATCACACCATCATCACTGCATCATCACAGCATCATCACAGCATCATCACTGCATCATCACTGCATCATCACACCATCATCATTGCATCATCACAGCATCATCACAGCATCATCACTGCATCATCACAGTATCATCACAGCATCATCACTACATCATCACCGCATCATCACTGCATCATCACTGCATCGTCACAGCATCATCACAGTGTCATCACTGCATAATCCTTGCATCATCAAAGCATCATCACAGCATCATCACTGCATCATCACTTCATCATCACAGCATCATCACAGCATCATCACTGCATGATCACAGCATCATCACTGCAGCATCACACCATCATCACTGCATCATCACAGCATCATCACTGCATCATCACAGCATCATCACAGCATCATCACTGCAGCATCAGAGCATCATCAGAACGTCTTCACAGCATCATCACAGCATCATCACTGCATCATCACTGCATCATCACTGTGTCATCACAGCATCATCACAGCATCATCACAGCATCATCACTGCAGCATCACAACGTCATCACTGCATCATTACTGCATCATCACTGCATCATCACACCATCATGACAGCATCATCACAGCATCATCACTGCAGCATCACAGCATCATCAGAACGTCTTCACAGCATCATCACTGCATCATCACTGCATCATCACTGCATCATCACAACGTCATCACTGCATCATTACTGCATCATCACAGCATCCTCACTGCATCATCACTGCATCATCACTGCATCATCACTGCATCATCACAACGTCATCACTGCATCATTACTGCATCATCACTGCATCATCACACCATCATCACAGCATCATCACAGCATCATCACTGCAGCATCACAGCATCATCAGAACGTCTTCACAGCATCATCACTGCATCATCACTGCATCATCACTGCATCATCACAGTGTCATAACAGCATCATCACTGCATCATCACTGCATCATCACAGCATCCTCACTGCATCATCACTGCATCATCACTGCATCATGACAGCATCATCACTGCATCATCACTGTGTCATAACAGCATCATCACTGCATCATCACTTCATCATCACTGCATCATCACTGCATCATCACAGCATCATCACTGCATCATCACAGTGTCATCACAGCATCATCACTGCATCATCACAGCATCATCACAGCATCATCACTGCATCATCACACCATCATCACTGCATCATCACAGCATCATCACAGCATCATCACTGCATCATCACTGCATCATCACAGCGTCATCACAGCATCATCACTGCATCATCACTGCATCATCACAGCATCATCATTACATCATCACTGCATCATCACTGCATCATCACAGCATCATCACTGAATCATCACTGCATCATCACTGCATCATCACAGCATCATCACAGCGTCAGCAAAGCATCATCACTGCATCATCACTGCATCATCACTGCATCATCACTTTGTCATAACAGCATCATCACAGCATCATCACTGCATAGTCACAGCATCATCACAGCATCATCACAGCATCATCACTGCATCATCACTGCATCATCACAGCATCATCACAGAATCCTCACTGCATCATCACACCATCATCACTGCATCATCACTGCATCATCACTGCATCATCACAGCATCATCACACCATCATAACTGCATCATCACACCATCATCACAGCATCATCACAGCATCATCACTGCATCATCACAGCATCATCACAGCATCATCGCTGCATCATCACAGTATCATCACAGCATCATCACACCATTATCACACCATCATCACTGCATCATCACAGCATCATCATAACATCATCACTGCATCATCACTGCATCATTACTGCATCATCACAGCATCATCACTGCACCATCACAGCATCATCACTGCATTATCACTGCATCATCACTGCATCATCACTGTGTCATCACTGCGTCATCACTGTGTCATAACAGCATCATCACTGCATCATCACTTCATCATCACTGCATACTCACTGCATCATCACACCATCATCACTGTGTCATAAGAGCATCACTGCATCATGACTTCATCATGACTTCATCATGACTTCATCATCACTGCATCATCACTGCATCATCACTGCAGCATCACACCATCATCACTGCATCATCACAGCATCATCACTGCAGCATCACAGCATCATCACTGCATCATCACAGCATCATCACAGCATCATCACAGCATCATCACTGCAGCATCACACCATCATCACTACATCATCACTGCATCATCACTGCATCATCAGAACGTCTTCACAGCATCATCACTGCCTCATCACTGCATCATCACAGCATCCTCACACCATCATCACTGCATCATAACAGCATCATCACTGCATCATCACAGCATCATCACAGCATCATCACTGCATCATCACAGCATCATCACTGCAGCATCACACCATCATCACAGCATCATCACAGCATCATCACAGTATCATCACAGCATCATCACAGCATCATCACACCATCATCACAGCATCATCACAGCATCATCACAGCTTCATAACACCATCATCACAGCATCATCACTGCAGCATCACAGCATCATCACTGCATCATCACAGCATCCTCAATGCATCATCACACCATCATCACTGCATCATCTGCATCATCACAGCGTCATCAAAGCATCATCACTGCATCATCACAGCATCATCACAGCATCATCACTGCATCATCACAGTATCATCACAGCATCATCACTGCATCATCAGAGCATCATCACTGCGTCATCACACCATCATCACACCATCATCACTGCATCATCACAGCATCATCACTGCATCATCACTGCATCATCACTGCATCATCACTGCATCATCACAGCATCATCACTGCATCATCACTGCATCATCACTGTGTCATCACAGCATCATCACAGCATCATCACAGCATCATCACTGCAGCATTACAACGTCATCACTGCATCATTACTGCATCATCACTGCATCATCACACCATCATGACAGCATCATCACAGCATCATCACTGCAGCATCACAGCATCATCACAGCATCATCACTGCAGCATCACAGCATCATCACTGCATCATCACAGCATCCTCACTGCATCATCACACCATCATCACTGCATCATCTCCATCATCACAGCGTCATCAAAGCATCATCACTGCATCATCACAGCATCATCACAGCATCATCACTGCATCATCACTTCATCATCACAGCATCATCACTGCGTCATCACTGCAGCATCACACCATCATCACAGCATCATCACTGCATCATCACTGCAGCATCACACCATCATGACTGCATCATCACTGTGTTATAACAACATCATCACTGCATCATCACTTCATCATCACAGCATCATCACAGCATCATCACTGCATGATCACAGCATCATCACTGCAGCATCACACCATCATCACTGCATCATCACAGCATCATCACTGCATCATCACAGCATCATCACAGCATCATCACTGCAGCATCAGAGCATCATCAGAACGTCTTCACAGCATCATCACAGCATCATCACTGCATCATCACTGCATCATCACTGCATCATCACAGCATCATCACTGCATCATCACACCATCATCACTGCATCATCACTGCATCATCACAGCATCATCAATACATCATCACACCATCATCATTGCATCATCACACCATCATCACAGCATCATCACAGCATCATCACTGCATCATCACAGTATCATCACTGTGTCATAACAGCATCATCACTGCATCATCACTTCATCATCACTGCATCATCACTGCATCATCACAGCATCATCACTGCATCATCACACCATCATCACACCATCATCACTGCATCATCACAGCATCATCATAACATCATCACTGCATCATTACTGCATCATCACAGCATCATCACAGCATCATCACTGCATCATCACTGCATTAACACTGCATCACCACTGTGTCATCACTGTGTCATCACAGCATCATCACTTCATCATCACTGCATCATCACAGCATCATCACTGCATCATCACTGCATCATCACTGTGTCATCACAGCATCATCACAGCATCATCACAGCATCATCACTGCAGCATCACAACGTCATCACTGCATCATTACTGCATCATCACTGCATCATCACACCATCATGACAGCATCATCACAGCATCATCACTGCAGCATCACAGCATCATCAGAACGTCTTCACAGCATCATCACTGCATCATCACTGCATCATCACTGCATCATCACAACGTCATCACTGCATCATTACTGCATCATCACAGCATCCTCACTGCATCATCACTGCATCATCACTGCATCATCACTGCATCATCACAACGTCATCACTGCATCATTACTGCATCATCACTGCATCATCACACCATCATCACAGCATCATCACAGCATCATCACTGCAGCATCACAGCATCATCAGAACGTCTTCACAGCATCATCACTGCATCATCACTGCATCATCACTGCATCATCACAGTGTCATAACAGCATCATCACTGCATCATCACTGCATCATCACAGCATCCTCACTGCATCATCACTGCATCATCACTGCATCATGACAGCATCATCACTGCATCATCACTGTGTCATAACAGCATCATCACTGCATCATCACTTCATCATCACTGCATCATCACTGCATCATCACAGCATCATCACTGCATCATCACAGTGTCATCACAGCATCATCACTGCATCATCACAGCATCATCACTGCATCATCACAGCATCATCACAGCATCATCACTGCATCATCACAGCATCATCACAGCATCATCACTGCATCATCACTGCATCATCACAGCGTCATCACAGCATCATCACAGCATCATCACTGCATCATCACAGTATCATCACAGCATCATCACTGTATCATCACTGCATCATCACTGTGTCATAAGAGCATCACTGCATCATGACTTCATCATGACTTCATCATCACTGCATCATCACTGCATCATCACAGCATCATCACAGCATCATCACAGCATCATCACAGTATCATCACAGCATCATCACTGCATCATCACAGCATCATCACAGCATCATCACAGCATCATCACAGCATCATCACAGTGTCATCACAGCATCATCACTGCATCATCACAGCATCATCACAGCATCATCACTGCATCATCACTGCATCATCACAGCGTCATCACAGCATCATCACAGCATCATCACTGCATCATCACAGTATCATCACAGCATCGTCACTGTATCATCACTGCATCATCACTGTGTCATAAGAGCATCACTGCATCATGACTTCATCATGACTTCATCATCACTGCATCATCACTGCATCATCACAGCATCATCACAGCATCATCACAGCATCATCACAGTATCATGACTTCATCATCACTGCATCATCACTGCATCATCACAGCATCATCACAGCATCATCACAGTGTCATCACAGCATCATCACTGCATCATCACAGCATCATCACAGCATCATCACTGCATCATCACTGCATCATCACAGCGTCATCACAGCATCATCACAGCATCATCACTGCATCATCACAGTATCATCACAGCATCATCACTGTATCATCACTGCATCATCACTGTGTCATAAGAGCATCACTGCATCATGACTTCATCATGACTTCATCATCACTGCATCATCACTGCATCATCACAGCATCATCACAGCATCATCACAGCATCATCACAGTATCATCACAGCATCATCACTGCATCATCACCGCATCATCACTGCATCATCACTGCATCGTCACAGCATCATCACAGTGTCATCACTGCATAATCACTGCATCATCAGAGCATCATCACAACATCAACACACGGTCATGAAAGCATTATCATTGCATCATCACAGTATCATCACTGCATCATCACAAAATCATCACAAAATCGCCACAGTGTCATCACAGCATCATCACTACATCATCACTAAATCATCACAGCATCCTCACTGTATCATCACACCATCATCACTGCATCATTACTGCATCATTCCAGCATCATCACAGCGTCATCAAAGCATCATCACTGCATCATCACACCATCACCACTGCATCATCACTGCATCATCACAGCATCATCACAGCATCATCACTGCATCATCACAGTATCATCACAGCATCATCACAGCATCATCACAGCATCATCACAGCATCATCACAGCAGCATCACAGCATCATCAGAACGTCTTCACAGCATCATCACAGCATCATCACTGCATCATCACTAAATCATCACAGCATCCTCACTGCATCATCACAGCATCATCACAGCATCATCACTGCATCATCACTTCATCATCACAGCATTATCACAGCATCATCACTGCATCATCACAGCATCATCACTGCATCATCACTGCAGCATCACACCATCATCACAGCATCATCACTGCATCATCACTGCATCATCACAGCATCATCACTGCATCATCACTGTGTCATAACAACATCATCACTGCATCATCACTTCATCATCACAGCATCATCACAGCGTCATCAAAGCATCATCACTGCATCATCATTGCATCATCACTGCATCATCACTTTGTCATAACAGCATCATCACTGCATCATCACAGCATCATCACTGCATCATCACTGCAGCATCACACCATCATCACAGCATCATCACTGCATCATCACTGCATCATCACAGCATCATCACTGCATCATCACTGTGTCATCACACAATCATCACTGCATCATCACTGCATCATCACAGCATCATCATAGCGTCATCAAAGCATCATCACTGCATCATCACTGCAGCATCACAGCATCATCACTGCATCATCACTGCATAGTCACAGCATCATCACTGCATCATCACTGCATCAACACTGCATACTCACTGCATCATCACACCATCATCACTGTGTCATAAGAGCATCACTGCATCATGACTTCATCATGACTTCATCATCACTGCATCATCACTGCATCATCACAGCATCATCATTACATCATCACTGTATCATCACAGCATCATCACTGCATCATCACTGCATCATCACACCATAATCACTGCATCATCACAGCATCATTACAGCATCATCAATGCATCATCACAGCATTATCACAGCATCATCATTACATCATCACTGTATCATCACAGCATCATCACTGCATCATCACAGCATCATCACAGCATCATCACTGCATCATCACTGCATCATCACACCATCATCACACCATAATCACTGCATCATCACAGCATCATCACAACATCATCACTGCATCATCACAGAATCATCACAGCATCATCACTGCATCATCACTGTGTCATCACAGCATCATCACTGCATCATCACGGTGTCATCACTGCATCATCACTGCATCATCAAAGCATCATCACACCATCATCACTGCATCATCACTGCATCATCACAGCATCATCACTGCATCATCACACCATCATCACTGCATCATCACTGCATCATCACACCATCATCACAGCATCATCACTGCATCATCACTGCAGCATCACAGCATCATCAGAACGTCTTCACAGCATCATCACTGCCTCATCACTGCATCATCACAGCATCCTCACTGCATCGTCACACCATCATCACTGCATCATAACAGCATCATCACTGCATCATCACTGCATCCTCACTGCATCATCACACCATCATCACAGCATCATCACAGCATCATCACTGCATCATCACAGCATCATCACTGTGTCATAACAGCATCATCACTGCATCATCACTTCATCATCACTGCATCATCACTGCATCATCACAGCATCATCACAGCATCATCACTGCATCATCACTTCATCATCACAGCATCATCACAGCATCATCACTGCAGCATCACACCATCATCACTGCATCATCACTGCATCATCACTGCAGCATCACAGCATCATCAATGCATCATCACTGCAGCATCACACCATCATCACTGCATCATCACTGCATCATCACAGCATCATCATTACATCATCACTGTATCATCACAGCATCATCACTGCATCATCACACCATAATCACTGCATCATCACACTATCATCACACCATAATCACTGCATCATCACAGCATCATCACAACATCATCACTGCATCATCACTGCATCATTACTGCTTCATCACAGCATCATCACTGCATCATCACAGCATCATCACTGCATCATCACTGCGTCATCACTGTGTCATCACAGCATCATCACTTCATCATCACTGCATCATCACAGAATCATCACAGCATCATCACTGCATCATCACTGTGTCATCACAGCATCATCACTGCATCATCACTGTGTCATCACTGCATCATCACTGCATCATCAAAGCATCATCACACCATCATCACTGCATCATTACTGCATCATCACACCATCATCACTGCATCATCACACCATCATCACTGCATCATCACACCATCATCACAGCATCATCACTGCCTCATCACTGCAGCATCACAGCATCCTCACTGCATCGTCACACCATCATCACTGCATCATAACAGCATCATCACTGCATGATCACTGCATCATCACTGCATCCTCACTGCATCATCACAGCATCATCACAGCGTCATCAAAGCATCATCACTGCATCATCACTGCATCATCACTGCATCATCACTTTGTCATAACAGCATCATCACAGCATCATCACTGCATCATCACTGCATCATCACAGCATCATCACTGCATCATCACTGTGTCATAACAACATCATCACTGCATCATCACTTCATCATCACAGCATCATCACAGCATCATCACTGCATCATCACAGCATCATCACTGCAGCATCACACCATCATCACTGCATCATCACAGTATCATCACAGCATCATCACAGCATCATCACAGCATCATCACAGCATCATCACAGCATCATCACACCATCATCACTGCATCATCACACCATCATCACAGCATCATCACAGCATCATCACTGCATCATCACAGCATCATCACAGCATCATCACAGCATCATCACTGCATCATCACAGTATCATCACAGCATCATCACAGCATCAACAGAGCATCATCACTGCATCATCACACCATCATCACACCATCATCACTGCATCATCACAGCATCATCACTGCATCATCACTGCGTCATCACTGTGTCATCACAGCATCATCACTTCATCATCACAGCATCATCACAGCATCATCACTGCATCATCACTGCATCATCACTGTGTCATCACAGCATCATCACTGCATCATCACTGTGTCATCACTGCATCATCACTGCATCATCACACCATCATCATTGCATCATCACTGCATCATCACAGCATCATCACTGCATCATCACACCATCATAACTGCATCATCACTGCATCATCACTGCATCATCACAGCATCATCACAGCATCATCACTGCATCATCACACCATCATCACTGCATCATCACAGCATCATCACAGCATCATCACTGCATCATCACTGCATCATCACAGCATCATCACTGCATCATCACACCATCATCATTGCATCATCACAGCATCATCACAGCATCATCACTGCATCATCACTGCATCATCACAGCGTCATCACAGCATCATCACAGCATCATCACAGCATCATCACTGCATCATCACTGCATCATCACACCATCATCACTGCATCATCACATCATCATCACACCATAATCACTGCATCATCACAGCATCATCACAGCATCATCACAACATCATCACTGCATCATCACTGCATCATTACTGCTTCATCACAGCATCATCACTGCATCATCACAGCATCATCACTGCATCATCACTGCGTCATCACTGTGTCATCACAGCATCATCACTTCATCATCACTGCATCATCACAGAATCATCACAGCATCATCACTGCATCATCACTGTGTCATCACAGCATCATCACTGCATCATCACTGTGTCATCACTGCATCATCACTGCATCATCAAAGCATCATCACACCATCATCACAGCATCATCACTGCATCATCACTGCAGCATCACAGCATCATCAGAACGTCTTCACAGCATCATCACTGCCTCATCACTGCATCATCACAGCATCCTCACTGCATCGTCACACCATCATCACTGCATCATAACAGCATCATCACTGCATCATCACTGCATCATCACTGCATCCTCACTGCATCATCACAGCATCATCACAGCGTCATCACTGCATCATCACTGCATCATCACTGCATCATCACTGCATCATCACAGAATCATCACAGCATCATCACTGCATCATCACTGTGTCATAACAACATCATCACTGCATCATCACTTCATCATCACAGCATCATCACAGCATCATCACTGCATCATCACAGCATCATCACTGCAGCATCACACCATCATCACTGCATCATCACTGCATCATCACTGCATCATCACACCATCATCACAGCATCATCACACCATCATCACAGCATCATCACAGCATCATCACACCATCATCACTGCATCATCACACCATCATCACAGCATCATCACAGCATCATCACTGCATCATCACAGCATCATCACTGTGTCATAACAGCATCATCACTGCATCATCACTTCATCATCACTGCATCATCACTGCATCATCACAGCATCATCACTGCATCATCACAGCATCATCACTGCAGCATCACACCATCATCACTGCATCATCACAGTATCATCACAGCATCATCACAGCATCATCACAGCATCATCACGGCATCATCACACCATCATCACACCATCATCACTGCATCATCACACCATCATCACAGCATCATCACTGCATCATCACAGCATCATCACAGCATCATCACAGCATCATCACTGCATCATCACAGTATCATCACAGCATCATCACAGCATCAACAGAGCATCATCACTGCATCATCACACCATCATCACACCATCATCACTGCATCATCACAGCATCATCATAACATCATCACTGCATCATCACTGCATCATCACAGCATCATCACTGCATCATCACAGCATCATCACTGCATCATCACAGCATCATCACTGCATCATCACTGCATCATCACTGTGTCATCACAGCATCATCACTGCATCATCACTGTGTCATCACTGCATCATCACTGCATCATCACACCATCATCATTGCATCATCACTGCATCATCACAGCATCATCACTGCATCATCACACCATCATAACTGCATCATCACTGCATCATCACTGCATCATCACAGCATCATCACAGCATCATCACTGCATCATCACACCATCATCACTGCATCATCACAGCATCATCACAGCATCACTGCATCATCACTGCATCATCACTGCATCATCACTGCATCATCACTGCATCATCACACCATCATCATTGCATCATCACAGCATCATCACAGCATCATCACTGCATCATCACTGCATCATCACAGCGTCATCACAGCATCATCACAGCATCATCACAGCATCATCACTGCATCATCACTGCATCATCACACCATAATCACTGCATCATCACACCATCATCACACCATAATCACTGCATCATCACAGCATCATCACAACATCATCACTGCATCATCACTGCATCATTACTGCTTCATCACAGCATCATCACTGCATCATCACAGCATCATCACACCATCATCACTGCGTCATCACTGTGTCATCACAGCATCATCACTTCATCATCACTGCATCATCACAGAATCATCACAGCATCATCACTGCATCATCACTGTGTCATCACAGCATCATCACTGCATCATCACTGTGTCATCACTGCATCATCACTGCATCATCAAAGCATCATCACACCATCATCACTGCATCATCACACCATCATCACAGCATCATCACAGCATCATCACTGCATCATCACAGCATCATCACAGCATCATCACAGCATCAACAGAGCATCATCACTGCATCATCACACCATCATCACACCATCATCACTGCATCATCACAGCATCATCATAACATCATCACTGCATCATCACTGCATCATCACAGCATCATCACTGCATCATCACAGCATCATCACTGCATCATCACTGCATCATCACTGCGTCATCACTGTGTCATCACAGCATCATCACTTAATCATCACTGCATCATCACAGCATCATCACTGCATCATCACTGCATCATCACTGTGTCATCACAGCATCATCACTGCATCATCACTGTGTCATCACTGCATCATCACTGCATCATCACACCATCATCATTGCATCATCACTGCATCATCACAGCATCATCACTGCATCATCACACCATCATAACTGCATCATCACTGCATCATCACTGCATCATCACAGCATCATCACAGCATCATCACTGCATCATCACACCATCATCACTGCATCATCACAGCATCATCACAGCATCATCACTGCATCATCACTGCATCATCACTGCATCATCACTGCATCATCACTGCATCATCACACCATCATCATTGCATCATCACAGCATCATCACAGCATCATCACTGCATCATCACTGCATCATCACAGCGTCATCACAGCATCATCACAGCATCATCACAGCATCATCACTGCATCATCACTGCATCATCACACCATAATCACTGCATCATCACACCATCATCACACCATAATCACTGCATCATCACAGCATCATCACAACATCATCACTGCATCATCACTGCATCATTACTGCTTCATCACAGCATCATCACTGCATCATCACAGCATCATCACTGCATCATCACTGCGTCATCACTGTGTCATCACAGCATCATCACTTCATCATCACTGCATCATCACAGAATCATCACAGCATCATCACTGCATCATCACTGTGTCATCACAGCATCATCACTGCATCATCACACCATCATCACTGCATCATCACACCATCATCACAGCATCATCACTGCATCATCACTGCAGCATCACAGCATCATCAGAACGTCTTCACAGCATCATCACTGCCTCATCACTGCATCATCACAGCATCCTCACTGCATCGTCACACCATCATCACTGCATCATAACAGCATCATCACTGCATCATCACTGCATCATCACTGCATCCTCACTGCATCATCACAGCATCATCACAGCGTCATCACTGCATCATCACTGCATCATCACTGCATCATCACTGCATCATCACAGAATCATCACAGCATCATCACTGCATCATCACTGTGTCATAACAACATCATCACTGCATCATCACTTCATCATCACAGCATCATCACAGCATCATCACTGCATCATCACAGCATCATCACTGCAGCATCACACCATCATCACTGCATCATCACTGCATCATCACTGCATCATCACACCATCATCACAGCATCATCACACCATCATCACAGCATCATCACAGCATCATCACACCATCATCACTGCATCATCACACCATCATCACAGCATCATCACAGCATCATCACTGCATCATCACAGCATCATCACTGTGTCATAACAGCATCATCACTGCATCATCACTTCATCATCACTGCATCATCACTGCATCATCACAGCATCATCACAGCATCATCACTGCATCATCACAGTATCATCACAGCATCATCACAGCATCATCAGGGCATCATCACTGCATCATCACACCATCATCACACCATCATCACTGCATCATCACAGCATCATCATAACATCATCACTGCATCATCACTGCATCATCACAGCATCATCACTGCATCATCACAGCATCATCACTGCATCATCACAGCATCATCACACCATCATCACTGCAGCATCAGAGCATCATCAGAACGTCTTCACAGCATCATCACAGCATCATCACTGCATCATCACTGCATCATCACTGTGTCATCACAGCATCATCACAGCATCATCACAGCATCATCACTGCAGCATCACAACGTCATCACTGCATCATTACTGCATCATCACTGCATCATCACACCATCATGACAGCATCATCACAGCATCATCACTGCAGCATCACAGCATCATCAGAACGTCTTCACAGCATCATCACTGCATCATCACTGCATCATCACTGCATCATCACAACGTCATCACTGCATCATTACTGCATCATCACAGCATCCTCACTGCATCATCACTGCATCATCACTGCATCATCACTGCATCATCACAACGTCATCACTGCATCATTACTGCATCATCACTGCATCATCACACCATCATCACAGCATCATCACAGCATCATCACTGCAGCATCACAGCATCATCAGAACGTCTTCACAGCATCATCACTGCATCATCACTGCATCATCACTGCATCATCACAGTGTCATAACAGCATCATCACTGCATCATCACTGCATCATCACAGCATCCTCACTGCATCATCACTGCATCATCACTGCATCATGACAGCATCATCACTGCATCATCACTGTGTCATAACAGCATCATCACTGCATCATCACTTCATCATCACTGCATCATCACTGCATCATCACAGCATCATCACTGCATCATCACAGTGTCATCACAGCATCATCACTGCATCATCACAGCATCATCACAGCATCATCACTGCATCATCACACCATCATCACTGCATCATCACAGCATCATCACAGCATCATCACTGCATCATCACTGCATCATCACAGCGTCATCACAGCATCATCACTGCATCATCACTGCATCATCACAGCATCATCATTACATCATCACTGCATCATCACTGCATCATCACAGCATCATCACTGAATCATCACTGCATCATCACTGCATCATCACAGCATCATCACAGCGTCAGCAAAGCATCATCACTGCATCATCACTGCATCATCACTGCATCATCACTTTGTCATAACAGCATCATCACAGCATCATCACTGCATAGTCACAGCATCATCACAGCATCATCACAGCATCATCACTGCATCATCACTGCATCATCACAGCATCATCACAGAATCCTCACTGCATCATCACACCATCATCACTGCATCATCACTGCATCATCACAGCATCATCACAGCATCATCACACCATCATAACTGCATCATCACACCATCATCACAGCATCATCACAGCATCATCACTGCATCATCACAGCATCATCACAGCATCATCGCTGCATCATCACAGTATCATCACAGCATCATCACACCATTATCACACCATCATCACTGCATCATCACAGCATCATCATAACATCATCACTGCATCATCACTGCATCATTACTGCATCATCACAGCATCATCACTGCACCATCACAGCATCATCACTGCATTATCACTGCATCATCACTGCATCATCACTGTGTCATCACTGCGTCATCACTGTGTCATAACAGCATCATCACTGCATCATCACTTCATCATCACTGCATACTCACTGCATCATCACACCATCATCACTGTGTCATAAGAGCATCACTGCATCATGACTTCATCATGACTTCATCATGACTTCATCATCACTGCATCATCACTGCATCATCACTGCAGCATCACACCATCATCACTGCATCATCACAGCATCATCACTGCAGCATCACAGCATCATCACTGCATCATCACAGCATCATCACAGCATCATCACAGCATCATCACTGCAGCATCACACCATCATCACTACATCATCACTGCATCATCACTGCATCATCAGAACGTCTTCACAGCATCATCACTGCCTCATCACTGCATCATCACAGCATCCTCACTGCATCGTCACACCATCATCACTGCATCATAACAGCATCATCACTGCATCATCACTGCATCATCACTGCATCCTCACTGCATCATCACAGCATCATCACAGCGTCATCAAAGCATCATCACTGCATCATCACACCATCATCATTGCATCATCACAGCATCATCACAGCATCATCACTGCATCATCACTGCATCATCACAGCATCATCACTGCATCATCACTGTGTCATAACAACATCATCACTGCATCATCACTTCATCATCACAGCATCATCACAGCATCATCACTGCATCATCACAGCATCATCACTGCAGCATCACACCATCATCACAGCATCATCACAGCATCATCACAGTATCATCACAGCATCATCACAGCATCATCACACCATCATCACAGCATCATCACAGCATCATCACAGCTTCATAACACCATCATCACAGCATCATCACTGCAGCATCACAGCATCATCACTGAATCATCACAGCATCCTCAATGCATCATCACACCATCATCACTGCATCATCTGCATCATCACAGCGTCATCAAAGCATCATCACTGCATCATCACAGCATCATCACAGCATCATCACTGCATCATCACAGTATCATCACAGCATCATCACTGCATCATCAGAGCATCATCACTGCGTCATCACACCATCATCACACCATCATCACTGCATCATCACAGCATCATCACTGCATCATCACTGCATCATCACTGCATCATCACAGCATCATCACTGCATCATCACTGCATCATCACTGTGTCATCACAGCATCATCACAGCATCATCACAGCATCATCACTGCAGCATCACAACGTCATCACTGCATCATTACTGCATCATCACTGCATCATCACACCATCATGACAGCATCATCACAGCATCATCACTGCAGCATCACAGCATCATCACAGCATCATCACTGCAGCATCACAGCATCATCACTGCATCATCACAGCATCCTCACTGCATCATCACACCATCATCACTGCATCATCTCCATCATCACAGCGTCATCAAAGCATCATCACTGCATCATCACAGCATCATCACAGCATCATCACTGCATCATCACTTCATCATCACAGCA
This sequence comes from Somateria mollissima, assembly GCA_951411735.1. NCBI lineage: Eukaryota > Metazoa > Chordata > Aves > Anseriformes > Anatidae > Somateria > Somateria mollissima. The sequence continues at coordinate 847,059 of CATOCB010000307.1, forward strand.
TCATCACTGCATCATCACTGCAGCATCACACCATCATCACAGCATCATCACTGCATCATCACTGCAGCATCACACCATCATGACTGCATCATCACTGTGTCATAACAACATCATCACTGCATCATCACTTCATCATCAAAGCATCATCACAGCATCATCACTGCATGATCACAGCATCATCACTGCAGCATCACACCATCATCACTGCATCATCACAGCATCATCACTGCATCATCACAGCATCATCACAGCATCATCACTGCAGCATCAGAGCATCATCAGAACGTCTTCACAGCATCATCACAGCATCATCACTGCATCATCACTGCATCATCACTGCATCATCACAGCATCATCACTGCATCATCACACCATCATCACTGCATCATCACTGCATCATCACAGCATCATCAATACATCATCACACCATCATCATTGCATCATCACACCATCATCACAGCATCATCACAGCATCATCACTGCATCATCACAGTATCATCACTGTGTCATAACAGCATCATCACTGCATCATCACTTCATCATCACTGCATCATCACTGCATCATCACAGCATCATCACTGCATCATCACACCATCATCACACCATCATCACTGCATCATCACAGCATCATCATAACATCATCACTGCATCATTACTGCATCATCACAGCATCATCACAGCATCATCACTGCATCATCACTGCATTAACACTGCATCACCACTGTGTCATCACTGTGTCATCACAGCATCATCACTTCATCATCACTGCATCATCACAGCATCATCACTGCATCATCACTGCATCATCACTGTGTCATCACAGCATCATCACAGCATCATCACAGCATCATCACTGCAGCATCACAACGTCATCACTGCATCATTACTGCATCATCACTGCATCATCACACCATCATGACAGCATCATCACAGCATCATCACTGCAGCATCACAGCATCATCAGAACGTCTTCACAGCATCATCACTGCATCATCACTGCATCATCACTGCATCATCACAACGTCATCACTGCATCATTACTGCATCATCACAGCATCCTCACTGCATCATCACTGCATCATCACTGCATCATCACTGCATCATCACAACGTCATCACTGCATCATTACTGCATCATCACTGCATCATCACACCATCATCACAGCATCATCACAGCATCATCACTGCAGCATCACAGCATCATCAGAACGTCTTCACAGCATCATCACTGCATCATCACTGCATCATCACTGCATCATCACAGTGTCATAACAGCATCATCACTGCATCATCACTGCATCATCACAGCATCCTCACTGCATCATCACTGCATCATCACTGCATCATGACAGCATCATCACTGCATCATCACTGTGTCATAACAGCATCATCACTGCATCATCACTTCATCATCACTGCATCATCACTGCATCATCACAGCATCATCACTGCATCATCACAGTGTCATCACAGCATCATCACTGCATCATCACAGCATCATCACTGCATCATCACAGCATCATCACAGCATCATCACTGCATCATCACAGCATCATCACAGCATCATCACTGCATCATCACTGCATCATCACAGCGTCATCACAGCATCATCACAGCATCATCACTGCATCATCACAGTATCATCACAGCATCATCACTGTATCATCACTGCATCATCACTGTGTCATAAGAGCATCACTGCATCATGACTTCATCATGACTTCATCATCACTGCATCATCACTGCATCATCACAGCATCATCACAGCATCATCACAGCATCATCACAGTATCATCACAGCATCATCACTGCATCATCACAGCATCATCACAGCATCATCACAGCATCATCACAGTGTCATCACAGCATCATCACTGCATCATCACAGCATCATCACAGCATCATCACTGCATCATCACTGCATCATCACAGCGTCATCACAGCATCATCACAGCATCATCACTGCATCATCACAGTATCATCACAGCATCGTCACTGTATCATCACTGCATCATCACTGTGTCATAAGAGCATCACTGCATCATGACTTCATCATGACTTCATCATCACTGCATCATCACTGCATCATCACAGCATCATCACAGCATCATCACAGCATCATCACAGTATCATGACTTCATCATCACTGCATCATCACTGCATCATCACAGCATCATCACAGCATCATCACAGTGTCATCACAGCATCATCACTGCATCATCACAGCATCATCACAGCATCATCACTGCATCATCACTGCATCATCACAGCGTCATCACAGCATCATCACAGCATCATCACTGCATCATCACAGTATCATCACAGCATCATCACTGTATCATCACTGCATCATCACTGTGTCATAAGAGCATCACTGCATCATGACTTCATCATGACTTCATCATCACTGCATCATCACTGCATCATCACAGCATCATCACAGCATCATCACAGCATCATCACAGTATCATCACACCATCATCACTGCATCATCACCGCATCATCACTGCATCATCACTGCATCGTCACAGCATCATCACAGTGTCATCACTGCATAATCACTGCATCATCAGAGCATCATCACAACATCAACACACGGTCATGAAAGCATTATCATTGCATCATCACAGTATCATCACTGCATCATCACAAAATCATCACAAAATCACCACAGTGTCATCACAGCATCATCACTACATCATCACTAAATCATCACAGCATCCTCACTGTATCATCACACCATCATCACTGCATCATTACTGCATCATTCCAGCATCATCACAGCGTCATCAAAGCATCATCACTGCATCATCACACCATCACCACTGCATCATCACTGCATCATCACAGCATCATCACAGCATCATCACTGCATCATCACAGTATCATCACAGCATCATCACAGCATCATCACAGCATCATCACAGCATCATCACAGCAGCATCACAGCATCATCAGAACGTCTTCACAGCATCATCACAGCATCATCACTGCATCATCACTAAATCATCACAGCATCCTCACTGCATCATCACAGCATCATAACAGCATCATCACTGCATCATCACTTCATCATCACAGCATTATCACAGCATCATCACTGCATCATCACAGCATCATCACTGCATCATCACTGCAGCATCACACCATCATCACAGCATCATCACTGCATCATCACTGCATCATCACAGCATCATCACTGCATCATCACTGTGTCATAACAACATCATCACTGCATCATCACTTCATCATCACAGCATCATCACAGCGTCATCAAAGCATCATCACTGCATCATCATTGCATCATCACTGCATCATCACTTTGTCATAACAGCATCATCACTGCATCATCACAGCATCATCACTGCATCATCACTGCAGCATCACACCATCATCACAGCATCATCACTGCATCATCACTGCATCATCACAGCATCATCACTGCATCATCACTGTGTCATCACACAATCATCACTGCATCATCACTGCATCATCACAGCATCATCATAGCGTCATCAAAGCATCATCACTGCATCATCACTGCAGCATCACAGCATCATCACTGCATCATCACTGCATAGTCACAGCATCATCACTGCATCATCACTGCATCAACACTGCATACTCACTGCATCATCACACCATCATCACTGTGTCATAAGAGCATCACTGCATCATGACTTCATCATGACTTCATCATCACTGCATCATCACTGCATCATCACAGCATCATCATTACATCATCACTGTATCATCACAGCATCATCACTGCATCATCACTGCATCATCACACCATAATCACTGCATCATCACAGCATCATTACAGCATCATCAATGCATCATCACAGCATTATCACAGCATCATCATTACATCATCACTGTATCATCACAGCATCATCACTGCATCATCACTGCATCATCACACCATAATCACTGCATCATCACTGCATCATCACACCATCATCACACCATAATCACTGCATCATCACAGCATCATCACAACATCATCACTGCATCATCACAGAATCATCACAGCATCATCACTGCATCATCACTGTGTCATCACAGCATCATCACTGCATCATCACGGTGTCATCACTGCATCATCACTGCATCATCAAAGCATCATCACACCATCATCACTGCATCATCACTGCATCATCACAGCATCATCACTGCATCATCACACCATCATCACTGCATCATCACTGCATCATCACACCATCATCACAGCATCATCACTGCATCATCACTGCAGCATCACAGCATCATCAGAACGTCTTCACAGCATCATCACTGCCTCATCACTGCATCATCACAGCATCCTCACTGCATCGTCACACCATCATCACTGCATCATAACAGCATCATCACTGCATCATCACTGCATCCTCACTGCATCATCACACCATCATCACAGCATCATCACAGCATCATCACTGCATCATCACAGCATCATCACTGTGTCATAACAGCATCATCACTGCATCATCACTTCATCATCACTGCATCATCACTGCATCATCACAGCATCATCACAGCATCATCACTGCATCATCACTTCATCATCACAGCATCATCACAGCATCATCACTGCAGCATCACACCATCATCACTGCATCATCACTGCATCATCACTGCAGCATCACAGCATCATCAATGCATCATCACTGCAGCATCACACCATCATCACTGCATCATCACTGCATCATCACAGCATCATCATTACATCATCACTGTATCATCACAGCATCATCACTGCATCATCACACCATAATCACTGCATCATCACACTATCATCACACCATAATCACTGCATCATCACAGCATCATCACAACATCATCACTGCATCATCACTGCATCATTACTGCTTCATCACAGCATCATCACTGCATCATCACAGCATCATCACTGCATCATCACTGCGTCATCACTGTGTCATCACAGCATCATCACTTCATCATCACTGCATCATCACAGAATCATCACAGCATCATCACTGCATCATCACTGTGTCATCACAGCATCATCACTGCATCATCACTGTGTCATCACTGCATCATCACTGCATCATCAAAGCATCATCACACCATCATCACTGCATCATCACTGCATCATCACACCATCATCACTGCATCATCACACCATCATCACTGCATCATCACACCATCATCACAGCATCATCACTGCCTCATCACTGCAGCATCACAGCATCCTCACTGCATCGTCACACCATCATCACTGCATCATAACAGCATCATCACTGCATGATCACTGCATCATCACTGCATCCTCACTGCATCATCACAGCATCATCACAGCGTCATCAAAGCATCATCACTGCATCATCACTGCATCATCACTGCATCATCACTTTGTCATAACAGCATCATCACAGCATCATCACTGCATCATCACTGCATCATCACAGCATCATCACTGCATCATCACTGTGTCATAACAACATCATCACTGCATCATCACTTCATCATCACAGCATCATCACAGCATCATCACTGCATCATCACAGCATCATCACTGCAGCATCACACCATCATCACTGCATCATCACAGTATCATCACAGCATCATCACAGCATCATCACAGCATCATCACATCATCATCACAGCATCATCACACCATCATCACTGCATCATCACACCATCATCACAGCATCATCACAGCATCATCACTGCATCATCACAGCATCATCACAGCATCATCACAGCATCATCACTGCATCATCACAGTATCATCACAGCATCATCACAGCATCAACAGAGCATCATCACTGCATCATCACACCATCATCACACCATCATCACTGCATCATCACAGCATCATCACTGCATCATCACTGCGTCATCACTGTGTCATCACAGCATCATCACTTCATCATCACAGCATCATCACAGCATCATCACTGCATCATCACTGCATCATCACTGTGTCATCACAGCATCATCACTGCATCATCACTGTGTCATCACTGCATCATCACTGCATCATCACACCATCATCATTGCATCATCACTGCATCATCACAGCATCATCACTGCATCATCACACCATCATAACTGCATCATCACTGCATCATCACTGCATCATCACAGCATCATCACAGCATCATCACTGCATCATCACACCATCATCACTGCATCATCACAGCATCATCACAGCATCATCACTGCATCATCACTGCATCATCACAGCATCATCACTGCATCATCACACCATCATCATTGCATCATCACAGCATCATCACAGCATCATCACTGCATCATCACTGCATCATCACAGCGTCATCACAGCATCATCACAGCATCATCACAGCATCATCACTGCATCATCACTGCATCATCACACCATCATCACTGCATCATCACATCATCATCACACCATAATCACTGCATCATCACAGCATCATCACAGCATCATCACAACATCATCACTGCATCATCACTGCATCATTACTGCTTCATCACAGCATCATCACTGCATCATCACAGCATCATCACTGCATCATCACTGCGTCATCACTGTGTCATCACAGCATCATCACTTCATCATCACTGCATCATCACAGCATCATCACAGCATCATCACTGCATCATCACTGTGTCATCACAGCATCATCACTGCATCATCACTGTGTCATCACTGCATCATCACTGCATCATCAAAGCATCATCACACCATCATCACAGCATCATCACTGCATCATCACTGCAGCATCACAGCATCATCAGAACGTCTTCACAGCATCATCACTGCCTCATCACTGCATCATCACAGCATCCTCACTGCATCGTCACACCATCATCACTGCATCATAACAGCATCATCACTGCATCATCACTGCATCATCACTGCATCCTCACTGCATCATCACAGCATCATCACAGCGTCATCAAAGCATCATCACTGCATCATCACTGCATCATCACTGCATCATCACAGAATCATCACAGCATCATCACTGCATCATCACTGTGTCATAACAACATCATCACTGCATCATCACTTCATCATCACACCTCATCATTGCATCATCACTGCATCATCACAGCATCATCACTGCATCATCACACCATCATAACTGCATCATCACTGCATCATCACTGCATCATCACACCATCATCACAGCATCATCACACCATCATCACAGCATCATCACAGCATCATCACACCATCATCACTGCATCATCACACCATCATCACAGCATCATCACAGCATCATCACTGCATCATCACAGCATCATCACTGTGTCATAACAGCATCATCACTGCATCATCACTTCATCATCACTGCATCATCACTGCATCATCACAGCATCATCACTGCATCATCACAGCATCATCACTGCAGCATCACACCATCATCACTGCATCATCACAGTATCATCACAGCATCATCACAGCATCATCACAGCATCATCACGGCATCATCACACCATCATCACACCATCATCACTGCATCATCACACCATCATCACAGCATCATCACTGCATCATCACAGCATCATCACAGCATCATCACAGCATCATCACTGCATCATCACAGTATCATCACAGCATCATCACAGCATCAACAGAGCATCATCACTGCATCATCACACCATCATCACACCATCATCACTGCATCATCACAGCATCATCATAACATCATCACTGCATCATCACTGCATCATCACAGCATCATCACTGCATCATCACAGCATCATCACTGCATCATCACAGCATCATCACTGCATCATCACTGCATCATCACTGTGTCATCACAGCATCATCACTGCATCATCACTGTGTCATCACTGCATCATCACTGCATCATCACACCATCATCATTGCATCATCACTGCATCATCACAGCATCATCACTGCATCATCACACCATCATAACTGCATCATCACTGCATCATCACTGCATCATCACAGCATCATCACAGCATCATCACTGCATCATCACACCATCATCACTGCATCATCACAGCATCATCACAGCATCACTGCATCATCACTGCATCATCACTGCATCATCACTGCATCATCACTGCATCATCACACCATCATCATTGCATCATCACAGCATCATCACAGCATCATCACTGCATCATCACTGCATCATCACAGCGTCATCACAGCATCATCACAGCATCATCACAGCATCATCACTGCATCATCACTGCATCATCACACCATAATCACTGCATCATCACACCATCATCACACCATAATCACTGCATCATCACAGCATCATCACAACATCATCACTGCATCATCACTGCATCATTACTGCTTCATCACAGCATCATCACTGCATCATCACAGCATCATCACTGCATCATCACTGCGTCATCACTGTGTCATCACAGCATCATCACTTCATCATCACTGCATCATCACAGAATCATCACAGCATCATCACTGCATCATCACTGTGTCATCACAGCATCATCACTGCATCATCACTGTGTCATCACTGCATCATCACTGCATCATCAAAGCATCATCACACCATCATCACTGCATCATCACACCATCATCACAGCATCATCACAGCATCATCACTGCATCATCACAGCATCATCACAGCATCATCACAGCATCAACAGAGCATCATCACTGCATCATCACACCATCATCACACCATCATCACTGCATCATCACAGCATCATCATAACATCATCACTGCATCATCACTGCATCATCACAGCATCATCACTGCATCATCACAGCATCATCACTGCATCATCACTGCATCATCACTGCGTCATCACTGTGTCATCACAGCATCATCACTTCATCATCACTGCATCATCACAGCATCATCACTGCATCATCACTGCATCATCACTGTGTCATCACAGCATCATCACTGCATCATCACTGTGTCATCACTGCATCATCACTGCATCATCACACCATCATCATTGCATCATCACTGCATCATCACAGCATCATCACTGCATCATCACACCATCATAACTGCATCATCACTGCATCATCACTGCATCATCACAGCATCATCACAGCATCATCACTGCATCATCACACCATCATCACTGCATCATCACAGCATCATCACAGCATCATCACTGCATCATCACTGCATCATCACTGCATCATCACTGCATCATCACGGCATCATCACACCATCATCATTGCATCATCACAGCATCATCACAGCATCATCACTGCATCATCACTGCATCATCACAGCGTCATCACAGCATCATCACAGCATCATCACAGCATCATCACTGCATCATCACTGCATCATCACACCATAATCACTGCATCATCACACCATCATCACACCATAATCACTGCATCATCACAGCATCATCACAACATCATCACTGCATCATCACTGCATCATTACTGCTTCATCACAGCATCATCACTGCATCATCACAGCATCATCACTGCATCATCACTGCGTCATCACTGTGTCATCACAGCATCATCACTTCATCATCACTGCATCATCACAGAATCATCACAGCATCATCACTGCATCATCACTGTGTCATCACAGCATCATCACTGCATCATCACACCATCATCACTGCATCATCACACCATCATCACAGCATCATCACTGCATCATCACTGCAGCATCACAGCATCATCAGAACGTCTTCACAGCATCATCACTGCCTCATCACTGCATCATCACAGCATCCTCACTGCATCGTCACACCATCATCACTGCATCATAACAGCATCATCACTGCATCATCACTGCATCATCACTGCATCCTCACTGCATCATCACAGCATCATCACAGCGTCATCACTGCATCATCACTGCATCATCACTGCATCATCACTGCATCATCACAGAATCATCACAGCATCATCACTGCATCATCACTGTGTCATAACAACATCATCACTGCATCATCACTTCATCATCACAGCATCATCACAGCATCATCACTGCATCATCACAGCATCATCACTGCAGCATCACACCATCATCACTGCATCATCACTGCATCATCACTGCATCATCACACCATCATCACAGCATCATCACACCATCATCACAGCATCATCACAGCATCATCACACCATCATCACTGCATCATCACACCATCATCACAGCATCATCACAGCATCATCACTGCATCATCACAGCATCATCACTGTGTCATAACAGCATCATCACTGCATCATCACTTCATCATCACTGCATCATCACTGCATCATCACAGCATCATCACAGCATCATCACTGCATCATCACAGTATCATCACAGCATCATCACAGCATCATCAGGGCATCATCACTGCATCATCACACCATCATCACACCATCATCACTGCATCATCACAGCATCATCATAACATCATCACTGCATCATCACTGCATCATCACAGCATCATCACTGCATCATCACAGCATCATCACTGCATCATCACTGCATCATCACTGCGTCATCACTGTGTCATCACAGCATCATCACTTCATCATCACTGCATCATCACAGCATCATCACTGCATCATCACTGCATCATCACTGTGTCATCACAGCATCATCACTGCATCATCACTGTGTCATCACAGCATCATCACTGCATCATCACTGTGTCATCACTGCATCATCACTGCATCATCACACCATCATCATTGCATCATCACTGCATCATCACAGCATCATCACTGCATCATCACACCATCATAACTGCATCATCACTGCATCATCACTGTATCATCACAGCATCATCACAGCATCATCACTGCATCATCACACCATCATCACTGCATCATCACAGCATCATCACAGCATCATCACTGCATCATCACTGCATCATCACAGCATCATCACACCATCATCACTGCATCATCACACCATCATCATTGCATCATCACAGCATCATCACAGCATCATCACTGCATCATCACTGCATCATCACAGCGTCATCACAGCATCATCACAGCATCATCACTGCATCATCACTGCATCATCACTGTATCATCACTGCATCATCACTGTGTCATAAGAGCATCACTGCATCATGACTTCATCATGACTTCATCATCACTGCATCATCACTGCATCATCACAGCATCATCACAGCATCATCACAGTATCATCACAGCATCATCACTGCATCATCACAGCATCATCACAGCATCATCACTGCATCATCAAAGTATCATCACAGCATCATCACACCATCATCACAGCATCATCACAGCATCATCACAGCAGCATCACAGCATCATCAGAACGTCTTCACAGCATCATCACAGCATCATCACTGCATCATCACTAAATCATCACAGCATCATCACTGCAGCATCACACCATCATCACAGCATCATCACTGCATCATCACTGCATCATCACTGCAGCATCACACCATCATCACAGCATCATCACTGCATCATCACTTTGTCATAACAGCATCATCACAGCATCATCACTGCATCATCACAGCATCATCACTGCATCATCACTGCAGCATCACACCATCATCACAGCATCATCACTGCATCATCACTGCATCATCACAGCATCATCACTGCATCATCACTGTGTCATCACACAATCATCACTGCATCATCACTGCATCATCACAGCATCATCACACCATCATAACTGCATCATCACACCATCATCACTGCATCATCACAGCATCATTACTGTGTCATAACAGCATCATCACTGCATCATCACTTCATCATCACTGCATTATCACTGCATCATCACAGCATCATCACAGCATCATCGCTGCATCATCACAGTATCATCACAGCATCATCACACCATCATCACACCATCATCACTGCATCATCACAGCATCATCACTGCATCATCACAGCATCATTACTGCTTACACACTGCATCACCACAGCGCCATCACAGTTTCATCACTGCATCATCAAAGCATCATCACTACATCATCACATCATCATCACTTCATCATCACAGCATCATCACAGCATCATCACAGCATCATCACAGTGTCATCACAGCACCATCACTGCATCATCACTGCATCACCAGAGCATCATCACAGCATCATCACACCATCATCACTGCATCATAAAAACATAAACATAGCATTATCACAGCAACAAAACATCATCATCGCAGCGTCATCATTGCATCAACACAGCGTCATCACTGCATCATCACATCATCATCATAGCGTCATCACTTCATAATCACTGCGTCACCACAGCATCACTACACCATCATCACTGCATCATCACACCATCATCACTGCATCATCACAACATCATCTCAGCATCATCACAGCATCATCACAGCATCATCAGAGCATCATCACTGCATCATCACTGCATCATCACAGCATCACAGCATCATCACTGCATCATCACGGCATCATCAGAGCATCTTCTCAGCATCATCACAGCATCATCACTGCATCATCACATCATCATCACTTCATCATCACAGCATCATCACAGCATCATCACAGTGTCATCACAGTACCATCACTGCATCATAAAAACATAAACATAGCATTATCACAGCAACAAAACGTCATAATCGCAGCGTCATCACTGCATCAACACAGCGTCATCACTGCATCATCACATCATCATCACAGCGTCATCACAGCATCATCACAATATAATCACTGCATCATCACAGCATCATCACAGTATCATCACAGCATCATCAAAATATCATCACAATGTCATCACAGCATCATCACAAAATAATCACTGCATCATCACAGCATCATCACGGTATCATCACAGCATCATCACAGTATCATCACTGCATCATCACAGCAAAATCACTGCATCATCACTGCATCATCATAACATCATCAGAGCATCATCACACCATCATTACAGCATCACCACTGCATCATCACTGCGTCATCACACCATCATCACAGCATCATTACTGCATCATCACTGCATCATCACAGCATCATTACTGCATCTTCACAACATTATCACATCATCACAGTATCATCACTGCATCACTGCATCATCACAGCGTCATAACAGTCATCGCAGCGTGATCACTGCATCATCACAACATCATCACTGCATCATAAAAACATAAACATAACATTATCACAGCAACAAAACATCATCATCGCAGCGTCATCACTACATCAACACAGCGTCATCACTGCATCATCACAGTGTCATCACAGCACCATCACTGCATCATCACAGCATCATAACTGCATCATCACACCACCATCACTGCATCATCACAACATCATCTCAGCATCATCACAGCATCATCACAGCATCATCACTGCATAATCACTGCATCATCACTGCATCATCACTGCATCCTCACTGCATCATCACAGCGTCATCAAAGCATCATCACTGCATCATCACTGCATCATCACTGCATCATCACAGAATCATCACAGCATCATCACTGCATCATCACTGTGTCATAACAACATCATCACTGCATCATCACTTCATCATCACAGCATCATCACAGCATCATCACTGCATCATCACAGCATCATCACTGCAGCATCACACCATCATCACTGCATCATCACTGCATCATCACTGCATCATCACACCATCATCACAGCATCATCACACCATCATCACAGCATCATCACAGCATCATCACACCATCATCACTGCATCATCACACCATCATCACAGCATCATCACAGCATCATCACTGCATCATCACAGCATCATCACTGTGTCATAACAGCATCATCACTGCATCATCACTTCATCATCACTGCATCATCACTGCATCATCACAGCATCATCACTGCATCATCACAGCATCATCACTGCAGCATCACACCATCATCACTGCATCATCACAGTATCATCACAGCATCATCACACCATCATCACAGCATCATCACGGCATCATCACACCATCATCACACCATCATCACTGCATCATCACACCATCATCACAGCATCATCACTGCATCATCACAGCATCATCACAGCATCATCACAGCATCATCACTGCATCATCACAGTATCATCACAGCATCATCACAGCATCAACAGAGCATCATCACTGCATCATCACACCATCATCACACCATCATCACTGCATCATCACAGCATCATCATAACATCATCACTGCATCATCACTGCATCATCACAGCATCATCACTGCATCATCACAGCATCATCACTGCATCATCACTGCATCATCACTGCGTCATCACTGTGTCATCACAGCATCATCACTTCATCATCACTGCATCATCACAGCATCATCACTGCATCATCACTGCATCATCACTGTGTCATCACAGCATCATCACTGCATCATCACTGTGTCATCACTGCATCATCACTGCATCATCACACCATCATCATTGCATCATCACTGCATCATCACAGCATCATCACTGCATCATCACACCATCATAACTGCATCATCACAGCATCATCACTGCATCATCACAGCATCATCACAGCATCATCACTGCATCATCACACCATCATCACTGCATCATCACAGCATCATCACAGCATCACTGCATCATCACTGCATCATCACAGCATCATCACTGCATCATCACTGCATCATCACACCATCATCATTGCATCATCACAGCATCATCACAGCATCATCACTGCATCATCACTGCATCATCACAGCGTCATCACAGCATCATCACAGCATCATCACAGCATCATCACTGCATCATCACTGCATCATCACACCATAATCACTGCATCATCACACCATCATCACACCATAATCACTGCATCATCACAGCATCATCACAACATCATCACTGCATCATCACTGCATCATTACTGCTTCATCACAGCATCATCACTGCATCATCACAGCATCATCACTGCATCATCACTGCGTCATCACTGTGTCATCACAGCATCATCACTTCATCATCACTGCATCATCACAGAATCATCACAGCATCATCACTGCATCATCACTGTGTCATCACAGCATCATCACTGCATCATCACTGTGTCATCACTGCATCATCACTGCATCATCAAAGCATCATCACACCATCATCACTGCATCATCACACCATCATCACAGCATCATCACAGCATCATCACTGCATCATCACAGCATCATCACAGCATCATCACAGCATCAACAGAGCATCATCACTGCATCATCACACCATCATCACACCATCATCACTGCATCATCACAGCATCATCATAACATCATCACTGCATCATCACTGCATCATCACAGCATCATCACTGCATCATCACAGCATCATCACTGCATCATCACTGCATCATCACTGCGTCATCACTGTGTCATCACAGCATCATCACTTCATCATCACTGCATCATCACAGCATCATCACTGCATCATCACTGCATCATCACTGTGTCATCACAGCATCATCACTGCATCATCACTGTGTCATCACTGCATCATCACTGCATCATCACACCATCATCATTGCATCATCACTGCATCATCACTGCATCATCACACCATCATAACTGCATCATCACTGCATCA
Source organism: Somateria mollissima (assembly GCA_951411735.1). Lineage (NCBI taxonomy): Eukaryota > Metazoa > Chordata > Aves > Anseriformes > Anatidae > Somateria > Somateria mollissima. Next base: position 862,539 of record CATOCB010000307.1, read on the forward strand.
TCACTGCATCATCACAGCATCATCACAGCATCATCACTGCATCATCACACCATCATCACTGCATCATCACAGCATCATCACAGCATCATCACTGCATCATCACTGCATCATCACAGCATCATCACTGCATCATCACTGCATCATCACACCATCATCATTGCATCATCACAGCATCATCACAGCATCATCACTGCATCATCACTGCATCATCACAGCGTCATCACAGCATCATCACAGCATCATCACAGCATCATCACTGCATCATCACTGCATCATCACACCATAATCACTGCATCATCACACCATCATCACACCATAATCACTGCATCATCACAGCATCATCACAACATCATCACTGCATCATCACTGCATCATTACTGCTTCATCACAGCATCATCACTGCATCATCACAGCATCATCACTGCATCATCACTGCGTCATCACAGCATCATCACTTCATCATCACTGCATCATCACAGAATCATCACAGCATCATCACTGCATCATCACTGTGTCATCACAGCATCATCACTGCATCATCACACCATCATCACTGCATCATCACACCATCATCACAGCATCATCACTGCATCATCACTGCAGCATCACAGCATCATCAGAACGTCTTCACAGCATCATCACTGCCTCATCACTGCATCATCACAGCATCCTCACTGCATCGTCACACCATCATCACTGCATCATAACAGCATCATCACTGCATCATCACTGCATCATCACTGCATCCTCACTGCATCATCACAGCATCATCACAGCGTCATCACTGCATCATCACTGCATCATCACTGCATCATCACTGCATCATCACAGAATCATCACAGCATCATCACTGCATCATCACTGTGTCATAACAACATCATCACTGCATCATCACTTCATCATCACAGCATCATCACAGCATCATCACTGCATCATCACAGCATCATCACTGCAGCATCACACCATCATCACTGCATCATCACTGCATCATCACTGCATCATCACACCATCATCACAGCATCATCACACCATCATCACAGCATCATCACACCATCATCACAGCATCATCACACCATCATCACAGCATCATCACAGCATCATCACTGCATCATCACAGCATCATCACTGTGTCATAACAGCATCATCACTGCATCATCACTTCATCATCACTGCATCATCACTGCATCATCACAGCATCATCACAGCATCATCACTGCATCATCACAGTATCATCACAGCATCATCACAGCATCATCAGGGCATCATCACTGCATCATCACACCATCATCACACCATCATCACTGCATCATCACAGCATCATCATAACATCATCACTGCATCATCACTGCATCATCACAGCATCATCACTGCATCATCACAGCATCATCACTGCATCATCACTGCATCATCACTGCGTCATCACTGTGTCATCACAGCATCATCACTTCATCATCACTGCATCATCACAGCATCATCACTGCATCATCACTGCATCATCACTGTGTCATCACAGCATCATCACTGCATCATCACTGTGTCATCACTGCATCATCACTGCATCATCACACCTCATCATTGCATCATCACTGCATCATCACAGCATCATCACTGCATCATCACACCATCATAACTGCATCATCACTGCATCATCACTGTATCATCACAGCATCATCACAGCATCATCACTGCATCATCACACCATCATCACTGCATCATCACAGCATCATCACAGCATCATCACTGCATCATCACTGCATCATCACAGCATCATCACACCATCATCACTGCATCATCACACCATCATCATTGCATCATCACAGCATCATCACAGCATCATCACTTCATCATCACTGCATCATCACAGCATCATCACAGCATCATCACAGCATCATCACTGCATCATCACTGCATCATCACTGTATCATCACTGCATCATCACTGTGTCATAAGAGCATCACTGCATCATGACTTCATCATGACTTCATCATCACTGCATCATCACTGCATCATCACAGCATCATCACAGCATCATCACAGTATCATCACAGCATCATCACTGCATCATCACAGCATCATCACAGCATCATCACTGCATCATCAAAGTATCATCACAGCATCATCACACCATCATCACAGCATCATCACAGCATCATCACAGCAGCATCACAGCATCATCAGAACGTCTTCACAGCATCATCACAGCATCATCACTGCATCATCACTAAATCATCACAGCATCATCACTGCATCATCACTGCAGCATCACACCATCATCACAGCATCATCACTGCATCATCACTGCATCATCACTGCAGCATCACACCATCATCACAGCATCATCACTGCATCATCACTTTGTCATAACAGCATCATCACAGCATCATCACTGCATCATCACAGCATCATCACTGCATCATCACTGCAGCATCACACCATCATCACAGCATCATCACTGCATCATCACTGCATCATCACAGCATCATCACTGCATCATCACTGTGTCATCACACAATCATCACTGCATCATCACTGCATCATCACAGCATCATCACACCATCATAACTGCATCATCACACCATCATCACTGCATCATCACAGCATCATTACTGTGTCATAACAGCATCATCACTGCATCATCACTTCATCATCACTGCATTATCACTGCATCATCACAGCATCATCAGAGCATCATCGCTGCATCATCACAGCATCATCACTGCATCATCACTGCATCATCACACCATCATCATTGCATCATCACAGCATCATCACAGCATCATCACTGCATCATCACTGCATCATCACAGCGTCATCACAGCATCATCACAGCATCATCACAGCATCATCACTGCATCATCACTGCATCATCACACCATAATCACTGCATCATCACACCATCATCACACCATAATCACTGCATCATCACAGCATCATCACAACATCATCACTGCATCATCACTGCATCATTACTGCTTCATCACAGCATCATCACTGCATCATCACAGCATCATCACTGCATCATCACTGCGTCATCACAGCATCATCACTTCATCATCACTGCATCATCACAGAATCATCACAGCATCATCACTGCATCATCACTGTGTCATCACAGCATCATCACTGCATCATCACACCATCATCACTGCATCATCACACCATCATCACAGCATCATCACTGCATCATCACTGCAGCATCACAGCATCATCAGAACGTCTTCACAGCATCATCACTGCCTCATCACTGCATCATCACAGCATCCTCACTGCATCGTCACACCATCATCACTGCATCATAACAGCATCATCACTGCATCATCACTGCATCATCACTGCATCCTCACTGCATCATCACAGCATCATCACAGCGTCATCACTGCATCATCACTGCATCATCACTGCATCATCACTGCATCATCACAGAATCATCACAGCATCATCACTGCATCATCACTGTGTCATAACAACATCATCACTGCATCATCACTTCATCATCACAGCATCATCACAGCATCATCACTGCATCATCACAGCATCATCACTGCAGCATCACACCATCATCACTGCATCATCACTGCATCATCACTGCATCATCACACCATCATCACAGCATCATCACACCATCATCACAGCATCATCACACCATCATCACAGCATCATCACACCATCATCACAGCATCATCACAGCATCATCACTGCATCATCACAGCATCATCACTGTGTCATAACAGCATCATCACTGCATCATCACTTCATCATCACTGCATCATCACTGCATCATCACAGCATCATCACAGCATCATCACTGCATCATCACAGTATCATCACAGCATCATCACAGCATCATCAGGGCATCATCACTGCATCATCACACCATCATCACACCATCATCACTGCATCATCACAGCATCATCATAACATCATCACTGCATCATCACTGCATCATCACAGCATCATCACTGCATCATCACAGCATCATCACTGCATCATCACTGCATCATCACTGCGTCATCACTGTGTCATCACAGCATCATCACTTCATCATCACTGCATCATCACAGCATCATCACTGCATCATCACTGCATCATCACTGTGTCATCACAGCATCATCACTGCATCATCACTGTGTCATCACTGCATCATCACTGCATCATCACACCTCATCATTGCATCATCACTGCATCATCACAGCATCATCACTGCATCATCACACCATCATAACTGCATCATCACTGCATCATCACTGTATCATCACAGCATCATCACAGCATCATCACTGCATCATCACACCATCATCACTGCATCATCACAGCATCATCACAGCATCATCACTGCATCATCACTGCATCATCACAGCATCATCACACCATCATCACTGCATCATCACACCATCATCATTGCATCATCACAGCATCATCACAGCATCATCACTGCATCATCACTGCATCATCACAGCGTCATCACAGCATCATCACAGCATCATCACTGCATCATCACTGCATCATCACTGTATCATCACTGCATCATCACTGTGTCATAAGAGCATCACTGCATCATGACTTCATCATGACTTCATCATCACTGCATCATCACTGCATCATCACAGCATCATCACAGCATCATCACAGTATCATCACAGCATCATCACTGCATCATCACAGCATCATCACAGCATCATCACTGCATCATCAAAGTATCATCACAGCATCATCACACCATCATCACAGCATCATCACAGCATCATCACAGCAGCATCACAGCATCATCAGAACGTCTTCACAGCATCATCACAGCATCATCACTGCATCATCACTAAATCATCACAGCATCATCACTGCATCATCACTGCAGCATCACACCATCATCACAGCATCATCACTGCATCATCACTGCATCATCACTGCAGCATCACACCATCATCACAGCATCATCACTGCATCATCACTTTGTCATAACAGCATCATCACAGCATCATCACTGCATCATCACAGCATCATCACTGCATCATCACTGCAGCATCACACCATCATCACAGCATCATCACTGCATCATCACTGCATCATCACAGCATCATCACTGCATCATCACTGTGTCATCACACAATCATCACTGCATCATCACTGCATCATCACAGCATCATCACACCATCATAACTGCATCATCACACCATCATCACTGCATCATCACAGCATCATTACTGTGTCATAACAGCATCATCACTGCATCATCACTTCATCATCACTGCATTATCACTGCATCATCACAGCATCATCAGAGCATCATCGCTGCATCATCACAGTATCATCACAGCATCATCACACCATCATCACACCATCATCACTGCATCATCACAGCATCATCACTGCATCATCACAGCATCATTACTGCTTACACACTGCATCACCACAGCGCCATCACAGTTTCATCACTGCATCATCAAAGCATCATCACTACATCATCACATCATCATCACTTCATCATCACAGCATCATCACAGCATCATCACAGCATCATCACAGTGTCATCACAGCACCATCACTGCATCATCACTGCATCACCAGAGCATCATCACAGCATCATCACACCATCATCACTGCATCATAAAAACATAAACATAGCATTATCACAGCAACAAAACATCATCATCGCAGCGTCATCACTGCATCAACACAGCGTCATCACTGCATCATCACATCATCATCATAGCGTCATCACTTCATAATCACTGCGTCACCACAGCATCACTACACCATCATCACTGCATCATCACACCATCATCACTGCATCATCACAACATCATCTCAGCATCATCACAGCATCATCACAGCATCATCAGAGCATCATCACTGCATCATCACTGCATCATCACAGCATCACAGCATCATCACTGCATCATCACGGCATCATCAGAGCATCTTCTCAGCATCATCACAGCATCATCACTGCATCATCACATCATCATCACTTCATCATCACAGCATCATCACAGCATCATCACAGTGTCATCACAGTACCATCACTGCATCATAAAAACATAAACATAGCATTATCACAGCAACAAAACGTCATAATCGCAGCGTCATCACTGCATCAACACAGCGTCATCACTGCATCATCACATCATCATCACAGCGTCATCACAGCATCATCACAATATAATCACTGCATCATCACAGCATCATCACAGTATCATCACAGCATCATCAAAATATCATCACAATGTCATCACAGCATCATCACAAAATAATCACTGCATCATCACAGCATCATCACGGTATCATCACAGCATCATCACAGTATCATCACTGCATCATCACAGCAAAATCACTGCATCATCACTGCATCATCATAACATCATCAGAGCATCATCACACCATCATTACAGCATCACCACTGCATCATCACTGCGTCATCACACCATCATCACAGCATCATTACTGCATCATCACTGCATCATCACAGCATCATTACTGCATCTTCACAACATTATCACATCATCACAGTATCATCACTGCATCACTGCATCATCACAGCGTCATAACAGTCATCGCAGCGTGATCACTGCATCATCACAACATCATCACTGCATCATAAAAACATAAACATAACATTATCACAGCAACAAAACATCATCATCGCAGCGTCATCACTACATCAACACAGCGTCATCACTGCATCATCACAGTGTCATCACAGCACCATCACTGCATCATCACAGCATCATAACTGCATCATCACACCACCATCACTGCATCATCACAACATCATCTCAGCATCATCACAGCATCATCACAGCATCATCACTGCATAATCACTGCATCATCACTGCATCATTACTGCTTACTCACTGCATCATCACAGCATCATCACATCATCATCACTTCATCATCACAGCATCATCACAGCATCATCACAGTGTCATCACAGTACCATCACTGCATCATAAAAACATAAACATAGCATTATCACAGCAACAAAACGTCATAATCGCAGCGTCATCACAGCATCATCACAACATAATCACTGCATCATCACAGCATCATCACAGTATCATCACAGCATCATCACAATATCATCAGAGTGTCATCACAGCATCATCACAACATAATCACTACATCATCACTGCAGCATCACTGCATCATCACAGCATCATCTGAGCATCAATATAGCATCATTACTGCTTTCTCACTGCATCATCACAGCATCATCACACCATCATCACTGCATCAACACAGCGTCATCACTGCATCATCACTGCATCATCACAGTGTCATCGCAGCATCATCAATGCGTCATCACTTCGTCATCACAGCATAATCACAGCATCATCACTGCGACATCACACCATCATCACAGCATCATCACTGCATCATCACAGCATCATCTGAGCATCATCATAGCATCATTACTATTTTCTCACTGCATTATCACAGCATCATCATAGCATCATGACTGCATCATTAGTGCTTTCTCACTGCATCGTCACAGCATAATCACAGCATCATCATTGCATCATCACAGCATCATTAGAGCGTCATCACTGCATCATCACAGCCTCATCACAGCATCATCACTGCATATTCACTGCATCATCACACCATCATCACTGCATCAACAGTGTCATGACTGCATCATCACAGTGTCATCCCACCATCATCACTGTGTCATCACTGCGTCATCACAGCATAATCACAGCATCATCACTGCGACATCACACCATCATCACAGCATCATTACTGCATCATCACTTCATCATCACAGCATCATCACAGCATCATCACAGTGTCATCACAGTACCATCACTGCATCATAAAAACATAAACATAGCATTATCACAGCAACAAAACATCATCATCGCAGCGTCATCACTGCATCAACACAGCGTCATCACTGCGTCATCACATCATCATCACAGCGTCATCACAGCATCATCACAACATAATCACTGCATCATCACTACATCATCACATCATCATCACTTCATCATCACAGCATCATCACAGCATCATCACAGCATCATCACAGTGTCATCACAGCACCATCACTGAATCATCACTGCATCATCACACCATCATCACACCATCATCACTGCATCATCACTGCATCATTAAAACATAAACATAGCATTATCACAGCAACAAAATATCATCATCGCAGCGTCATCACTGCATCAACACAGCGTCTTCACTGCATCATCACATCATCATCATAGCGTCATCACTTCATAATCACTGCGTCACCACAGCATCACTACACCATCATCACTGCATCATCACACCATCATCACTGCATCATCACAACATCATCTCAGCATCATCACAGCATCATCACAGCATCATCAGAGCATCATCACTGCATCATCACTGCATCATCACAGCATCACAGCATCATCACTGCATCATCACGGCATCATCAGAGCATCTTCTCAGCATCATCACAGCATCATCACTGCATCATCACATCATCATCACTTCATCATCACAGCATCATCACAGCATCATCACAGTGTCATCACAGTACCATCACTGCATCATAAAAACATAAACATAGCATTATCACAGCAACAAAACGTCATAATCGCAGCGTCATCACTGCATCAACACAGCGTCATCACTGCATCATCACATCATCATCACAGCGTCATCACAGCATCATCACAACATAATCACTGCATCATCACAGCATCATCACAGTATCATCACAGCATCATCACAATATCATCAGAGTGTCATCACAGCATCATCACAACATAATCACTACATCATCACTGCAGCATCACTGCATCATCACAGCATCATCTGAGCATCAATATAGCATCATTACTGCTTTCTCACTGCATCATCACAGCATCATCACACCATCATCACTGCATCAACACAGCGTCATCACTGCATCATCACTGCATCATCACAGTGTCATCGCAGCATCATCACTGCGTCATCACTTCGTCATCACAGCATAATCACAGCATCATCACTGCGACATCACACCATCATCACTGCATCATCACAGCATCAGCTCTGCATCATCGCAGTGTCATCACAGCATCATCACTGCAGCATCACTGCATCATCTGAGCATCATCATAGCATCATTACTGCTTTCTCACTGCATTATCACAGCATCATCATAGCATCATGACTGCATCATTAGTGCTTTCTCACTGCATCGTCACAGCATAATCACAGCATCATCATTGCATCATCACAGCATCATTAGAGCGTCATCACTGCATCATCACAGCCTCATCACAGCATCATTACTGCATCATCACTGCATCATCACAGCATCATTACTGCATCTTCACAACATTATCACAACATCATCACACTATCATCACTGTATCACTGCATCTTCAAAGCGTCAAAACAGTCATCGCAGCGTGATCACTGCATCATCACAATATCATCAGAGCGTCATCACTAGGTCATAACTGCATCATCACTGCATCATCACAGGATTATCACTGCACCATCACTGCATGATCACTGCATCATCACACCATCATCACTGCATCATCACAACATCATCTCAGCATCATCACACCATCATCACAGCATCATCAGAGCATCATCACTGCATCATTACTCCTTACTCACTGCATCATCATAGCATCATCACAGTATCATCACAACATAATCACTGCATCATCACAGTATCATCACAGCATCATCACTGCATCATCACGGCATCATCAGAGCATCTTCTCAGCATCATCACTGCATCATCACTGCATCATCAGAGCATCTTCTCAGCATCATCACAGCATCATCACTGCATCATCACATCATCATCACTGCATCATCACTGCATCATCACAGCATCACAGCATCAACACTGCATCACCACGGCATCATCAGAGCATCTTCTCAGCATCACCACACCATCATCACTGCATCATCACATCATCATCACTGCATCATCACAGTATCATCACAACATAATCATAGCATAATCACAGCATCAGCACTGCATCATCGCAGCGTCATCACAGCATCATCACTGCATCATCTCTGCATGACCAGTGCATCATCACTGCATCATCACAGCATCATTACTGCATCTTCACAACATTATCACATATTCACAGTATCATCACTGCATCACTGCATCATCACAGCGTCATAACTGTCATTGCAGCGTCATCACTGCATCATCACAACATCATCACTGCATCATAAAAACATAAACATAACATTATCACAGCAACAAAACATCATCATCGCAGCGTCATCACTACATCAACAGAGCGTCATCACTGCATCATCACATCATCATCACAGCGTCATCACAGCATCATCACATCATCATCACTACATCATCACCGTATCATCACAGCATTATCAGAGTGTCATCACAGCATCATCACAACATAATCACTGCATCATCACAGCATCATCTCAGCATCATCACAGTATCATCACAGCATCATCACAATATCATCACAGTGTCATCACAGCATAATCACAACATAATCACTGCATCATCACAGCATCATCACAGTATCATCACTGCAGCATCACAGCAAAATCACATCATCATCACTGCATCATCACATCATCATCACTGCATCATCACCGCATCATCAAAGCATCATCACAGCATCATCATAGCATCATCACATCATCATCACTGCATCATCATAGCATCATCACACCATCATCACTGCATCATCACAGTGTCATCACAGCATCATCAGAACATAACCACTGCATCATCACAGCATCATTACTGCTTACACACTGCATCATCACAGCGCCATCACAGTTTCATCACTGCATCATCAAAGCATCATCACTACATCATCACAATGTCATCACAGGACCATCACTGCATCATCACAGTTTCATCACAGCATCATCACAACATAACCACTGCATCATCACAGTGTCATCACAGCACCATCACTGCATCACCAGAACATCATCACACCATCATCACACCATCATCACTACATCATCACTGCATCATAAAAACATAAACATAGCATTATCACAGCAACAAAACATCATCATCGCAGCGTCATCACTGCATCAACACAGCGTCATCACTGCATCATCACATCATCATCATAGCGTCATCACTTCATACTCACTGCGTCATCACATCATCACCACACCATCATCACTGCATCATCACACCATCATCACTGCATCATCACAACATCATCTCAGCATCATCACAGCATCATCAGAGCATCATCAGAGCATCATCACTGCATCATCACTGCATCATCACTGTGTCATCACAGCATCATCACTGCATCATCACTGTGTCATCACTGCATCATCACTGCATCATCACACCATCATCATTGCATCATCACTGCATCATCACAGCATCATCACTGCATCATCACAGCATCATCACAGCATCATCACTGCATCATCACACCATCATCACTGCATCATCACAGCATCATCACAGCATCATCACAGCATCATCACAGCATCATCACAGCATCATCACTGCATCATCACTGCATCATCACACCATCATCATTGCATCATCACAGCATCATCACAGCATCATCACTGCATCATCACTGCATCATCACAGCGTCATCACAGCATCATCACAGCATCATCACAGCATCATCACTGCATCATCACTGCATCATCACACCATCATCACTGCATCATCACATCATCATCACACCATAATCACTGCATCATCACAGCATCATCACAACATCATCACTGCATCATCACTGCATCATTACTGCTTCATCACAGCATCATCACTGCATCATCACAGCATCATCACTGCATCATCACTGCGTCATCACTGTGTCATCACAGCATCATCACTTCATCATCACTGCATCATCACAGAATCATCACAGCATCATCACTGCATCATCACTGTGTCATCACAGCATCATCACTGCATCATCACTGTGTCATCACTGCATCATCACTGCATCATCAAAGCATCATCACACCATCATCACTGCATCATCACTGCATCATCACAGCATCATCACTGCATCATCACACCATCATCACTGCATCATCACACCATCATCACAGCATCATCACTGCATCATCACTGCAGCATCACAGCATCATCAGAACGTCTTCACAGCATCATCACTGCCTCATCACTGCATCATCACAGCATCCTCACTGCATCGTCACACCATCATCACTGCATCATAACAGCATCATCACTGCATCATCACTGCATCATCACTGCATCCTCACTGCATCATCACAGCATCATCACAGCGTCATCAAAGCATCATCACTGCATCATCACTGCATCATCACTGCATCATCACAGAATCATCACAGCATCATCACTGCATCATCACTGTGTCATAACAACATCATCACTGCATCATCACTTCATCATCACAGCATCATCACAGCATCATCACTGCATCATCACAGCATCATCACTGCAGCATCACACCATCATCACTGCATCATCACTGCATCATCACTGCATCATCACACCATCATCACAGCATCATCACTGCATCATCACAGCATCATCACAGCATCATCACAGCATCATCACTGCATCATCACACCATCATCACAGCATCATCACAGCATCATCACTGCATCATCACAGCATCATCACTGTGTCATAACAGCATCATCACTGCATCATCACTTCATCATCACTGCATCATCACTGCATCATCACAGCATCATCACTGCATCATCACAGCATCATCACTGCAGCATCACACCATCATCACTGCATCATCACAGTATCATCACAGCATCATCACAGCATCATCACAGCATCATCACGGCATCATCACACCATCATCACACCATCATCACTGCATCATCACACCATCATCACAGCATCATCACTGCATCATCACAGCATCATCACAGCATCATCACAGCATCATCACTGCATCATCACAGTATCATCACAGCATCATCACAGCATCAACAGAGCATCATCACTGCATCATCACACCATCATCACACCATCATCACTGCATCATCACAGCATCATCATAACATCATCACTGCATCATCACTGCATCATCACAGCATCATCACTGCATCATCACAGCATCATCACAGCATCATCACTGCATCATCACTGCGTCATCACTGTGTCATCACAGCATCATCACTTCATCATCACTGCATCATCACAGCATCATCACTGCATCATCACTGCATCATCACTGTGTCATCACAGCATCATCACTGCATCATCACTGTGTCATCACTGCATCATCACTGCATCATCACACCATCATCATTGCATCATCACTGCATCATCACAGCATCATCACTGCATCATCACACCATCATAACTGCATCATCACTGCATCATCACTGCATCATCACAGCATCATCACAGCATCATCACTGCATCATCACACCATCATCACTGCATCATCACAGCATCATCACAGCATCACTGCATCATCACTGCATCATCACAGCATCATCACTGCATCATCACTGCATCATCACACCATCATCATTGCATCATCACAGCATCATCACAGCATCATCACTGCATCATCACTGCATCATCACAGCATCATCACTGCATCATCACTGCATCATCACACCATAATCACTGCATCATCACACCATCATCACACCATAATCACTGCATCATCACAGCATCATCACAACATCATCACTGCATCATCACTGCATCATTACTGCTTCATCACAGCATCATCACTGCATCATCACAGCATCATCACAGCATCATCACTGCATCATCACTGCATCATCACACCATAATCACTGCATCATCACACCATCATCACACCATAATCACTGCATCATCACAGCATCATCACAACATCATCACTGCATCATCACTGCATCATTACTGCTTCATCACAGCATCATCACTGCATCATCACAGCATCATCACTGCATCATCACTGCGTCATCACTGTGTCATCACAGCATCATCACTTCATCATCACTGCATCATCACAGAATCATCACAGCGTCATAACTGCATCATCACTGTGTCATCACAGCATCATCACTGCATCATCACTGTGTCATCACTGCATCATCACTGCATCATCAAAGCATCATCACACCATCATCACTGCATCATCACACCATCATCACAGCATCATCACAGCATCATCACTGCATCATCACAGCATCATCACAGCATCATCACAGCATCAACAGAGCATCATCACTGCATCATCACACCATCATCACACCATCATCACTGCATCATCACAGCATCATCATAACATCATCACTGCATCATCACTGCATCATCACAGCATCATCACTGCATCATCACAGCATCATCACTGCATCATCACTGCATCATCACTGCGTCATCACTGTGTCATCACAGCATCATCACTTCATCATCACTGCATCATCACAGCATCATCACAGCATCATCACTGCATCATCACTGTGTCATCACTGCATCATCACTGCATCATCACACCATCATCATTGCATCATCACTGCATCATCACAGCATCATCACTGCATCATCACACCATCATAACTGCATCATCACTGCATCATCACTGCATCATCACAACATCATCACAGCATCATCACTGCATCATCACACCATCATCACTGCATCATCACAGCATCATCACAGCATCATCACTGCATCATCACTGCATCATCACAGCATCATCACTGCATCATCACTGCATCATCACACCATCATCATTGCATCATCACAGCATCATCACAGCATCATCACTGCATCATCACTGCATCATCACAGCGTCATCACAGCATCATCACAGCATCATCACAGCATCATCACTGCATCATCACTGCATCATCACACCATAATCACTGCATCATCACACCATCATCACACCATAATCACTGCATCATCACAGCATCATCACAACATCATCACTGCATCATCACTGCATCATTACTGCTTCATCACAGCATCATCACTGCATCATCACAGCATCATCACTGCATCATCACTGCGTCATCACTGTGTCATCACAGCATCATCACTTCATCATCACTGCATCATCACAGAATCATCACAGCATCATCACTGCATCATCACTGTGTCATCACAGCATCATCACTGCATCATCACACCATCATCACTGCATCATCACAGCATCATCACTGCATCATCACTGCAGCATCACAGCATCATCA
Source organism: Somateria mollissima (assembly GCA_951411735.1). Taxonomy (NCBI): domain Eukaryota; kingdom Metazoa; phylum Chordata; class Aves; order Anseriformes; family Anatidae; genus Somateria; species Somateria mollissima. Next base: position 877,668 of record CATOCB010000307.1, read on the forward strand.
GAACGTCTTCACAGCATCATCACTGCCTCATCACTGCATCATCACAGCATCCTCACTGCATCGTCACACCATCATCACTGCATCATAACAGCATCATCACTGCATCATCACTGCATCATCACTGCATCCTCACTGCATCATCACAGCATCATCACAGCGTCATCAAAGCATCATCACTGCATCATCACTGCATCATCACTGCATCATCACAGAATCATCACAGCATCATCACTGCATCATCACTGTGTCATAACAACATCATCACTGCATCATCACTTCATCATCACAGCATCATCACAGCATCATCACTGCATCATCACAGCATCATCACTGCAGCATCACACCATCATCACTGCATCATCACTGCATCATCACTGCATCATCACACCATCATCACAGCATCATCACAGCATCATCACAGCATCATCACAGCATCATCACACCATCATCACTGCATCATCACACCATCATCACAGCATCATCACAGCATCATCACTGCATCATCACAGCATCATCACTGTGTCATAACAGCATCATCACTGCATCATCACTTCATCTTCACTGCATCATCACTGCATCATCACAGCATCATCACAGCATCATCACTGCATCATCACAGTATCATCACAGCATCATCACAGCATCATCAGAGCATCATCACTGCATCATCACACCATCATCACACCATCATCACTGCATCATCACAGCATCATCATAACATCATCACTGCATCATCACTGCATCATCACAGCATCATCACTGCATCATCACAGCATCATCACTGCATCATCACTGCATCATCACTGCGTCATCACTGTGTCATCACAGCATCATCACTTCATCATCACTGCATCATCACAGCATCATCACTGCATCATCACTGCATCATCACTGTGTCATCACAGCATCATCACTGCATCATCACTGTGTCATCACTGCATCATCACTGCATCATCACACCATCATCATTGCATCATCACTGCATCATCACAGCATCATCACTGCATCATCACACCATCATAACTGCATCATCACTGCATCATCACTGTATCATCACAGCATCATCACAGCATCATCACTGCATCATCACACCATCATCACTGCATCATCACAGCATCATCACAGCATCATCACTGCATCATCACTGCATCATCACAGCATCATCACACCATCATCACTGCATCATCACACCATCATCATTGCATCATCACAGCATCATCACAGCATCATCACTGCATCATCACTGCATCATCACAGCGTCATCACAGCATCATCACAGCATCATCACTGCATCATCACTGCATCATCACTGTATCATCACTGCATCATCACTGTGTCATAAGAGCATCACTGCATCATGACTTCATCATGACTTCATCATCACTGCATCATCACTGCATCATCACAGCATCATCACAGCATCATCACTGCATCATCAAAGTATCATCACAGCAGCATCACAGCATCATCAGAACGTCTTCACAGCATCATCACAGCATCATCACTGCATCATCACTAAATCATCACAGCATCATCACTGCATCATCACTGCAGCATCACACCATCATCACAGCATCATCACTGCATCATCACTGCATCATCACTGCAGCATCACACCATCATCACAGCATCATCACTGCATCATCACTGCATCATCACAGCATCATCACTGCATCATCACTGTGTCATAACAACATCATCACTGCATCATCACTTCATCATCACAGCATCATCACAGCGTCATCAAAGCATCATCACTGCATCATCACTGCATCATCACTGCATCATCACTTTGTCATAACAGCATCATCACAGCATCATCACTGCATCATCACAGCATCATCACTGCATCATCACTGCAGCATCACACCATCATCACAGCATCATCACTGCATCATCACTGCATCATCACAGCATCATCACTGCATCATCACTGTGTCATCACACAATCATCACTGCATCATCACTGCATCATCACAGCATCATCACACCATCATAACTGCATCATCACACCATCATCACTGCATCATCACAGCATCATTACTGTGTCATAACAGCATCATCACTGCATCATCACTTCATCATCACTGCATTATCACTGCATCATCACAGCATCATCACAGCATCATCGCTGCATCATCACAGTATCATCACAGCATCATCACACCATCATCACACCATCATCACTGCATCATCACAGCATCATCACTGCATCATCACAGCATCATTACTGCTTACACACTGCATCACCACAGCGCCATCACAGTTTCATCACTGCATCATCAAAGCATCATCACTACATCATCACATCATCATCACTTCATCATCACAGCATCATCACAGCATCATCACAGCATCATCACAGTGTCATCACAGCACCATCACTGCATCATCACTGCATCACCAGAGCATCATCACAGCATCATCACACCATCATCACTGCATCATAAAAACATAAACATAGCATTATCACAGCAACAAAACATCATCATCGCAGCGTCATCACTGCATCAACACAGCGTCATCACTGCATCATCACATCATCATCATAGCGTCATCACTTCATAATCACTGCGTCACCACAGCATCACTACACCATCATCACTGCATCATCACACCATCATCACTGCATCATCACAACATCATCTCAGCATCATCACAGCATCATCACAGCATCATCAGAGCATCATCACTGCATCATCACTGCATCATCACAGCATCACAGCATCATCACTGCATCATCACGGCATCATCAGAGCATCTTCTCAGCATCATCACAGCATCATCACTGCATCATCACATCATCATCACTTCATCATCACAGCATCATCACAGCATCATCACAGTGTCATCACAGTACCATCACTGCATCATAAAAACATAAACATAGCATTATCACAGCAACAAAACGTCATAATCGCAGCGTCATCACTGCATCAACACAGCGTCATCACTGCATCATCACATCATCATCACAGCGTCATCACAGCATCATCACAATATAATCACTGCATCATCACAGCATCATCACAGTATCATCACAGCATCATCAAAATATCATTACAATGTCATCACAGCATCATCACAAAATAATCACTGCATCATCACAGCATCATCACGGTATCATCACAGCATCATCACAGTATCATCACTGCATCATCACAGCAAAATCACTGCATCATCACTGCATCATCATAACATCATCAGAGCATCATCACACCATCATTACAGCATCACCACTGCATCATCACTGCGTCATCACACCATCATCACAGCATCATTACTGCATCATCACTGCATCATCACAGCATCATTACTGCATCTTCACAACATTATCACATCATCACAGTATCATCACTGCATCACTGCATCATCACAGCGTCATAACAGTCATCGCAGCGTGATCACTGCATCATCACAACATCATCACTGCATCATAAAAACATAAACATAACATTATCACAGCAACAAAACATCATCATCGCAGCGTCATCACTACATCAACACAGCGTCATCACTGCATCATCACAGTGTCATCACAGCATCATCACTGCATCATCACAGCATCTTCACAGTGTCATCACAGCACCATCACTGCATCATCACAGCATCATAACTGCATCATCACACCACCATCACTGCATCATCACAACATCATCTCAGCATCATCACAGCATCATCACAGCATCATCACTGCATAATCACTGCATGATCACTGCATCATTACTGCTTACTCACTGCATCATCACAGCATCATCACTGCATCATCTCTGCATCATCACAGCATCATCAAAGCATCATCACAGCGTCATCACACCATCATCACAGCATCATCACGGCATCATCAGAGCATCTTCTCAGCATCATCACAGCATCATCACTGCATCATCATAGCATCATTACAGTGTCATCACAGCATCATCACAACATAACCACTGCATCATCACAGCATTATCTCAGCATCATCACAGCATCATTACTGCTTACACACTGCATCACCACAGCGCCATCACAGTTTCATCACTGCATCATCAAAGCATCATCACTACATCATCACATCATCATCACTTCATCATCACAGCATCATCACAGCATCATCACAGCATCATCACAGTGTCATCACAGCACCATCACTGCATCATCACTGCATCATCACACCATCATCACACCATCATCACTGCATCATCACTGCATCATAAAAACATAAACATAGCATTATCACAGCAACAAAACATCATCATCGCAGCGTCATCACTGCATCAACACAGCGTCATCACTGCATCATCACATCATCATCATAGCGTCATCACTTCATAATCACTGCGTCACCACAGCATCACTACACCATCATCACTGCATCATCACACCATCATCACTGCATCATCACAACATCATCTCAGCATCATCACAGCATCATCACAGCATCATCAGAGCATCATCACTGCATCATCACTGCATCATCACAGCATCACAGCATCATCACTGCATCATCACGGCATCATCAGAGCATCTTCTCAGCATCATCACAGCATCATCACTGCATCATCACATCATCATCACTTCATCATCACAGCATCATCACAGCATCATCACAGTGTCATCACAGTACCATCACTGCATCATAAAAACATAAACATAGCATTATCACAGCAACAAAACGTCATAATCGCAGCGTCATCACAGCATCATCACAACATAATCACTGCATCATCACAGCATCATCACAGTATCATCACAGCATCATCACAATATCATCAGAGTGTCATCACAGCATCATCACAACATAATCACTACATCATCACTGCAGCATCAGTGCATCATCACAGCATCATCTGAGCATCAATATAGCATCATTACTGCTTTCTCACTGCATCATCACAGCATCATCACACCATCATCACTGCATCAACACAGCGTCATCACTGCATCATCACTGCATCATCACAGTGTCATCGCAGCATCATCAATGCGTCATCACTTCGTCATCACAGCATAATCACAGCATCATCACTGCGACATCACACCATCATCACAGCATCATCACTGCATCATCACAGCATCATCTGAGCATCATCATAGCATCATTACTACTTTCTCACTGCATTATCACAGCATCATCATAGCATCATGACTGCATCATTAGTGCTTTCTCACTGCATCGTCACAGCATAATCACAGCATCATCATTGCATCATCACAGCATCATTAGAGCGTCATCACTGCATCATCACAGCCTCATCACAGCATCATCACTGCATATTCACTGCATCATCACACCATCATCACTGCATCAACAGTGTCATGACTGCATCATCACAGTGTCATCCCACCATCATCACTGTGTCATCACTGCGTCATCACAGCATAATCACAGCATCATCACTGCGACATCACACCATCATCACAGCATCATTACTGCATCATCACTTCATCATCACAGCATCATCACAGCATCATCACAGTGTCATCACAGTACCATCACTGCATCATAAAAACATAAACATAGCATTATCACAGCAACAAAACATCATCATCGCAGCGTCATCACTGCATCAACACAGCGTCATCACTGCATCATCACATCATCATCATAGCGTCATCACTTCATAATCACTGCGTCACCACAGCATCACTACACCATCATCACTGCATCATCACACCATCATCACTGCATCATCACAACATCATCTCAGCATCATCACAGCATCATCACAGCATCATCAGAGCATCATCACTGCATCATCACTGCATCATCACAGCATCACAGCATCATCACTGCATCATCACGGCATCATCAGAGCATCTTCTCAGCATCATCACAGCATCATCACTGCATCATCACATCATCATCACTTCATCATCACAGCATCATCACAGCATCATCACAGTGTCATCACAGTACCATCACTGCATCATAAAAACATAAACATAGCATTATCACAGCAACAAAACGTCATAATCGCAGCGTCATCACAGCATCATCACAACATAATCACTGCATCATCACAGCATCATCACAGTATCATCACAGCATCATCACAATATCATCAGAGTGTCATCACAGCATCATCACAACATAATCACTACATCATCACTGCAGCATCAGTGCATCATCACAGCATCATCTGAGCATCAATATAGCATCATTACTGCTTTCTCACTGCATCATCACAGCATCATCACACCATCATCACTGCATCAACACAGCGTCATCACTGCATCATCACTGCATCATCACAGTGTCATCGCAGCATCATCAATGCGTCATCACTTCGTCATCACAGCATAATCACAGCATCATCACTGCGACATCACACCATCATCACAGCATCATCACTGCATCATCACAGCATCATCTGAGCATCATCATAGCATCATTACTACTTTCTCACTGCATTATCACAGCATCATCATAGCATCATGACTGCATCATTAGTGCTTTCTCACTGCATCGTCACAGCATAATCACAGCATCATCATTGCATCATCACAGCATCATTAGAGCGTCATCACTGCATCATCACAGCCTCATCACAGCATCATCACTGCATATTCACTGCATCATCACACCATCATCACTGCATCAACAGTGTCATGACTGCATCATCACAGTGTCATCCCACCATCATCACTGTGTCATCACTGCGTCATCACAGCATAATCACAGCATCATCACTGCGACATCACACCATCATCACAGCATCATTACTGCATCATCACTTCATCATCACAGCATCATCACAGCATCATCACAGTGTCATCACAGTACCATCACTGCATCATAAAAACATAAACATAGCATTATCACAGCAACAAAACATCATCATCGCAGCGTCATCACTGCATCAACACAGCGTCATCACTGCGTCATCACATCATCATCACAGCGTCATCACAGCATCATCACAACATAATCACTGCATCATCACTACATCATCACATCATCATCACTTCATCATCACAGCATCATCACAGCATCATCACAGCATCATCACAGTGTCATCACAGCACCATCACTGAATCATCACTGCATCATCACACCATCATCACACCATCATCACTGCATCATCACTGCATCATAAAAACATAAACATAGCATTATCACAGCAACAAAACATCATCATCGCAGCGTCATCACTGCATCAACACAGCGTCATCACTGCATCATCACATCATCATCATAGCGTCATCACTTCATAATCACTGCGTCACCACAGCATCACTACACCATCATCACTGCATCATCACACCATCATCACTGCATCATCACAACATCATCTCAGCATCATCACAGCATCATCACAGCATCATCAGAGCATCATCACTGCATCATCACTGCATCATCACAGCATCACAGCATCATCACTGCATCATCACGGCATCATCAGAGCATCTTCTCAGCATCATCACAGCATCATCACTGCATCATCACATCATCATCACTTCATCATCACAGCATCATCACAGCATCATCACAGTGTCATCACAGTACCATCACTGCATCATAAAAACATAAACATAGCATTATCACAGCAACAAAACGTCATAATCGCAGCGTCATCACTGCATCAACACAGCATCATCACTGCATCATCACATCATCATCACAGCGTCATCACAGCATCATCACAACATAATCACTGCATCATCACAGCATCATCACAGTATCATCACAGCATCATCACAATATCATCAGTGTCATCACAGCATCATCACAACATAATCACTACATCATCACTGCAGCATCACTGCATCATCACAGCATCATCTGAGCATCAATATAGCATCATTACTGCTTTCTCACTGCATCATCACAGCATCATCACACCATCATCACTGCATCAACACAGCGTCATCACTGCATCATCACAGTGTCATCGCAGCATCATCACTGCGTCATCACTTCGTCATCACAGCATAATCACAGCATCATCACTGCGACATCACACCATCATCACAGCATCATCACTGCATCATCACAGCATCAGCTCTGCATCATCGCAGTGTCATCACAGCATCATCACTGCAGCATCACTGCATCATCTGAGCATCATCATAGCATCATTACTGCTTTCTCACTGCATTATCACAGCATCATCATAGCATCATGACTGCATCATTAGTGCTTTCTCACTGCATCGTCACAGCATAATCACAGCATCATCATTGCATCATCACAGCATCATTAGAGCGTCATCACTGCATCATCACAGCCTCATCACAGCATCATTACTGCATCATCACTGCATCATCACAGCATCATTACTGCATCTTCACAACATTATCACAACATCATCACACTATCATCACTGTATCACTGCATCTTCAAAGCGTCAAAACAGTCATCGCAGCGTGATCACTGCATCATCACAATATCATCAGAGCGTCATCACTAGGTCATAACTGCATCATCACTGCATCATCACAGGATTATCACTGCACCATCACTGCATGATCACTGCATCATCACTACATCATCACTGCAGCATCACAGCATCATCAGAACGTCTTCACAGCATCATCACTGCATCATCACTGCATCATCACAGTGTCATAATAGCATCATCACTGCATCATCACAGCATCCTCACTGCATCATCACTGCATCATCACTGCATCATCACAGCATCATCACTGCATCATCACTGCATCATCACAGCATCATCACTGCATCGTCACAGCATCATCACTGCATCATCACTGCATCATCACTGCATACTCACTGCATCATCACACCATCATCACTGCATCATCACTGCATCATCACTGTGTCATCACAGCATCATCACTGCATCATCACTTCATCATCACTGCATCATCACTGCATCATCACAGCATCATCACTGCATCATCACAGTGTCATCACAGCATCATCACTGCATCATCACAGTATCATTACAGCATCATCACTGCATCATCACTACATCATCACTGCATCATCACAGCATCATCACAGCATCATCACTGCATCATCACTGCATCATCACTGCATCATCACACAATCATCATTGCATCATCACTGCATCATCACAGCGTCATCACAGCATCATCACAGTGTCATCACTGCATAATCACTGCATCATCAAAGCATCATCACACCATCAACACACGGTCATCAAAGCATCATCATTGCATCATCACAGTTTCATCACTGCATCATCACAAAATCATCACAAAATCACCACAGTGTCATCACAGCATCATCACTGCATCATCACTACATCATCACAGCATCCTCACTGCATCATCCCACCATCATCACTGCATCATCACTGCATCATCACAGCATCATCACAGCGTCATCAAAGCATCATCACTGCATCATCACAGCATCATCACACCATCACCACTGCATTATCACAACATCATCATCGCAGCGTCAACACTACATCAACACATCATCATCACTGCATCATCACTGCATCATCACAGCATCCTCACTGCATCATCACACCATCATCACTGCATCATCACTGCATCATCACAGCATCATCAAAGCATCATCACTGCATCATCACAGTATCATCACAGCATCATCACACCATCATCACAGCATCATCACAACATCATCACTGCAGCATCACAGCATCATCACTGCATCATCACAGCATCCTCACTGCATCATCACACCATCATCACTGCATCATCACTGCATCATCACAGCGTCATCAAAGCATCATCACTGCATCATCACAGCATCATCACAGCATCATCACTGCATCATCACTTCATCATCACTGCATCATCACAGCATCATCACTGCATCATCACAGCATCATCACTGCATCATCACTGCAGCATCACACCATCATCACAGCATCCTCACAGCATCATCACTGCATCATCACTGCATCATCACACCATCATCACAGCATCATCACAGCATCATCACTGCATCATAACAGTATCATCACAGCATCATCACACCATCATCACAGCATCATCACAGCAGCATCACAGCAGCATCACAGCATCATCAGAACGTCTTCACAGCATCATCACAGCATCATCACTGCATCTTCACTAAATCATCACAGCATCCTCACTGCATCATCACAGCATAATCACAGCATCATCACTGCATCATCACAGCATCATCACAGCATCATCACTGTATCATCACAGCATCATCACTGCATCATCACTGCAGCATCACACCATCATCACAGCATCATCACTGCATCATCACTGCATCATCACAGCATCATCACTGTATCATCACTGTGTCATAACAACATCATCACTGCATCATCACTTCATCATCACAGCATCATCACAGCGTCATCAAAGCATCATCGCTGCATCATCACTGCATCATCACTGCATCATCACTGCAGCATCACTCCATCATCACAGCATCATCACTGAATCATCAATGCATCATCACAGCATCATCACTGCATCATCACTGCATCATCACAACATCATCACACCGTCAGCAAAGCATCATCACTGCATCATCACCGCATCATCACTGCATCATCACTTTGTCATAACAGCATCATCACAGCATCATCACTGCATAGTCACAGCATCATCACAGCATCATCACTGCATCATCACTGCATCATCACAGAATCCTCACTGCATCATCACACCATCATCACTGCATCATCACTGCATCATCACAGCATCATCACAGCATCATCACACCATCATAACTGCATCATCACACCATCATCACAGCATCATCACAGCATCATCACTGCATCATCACAGCATCATCACAGCATCATCGCTGCATCATCACAGTATCATCACAGCATCATCACACCGTTATCACACCATCATCACTGCATCATCACAGCATCATCATAACATCATCACTGCATCATCACTGCATCATTACTGCATCATCACAGCATCATCACTGCATCATCACTGCATCATCACAGCATCATCAATGCATCATCACTGCATCATCACATCATCATCACTGCATCATCACAGCATTATCACAGCATCATCACTGCATCATCACAGTATCATCACAGCATCATCACTGCATCATCACACCATCATCACACCATAATCAATGCATCATCACAGCATCATCACAACATCATCACTGCATCATCACTGCATCATTACTGCTTCATCACAGCATCATCACTGCATCATCACTGCGTCATCACTGTATCATCACAGCATCATCACTTCATCATCACTGCATCATCACAGCATCATCACTGCATAGTCACAGCATCATCACAGCATCATCACAGCATCATCACTGCATCATCACTGCATCATCACTGCATCATCACAGCATCATCAATGCATCATCACACCATCATCACTGCATCATCACTGCATCATCACTGCATCATCACTGCATCATCACACCATCATCACTGCATCATCACTGCATCATCACACCATCATCACAGCATCATCACTGCATCATCACAGCTTCATAACACCATCATCACTGCATCATCACACCATCATCACAGCATCATCACAGCATCATCACTGCATCATCACAGCATCATCACTGTGTCATAACAGCATCATCACTGCATCATCACTTCATCATCACTGCATCATCACTGCATCATCACAGCATAATCACAGCATCATCACTGCATCATCACAGTATCATCACAGCATCATCACTGCATCATCAGAGCATCATCACTGCGTCATCACACCATCATCACACCATCATCACTGCATCATCACAGCATCATCATAACATCATCACTGCATCATCACTGCATCATCACTGCATCATCACAGCATCATCACAGCATCATCACACCATCATCACTGCATCATCACTGCGTCATCACTGTGTCATCACAGCATCATCACTTCATCATCACTGCATCATCACAGCATCATCACTGCATCATCACTGCATCATCACTGTGTCATCACAGCATCATCACTGCATCATCACTGCATCATCACAGCATCATCACTGCATCATCACACCATCATAACTACATCATCACACCATCATAACTGCATCATCACACCATCATCACAGCATCATCACAGCATCATCACTGCAGCATCACAGCATCATCAGAACGTCTTCACAGCATCCTCACTGCATCATCACAGTGTCATAACAGCATCATCACTGCATCATCACAGCATCCTCACTGCATCATCACTGCATCATCACTGCATCATCACAGCATCATCACTGCATCATCACTGCATCATCACAGCATCATCACTGCATCGTCACAGCATCATCACTGCATCATCACTGCATACTCACTGCATACTCACTGCATCATCACACCATCATCACTGCATCATCACTGTGTCATAACAGCATCATCACTGCATCATCACTGCATCATCACAGTGTCATAACAGCATCATCACTGCATCATCACTGCATCATCACAGCATCATCACTGCGTCACAGCATCATCACTGCATCATCACTGCATACTCACTGCATCATCACACCATCATCACTGCATCATCACTGCATCATCACTGCATCATCACTGTGTCATAACAGCATCATCACTGCATCATCACTTCATCATCACTGCATCATCACTGCATCATCACAGCATCATCACTGCATCATCACAGTGTCATCACAGCATCATCACTGCATCATCACAGTATCATTACAGCATCATCACTGCATCATCACTGCATCATCACACCATCATCACTGCATCATCACAGCATCATCACAGCATCATCACTGCATCATCACTGCATCATCACACCATCATCATTGCATCATCACAGCATCATCAGAGCATCATCACTGCATCATCACAGTATCATCACAGCATCATCACTACATCATCACCGCATCATCACTGCATCATCACTGCATCGTCACAGCATCATCACAGTGTCATCACTGCATAATCCTTGCATCATCAAAGCATCATCACAGCATCATCACTGCATCATCACACCATCATCACACCATCATCACTGCATCATCACAGCATCATCATAACATCATCACTGCATCATCACTGCATCATCACAGCATCATCACTGCATCATCACAGCATCATCACTGCATCATCACTGCATCATCACTGCGTCATCACTGTGTCATCACAGCATCATCACTTCATCATCACTGCATCATCACAGCATCATCACAGCATCATCACTGCATCATCACTGTGTCATCACTGCATCATCACTGCATCATCACACCATCATCATTGCATCATCACTGCATCATCACAGCATCATCACTGCATCATCACACCATCATAACTGCATCATCACTGCATCATCACTGCATCATCACAACATCATCACAGCATCATCACTGCATCATCACACCATCATCACTGCATCATCACAGCATCATCACAGCATCATCACTGCATCATCACTGCATCATCACAGCATCATCACTGCATCATCACTGCATCATCACACCATCATCATTGCATCATCACAGCATCATCACAGCATCATCACTGCATCATCACTGCATCATCACAGCGTCATCACAGCATCATCACAGCATCATCACAGCATCATCACTGCATCATCACTGCATCATCACACCATAATCACTGCATCATCACACCATCATCACACCATAATCACTGCATCATCACAGCATCATCACAACATCATCACTGCATCATCACTGCATCATTACTGCTTCATCACAGCATCATCACTGCATCATCACAGCATCATCACTGCATCATCACTGCGTCATCACTGTGTCATCACAGCATCATCACTTCATCATCACTGCATCATCACAGAATCATCACAGCATCATCACTGCATCATCACTGTGTCATCACAGCATCATCACTGCATCATCACACCATCATCACTGCATCATCACAGCATCATCACTGCATCATCACTGCAGCATCACAGCATCATCAGAACGTCTTCACAGCATCATCACTGCCTCATCACTGCATCATCACAGCATCCTCACTGCATCGTCACACCATCATCACTGCATCATAACAGCATCATCACTGCATCATCACTGCATCATCACTGCATCCTCACTGCATCATCACAGCATCATCACAGCGTCATCAAAGCATCATCACTGCATCATCACTGCATCATCACTGCATCATCACAGAATCATCACAGCATCATCACTGCATCATCACTGTGTCATAACAACATCATCACTGCATCATCACTTCATCATCACAGCATCATCACAGCATCATCACTGCATCATCACAGCATCATCACTGCAGCATCACACCATCATCACTGCATCATCACTGCATCATCACTGCATCATCACACCATCATCACAGCATCATCACAGCATCATCACAGCATCATCACAGCATCATCACACCATCATCACTGCATCATCACACCATCATCACAGCATCATCACAGCATCATCACTGCATCATCACAGCATCATCACTGTGTCATAACAGCATCATCACTGCATCATCACTTCATCATCACTGCATCATCACTGCATCATCACAGCATCATCACAGCATCATCACTGCATCATCACAGTATCATCACAGCATCATCACAGCATCATCAGAGCATCATCACTGCATCATCACACCATCATCACACCATCATCACTGCATCATCACAGCATCATCATAACATCATCACTGCATCATCACTGCATCATCACAGCATCATCACTGCATCATCACAGCATCATCACTGCATCATCACTGCATCATCACTGCGTCATCACTGTGTCATCACAGCATCATCACTTCATCATCACTGCATCATCACAGCATCATCACTGCATCATCACTGCATCATCACTGTGTCATCACAGCATCATCACTGCATCATCACTGTGTCATCACTGCATCATCACTGCATCATCACACCATCATCATTGCATCATCACTGCATCATCACAGCATCATCACTGCATCATCACACCATCATAACTGCATCATCACTGCATCATCACTGTATCATCACAGCATCATCACAGCATCATCACTGCATCATCACACCATCATCACTGCATCATCACAGCATCATCACAGCATCATCACTGCATCATCACTGCATCATCACAGCATCATCACACCATCATCACTGCATCATCACACCATCATCATTGCATCATCACAGCATCATCACAGCATCATCACTGCATCATCACTGCATCATCACAGCGTCATCACAGCATCATCACAGCATCATCACTGCATCATCACTGCATCATCACTGTATCATCACTGCATCATCACTGTGTCATAAGAGCATCACTGCATCATGACTTCATCATGACTTCATCATCACTGCATCATCACTGCATCATCACAGCATCATCACAGCATCATCACTGCATCATCAAAGTATCATCACAGCAGCATCACAGCATCATCAGAACGTCTTCACAGCATCATCACAGCATCATCACTGCATCATCACTAAATCATCACAGCATCATCACTGCATCATCACTGCAGCATCACACCATCATCACAGCATCATCACTGCATCATCACTGCATCATCACTGCAGCATCACACCATCATCACAGCATCATCACTGCATCATCACTGCATCATCACAGCATCATCACTGCATCATCACTGTGTCATAACAACATCATCACTGCATCATCACTTCATCATCACAGCATCATCACAGCGTCATCAAAGCATCATCACTGCATCATCACTGCATCATCACTGCATCATCACTTTGTCATAACAGCATCATCACAGCATCATCACTGCATCATCACAGCATCATCACTGCATCATCACTGCAGCATCACACCATCATCACAGCATCATCACTGCATCATCACTGCATCATCACAGCATCATCACTGCATCATCACTGTGTCATCACACAATCATCACTGCATCATCACTGCATCATCACAGCATCATCACACCATCATAACTGCATCATCACACCATCATCACTGCATCATCACAGCATCATTACTGTGTCATAACAGCATCATCACTGCATCATCACTTCATCATCACTGCATTATCACTGCATCATCACAGCATCATCACAGCATCATCGCTGCATCATCACAGTATCATCACAGCATCATCACACCATCATCACACCATCATCACTGCATCATCACAGCATCATCACTGCATCATCACAGCATCATTACTGCTTACACACTGCATCACCACAGCGCCATCACAGTTTCATCACTGCATCATCAAAGCATCATCACTACATCATCACATCATCATCACTTCATCATCACAGCATCATCACAGCATCATCACAGCATCATCACAGTGTCATCACAGCACCATCACTGCATCATCACTGCATCACCAGAGCATCATCACAGCATCATCACACCATCATCACTGCATCATAAAAACATAAACATAGCATTATCACAGCAACAAAACATCATCATCGCAGCGTCATCACTGCATCAACACAGCGTCATCACTGCATCATCACATCATCATCATAGCGTCATCACTTCATAATCACTGCGTCACCACAGCATCACTACACCATCATCACTGCATCATCACACCATCATCACTGCATCATCACAACATCATCTCAGCATCATCACAGCATCATCACAGCATCATCAGAGCATCATCACTGCATCATCACTGCATCATCACAGCATCACAGCATCATCACTGCATCATCACGGCATCATCAGAGCATCTTCTCAGCATCATCACAGCATCATCACTGCATCATCACATCATCATCACTTCATCATCACAGCATCATCACAGCATCATCACAGTGTCATCACAGTACCATCACTGCATCATAAAAACATAAACATAGCATTATCACAGCAACAAAACGTCATAATCGCAGCGTCATCACTGCATCAACACAGCGTCATCACTGCATCATCACATCATCATCACAGCGTCATCACAGCATCATCACAATATAATCACTGCATCATCACAGCATCATCACAGTATCATCACAGCATCATCAAAATATCATTACAATGTCATCACAGCATCATCACAAAATAATCACTGCATCATCACAGCATCATCACGGTATCATCACAGCATCATCACAGTATCATCACTGCATCATCACAGCAAAATCACTGCATCATCACTGCATCATCATAACATCATCAGAGCATCATCACACCATCATTACAGCATCACCACTGCATCATCACTGCGTCATCACACCATCATCACAGCATCATTACTGCATCATCACTGCATCATCACAGCATCATTACTGCATCTTCACAACATTATCACATCATCACAGTATCATCACTGCATCACTGCATCATCACAGCGTCATAACAGTCATCGCAGCGTGATCACTGCATCATCACAACATCATCACTGCATCATAAAAACATAAACATAACATTATCACAGCAACAAAACATCATCATCGCAGCGTCATCACTACATCAACACAGCGTCATCACTGCATCATCACAGTGTCATCACAGCATCATCACTGCATCATCACAGCATCTTCACAGTGTCATCACAGCACCATCACTGCATCATCACAGCATCATAACTGCATCATCACACCACCATCACTGCATCATCACAACATCATCTCAGCATCATCACAGCATCATCACAGCATCATCACTGCATAATCACTGCATGATCACTGCATCATTACTGCTTACTCACTGCATCATCACAGCATCATCACTGCATCATCTCTGCATCATCACAGCATCATCAAAGCATCATCACAGCGTCATCACACCATCATCACAGCATCATCACGGCATCATCAGAGCATCTTCTCAGCATCATCACAGCATCATCACTGCATCATCATAGCATCATTACAGTGTCATCACAGCATCATCACAACATAACCACTGCATCATCACAGCATTATCTCAGCATCATCACAGCATCATTACTGCTTACACACTGCATCACCACAGCGCCATCACAGTTTCATCACTGCATCATCAAAGCATCATCACTACATCATCACATCATCATCACTTCATCATCACAGCATCATCACAGCATCATCACAGCATCATCACAGTGTCATCACAGCACCATCACTGCATCATCACTGCATCATCACACCATCATCACACCATCATCACTGCATCATCACTGCATCATAAAAACATAAACATAGCATTATCACAGCAACAAAACATCATCATCGCAGCGTCATCACTGCATCAACACAGCGTCATCACTGCATCATCACATCATCATCATAGCGTCATCACTTCATAATCACTGCGTCACCACAGCATCACTACACCATCATCACTGCATCATCACACCATCATCACTGCATCATCACAACATCATCTCAGCATCATCACAGCATCATCACAGCATCATCAGAGCATCATCACTGCATCATCACTGCATCATCACAGCATCACAGCATCATCACTGCATCATCACGGCATCATCAGAGCATCTTCTCAGCATCATCACAGCATCATCACTGCATCATCACATCATCATCACTTCATCATCACAGCATCATCACAGCATCATCACAGTGTCATCACAGTACCATCACTGCATCATAAAAACATAAACATAGCATTATCACAGCAACAAAACGTCATAATCGCAGCGTCATCACAGCATCATCACAACATAATCACTGCATCATCACAGCATCATCACAGTATCATCACAGCATCATCACAATATCATCAGAGTGTCATCACAGCATCATCACAACATAATCACTACATCATCACTGCAGCATCAGTGCATCATCACAGCATCATCTGAGCATCAATATAGCATCATTACTGCTTTCTCACTGCATCATCACAGCATCATCACACCATCATCACTGCATCAACACAGCGTCATCACTGCATCATCACTGCATCATCACAGTGTCATCGCAGCATCATCAATGCGTCATCACTTCGTCATCACAGCATAATCACAGCATCATCACTGCGACATCACACCATCATCACAGCATCATCACTGCATCATCACAGCATCATCTGAGCATCATCATAGCATCATTACTACTTTCTCACTGCATTATCACAGCATCATCATAGCATCATGACTGCATCATTAGTGCTTTCTCACTGCATCGTCACAGCATAATCACAGCATCATCATTGCATCATCACAGCATCATTAGAGCGTCATCACTGCATCATCACAGCCTCATCACAGCATCATCACTGCATATTCACTGCATCATCACACCATCATCACTGCATCAACAGTGTCATGACTGCATCATCACAGTGTCATCCCACCATCATCACTGTGTCATCACTGCGTCATCACAGCATAATCACAGCATCATCACTGCGACATCACACCATCATCACAGCATCATTACTGCATCATCACTTCATCATCACAGCATCATCACAGCATCATCACAGTGTCATCACAGTACCATCACTGCATCATAAAAACATAAACATAGCATTATCACAGCAACAAAACATCATCATCGCAGCGTCATCACTGCATCAACACAGCGTCATCACTGCGTCATCACATCATCATCACAGCGTCATCACAGCATCATCACAACATAATCACTGCATCATCACTACATCATCACATCATCATCACTTCATCATCACAGCATCATCACAGCATCATCACAGCATCATCACAGTGTCATCACAGCACCATCACTGAATCATCACTGCATCATCACACCATCATCACACCATCATCACTGCATCATCACTGCATCATAAAAACATAAACATAGCATTATCACAGCAACAAAACATCATCATCGCAGCGTCATCACTGCATCAACACAGCGTCATCACTGCATCATCACATCATCATCATAGCGTCATCACTTCATAATCACTGCGTCACCACAGCATCACTACACCATCATCACTGCATCATCACACCATCATCACTGCATCATCACAACATCATCTCAGCATCATCACAGCATCATCACAGCATCATCAGAGCATCATCACTGCATCATCACTGCATCATCACAGCATCACAGCATCATCACTGCATCATCACGGCATCATCAGAGCATCTTCTCAGCATCATCACAGCATCATCACTGCATCATCACATCATCATCACTTCATCATCACAGCATCATCACAGCATCATCACAGTGTCATCACAGTACCATCACTGCATCATAAAAACATAAACATAGCATTATCACAGCAACAAAACGTCATAATCGCAGCGTCATCACTGCATCAACACAGCATCATCACTGCATCATCACATCATCATCACAGCGTCATCACAGCATCATCACAACATAATCACTGCATCATCACAGCATCATCACAGTATCATCACAGCATCATCACAATATCATCAGTGTCATCACAGCATCATCACAACATAATCACTACATCATCACTGCAGCATCACTGCATCATCACAGCATCATCTGAGCATCAATATAGCATCATTACTGCTTTCTCACTGCATCATCACAGCATCATCACACCATCATCACTGCATCAACACAGCGTCATCACTGCATCATCACAGTGTCATCGCAGCATCATCACTGCGTCATCACTTCGTCATCACAGCATAATCACAGCATCATCACTGCGACATCACACCATCATCACAGCATCATCACTGCATCATCACAGCATCAGCTCTGCATCATCGCAGTGTCATCACAGCATCATCACTGCAGCATCACTGCATCATCTGAGCATCATCATAGCATCATTACTGCTTTCTCACTGCATTATCACAGCATCATCATAGCATCATGACTGCATCATTAGTGCTTTCTCACTGCATCGTCACAGCATAATCACAGCATCATCATTGCATCATCACAGCATCATTAGAGCGTCATCACTGCATCATCACAGCCTCATCACAGCATCATTACTGCATCATCACTGCATCATCACAGCATCATTACTGCATCTTCACAACATTATCACAACATCATCACACTATCATCACTGTATCACTGCATCTTCAAAGCGTCAAAACAGTCATCGCAGCGTGATCACTGCATCATCACAATATCATCAGAGCGTCATCACTAGGTCATAACTGCATCATCACTGCATCATCACAGGATTATCACTGCACCATCACTGCATGATCACTGCATCATCACTACATCATCACTGCAGCATCACAGCATCATCAGAACGTCTTCACAGCATCATCACTGCATCATCACTGCATCATCACAGTGTCATAATAGCATCATCACTGCATCATCACAGCATCCTCACTGCATCATCACTGCATCATCACTGCATCATCACAGCATCATCACTGCATCATCACTGCATCATCACAGCATCATCACTGCATCGTCACAGCATCATCACTGCATCATCACTGCATCATCACTGCATACTCACTGCATCATCACACCATCATCACTGCATCATCACTGCATCATCACTGTGTCATCACAGCATCATCACTGCATCATCACTTCATCATCACTGCATCATCACTGCATCATCACAGCATCATCACTGCATCATCACAGTGTCATCACAGCATCATCACTGCATCATCACAGTATCATTACAGCATCATCACTGCATCATCACTACATCATCACTGCATCATCACAGCATCATCACAGCATCATCACTGCATCATCACTGCATCATCACTGCATCATCACACAATCATCATTGCATCATCACTGCATCATCACAGCGTCATCACAGCATCATCACAGTGTCATCACTGCATAATCACTGCATCATCAAAGCATCATCACACCATCAACACACGGTCATCAAAGCATCATCATTGCATCATCACAGTTTCATCACTGCATCATCACAAAATCATCACAAAATCACCACAGTGTCATCACAGCATCATCACTGCATCATCACTACATCATCACAGCATCCTCACTGCATCATCCCACCATCATCACTGCATCATCACTGCATCATCACAGCATCATCACAGCGTCATCAAAGCATCATCACTGCATCATCACAGCATCATCACACCATCACCACTGCATTATCACAACATCATCATCGCAGCGTCAACACTACATCAACACATCATCATCACTGCATCATCACTGCATCATCACAGCATCCTCACTGCATCATCACACCATCATCACTGCATCATCACTGCATCATCACAGCATCATCAAAGCATCATCACTGCATCATCACAGTATCATCACAGCATCATCACACCATCATCACAGCATCATCACAACATCATCACTGCAGCATCACAGCATCATCACTGCATCATCACAGCATCCTCACTGCATCATCACACCATCATCACTGCATCATCACTGCATCATCACAGCGTCATCAAAGCATCATCACTGCATCATCACAGCATCATCACAGCATCATCACTGCATCATCACTTCATCATCACTGCATCATCACAGCATCATCACTGCATCATCACAGCATCATCACTGCATCATCACTGCAGCATCACACCATCATCACAGCATCCTCACAGCATCATCACTGCATCATCACTGCATCATCACACCATCATCACAGCATCATCACAGCATCATCACTGCATCATAACAGTATCATCACAGCATCATCACACCATCATCACAGCATCATCACAGCAGCATCACAGCAGCATCACAGCATCATCAGAACGTCTTCACAGCATCATCACAGCATCATCACTGCATCTTCACTAAATCATCACAGCATCCTCACTGCATCATCACAGCATAATCACAGCATCATCACTGCATCATCACAGCATCATCACAGCATCATCACTGTATCATCACAGCATCATCACTGCATCATCACTGCAGCATCACACCATCATCACAGCATCATCACTGCATCATCACTGCATCATCACAGCATCATCACTGTATCATCACTGTGTCATAACAACATCATCACTGCATCATCACTTCATCATCACAGCATCATCACAGCGTCATCAAAGCATCATCGCTGCATCATCACTGCATCATCACTGCATCATCACTGCAGCATCACTCCATCATCACAGCATCATCACTGAATCATCAATGCATCATCACAGCATCATCACTGCATCATCACTGCATCATCACAACATCATCACACCGTCAGCAAAGCATCATCACTGCATCATCACCGCATCATCACTGCATCATCACTTTGTCATAACAGCATCATCACAGCATCATCACTGCATAGTCACAGCATCATCACAGCATCATCACTGCATCATCACTGCATCATCACAGAATCCTCACTGCATCATCACACCATCATCACTGCATCATCACTGCATCATCACAGCATCATCACAGCATCATCACACCATCATAACTGCATCATCACACCATCATCACAGCATCATCACAGCATCATCACTGCATCATCACAGCATCATCACAGCATCATCGCTGCATCATCACAGTATCATCACAGCATCATCACACCGTTATCACACCATCATCACTGCATCATCACAGCATCATCATAACATCATCACTGCATCATCACTGCATCATTACTGCATCATCACAGCATCATCACTGCATCATCACTGCATCATCACAGCATCATCAATGCATCATCACTGCATCATCACATCATCATCACTGCATCATCACAGCATTATCACAGCATCATCACTGCATCATCACAGTATCATCACAGCATCATCACTGCATCATCACACCATCATCACACCATAATCAATGCATCATCACAGCATCATCACAACATCATCACTGCATCATCACTGCATCATTACTGCTTCATCACAGCATCATCACTGCATCATCACTGCGTCATCACTGTATCATCACAGCATCATCACTTCATCATCACTGCATCATCACAGCATCATCACTGCATAGTCACAGCATCATCACAGCATCATCACAGCATCATCACTGCATCATCACTGCATCATCACTGCATCATCACAGCATCATCAATGCATCATCACACCATCATCACTGCATCATCACTGCATCATCACTGCATCATCACTGCATCATCACACCATCATCACTGCATCATCACTGCATCATCACACCATCATCACAGCATCATCACTGCATCATCACAGCTTCATAACACCATCATCACTGCATCATCACACCATCATCACAGCATCATCACAGCATCATCACTGCATCATCACAGCATCATCACTGTGTCATAACAGCATCATCACTGCATCATCACTTCATCATCACTGCATCATCACTGCATCATCACAGCATAATCACAGCATCATCACTGCATCATCACAGTATCATCACAGCATCATCACTGCATCATCAGAGCATCATCACTGCGTCATCACACCATCATCACACCATCATCACTGCATCATCACAGCATCATCATAACATCATCACTGCATCATCACTGCATCATCACTGCATCATCACAGCATCATCACAGCATCATCACACCATCATCACTGCATCATCACTGCGTCATCACTGTGTCATCACAGCATCATCACTTCATCATCACTGCATCATCACAGCATCATCACTGCATCATCACTGCATCATCACTGTGTCATCACAGCATCATCACTGCATCATCACTGCATCATCACAGCATCATCACTGCATCATCACACCATCATAACTGCATCATCACACCATCATAACTGCATCATCACACCATCATCACAGCATCATCACAGCATCATCACTGCAGCATCACAGCATCATCAGAACGTCTTCACAGCATCCTCACTGCATCATCACAGTGTCATAACAGCATCATCACTGCATCATCACAGCATCCTCACTGCATCATCACTGCATCATCACTGCATCATCACAGCATCATCACTGCATCATCACTGCATCATCACAGCATCATCACTGCATCGTCACAGCATCATCACTGCATCATCACTGCATACTCACTGCATACTCACTGCATCATCACACCATCATCACTGCATCATCACTGTGTCATAACAGCATCATCACTGCATCATCACTGCATCATCACAGTGTCATAACAGCATCATCACTGCATCATCACTGCATCATCACAGCATCATCACTGCGTCACAGCATCATCACTGCATCATCACTGCATACTCACTGCATCATCACACCATCATCACTGCATCATCACTGCATCATCACTGCATCATCACTGTGTCATAACAGCATCATCACTGCATCATCACTTCATCATCACTGCATCATCACTGCATCATCACAGCATCATCACTGCATCATCACAGTGTCATCACAGCATCATCACTGCATCATCACAGTATCATTACAGCATCATCACTGCATCATCACTGCATCATCACACCATCATCACTGCATCATCACAGCATCATCACAGCATCATCACTGCATCATCACTGCATCATCACACCATCATCATTGCATCATCACAGCATCATCAGAGCATCATCACTGCATCATCACAGTATCATCACAGCATCATCACTACATCATCACCGCATCATCACTGCATCATCACTGCATCGTCACAGCATCATCACAGTGTCATCACTGCATAATCCTTGCATCATCAAAGCATCATCACAGCATCATCACTGCATCATCACTTCATCATCACAGCATCATCACAGCATCATCACTGCATCATCACAGCATCATCACTGCATCATCACAGCATCATCACTGCAGCATCACACCATCATCACTGCATCATCACTGCATCATCACTGCATCATCACAGCATCATCACAGCATCATCACTGTGTCATAACAACATCATCACTGCATCATCACTTCATCATCACAGCATCATCACAGCATCATCACTGCATCATCACAGCATCATCACTGCAGCATCACACCATCATCACTGCATCATCACAGCATCATCACTGCATCATCACAGCATCATCACAGCATCATCACTGCAGCATCACAGCATCATCAGAACGTCTTCAAAGCATCATCACAGCATCATCACTGAATCATCACTGCATCATCACTGCATCATCACAGCATCATCACTGCATCATCACACCATCATCACTGCATCATCACTGCATCATCACAGCATCATCAATGCATCATCACACCATCATCACTGCATCATAACACCATCATCACAGCATCATCACAGCATCATCACTGCATCATCACAGCATCATCACTGTGTCATAACAGCATCATCACAGCATCATCACTGAATCATCACTGCATCATCACTGCATCATCATCATAGCATCATCACTGCATCATCACTTCATCATCACTGCATCATCACTGCATCATCACAGCATCATCACAGCATCATCACTGCATCATCACAGTATCATCACAGCATCATCAGAGCATCATCACTGCATCATCACACCATCATCACACCATCATCACTGCATCATCACAGCATCATCATAACATCATCACTGCATCATCACTGCATCATCACAGCATCATCACTGCATCATCACACCATCATCACTGCATCATCACTGCATCATCACTGTGTCATCACAGCATCATCACAGAATCCTCACTGCATCATCACAGCATCATCACTGCATCATCACTGCATCATCACTGTGTCATCACAGCATCATCACTGCATCATCACTGTGTCATCACTGCATCATCACTGCATCATCACACCATCATCATTGCATCATCACTGCATCATCACAGCATCATCACTGCATCATCACACCATCATAACTGCATCATCACTGCATCATCACTGCATCATCACACCATCATCACAGCATCATCACAGCATCATCACTGCATCATCACTGCATCATCACACCATAATCACTGCATCATCACAGCATAATTACAGCATCATCACTGCATCATCACAGCATTATCACAGCATCATCATTACATCATCACTGTATCATCACAGCATCATCACTGCATCATCACACCATAATCACTGCATCATCACACCATCATCACACCATAATCACTGCATCATCACAGCATCATCACAACATCATCACTGCATCATCACTGCATCATTACTGCTTCATCACAGCATCATCACTGCATCATCACAGCATCATCACTGCATCATCACTGCGTCATCACTGTGTCATCACAGCATCATCACTTCATCATCACTGCATCATCACAGAATCATCAGAGCATCATCACTACATCATCACTGTGTCATCACAGCATCATCACTGCATCATCACTGTGTCATCACTGCATCATCACTGCATCATCAAAGCATCATCACACCATCATCACTGCATCATCACTGCATCATCACAGCATCATCACTGCATCATCACAGCATCATCACTGCATCATCACTGCATCATCACACCATCATCACAGCATCATCACTGCATCATCACTGCAGCATCACAGCATCATCAGAACGTCTTCACAGCATCATCACTGCCTCATCACTGCATCATCACAGCATCCTCACTGCATCGTCACACCATCATCACTGCATCATAACAGCATCATCACTGCATCATCACTGCATCATCACTGCATCCTCACTGCATCATCACAGCATCATCACAGCGTCATCAAAGCATCATCACTGCATCATCACTGCATCATCACTGCATCATCACTTTGTCATAACAGCATCATCAAAGCATCATCACTGCATCATCACTGCATCATCACAGCATCATCACTGCATCATCACTGTGTCATAACAACATCATCACTGCATCATCACTTCATCATCACAGCATCATCACTGCATCATCACAGCATCATCACTGCATCATCACTGCATCATCACAGTATCATCACAGCATCATCACAGCATCATCACACAATCATCACAGCATCATCACAGCATCATCACACCATCATCACTGCATCATCACACCATAATCACAGCATCATCACAGCATCATCACTGCATCATCACAGCATCATCACTGTGTCATAACAGCATCATCACTGCATCATCACTTCATCATCACTGCATCATCACTGCATCATCACAGCATCATCACTGCATCATCACAGTATCATCACAGCATCATCACACCATCATCAGAGCATCATCACTGCATCATCACACCATCATCACACCATCATCACTGCATCATCACAGCATCATCATAACATCATCACAGCATCATCACTGCATCATCACAGCATCATCACTGCATCATCACACCATCATCACTGCATCATCACTGCATCATCACTGCATCATCACTGTGTCATCACAGCATCATCACTTCATCATCACTGCATCATCACAGCATCATCACTGTGTCATCACAGCATCATCACTGCATCATCACTGTGTCATCACTGCATCATCACTGCATCATCACACCATCATCATTGCATCATCACTGCATCATCACAGCATCATCACTGCATCATCACACCATCATAACTGCATCATCACTGCATCATCACACCATCATCACAGCATCATCACTGCATCATCACTGCATCATCACAGCATCATCACTGCATCGTCACAGCATCATCACTGCATCATCACTGCATCATCACTGTGTCATAACAGCATCATCACTGCATCATCACTTCATCATCACTGCATCATCACTGCATCATCACAGCATCATTACTGCATCATCACAGTGTCATCACAGCATCATCACTGCATCATCACTGCATCATCACAGCATCATCACTGCATCATCACAGTGTCATCACAGCATCATCACAGCATCATCACTGCATCATCACAGCATCATCACAGCATCATCACAGCATCATCACAGCATCATCACAGCATCATCACTGCATCATCACAGCATCATCACAGCATCATCACTGCAGCATCACTGCATCGTCACAGCATCATCACAGTGTCATCACTGCATAATCCTTGCATCATCAAAGCATCATCACAGCATCATCACTGCATCATCACTGCATCATCACTGCATCGTCACAGCATCATCACAGTGTCATCACTGCATAATCCTTGCATCATCAAAGCATCATCACAGCATCATCACTGCATCATCACTTCATCATCACAGCATCATCACAGCATCATCACTGCATCATCACAGCATCATCACTGCATCATCACAGCATCATCACTGCAGCATCACACCATCATCACTGCATCATCACTGCATCATCACTGCATCATCACAGCATCATCACAGCATCATCACTGTGTCATAACAACATCATCACTGCATCATCACTTCATCATCACAGCATCATCACAGCATCATCACTGCATCATCACTGCAGCATCACACCATCATCACAGCATCATCACAGCATCATCACTGCATCATCACAGCATCATCACAGCATCATCACTGCAGCATCACAGCATCATCAGAACGTCTTCACAGCATCATCACAGCATCATCACTGCATCATCACTGCATCATCACAGCATCATCACTGCATCATCACACCATCATCACTGCATCATCACTGCATCATCACAGCATCATCAATGCATCATCACAGCATCATCACTGCATCATCACACCATCATCACAGCATCATCACAGCATCATCACTGCATCATCACAGCATCATCACTGCATCATCACACCATCATCACTGCATCATCACTGCATCATCACAGCATCATCAATGCATCATCACAGCATCATCACTGCATCATCACACCATCATCACAGCATCATCACAGCATCATCACTGCATCATCACAGCATCATCACTGCATCATCACACCATCATCACTGCATCATCACTGCATCATCACAGCATCATCAATGCATCATCACACCATCATCACTGCATCATCACAGCATCATCATAACATCATCACTGCATCATTATTGCATCATCACAGCATCATCACAGCATCATCACTGCATCATCACTGCATCATCACTGCATTAACACTGCATCATCACTGCGTCATCACTGTGTCATCACAGCATCATCAATTCATCATCACTGCATCATCACAGCATCATCACAGCATCATCACTGCATCATCAGAGCATCATCACTGCATCATCACACCATCATCACACCATCATCACTGCATCATCACAGCATCATCATAACATCATCACTGCATCATCACTGCATCATCACAGCATCATCACTGCATCATCACAGTATCATCACTGCATCATCACTGCATCATCACTGCGTCATCACTGTGTCATCACAGCATCATCACTTCATCATCACTGCATCATCACAGCATCATCACTGCATCATCACTGTGTCATCACAGCATCATCACTGCATAATCACTGTGTCATCACTGCATCATCACTGCATCATCACACCATCATCATTGCATCATCACTGCATCATCACAGCATCATCACTGCATCATCACAGCATCATCACAGCATCATCACTGCATCATCACTGCAGCATCACAGCATCATCAGAACGTCTTCACAGCATCATCACTGCATCATCACTGCATCATCACAGTGTCATAACAGCATCATCACTGCATCATCACAGCATCCTCACTGCATCATCACTGCATCATCACAGCATCATCACAGCATCATCACTGCATCATCACAGCATCATCACTGCATCATCACACCATCATCACACCATCATCACTGCATCATCACAGCATCATCATAACATCATCACTGCATCATTACTGCATCATCACAGCATCATCACAGCATCATCACAGCATCATCACTGCATCATCACTGCGTCATCACTGCGTCATCACAGCATCATCACTTCATCATCACTGCATAATCACAGCATCATCACTGCATCATCACTGCATCATCAGAGCATCATCACTGCATCATCACACCATCATCACACCATCATCACTGCATCATCACAGCATCATCATAACATCATCACTGCATCATCACTGCATCATCACAGCATCATCACTGCATCATCACAGCATCATCACTGCATCATCACTGCATCATCACTGCGTCATCACTGTGTCATCACAGCATCATCACTTCATCATCACTGCATCATCACAGCATCATCAATGCATCATCACTGCATCATCACTGCGTCATCACAGTATCATCACTGCATCATCACTGCGTCATCACTGCATCATCACTGCATCATCACACCATCATCATTGCATCATCACTGCATCATCACAGCATCATCACTGCATCATCACACCATCATCACTGCATCATCACTGCATCATCACAGCATCATCACTGCACCATCACAGCATCATCACTTCATCATCACAGCATCATCACAGCATCATCACAGCGTCATCACTGCGTCATCACTGTGTCATCACAGCATCATCACTGCATCATCACTGTGTCATCACTGCATCATCACTGCATCATCAAAGCATCATCACTGCATCATCACTGCATCATCACTGCATCATCACAGCATCATCACTGCATCATCACAGTATCATCACTGCATCATCACTGCATCATCACACCATCATCACAGCATCATCACTGCAGCATCACAGCATCATCAGAACGTCTTCACAGCATCATCACTGCCTCATCACTGCATCATCACAGCATCCTCACTGCATCGTCACACCATCATCACTGCATCATCACTGCATCCTCACTGCATCATCACAGCATCATCACAGCGTCATCAAAGCATCATCACTGCATCATCACTGCATCATCACTGCATCATCACTCTTTCATAACAGCATCATCACAGCATCATCACTGCATCATCACTGCATCATCACAGCATCATCACTGCATCATCACTGTGTCATAACAACATCATCACTGCATCATCACTTCATCATCACAGCATCATCACAGCATCATCACTGCATCATCACAGCATCATCACTGCAGCATCACACCATCATCACTGCATCATCACTGCATCATCACAGTATCATCACAGCATCATCACAGCATCATCACAGCATCATCACTGTGTCATAACAGCATCATCACTGCATCATCACTTCATCATCACTGCATCATCACTGAATCATCACAGCATCATCACAGCATCATCACTGCATCATCACAGCATCATCACTGTCATAACAGCATCATCACTGCATCACTTCATCATCACTGCATCATCACTGCATCATCACAGCATCATCACAGCATCATCACTGCATCATCACAGTATCATCACAGCATCATCACTGCATCTTCAGAGCATCATCACTGCGTCATCACACCATCATCACACCATCATCACTGCATCATCACAGCATCATCATAACATCATCACTGCATCATCACTGCATCATCACAGCATCATCACTGCAGCATCACAGCATTATCACTGCATCATAACTGCATCATCACTGCGTCATCACTGTGTCATCACAGCATCATCACTTCATCATCACTGCATCACCACAGCATCATCACTGCATCATCACTGCATCATCACTGTGTCATCACAGCATCATCACTGCATCATCACTGCATACTAACTGCATACTCACTGCATCATCACACCATCATCACTGCATCATCACTGCATCATCACAGTATCATCACAGCATCATCACTACATCATCACCGCATCATCACTGCATCATCACTGCATCGTCACAGCATCATCACAGTGTCATCACTGCATAATCACTGCATCATCAAAGCATCATCACACCATCAACACACGGTCATCAAAGCATCATCATTGCATCATCACAGTATCATCACTGCATCATCACAAAATCATCACAAAATCACCACAGTGTCATCACAGCATCATCACTGCATCATCACTACATCATCACAGCATCCTCACTGCATCATCCCACCATCATCACTGCATCATCACTGCATCATCACAGCATCATCACAGCGTCATCAAAGCATCATCACTGCATCATCA
This sequence comes from Somateria mollissima, assembly GCA_951411735.1. Taxonomy (NCBI): domain Eukaryota; kingdom Metazoa; phylum Chordata; class Aves; order Anseriformes; family Anatidae; genus Somateria; species Somateria mollissima. Next base: position 910,317 of record CATOCB010000307.1, read on the forward strand.
CAGCATCATCACACCATCACCACTGCATTATCACAACATCATCATCGCAGCGTCAACACTACATCAACACATCATCATCACTGCATCATCACTGCATCATCACAGCATCCTCACTGCATCATCACACCATCATCACTGCATCATCACTGCATCATCACAGCATCATCAAAGCATCATCACTGCATCAACACAGTATCATCACAGCATCATCACACCATCATCACAGCATCATCACAGCATCATCACTGCAGCATCACAGCATCATCACTGCATCATCACAGCATCATCACTGCAGCATCACACCATCATCACTGCATCATCTGCATCATCACAGCGTCATCAAAGCATCATCACTGCATCATCACAGCATCATCACAGCATCATCACTGCATCATCACTTCATCATCACAGCATCATCACAGCATCATCACTGCATCATCACAGCATCATCACAGCATCATCACTGCAGCATCACACCATCATCACAGCATCATCACTGCAGCATCACTGCAGCATCACACCATCATGACTGCATCATCACTGTGTCATAACAACATCATCACTGCATCATCACTTCATCATCACAGCATCATCACAGCATCATCACTGCATCATCACAGCATCATCACTGCAGCATCACACTATCATCACTGCATCATCACAGCATCATCACTGCATCATCACAGCATCATCACAGCATCATCACTGCAGCATCAGAGCATCATCAGAACGTCTTCACAGCATCATCACAGCATCATCACTGCATCATCACACCATCATCACTGCATCATCACTGCATCATCACAGCATCATCAATGCATCATCACTGCATCATCACAGCATCATCACTGCATCATCACAGTATCATCACTGCATCATCACTGCATCATCACACCATCATCACTGCATCATCACTGAATCATCACAGCATCATCATAACATCATCACTGCATCATCACAGTATCATCACTGCATCATCACTGCATCATCACTGCGTCATCATTGTGTCATCACAGCATCATCACTTCATCATCACTGCATCATCACAGCATCATCACAGCATCATCACTGCATCATCACAGTATCATCACTGCATCATCACTGCATCATCACTGCATCATCACTGCATCATCACTGCGTCATCATTGTGTCATCACAGCATCATCACACCATCATCACTGCATCATCACAGCATCATCACAGCATCATCACTGCATCATCACAGTATCATCACTGCATCATCACTGCATCATCACTGCGTCATCATTGTGTCATCACAGCATCATCACTTCATCATCACTGCATCATCACAGCATCATCACTGCATCATCACTGTGTCATCACAGCATCATCACTGCATCATCACTGTGTCATCACTGCATCATCACTGCATCATCACACCATCATCATTGCATCATCACTGCATCATCACAGCATCATCACTGCATCATCACAGCATCATCACAGCATCATCACTGCATCATCACTGCAGCATCACAGCATCATCAGAACGTCTTCACAGCATCATCACTGCATCATCACTGCATCATCACAGTGTCATAACAGCATCATCACTGCATCATCACAGCATCCTCACTGCATCATCACTGCATCATCACAGCATCATCACAGCATCATCACTGCATCATCACAGCATCATCACTGCATCATCACACCATCATCACACCATCATCACTGCATCATCACAGCATCATCATAACATTATCACTGCATCATTACTGCATCATAACAGCATCATCACAGCATCATCACTGCATTAACACTGCATCATCACTGCGTCATCACTGCGTCATCACAGCATCATCACTTCATCATCACTGCATCATCACAGCATCATCACTGCATCATCACTGCATCATCAGAGCATCATCACTGCATCATCACACCATCATCACACCATCATCACTGCATCATCACAGCATCATCATAACATCATCACTGCATCATCACTGCATCATCACAGCATCATCACTGCATCATCACAGCATCATCACTGCATCATCACTGCGTCATCACTGTGTCATCACAGCATCATCACTTCATCATCACTGCATCATCACAGCATCATCAATGCATCATCACTGCATCATCACTGCGTCATCACAGTATCATCACTGCATCATCACTGCGTCATCACTGCATCATCACTGCATCATCACACCATCATCATTGCATCATCACTTCATCATCACAGCATCATCACTGCATCATCACACCATCATCACTGCATCATCACTGCATCATCACAGCATCATCACTGCACCATCACAGCATCATTACTTCATCATCACAGCATCATCACAGCATCATCACAGCGTCATCACTGCGTCATCACTGTGTCATCACAGCATCATCACTGCATCATCACTGTGTCATCACTGCATCATCACTGCATCATCAAAGCATCATCACTGCATCATCACTGCATCATCACTGCATCATCACAGCATCATCACTGCATCATCACAGTATCATCACTGCATCATCACTGCATCATCACACCATCATCACAGCATCATCACTGCAGCATCACAGCATCATCAGAACGTCTTCACAGCATCATCACTGCCTCATCACTGCATCATCACAGCATCCTCACTGCATCGTCACACCATCATCACTGCATCATAACAGCATCATCACTGCATCATCACTGCATCATCACTGCATCATCACTGCATCATCACAGCATCATCACAGCGTCATCAAAGCATCATCACTGCATCATCACTGCATCATCACTGCATCATCACTCTTTCATAACAGCATCATCACAGCATCATCACTGCATCATCACTGCATCATCACAGCATCATCACTGCATCATCACTGTGTCATAACAACATCATCACTGCATCATCACTTCATCATCACAGCATCATCACTGCATCATCACAGTGTCATCACAGCATCATCACTGCAGCATCACACCATCATCACTGCATCATCACTGCATCATCACAGTATCATCACAGCATCATCACAGCATCATCGCAGCATCATCACTGTGTCATAACAGCATCATCACTGCATCATCACTTCATCATCACTGCATCATCACTGCATCATCACAGCATCATCACAGCATCATCACTGCATCATCACAGCATCATCATAACATCATCACTGCATCATCACTGCATCATCACAGCATCATCACTGCAGCATCACAGCATTATCACTGCATCATAACTGCATCATCACTGCGTCATCACTGTGTCATCACAGCATCATCACTTCATCATCACTGCATCACCACAGCATCATCACTGCATCATCACTGCATCATCACAGTGTCATCACAGCATCATCACTGCAGCATCACTGCATACTCACTGCATACTCACTGCATCATCACACCATCATCACTGCATCATCACTGCATCATCACAGTATCATCACAGCATCATCACTACATCATCACCGCATCATCACTGCATCATCACTGCATCGTCACAGCATCATCACAGTGTCATCACTGCATAATCACTGCATCATCAAAGCATCATCACACCATCAACACACGGTCATCAAAGCATCATCATTGCATCATCACAGTATCATCACTGCATCATCACTGCATCATCACTGTGTCATCACAGCATCATCACTGCATCATCACAGTATCATTACAGCATCATCACTGCATCTTCAGAGCATCATCACTGCGTCATCACACCATCATCACACCATCATCACTGCATCATCACAGCATCATCATAACATCATCACTGCATCATCACTGCATCATCACAGCATCATCACTGCAGCATCACAGCATTATCACTGCATCATAACTGCATCATCACTGCGTCATCACTGTGTCATCACAGCATCATCACTTCATCATCACTGCATCACCACAGCATCATCACTGCATCATCACTGCATCATCACTGTGTCATCACAGCATCATCACTGCATCATCACTGCATACTCACTGCATACTCACTGCATCATCACACCATCATCACTGCATCATCACTGCATCATCACAGTATCATCACAGCATCATCACTACATCATCACCGCATCATCACTGCATCATCACTGCATCGTCACAGCATCATCACAGTGTCATCACTGCATAATCACTGCATCATCAAAGCATCATCACACCATCAACACACGGTCATCAAAGCATCATCATTGCATCATCACAGTATCATCACTGCATCATCACTGCATCATCACTGTGTCATCACCGCATCATCACTGCATCATCACTGCATCGTCACAGCATCATCACAGTGTCATCACTGCATAATCACTGCATCATCAAAGCATCATCACACCATCAACACACGGTCATCAAAGCATCATCATTGCATCATCACAGTATCATCACTGCATCATCACAAAATCATCACAAAATCACCACAGTGTCATCACAGCATCATCACTGCATCATCACTACATCATCACAGCATCATCACTGCATCATCACTGCATCATCACAGCATCATCACTGCATCATCACACCATCATAACTGCATCATCACACCATCATAACTGCATCATCACACCATCATCACAGCATCATCACAGCATCATCACTGCAGCATCACAGCATCATCAGAACGTCTTCACAGCATCCTCACTGCATCATCACAGTGTCATAACAGCATCATCACTGCATCATCACAGCATCCTCACTGCATCATCACTGCATCATCACTGCATCATCACAGCATCATCACTGCATCATCACTGCATCATCACAGCATCATCACTGCATCGTCACAGCATCATCACTGCATCATCACTGCATACTCACTGCATACTCACTGCATCATCACACCATCATCACTGCATCATCACTGTGTCATAACAGCATCATCACTGCATCATCACTGCATCATCACAGTGTCATAACAGCATCATCACTGCATCATCACTGCATCATCACAGCATCATCACTGCGTCACAGCATCATCACTGCATCATCACTGCATACTCACTGCATCATCACACCATCATCACTGCATCATCACTGCATCATCACTGTGTCATAACAGCATCATCACTGCATCATCACTTCATCATCACTGCATCATCACTGCATCATCACAGCATCATCACTGCATCATCACTGTGTCATCACAGCATCATCACTGCATCATCACAGTATCATTACAGCATCATCACTGCATCATCACTGCATCATCACACCATCATCACTGCATCATCACAGCATCATCACAGCATCATCACTGCATCATCACTGCATCATCACACCATCATCATTGCATCATCACAGCATCATCACAGCATCATCACTGCATCATCACAGTATCATCACAGCATCATCACTACATCATCACCGCATCATCACTGCATCATCACTGCATCGTCACAGCATCATCACAGTGTCATCACTGCATAATCCTTGCATCATCAAAGCATCATCACAGCATCATCACTGCATCATCACTTCATCATCACAGCATCATCACAGCATCATCACTGCATCATCACAGCATCATCACTGCATCATCACAGCATCATCACTGCAGCATCACACCATCATCACTGCATCATCACTGCATCATCACTGCATCATCACAGCATCATCACAGCATCATCACTGTGTCATAACAACATCATCACTGCATCATCACTTCATCATCACAGCATCATCACAGCATCATCACTGCATCATCACAGCATCATCACTGCAGCATCACACCATCATCACTGCATCATCACAGCATCATCACTGCATCATCACAGCATCATCACAGCATCATCACTGCAGCATCACAGCATCATCAGAACGTCTTCAAAGCATCATCACAGCATCATCACTGAATCATCACTGCATCATCACTGCATCATCACAGCATCATCACTGCATCATCACACCATCATCACTGCATCATCACTGCATCATCACAGCATCATCAATGCATCATCACACCATCATCACTGCATCATCACACCATCATCACAGCATCATCACAGCATCATCACTGCATCATCACAGCATCATCACTGTGTCATAACAGCATCATCACAGCATCATCACTGAATCATCACTGCATCATCACTGCATCATCACAGCATCATCACTGCATCATCACTTCATCATCACTGCATCATCACTGCATCATCACAGCATCATCACAGCATCATCACTGCATCATCACAGTATCATCACAGCATCATCAGAGCATCATCACTGCATCATCACACCATCATCACACCATCATCACTGCATCATCACAGCATCATCACTGCATCATCACTGCATCATCACTGCATCATCACAGCATCATCACTGCATCATCACACCATCATCACTGCATCATCACTGCATCATCACTGTGTCATCACAGCATCATCACAGAATCCTCACTGCATCATCACAGCATCATCACTGCATCATCACTGCATCATCACTGTGTCATCACAGCATCATCACTGCATCATCACTGTGTCATCACTGCATCATCACTGCATCATCACACCATCATCATTGCATCATCACTGCATCATCACAGCATCATCACTGCATCATCACACCATCATAACTGCATCATCACTGCATCATCACTGCATCATCACACCATCATCACAGCATCATCACAGCATCATCACTGCATCATCACTGCATCATCACACCATAATCACTGCATCATCACAGCATAATTACAGCATCATCACTGCATCATCACAGCATTATCACAGCATCATCATTACATCATCACTGTATCATCACAGCATCATCACTGCATCATCACACCATAATCACTGCATCATCACACCATCATCACACCATAATCACTGCATCATCACAGCATCATCACAGCATCATCACTGCATCATCACTGCATCATCACAGCATCATCACTGCATCATCACTGTGTCATAACAACATCATCACTGCATCATCACTTCATCATCACAGCATCATCACAGCATCATCACTGCATCATCACAGCATCATCACTGCAGCATCACACCATCATCACTGCATCATCACTGCATCATCACAGTATCATCACAGCATCATCACAGCATCATCACAGCATCATCACTGTGTCATAACAGCATCATCACTGCATCATCACTTCATCATCACTGCATCATCACTGAATCATCACAGCATCATCACAGCATCATCACTGCATCATCACAGCATCATCACTGTCATAACAGCATCATCACTGCATCACTTCATCATCACTGCATCATCACTGCATCATCACAGCATCATCACAGCATCATCACTGCATCATCACAGTATCATCACAGCATCATCACTGCATCTTCAGAGCATCATCACTGCGTCATCACACCATCATCACACCATCATCACTGCATCATCACAGCATCATCATAACATCATCACTGCATCATCACTGCATCATCACAGCATCATCACTGCAGCATCACAGCATTATCACTGCATCATAACTGCATCATCACTGCATCATCACTGTGTCATCACAGCATCATCACTGCATCATCACTGCATACTAACTGCATACTCACTGCATCATCACACCATCATCACTGCATCATCACTGCATCATCACAGTATCATCACAGCATCATCACTACATCATCACCGCATCATCACTGCATCATCACTGCATCGTCACAGCATCATCACAGTGTCATCACTGCATAATCACTGCATCATCAAAGCATCATCACACCATCAACACACGGTCATCAAAGCATCATCATTGCATCATCACAGTATCATCACTGCATCATCACAAAATCATCACAAAATCACCACAGTGTCATCACAGCATCATCACTGCATCATCACTACATCATCACAGCATCCTCACTGCATCATCCCACCATCATCACTGCATCATCACTGCATCATCACAGCATCATCACAGCGTCATCAAAGCATCATCACTGCATCATCACAGCATCATCACACCATCACCACTGCATTATCACAACATCATCATCACAGCGTCAACACTACATCAACACATCATCATCACTGCATCATCACTGCATCATCACAGCATCCTCACTGCATCATCACACCATCATCACTGCATCATCACTGCATCATCACAGCATCATCAAAGCATCATCACTGCATCAACACAGTATCATCACAGCATCATCACACCATCATCACAGCATCATCACAGCATCATCACTGCAGCATCACAGCATCATCACTGCATCATCACAGCATCATCACTGCAGCATCACACCATCATCACTGCATCATCTGCATCATCACAGCGTCATCAAAGCATCATCACTGCATCATCACAGCATCATCACAGCATCATCACTGCATCATCACTTCATCATCACAGCATCATCACAGCATCATCACTGCATCATCACAGCATCATCACAGCATCATCACTGCAGCATCACACCATCATCACAGCATCATCACTGCAGCATCACTGCAGCATCACACCATCATGACTGCATCATCACTGTGTCATAACAACATCATCACTGCATCATCACTTCATCATCACAGCATCATCACAGCATCATCACTGCATCATCACAGCATCATCACTGCAGCATCACACTATCATCACTGCATCATCACAGCATCATCACTGCATCATCACAGCATCATCACAGCATCATCACTGCAGCATCAGAGCATCATCAGAACGTCTTCACAGCATCATCACAGCATCATCACTGCATCATCACACCATCATCACTGCATCATCACTGCATCATCACAGCATCATCAATGCATCATCACTGCATCATCACAGCATCATCACTGCATCATCACAGTATCATCACTGCATCATCACTGCATCATCACACCATCATCACTGCATCATCACTGAATCATCACAGCATCATCATAACATCATCACTGCATCATCACAGTATCATCACTGCATCATCACTGCATCATCACTGCGTCATCATTGTGTCATCACAGCATCATCACTTCATCATCACTGCATCATCACAGCATCATCACAGCATCATCACTGCATCATCACAGTATCATCACTGCATCATCACTGCATCATCACTGCATCATCACTGCATCATCACTGCGTCATCATTGTGTCATCACAGCATCATCACACCATCATCACTGCATCATCACAGCATCATCACAGCATCATCACTGCATCATCACAGTATCATCACTGCATCATCACTGCATCATCACTGCGTCATCATTGTGTCATCACAGCATCATCACTTCATCATCACTGCATCATCACAGCATCATCACTGCATCATCACTGTGTCATCACAGCATCATCACTGCATCATCACTGTGTCATCACTGCATCATCACTGCATCATCACACCGTCATCATTGCATCATCACTGCATCATCACAGCATCATCACTGCATCATCACAGCATCATCACAGCATCATCACTGCATCATCACTGCAGCATCACAGCATCATCAGAACGTCTTCACAGCATCATCACTGCATCATCACTGCATCATCACAGTGTCATAACAGCATCATCACTGCATCATCACAGCATCCTCACTGCATCATCACTGCATCATCACAGCATCATCACAGCATCATCACTGCATCATCACAGCATCATCACTGCATCATCACACCATCATCACACCATCATCACTGCATCATCACAGCATCATCATAACATCATCACTGCATCATTACTGCATCATCACAGCATCATCACAGCATCATCACTGCATTAACACTGCATCATCACTGCGTCATCACTGCGTCATCACAGCATCATCACTTCATCATCACTGCATCATCACAGCATCATCACTGCATCATCACTGCATCATCAGAGCATCATCACTGCATCATCACACCACCATCACACCATCATCACTGCATCATCACAGCATCATCATAACATCATCACTGCATCATCACTGCATCATCACAGCATCATCACTGCATCATCACAGCATCATCACTGCATCATCACTGCGTCATCACTGTGTCATCACAGCATCATCACTTCATCATCACTGCATCATCACAGCATCATCAATGCATCATCACTGCATCATCACTGCGTCATCACAGTATCATCACTGCATCATCACTGCGTCATCACTGCATCATCACTGCATCATCACACCATCATCATTGCATCATCACTTCATCATCACAGCATCATCACTGCATCATCACACCATCATCACTGCATCATCACTGCATCATCACACCATCATCACTGCATCATCACTGCATCATCACTGTGTCATCACAGCATCATCACAGAATCCTCACTGCATCATCACAGCATCATCACTGCATCATCACTGCATCATCACTGTGTCATCACAGCATCATCACTGCATCATCACTGTGTCATCACTGCATCATCACTGCATCATCACACCATCATCATTGCATCATCACTGCATCATCACAGCATCATCACTGCATCATCACACCATCATAACTGCATCATCACTGCATCATCACTGCATCATCACACCATCATCACAGCATCATCACAGCATCATCACTGCATCATCACTGCATCATCACACCATAATCACTGCATCATCACAGCATAATTACAGCATCATCACTGCATCATCACAGCATTATCACAGCATCATCATTACATCATCACTGTATCATCACAGCATCATCACTGCATCATCACACCATAATCACTGCATCATCACACCATCATCACACCATAATCACTGCATCATCACAGCATCATCACAGCATCATCACTGCATCATCACTGCATCATCACAGCATCATCACTGCATCATCACTGTGTCATAACAACATCATCACTGCATCATCACTTCATCATCACAGCATCATCACAGCATCATCACTGCATCATCACAGCATCATCACTGCAGCATCACACCATCATCACTGCATCATCACTGCATCATCACAGTATCATCACAGCATCATCACAGCATCATCACAGCATCATCACTGTGTCATAACAGCATCATCACTGCATCATCACTTCATCATCACTGCATCATCACTGAATCATCACAGCATCATCACAGCATCATCACTGCATCATCACAGCATCATCACTGTCATAACAGCATCATCACTGCATCACTTCATCATCACTGCATCATCACTGCATCATCACAGCATCATCACAGCATCATCACTGCATCATCACAGTATCATCACAGCATCATCACTGCATCTTCAGAGCATCATCACTGCGTCATCACACCATCATCACACCATCATCACTGCATCATCACAGCATCATCATAACATCATCACTGCATCATCACTGCATCATCACAGCATCATCACTGCAGCATCACAGCATTATCACTGCATCATAACTGCATCATCACTGCGTCATCACTGTGTCATCACAGCATCATCACTTCATCATCACTGCATCACCACAGCATCATCACTGCATCATCACTGCATCATCACTGTGTCATCACAGCATCATCACTGCATCATCACTGCATACTAACTGCATACTCACTGCATCATCACACCATCATCACTGCATCATCACTGCATCATCACAGTATCATCACAGCATCATCACTACATCATCACCGCATCATCACTGCATCATCACTGCATCGTCACAGCATCATCACAGTGTCATCACTGCATAATCACTGCATCATCAAAGCATCATCACACCATCAACACACGGTCATCAAAGCATCATCATTGCATCATCACAGTATCATCACTGCATCATCACAAAATCATCACAAAATCACCACAGTGTCATCACAGCATCATCACTGCATCATCACTACATCATCACAGCATCCTCACTGCATCATCCCACCATCATCACTGCATCATCACTGCATCATCACAGCATCATCACAGCGTCATCAAAGCATCATCACTGCATCATCACAGCATCATCACACCATCACCACTGCATTATCACAACATCATCATCACAGCGTCAACACTACATCAACACATCATCATCACTGCATCATCACTGCATCATCACAGCATCCTCACTGCATCATCACACCATCATCACTGCATCATCACTGCATCATCACAGCATCATCAAAGCATCATCACTGCATCAACACAGTATCATCACAGCATCATCACACCATCATCACAGCATCATCACAGCATCATCACTGCAGCATCACAGCATCATCACTGCATCATCACAGCATCATCACTGCAGCATCACACCATCATCACTGCATCATCTGCATCATCACAGCGTCATCAAAGCATCATCACTGCATCATCACAGCATCATCACAGCATCATCACTGCATCATCACTTCATCATCACAGCATCATCACAGCATCATCACTGCATCATCACAGCATCATCACAGCATCATCACTGCAGCATCACACCATCATCACAGCATCATCACTGCAGCATCACTGCAGCATCACACCATCATGACTGCATCATCACTGTGTCATAACAACATCATCACTGCATCATCACTTCATCATCACAGCATCATCACAGCATCATCACTGCATCATCACAGCACCATCACTGCAGCATCACACTATCATCACTGCATCATCACAGCATCATCACTGCATCATCACAGCATCATCACAGCATCATCACTGCAGCATCAGAGCATCATCAGAACGTCTTCACAGCATCATCACAGCATCATCACTGCATCATCACACCATCATCACTGCATCATCACTGCATCATCACAGCATCATCAATGCATCATCACTGCATCATCACAGCATCATCACTGCATCATCACAGTATCATCACTGCATCATCACTGCATCATCACACCATCATCACTGCATCATCACTGAATCATCACAGCATCATCATAACATCATCACTGCATCATCACAGTATCATCACTGCATCATCACTGCATCATCACTGCGTCATCATTGTGTCATCACAGCATCATCACTTCATCATCACTGCATCATCACAGCATCATCACAGCATCATCACTGCATCATCACAGTATCATCACTGCATCATCACTGCATCATCACTGCATCATCACTGCATCATCACTGCGTCATCATTGTGTCATCACAGCATCATCACACCATCATCACTGCATCATCACAGCATCATCACAGCATCATCACTGCATCATCACAGTATCATCACTGCATCATCACTGCATCATCACTGCGTCATCATTGTGTCATCACAGCATCATCACTTCATCATCACTGCATCATCACAGCATCATCACTGCATCATCACTGTGTCATCACAGCATCATCACTGCATCATCACTGTGTCATCACTGCATCATCACTGCATCATCACACCGTCATCATTGCATCATCACTGCATCATCACAGCATCATCACTGCATCATCACAGCATCATCACAGCATCATCACTGCATCATCACTGCAGCATCACAGCATCATCAGAACGTCTTCACAGCATCATCACTGCATCATCACTGCATCATCACAGTGTCATAACAGCATCATCACTGCATCATCACAGCATCCTCACTGCATCATCACTGCATCATCACAGCATCATCACAGCATCATCACTGCATCATCACAGCATCATCACTGCATCATCACACCATCATCACACCATCATCACTGCATCATCACAGCATCATCATAACATCATCACTGCATCATTACTGCATCATCACAGCATCATCACAGCATCATCACTGCATTAACACTGCATCATCACTGCGTCATCACTGCGTCATCACAGCATCATCACTTCATCATCACTGCATCATCACAGCATCATCACTGCATCATCACTGCATCATCAGAGCATCATCACTGCATCATCACACCATCATCACACCATCATCACTGCATCATCACAGCATCATCATAACATCATCACTGCATCATCACTGCATCATCACAGCATCATCACTGCATCATCACAGCATCATCACTGCATCATCACTGCGTCATCACTGTGTCATCACAGCATCATCACTTCATCATCACTGCATCATCACAGCATCATCAATGCATCATCACTGCATCATCACTGCGTCATCACAGTATCATCACTGCATCATCACTGCGTCATCACTGCATCATCACTGCATCATCACACCATCATCATTGCATCATCACTTCATCATCACAGCATCATCACTGCATCATCACACCATCATCACTGCATCATCACTGCATCATCACAGCATCATCACTGCACCATCACAGCATCATCACTTCATCATCACAGCATCATCACAGCATCATCACAGCGTCATCACTGCGTCATCACTGTGTCATCACAGCATCATCACTGCATCATCACTGTGTCATCACTGCATCATCACTGCATCATCAAAGCATCATCACTGCATCATCACTGCATCATCACTGCATCATCACAGCATCATCACTGCATCATCACAGTATCATCACTGCATCATCACTGCATCATCACACCATCATCACAGCATCATCACTGCAGCATCACAGCATCATCAGAACGTCTTCACAGCATCATCACTGCCTCATCACTGCATCATCACAGCATCCTCACTGCATCGTCACACCATCATCACTGCATCATAACAGCATCATCACTGCATCATCACTGCATCATCACTGCATCATCACTGCATCATCACAGCATCATCACAGCGTCATCAAAGCATCATCACTGCATCATCACTGCATCATCACTGCATCATCACTCTTTCATAACAGCATCATCACAGCATCATCACTGCATCATCACTGCATCATCACAGCATCATCACTGCATCATCACTGTGTCATAACAACATCATCACTGCATCATCACTTCATCATCACAGCATCATCACTGCATCATCACAGTGTCATCACAGCATCATCACTGCAGCATCACACCATCATCACTGCATCATCACTGCATCATCACAGTATCATCACAGCATCATCACAGCATCATCGCAGCATCATCACTGTGTCATAACAGCATCATCACTGCATCATCACTTCATCATCACTGCATCATCACTGCATCATCACAGCATCATCACAGCATCATCACTGCATCATCACAGCATCATCATAACATCATCACTGCATCATCACTGCATCATCACAGCATCATCACTGCAGCATCACAGCATTATCACTGCATCATAACTGCATCATCACTGCGTCATCACTGTGTCATCACAGCATCATCACTTCATCATCACTGCATCACCACAGCATCATCACTGCATCATCACTGCATCATCACTGTGTCATCACAGCATCATCACTGCATCATCACTGCATACTCACTGCATACTCACTGCATCATCACACCATCATCACTGCATCATCACTGCATCATCACAGTATCATCACAGCATCATCACTACATCATCACCGCATCATCACTGCATCATCACTGCATCGTCACAGCATCATCACAGTGTCATCACTGCATAATCACTGCATCATCAAAGCATCATCACACCATCAACACACGGTCATCAAAGCATCATCATTGCATCATCACAGTATCATCACTGCATCATCACTGCATCATCACTGTGTCATCACAGCATCATCACTGCATCATCACAGTATCATTACAGCATCATCACTGCATCTTCAGAGCATCATCACTGCGTCATCACACCATCATCACACCATCATCACTGCATCATCACAGCATCATCATAACATCATCACTGCATCATCACTGCATCATCACAGCATCATCACTGCAGCATCACAGCATTATCACTGCATCATAACTGCATCATCACTGCGTCATCACTGTGTCATCACAGCATCATCACTTCATCATCACTGCATCACCACAGCATCATCACTGCATCATCACTGCATCATCACTGTGTCATCACAGCATCATCACTGCATCATCACTGCATACTCACTGCATACTCACTGCATCATCACACCATCATCACTGCATCATCACTGCATCATCACAGTATCATCACAGCATCATCACTACATCATCACCGCATCATCACTGCATCATCACTGCATCGTCACAGCATCATCACAGTGTCATCACTGCATAATCACTGCATCATCAAAGCATCATCACACCATCAACACACGGTCATCAAAGCATCATCATTGCATCATCACAGTATCATCACTGCATCATCACTGCATCATCACTGTGTCATCACAGCATCATCACTGCATCATCACTGTGTCATCACAGCATCATCACTGCATCATCACTGCATCATCACAGCATCATCACTGCATCATCACACCATCATAACTGCATCATCACACCATCATAACTGCATCATCACACCATCATCACAGCATCATCACAGCATCATCACTGCAGCATCACAGCATCATCAGAACGTCTTCACAGCATCCTCACTGCATCATCACAGTGTCATAACAGCATCATCACTGCATCATCACAGCATCCTCACTGCATCATCACTGCATCATCACTGCATCATCACAGCATCATCACTGCATCATCACTGCATCATCACAGCATCATCACTGCATCGTCACAGCATCATCACTGCATCATCACTGCATACTCACTGCATACTCACTGCATCATCACACCATCATCACTGCATCATCACTGTGTCATAACAGCATCATCACTGCATCATCACTGCATCATCACAGTGTCATAACAGCATCATCACTGCATCATCACTGCATCATCACAGCATCATCACTGCGTCACAGCATCATCACTGCATCATCACTGCATACTCACTGCATCATCACACCATCATCACTGCATCATCACTGCATCATCACTGTGTCATAACAGCATCATCACTGCATCATCACTTCATCATCACTGCATCATCACTGCATCATCACAGCATCATCACTGCATCATCACTGTGTCATCACAGCATCATCACTGCATCATCACAGTATCATTACAGCATCATCACTGCATCATCACTGCATCATCACACCATCATCACTGCATCATCACAGCATCATCACAGCATCATCACTGCATCATCACTGCATCATCACACCATCATCATTGCATCATCACAGCATCATCACAGCATCATCACTGCATCATCACAGTATCATCACAGCATCATCACTACATCATCACCGCATCATCACTGCATCATCACTGCATCGTCACAGCATCATCACAGTGTCATCACTGCATAATCCTTGCATCATCAAAGCATCATCACAGCATCATCACTGCATCATCACTTCATCATCACAGCATCATCACAGCATCATCACTGCATCATCACAGCATCATCACTGCATCATCACAGCATCATCACTGCAGCATCACACCATCATCACTGCATCATCACTGCATCATCACTGCATCATCACAGCATCATCACAGCATCATCACTGTGTCATAACAACATCATCACTGCATCATCACTTCATCATCACAGCATCATCACAGCATCATCACTGCATCATCACAGCATCATCACTGCAGCATCACACCATCATCACTGCATCATCACAGCATCATCACTGCATCATCACAGCATCATCACAGCATCATCACTGCATCATCACACCATCATCACTGCATCATCACTGCATCATCACAGCATCATCAATGCATCATCACACCATCATCACTGCATCATCACACCATCATCACAGCATCATCACAGCATCATCACTGCATCATCACAGCATCATCACTGTGTCATAACAGCATCATCACAGCATCATCACTGAATCATCACTGCATCATCACTGCATCATCACAGCATCATCACTGCATCATCACTTCATCATCACTGCATCATCACTGCATCATCACAGCATCATCACAGCATCATCACTGCATCATCACAGTATCATCACAGCATCATCAGAGCATCATCACTGCATCATCACACCATCATCACACCATCATCACTGCATCATCACAGCATCATCACTGCATCATCACTGCATCATCACTGCATCATCACAGCATCATCACTGCATCATCACACCATCATCACTGCATCATCACTGCATCATCACTGTGTCATCACAGCATCATCACAGAATCCTCACTGCATCATCACAGCATCATCACTGCATCATCACTGCATCATCACTGTGTCATCACAGCATCATCACTGCATCATCACTGTGTCATCACTGCATCATCACTGCATCATCACACCATCATCATTGCATCATCACTGCATCATCACAGCATCATCACTGCATCATCACACCATCATAACTGCATCATCACTGCATCATCACTGCATCATCACACCATCATCACAGCATCATCACAGCATCATCACTGCATCATCACTGCATCATCACACCATAATCACTGCATCATCACAGCATAATTACAGCATCATCACTGCATCATCACAGCATTATCACAGCATCATCATTACATCATCACTGTATCATCACAGCATCATCACTGCATCATCACACCATAATCACTGCATCATCACACCATCATCACACCATAATCACTGCATCATCACAGCATCATCACAACATCATCACTGCATCATCACTGCATCATTACTGCTTCATCACAGCATCATCACTGCATCATCACAGCATCATCACTGCGTCATCACTGCGTCATCACTGTGTCATCACAGCATCATCACTTCATCATCACTGCATCATCACAGAATCATCAGAGCATCATCACTGCATCATCACTGTGTCATCACAGCATCATCACTGCATCATCACTGTGTCATCACTGCATCATCACTGCATCATCAAAGCATCATCACACCATCATCACTGCATCATCACTGCATCATCACAGCATCATCACTGCATCATCACACCATCATCACTGCATCATCACTGCATCATCACACCATCATCACAGCATCATCACTGCATCATCACTGCAGCATCACAGCATCATCAGAACGTCTTCACAGCATCATCACTGCCTCATCACTGCATCATCACAGCATCCTCACTGCATCGTCACACCATCATCATTGCATCATAACAGCATCATCACTGCATCATCACTGCATCATCACTGCATCCTCACTGCATCATCACAGCATCATCACAGCGTCATCAAAGCATCATCACTGCATCATCACTGCATCATCACTGCATCATCACTTTGTCATAACAGCATCATCACAGCATCATCACTGCATCATCACTGCATCATCACAGTATCATCACAGCATCATCACAGCATCATCACACAATCATCACAGCATCATCACAGCATCATCACACCATCATCACTGCATCATCACACCATCATCACAGCATCATCACAGCATCATCACTGCATCATCACAGCATCATCACTGTGTCATAACAGCATCATCACTGCATCATCACTTCATCATCACTGCATCATCACTGCATCATCACAGCATCATCACTGCATCATCACAGTATCATCACAGCATCATCACACCATCATCAGAGCATCATCACTGCATCATCACACCATCATCACACCATCATCACTGCATCATCACAGCATCATCATAACATCATCACAGCATCATCACTGCATCATCACAGCATCATCACTGCATCATCACACCATCATCACTGCATCATCACTGCATCATCACTGCATCATCACTGTGTCATCACAGCATCATCACTTCATCATCACTGCATCATCACAGCATCATCACTGCATCATCACTGTGTCATCACAGCATCATCACTGCATCATCACTGTGTCATCACTGCATCATCACTGCATCATCACACCATCATCATTGCATCATCACTGCATCATCACAGCATCATCACTGCATCATCACACCATCATAACTGCATCATCACTGCATCATCACACCATCATCACAGCATCATCACTGCAGCATCACTGCAGCATCACAGCATCATCAGAACGTCTTCACAGCATCATTACTGCATCATCACTGCATCATCACAGTGTCATAACAGCATCATCACTGCATCATCACAGCATCATCACTGCATCATCACTGCATCATCACAGCATCATCACTGCATCGTCACAGCATCATCACAGCATCATCACTGCATCATCACTGTGTCATAACAGCATCATCACTGCATCATCACTTCATCATCACTGCATCATCACTGCATCATCACAGCATCATCACTGCATCATCACAGTGTCATCACAGCATCATCACTGCATCATCACTGCATCATCACAGCATCATCACTGTATCATCACAGTGTCATCACAGCATCATCACACCATCATCACTGCATCATCACAGCATCATCACAGCATCATCACAGCATCATCACAGCATCATCACTGCATCATCACAGTATCATCACAGCATCATCACTACATCATCACCGCATCATCACTGCATCATCACTGCATCGTCACAGCATCATCACAGTGTCATCACTGCATAATCCTTGCATCATCAAAGCATCATCACAGCATCATCACTGCATCATCACTTCATCATCACAGCATCATCACAGCATCATCACTGCATCATCACTGCATCATCACAGCATCATCACTGCAGCATCACACCATCATCACTGCATCATCACTGCATCATCACAGCATCATCACAGCATCATCACTGTGTCATAACAACATCATCACTGCATCATCACTTCATCATCACAGCATCATCACAGCATCATCACTGCATCATCACAGCATCATCACTGCAGCATCACACCATCATCACAGCATCATCACTGCATCATCACAGCATCATCACAGTATCATCACAGCATCATCACTGCATCTTCAGAGCATCATCACTGCGTCATCACACCATCATCACACCATCATCACTGCATCATCACAGCATCATCATAACATCATCACTGCATCATCACTGCATCATCACAGCATCATCACTGCAGCATCACAGCATTATCACTGCATCATAACTGCATCATCACTGCGTCATCACAGCATCATCACTTCATCATCACTGCATCACCACAGCATCATCACTGCATCATCACTGCATCATCACTGTGTCATCACAGCATCATCACTGCATCATCACTGCATACTAACTGCATACTCACTGCATCATCACACCATCATCACTGCATCATCACTGCATCATCACAGTATCATCACAGCATCATCACTACATCATCACCGCATCATCACTGCATCATCACTGCATCGTCACAGCATCATCACAGTGTCATCACTGCATAATCACTGCATCATCAAAGCATCATCACACCATCAACACACGGTCATCAAAGCATCATCATTGCATCATCACAGTATCATCACTGCATCATCACAAAATCATCACAAAATCACCACAGTGTCATCCCACCATCATCACTGCATCATCACTGCATCATCACAGCATCATCACAGCGTCATCAAAGCATCATCACTGCATCATCACAGCATCATCACACCATCACCACTGCATTATCACAACATCATCATCGCAGCGTCAACACTACATCAACACATCATCATCACTGCATCATCACTGCATCATCACAGCATCCTCACTGCATCATCACACCATCATCACTGCATCATCACTGCATCATCACAGCATCATCAAAGCATCATCACTGCATCAACACAGTATCATCACAGCATCATCACACCATCATCACAGCATCATCACAGCATCATCACTGCAGCATCACAGCATCATCACTGCATCATCACAGCATCATCACTGCAGCATCACACCATCATCACTGCATCATCTGCATCATCACAGCGTCATCAAAGCATCATCACTGCATCATCACAGCATCATCACAGCATCATCACTGCATCATCACTTCATCATCACAGCATCATCACAGCATCATCACTGCATCATCACAGCATCATCACAGCATCATCACTGCAGCATCACACCATCATCACAGCATCATCACTGCAGCATCACTGCAGCATCACACCATCATGACTGCATCATCACTGTGTCATAACAACATCATCACTGCATCATCACTTCATCATCACAGCATCATCACAGCATCATCACTGCATCATCACAGCATCATCACTGCAGCATCACACTATCATCACTGCATCATCACAGCATCATCACTGCATCATCACAGCATCATCACAGCATCATCACTGCAGCATCAGAGCATCATCAGAACGTCTTCACAGCATCATCACAGCATCATCACTGCATCATCACACCATCATCACTGCATCATCACTGCATCATCACAGCATCATCAATGCATCATCACTGCATCATCACAGCATCATCACAGCATCATCACTGCATCATCAGAGTATCATCACTGCATCATCACTGCATCATCACACCATCATCACTGCATCATCACTGCATCATCACAGCATCATCATAACATCATCACTGCATCATCACAGTATCATCACTGCATCATCACTGCATCATCACTGCGTCATCATTGTGTCATCACAGCATCATCACTTCATCATCACTGCATCATCACAGCATCATCACAGCATCATCACTGCATCATCACAGTATCATCACTGCATCATCACTGCATCATCACTGCATCATCACTGCATCATCACTGCGTCATCATTGTGTCATCACAGCATCATCACACCATCATCACTGCATCATCACAGCATCATCACAGCATCATCACTGCATCATCACAGTATCATCACTGCATCATCACTGCATCATCACTGCGTCATCATTGTGTCATCACAGCATCATCACTTCATCATCACTGCATCATCACAGCATCATCACTGCATCATCACTGTGTCATCACAGCATCATCACTGCATCATCACTGTGTCATCACTGCATCATCACTGCATCATCACACCATCATCATTGCATCATCACTGCATCATCACAGCATCATCACGTCATCATCACAGCATCATCACAGCATCATCACTGCATCATCACTGCAGCATCACAGCATCATCAGAACGTCTTCACAGCATCATCACTGCATCATCACTGCATCATCACAGTGTCATAACAGCATCATCACTGCATCATCACAGCATCCTCACTGCATCATCACTGCATCATCACAGCATCATCACAGCATCATCACTGCATCATCACAGCATCATCATAACATCATCACTGCATCATTACTGCATCATCACAGCATCATCACAGCATCATCACAGCATCATCACTGCATTAACACTGCATCATCACTGCGTCATCACTGCGTCATCACAGCATCATCACTTCATCATCACTGCATCATCACAGCATCATCACTGCATCATCACTGCATCATCAGAGCATCATCACTGCATCATCACACCATCATCACACCATCATCACTGCATCATCACAGCATCATCATAACATCATCACTGCATCATCACTGCATCATCACAGCATCATCACTGCATCATCACAGCATCATCACTGCATCATCACTGCATCATCACTGCGTCATCACTGTGTCATCACAGCATCATCACTTCATCATCACTGCATCATCACACCATCATCAATGCATCATCACAGCATCATCACTGCATCATCACAGCATCATCACTGTGTCATAACAGCATCATCACAGCATCATCACTGAATCATCACTGCATCATCACTGCGTCATCACTGCATCATCACTGCATCATCACACCATCATCACTGCATCATCACAGCATCATCACAGCATCATCACTGCATCATCACTGCATCATCACACCATCATCATTGCATCATCACAGCATCATCAGAGCATCATCACTGCATCATCACAGTATCATCACAGCATCATCACTACATCATCACCGCATCATCACTGCATCATCACTGCATCGTCACAGCATCATCACAGTGTCATCACTGCATAATCCTTGCATCATCAAAGCATCATCACAGCATCATCACTGCATCATCACTTCATCATCACAGCATCATCACAGCATCATCACTGCATCATCACAGCATCATCACTGCATCATCACAGCATCATCACTGCAGCATCACACCATCATCACTGCATCATCACTGCATCATCACTGCATCATCACAGCATCATCACAGCATCATCACTGTGTCATAACAACATCATCACTGCATCATCACTTCATCATCACAGCATCATCACAGCATCATCACTGCATCATCACAGCATCATCACTGCAGCATCACACCATCATCACTGCATCATCACAGCATCATCACTGCATCATCACAGCATCATCACAGCATCATCACTGCAGCATCACAGCATCATCAGAACGTCTTCAAAGCATCATCACAGCATCATCACTGAATCATCACTGCATCATCACTGCATCATCACAGCATCATCACTGCATCATCACACCATCATCACTGCATCATCACTGCATCATCACAGCATCATCAATGCATCATCACACCATCATCACTGCATCATAACACCATCATCACAGCATCATCACAGCATCATCACTGCATCATCACAGCATCATCACTGTGTCATAACAGCATCATCACAGCATCATCACTGAATCATCACTGCATCATCACTGCATCATCACAGCATCATCACTGCATCATCACTTCATCATCACTGCATCATCACTGCATCATCACAGCATCATCACAGCATCATCACTGCATCATCACAGTATCATCACAGCATCATCAGAGCATCATCACTGCATCATCACACCATCATCACACCATCATCACTGCATCATCACAGCATCATCATAACATCATCACTGCATCATCACTGCATCATCACAGCATCATCACTGCATCATCACACCATCATCACTGCATCATCACTGCATCATCACTGTGTCATCACAGCATCATCACAGAATCCTCACTGCATCATCACAGCATCATCACTGCATCATCACTGCATCATCACTGTGTCATCACAGCATCATCACTGCATCATCACTGTGTCATCACTGCATCATCACTGCATCATCACACCATCATCATTGCATCATCACTGCATCATCACAGCATCATCACTGCATCATCACACCATCATAACTGCATCATCACTGCATCATCACTGCATCATCACACCATCATCACAGCATCATCACAGCATCATCACTGCATCATCACTGCATCATCACACCATAATCACTGCATCATCACAGCATAATTACAGCATCATCACTGCATCATCACAGCATTATCACAGCATCATCATTACATCATCACTGTATCATCACAGCATCATCACTGCATCATCACACCATAATCACTGCATCATCACACCATCATCACACCATAATCACTGCATCATCACAGCATCATCACAACATCATCACTGCATCATCACTGCATCATTACTGCTTCATCACAGCATCATCACTGCATCATCACAGCATCATCACTGCATCATCACTGCGTCATCACTGTGTCATCACAGCATCATCACTTCATCATCACTGCATCATCACAGAATCATCAGAGCATCATCACTGCATCATCACTGTGTCATCACAGCATCATCACTGCATCATCACTGTGTCATCACTGCATCATCACTGCATCATCAAAGCATCATCACACCATCATCACTGCATCATCACTGCATCATCACAGCATCATCACTGCATCATCACACCATCATCACTGCATCATCACTGCATCATCACACCATCATCACAGCATCATCACTGCATCATCACTGCAGCATCACAGCATCATCAGAACGTCTTCACAGCATCATCACTGCCTCATCACTGCATCATCACAGCATCCTCACTGCATCGTCACACCATCATCACTGCATCATAACAGCATCATCACTGCATCATCACTGCATCATCACTGCATCCTCACTGCATCATCACAGCATCATCACAGCGTCATCAAAGCATCATCACTGCATCATCACTGCATCATCACTGCATCATCATTTTGTCATAACAGCATCATCAAAGCATCATCACTGCATCATCACTGCATCATCACAGCATCATCACTGCATCATCACTGTGTCATAACAACATCATCACTGCATCATCACTTCATCATCACAGCATCATCACTGCATCATCACAGCATCATCACTGCATCATCACTGCATCATCACAGTATCATCACAGCATCATCACAGCATCATCACACAATCATCACAGCATCATCACAGCATCATCACACCATCATCACTGCATCATCACACCATAATCACAGCATCATCACAGCATCATCACTGCATCATCACAGCATCATCACTGTGTCATAACAGCATCATCACTGCATCATCACTTCATCATCACTGCATCATCACTGCATCATCACAGCATCATCACTGCATCATCACAGTATCATCACAGCATCATCACACCATCATCAGAGCATCATCACTGCATCATCACACCATCATCACACCATCATCACTGCATCATCACAGCATCATCATAACATCATCACAGCATCATCACTGCATCATCACAGCATCATCACTGCATTATCACACCATCATCACTGCATCATCACTGCATCATCACTGCATCATCACTGTGTCATCACAGCATCATCACTTCATCATCACTGCATCATCACAGCATCATCACTGTGTCATCACAGCATCATCACTGCATCATCACTGTGTCATCACTGCATCATCACTGCATCATCACACCATCATCATTGCATCATCACTGCATAATCACAGCATCATCACTGCATCATCACACCATCATAACTGCATCATCACTGCATCATCACACCATCATCACAGCATCATCACTGCAGCATCACTGCAGCATCACAGCATCATCAGAACGTCTTCACAGCATCATTACTGCATCATCACTGCATCATCACAGTGTCATAACAGCATCATCACTGCATCATCACAGCATCATCACTGCATCATCACTGCATCATCACAGCATCATCACTGCATCGTCACAGCATCATCACTTCATCATCACTGCATCATCACTGTGTCATAACAGCATCATCACTGCATCATCACTTCATCATCACTGCATCATCACTGCATCATCACAGCATCATCACTGCATCATCACAGTGTCATCACAGCATCATCACTGCATCATCACTGCATCATCACAGCATCATCACTGCATCATCACAGTGTCATCACAGCATCATCACAGCATCATCACTGCATCATCACAGCATCATCACAGCATCATCACAGCATCATCACAGCATCATCACTGCATCATCACAGTATCATCACAGCATCATCACTACATCATCACCGCATCATCACTGCATCATCACTGCATCGTCACAGCATCATCACAGTGTCATCACTGCATAATCCTTGCATCATCAAAGCATCATCACAGCATCATCACTGCATCATCACTTCATCATCACAGCATCATCACAGCATCATCACTGCATCATCACAGCATCATCACTGCATCATCACAGCATCATCACTGCAGCATCACACCATCATCACTGCATCATCACTGCATCATCACTGCATCATCACAGCATCATCACAGCATCATCACTGTGTCATAACAACATCATCACTGCATCATCACTTCATCATCACAGCATCATCACAGCATCATCACTGCATCATCACTGCAGCATCACACCATCATCACAGCATCATCACAGCATCATCACTGCATCATCACAGCATCATCACAGCATCATCACTGCAGCATCACAGCATCATCAGAACGTCTTCACAGCATCATCACAGCATCATCACTGCATCATCACTGCATCATCACAGCATCATCACTGCATCATCACACCATCATCACTGCATCATCACTGCATCATCAGAGCATCATCAATGCATCATCACAGCATCATCACTGCATCATCACACCACCATCACAGCATCATCACAGCATCATCACTGCATCATCACAGCATCATCACTGCATCATCACACCATCATCACTGCATCATCACTGCATCATCACAGCATCATCAATGCATCATCACAGCATCATCACTGCATCATCACACCATCATCACAGCATCCTCACAGCATCATCACTGCATCATCACAGCATCATCACTGCATCATCACACCATCATCACTGCATCATCACTGCATCATCACAGCATCATCAATGCATCATCACACCATCATCACTGCATCATCACAGCATCATCATAACATCATCACTGCATCATTATTGCATCATCACAGCATCATCACAGCATCATCACAGCATCATCACTGCATCATCACTGCATTAACACTGCATCATCACTGCGTCATCACTGTGTCATCACAGCATCATCAATTCATCATCACTGCATCATCACAGCATCATCACAGCATCATCACTGCATCATCAGAGCATCATCACTGCATCATCACACCATCATCACACCATCATCACTGCATCATCACAGCATCATCATAACATCATCACTGCATCATCACTGCATCATCACAGCATCATCACTGCATCATCACAGTATCATCACTGCATCATCACTGCATCATCACTGCGTCATCACTGTGTCATCACAGCATCATCACTTCATCATCACTGCATCATCACAGCATCATCACTGCATCATCACTGTGTCATCACAGCATCATCACTGCATCATCACTGTGTCATCACTGCATCATCACTGCATCATCACACCATCATCATTGCATCATCACTGCATCATCACAGCATCATCACTGCATCATCACAGCATCATCACAGCATCATCACTGCATCATCACTGCAGCATCACAGCATCATCAGAACGTCTTCACAGCATCATCACTGCATCATCACTGCATCATCACAGTGTCATAACAGCATCATCACTGCATCATCACAGCATCCTCACTGCATCATCACTGCATCATCACAGCATCATCACAGCATCATCACTGCATCATCACAGCATCATCACTGCATCATCACACCATCATCACACCATCATCACTGCATCATCACAGCATCATCATAACATCATCACTGCATCATTACTGCATCATCACAGCATCATCAGAGCATCATCACAGCATCATCACTGCATCATCACTGCGTCATCACTGCGTCATCACAGCATCATCACTTCATCATCACTGCATCATCACAGCATCATCACTGCATCATCACTGCATCATCAGAGCATCATCACTGCATCATCACACCATCATCACACCATCATCACTGCATCATCACAGCATCATCATAACATCATCACTGCATCATCACTGCATCATCACAGCATCATCACTGCATCATCACAGCATCATCACTGCATCATCACTGCATCATCACTGCGTCATCACTGTGTCATCACAGCATCATCACTTCATCTTCACTGCATCATCACAGCATCATCAATGCATCATCACTGCATCATCACTGCGTCATCACAGTATCATCACTGCATCATCACTGCGTCATCACTGCATCATCACTGCATCATCACACCATCATCATTGCATCATCACTGCATCATCACAGCATCATCACTGCATCATCACACCATCATCACTGCATCATCACTGCATCATCACAGCATCATCACTGCACCATCACAGCATCATCACTTCATCATCACAGCATCATCACAGCATCATCACAGCGTCATCACTGCGTCATCACTGTGTCATCACAGCATCATCACTGCATCATCACTGTGTCATCACTGCATCATCACTGCATCATCAAAGCATCATCACTGCATCATCACTGCATCATCACTGCATCATCACAGCATCATCACTGCATCATCACAGTATCATCACTGCATCATCACTGCATCATCACACCATCATCACAGCATCATCACTGCAGCATCACAGCATCATCAGAACGTCTTCACAGCATCATCACTGCCTCATCACTGCATCATCACAGCATCCTCACTGCATCGTCACACCATCATCACTGCATCATCACTGCATCCTCACTGCATCATCACAGCATCATCACAGCGTCATCAAAGCATCATCACTGCATCATCACTGCATCATCACTGCATCATCACTCTTTCATAACAGCATCATCACAGCATCATCACTGCATCATCACTGCATCATCACAGCATCATCACTGCATCATCACTGTGTCATAACAACATCATCACTGCATCATCACTTCATCATCACAGCATCATCACAGCATCATCACTGCATCATCACAGCATCATCACTGCAGCATCACACCATCATCACTGCATCATCACTGCATCATCACAGTATCATCACAGCATCATCACAGCATCATCACAGCATCATCACTGTGTCATAACAGCATCATCACTGCATCATCACTTCATCATCACTGCATCATCACTGAATCATCACAGCATCATCACAGCATCATCACTGCATCATCACAGCATCATCACTGTCATAACAGCATCATCACTGCATCATCACTTCATCATCACTGCATCATCACTGCATCATCACAGCATCATCACAGCATCATCACTGCATCATCACAGTATCATCACAGCATCATCACTGCATCTTCAGAGCATCATCACTGCGTCATCACACCATCATCACACCATCATCACTGCATCATCACAGCATCATCATAACATCATCACTGCATCATCACTGCATCATCACAGCATCATCACTGCAGCATCACAGCATTATCACTGCATCATAACTGCATCATCACTGCGTCATCACTGTGTCATCACAGCATCATCACTGCATCATCACTGCATACTAACTGCATACTCACTGCATCATCACACCATCATCACTGCATCATCACTGCATCATCACAGTATCATCACAGCATCATCACTACATCATCACCGCATCATCACTGCATCATCACTGCATCGTCACAGCATCATCACAGTGTCATCACTGCATAATCACTGCATCATCAAAGCATCATCACACCATCAACACACGGTCATCAAAGCATCATCATTGCATCATCACAGTATCATCACTGCATCATCACAAAATCATCACAAAATCACCACAGTGTCATCACAGCATCATCACTGCATCATCACTACATCATCACAGCATCCTCACTGCATCATCCCACCATCATCACTGCATCATCACTGCATCATCACAGCATCATCACCGCGTCATCAAAGCATCATCACTGCATAATCACAGCATCATCACACCATCACCACTGCATTATCACAACATCATCATCGCAGCGTCAACACTACATCAACACATCATCATCACTGCATCATCACTGCATCATCACAGCATCCTCACTGCATCATCACACCATCATCACTGCATCATCACTGCATCATCACAGCATCATCAAAGCATCATCACTGCATCAACACAGTATCATCACAGCATCATCACACCATCATCACAGCATCATCACAGCATCATCACTGCAGCATCACAGCATCATCACTGCATCATCACAGCATCATCACTGCAGCATCACACCATCATCACTGCATCATCTGCATCATCACAGCGTCATCAAAGCATCATCACTGCATCATCACAGCATCATCACAGCATCATCACTGCATCATCACTTCATCATCACAGCATCATCACAGCATCATCACTGCATCATCACAGCATCATCACAGCATCATCACTGCAGCATCACACCATCATCACAGCATCATCACTGCAGCATCACTGCAGCATCACACCATCATGACTGCATCATCACTGTGTCATAACAACATCATCACAGCATCATCACAGCGTCATCAAAGCATCATCACTGCATCATCACTGCATCATCACAGCATCATCACTGCAGCATCACACTATCATCACTGCATCATCACAGCATCATCACTGCATCATCACAGCATCATCACAGCATCATCACTGCAGCATCAGAGCATCATCAGAACGTCTTCACAGCATCATCACAGCATCATCACTGCATCATCACACCATCATCACTGCATCATCACTGCATCATCACAGCATCATCAATGCATCATCACTGCATCATCACAGCATCATCACACCATCATCACTGCATCATCACAGTATCATCACTGCATCATCACTGCATCATCACACCATCATCACTGCATCATCACTGCATCATCACAGCATCATCATAACATCATCACTGCATCATCACAGTATCATCACTGCATCATCACTGCATCATCACTGCGTCATCATTGTGTCATCACAGCATCATCACTTCATCATCACTGCATCATCACAGCATCATCACAGCATCATCACTGCATCATCACAGTATCATCACTGCATCATCACTGCATCATCACTGCATCATCACTGCATCATCACTGCGTCATCATTGTGTCATCACAGCATCATCACACCATCATCACTGCATCATCACAGCATCATCACAGCATCATCACTGCATCATCACAGTATCATCACTGCATCATCACTGCATCATCACTGCGTCATCATTGTGTCATCACAGCATCATCACTTCATCATCACTGCATCATCACAGCATCATCACTGCATCATCACTGTGTCATCACAGCATCATCACTGCATCATCACTGTGTCATCACTGCATCATCACTGCATCATCACACCATCATCATTGCATCATCACTGCATCATCACAGCATCATCACTGCATCATCACAGCATCATCACAGCATCATCACTGCATCATCACTGCAGCATCACAGCATCATCAGAACGTCTTCACAGCATCATCACTGCATCATCACTGCATCATCACAGTGTCATAACAGCATCATCACTGCATCATCACAGCATCCTCACTGCATCATCACTGCATCATCACAGCATCATCACAGCATCATCACTGCATCATCACAGCATCATCACTGCATCATCACACCATCATCACACCATCATCACTGCATCATCACAGCATCATCATAACATCATCACTGCATCATTACTGCATCATCACAGCATCATCACAGCATCATCACAGCATCATCACTGCATTAACACTGCATCATCACTGCGTCATCACTGCGTCATCACAGCATCATCACTTCATCATCACTGCATCATCACAGCATCATCACTGCATCATCACTGCATCATCAGAGCATCATCACTGCATCATCACACCATCATCACACCATCATCACTGCATCATCACAGCATCATCATAACATCATCACTGCATCATCACTGCATCATCACAGCATCATCACTGCATCATCACAGCATCATCACTGCATCATCACTGCGTCATCACTGTGTCATCACAGCATCATCACTTCATCATCACTGCATCATCACAGCATCATCAATGCATCATCACTGCATCATCACTGCGTCATCACAGTATCATCACTGCATCATCACTGCGTCATCACTGCATCATCACTGCATCATCACACCATCATCATTGCATCATCACTTCATCATCACAGCATCATCACTGCATCATCACACCATCATCACTGCATCATCACTGCATCATCACAGCATCATCACTGCACCATCACAGCATCATCACTTCATCATCACAGCATCATCACAGCATCATCACAGCGTCATCACTGCGTCATCACTGTGTCATCACAGCATCATCACTGCATCATCACTGTGTCATCACTGCATCATCACTGCATCATCAAAGCATCATCACTGCATCATCACTGCATCATCACTGCATCATCACAGCATCATCACTGCATCATCACAGTATCATCACTGCATCATCACTGCATCATCACACCATCATCACAGCATCATCACTGCAGCATCACAGCATCATCAGAACGTCTTCACAGCATCATCACTGCCTCATCACTGCATCATCACAGCATCCTCACTGCATCGTCACACCATCATCACTGCATCATAACAGCATCATCACTGCATCATCACTGCATCATCACTGCATCATCACTGCATCATCACAGCATCATCACAGCGTCATCAAAGCATCATCACTGCATCATCACTGCATCATCACTGCATCATCACTCTTTCATAACAGCATCATCACAGCATCATCACTGCATCATCACTGCATCATCACAGCATCATCACTGCATCATCACTGTGTCATAACAACATCATCACTGCATCATCACTTCATCATCACAGCATCATCACTGCATCATCACAGTGTCATCACAGCATCATCACTGCAGCATCACACCATCATCACTGCATCATCACTGCATCATCACAGTATCATCACAGCATCATCACAGCATCATCGCAGCATCATCACTGTGTCATAACAGCATCATCACTGCATCATCACTTCATCATCACTGCATCATCACTGCATCATCACAGCATCATCACAGCATCATCACTGCATCATCACAGCATCATCACTGTCATAACAGCATCATCACTGCATCATCACTTCATCATCACTGCATCATCACTGCATCATCACAGCATCATCACAGCATCATCACTGCATCATCACAGTATCATTACAGCATCATCACTGCATCTTCAGAGCATCATCACTGCGTCATCACACCATCATCACACCATCATCACTGCATCATCACAGCATCATCATAACATCATCACTGCATCATCACTGCATCATCACAGCATCATCACTGCAGCATCACAGCATTATCACTGCATCATAACTGCATCATCACTGCGTCATCACTGTGTCATCACAGCATCATCACTTCATCATCACTGCATCACCACAGCATCATCACTGCATCATCACTGCATCATCACTGTGTCATCACAGCATCATCACTGCATCATCACTGCATACTCACTGCATACTCACTGCATCATCACACCATCATCACTGCATCATCACTGCATCATCACAGTATCATCACAGCATCATCACTACATCATCACCGCATCATCACTGCATCATCACTGCATCGTCACAGCATCATCACAGTGTCATCACTGCATAATCACTGCATCATCAAAGCATCATCACACCATCAACACACGGTCATCAAAGCATCATCATTGCATCATCACAGTATCATCACTGCATCATCACTGCATCATCACTGTGTCATCACAGCATCATCACTGCATCATCACTGTGTCATCACAGCATCATCACTGCATCATCACTGCATCATCACAGCATCATCACTGCATCATCACACCATCATAACTGCATCATCACACCATCATAACTGCATCATCACACCATCATCACAGCATCATCACAGCATCATCACTGCAGCATCACAGCATCATCAGAACGTCTTCACAGCATCCTCACTGCATCATCACAGTGTCATAACAGCATCATCACTGCATCATCACAGCATCCTCACTGCATCATCACTGCATCATCACTGCATCATCACAGCATCATCACTGCATCATCACTGCATCATCACAGCATCATCACTGCATCGTCACAGCATCATCACTGCATCATCACTGCATACTCACTGCATACTCACTGCATCATCACACCATCATCACTGCATCATCACTGTGTCATAACAGCATCATCACTGCATCATCACTGCATCATCACAGTGTCATAACAGCATCATCACTGCATCATCACTGCATCATCACAGCATCATCACTGCGTCACAGCATCATCACTGCATCATCACTGCATACTCACTGCATCATCACACCATCATCACTGCATCATCACTGCATCATCACTGCATCATCACTGTGTCATAACAGCATCATCACTGCATCATCACTTCATCATCACTGCATCATCACTGCATCATCACAGCATCATCACTGCATCATCACTGTGTCATCACAGCATCATCACTGCATCATCACAGTATCATTACAGCATCATCACTGCATCATCACTGCATCATCACACCATCATCACTGCATCATCACAGCATCATCACAGCATCATCACTGCATCATCACTGCATCATCACACCATCATCATTGCATCATCACAGCATCATCACAGCATCATCACTGCATCATCACAGTATCATCACAGCATCATCACTACATCATCACCGCATCATCACTGCATCATCACTGCATCGTCACAGCATCATCACAGTGTCATCACTGCATAATCCTTGCATCATCAAAGCATCATCACAGCATCATCACTGCATCATCACTTCATCATCACAGCATCATCACAGCATCATCACTGCATCATCACAGCATCATCACTGCATCATCACAGCATCATCACTGCAGCATCACACCATCATCACTGCATCATCACTGCATCATCACTGCATCATCACAGCATCATCACAGCATCATCACTGTGTCATAACAACATCATCACTGCATCATCACTTCATCATCACAGCATCATCACAGCATCATCACTGCATCATCACAGCATCATCACTGCAGCATCACACCATCATCACTGCATCATCACAGCATCATCACTGCATCATCACAGCATCATCACAGCATCATCACTGCAGCATCACAGCATCATCAGAACGTCTTCAAAGCATCATCACAGCATCATCACTGAATCATCACTGCATCATCACTGCATCATCACAGCATCATCACTGCATCATCACACCATCATCACTGCATCATCACTGCATCATCACAGCATCATCAATGCATCATCACACCATCATCACTGCATCATCACACCATCATCACAGCATCATCACAGCATCATCACTGCATCATCACAGCATCATCACTGTGTCATAACAGCATCATCACAGCATCATCACTGAATCATCACTGCATCATCACTGCATCATCACAGCATCATCACTGCATCATCACTTCATCATCACTGCATCATCACTGCATCATCACAGCATCATCACAGCATCATCACTGCATCATCACAGTATCATCACAGCATCATCAGAGCATCATCACTGCATCATCACACCATCATCACACCATCATCACTGCATCATCACAGCATCATCATAACATCATCACTGCATCATCACTGCATCATCACAGCATCATCACTGCATCATCACACCATCATCACTGCATCATCACTGCATCATCACTGTGTCATCACAGCATCATCACAGAATCCTCACTGCATCATCACAGCATCATCACTGCATCATCACTGCATCATCACTGTGTCATCACAGCATCATCACTGCATCATCACTGTGTCATCACTGCATCATCACTGCATCATCACACCATCATCATTGCATCATCACTGCATCATCACAGCATCATCACTGCATCATCACACCATCATAACTGCATCATCACTGCATCATCACTGCATCATCACACCATCATCACAGCATCATCACAGCATCATCACTGCATCATCACTGCATCATCACACCATAATCACTGCATCATCACAGCATAATTACAGCATCATCACTGCATCATCACAGCATTATCACAGCATCATCATTACATCATCACTGTATCATCACAGCATCATCACTGCATCATCACACCATAATCACTGCATCATCACACCATCATCACACCATAATCACTGCATCATCACAGTATCATCACAACATCATCACTGCATCATCACTGCATCATTACTGCTTCATCACAGCATCATCACTGCATCATCACAGCATCATCACTGCGTCATCACTGCGTCATCACTGTGTCATCACAGCATCATCACTTCATCATCACTGCATCATCACAGAATCATCAGAGCATCATCACTGCATCATCACTGTGTCATCACAGCATCATCACTGCATCATCACTGTGTCATCACTGCATCATCACTGCATCATCAAAGCATCATCACACCATCATCACTGCATCATCACTGCATCATCACAGCATCATCACTGCATCATCACACCATCATCACTGCATCATCACTGCATCATCACACCATCATCACAGCATCATCACTGCAGCATCACAGCATCATCAGAACGTCTTCACAGCATCATCACTGCCTCATCACTGCATCATCACAGCATCCTCACTGCATCGTCACACCATCATCATTGCATCATAACAGCATCATCACTGCATCATCACTGCATCATCACTGCATCCTCACTGCATCATCACAGCATCATCACAGCGTCATCAAAGCATCATCACTGCATCATCACTGCATCATCACTGCATCATCACTTTGTCATAACAGCATCATCAAAGCATCATCACTGCATCATCACTGCATCATCACAGCATCATCACTGCATCATCACTGTGTCATAACAACATCATCACTGCATCATCACTTCATCATCACAGCATCATCACTGCATCATCACAGCATCATCACTGCATCATCACTGCATCATCACAGTATCATCACAGCATCATCACAGCATCATCACACAATCATCACAGCATCATCACAGCATCATCACACCATCATCACTGCATCATCACACCATCATCACAGCATCATCACAGCATCATCACTGCATCATCACAGCATCATCACTGTGTCATAACAGCATCATCACTGCATCATCACTTCATCATCACTGCATCATCACTGCATCATCACAGCATCATCACTGCATCATCACAGTATCATCACAGCATCATCACACCATCATCAGAGCATCATCACTGCATCATCACACCATCATCACACCATCATCACTGCATCATCACAGCATCATCATAACATCATCACAGCATCATCACTGCATCATCACAGCATCATCACTGCATCATCACACCATCATCACTGCATCATCACTGCATCATCACTGCATCATCACTGTGTCATCACAGCATCATCACTTCATCATCACTGCATCATCACAGCATCATCACTGCATCATCACTGCGTCATCACAGCATCATCACTGCATCATCACTGTGTCATCACTGCATCATCACTGCATCATCACACCATCATCATTGCATCATCACTGCATCATCACAGCATCATCACTGCATCATCACACCATCATAACTGCATCATCACTGCATCATCACACCATCATCACAGCATCATCACTGCAGCATCACTGCAGCATCACAGCATCATCAGAACGTCTTCACAGCATCATTACTGCATCATCACTGCATCATCACAGTGTCATAACAGCATCATCACTGCATCATCACAGCATCATCACTGCATCATCACTGCATCATCACAGCATCATCACTGCATCGTCACAGCATCATCACAGCATCATCACTGCATCATCACTGTGTCATAACAGCATCATCACTGCATCATCACTTCATCATCACTGCATCATCACAGCATCATCACTGCATCATCACAGTGTCATCACAGCATCATCACTGCATCATCACTGCATCATCACAGCATCATCACTGTATCATCACAGTGTCATCACAGCATCATCACACCATCATCACTGCATCATCACAGCATCATCACAGCATCATCACAGCATCATCACAGCATCATCACTGCATCATCACAGTATCATCACAGCATCATCACTACATCATCACCGCATCATCACTGCATCATCACTGCATCGTCACAGCATCATCACAGTGTCATCACTGCATAATCCTTGCATCATCAAAGCATCATCACAGCATCATCACTGCATCATCACTTCATCATCACAGCATCATCACAGCATCATCACTGCATCATCACAGCATCATCACTGCATCATCACAGCATCATCACTGCAGCATCACACCATCATCACTGCATCATCACTGCATCATCACAGCATCATCACAGCATCATCACTGTGTCATAACAACATCATCACTGCATCATCACTTCATCATCACAGCATCATCACAGCATCATCACTGCATCATCACAGCATCATCACTGCAGCATCACACCATCATCACAGCATCATCACAGCATCATCACTGCATCATCACAGCATCATCACAGTATCATCACAGCATCATCACTGCATCTTCAGAGCATCATCACTGCGTCATCACACCATCATCACACCATCATCACTGCATCATCACAGCATCATCATAACATCATCACTGCATCATCACTGCATCATCACAGCATCATCACTGCAGCATCACAGCATTATCACTGCATCATAACTGCATCATCACTGCGTCATCACTGCATCATCACTTCATCATCACTGCATCACCACAGCATCATCACTGCATCATCACTGCATCATCACTGTGTCATCACAGCATCATCACTGCATCATCACTGCATACTAACTGCATACTCACTGCATCATCACACCATCATCACTGCATCATCACTGCATCATCACAGTATCATCACAGCATCATCACTACATCATCACCGCATCATCACTGCATCATCACTGCATCGTCACAGCATCATCACAGTGTCATCACTGCATAATCACTGCATCATCAAAGCATCATCACACCATCAACACACGGTCATCAAAGCATCATCATTGCATCATCACAGTATCATCACTGCATCATCACAAAATCATCACAAAATCACCACAGTGTCATCACAGCATCATCACTGCATCATCACTACATCATCACAGCATCCTCACTGCATCATCCCACCATCATCACTGCATCATCACTGCATCATCACAGCATCATCACAGCGTCATCAAAGCATCATCACTGCATCATCACAGCATCATCACACCATCACCACTGCATTATCACAACATCATCATCGCAGCGTCAACACTACATCAACACATCATCATCACTGCATCATCACTGCATCATCACAGCATCCTCACTGCATCATCACACCATCATCACTGCATCATCACTGCATCATCACAGCATCATCAAAGCATCATCACTGCATCAACACAGTATCATCACAGCATCATCACACCATCATCACAGCATCATCACAGCATCATCACTGCAGCATCACAGCATCATCACTGCATCATCACAGCATCATCACTGCAGCATCACACCATCATCACTGCATCATCTGCATCATCACAGCGTCATCAAAGCATCATCACTGCATCATCACAGCATCATCACAGCATCATCACTGCATCATCACTTCATCATCACAGCATCATCACAGCATCATCACTGCAGCATCACACCATCATCACAGCATCATCACTGCAGCATCACTGCAGCATCACACCATCATGACTGCATCATCACTGTGTCATAACAACATCATCACTGCATCATCACTTCATCATCACAGCATCATCACAGCATCATCACTGCATCATCACAGCATCATCACTGCAGCATCACACTATCATCACTGCATCATCACAGCATCATCACTGCATCATCACAGCATCATCACAGCATCATCACTGCAGCATCAGAGCATCATCAGAACGTCTTCACAGCATCATCACAGCATCATCACTGCATCATCACACCATCATCACTGCATCATCACTGCATCATCACAGCATCATCAATGCATCATCACTGCATCATCACAGCATCATCACAGCATCATCACTGCATCATCACAGTATCATCACTGCATCATCACTGCATCATCACACCATCATCACTGCATCATCACTGCATCATCACAGCATCATCACTGCATCATCACACCATCATCACAGTATCATCACTGCATCATCACTGCATCATCACTGCGTCATCATTGTGTCATCACAGCATCATCACTTCATCATCACTGCATCATCACAGCATCATCACAGCATCATCACTGCATCATCACAGTATCATCACTGCATCATCACTGCATCATCACTGCATCATCACTGCGTCATCATTGTGTCATCACAGCATCATCACTTCATCATCACTGCATCATCACAGCATCATCACAGCATCATCACTGCATCATCACAGCATCATCACTGCATCATCACTGCATCATCACTGCATCATCACTGCATCATCACTGCGTCATCATTGTGTCATCACAGCATCATCACTTCATCATCACTGCATCATCACAGCATCATCACTGCATCATCACTGTGTCATCACAGCATCATCACTGCATCATCACTGTGTCATCACTGCATCATCACTGCATCATCACACCATCATCATTGCATCATCACTGCATCATCACAGCATCATCACTGCATCATCACAGCATCATCACAGCATCATCACTGCATCATCACTGCAGCATCACAGCATCATCAGAACGTCTTCACAGCATCATCACTGCATCATCACTGCATCATCACAGTGTCATAACAGCATCATCACTGCATCATCACAGCATCCTCACTGCATCATCACTGCATCATCACAGCATCATCACAGCATCATCACTGCATCATCACAGCATCATCACTGCATCATCACACCATCATCACACCATCATCACTACATCATCACAGCATCATCATAACATCATCACTGCATCATTACTGCATCATCACAGCATCATCACAGCATCATCACAGCATCATCACTGCATTAACACTGCATCATCACTGCGTCATCACTGCGTCATCACAGCATCATCACTTCATCATCACTGCATCATCACAGCATCATCACTGCATCATCACTGCATCATCAGAGCATCATCACTGCATCATCACACCATCATCACACCATCATCACTGCATCATCACAGCATCATCATAACATCATCACTGCATCATCACTGCATCATCACAGCATCATCACTGCATCATCACAGCATCATCACTGCATCATCACTGCATCATCACTGCGTCATCACTGTGTCATCACAGCATCATCACTTCATCATCACTGCATCATCACAGCATCATCAATGCATCATCACTGCATCATCACTGCGTCATCACAGTATCATCACTGCATCATCACTGCGTCATCACTGCATCATCGCTGCATCATCACACCATCATCATTGCATCATCACTTCATCATCACAGCATCATCACTGCATCATCACACCATCATCACTGCATCATCACTGCATCATCACAGCATCATCACTGCACCATCACAGCATCATCACTTCATCATCACAGCATCATCACAGCATCATCACAGCGTCATCACTGTGTCATCACAGCATCATCACTGCATCATCACTGTGTCATCACTGCATCATCACTGCATCATCAAAGCATCATCACTGCATCATCACTGCATCATCACTGCATCATCACAGCATCATCACTGCATCATCACAGTATCATCACTGCATCATCACTGCATCATCACACCATCATCACAGCATCATCACTGCAGCATCACAGCATCATCAGAACGTCTTCACAGCATCATCACTGCCTCATCACTGCATCATCACAGCATCCTCACTGCATCGTCACACCATCATCACTGCATCATAACAGCATCATCACTGCATCATCACTGCATCATCACTGCATCATCACTGCATCATCACAGCATCATCACAGCGTCATCAAAGCATCATCACTGCATCATCACTGCATCATCACTGCATCATCACTCTTTCATAACAGCATCATCACAGCATCATCACTGCATCATCACTGCATCATCACAGCATCATAACTGCATCATCACTGTGTCATAACAACATCATCACTGCATCATCACTTCATCATCACAGCATCATCACAGCATCATCACTGCATCATCACAGCATCATCACTGCAGCATCACACCATCATCACTGCATCATCACTGCATCATCACAGTATCATCACAGCATCATCACAGCATCATCGCAGCATCATCACTGTGTCATAACAGCATCATCACTGCATCATCACTTCATCATCACTGCATCATCACTGCATCATCACAGCATCATCACAGCATCATCACTGCATCATCACAGCATCATCACTGTCATAACAGCATCATCACTGCATCATCACTTCATCATCACTGCATCATCACTGCATCATCACAGCATCATCACAGCATCATCACTGCATCATCACAGTAT
This sequence comes from Somateria mollissima, assembly GCA_951411735.1. Taxonomy (NCBI): domain Eukaryota; kingdom Metazoa; phylum Chordata; class Aves; order Anseriformes; family Anatidae; genus Somateria; species Somateria mollissima. The sequence goes on from CATOCB010000307.1 coordinate 953,721, forward strand.
CATTACAGCATCATCACTGCATCTTCAGAGCATCATCACTGCGTCATCACACCATCATCACACCATCATCACTGCATCATCACAGCATCATCATAACATCATCACTGCATCATCACTGCATCATCACAGCATCATCACTGCAGCATCACAGCATTATCACTGCATCATAACTGCATCATCACTGCGTCATCACAGCATCATCACTTCATCATCACTGCATCACCACAGCATCATCACTGCATCATCACTGCATCATCACTGTGTCATCACAGCATCATCACTGCATCATCACTGCATACTCACTGCATACTCACTGCATCATCACACCATCATCACTGCATCATCACTGCATCATCACAGTATCATCACAGCATCATCACTACATCATCACCGCATCATCACTGCATCATCACTGCATCGTCACAGCATCATCACAGTGTCATCACTGCATAATCACTGCATCATCAAAGCATCATCACACCATCAACACACGGTCATCAAAGCATCATCATTGCATCATCACAGTATCATCACTGCATCATCACTGCATCATCACTGTGTCATCACAGCATCATCACTGCATCATCACTGTGTCATCACAGCATCATCACTGCATCATCACTGCATCATCACAGCATCATCACTGCATCATCACACCATCATAACTGCATCATCACACCATCATAACTGCATCATCACACCATCATCACAGCATCATCACAGAATCATCACTGCAGCATCACAGCATCATCAGAACGTCTTCACAGCATCCTCACTGCATCATCACAGTGTCATAACAGCATCATCACTGCATCATCACAGCATCCTCACTGCATCATCACTGCATCATCACTGCATCATCACAGCATCATCACTGCATCATCACTGCATCATCACAGCATCATCACTGCATCGTCACAGCATCATCACTGCATCATCACTGCATACTCACTGCATACTCACTGCATCATCACACCATCATCACTGCATCATCACTGTGTCATAACAGCATCATCACTGCATCATCACTGCATCATCACAGTGTCATAACAGCATCATCACTGCATCATCACTGCATCATCACAGCATCATCACTGCGTCACAGCATCATCACTGCATCATCACTGCATACTCACTGCATCATCACACCATCATCACTGCATCATCACTGCATCATCACTGCATCATCACTGTGTCATAACAGCATCATCACTGCATCATCACTTCATCATCACTGCATCATCACTGCATCATCACAGCATCATCACTGCATCATCACAGTGTCATCACAGCATCATCACTGCATCATCACAGTATCATTACAGCATCATCACTGCATCATCACTGCATCATCACACCATCATCACTGCATCATCACAGCATCATCACAGCATCATCACTGCATCATCACTGCATCATCACACCATCATCATTGCATCATCACAGCATCATCACAGCATCATCACTGCATCATCACAGTATCATCACAGCATCATCACTACATCATCACCGCATCATCACTGCATCATCACTGCATCGTCACAGCATCATCACAGTGTCATCACTGCATAATCCTTGCATCATCAAAGCATCATCACAGCATCATCACTGCATCATCACTTCATCATCACAGCATCATCACAGCATCATCACTGCATCATCACAGCATCATCACTGCATCATCACAGCATCATCACTGCAGCATCACACCATCATCACTGCATCATCACTGCATCATCACTGCATCATCACAGCATCATCACAGCATCATCACTGTGTCATAACAACATCATCACTGCATCATCACTTCATCATCACAGCATCATAACTGCATCATCACCGCATCATCACTGCAGCATCACACCATCATCACTGCATCATCACAGCATCATCACTGCATCATCACAGCATCATCACAGCATCATCACTGCAGCATCACAGCATCATCAGAACGTCTTCAAAGCATCATCACAGCATCATCACTGAATCATCACTGCATCATCACTGCATCATCACAGCATCATCACTGCATCATCACACCATCATCACTGCATCATCACTGCATCATCACAGCATCATCAATGCATCATCACACCATCATCACTGCATCATCACACCATCATCACAGCATCATCACAGCATCATCACTGCATCATCACAGCATCATCACTGTGTCATAACAGCATCATCACAGCATCATCACTGAATCATCACTGCATCATCACTGCATCATCACAGCATCATCACTGCATCATCACTTCATCATCACTGCATCATCACTGCATCATCACAGCATCATCACAGCATCATCACTGCATCATCACAGTATCATCACAGCATCATCAGAGCATCATCACTGCATCATCACACCATCATCACACCATCATCACTGCATCATCACAGCATCATCATAACATCATCACTGCATCATCACTGCATCATCACAGCATCATCACTGCATCATCACACCATCATCACTGCATCATCACTGCATCATCACTGTGTCATCACAGCATCATCACAGAATCCTCACTGCATCATCACAGCATCATCACTGCATCATCACTGCATCATCACTGTGTCATCACAGCATCATCACTGCATCATCACTGTGTCATCACTGCATCATCACTGCATCATCACACCATCATCATTGCATCATCACTGCATCATCACAGCATCATCACTGCATCATCACACCATCATAACTGCATCATCACTGCATCATCACTGCATCATCACACCATCATCACAGCATCATCACAGCATCATCACTGCATCATCACTGCATCATCACACCATAATCACTGCATCATCACAGCATAATTACAGCATCATCACTGCATCATCACAGCATTATCACAGCATCATCATTACATCATCACTGTATCATCACAGCATCATCACTGCATCATCACACCATAATCACTGCATCATCACACCATCATCACACCATAATCACTGCATCATCACAGCATCATCACAACATCATCACTGCATCATCACTGCATCATTACTGCTTCATCACAGCATCATCACTGCATCATCACAGCATCATCACTGCGTCATCACTGCGTCATCACTGTGTCATCACAGCATCATCACTTCATCATCACTGCATCATCACAGAATCATCAGAGCATCATCACTGCATCATCACTGTGTCATCACAGCATCATCACTGCATCATCACTGTGTCATCACTGCATCATCACTGCATCATCAAAGCATCATCACACCATCATCACTGCATCATCACTGCATCATCACAGCATCATCACTGCATCCTCACTGCATCGTCACACCATCATCACTGCATCATAACAGCATCATCACTGCATCATCACTGCATCATCACTGCATCCTCACTGCATCATCACAGCATCATCACAGCGTCATCAAAGCATCATCACTGCATCATCACTGCATCATCACTGCATCATCACTTTGTCATAACAGCATCATCAAAGCATCATCACTGCATCATCACTGCATCATCACAGCATCATCACTGCATCATCACTGTGTCATAACAACATCATCACTGCATCATCACTTCATCATCACAGCATCATCACTGCATCATCACAGCATCATCACTGCATCATCACTGCATCATCACAGTATCATCACAGCATCATCACAGCATCATCACACAATCATCACAGCATCATCACAGCATCATCACACCATCATCACTGCATCATCACACCATCATCACAGCATCATCACAGCATCATCACTGCATCATCACAGCATCATCACTGTGTCATAACAGCATCATCACTGCATCATCACTTCATCATCACTGCATCATCACTGCATCATCACAGCATCATCACTGCATCATCACAGTATCATCACAGCATCATCACACCATCATCAGAGCATCATCACTGCATCATCACACCATCATCACACCATCATCACTGCATCATCACAGCATCATCATAACATCATCACAGCATCATCACTGCATCATCACAGCATCATCACTGCATCATCACAGCATCATCACTGCATCATCACTGCATCATCACTGCATCATCACTGTGTCATCACAGCATCATCACTTCATCATCACTGCATCATCACAGCATCATCACTGCATCATCACTGTGTCATCACAGCATCATCACTGCATCATCACTGTGTCATCACTGCATCATCACTGCATCATCACACCATCATCATTGCATCATCACTGCATCATCACAGCATCATCACTGCATCATCACACCATCATAACTGCATCATCACTGCATCATCACACCATCATCACAGCATCATCACTACAGCATCACTGCAGCATCACAGCATCATCAGAACGTCTTCACAGCATCATTACTGCATCATCACTGCATCATCACAGTGTCATAACAGCATCATCACTGCATCATCACAGCATCATCACTGCATCATCACTGCATCATCACAGCATCATCACTGCATCGTCACAGCATCATCACAGCATCATCACTGCATCATCACTGTGTCATAACAGCATCATCACTGCATCATCACTTCATCATCACTGCATCATCACTGCATCATCACAGCATCATCACTGCATCATCACAGTGTCATCACAGCATCATCACTGCATCATCACTGCATCATCACAGCATCATCACTGTATCATCACAGTGTCATCACAGCATCATCACACCATCATCACTGCATCATCACAGCATCATCACAGCATCATCACAGCATCATCACAGCATCATCACTGCATCATCACAGTATCATCACAGCATCATCACTACATCATCACCGCATCATCACTGCATCATCACTGCATCGTCACAGCATCATCACAGTGTCATCACTGCATAATCCTTGCATCATCAAAGCATCATCACAGCATCATCATAACATCATCACTGCATCATCACAGCATCATCACAGCATCATCACTGCATCATCACAGCATCATCACTGCAGCATCACACCATCATCACTGCATCATCACTGCATCATCACAGCATCATCACAGCATCATCACTGTGTCATAACAACATCATCACTGCATCATCACTTCATCATCACAGCATCATCACAGCATCATCACTGCATCATCACAGCATCATCACTGCAGCATCACACCATCATCACAGCATCATCACAGCATCATCACTGCATCATCACAGCATCATCACAGCATCATCACTGCAGCATCACAGCATCATCAGAACGTCTTCACAGCATCATCACAGCATCATCACTGCATCATCACTGCATCATCACTGCATCATCACAGCATCATCACTGCATCATCACACCATCATCACTGCATCATCACAGCATCATCAATGCATCATCACAGCATCATCACTGCATCATCACACCATCATCACAGCATCATCACAGCATCATCACTGCATCATCACAGCATCATCACTGCATCATCACACCATCATCACTGCATCATCACTGCATCATCACAGCATCATCAATGCATCATCACAGCATCATCACTGCATCATCACACCATCATCACAGCATCATCACAGCATCATCACTGCATCATCACAGCATCATCACTGCATCATCACACCATCATCACTGCATCATCACTGCATCATCACAGCATCATCAATGCATCATCACACCATCATCACTGCATCATCACAGCATCATCATAACATCATCACTGCATCATTATTGCATCATCACAGCATCATCACAGCATCATCACAGCATCATCACTGCATCATCACTGCATTAACACTGCATCATCACTGCGTCATCACTGTGTCATCACAGCATCATCAATTCATCATCACTGCATCATCACAGCATCATCACAGCATCATCACTGCATCATCAGAGCATCATCACTGCATCATCACACCATCATCACACCATCATCACTGCATCATCACAGCATCATCATAACATCATCACTGCATCATCACTGCATCATCACAGCATCATCACTGCATCATCACAGTATCATCACTGCATCATCACTGCATCATCACTGCGTCATCACTGTGTCATCACAGCATCATCACTTCATCATCACTGCATCATCACAGCATCATCACTGCATCATCACTGTGTCATCACAGCATCATCACTGCATCATCACTGTGTCATCACTGCATCATCACTGCATCATCACACCATCATCATTGCATCATCACTGCATCATCACAGCATCATCACTGCATCATCACAGCATCATCACAGCATCATCACTGCATCATCACTGCAGCATCACAGCATCATCAGAACGTCTTCACAGCATCATCACTGCATCATCACTGCATCATCACAGTGTCATAACAGCATCATCACTGCATCATCACAGCATCCTCACTGCATCATCACTGCATCATCACAGCATCATCACAGCATCATCACTGCATCATCACAGCATCATCACTGCATCATCACACCATCATCACACCATCATCACTGCATCATCACAGCATCATCATAACATCATCACTGCATCATTACTGCATCATCACAGCATCATCACAGCATCATCACAGCATCATCACTGCATTAACACTGCATCATCACTGCGTCATCACAGTATCATCACTGCATCATCACTGCATCGTCACAGCATCATCACAGTGTCATCACTGCATAATCACTGCATCATCAAAGCATCATCACACCATCAACACACGGTCATCAAAGCATCATCATTGCATCATCACAGTATCATCACTGCATCATCACAAAATCATCACAAAATCACCACAGTGTCATCACAGCATCATCACTGCATCATCACTACATCATCACAGCATCCTCACTGCATCATCCCACCATCATCACTGCATCATCACTGAATCATCATCACTGCATCATCACAGCGTCATCAAAGCATCATCACTGCATCATCACAGCATCATCACACCATCACCACTGCATTATCACAACATCATCATCGCAGCGTCAACACTACATCAACACATCATCATCACTGCATCATCACTGCATCATCACAGCATCCTCACTGCATCATCACACCATCATCACTGCATCATCACTGCATCATCACACCATCATCACAGCATCATCACACCATCATCACAGCATCATCACAGCATCATCACTGCAGCATCACAGCATCATCACTGCATCATCACAGCATCATCACTGCAGCATCACACCATCATCACTGCATCATCTGCATCATCACAGCGTCATCAAAGCATCATCACTGCATCATCACAGCATCATCACAGCATCATCACTGCATCATCACTTCATCATCACAGCATCATCACACCATCATCACTGCATCATCACAGCATCATCACTGCATCATCACAGCATCATCACTGCATCATCACACCATCATCACACCATCATCACTGCATCATCACAGCATCATCATAACATCATCACTGCATCATTACTGCATCATCACAGCATCATCACAGCATCATCACAGCATCATCACTGCATTAACACTGCATCATCACTACATCATCACCGCATCATCACTGCATCATCACTGCATCGTCACAGCATCATCACAGTGTCATCACTGCATAATCACTGCATCATCAAAGCATCATCACACCATCAACACACGGTCATCAAAGCATCATCATTGCATCATCACAGTATCATCACTGCATCATCACAAAATCATCACAAAATCACCACAGTGTCATCACAGCATCATCACTGCATCATCACTACATCATCACAGCATCCTCACTGCATCATCCCACCATCATCACTGCATCATCACTGCATCATCACAGCATCATCACAGCGTCATCAAAGCATCATCACTGCATCATCACAGCATCATCACACCATCACCACTGCATTATCACAACATCATCATCGCAGCGTCAACACTACATCAACACATCATCATCACTGCATCATCACTGCATCATCACAGCATCCTCACTGCATCATCACACCATCATCACTGCATCATCACTGCATCATCACACCATCATCACAGCATCATCACACCATCATCACAGCATCATCACAGCATCATCACTGCAGCATCACAGCATCATCACTGCATCATCACAGCATCATCACTGCAGCATCACACCATCATCACTGCATCATCTGCATCATCACAGCGTCATCAAAGCATCATCACTGCATCATCACAGCATCATCACAGCATCATCACTGCATCATCACTTCATCATCACAGCATCATCACAGCATCATCACTGCATCATCATTGCATCATCACAGCATCATCACTGCAGCATCACACCATCATCACAGCATCATCACTGCATCATCACTGCAGCATCACACCATCATGACTGCATCATCACTGTGTCATAACAACATCATCACTGCATCATCACTTCATCATCACAGCATCATCACAGCATCATCACTGCATCATCACTGCATCATCACACCATCATCACTGCATCATCACTGCATCATCACAGCATCATCACTGCATCATCACAGCATCATCACAGCATCATCACTGCAGCATCAGAGCATCATCAGAACGTCTTCACAGCATCATCACAGCATCATCACTGCATCATCACACCATCATCACTGCATCATCACTGCATCATCACAGCATCATCAATGCATCATCACTGCATCATCACAGCATCATCACAGCATCATCACTGCATCATCACAGTATCATCACTGCATCATCACTGCATCATCACACCATCATCACTGCATTATCACTGCATCATCACAGCATCATCATAACATCATCACTGCATCATCACAGTATCATCACTGCATCATCACTGCATCATCACTGCGTCATCACAGCATCATCACAGCATCATCACTTCATCATCACTGCATCATCACAGCATCATCACAGCATCATCACTGCATCATCACAGTATCATCACTGCATCATCACTGCATCATCACTGCATCATCACTGCATCATCACTGCGTCATCATTGTGTCATCACAGCATCATCACACCATCATCACTGCATCATCACAGCATCATCACAGCATCATCACTGCATCATCACAGTATCATCACTGCATCATCACTGCATCATCACTGCGTCATCATTGTGTCATCACAGCATCATCACTTCATCATCACTGCATCATCACTGCATCATCACTGTGTCATCACAGCATCATCACTGCATCATCACTGCATCATCACTGTGTCATCACTGCATCATCACTGCATCATCACACCATCATCATTGCATCATCACTGCATCATCACAGCATCATCACTGCATCATCACAGCATCATCACAGCATCATCACTGCAGCATCACTGCAGCATCACAGCATCATCAGAACGTCTTCACAGCATCATCACTGCATCATCACTGCATCATCACAGTGTCATAACAGCATCATCACTGCATCATCACAGCATCCTCACTGCATCATCACTGCATCATCACAGCATCATCACAGCATCATCACAGCATCATCATTACATCATCACTGCATCATCACACCATCATCACACCATCATCACTGCATCATCACAGCATCATCATAACATCATCACTGCATCATTACTGCATCATCACAGCATCATCACAGCATCATCACAGCATCATCACTGCATTAACACTGCATCATCACTGCGTCATCACTGCGTCATCACAGCATCATCACTGCATCATCACAGCATCATCACTGCATCATCACTGCATCATCAGAGCATCATCACTGCATCATCACACCATCATCACACCATCATCACTGCATCATCACAGCATCATCATAACATCATCACTGCATCATCACTGCATCATCACAGCATCATCACTGCATCATCACTGCATCATCACTGCATCATCACTGCGTCATCACTGTGTCATCACAGCATCATCACTTCATCATCACACCATCATCACTGCATCATCACAGCATCCTCACTGCATCATCACTGCATCATCACACCATCATCATAACATCATCACTGCATCATCACAGCATCATCAATGCATCATCACTGCATCATCACTGCGTCATCACAGTATCATCACTGCATCATCACTGCGTCATCACTGCATCATCACTGCATCATCACACCATCATCATTGCATCATCACTGCATCATCACAGCATCATCACTGCATCATCACACCATCATCACTGCATCATCACTGCATCATCACAGCATCATCACTGCACCATCACAGCATCATCACTTCATCATCACAGCATCATCACAGCATCATCACAGCGTCATCACTGCGTCATCACTGTGTCATCACAGCATCATCACTGCATCATCACTGTGTCATCACTGCATCATCACTGCATCATCAAAGCATCATCACTGCATCATCACTGCATCATCACTGCATCATCACAGCATCATCACTGCATCATCACAGTATCATCACTGCATCATCACTGCATCATCACACCATCATCACAGCATCATCACTGCAGCATCACAGCATCATCAGAACGTCTTCACAGCATCATCACTGCCTCATCACTGCATCATCACAGCATCCTCACTGCATCGTCACACCATCATCACTGCATCATAACAGCATCATCACTGCATCATCACTGCATCATCACTGCATCCTCACTGCATCATCACAGCATCATCACAGCGTCATGAAAGCATCATCACTGCATCATCACTGCATCATCACTCTTTCATAACAGCATCATCACAGCATCATCACTGCATCATCACTGCATCATCACAGCATCATCACTGCATCATCACTGTGTCATAACAACATCATCACTGCATCATCACTTCATCATCACAGCATCATCACAGCATCATCACTGCATCATCACAGCATCATCACTGCAGCATCACACCATCATCACTGCATCATCACTGCATCATCACAGTATCATCACAGCATCATCACAGCATCATCGCAGCATCATCACTGTGTCATAACAGCATCATCACTGCATCATCACTTCATCATCACTGCATCATCACTGCATCATCACAGCATCATCACAGCATCATCACTGCATCATCACAGCATCATCACTGTCATAACAGCATCATCACTGCATCATCACTTCATCATCACTGCATCATCACTGCATCATCACAGCATCATCACAGCATCATCACTGCATCATCACAGTATCATCACAGCATCATCACTGCATCTTCAGAGCATCATCACTGCGTCATCACACCATCATCACACCATCATCACTGCATCATCACAGCATCATCATAACATCATCACTGCATCATCACTGCATCATCACAGCATCATCACTGCAGCATCACAGCATTATCACTGCATCATAACTGCATCATCACTGCGTCATCACTGTGTCATCACAGCATCATCACTTCATCATCACTGCATCACCACAGCATCATCACTGCATCATCACTGCATAATCACTGTGTCATCACAGCATCATCACTGCATCATCACTGCATACTCACTGCATACTCACTGCATCATCACACCATCATCACTGCATCATCACTGCATCATCACAGTATGATCACAGCATCATCACTACATCATCACCGCATCATCACTGCATCATCACTGCATCGTCACAGCATCATCACAGTGTCATCACTGCATAATCACTGCATCATCAAAGCATCATCACACCATCAACACACGGTCATCAAAGCATCATCATTGCATCATCACAGTATCATCACTGCATCATCACAAAATCACCACAGTGTCATCACAGCATCATAACTGCATCATCACTACATCATCACAGCATCCTCACTGCATCATCCCACCATCATCACTGCATCATCACTGCATCATCACAGCATCATCACAGCGTCATCAAAGCATCATCACTGCATCATCACAGCATCATCACACCATCACCACTGCATTATCACAACATCATCATCGCAGCGTCAACACGACATCAACACATCATCATCACTGCATCATCACTGCATCATCACAGCATCCTCACTGCATCATCACACCATCATCACTGCATCATCACTGCATCATCACAGCATCATCACTGCATCATCACTGCATCAACACAGTATCATCACAGCATCATCACACCATCATCACAGCATCATCACAGCATCATCACTGCAGCATCACAGCATCATCACTGCATCATCACAGCATCATCACTGCAGCATCACACCATCATCACTGCATCATCTGCATAATCACAGCGTCATCAAAGCATCATCACTGCATCATCACAGCATCATCACAGCATCATCACTGCATCATCACTTCATCATCACAGCATCATCACAGCATCATCACTGCATCATCACAGCATCATCACAGCATCATCACTGCAGCATCACACCATCATCACAGCATCATCACTGCATCATCACTGCAGCATCACACCATCATGACTGCATCATCAGTGTGTCATAACAACATCATCACTGCATCATCACTTCATCATCACAGCATCATCACAGCATCATCACTGCATCATCACAGCATCATCACAGCATCATCACTGCAGCATCAGAGCATCATCAGAACGTCTTCACAGCATCATCACAGCATCATCACTACATCATCACACCATCATCACTGCATCATCACTGCATCATCACAGCATCATCAATGCATCATCACACCATCATCATTGCATCATCACACCATCATCACAGCATCATCACAGCATCATCACTGCATCATCACAGTATCATCACTGTGTCATAACAGCATCATCACTGCATCATCACTTCATCATCACTGCATCATCACTGCATCATCACAGCATCATCACAGCATCATCACTGCATCATCACAGCATCATCACTGCAGCATCACACCATCATCACTGCATCATCACTGCATCATAACTGCATCATCACTGCAGCATCACAGCATCATCACTGCATCATCACTGCAGCATCACACCATCATCACTGCATCATCACAGCATCATCATTACATCATCACTGTATCATCACAGCATCATCACTGCATCATCACTGCATCATCACACCATCATCACAGCATCATCACAGCATCATCACAGCATCATCACTGCATCATCACAGCATTATCACAGCATCATCATTACATCATCACTGCATCATCACAGCATCATCACTGCATCATCACTGCATCATCACACCATAATCACTGCATCATCACACCATCATCACACCATAATCACTGCATCATCACAGCATCATCACAACATCATCACTGCATCATCACTGCATCATTACTGCTTCATCACAGTATCATCACTGCATCATCACAGCATCATCACTGCATCATCACACCATAATCACTGCATCATCACACCATCATCACACCATAATCACTGCATCATCACAGCATCATCACACCATAATCACTGCATCATCACTGCAGCATCACAGCATCATCAGAACGTCTTCACAGCATCATCACTGCCTCATCACTGCATCATCACAGCATCCTCACTGCATCGTCACACCATCATCACTGCATCATAACAGCATCATCACTGCATCATCACTGCATCATCACTGCATCCTCACTGCATCATCACAGCATCATCACAGCGTCATCAAAGCATCATCACTGCATCATCACTGCATCATCACTGCATCATCACTTTGTCATAACAGCATCATCACAGCATCATCACTGCATCATCACTGCATCATCACAGCATCATCACTGCATCATCACTGTGTCATAACAACATCATCACTGCATCATCACTTCATCATCACAGCATCATCACAGCATCATCACTGCATCATCACAGCATCATCACTGCAGCATCACACCATCATCACTGCATCATCACTGCATCATCACAGTATCATCACAGCATCATCACAGCATCATCACACCATCATCACAGCATCATCACAGCATCATCACACCATCATCACTGCATCATCACACCATCATCACAGCATCATCACAGCATCATCACAGCATCATCACTGCATCATCACAGCATCATCACTGTGTCATAACAGCATCATCACTGCATCATCACTTCATCATCACTGCATCATCACAGCATCATCACAGCATCATCACAGCATCATCACTGCATCATCACAGTATCATCACAGCATCATCACAGCATCATCAGAGCATCATCATTGCATCATCACACCATCATCACACCATCATCACTGCATCATCACAGCATCATCATAACATCAGCACTGCATCATCACTGCATCATCACAGCATCATCACTGCATCATCACACCATCATCACTGCATCATCACTGCATCATCACTGCATCATCACTGTGTCATCACACCATCATCACAGAATCCTCACTGCATCATCACAGCATCATCACTGCATCATCACTGCACCATCATCACAGCATCATCACAGCATCATCACTGCATCATCACTGTGTCATCACAGCATCATCACTGCATCATCACACCATCATCATTGCATCATCACTGCATCATCACAGCATCATCACTGCATCATCACACCATCATAACTGCATCATCACTGCATCATCACACCATCATCACAGCATCATCACAGCATCATCACTGCATCATCACTGCATCATCACACCATAATCACTGCATCATCACAGCATCATTACAGCATCATCACTGCATCATCACAGCATTATCACAGCATCATCATTACATCATCACTGTATCATCACAGCATCATCACTGCATCATCACTGCATCATCACACCATAATCACTGCATCATCACACCATCATCACACCATAATCACTGCATCATCACAACATCATCACAACATCATCACTGCATCATCACTGCATCATTACTGCTTCATCACAGCATCATCACTGCATCATCACAGCATCATCACTGCATCATCACTGCGTCATCACTGTGTCATCACAGCATCATCACTTCATCATCACTGCATCATCACAGAATCATCACAGAATCATCACTGCATCATCACTGTGTCATCACAGCATCATCAGTGCATCATCACTGTGCCATCACTGCATCATCACTGCATCATCAAAGCATCATCACACCATCATCACTGCATCATCACACCATCATCACTGCATCATCACACCATCATCACAGCATCATCACTGCATCATCACTGCAGCATCACAGCATCATCAGAACGTCTTCACAGCATCATCACTGCATCATCACTGCATCATCACAGCATCCTCACTGCATCGTCACACCATCATCACTGCATCATAACAGCATCATCACTGCATCATCACTGCATCCTCACTGCATCATCACAGCATCCTCACAGCGTCATCAAAGCATCATCACTGCATCATCACTGCATCATCACTGCATCATCACTTTGTCATAACAGCATCATCACAGCATCATCACTGCATCATCACTGCATCATCACAGCATCATCACTGCATCATCACTGTGTCATAACAACATCATCACTGCATCATCACTTCATCATCACTGCATCATCACAGCATCATCACTGCATCATCACAGCATCATCACTGCAGCATCACACCATCATCACTGCATCATCACTGCATCATCACAGTATCATCACAGCATCATTACAGCATCATCACTGCATCATCACAGCATTATCACAGCATCATCATTACATCATCACTGTATCATCACAGCATCATCACTGCATCATCACTGCATCATCACACCATAATCACTGCATCATCACACCATAATCACACCATAATCACACCATAATCACTGCATCATCACAACATCATCACTGCATCATCACTGCATCATTACTCCTTCATCACAGCATCATCACTGCATCATCACAGCATCATCACTGCATCATCACTGCGTCATCACTGTGTCATCACAGCATCATCACTTCATCATCACTGCATCATCACAGAATCATCACAGAATCATCACTGCATCATCACTGTGTCATCACAGCATCATCAGTGCATCATCACTGTGTCATCACTGCATCATCACTGCATCATCAAAGCATCATCACACCATCATCACTGCATCATCACACCATCATCACTGCATCATCACACCATCATCACAGCATCATCACTGCATCATCACTGCAGCATCACAGCATCATCAGAACGTCTTCACAGCATCATCACTGCATCATCACTGCATCATCACAGCATCCTCACTGCATCGTCACACCATCATCACTGCATCATAACAGCATCATCACTGCATCATCACTGCATCCTCACTGCATCATCACAGCATCCTCACAGCGTCATCAAAGCATCATCACTGCATCATCACTGCATCATCACTGCATCATCACTTTGTCATAACAGCATCATCACAGCATCATCACTGCATCATCACTGCATCATCACAGCATCATCACTGCATCATCACTGTGTCATAACAACATCATCACTGCATCATCACTTCATCATCACTGCATCATCACAGCATCATCACTGCATCATCACTGCATCATCACTGCAGCATCACACCATCATCACTGCATCATCACTGCATCATCACAGTATCATCACAGCATCATCACACCATCATCACAGCATCATCACAGCATCATCACACCATCATCACTGCATCATCACACCATCATCACAGCATCATCACAGCATCATCACTGCATCATCACAGCATCATCACTGTGTCATAACAGCATCATCACTGCATCATCACTTCATCATCACTGCATCATCACTGCATCATCACAGCATCATCACAGCATCATCACTGCATCATCACAGCATCATCACTGCATCATCACAGCATCATCACTGCATCATCACAGCATCATCATAACATCATCACTGCATCATCACTGCATCATCAGAGCATCATCACTGCATCATCACACCATCATCACTGCATCATCACTGCATCATCACTGCATCATCACTGTGTCATCACAGCATCATCACTTCATCATCACTGCATCATCACAGCATCATCACTGCATCATCACTGTGTCATCACAGCATCATCACTGCATCATCACACCATCATAACTGCATCATCACTGCATCATCCCACCATCATCACTGCATCATCACTGCATCATCACAGCATCATCACAGCGTCATCAAAGCATCATCACTGCATCATCACAGCATCATCACACCATCACCACTGCATTATCACAACATCATCATCGCAGCGTCAACACTACATCAACACATCATCATCACTGCATCATCACTGCATCATCACAGCATCCTCACTGCATCATCACACCATCATCACTGCATCATCACTGCATCATCACACCATCATCACAGCATCATCACACCATCATCACAGCATCATCACAGCATCATCACTGCAGCATCACAGCATCATCACTGCATCATCACAGCATCATCACTGCAGCATCACACCATCATCACTGCATCATCTGCATCATCACAGCGTCATCAAAGCATCATCACTGCATCATCACAGCATCATCACAGCATCATCACTGCATCATCACTTCATCATCACAGCATCATCACAGCATCATCACTGCATCATCATTGCATCATCACAGCATCATCACTGCAGCATCACACCATCATCACAGCATCATCACTGCATCATCACTGCAGCATCACACCATCATGACTGCATCATCACTGTGTCATAACAACATCATCACTGCATCATCACTTCATCATCACAGCATCATCACAGCATCATCACTGCATCATCACTGCATCATCACACCATCATCACTGCATCATCACTGCATCATCACAGCATCATCACTGCATCATCACAGCATCATCACAGCATCATCACTGCAGCATCAGAGCATCATCAGAACGTCTTCACAGCATCATCACAGCATCATCACTGCATCATCACACCATCATCACTGCATCATCACTGCATCATCACAGCATCATCAATGCATCATCACTGCATCATCACAGCATCATCACAGCATCATCACTGCATCATCACAGTATCATCACTGCATCATCACTGCATCATCACACCATCATCACTGCATTATCACTGCATCATCACAGCATCATCATAACATCATCACTGCATCATCACAGTATCATCACTGCATCATCACTGCATCATCACTGCGTCATCACAGCATCATCACAGCATCATCACTTCATCATCACTGCATCATCACAGCATCATCACAGCATCATCACTGCATCATCACAGTATCATCACTGCATCATCACTGCATCATCACTGCATCATCACTGCATCATCACTGCGTCATCATTGTGTCATCACAGCATCATCACTTCATCATCACTGCATCATCACTGCATCATCACTGTGTCATCACAGCATCATCACTGCATCATCACTGCATCATCACTGTGTCATCACTGCATCATCACTGCATCATCACACCATCATCATTGCATCATCACTGCATCATCACAGCATCATCACTGCATCATCACAGCATCATCACAGCATCATCACTGCAGCATCACTGCAGCATCACAGCATCATCAGAACGTCTTCACAGCATCATCACTGCATCATCACTGCATCATCACAGTGTCATAACAGCATCATCACTGCATCATCACAGCATCCTCACTGCATCATCACTGCATCATCACAGCATCATCACAGCATCATCATTACATCATCACTGCATCATCACACCATCATCACACCATCATCACTGCATCATCACAGCATCATCATAACATCATCACTGCATCATTACTGCATCATCACAGCATCATCACAGCATCATCACAGCATCATCACTGCATTAACACTGCATCATCACTGCGTCATCACTGCGTCATCACAGCATCATCACTGCATCATCACAGCATCATCACTGCATCATCACTGCATCATCAGAGCATCATCACTGCATCATCACACCATCATCACACCATCATCACTGCATCATCACAGCATCATCATAACATCATCACTGCATCATCACTGCATCATCACAGCATCATCACTGCATCATCACTGCATCATCACTGCATCATCACTGCGTCATCACTGTGTCATCACAGCATCATCACTTCATCATCACACCATCATCACTGCATCATCACAGCATCCTCACTGCATCATCACTGCATCATCACACCATCATCATAACATCATCACTGCATCATCACAGCATCATCAATGCATCATCACTGCATCATCACTGCGTCATCACAGTATCATCACTGCATCATCACTGCGTCATCACTGCATCATCACTGCATCATCACACCATCATCATTGCATCATCACTGCATCATCACAGCATCATCACTGCATCATCACACCATCATCACTGCATCATCACTGCATCATCACAGCATCATCACTGCACCATCACAGCATCATCACTTCATCATCACAGCATCATCACAGCATCATCACAGCGTCATCACTGCGTCATCACTGTGTCATCACAGCATCATCACTGCATCATCACTGTGTCATCACTGCATCATCACTGCATCATCAAAGCATCATCACTGCATCATCACTGCATCATCACTGCATCATCACAGCATCATCACTGCATCATCACAGTATCATCACTGCATCATCACTGCATCATCACACCATCATCACAGCATCATCACTGCAGCATCACAGCATCATCAGAACGTCTTCACAGCATCATCACTGCCTCATCACTGCATCATCACAGCATCCTCACTGCATCGTCACACCATCATCACTGCATCATAACAGCATCATCACTGCATCATCACTGCATCATCACTGCATCCTCACTGCATCATCACAGCATCATCACAGCGTCATGAAAGCATCATCACTGCATCATCACTGCATCATCACTGCATCATCACTCTTTCATAACAGCATCATCACAGCATCATCACTGCATCATCACTGCATCATCACAGCATCATCACTGCATCATCACTGTGTCATAACAACATCATCACTGCATCATCACTTCATCATCACAGCATCATCACAGCATCATCACTGCATCATCACAGCATCATCACTGCAGCATCACACCATCATCACTGCATCATCACTGCATCATCACAGTATCATCACAGCATCATCACAGCATCATCGCAGCATCATCACTGTGTCATAACAGCATCATCACTGCATCATCACTTCATCATCACTGCATCATCACTGCATCATCACAGCATCATCACAGCATCATCACTGCATCATCACAGCATCATCACTGTCATAACAGCATCATCACTGCATCATCACTTCATCATCACTGCATCATCACTGCATCATCACAGCATCATCACAGCATCATCACTGCATCATCACAGTATCATCACAGCATCATCACTGCATCTTCAGAGCATCATCACTGCGTCATCACACCATCATCACACCATCATCACTGCATCATCACAGCATCATCATAACATCATCACTGCATCATCACTGCATCATCACAGCATCATCACTGCAGCATCACAGCATTATCACTGCATCATAACTGCATCATCACTGCGTCATCACTGTGTCATCACAGCATCATCACTTCATCATCACTGCATCACCACAGCATCATCACTGCATCATCACTGCATAATCACTGTGTCATCACAGCATCATCACTGCATCATCACTGCATACTCACTGCATACTCACTGCATCATCACACCATCATCACTGCATCATCACTGCATCATCACAGTATGATCACAGCATCATCACTACATCATCACCGCATCATCACTGCATCATCACTGCATCGTCACAGCATCATCACAGTGTCATCACTGCATAATCACTGCATCATCAAAGCATCATCACACCATCAACACACGGTCATCAAAGCATCATCATTGCATCATCACAGTATCATCACTGCATCATCACAAAATCACCACAGTGTCATCACAGCATCATAACTGCATCATCACTACATCATCACAGCATCCTCACTGCATCATCCCACCATCATCACTGCATCATCACTGCATCATCACAGCATCATCACAGCGTCATCAAAGCATCATCACTGCATCATCACAGCATCATCACACCATCACCACTGCATTATCACAACATCATCATCGCAGCGTCAACACGACATCAACACATCATCATCACTGCATCATCACTGCATCATCACAGCATCCTCACTGCATCATCACACCATCATCACTGCATCATCACTGCATCATCACAGCATCATCACTGCATCATCACTGCATCAACACAGTATCATCACAGCATCATCACACCATCATCACAGCATCATCACAGCATCATCACTGCAGCATCACAGCATCATCACTGCATCATCACAGCATCATCACTGCAGCATCACACCATCATCACTGCATCATCTGCATAATCACAGCGTCATCAAAGCATCATCACTGCATCATCACAGCATCATCACAGCATCATCACTGCATCATCACTTCATCATCACAGCATCATCACAGCATCATCACTGCATCATCACAGCATCATCACAGCATCATCACTGCAGCATCACACCATCATCACAGCATCATCACTGCATCATCACTGCAGCATCACACCATCATGACTGCATCATCAGTGTGTCATAACAACATCATCACTGCATCATCACTTCATCATCACAGCATCATCACAGCATCATCACTGCATCATCACAGCATCATCACAGCATCATCACTGCAGCATCAGAGCATCATCAGAACGTCTTCACAGCATCATCACAGCATCATCACTACATCATCACACCATCATCACTGCATCATCACTGCATCATCACAGCATCATCAATGCATCATCACACCATCATCATTGCATCATCACACCATCATCACAGCATCATCACAGCATCATCACTGCATCATCACAGTATCATCACTGTGTCATAACAGCATCATCACTGCATCATCACTTCATCATCACTGCATCATCACTGCATCATCACAGCATCATCACAGCATCATCACTGCATCATCACAGCATCATCACTGCAGCATCACACCATCATCACTGCATCATCACTGCATCATAACTGCATCATCACTGCAGCATCACAGCATCATCACTGCATCATCACTGCAGCATCACACCATCATCACTGCATCATCACAGCATCATCATTACATCATCACTGTATCATCACAGCATCATCACTGCATCATCACTGCATCATCACACCATCATCACAGCATCATCACAGCATCATCACAGCATCATCACTGCATCATCACAGCATTATCACAGCATCATCATTACATCATCACTGCATCATCACAGCATCATCACTGCATCATCACTGCATCATCACACCATAATCACTGCATCATCACACCATCATCACACCATAATCACTGCATCATCACAGCATCATCACAACATCATCACTGCATCATCACACCATAATCACTGCATCATCACACCATCATCACACCATAATCACTGCATCATCACAGCATCATCACACCATAATCACTGCATCATCACACCATCATCACACCATAATCACTGCATCATCACAGCATCATCACACCATAATCACTGCATCATCACTGCAGCATCACAGCATCATCAGAACGTCTTCACAGCATCATCACTGCCTCATCACTGCATCATCACAGCATCCTCACTGCATCGTCACACCATCATCACTGCATCATAACAGCATCATCACTGCATCATCACTGCATCATCACTGCATCCTCACTGCATCATCACAGCATCATCACAGCGTCATCAAAGCATCATCACTGCATCATCACTGCATCATCACTGCATCATCACTTTGTCATAACAGCATCATCACAGCATCATCACTGCATCATCACTGCATCATCACAGCATCATCACTGCATCATCACTGTGTCATAACAACATCATCACTGCATCATCACTTCATCATCACAGCATCATCACAGCATCATCACTGCATCATCACAGCATCATCACTGCAGCATCACACCATCATCACTGCATCATCACTGCATCATCACAGTATCATCACAGCATCATCACAGCATCATCACACCATCATCACAGCATCATCACAGCATCATCACACCATCATCACTGCATCATCACACCATCATCACAGCATCATCACAGCATCATCACAGCATCATCACTGCATCATCACAGCATCATCACTGTGTCATAACAGCATCATCACTGCATCATCACTTCATCATCACTGCATCATCACAGCATCATCACAGCATCATCACAGCATCATCACTGCATCATCACAGTATCATCACAGCATCATCACAGCATCATCAGAGCATCATCATTGCATCATCACACCATCATCACACCATCATCACTGCATCATCACAGCATCATCATAACATCAGCACTGCATCATCACTGCATCATCACAGCATCATCACTGCATCATCACACCATCATCACTGCATCATCACTGCATCATCACTGCATCATCACTGTGTCATCACACCATCATCACAGAATCCTCACTGCATCATCACAGCATCATCACTGCATCATCACTGCACCATCATCACAGCATCATCACAGCATCATCACTGCATCATCACTGTGTCATCACAGCATCATCACTGCATCATCACACCATCATCATTGCATCATCACTGCATCATCACTGCATCATCACACCATCATAACTGCATCATCACTGCATCATCACACCATCATCACAGCATCATCACAGCATCATCACTGCATCATCACTGCATCATCACACCATAATCACTGCATCATCACAGCATCATTACAGCATCATCACTGCATCATCACAGCATTATCACAGCATCATCATTACATCATCACTGTATCATCACAGCATCATCACTGCATCATCACTGCATCATCACACCATAATCACTGCATCATCACACCATCATCACACCATAATCACTGCATCATCACAACATCATCACAACATCATCACTGCATCATCACTGCATCATTACTGCTTCATCACAGCATCATCACTGCATCATCACAGCATCATCACTGCATCATCACTGCGTCATCACTGTGTCATCACAGCATCATCACTTCATCATCACTGCATCATCACAGAATCATCACAGAATCATCACTGCATCATCACTGTGTCATCACAGCATCATCAGTGCATCATCACTGTGCCATCACTGCATCATCACTGCATCATCAAAGCATCATCACACCATCATCACTGCATCATCACACCATCATCACTGCATCATCACACCATCATCACAGCATCATCACTGCATCATCACTGCAGCATCACAGCATCATCAGAACGTCTTCACAGCATCATCACTGCATCATCACTGCATCATCACAGCATCCTCACTGCATCGTCACACCATCATCACTGCATCATAACAGCATCATCACTGCATCATCACTGCATCCTCACTGCATCATCACAGCATCCTCACAGCGTCATCAAAGCATCATCACTGCATCATCACTGCATCATCACTGCATCATCACTTTGTCATAACAGCATCATCACAGCATCATCACTGCATCATCACTGCATCATCACAGCATCATCACTGCATCATCACTGTGTCATAACAACATCATCACTGCATCATCACTTCATCATCACTGCATCATCACAGCATCATCACTGCATCATCACAGCATCATCACTGCAGCATCACACCATCATCACTGCATCATCACTGCATCATCACAGTATCATCACAGCATCATCACAGCATCATCACACCATCATCACAGCATCATCACAGCATCATCACACCATCATCACTGCATCATCACACCATCATCACAGCATCATCACAGCATCATCACTGCATCATCACAGCATCATCACTGTGTCATAACAGCATCATCACTGCATCATCACTTCATCATCACTGCATCATCACTGCATCATCACAGCATCATCACAGCATCATCACTGCATCATCACAGCATCATCACTGCATCATCACAGCATCATCACTGCATCATCACAGCATAATCACTGCATCATCACAGCATCATTACAGCATCATCACTGCATCATCACAGCATTATCACAGCATCATCATTACATCATCACTGTATCATCACAGCATCATCACTGCATCATCACTGCATCATCACACCATAATCACTGCATCATCACACCATAATCACACCATAATCACACCATAATCACTGCATCATCACAACATCATCACTGCATCATCACTGCATCATTACTCCTTCATCACAGCATCATCACTGCATCATCACAGCATCATCACTGCATCATCACTGCGTCATCACTGTGTCATCACAGCATCATCACTTCATCATCACTGCATCATCACAGAATCATCACAGAATCATCACTGCATCATCACTGTGTCATCACAGCATCATCAGTGCATCATCACTGTGTCATCACTGCATCATCACTGCATCATCAAAGCATCATCACACCATCATCACTGCATCATCACACCATCATCACTGCATCATCACACCATCATCACAGCATCATCACTGCATCATCACTGCAGCATCACAGCATCATCAGAACGTCTTCACAGCATCATCACTGCATCATCACTGCATCATCACAGCATCCTCACTGCATCGTCACACCATCATCACTGCATCATAACAGCATCATCACTGCATCATCACTGCATCCTCACTGCATCATCACAGCATCCTCACAGCGTCATCAAAGCATCATCACTGCATCATCACTGCATCATCACTGCATCATCACTTTGTCATAACAGCATCATCACAGCATCATCACTGCATCATCACTGCATCATCACAGCATCATCACTGCATCATCACTGTGTCATAACAACATCATCACTGCATCATCACTTCATCATCACTGCATCATCACAGCATCATCACTGCATCATCACAGCATCATCACTGCAGCATCACACCATCATCACTGCATCATCACTGCATCATCACAGTATCATCACAGCATCATCACAGCATCATCACACCATCATCACAGCATCATCACAGCATCATCACACCATCATCACTGCATCATCACACCATCATCACAGCATCATCACAGCATCATCACTGCATCATCACAGCATCATCACTGTGTCATAACAGCATCATCACTGCATCATCACTTCATCATCACTGCATCATCACTGCATCATCACAGCATCATCACAGCATCATCACTGCATCATCACAGCATCATCACTGCATCATCACAGCATCATCACTGCATCATCACAGCATCATCATAACATCATCACTGCATCATCACTGCATCATCAGAGCATCATCACTGCATCATCACACCATCATCACTGCATCATCACTGCATCATCACTGCATCATCACTGTGTCATCACAGCATCATCACTTCATCATCACTGCATCATCACAGCATCATCACTGCATCATCACTGTGTCATCACAGCATCATCACTGCATCATCACACCATCATCACTGCATCATCACTGCATCATCACACCATCATCATTGCATCATCACTGCATCATCACAGCATCATCACTGCATCATCACACCATCATAACTGCATCATCACTGCATCATCACAGCATCATCACAGCATCATCACTGCAGCATCACAGCATCATCAGAACGTCTTCACAGCATCATTACTGCATCATCACTGCATCATCACAGTGTCATAACAGCATCATCACTGCATCATCACAGCATCATCACAGCATCATCACTGCATCGTCACAGCATCATCACTGCATACTCACTGCATCATCACACCATCATCACTGCATCATCACACCATCATCACTGCATCATCACTGCATCATCACTGCATCATCACTGCATCATCACTGTGTCATAACAGCATCATCACTGCATCATCACTTCATCATCACTGCATCATCACTGCATCATCACAGCATCATCACTGCATCATCACAGTGTCATCACAGCATCATCACTACATCATCACAGTATCATTACAGCATCATCACTGCATCATCACTGCATCATCACACCATCATCACTGCATCATCACAGCATCATCACAGCATCATCACTGCATCATCACTGCATCATCACACCATCATCATTGCATCATCACAGCATCATCACAGCATCATCACTGCATCATCACAGTATCATCACAGCATCATCACTACATCATCACCGCATCATCACTGCATCATCACTGCATCGTCACAGCATCATCACAGTGTCATCACTGCATAATCCTTGCATCATCAAAGCATCATCACAGCATCATCACTGCATCATCACTTCATCATCACAGCATCATCACAGCATCATCACTGCATCATCACAGCATCATCACTGCATCATCACAGCATCATCACTGCAGCATCACACCATCATCACTGCATCATCACTGCATCATCACTGCATCATCACAGCATCATCACAGCATCATCACTGTGTCATAACAACATCATCACTGCATCATCACTTCATCATCACAGCATCATCACAGCATCATCACTGCATCATCACAGCATCATCACTGCATCATCACACCATCATCACACAATCATCACTGCATCATCACAGCACCATCATAACATCATCACTGCATCATTATTGCATCATCACAGCATCATCACAGCATCATCACAGCATCATCACTGCATCATCACAGCATCATCACTGCATCATCACTGCAGCATCACACCATCATCACAGCATCATCACTGCATCATCACTGCATACTCACTGCATCATCACACCATCATCACTGCATCATCACTGCATCATCACTGCATCATCACTGCATCATCACTGCATCATCACTGCATCATCACTGTGTCATAACAGCATCATCACTGCATCATCACTTCATCATCACTGCATCATCACTGCATCATCACAGCATCATCACTGCATCATCACAGTGTCATCACAGCATCATCACTACATCATCACAGTATCATTACAGCATCATCACTGCATCATCACTGCATCATCACACCATCATCACTGCATCATCACAGCATCATCACAGCATCATCACTGCATCATCACTGCATCATCACACCATCATCATTGCATCATCACAGCATCATCACAGCATCATCACTGCATCATCACAGTATCATCACAGCATCATCACTACATCATCACCGCATCATCACTGCATCATCACTGCATCGTCACAGCATCATCACAGTGTCATCACTGCATAATCCTTGCATCATCAAAGCATCATCACAGCATCATCACTGCATCATCACTTCATCATCACAGCATCATCACAGCATCATCACTGCATCATCACAGCATCATCACTGCATCATCACAGCATCATCACTGCAGCATCACACCATCATCACTGCATCATCACTGCATCATCACTGCATCATCACAGCATCATCACAGCA
Organism: Somateria mollissima; assembly: GCA_951411735.1. Taxonomy (NCBI): domain Eukaryota; kingdom Metazoa; phylum Chordata; class Aves; order Anseriformes; family Anatidae; genus Somateria; species Somateria mollissima. Next base: position 981,854 of record CATOCB010000307.1, read on the forward strand.
TCATCACTGTGTCATAACAACATCATCACTGCATCATCACTTCATCATCACAGCATCATCACAGCATCATCACTGCATCATCACAGCATCATCACTGCATCATCACACCATCATCACACAATCATCACTGCATCATCACAGCACCATCATAACATCATCACTGCATCATTATTGCATCATCACAGCATCATCACACCATCATCACAGCATCATCACTGCATCATCACACCATCATCACTGCATCATCACTGCATCATCACTGTGTCATCACAGCATCATCACTTCATCATCACTGCATCATCACAGCATCATCACTGCATCATCACTGTGTCATCACAGCATCATCACTGCATCATCACTGTGTCATCACTGCATCATCACTGCATCATCACACCATCATCATTGCATCATCACTGCATCATCACAGCATCATCACACCATCATAACTGCATCATCACTGCATCATCACAGCATCATCACAGCATCATCACTGCAGCATCACAGCATCATCAGAACGTCTTCACAGCATCATTACTGCATCATCACTGCATCATCACAGTGTCATAACAGCATCATCACTGCATCATCACAGCATCATCACAGCATCATCACTGCATCGTCACAGCATCATCACTGCATACTCACTGCATCATCACACCATCATCACTGCATCATCACACCATCATCACTGCATCATCACTGCATCATCACTGCATCATCACTGCATCATCACTGTGTCATAACAGCATCATCACTGCATCATCACTTCATCATCACTGCATCATCACTGCATCATCACAGCATCATCACTGCATCATCACAGTGTCATCACAGCATCATCACTACATCATCACAGTATCATTACAGCATCATCACTGCATCATCACTGCATCATCACACCATCATCACTGCATCATCACAGCATCATCACAGCATCATCACTGCATCATCACTGCATCATCACACCATCATCATTGCATCATCACAGCATCATCACAGCATCATCACTGCATCATCACAGTATCATCACAGCATCATCACTACATCATCACCGCATCATCACTGCATCATCACTGCATCGTCACAGCATCATCACAGTGTCATCACTGCATAATTCTTGCATCATCAAAGCATCATCACAGCATCATCACTGCATCATCACTTCATCATCACAGCATCATCACAGCATCATCACTGCATCATCACAGCATCATCACTGCATCATCACAGCATCATCACTGCAGCATCACACCATCATCACTGCATCATCACTGCATCATCACTGCATCATCACAGCATCATCACAGCATCATCACTGTGTCATAACAACATCATCACTGCATCATCACTTCATCATCACAGCATCATCACAGCATCATCACTGCATCATCACAGCATCATCACTGCATCATCACACCATCATCACACAATCATCACTGCATCATCACAGCACCATCATAACATCATCACTGCATCATTATTGCATCATCACAGCATCATCACAGCATCATCACAGCATCATCACTGCATCATCACAGCATCATCACTGCATCATCACTGCAGCATCACACCATCATCACAGCATCATCACTGCATCATCACTGCATCATCACAGCATCATCACTGCATCATCACTGTGTCATAACAACATCATCACTGCATCATCACACCATCATCACACCATCATCACTGCATCATCACAGCATCATCATAACATCATCACTGCATCATCACTGCATCATCACAGCATCATCACTGCATCATCACAGCATCATCACTGCATCATCACTGCATCATCACTGCGTCATCACTGTGTCATCACAGCATCATCACTTCATCATCACTGCATCATCACAGCATCATCACTGCATCATCACTGCATCATCACTGTGTCATCACAGCATCATCACTGCATCATCACTGTGTGATCACTGCATCATCACTGCATCATCACACCATCATCATTGCATCATCACTGCATCATCACAGCATCATCACTGCATCATCACAGCATCATCACAGCATCATCACTACATCATCACTGCAGCATCACAGCATCATCAGAACGTCTTCACAGCATCATCACTGCATCATCACTGCATCATCACAGTGTCATAATAGCATCATCACTGCATCATCACATCATCCTCACTGCATCATCACTGCATCATCACTGCATCATCACAGCATCATCACTGCATCATCACTGAATCATCACAGCATCATCACTGCATCCTCACAGCATCATCACTGCATCATCACTGCATCATCACTGCATACTCACTGCATCATCACACCATCATCACTGCATCATCACTGCATCATCACTGCATCATCACTGCATCATCACAGCATCATCACTGCATCATCACTGCATCATCACTGCATCATCACTGCATCATCACAGCATCATCACTGCATCATCACAGTGTCATCACAGCATCATCACTGCATCATCACAGTATCATTACAGCATCATCACTGCATCATCACTGCATCATCACTGCATCATCACAGCATCATCACAGCATCATCACTGCATCATCACAGCATCATCACTGCATCATCACACAATCATCATTGCATCATCACAGCATCATCACAGCATCATCACAGCATCATCACTACATCATCACTGCATCATCACTGCATCATCACAGCGTCATCACAGCATCATCACAGTGTCATCACTGCATAATCACTGCATCATCAAAGCATCATCACACCATCAACACACGGTCATCAAAGCATCATCATTGCATCATCACAGTTTCATCACTGCATCATCACAAAATCATCACAAAATCACCACAGTGTCATCACAGCATCATCACTGCATCATCACTACATCATCACAGCATCCTCACTGCATCATCCCACCATCATCACTGCATCATCACTGCATCATCACAGCATCATCACAGCGTCATCAAAGCATCATCACTGCATCATCACAGCATCATCACACCATCACCACTGCATTATCACAACATCATCATCGCAGCGTCAACACTACATCAACACATCATCATCACTGCATCATCACTGCATCATCACAGCATCCTCACTGCATCATCACACCATCATCACTGCATCATCACTGCATCATCACAGCATCATCAAAGCATCATCACTGCATCATCACAGTATCATCACAGCATCATCACACCATCATCACAGCATCATCACAGCATCATCACTGCAGCATCACAGCATCATCACTGCATCATCACAGCATCCTCACTGCATCATCACACCATCATCACTGCATCATAACTGCATCATCACAGCGTCATCAAAGCATCATCACTGCATCATCACAGCATCATCACAGCATCATCACTGCATCATCACTTCATCATCACTGCATCATCACAGCATCATCACTGCATCATCACAGCATCATCACTGCATCATCACTGCAGCATCACACCATCATCACAGCATCCTCACTGCATCACCACACCATCATCACTGCATCATCACTGCATCATCACAGCATCATCACAGCATCATCACTGCATCATAACAGTATCATCACAGCATCATCACACCATCATCACAGCATCATCACAGCAGCATCACAGCAGCATCACAGCATCATCAGAACGTCTTCACAGCATCATCACAGCATCATCACTGCATCTTCACTAAATCATCACAGCATCCTCACTGCATCATCACAGCATCATCACAGCATCATCACTGCATCATCACTGCATCATCACAGCATCATCACTGTATCATCACAGCATCATCACTGCATCATCACTGCAGCATCACACCATCATCACAGCATCATCACTGCATCATCACTGCATCATCACAGCATCATCACTGTATCATCACTGTGTCATAACAACATCATCACTGCATCATCACTTCATCATCACAGCATCATCACAGCGTCATCAAAGCATCATCGCTGCATCATCACTGCATCATCACTGCATCATCACTGCAGCATCACTCCATCATCACAGCATCATCACTGAATCATCAATGCATCATCACAGCATCATCACTGCATCATCACTGCATCATCACACCATCATCACTGCATCATCACTGCATCATCACAGCATCATCACACCGTCAGCAAAGCATCATCACTGCATCATCACCGCATCATCACTGCATCATCACTTTGTCATAACAGCATCATCACAGCATCATCACTGCATAGTCACAGCATCATCACAGCATCATCACTGCATCATCACTGCATCATCACAGCATCATCACAGAATCCTCACTGCATCATCACACCATCATCACTGCATCATCACTGCATCATCACAGCATCATCACAGCATCATCACACCATCATAACTGCATCATCACAGTATCATCACAGCATCATCACACCATTATCACACCATCATCACTGCATCATCACAGCATCATCATAACATCATCACTGCATCATCACTGCATCATTACTGCATCATCACAGCATCATCACTGCATCATCACTGCAGCATCACACCATCATCACTGCATCATCACTGCATCATCACTGCATCATCACTGCATCATCACAGCATCATCAATGCATCATCACTGCATCATCACATCATCATCACTGCATCATCACAGCATTATCACAGCATCATCACTGCATCATCACAGTATCATCACAGCATCATCACTGCATCATCACACCATCATCACACCATAATCGATGCATCATCACAGCATCATCACAACATCATCACTGCATCATCACTGCATCATTACTGCTTCATCACAGCATCATCACTGCATCATCACAGCATCATCACTGCATCATCACTGCGTCATCACTGTGTCATCACAGCATCATCACTTCATCATCACTGCATCATCACAGCATCATCACTGCATAGTCACAGCATCATCACAGCATCATCACTGCATCATCACTGCATCATCACTGCATCATCAAAGCATCATCACACCATCATCACTGCATCATCACTGCATCATCACAGCATCATCACTGCAGCATCACACCATCATCACTGCATCATCACTGCATCATCACACCATCATCACAGCATCATCACTGCAGCATCACAGCATCATCAGAACGTCTTCACAGCATCATCACACCATCATCACAGCATCATCACAGCATCATCACAGCTTCATAACACCATCATCACTGCATCATCACACCATCATCACAGCATCATCACTGCAGCATCACAGCATCATCAGAACGTCTTCACAGCATCATCACACCATCATCACAGCATCATCACAGCATCATCACAGCTTCATAACACCATCATCACTGCATCATCACACCATCATCACTGCATCATCACTGCATCATCACTGCATCATCACTGTGTCATCACAGCATCATCACTTCATCATCACTGCATCATCACAGCATCATCACTGCATCATCACTGTGTCATCACAGCATCATCACTGCATCATCACACCATCATCACTGCATCATCACTGCATCATCACACCATCATCATTGCATCATCACTGCATCATCACAGCATCATCACTGCATCATCACACCATCATAACTGCATCATCACTGCATCATCACAGCATCATCACAGCATCATCACTGCAGCATCACAGCATCATCAGAACGTCTTCACAGCATCATTACTGCATCATCACTGCATCATCACAGTGTCATAACAGCATCATCACTGCATCATCACAGCATCATCACAGCATCATCACTGCATCGTCACAGCATCATCACTGCATACTCACTGCATCATCACACCATCATCACTGCATCATCACACCATCATCACTGCATCATCACTGCATCATCACTGCATCATCACTGCATCATCACTGTGTCATAACAGCATCATCACTGCATCATCACTTCATCATCACTGCATCATCACTGCATCATCACAGCATCATCACTGCATCATCACAGTGTCATCACAGCATCATCACTACATCATCACAGTATCATTACAGCATCATCACTGCATCATCACTGCATCATCACACCATCATCACTGCATCATCACAGCATCATCACAGCATCATCACTGCATCATCACTGCATCATCACACCATCATCATTGCATCATCACAGCATCATCACAGCATCATCACTGCATCATCACAGTATCATCACAGCATCATCACTACATCATCACCGCATCATCACTGCATCATCACTGCATCGTCACAGCATCATCACAGTGTCATCACTGCATAATCCTTGCATCATCAAAGCATCATCACAGCATCATCACTGCATCATCACTTCATCATCACAGCATCATCACAGCATCATCACTGCATCATCACAGCATCATCACTGCATCATCACAGCATCATCACTGCAGCATCACACCATCATCACTGCATCATCACTGCATCATCACTGCATCATCACAGCATCATCACAGCATCATCACTGTGTAATAACAACATCATCACTGCATCATCACTTCATCATCACAGCATCATCACTGCATCATCACAGCATCATCACTGCATCATCACACCATCATCACACAATCATCACTGCATCATCACAGCACCATCATAACATCATCACTGCATCATTATTGCATCATCACAGCATCATCACAGCATCATCACAGCATCATCACTGCATCATCACAGCATCATCACTGCATCATCACTGCAGCATCACACCATCATCACAGCATCATCACTGCATCATCACTGCATACTCACTGCATCATCACACCATCATCACTGCATCATCACACCATCATCACTGCATCATCACTGCATCATCACTGCATCATCACTGCATCATCACTGTGTCATAACAGCATCATCACTGCATCATCACTTCATCATCACTGCATCATCACTGCATCATCACAGCATCATCACTGCATCATCACAGTGTCATCACAGCATCATCACTACATCATCACAGTATCATTACAGCATCATCACTGCATCATCACTGCATCATCACACCATCATCACTGCATCATCACAGCATCATCACAGCATCATCACTGCATCATCACTGCATCATCACACCATCATCATTGCATCATCACAGCATCATCACAGCATCATCACTGCATCATCACAGTATCATCACAGCATCATCACTACATCATCACCGCATCATCACTGCATCATCACTGCATCGTCACAGCATCATCACAGTGTCATCACTGCATAATCCTTGCATCATCAAAGCATCATCACAGCATCATCACTGCATCATCACTTCATCATCACAGCATCATCACAGCATCATCACTGCATCATCACAGCATCATCACTGCATCATCACAGCATCATCACTGCAGCATCACACCATCATCACTGCATCATCACTGCATCATCACAGCATCATCACAGCATCATCACTGTGTCATAACAACATCATCACTGCATCATCACTTCATCATCACAGCATCATCACAGCATCATCACTGCATCATCACAGCATCATCACTGCATCATCACACCATCATCACACAATCATCACTGCATCATCACAGCACCATCATAACATCATCACTGCATCATTATTGCATCATCACAGCATCATCACACCATCATCACAGCATCATCACTGCATCATCACACCATCATCACTGCATCATCACTGCATCATCACTGCATCATCACTGTGTCATCACAGCATCATCACTTCATCATCACTGCATCATCACAGCATCATCACTGCATCATCACTGTGTCATCACAGCATCATCACTGCATCATCACTGTGTCATCACTGCATCATCACTGCATCATCACACCATCATCATTGCATCATCACTGCATCATCACAGCATCATCACTGCATCATCACACCATCATAACTGCATCATCACTGCATCATCACAGCATCATCACAGCATCATCACTGCAGCATCACAGCATCATCAGAACGTCTTCACAGCATCATTACTGCATCATCACTGCATCATCACAGTGTCATAACAGCATCATCACTGCATCATCACAGCATCATCACAGCATCATCACTGCATCGTCACAGCATCATCACTGCATACTCACTGCATCATCACACCATCATCACTGCATCATCACACCATCATCACTGCATCATCACTGCATCATCACTGCATCATCACTGCATCATCACTGTGTCATAACAGCATCATCACTGCATCATCACTTCATCATCACTGCATCATCACTGCATCATCACAGCATCATCACTGCATCATCACAGTGTCATCACAGCATCATCACTACATCATCACAGTATCATTACAGCATCATCACTGCATCATCACTGCATCATCACACCATCATCACTGCATCATCACAGCATCATCACAGCATCATCACTGCATCATCACTGCATCATCACACCATCATCATTGCATCATCACAGCATCATCACAGCATCATCACTGCATCATCACAGTATCATCACAGCATCATCACTACATCATCACCGCATCATCACTGCATCATCACTGCATCGTCACAGCATCATCACAGTGTCATCACTGCATAATTCTTGCATCATCAAAGCATCATCACAGCATCATCACAGCATCATCACTGCATCATCACAGCATCATCACTGCATCATCACAGCATCATCACTGCAGCATCACACCATCATCACTGCATCATCACTGCATCATCACTGCATCATCACAGCATCATCACAGCATCATCACTGTGTCATAACAACATCATCACTGCATCATCACTTCATCATCACAGCATCATCACAGCATCATCACTGCATCATCACAGCATCATCACTGCATCATCACACCATCATCACACAATCATCACTGCATCATCACAGCACCATCATAACATCATCACTGCATCATTATTGCATCATCACAGCATCATCACAGCATCATCACAGCATCATCACTGCATCATCACAGCATCATCACTGCATCATCACTGCAGCATCACACCATCATCACAGCATCATCACTGCATCATCACTGCATCATCACAGCATCATCACTGCATCATCACTGTGTCATAACAACATCATCACTGCATCATCACACCATCATCACACCATCATCACTGCATCATCACAGCATCATCATAACATCATCACTGCATCATCACTGCATCATCACAGCATCATCACTGCATCATCACAGCATCATCACTGCATCATCACTGCATCATCACTGCGTCATCACTGTGTCATCACAGCATCATCACTTCATCATCACTGCATCATCACAGCATCATCACTGCATCATCACTGCATCATCACTGTGTCATCACAGCATCATCACTGCATCATCACTGTGTGATCACTGCATCATCACTGCATCATCACACCATCATCATTGCATCATCACTGCATCATCACAGCATCATCACTGCATCATCACAGCATCATCACAGCATCATCACTACATCATCACTGCAGCATCACAGCATCATCAGAACGTCTTCACAGCATCATCACTGCATCATCACTGCATCATCACAGTGTCATAATAGCATCATCACTGCATCATCACATCATCCTCACTGCATCATCACTGCATCATCACTGCATCATCACAGCATCATCACTGCATCATCACTGCATCATCACAGCATCATCACTGCATCGTCACAGCATCATCACTGCATCATCACTGCATCATCACTGCATACTCACTGCATCATCACACCATCATCACTGCATCATCACTGCATCATCACTGCATCATCACTGCATCATCACAGCATCATCACTGCATCATCACTGCATCATCACTGCATCATCACAGCATCATCACTGCATCATCACAGTGTCATCACTGCATCATCACTGCATCATCACAGTATCATTACAGCATCATCACTGCATCATCACTGCATCATCACTGCATCATCACAGCATCATCACAGCATCATCACTGCATCATCACTGCATCATCACTGCATCATCACACAATCATCATTGCATCATCACAGCATCATCACAGCATCATCACAGCATCATCACTACATCATCACTGCATCATCACTGCATCATCACAGCGTCATCACAGCATCATCACAGTGTCATCACTGCATAATCACTGCATCATCAAAGCATCATCACACCATCAACACACGGTCATCAAAGCATCATCATTGCATCATCACAGTTTCATCACTGCATCATCACAAAATCATCACAAAATCACCACAGTGTCATCACAGCATCATCACTGCATCATCACTACATCATCACAGCATCCTCACTGCATCATCCCACCATCATCACTGCATCATCACTGCATCATCACAGCATCATCACAGCGTCATCAAAGCATCATCACTGCATCATCACAGCATCATCACACCATCACCACTGCATTATCACAACATCATCATCGCAGCGTCAACACTACATCAACACATCATCATCACTGCATCATCACTGCATCATCACAGCATCCTCACTGCATCATCACACCATCATCACTAAATCATCACTGCATCATCACAGCATCATCAAAGCATCATCACTGCATCATCACAGTATCATCACAGCATCATCACAGCATCATCACAGCATCATCACTGCAGCATCACAGCATCATCACTGCATCATCACAGCATCCTCACTGCATCATCACACCATCATCACTGCATCATAACTGCATCATCACAGCGTCATCAAAGCATCATCATTGCATCATCACAGCATCATCACAGCATCATCACTGCATCATCACTTCATCATCACTGCATCATCACAGCATCATCACTGCATCACCACACCATCATCACTGCATCATCACTGCATCATCACAGCATCATCACAGCATCATCACTGCATCATAACAGTATCATCACAGCATCATCACACCATCATCACAGCATCATCACAGCAGCATCACAGCAGCATCACAGCATCATCAGAACGTCTTCACAGCATCATCACAGCATCATCACTGCATCTTCACTAAATCATCACAGCATCCTCACTGCATCATCACACCATCATCACAGCATCATCACTGCATCATCACTGCATCATCACAGCATCATCACTGTATCATCACAGCATCATCACTGCATCATCACTGCAGCATCACACCATCATCACAGCATCATCACTGCATCATCACTGCATCATCACAGCATCATCACTGTATCATCACTGTGTCATAACAACATCATCACTGCATCATCACTTCATCATCACAGCATCATCACAGCGTCATCAAAGCATCATCGCTGCATCATCACTGCATCATCACTGCATCATCACTGCAGCATCACTCCATCATCACAGCATCATCACTGAATCATCAATGCATCATCACAGCATCATCACTGCATCATCACTGCATCATCACACCATCATCACTGCATCATCACTGCATCATCACAGCATCATCACACCGTCAGCAAAGCATCATCACTGCATCATCACCGCATCATCACTGCATCATCACTTTGTCATAACAGCATCATCACAGCATCATCACTGCATAGTCACAGCATCATCACAGCATCATCACTGCATCATCACTGCATCATCACAGCATCATCACAGAATCCTCACTGCATCATCACACCATCATCACTGCATCATCACTGCATCATCACAGCATCATCACAGCATCATCACACCATCATAACTGCATCATCACAGTATCATCACAGCATCATCACACCATTATCACACCATCATCACTGCATCATCACAGCATCATCATAACATCATCACTGCATCATCACTGCATCATTACTGCATCATCACAGCATCATCACTGCATCATCACTGCAGCATCACACCATCATCACTGCATCATCACTGCATCATCACTGCATCATCACTGCATCATCACAGCATCATCAATGCATCATCACTGCATCATCACATCATCATCACTGCATCATCACAGCATTATCACACCATCATCACTGCATCATCACAGTATCATCACAGCATCATCACTGCATCATCACACCATCATCACACCATAATCAATGCATCATCACAGCATCATCACAACATCATCACTGCATCATCACTGCATCATTACTGCTTCATCACAGCATCATCACTGCATCATCACAGCATCATCACTGCATCATCACTGCGTCATCACTGTGTCATCACAGCATCATCACTTCATCATCACTGCATCATCACAGCATCATCACTGCATAGTCACAGCATCATCACAGCATCATCACTGCATCATCACTGCATCATCACTGCATCATCAAAGCATCATCACACCATCATCACTGCATCATCACTGCATCATCACAGCATCATCACTGCAGCATCACACCATCATCACTGCATCATCACTGCATCATCACACCATCATCACAGCATCATCACTGCAGCATCACAGCATCATCAGAACGTCTTCACAGCATCATCACACCATCATCACAGCATCATCACAGCATCATCACAGCTTCATAACACCATCATCACTGCATCATCACACCATCATCACAGCATCATCACAGCATCATCACTGCATCATCACAGCATCATCACTGTGTCATAACAGCATCATCACTGCATCATCACTTCATCATCACTGCATCATCACAGCATCATCACAGCATCATCACTGCACCATCACAGTATCATCACAGCATCATCACTGCATCATCAGAGCATCATCACTGCGTCATCACACCATCATCACACCATCATCACTGCATCATCACAGCATCATCATAACATCATCACTGCATCATCACTGCATCATCACAGCATCATCACAGCATCATCACAGCATCATCACACCATCATCACTGCATCATCACTGCGTCATCACTGTGTCATCACAGCATCATCACTTCATCATCACTGCATCATCACAGCATCATCACTGCATCATCACTGCATCATCACTGTGTCATCACAGCATCATCACTGCATCATCACTGTGTCATCACAGCATCATCACTGCATCATCACTGCATCATCACAGCATCATCACTGCATCATCACACCATCATAACTGCATCATCACACCATCATAACTGCATCATCACAGCATCATCACAGCATCATCACTGCATCATCACTGCATCATCACAGCATCATCACTGCATCGTCACAGCATCATCACTGCATCATCACTGCATACTCACTGCATACTCACTGCATCATCACACCATCATCACTGCATCATCACTGTGTCATAACAGCATCATCACTGCATCATCACTGCATCATCACTGCATCATCACAGCATCATCACTGCATCATCACAGTGTCATCACAGCATCATCACTGCATCATCACAGTATCATTACAGCATCATCACTGCATCATCACTGCATCATCACTGCATCATCACTGCATCATCACAGCATCATCACTGCATCATCACTGCATCATCACTGCATCATCACACCATCATCATTGCATCATCACAGCATCATCACTGCATCATCACTGCATCATCACACCATCATCACAGCATCATCACTACATCATCACCGCATCATCACTGCATCATCACTGCAGCATCACAGCATCATCACTGCATCATCACAGCATCCTCACTGCATCATCAAAGCATCGTCACACCATCAACACACGGTCATCAAAGCATCATCATTGCATCATCACAGTATCATCACTGCATCATCACAAAATCATCACAAAATCACCACAGTGTCATCACAGCATCATCACTGCATCATCACTACATCATCACAGCATCCTCACTGCATCATCCCACCATCATCACTGCATCATCACTGCATCATCACAGCATCATCACAGCGTCATCAAAGCATCATCACTGCATCATCACAGCATCATCACACCATCACCACTGCATTATCACAACATCATCATCGCAGCGTCAACACTACATCAACACATCATCATCACTGCATCATCACTGCATCATCACAGCATCCTTACTGCATCATCACACCATCATCACTGCATCATCACTGCATCATCACAGCGTCATCAAAGCATCATCACTGCATCATCACAGCATCATCACAGCATCATCACAGCATCATCACTGCAGCATCACAGCATCATCACAGCATCATCACAGCATCCTCACTGCATCATCACACCATCATCACTGCATCATCACTGCATCATCACAGCGTCATCAAAGCATCATCACTGCATCATCACAGCATCATCACAGCATCATCACTGCATCATCACTTCATCATCACAGCATCATCACAGCATCATCACAGCATCATCACAGCATCATCACTGCACCATCACAGCATCATCACTGCATCATCACTGCATCATCACTGCATCATCACTGTGTCATCACTGCGTCATCACTGTGTCATAACAGCATCATCACTGCATCATCACTGCATCATCACTGCATCATCACAGCATCATCACTGCATCATCACAGTGTCATCACAGCATCATCACAGCATCATCACTGCATCATCACTGCATCGACACACCATCATCACTTCATCATCACTGCATCATCACTGCATCATCACAGCATCATCACTGCATCATCACTGCATCATCACACCATCATCATTGCATCATCACAGCATCATCACAGCATCATCACTGCATACTCACTGCATCATCACACCATCATCACTGTGTCATAAGAGCATCACTGCATCATGACTTCATCATGACTTCATCATGACTTCATCATCACTGCATCATCACTGCATCATCACTGCATCATCACTGTGTCATCACAGCATCATCACTGCATCATCACAGCATCATCATTATATCATCACTGTATCATCACAGCATCATCACTGCATCATCACTGCATCATCACACCATAATCACTGCATCATCACAGCATCATTACAGCATCATCACTGCATCATCACTGTGTCATCACAGCATCATCACTGCATCATCACTGTGTCATCACAGCATCATCACTGCATCATCACTGTGTCATCACAGCATCATCACTGCATCATCACTGCATCATCACACCATCATCACTGCATCATCACAGCATCATCACAGCATCATCACTGCATCATCACTGCATCATCACACCATCATCATTGCATCATCACAGCATCATCACAGCATCATCACTGCATCATCACAGTATCATCACAGCATCATCACTACATCATCACCGCATCATCACTGCATCATCACTGCATCGTCACAGCATCATCACAGTGTCATCACTGCATAATTCTTGCATCATCAAAGCATCATCACAGCATCATCACTGCATCATCACTTCATCATCACAGCATCATCACAGCATCATCACTGCATCATCACAGCATCATCACTGCATCATCACAGCATCATCACTGCAGCATCACACCATCATCACTGCATCATCACTGCATCATCACTGCATCATCACAGCATCATCACAGCATCATCACTGTGTCATAACAACATCATCACTGCATCATCACTTCATCATCACAGCATCATCACAGCATCATCACTGCATCATCACAGCATCATCACTGCATCATCACACCATCATCACACAATCATCACTGCATCATCACAGCACCATCATAACATCATCACTGCATCATTATTGCATCATCACAGCATCATCACAGCATCATCACAGCATCATCACTGCATCATCACAGCATCATCACTGCATCATCACTGCAGCATCACACCATCATCACAGCATCATCACTGCATCATCACTGCATCATCACAGCATCATCACTGCATCATCACTGTGTCATAACAACATCATCACTGCATCATCACACCATCATCACACCATCATCACTGCATCATCACAGCATCATCATAACATCATCACTGCATCATCACTGCATCATCACAGCATCATCACTGCATCATCACAGCATCATCACTGCATCATCACTGCATCATCACTGCGTCATCACTGTGTCATCACAGCATCATCACTTCATCATCACTGCATCATCACAGCATCATCACTGCATCATCACTGCATCATCACTGTGTCATCACAGCATCATCACTGCATCATCACTGTGTGATCACTGCATCATCACTGTATCATCACACCATCATCATTGCATCATCACTGCATCATCACAGCATCATCACTGCATCATCACAGCATCATCACAGCATCATCACTACATCATCACTGCAGCATCACAGCATCATCAGAACGTCTTCACAGCATCATCACTGCATCATCACTGCATCATCACAGTGTCATAATAGCATCATCACTGCATCATCACATCATCCTCACTGCATCATCACTGCATCATCACTGCATCATCACAGCATCATCACTGCATCATCACTGCATCATCACAGCATCATCACTGCATCGTCACAGCATCATCACTGCATCATCACTGCATCATCACTGCATACTCACTGCATCATCACACCATCATCACTGCATCATCACTGCATCATCACTGCATCATCACTGCATCATCACAGCATCATCACTGCATCATCACTGCATCATCACTGCATCATCACTGCATCATCACAGCATCATCACTGCATCATCACAGTGTCATCACAGCATCATCACTGCATCATCACAGTATCATTACAGCATCATCACTGCATCATCACTGCATCATCACTGCATCATCACAGCATCATCACAGCATCATCACTGCATCATCACAGCATCATCACTGCATCATCACACAATCATCATTGCATCATCACAGCATCATCACAGCATCATCACAGCATCATCACTACATCATCACTGCATCATCACTGCATCATCACAGCGTCATCACAGCATCATCACAGTGTCATCACTGCATAATCACTGCATCATCAAAGCATCATCACACCATCAACACACGGTCATCAAAGCATCATCATTGCATCATCACAGTTTCATCACTGCATCATCACAAAATCATCACAAAATCACCACAGTGTCATCACAGCATCATCACTGCATCATCACTACATCATCACAGCATCCTCACTGCATCATCCCACCATCATCACTGCATCATCACTGCATCATCACAGCATCATCACAGCGTCATCAAAGCATCATCACTGCATCATCACAGCATCATCACACCATCACCACTGCATTATCACAACATCATCATCGCAGCGTCAACACTACATCAACACATCATCATCACTGCATCATCACTGCATCATCACAGCATCCTCACTGCATCATCACACCATCATCACTGCATCATCACTGCATCATCACAGCATCATCAAAGCATCATCACTGCATCATCACAGTATCATCACAGCATCATCACACCATCATCACAGCATCATCACAGCATCATCACTGCAGCATCACAGCATCATCACTGCATCATCACAGCATCCTCACTGCATCATCACACCATCATCACTGCATCATAACTGCATCATCACAGCGTCATCAAAGCATCATCACTGCATCATCACAGCATCATCACAGCATCATCACTGCATCATCACTTCATCATCACTGCATCATCACAGCATCATCACTGCATCATCACAGCATCATCACTGCATCATCACTGCAGCATCACACCATCATCACAGCATCCTCACTGCATCACCACACCATCATCACTGCATCATCACTGCATCATCACAGCATCATCACAGCATCATCACTGCATCATAACAGTATCATCACAGCATCATCACACCATCATCACAGCATCATCACAGCAGCATCACAGCAGCATCACAGCATCATCAGAACGTCTTCACAGCATCATCACAGCATCATCACTGCATCTTCACTAAATCATCACAGCATCCTCACTGCATCATCACAGCATCATCACAGCATCATCACTGCATCATCACTGCATCATCACAGCATCATCACTGTATCATCACAGCATCATCACTGCATCATCACTGCAGCATCACACCATCATCACAGCATCATCACTGCATCATCACTGCATCATCACAGCATCATCACTGTATCATCACTGTGTCATAACAACATCATCACTGCATCATCACTTCATCATCACAGCATCATCACAGCGTCATCAAAGCATCATCGCTGCATCATCACTGCATCATCACTGCATCATCACTGCAGCATCACTCCATCATCACAGCATCATCACTGAATCATCAATGCATCATCACAGCATCATCACTGCATCATCACTGCATCATCACACCATCATCACTGCATCATCACTGCATCATCACAGCATCATCACACCGTCAGCAAAGCATCATCACTGCATCATCACCGCATCATCACTGCATCATCACTTTGTCATAACAGCATCATCACAGCATCATCACTGCATCATTACTGCTTCATCACAGCATCATCACTGCATCATCACAGCATCATCACTGCATCATCACTGCGTCATCACTGTGTCATCACAGCATCATCACTTCATCATCACTGCATCATCACAGCATCATCACTGCATAGTCACAGCATCATCACAGCATCATCACTGCATCATCACTGCATCATCACTGCATCATCAAAGCATCATCACACCATCATCACTGCATCATCACTGCATCATCACAGCATCATCACTGCAGCATCACACCATCATCACTGCATCATCACTGCATCATCACACCATCATCACAGCATCATCACTGCAGCATCACAGCATCATCAGAACGTCTTCACAGCATCATCACACCATCATCACAGCATCATCACAGCATCATCACAGCTTCATAACACCATCATCACTGCATCATCACACCATCATCACAGCATCATCACAGCATCATCACTGCATCATCACAGCATCATCACTGTGTCATAACAGCATCATCACTGCATCATCACTTCATCATCACTGCATCATCACTGCATCATCACAGCATCATCACAGCATCATCACTGCACCATCACAGTATCATCACAGCATCATCACTGCATCATCAGAGCATCATCACTGCGTCATCACACCATCATCACACCATCATCACTGCATCATCACAGCATCATCATAACATCATCACTGCATCATCACTGCATCATCACAGCATCATCACAGCATCATCACAGCATCATCACACCATCATCACTGCATCATCACTGCGTCATCACTGTGTCATCACAGCATCATCACTTCATCATCACTGCATCATCACAGCATCATCACTGCATCATCACTGCATCATCACTGTGTCATCACAGCATCATCACTGCATCATCACTGTGTCATCACTGCGTCATCACTGTGTCATAACAGCATCATCACAGCATCATCACTGCATCATCACACCATCATAACTGCATCATCACACCATCATAACTGCATCATCAGAGCATCATCACAGCATCATCACTGCAGCATCACAGCATCATCAGAACGTCTTCACAGCATCCTCACTGCATCATCACAGTGTCATAACAACATCATCACTGCATCATCACAGCATCCTCACTGCATCATCACTGCATCATCACTGCATCATCACAGCATCATCACTGCATCATCACTGCATCATCACAGCATCATCACTGCATCGTCACAGCATCATCATTGCATCATCACTGCATACTCACTGCATACTCACTGCATCATCACACCATCATCACTGCATCATCACTGTGTCATAACAGCATCATCACTGCATCATCACTGCATCATCACTGCATCATCACAGCATCATCACTGCATCATCACAGTGTCATCACAGCATCATCACTGCATCATCACAGTATCATTACAGCATCATCACTGCATCATCACTGCATCATCACTGCATCATCACTGCATCATCACAGCATCATCACTGCATCATCACTGCATCATCACTGCATCATCACACCATCATCATTGCATCATCACAGCATCATCACTGCATCATCACTGCATCATCACACCATCATCACAGCATCATCACTACATCATCACCGCATCATCACTGCATCATCACTGCAGCATCACAGCATCATCACTGCATCATCACAGCATCCTCACTGCATCATCAAAGCATCGTCACACCATCAACACACGGTCATCAAAGCATCATCATTGCATCATCACAGTATCATCACTGCATCATCACAAAATCATCACAAAATCACCACAGTGTCATCACAGCATCATCACTGCATCATCACTACATCATCACAGCATCCTCACTGCATCATCCCACCATCATCACTGCATCATCACTGCATCATCACAGCATCATCACAGCGTCATCAAAGCATCATCACTGCATCATCACAGCATCATCACACCATCACCACTGCATTATCACAACATCATCATCGCAGCGTCAACACTACATCAACACATCATCATCACTGCATCATCACTGCATCATCACAGCATCCTTACTGCATCATCACACCATCATCACTGCATCATCACTGCATCATCACAGCGTCATCAAAGCATCATCACTGCATCATCACAGCATCATCACAGCATCATCACAGCATCATCACTGCAGCATCACAGCATCATCACAGCATCATCACAGCATCCTCACTGCATCATCACACCATCATCACTGCATCATCACTGCATCATCACAGCGTCATCAAAGCATCATCACTGCATCATCACAGCATCATCACAGCATCATCACTGCATCATCACTTCATCATCACAGCATCATCACAGCATCATCACTGCATCATCACAGCATCATCACAGCATCATCACTGCACCATCACAGCATCATCACTGCATCATCACTGCATCATCACTGCATCATCACTGTGTCATCACTGCGTCATCACTGTGTCATAACAGCATCATCACTGCATCATCACTGCATCATCACTGCATCATCACAGCATCATCACTGCATCATCACAGTGTCATCACAGCATCATCACAGCATCATCACTGCATCATCACTGCATCGACACACCATCATCACTTCATCATCACTGCATCATCACTGCATCATCACAGCATCATCACTGCATCATCACTGCATCATCACACCATCATCATTGCATCATCACAGCATCATCACAGCATCATCACTGCATACTCACTGCATCATCACACCATCATCACTGTGTCATAAGAGCATCACTGCATAATGACTTCATCATGACTTCATCATGACTTCATCATCACTGCATCATCACTGCATCATCACTGCATCATCACTGTGTCATCACAGCATCATCACTGCATCATCACAGCATCATCATTATATCATCACTGTATCATCACAGCATCATCACTGCATCATCACTGCATCATCACTGCATCATCACACCATAATCACTGCATCATTACAGCATCATCACTGCATCATCACTGTGTCATCACAGCATCATCACTGCATCATCACTGTGTCATCACTGCATCATCACTGCATCATCACACCATCATCATTGCATCATCACTGCATCATCACAGCATCATCACTGCATCATCACACCATCATAACTGCATCATCACTGCATCATCACTGCATCATCACACCATCATCACAGCATCATCACAGCATCATCACTGCAGCATCACAGCATCATCAGAACGTCTTCAGAGCATCATCACTGCATCATCACTGCATCATCACAGTGTCATAACAGCATCATCACTGCATCATCACAGCATCATCACTGCATCATCACAGCATCATCACTGCATCGTCACAGCATCATCACTGCATCATCACTGCATACTCACTGCATACTCACTGCATCATCACACCATCATCACTGCATCATCACTGCATCATCACTGTGTCATAACAGCATCATCACTGCATCATCACTTCATCATCACTGCATCATCACTGCATCATCACAGCATCATCACTGCATCATCACTGTGTCATCACAGCATCATCACAGCATCATCACAGTATCATTACAGCATCATCACAGCATCATCACTGCATCATCACACCATCATCACTGCATCATCACAGCATCATCACAGCATCATCACTGCATCATCACTGCATCATCACACCATCATCATTGCATCATCACAGCATCATCACAGCATCATCACTGCATCATCACAGTATCATCACAGCATCATCACTACATCATCACCGCATCATCACTGCATCATCACTGCATCGTCACAGCATCATCACAGTGTCATCACTGCGTAATCCTTGCATCATCAAAGCATCATCACAGCATCATCACTGCATCATCACTTCATCATCACAGCATCATCACAGCATCATCACTGCATCATCACAGCATCATCACTGCATCATCACAGCATCATCACTGCAGCATCACAGTATCATCACTGCATCATCACTGCATCATCACTGCATCATCACAGCATCATCACAGCATCATCACGGTGTCATAACAACATCATCACTGCATCATCACTTCATCATCACAGCATCATCACAGCATCATCACTGCATCATCACAGCATCATCACTGCAGCATCACACCATCATCACTGCATCATCACAGCATCATCACTGCATCATCACAGCATCATCACAGCATCATCACTGCAGCATCACAGCATCATCAGAACGTCTTCAAAGCATCATCACAGCATCATCACTGCATCATCACTGCATCATCACTGCATCATCACAGCATCATCACTGCATCATCACACCATCATCACTGCATCATCACTGCATCATCACTGCATCATCACTGCATCATCACAGCATCATCACTGCATCATCACTGCATCATCACAGCATCATCACAGCATCATCACTGCATCATCACAGCATCATCACTGTGTCATAACAGCATCATCACTGCATCATCACTTCATCATCACTGCATCATCACTGCATCATCACAGCATCATCACTGCATCATCACATTATCATCACAGCATCATCACTGCATCATCACAGCATCATCACTGCATCATCACACCATCATCACACCATCATCACTGCATCATCACAGCATCATCATAACATCATCACTGCATCATTACTGCATCATCACAGCTTCATCACAGCATCATCACAGCATCATCACTGCATCATCACTGCATTAACACTGCATCATCACTGCGTCATCACTGTGTCATCACAGCATCATCACTTCATCATCACTGCATCATCACAGCATCATCACTGCATCATCACTGCATCATCAGAGCATCATCACTGCATCATCACAGCATCATCACAGCATCATCACTGCATCATCACTGCATCATCACAGCATCATCACTGCATCATCACTGCATCATCACTGCGTCATCACTGTGTCATCACAGCATCATCACTTCATCATCACTGCATCATCACAGCATCATTGCATCATCACTGCATCATCACTGTGTCATCACAGCATCATCAGAACGTCTTCACAGCATCATCACTGCATCATCACTGCATCATCACAGTGTCATAACAGCATCATCACTGCATCATCACACCATCATCACTGTGTCATCACTGCATCATCACACCATCATCATTGCATCATCACTGCATCATCACAGCATCATCACTGCATCATCACACCATCATCACAGCATCATCACTGCATCATCACTGCAGCATCACAGCATCATCAGAACGTCTTCACAGCATCATCACTGCATCATCACTGCATCATCACAGTCTCATAACAGCATCATCACTGCATCATCACAGCATCCTCACTGCATCATCACTGCATCATCACAGTATCATCACTGCATCGTCACAGCATCATCACTGCATCATCACTGCATACTCACTGCATACTCACTGCATCATCACACCATCATCACTGCATCATCACTGTATCATCACTGCATCATCACTGTGTCATAACAGCATCATCACTGCATCATCACTTCATCATCACTGCATCATCACTGCATCGTCACAGCATCATCACAGTGTCATCACTGCATAATCACTGCATCATCAAAGCATCATCACACCATCAACACACGATCATCAAAGCATCATCATTGCATCATCACAGTATCATCACTGCATCATCATTGCATCATCACAGTATCATCACTGCATCATCACAAAATCATCACAAAATCACCACAGTGTCATCACAGCATCCTCACTGCATCATCCCACCATCATCACTGCATCATCACTGCATCATCACAGCATCATCATAGCGTCATCACTGCATCATCACAGCATCATCACACCATCACCACTGCATTATCACAACATCATCATCGCAGCGTCAACACTACATCAACACATCATCATCACTGCATCATCACTGCATCATCACAGCATCCTCACTGCATCATCACACCATCATCACTGCATCATCACTGCATCATCACAGCATCATCAAAGCATCATCACTGCATCATCACAGTATCATCACAGCATCATCACACCATCATCACAGCATCATCACAGCATCATCACTGCAGCATCACAGCATCATCACTGCATCATCACAGCATCCTCACTGCATCATCACACCATCATCACTGCATCATCACTGCATCATCACAGCGTCATCAAAGCATCATCACTGCATCATCACAGCATCATCACAGCATCATCACTGCATCATCACTGCCTCATCACTGCATCATCACAGCATCATCACTGCATCATCACAGCATCATCACTGCATCATCACTGCAGCATCACACCATCATCACAGCATCATCACTGCATCATCACACCATCATCACTGCATCATCACTGCATCATCACAGCATCATCACTGCATCATCACTGCATCATCACAGCATCATCACAGCATCATCACTGCATCATCACAGTATCATCACAGCATCATCACACCATCATCACAGCATCATCACAGCAGCATCACAGCAGCATCACAGCATCATCAGAACGTCTTCACAGCATCATCACAGCATCATCACTGCATCATCACTAAATCATCACAGCATCCTCACTGCATCATCACAGCATCATCACAGCATCCTCACTGCATCATCACTTCATCATCACAGCATCATCACAGCATCATCACTGCATCATCACAGCATCATCACTGCATCATCACTGCAGCATCACACCATCATCACAGCATCATCACTGCATCATCACTGCATCATCACAGCATCATCACTGTATCATCACTGTGTCATAACAACATCATCACTGCATCATCACTTCATCATCACAGCATCATCACAGCGTCATCAAAGCATCATCACTGCATCATCACAGCATCATCACTTTGTCATAACAGCATCATCACAGCATCATCACTGCATCATCACAGCATAATCACTGCATCATCACTGCAGCATCACTCCATCATCACAGCATCATCACTGCATCATCACTGCATCATCACAGCATCATCACTGCATCATCACTGTGTCATCACACAATCATCACTGCATCATCACTGCATCATCACAGCATCATCACAGCGTCAGCAAAGCATCATCACTGCATCATCACTGCATCATCACTTTGTCATAACAGCATCATCACACCATCATCACAGCATCATCACAGCATCATCACTGCATCATCACAGCATCATCACAGCATGATCGCTGCATCATCACAGTATCATCACAGCATCATCACACCATTATCACACCATCATCACTGCATCATCACAGCATCATCATAACATCATCACTGCATCATCACTGCATCATTACTGCATCATCACAGCATCATCACTGCACCATCACAGCATCATCACTGCATTATCACTGCATCATCACTGCATCATCACTGTGTCATCACTGCGTCATCACTGTGTCATAACAGCATCATCACTGCATCATCACTTCATCATCACTGCATACACACTGCATCATCACACCATCATCACTGTGTCATAAGAGCATCACTGCATCATGACTTCATCATGACTTCATCATGACTTCATCATCACTGCATCATCACTGCATCATCACTGCAGCATCACACCATCATCACTGCATCATCACAGCATCATCACTGCAGCATCACACCATCATCACTGCATCATCACTGCATCATCACAGCATCATCACTGCATCATCACAGCATCATCACTGCATCATCACAGCATCATTACAGCATCATCACTGCATCATCTGCATCATCACAGCGTCATCAAAGCATCATCACTGCATCATCACACCATCATCACACCATAATCACTGCATCATCACAGCATCATCGCAACATCATCACTGCATCATCACTGCATCATTACTGCTTCATCACAGCATCATCACTGCATCATCACAGCATCATCACTGCATCATCACTGCGTCATCACTGTGTCATCACAGCATCATCACTGCATCATCACAGCATCATCACTGCATCATCACTGCATCATCACAGCATCATCACAGCATCATCACTGCATCATCACAGTATCATCACAGCATCATCACACCATCATCACAGCAGCATCACAGCAGCATCACAGCATCATCCGAACGTCTTCACAGCATCATCACTGCATCATCACTAAATCATCACAGCATCCTCACTGCATCATCACAGCATCATCACAGCATCATCACTGCATCATCACTTCATCATCACAGCATCATCACAGCATCATCACTGCATCATCACAGCATCATCACTGCATCATCACTGCAGCATCACACCATCATCACAGCATCATCACTGCATTATCACTGCATCATCACAGCATCATCACTGTATCATCACTGTGTCATAACAACATCATCACTATATCATCACTTCATCATCACAGCATCATCACAGCGTCATCAAAGCATCATCACTGCATCATCACTGCATCATCACTGCATCATCACTGCAGCATCACTCCATCATCACAGCATCATCACTGAATCATCAATGCATCATCACAGCATCATCACTGCATCATCACTGTGTCATCACACAATCATCACTGCATCATCACTGCATCATCACAGCATCATCACAGCGTCAGCAAAGCATCATCACTGCATCATCACTGCATCATCACTTTGTCATAACAGCATCATCACAGCATCATCAC
Source organism: Somateria mollissima (assembly GCA_951411735.1). NCBI lineage: Eukaryota > Metazoa > Chordata > Aves > Anseriformes > Anatidae > Somateria > Somateria mollissima. Next base: position 1,008,595 of record CATOCB010000307.1, read on the forward strand.
TGCATAGTCACAACATCATCACAGCATCATCACTGCATCATCACTGCATCATCACAGCATCATCACAGAATCCTCACTGCATCATCACAGCATCATCACAGCATCATCACTGCACCATCACAGCATCATCACTGCATCATCACTGCATCATCACTGCATCATCACTGTGTCATCACTGCGTCATCACTGTGTCATAACAGCATCATCACTGCATCATCACTGCATCATCACTGCATCATCACAGCATCATCACTGCATCATCACAGTGTCATCACAGCATCATCACAGCATCATCACTGCATCATCACTGCATCGACACACCATCATCACTTCATCATCACTGCATCATCACTGCATCATCACAGCATCATCACTGCATCATCACTGCATCATCACACCATCATCATTGCATCATCACAGCATCATCACAGCATCATCACTGCATACTCACTGCATCATCACATCATCATCACTGTGTCATAAGAGCATCACTGCATCATGACTTCATCATGACTTCATCATGACTTCATCATCACTGCATCATCACTGCATCATCACTGCGTCATCACTGTGTCATCACAGCATCATCACTGCATCATCACAGCATCATCATTATATCATCACTGCATCATCACTGCATCATCACTGCATCATCACACCATAATCACTGCATCATTACAGCATCATCACTGCATCATCACTGTGTCATCACAGCATCATCACTGCATCATCACTGTGTCATCACAGCATCATCACTGCATCATCACTGTGTCATCACTGCATCATCACTGCATCATCACACCATCATCATTGCATCATCACTGCATCATCACAGCATCATCACTGCATCATCACACCATCATAACTGCATCATCACTGCATCATCACTGCATCATCACACCATCATCACAGCATCATCACAGCATCATCACTGCAGCATCACAGCATCATCAGAACGTCTTCAGAGCATCATCACTGCATCATCACTGCATCATCACAGTGTCATAACAGCATCATCACTGCATCATCACAGCATCATCACTGCATCATCACAGCATCATCACTGCATCGTCACAGCATCATCACTGCATCATCACTGCATACTCACTGCATACTCACTGCATCATCACACCATCATCACTGCATCATCACTGCATCATCACTGTGTCATAACAGCATCATCACTGCATCATCACTTCATCATCACTGCATCATCACTGCATCATCACAGCATCATCACTGCATCATCACTGTGTCATCACAGCATCATCACAGCATCATCACAGTATCATTACAGCATCATCACTGCATCATCACTGCATCATCACAGCATCATCACAGCATCATCACAGCATCATCACTGCATCATCACTGCATCATCACACAATCATCATTGCATCATCACAGCATCATCACAGCATCATCACTGCATCATCACAGTATCATCACAGCATCATCACTACATCATCACCGCATCATCACTGCATCATCACTGCATCGTCACAGCATCATCACTGTGTCATAACAGCATCATCACTGCATCATCACTTCATCATCACAGCATCATCACTGCATCATCACAGTATCATCACAGCATCATCACTACATCATCACCGCATCATCACAGCATCATCACTGCATCATCACAGCATCATCACTGTGTCATAACAGCATCATCACTGCATCATCACTTCATCATCACTGCATCATCACTGCATCATCACAGCATCATCACTGCATCATCACATTATCATCACAGCATCATCACTGCATCATCACAGCATCATCACTGCATCATCACACCATCATCACACCATCATCACTGCATCATCACAGCATCATCATAACATCATCACTGCATCATTACTGCATCATCACAGCTTCATCACAGCATCATCACAGCATCATCACTGCATCATCACTGCATTAACACTGCATCATCACTGCGTCATCACTGTGTCATCACAGCATCATCACTTCATCATCACTGCATCATCACAGCATCATCACTGCATCATCACTGCATCATCAGAGCATCATCACTGCATCATCACACCATCATCAAACCATCATCACTGCATCATCACTGCATCATCACAGCATCATCACTGCATCATCACTGCATCATCACTGCGTCATCACTGTGTCATCACAGCATCATCACTTCATCATCACTGCATCATCACAGCATCATTGCATCATCACTGCATCATCACTGTGTCATCACAGCATCATCAGAACGTCTTCACAGAATCCTCACTGCATCATCACTGCATCATCACAGTGTCATAACAGCATCATCACTGCATCATCACACCATCATCACTGTGTCATCACTGCATCATCACACCATCATCATTGCATCATCACTGCATCATCACAGCATCATCACTGCATCATCACACCATCATCACAGCATCATCACTGCATCATCACTGCAGCATCACAGCATCATCAGAACGTCTTCACAGCATCATCACTGCATCATCACTGCATCATCACAGTCTCATAACAGCATCATCACTGCATCATCACAGCATCCTCACTGCATCATCACTGCATCATCACAGTATCATCACTGCATCGTCACAGCATCATCACTGCATCATCACTGCATACTCACTGCATACTCACTGCATCATCACACCATCATCACTGCATCATCACTGTATCATCACTGCATCATCACTGTGTCATAACAGCATCATCACTGCATCATCACTTCATCATCACTGCATCATCACTGCATCGTCACAGCATCATCACAGTGTCATCACTGCATAATCACTGCATCATCAAAGCATCATCACACCATCAACACACGATCATCAAAGCATCATCATTGCATCATCACAGTATCATCACTGCATCATCATTGCATCATCACAGTATCATCACTGCATCATCACAAAATCATCACAAAATCACCACAGTGTCATCACAGCATCCTCACTGCATCATCCCACCATCATCACTGCATCATCACTGCATCATCACAGCATCATCATAGCGTCATCACTGCATCATCACAGCATCATCACACCATCACCACTGCATTATCACAACATCATCATCGCAGCGTCAACACTACATCAACACATCATCATCACTGCATCATCACTGCATCATCACAGCATCCTCACTGCATCATCACACCATCATCACTGCATCATCACTGCATCATCACAGCATCATCAAAGCATCATCACTGCATCATCACAGTATCATCACAGCATCATCACACCATCATCACAGCATCATCACAGCATCATCACTGCAGCATCACAGCATCATCACTGCATCATCACAGCATCCTCACTGCATCATCACACCATCATCACTGCATCATCACTGCATCATCACAGCGTCATCAAAGCATCATCACTGCATCATCACAGCATCATCACAGCATCATCACTGCATCATCACTGCCTCATCACTGCATCATCACAGCATCATCACTGCATCATCACAGCATCATCACTGCATCATCACTGCAGCATCACACCATCATCACAGCATCATCACTGCATCATCACACCATCATCACTGCATCATCACTGCATCATCACAGCATCATCACTGCATCATCACTGCATCATCACAGCATCATCACAGCATCATCACTGCATCATCACAGTATCATCACAGCATCATCACACCATCATCACAGCATCATCACAGCAGCATCACAGCAGCATCACAGCATCATCCGAACGTCTTCACAGCATCATCACTGCATCATCACTAAATCATCACTAAATCATCACAGCATCCTCACTGCATCATCACAGCATCATCACAGCATCCTCACTGCATCATCACTTCATCATCACAGCATCATCACAGCATCATCACTGCATCATCACAGCATCATCACTGCATCATCACTGCAGCATCACACCATCATCACAGCATCATCACTGCATCATCACTGCATCATCACAGCATCATCACTGTATCATCACTGTGTCATAACAACATCATCACTGCATCATCACTTCATCATCACAGCATCATCACAGCGTCATCAAAGCATCATCACTGCATCATCACAGCATCATCACTTTGTCATAACAGCATCACAGCATCATCACTGCATCATCACAGCATAATCACTGCATCATCACTGCAGCATCACTCCATCATCACAGCATCATCACTGCATCATCACTGCATCATCACAGCATCATCACTGCATCATCACTGTGTCATCACACAATCATCACTGCATCATCACTGCATCATCACAGCATCATCACAGCGTCAGCAAAGCATCATCACTGCATCATCACTGCATCATCACTGCATCATCACTTTGTCATAACAGCATCATCACACCATCATCACAGCATCATCACAGCATCATCACTGCATCATCACAGCATCATCACAGCATGATCGCTGCATCATCACAGTATCATCACAGCATCATCACACCATTATCACACCATCATCACTGCATCATCACAGCATCATCATAACATCATCACTGCATCATCACTGCATCATTACTGCATCATCACAGCATCATCACTGCACCATCACAGCATCATCACTGCATTATCACTGCATCATCACTGCATCATCACTGTGTCATCACTGCGTCATCACTGTGTCATAACAGCATCATCACTGCATCATCACTTCATCATCACTGCATACACACTGCATCATCACACCATCATCACTGTGTCATAAGAGCATCACTGCATCATGACTTCATCATGACTTCATCATGACTTCATCATCACTGCATCATCACTGCATCATCACTGCAGCATCACACCATCATCACTGCATCATCACAGCATCATCACTGCAGCATCACACCATCATCACTGCATCATCACTGCATCATCACAGCATCATCACTGCATCATCACAGCATCATCACTGCATCATCACAGCATCATTACAGCATCATCACTGCATCATCTGCATCATCACAGCGTCATCAAAGCATCATCAATGCATCATCACAGCATCATCACTGCATCATCACACCATCATCACACCATAATCACTGCATCATCACAGCATCATCGCAACATCATCACTGCATCATCACTGCATCATTACTGCTTCATCACAGCATCATCACTGCATCATCACAGCATCATCACTGCATCATCACTGCGTCATCACTGTGTCATCACAGCATCATCACTGCATCATCACAGCATCATCACTGCATCATCACTGCATCATCACAGCATCATCACAGCATCATCACTGCATCATCACAGTATCATCACAGCATCATCACACCATCATCACAGCAGCATCACAGCAGCATCACAGCATCATCCGAACGTCTTCACAGCATCATCACTGCATCATCACTAAATCATCACAGCATCCTCACTGCATCATCACAGCATCATCACAGCATCATCACTGCATCATCACTTCATCATCACAGCATCATCACAGCATCATCACTGCATCATCACAGCATCATCACTGCATCATCACTGCAGCATCACACCATCATCACAGCATCATCACTGCATTATCACTGCATCATCACAGCATCATCACTGTATCATCACTGTGTCATAACAACATCATCACTGTATCATCACTTCATCATCACAGCATCATCACAGCGTCATCAAAGCATCATCACTGCATCATCACTGCATCATCACTGCATCATCACTGCAGCATCACTCCATCATCACAGCATCATCACTGAATCATCAATGCATCATCACAGCATCATCACTGCATCATCACTGTGTCATCACACAATCATCACTGCATCATCACTGCATCATCACAGCATCATCACAGCGTCAGCAAAGCATCATCACTGCATCATCACTGCATCATCACTTTGTCATAACAGCATCATCACAGCATCATCACTGCATAGTCACAGCATCATCACAGCATCATCACAGCATCATCACTGCATCATCACTGCATCATCACAGCATCATCACAGAATCCTCACTGCATCATCACACCATCATCACTGCATCATCACTGCATCATCACAGCATCATCACACCATCATAACTGCATCATCACACCATCATCACAGCATCATCACAGCATCATCACTGCATCATCACAGCATCATCACAGCATCATCGCTGCATCATCACAGTATCATCACAGCATCATCACACCATTATCACACCATCATCACTGCATCATCACAGCATCATCATAACATCATCACTGCATCATCACTGCATCATTACTGCATCATCACAGCATCATCACTGCACCATCACAGCATCATCACTGCATTATCACTGCATCATCACTGCATCATCACTGTGTCATCACTGCGTCATCACTGTTCATAACAGCATCATCACTGCATCATCACTTCATCATCACTGCATACTCACTGCATCATCACACCATCATCACTGTGTCATAAGAGCATCACTGCATCATGACTTCATCATGACTTCATCATCACTGCATCATCACTGCATCATCACTGCAGCATCACTGCAGCATCACACCATCATCACTGCATCATCACTGCATCATCACAGCATCATCATTACATCATCACTGCATCATCACTGCATCATCACAGCATCATCACTGAATCATCACTGCATCATCACTGCATCATCACAGCGTCATCATAGCGTCAGCAAAGCATCATCACTGCATCATCACTGCATCATCACTGCATCATCACTTTGTCATAACAGCATCATCACAGCATCATCACTGCATAGTCACAGCATCATCACAGCATCATCACAGCATCATCACTGCATCATCACTGCATCATCACAGCATCATCACAGAATCCTCACTGCATCATCACACCATCATCACTGCATCATCACTGCATCATCACTGCATCATCACAGCATCATCACAGCATCATCGCTGCATCATCACAGTATCATCACAGCATCATCACACCATTATCACACCATCATCACTGCATCATCACAGCATCATCATAACATCATCACTGCATCATCACTGCATCATTACTGCATCATCACAGCATCATCACTGCACCATCACAGCATCATCACTACATTATCACTGCATCATCACTGCATCATCACTGTGTCATCACTGCGTCATCACTGTGTCATAACAGCATCATCACTGCATCATCACTTCATCATCACTGCATACTCACTGCATCATCACACCATCATCACTGTGTCATAAGAGCATCACTGCATCATGACTTCATCATCACTGCATCATCACTGCATCATCACTGCAGCATCACTGCAGCATCACACCATCATCACTGCATCATCACTGCATCATCACTGCATCATCACAGCATCATCATTACATCATCACTGCATCATCACTGCATCATCACAGCATCATCACTGAATCATCACTGCATCATCACTGCATCATCACAGCATCATCACAGCGTCAGCAAAGCATCATCACTGCATCATCACACCATCATCACTGCATCATCACTTTGTCATAACAGCATCATCACAGCATCATCACTGCATAGTCACAGCATCATCACAGCATCATCACAGCATCATCACTGCATCATCACTGCATCATCACAGCATCATCACAGAATCCTCACTGCATCATCACACCATCATCACTGCATCATCACTGCATCATCACAGCATCATCACAGCATCATCACACCATCATAACTGCATCATCACACCATCATCACAGCATCATCACAGCATCATCACTGCATCATCACAGCATCATCACAGCATCATCGCTGCATCATCACAGTATCATCACAGCATCATCACACCATTATCACACCATCATCACTGCATCATCACAGCATCATCATAACATCATCACTGCATCATCACTGCATCATTACTGCATCATCACAGCATCATCACTGCACCATCACAGCATCATCACTGCATTATCACTGCATCATCACTGCATCATCACTGTGTCATCACTGCGTCATCACTGTGTCATAACAGCATCATCACTGCATCATCACTTCATCATCACTGCATACTCACTGCATCATCACACCATCATCACTGTGTCATAAGAGCATCACTGCATCATGACTTCATCATGACTTCATCATGACTTCATCATCACTGCATCATCACTGCAGCATCACTGCAGCATCACACCATCATCACTGCATCATCACAGCATCATCACTGCAGCATCACACCATCATCACTGCATCATCACAGCATCATCACAGCATCATCACAGCATCATCACAGCATCATCACTGCATCATCACACCATCATCACAGCATCATCACTGCAGCATCACAGCATCATCAGAACGTCTTCACAGCATCATCACTGCCTCATCACTGCATCATCACAGCATCCTCACTGCATCGTCACACCATCATCACTGCATCATAACAGCATCATCACTGCATCATCACTGCATCATCACTGCATCCTCACTGCATCATCACAGCATCATCACAGCGTCATCAAAGCATCATCACTGCATCATCACACCATCATCATTGCATCATCACAGCATCATCACAGCATCATCACTGCATCATCACAGCATCGTCACTGCATCATCACTGTGTCATAACAACATCATCACTGCATCATCACTTCATCATCACAGCATCATCACAGCATCATCACTGCATCATCACAGCATCATCACTGCAGCATCACACCATCATCACAGCATCATCACAGCATCATCACAGTATCATCACAGCATCATCACAGCATCATCACACCATCATCACAGCATCATCACAGCATCATCACAGCTTCATAACACCATCATCACAGCATCATCACTGCAGCATCACAGCATCATCACTGCATCATCACAGCATCCTCAATGCATCATCACACCATCATCACTGCATCATCTGCATCATCACAGCGTCATCAAAGCATCATCACTGCATCATCACAGCATCATCACAGCATCATCACTGCATCATCACAGTATCATCACAGCATCATCACTGCATCATCAGAGCATCATCACTGCGTCATCACACCATCATCACACCATCATCACTGCATCATCACAGCATCATCATAACATCATCACTGCATCATCACTGCATCATCACAGCATCATCACAGCATCATCACAGCATCATCACACCATCATCACTGCATCATCACTGCGTCATCACTGTGTCATCACAGCATCATCACTTCATCATCACTGCATCATCACAGCATCATCACTGCATCATCACTGCGTCATCACTGCATCATCACAGCATCCTCACTGCATCATCACTGCATCATCACTGCATCATCACTGCAGCATCACAGCATCATCACTGCATCATCACAGCATCCTCACTGCATCATCAAAGCATCATTACACCATCAACACACGGTCATCAAAGCATCATCATTGCATCATCACAGTATCATCACTGCATCATCACAAAATCATCACAAAATCACCACAGTGTCATCACAGCATCATCACTGCATCATCACTACATCATCACAGCATCCTCACTGCATCATCCCACCATCATCACTGCATCATCACTGCATCATCACAGCATCATCACAGCGTCATCAAAGCATCATCACTGCATCATCACAGCATCATCACACCATCACCACTGCATTATCACATCATCATCGCAGCGTCAACACTACATCAACACATCATCATCACTGCATCATCACTGCATCATCACAGCATCCTCACTGCATCATCACACCATCATCACTGCATCATCACAGCATCATCAAAGCATCATCACTGCATCATCACAGTATCATCACAGCATCATCACACCATCATCACAGCATCATCACAGCATCATCACTGCAGCATCACAGCATCATCACTGCATCATCACAGCATCCTCACTGCATCATCACACCATCATCACTGCATCATCTGCATCATCACAGCGTCATCAAAGCATCATCACTGCATCATCACAGCATCATCACAGCATCATCACTGCATCATCACTTCATCATCACAGCATCATCACTGCATCATCACTGCAGCATCACACCATCATCACAGCATCATCACTGCATCATCACTGCAGCATCACACCATCATGACTGCATCATCACTGTGTCGTAACAACATCATCACTGCATCATCACTTCATCATCAAAGCATCATCACAGCATCATCACTGCATGATCACAGCATCATCACTGCAGCATCACACCATCATCACTGCATCATCACAGCATCATCACTGCATCATCACAGCATCATCACAGCATCATCACTGCAGCATCAGAGCATCATCAGAACGTCTTCACAGCATCATCACAGCATCATCACTGCATCATCACTGCATCATCACTGCATCATCACAGCATCATCACTGCATCATCACACCATCATCACTGCATCATCACTGCATCATCACAGCATCATCAATGCATCATCACACCATCATCATTGCATCATCACACCATCATCACAGCATCATCACAGCATCATCACTGCATCATCACAGTATCATCACTGTGTCATAACAGCATCATCACTGCATCATCACTTCATCATCACTGCATCATCACTGCATCATCACAGCATCATCACTGCATCATCACACCATCATCACACCATCATCACTGCATCATCACAGCATCATCATAACATCATCACTGCATCATTACTGCATCATCACAGCATCATCACTGCATCATCACTGCATTAACACTGCATCACCACTGTGTCATCACTGTGTCATCACAGCATCATCACTTCATCATCACTGCATCATCACAGCATCATCACTGCATCATCACTGCATCATCACTGTGTCATCACAGCATCATCACAGCATCATCACAGCATCATCACTGCAGCATCACAACGTCATCACTGCATCATTACTGCATCATCACACCATCATGACAGCATCATCACAGCATCATCACTGCAGCATCACAGCATCATCACTGCATCATCACAACGTCATCACTGCATCATTACTGCATCATCACAGCATCCTCACTGCATCATCACTGCATCATCACTGCATCATCACAACGTCATCACTGCATCATTACTGCATCATCACTGCATCATCACACCATCATCACAGCATCATCACAGCATCATCACTGCAGCATCACAGCATCATCACTGCATCATCACAGTGTCATAACAGCATCATCACTGCATCATCACTGCATCATCACAGCATCCTCACTGCATCATCACTGCATCCTCACTGCATCCTCACTGCATCCTCACTGCATCATCACTGCATAATCACTGCATACTCACTGCATCATCACACCATCATCACTGCATCATGACAGCATCATCACTGCATCAGCACTGCATCATCACTGTGTCATAACAGCATCATCACTGCATCATCACTTCATCATCACTGCATCATCACTGCATCATCACAGCATCATCACTGCATCATCACAGTGTCATCACAGCATCATCACTGCATCATCACAGCATCATCACAGCATCATCACTGCATCATCACACCATCATCACTGCATCATCACAGCATCATCACAGCATCATCACTGCATCATCACTGCATCATCACAGCGTCATCACAGCATCATCACAGCATCATCACTGCATCATCACAGTATCATCACAGCATCATCACTGTATCATCACTGCATCATCACTGTGTCATAAGAGCATCACTGCATCATGACTTCATCATGACTTCATCATCACTGCATCATCACTGCATCATCACTGCATCATCACAGCATCATCACAGCATCATCACAGTATCATCACAGCATCATCACTGCATCATCACAGCATCATCACAGCATCATCACAGCATCATCACAGTGTCATCACAGCATCATCACTGCATCATCACAGCATCATCACAGCATCATCACTGCATCATCACTGCATCATCACAGCGTCATCACAGCATCATCACAGCATCATCACTGCATCATCACAGTATCATCACAGCATCATCACTGTATCATCACTGCATCATCACTGTGTCATAAGAGCATCACTGCATCATGACTTCATCATGACTTCATCATCACTGCATCATCACTGCATCATCACAGCATCATCACAGCATCATCACAGCATCATCACAGTATCATGACTTCATCATCACTGCATCATCACTGCATCATCACAGCATCATCACAGCATCATCACAGCATCATCACAGTGTCATCACAGCATCATCACTGCATCATCACAGCATCATCACAGCATCATCACTGCATCATCACTGCATCATCACAGCGTCATCACAGCATCATCACAGCATCATCACTGCATCATCACAGTATCATCACAGCATCATCACTGTATCATCACTGCATCATCACTGTGTCATAAGAGCATCACTGCATCATGACTTCATCATGACTTCATCATCACTGCATCATCACTGCATCATCACAGCATCATCACAGCATCATCACAGTATCATCACACCATCATCACTGCATCATCACCGCATCATCACTGCATCATCACTGCATCGTCACAGCATCATCACAGTGTCATCACTGCATAATCACTGCATCATCAGAGCATCATCACAACATCAACACACGGTCATGAAAGCATTATCATTGCATCATCACAGTATCATCACTGCATCATCACAAAATCATCACAAAATCACCACAGTGTCATCACAGCATCATCACTACATCATCACTAAATCATCACAGCATCCTCACTGCATCATCACACCATCATCACTGCATCATTACTGCATCATTCCAGCATCATCACAGCGTCATCAAAGCATCATCACTGCATCATCACACCATCACCACTGCATCATCACTGCATCATCACTGCATCATCACAGCATCATCACTGCATCATCACAGTATCATCACAGCATCATCACAGCATCATCACAGCATCATCACAGCAGCATCAGAGCAGCATCACAGCATCATCAGAACGTCTTCACAGCATCATCACAGCATCATCACTGCATCATCACTAAATCATCACAGCATCCTCACTGCATCATCACAGCATCATCACTGCATCATCACTTCATCATCACAGCATTATCACAGCATCATCACTGCATCATCACTGCATCATCACTGCATCATCACTGCAGCATCACACCATCATCACAGCATCATCACTGCATCATCACTGCATCATCACAGCATCATCACTGCATCATCACTGTGTCATAACAACATCATCACTGCATCATCACTTCATCATCACAGCATCATCACAGCGTCATCAAAGCATCATCACTGCATCATCATTGCATCATCACTGCATCATCACTTTGTCATAACAGCATCATCACTGCATCATCACAGCATCATCACAGCATCATCACTGCATCATCACTGCATCATCACTGCATCATCACTGTGTCATCACACAATCATCACTGCATCATCACTGCATCATCACAGCATCATCATAGCGTCATCAAAGCATCATCACTGCATCATCAATGCAGCATCACAGCATCATCACTGCATCATCACTGCATAGTCACAGCATCATCACTGCATCATCACTGCATCAACACTGCATACACACTGCATCATCACACCATCATCACTGTGTCATAAGAGCATCACTGCATCATGACTTCATCATGACTTCATCATCACTGCATCATCACTGCATCATCACAGCATCATCATTACATCATCACTGTATCATCACAGCATCATCACTGCATCATCACTGCATCATCACACCATAATCACTGCATCATCACTTTGTCATAACAGCATCATCACAGCATCATCACTGCATAGTCACAGCATCATCACAGCATCATCACTGCATCATCACTGCATCATCACAGCATCATCACAGAATCCTCACTGCATCATCACACCATCATCACTGCATCATCACTGCATCATCACAGCATCATCACAGCATCATCACACCATCATAACTGCATCATCACAGTATCATCACAGCATCATCACACCATTATCACACCATCATCACTGCATCATCACAGCATCATCATAACATCATCACTGCATCATCACTGCATCATTACTGCATCATCACAGCATCATCACTGCATCATCACTGCAGCATCACACCATCATCACTGCATCATCACTGCATCATCACTGCATCATCACTGCATCATCACAGCATCATCAATGCATCATCACTGCATCATCACATCATCATCACTGCATCATCACAGCATTATCACAGCATCATCACTGCATCATCACAGTATCATCACAGCATCATCACTGCATCATCACACCATCATCACACCATAATCAATGCATCATCACAGCATCATCACAACATCATCACTGCATCATCACTGCATCATTACTGCTTCATCACAGCATCATCACTGCATCATCACAGCATCATCACTGCATCATCACTGCGTCATCACTGTGTCATCACAGCATCATCACTTCATCATCACTGCATCATCACAGCATCATCACTGCATAGTCACAGCATCATCACAGCATCATCACTGCATCATCACTGCATCATCACTGCATCATCAAAGCATCATCACACCATCATCACTGCATCATCACTGCATCATCACAGCATCATCACTGCAGCATCACACCATCATCACTGCATCATCACTGCATCATCACACCATCATCACAGCATCATCACTGCAGCATCACAGCATCATCAGAACGTCTTCACAGCATCATCACACCATCATCACAGCATCATCACAGCATCATCACAGCTTCATAACACCATCATCACTGCATCATCACACCATCATCACAGCATCATCACAGCATCATCACTGCATCATCACAGCATCATCACTGTGTCATAACAGCATCATCACTGCATCATCACTTCATCATCACTGCATCATCACTGCATCATCACAGCATCATCACAGCATCATCACTGCACCATCACAGTATCATCACAGCATCATCACTGCATCATCAGAGCATCATCACTGCGTCATCACACCATCATCACACCATCATCACTGCATCATCACAGCATCATCATAACATCATCACTGCATCATCACTGCATCATCACAGCATCATCACAGCATCATCACAGCATCATCACACCATCATCACTGCATCATCACTGCGTCATCACTGTGTCATCACAGCATCATCACTTCATCATCACTGCATCATCACAGCATCATCACTGCATCATCACTGCATCATCACTGTGTCATCACAGCATCATCACTGCATCATCACTGTGTCATCACAGCATCATCACTGCATCATCACTGCATCATCACAGCATCATCACTGCATCATCACACCATCATAACTGCATCATCACACCATCATAACTGCATCATCACAGCATCATCACAGCATCATCACTGCAGCATCACAGCATCATCAGAACGTCTTCACAGCATCCTCACTGCATCATCACAGTGTCATAACAACATCATCACTGCATCATCACAGCATCCTCACTGCATCATCACTGCATCATCACTGCATCATCACAGCATCATCACTGCATCATCACTGCATCATCACAGCATCATCACTGCATCGTCACAGCATCATCACTGCATCATCACTGCATACTCACTGCATACTCACTGCATCATCACACCATCATCACTGCATCATCACTGTGTCATAACAGCATCATCACTGCATCATCACTGCATCATCACTGCATCATCACAGCATCATCACTGCATCATCACAGTGTCATCACAGCATCATCACTGCATCATCACAGTATCATTACAGCATCATCACTGCATCATCACTGCATCATCACTGCATCATCACAGCATCATCACTGCATCATCACTGCATCATCACTGCATCATCACACCATCATCATTGCATCATCACAGCATCATCACTGCATCATCACTGCATCATCACACCATCATCACAGCATCATCACTACATCATCACCGCATCATCACTGCATCATCACTGCAGCATCACAGCATCATCACTGCATCATCACAGCATCCTCACTGCATCATCAAAGCATCGTCACACCATCAACACACGGTCATCAAAGCATCATCATTGCATCATCACAGTATCATCACTGCATCATCACAAAATCATCACAAAATCACCACAGTGTCATCACAGCATCATCACTGCATCATCACTACATCATCACAGCATCCTCACTGCATCATCCCACCATCATCACTGCATCATCACTGCATCATCACAGCATCATCACAGCGTCATCAAAGCATCATCACTGCATCATCACAGCATCATCACACCATCACCACTGCATTATCACAACATCATCATCGCAGCGTCAACACTACATCAACACATCATCATCACTGCATCATCACTGCATCATCACAGCATCCTTACTGCATCATCACACCATCATCACTGCATCATCACTGCATCATCACAGCGTCATCAAAGCATCATCACTGCATCATCACAGCATCATCACAGCATCATCACAGCATCATCACTGCAGCATCACAGAATCATCACAGCATCATCACAGCATCCTCACTGCATCATCACACCATCATCACTGCATCATCACTGCATCATCACAGCGTCATCACTGCATCATCACAGCATCATCACAGCATCATCACTGCATCATCACTTCATCATCACAGCATCATCACAGCATCATCACTGCATCATCACAGCATCATCACAGCATCATCACTGCACCATCACAGCATCATCACTGCATCATCACTGCATCATCACTGCATCATCACTGTGTCATCACTGCGTCATCACTGTGTCATAACAGCATCATCACTGCATCATCACTGCATCATCACTGCATCATCACAGCATCATCACTGCATCATCACAGTGTCATCACAGCATCATCACAGCATCATCACTGCATCATCACTGCATCGACACACCATCATCACTTCATCATCACTGCATCATCACTGCATCATCACAGCATCATCACTGCATCATCACTGCATCATCACACCATCATCATTGCATCATCACAGCATCATCACAGCATCATCACTGCATACTCACTGCATCATCACACCATCATCACTGTGTCATAAGAGCATCACTGCATCATGACTTCATCATGACTTCATCATGACTTCATCATCACTGCATCATCACTGCATCATCACTGCATCATCACTGTGTCATCACAGCATCATCACTGCATCATCACAGCATCATCATTATATCATCACTGTATCATCACAGCATCATCACTGCATCATCACTGCATCATCACACCATAATCACTGCATCATCACAGCATCATTACAGCATCATCACTGCATCATCACTGTGTCATCACAGCATCATCACTGCATCATCACTGTGTCATCACAGCATCATCACTGCATCATCACTGTGTCATCACTGCATCATCAC
This sequence comes from Somateria mollissima, assembly GCA_951411735.1. Classification (NCBI taxonomy): domain Eukaryota; kingdom Metazoa; phylum Chordata; class Aves; order Anseriformes; family Anatidae; genus Somateria; species Somateria mollissima. Next base: position 1,025,872 of record CATOCB010000307.1, read on the forward strand.
TGCATCATCACACCATCATCATTGCATCATCACTGCATCATCACAGCATCATCACTGCATCATCACACCATCATAACTGCATCATCACTGCATCATCACTGCATCATCACACCATCATCACAGCATCATCACAGCATCATCACTGCAGCATCACAGCATCATCAGAACGTCTTCAGAGCATCATCACTGCATCATCACAGTGTCATAACAGCATCATCACTGCATCATCACAGCATCATCACTGCATCATCACAGCATCATCACTGCATCGTCACAGCATCATCACTGCATCATCACTGCATACTCACTGCATACTCACTGCATCATCACACCATCATCACTGCATCATCACTTCATCATCACTGTGTCATAACAGCATCATCACTGCATCATCACTTCATCATCACTGCATCATCACTGCATCATCACAGCATCATCACTGCATCATCACTGTGTCATCACAGCATCATCACAGCATCATCACAGTATCATTACAGCATCATCACTGCATCATCACTGCATCATCACACCATCATCACTGCATCATCACAGCATCATCACAGCATCATCACTGCATCATCACTGCATCATCACACCATCATCATTGCATCATCACAGCATCATCACAGCATCATCACTGCATCATCACAGTATCATCACAGCATCATCACTACATCATCACCGCATCATCACTGCATCATCACTGCATCGTCACAGCATCATCACAGTGTCATCACTGCGTAATCCTTGCATCATCAAAGCATCATCACAGCATCATCACTGCATCATCACTTCATCATCACAGCATCATCACAGCATCATCACTGCATCATCACAGCATCATCACTGCATCATCACAGCATCATCACTGCAGCATCACAGTATCATCACTGCATCATCACTGCATCATCACTGCATCATCACAGCATCATCACAGCATCATCACGGTGTCATAACAACATCATCACTGCATCATCACTTCATCATCACAGCATCATCACAGCATCATCACTGCATCATCACAGCATCATCACTGCAGCATCACACCATCATCACTGCATCATCACAGCATCATCACTGCATCATCACAGCATCATCACAGCATCATCACTGCAGCATCACAGCATCATCAGAACGTCTTCAAAGCATCATCACAGCATCATCACTGCATCATCACTGCATCATCACTGCATCATCACAGCATCATCACTGCATCATCACACCATCATCACTGCATCATCACTGCATCATCACTGCATCATCACTGCATCATCACAGCATCATCACTGCATCATCACTGCATCATCACAGCATCATCACAGCATCATCACTGCATCATCACAGCATCATCACTGTGTCATAACAGCATCATCACTGCATCATCACTTCATCATCACTGCATCATCACTGCATCATCACAGCATCATCACTGCATCATCACATTATCATCACAGCATCATCACTGCATCATCACAGCATCATCACTGCATCATCACACCATCATCACACCATCATCACTGCATCATCACAGCATCATCATAACATCATCACTGCATCATTACTGCATCATCACAGCTTCATCACAGCATCATCACAGCATCATCACTGCATCATCACTGCATTAACACTGCATCATCACTGCGTCATCACTGTGTCATCACAGCATCATCACTTCATCATCACTGCATCATCACAGCATCATCACTGCATCATCACTGCATCATCACTGCGTCATCACTGTGTCATCACAGCATCATCACTTCATCATCACTGCATCATCACAGCATCATTGCATCATCACTGCATCATCACTGTGTCATCACAGCATCATCAGAACGTCTTCACAGCATCATCACTGCATCATCACTGCATCATCACAGTGTCATAACAGCATCATCACTGCATCATCACACCATCATCACTGTGTCATCACTGCATCATCACACCATCATCATTGCATCATCACTGCATCATCACAGCATCATCACTGCATCACCACACCATCATCACAGCATCATCACTGCATCATCACTGCAGCATCACAGCATCATCAGAACGTCTTCACAGCATCATCACTGCATCATCACTGCATCATCACAGTCTCATAACAGCATCATCACTGCATCATCACAGCATCCTCACTGCATCATCACTGCATCATCACAGTATCATCACTGCATCGTCACAGCATCATCACTGCATCATCACTGCATACTCACTGCATACTCACTGCATCATCACACCATCATCACTGCATCATCACTGTATCATCACTGCATCATCACTGTGTCATAACAGCATCATCACTGCATCATCACTTCATCATCACTGCATCATCACTGCATCGTCACAGCATCATCACAGTGTCATCACTGCATAATCACTGCATCATCAAAGCATCATCACACCATCAACACACGATCATCAAAGCATCATCATTGCATCATCACAGTATCATCACTGCATCATCATTGCATCATCACAGTATCATCACTGCATCATCACAAAATCATCACAAAATCACCACAGTGTCATCACAGCATCCTCACTGCATCATCCCACCATCATCACTGCATCATCACTGCATCATCACAGCGTCATCAAAGCATCATCACTGCATCATCACAGCATCATCACAGCATCATCACTGCATCATCACTGCCTCATCACTGCATCATCACAGCATCATCACTGCATCATCACAGCATCATCACTGCATCATCACTGCAGCATCACACCATCATCACAGCATCATCACTGCATCATCACACCATCATCACTGCATCATCACTGCATCATCACAGCATCATCACAGCATCATCACTGCATCATCACAGTATCATCACAGCATCATCACACCATCATCACAGCATCATCACAGCAGCATCACAGCAGCATCACAGCATCATCAGAACGTCTTCACAGCATCATCACAGCATCATCACTGCATCATCACTAAATCATCACAGCATCCTCACTGCATCATCACAGCATCATCACAGCATCCTCACTGCATCATCACTTCATCATCACAGCATCATGACAGCATCATCACTGCATCATCACAGCATCATCACTGCATCATCACTGCAGCATCACACCATCATCACAGCATCATCACTGCATCATCACTGCATCATCACAGCATCATCACTGTATCATCACTGTGTCATAACAACATCATCACTGCATCATCACTTCATCATCACAGCATCATCACAGCGTCATCAAAGCATCATCACTGCATCATCACAGCATCATCACTTTGTCATAACAGCATCATCACAGCATCATCACTGCATCATCACAGCATAATCACTGCATCATCACTGCAGCATCACTCCATCATCACAGCATCATCACTGCATCATCACTGCATCATCACAGCATCATCACTGCATCATCACTTTGTCATAACAGCATCATCACACCATCATCACAGCATCATCACAGCATCATCACTGCATCATCACAGCATCATCACAGCATGATCGCTGCATCATCACAGTATCATCACAGCATCATCACACCATTATCACACCATCATCACTGCATCATCACTGTGTCATCACAGCATCATCACTGCATCATCACTGTGTCATCACAGCATCATCACTGCATCATCACTGTGTCATCACTGCATCATCACTGCATCATCACACCATCATCATTGCATCATCACTGCATCATCACAGCATCATCACTGCATCATCACACCATCATAACTGCATCATCACTGCATCATCACTGCATCATCACACCATCATCACAGCATCATCACAGCATCATCACTGCAGCATCACAGCATCATCAGAACGTCTTCAGAGCATCATCACTGCATCATCACAGTGTCATAACAGCATCATCACTGCATCATCACAGCATCATCACTGCATCATCACAGCATCATCACTGCATCGTCACAGCATCATCACTGCATCATCACTGCATACTCACTGCATACTCACTGCATCATCACACCATCATCACTGCATCATCACTTCATCATCACTGTGTCATAACAGCATCATCACTGCATCATCACTTCATCATCACTGCATCATCACTGCATCATCACAGCATCATCACTGCATCATCACTGTGTCATCACAGCATCATCACAGCATCATCACAGTATCATTACAGCATCATCACTGCATCATCACTGCATCATCACACCATCATCACTGCATCATCACAGCATCATCACAGCATCATCACTGCATCATCACTGCATCATCACACCATCATCATTGCATCATCACAGCATCATCACAGCATCATCACTGCATCATCACAGTATCATCACAGCATCATCACTACATCATCACCGCATCATCACTGCATCATCACTGCATCGTCACAGCATCATCACAGTGTCATCACTGCGTAATCCTTGCATCATCAAAGCATCATCACAGCATCATCACTGCATCATCACTTCATCATCACAGCATCATCACAGCATCATCACTGCATCATCACAGCATCATCACTGCATCATCACAGCATCATCACTGCAGCATCACAGTATCATCACTGCATCATCACTGCATCATCACTGCATCATCACAGCATCATCACAGCATCATCACGGTGTCATAACAACATCATCACTGCATCATCACTTCATCATCACAGCATCATCACAGCATCATCACTGCATCATCACAGCATCATCACTGCAGCATCACACCATCATCACTGCATCATCACAGCATCATCACTGCATCATCACAGCATCATCACAGCATCATCACTGCAGCATCACAGCATCATCAGAACGTCTTCAAAGCATCATCACAGCATCATCACTGCATCATCACTGCATCATCACTGCATCATCACAGCATCATCACTGCATCATCACACCATCATCACTGCATCATCACTGCATCATCACTGCATCATCACTGCATCATCACAGCATCATCACTGCATCATCACTGCATCATCACAGCATCATCACAGCATCATCACTGCATCATCACAGCATCATCACTGTGTCATAACAGCATCATCACTGCATCATCACTTCATCATCACTGCATCATCACTGCATCATCACAGCATCATCACTGCATCATCACATTATCATCACAGCATCATCACTGCATCATCACAGCATCATCACTGCATCATCACACCATCATCACACCATCATCACTGCATCATCACAGCATCATCATAACATCATCACTGCATCATTACTGCATCATCACAGCTTCATCACAGCATCATCACAGCATCATCACTGCATCATCACTGCATTAACACTGCATCATCACTGCGTCATCACTGTGTCATCACAGCATCATCACTTCATCATCACTGCATCATCACAGCATCATCACTGCATCATCACTGCATCATCACTGCGTCATCACTGTGTCATCACAGCATCATCACTTCATCATCACTGCATCATCACAGCATCATTGCATCATCACTGCATCATCACTGTGTCATCACAGCATCATCAGAACGTCTTCACAGCATCATCACTGCATCATCACTGCATCATCACAGTGTCATAACAGCATCATCACTGCATCATCACACCATCATCACTGTGTCATCACTGCATCATCACACCATCATCATTGCATCATCACTGCATCATCACAGCATCATCACTGCATCATCACACCATCATCACAGCATCATCACTGCATCATCACTGCAGCATCACAGCATCATCAGAACGTCTTCACAGCATCATCACTGCATCATCACTGCATCATCACAGTCTCATAACAGCATCATCACTGCATCATCACAGCATCCTCACTGCATCATCACTGCATCATCACAGTATCATCACTGCATCGTCACAGCATCATCACTGCATCATCACTGCATACTCACTGCATACTCACTGCATCATCACACCATCATCACTGCATCATCACTGTATCATCACTGCATCATCACTGTGTCATAACAGCATCATCACTGCATCATCACTTCATCATCACTGCATCATCACTGCATCGTCACAGCATCATCACAGTGTCATCACTGCATAATCACTGCATCATCAAAGCATCATCACACCATCAACACACGATCATCAAAGCATCATCATTGCATCATCACAGTATCATCACTGCATCATCATTGCATCATCACAGTATCATCACTGCATCATCACAAAATCATCACAAAATCACCACAGTGTCATCACAGCATCCTCACTGCATCATCCCACCATCATCACTGCATCATCACTGCATCATCACAGCGTCATCAAAGCATCATCACTGCATCATCACAGCATCATCACAGCATCATCACTGCATCATCACTGCCTCATCACTGCATCATCACAGCATCATCACTGCATCATCACAGCATCATCACTGCATCATCACTGCAGCATCACACCATCATCACAGCATCATCACTGCATCATCACACCATCATCACTGCATCATCACTGCATCATCACAGCATCATCACAGCATCATCACTGCATCATCACAGTATCATCACAGCATCATCACACCATCATCACAGCATCATCACAGCAGCATCACAGCAGCATCACAGCATCATCAGAACGTCTTCACAGCATCATCACAGCATCATCACTGCATCATCACTAAATCATCACAGCATCCTCACTGCATCATCACAGCATCATCACAGCATCCTCACTGCATCATCACTTCATCATCACAGCATCATGACAGCATCATCACTGCATCATCACAGCATCATCACTGCATCATCACTGCAGCATCACACCATCATCACAGCATCATCACTGCATCATCACTGCATCATCACAGCATCATCACTGTATCATCACTGTGTCATAACAACATCATCACTGCATCATCACTTCATCATCACAGCATCATCACAGCGTCATCAAAGCATCATCACTGCATCATCACAGCATCATCACTTTGTCATAACAGCATCATCACAGCATCATCACTGCATCATCACAGCATAATCACTGCATCATCACTGCAGCATCACTCCATCATCACAGCATCATCACTGCATCATCACTGCATCATCACAGCATCATCACTGCATCATCACTTTGTCATAACAGCATCATCACACCATCATCACAGCATCATCACAGCATCATCACTGCATCATCACAGCATCATCACAGCATGATCGCTGCATCATCACAGTATCATCACAGCATCATCACACCATTATCACACCATCATCACTGCATCATCACAGCATCATCATAACATCATCACTGCATCATCACTGCATCATTACTGCATCATCACAGCATCATCACTGCACCATCACAGCATCATCACTGCATTATCACTGCATCATCACTGCATCATCACTGTGTCATCACTGCGTCATCACTGTGTCATAACAGCATCATCACTGCATCATCACTTCATCATCACTGCATACACACTGCATCATCACACCATCATCACTGTGTCATAAGAGCATCACTGCATCATGACTTCATCATGACTTCATCATGACTTTATCATCACTGCATCATCACTGCATCATCACTGCAGCATCACACCATCATCACTGCATCATCACAGCATCATCACTGCAGCATCACACCATCACCACTGCATCATCACTGCATCATCACAGCATCATCACTGCATCATCACAGCATCATCACTGCATCATCACAGCATCATTACAGCATCATCACTGCATCATCTGCATCATCACAGCGTCATCAAAGCATCATCAATGCATCATCACAGCATCATCACTGCATCATCACACCATCATCACACCATAATCACTGCATCATCACAGCATCATCGCAACATCATCACTGCATCATCACTGCATCATTACTGCTTCATCACAGCATCATCACTGCATCATCACAGCATCATCACTGCATCATCACTGCGTCATCACTGTGTCATCACAGCATCATCACTGCATCATCACAGCATCATCACTGCATCATCACTGCATCATCACAGCATCATCACAGCATCATCACTGCATCATCACAGTATCATCACAGCATCATCACACCATCATCACAGCAGCATCACAGCAGCATCACAGCATCATCCGAACGTCTTCACAGCATCATCACTGCATCATCACTAAATCATCACAGCATCCTCACTGCATCATCACAGCATCATCACAGCATCATCACTGCATCATCACTTCATCATCACAGCATCATCACAGCATCATCACTGCATCATCACAGCATCATCACTGCATCATCACTGCAGCATCACACCATCATCACAGCATCATCACTGCATTATCACTGCATCATCACAGCATCATCACTGTATCATCACTGTGTCATAACAACATCATCACTGTATCATCACTTCATCATCACAGCATCATCACAGCGTCATCAAAGCATCATCACTGCATCATCACTGCATCATCACTGCATCATCACTGCAGCATCACTCCATCATCACAGCATCATCACTGAATCATCAATGCATCATCACAGCATCATCACTGCATCATCACTGTGTCATCACACAATCATCACTGCATCATCACTGCATCATCACAGCATCATCACAGCGTCAGCAAAGCATCATCACTGCATCATCACTGCATCATCACTTTGTCGTAACAGCATCATCACAGCATCATCACTGCATAGTCACAGCATCATCACAGCATCATCACAGCATCATCACTGCATCATCACTGCATCATCACAGCATCATCACAGAATCCTCACTGCATCATCACACCATCATCACTGCATCATCACTGCATCATCACAGCATCATCACACCATCATAACTGCATCATCACACCATCATCACAGCATCATCACAGCATCATCACTGCATCATCACAGCATCATCACAGCATCATCGCTGCATCATCACAGTATCATCACAGCATCATCACACCATTATCACACCATCATCACTGCATCATCACAGCATCATCATAACATCATCACTGCATCATCACTGCATCATTACTGCATCATCACAGCATCATCACTGCACCATCACAGCATCATCACTGCATTATCACTGCATCATCACTGCATCATCACTGTGTCATCACTGCGTCATCACTGTTCATAACAGCATCATCACTGCATCATCACTTCATCATCACTGCATACTCACTGCATCATCACACCATCATCACTGTGTCATAAGAGCATCACTGCATCATGACTTCATCATGACTTCATCATCACTGCATCATCACTGCATCATCACTGCAGCATCACTGCAGCATCACACCATCATCACTGCATCATCACTGCATCATCACAGCATCATCATTACATCATCACTGCATCATCACTGCATCATCACAGCATCATCACTGAATCATCACTGCATCATCACTGCATCATCACAGCATCATCATAGCGTCAGCAAAGCATCATCACTGCATCATCACTGCATCATCACTGCATCATCACTTTGTCATAACAGCATCATCACAGCATCATCACTGCATCATCACAGCATCATCACTGCATCATCACTGCATCATCACTGCATCATCACTGCATCATCACAGCATCATCACAGAATCCTCACTGCATCATCACACCATCATCACTGCATCATCACTGCATCATCACTGCATCATCACAGCATCATCACAGCATCATCGCTGCATCATCACAGTATCATCACAGCATCATCACACCATTATCACACCATCATCACTGCATCATCACAGCATCATCATAACATCATCACTGCATCATCACTGCATCATTACTGCATCATCACAGCATCATCACTGCACCATCACAGCATCATCACTGCATTATCACTGCATCATCACTGCATCATCACTGTGTCATCACTGCGTCATCACTGTGTCATAACAGCATCATCACTGCATCATCACTTCATCATCACTGCATACTCACTGCATCATCACACCATCATCACTGTGTCATAAGAGCATCACTGCATCATGACTTCATCATCACTGCATCATCACTGCATCATCACTGCAGCATCACACCATCATCACTGCATCATCACTGCATCATCACTGCATCATCATTACATCATCACTGCATCATCACTGCATCATCACAGCATCATCACTGAATCATCACTGCATCATCACTGCATCATCACAGCATCATCACAGCGTCAGCAAAGCATCATCACTGCATCATCACACCATCATCACTGCATCATCACTTTGTCATAACAGCATCATCACAGCATCATCACTGCATAGTCACAGCATCATCACAGCATCATCACAGCATCATCACTGCATCATCACTGCATCATCACAGCATCATCACAGAATCCTCACTGCATCATCACACCATCATCACTGCATCATCACTGCATCATCACAGCATCATCACAGCATCATCACACCATCATAACTGCATCATCACTGCATCATCACAGCATCATCACTGCATCATCACTGCATCATCACAGCATCATCACAGCATCATCGCTGCATCATCACAGTATCATCACAGCATCATCACACCATTATCACACCATCATCACTGCATCATCACAGCATCATCATAACATCATCACTGCATCATCACTGCATCATTACTGCATCATCACAGCATCATCACTGCACCATCACAGCATCATCACTGCATTATCACTGCATCATCACTGCATCATCACTGTGTCATCACTGCGTCATCACTGTGTCATAACAGCATCATCACTGCATCATCACTTCATCATCACTGCATACTCACTGCATCATCACACCATCATCACTGTGTCATAAGAGCATCACTGCATCATGACTTCATCATGACTTCATCATGACTTCATCATCACTGCATCATCACTGCAGCATCACTGCAGCATCACACCATCATCACTGCATCATCACAGCATCATCACTGCAGCATCACACCATCATCACTGCATCATCACAGCATCATCACAGCATCATCACAGCATCATCACAGCATCATCACTGCATCATCACACCATCATCACAGCATCATCACTGCAGCATCACAGCATCATCAGAACGTCTTCACAGCATCATCACTGCCTCATCACTGCATCATCACAGCATCCTCACTGCATCGTCACACCATCATCACTGCATCATAACAGCATCATCACTGCATCATCACTGCATCATCACTGCATCCTCACTGCATCATCACAGCATCATCACAGCGTCATCAAAGCATCATCACTGCATCATCACACCATCATCATTGCATCATCACAGCATCATCACAGCATCATCACTGCATCATCACAGCATCGTCACTGCATCATCACTGTGTCATAACAACATCATCACTGCATCATCACTTCATCATCACAGCATCATCACAGCATCATCACTGCATCATCACAGCATCATCACTGCAGCATCACACCATCATCACAGCATCATCACAGCATCATCACAGTATCATCACAGCATCATCACAGCATCATCACACCATCATCACAGCATCATCACAGCATCATCACAGCTTCATAACACCATCATCACAGCATCATCACTGCAGCATCACAGCATCATCACTGCATCATCACAGCATCCTCAATGCATCATCACACCATCATCACTGCATCATCTGCATCATCACAGCGTCATCAAAGCATCATCACTGCATCATCACAGCATCATCACAGCATCATCACTGCATCATCACAGTATCATCACAGCATCATCACTGCATCATCAGAGCATCATCACTGCGTCATCACACCATCATCACACCATCATCACTGCATCATCACAGCATCATCATAACATCATCACTGCATCATCACTGCATCATCACAGCATCATCACAGCATCATCACAGCATCATCACACCATCATCACTGCATCATCACTGCGTCATCACTGTGTCATCACAGCATCATCACTTCATCATCACTGCATCATCACAGCATCATCACTGCATCATCACTGCGTCATCACTGCATCATCACAGCATCCTCACTGCATCATCACTGCATCATCACTGCAGCATCACAGCATCATCACTGCATCATCACAGCATCCTCACTGCATCATCAAAGCATCATTACACCATCAACACACGGTCATCAAAGCATCATCATTGCATCATCACAGTATCATCACTGCATCATCACAAAATCATCACAAAATCACCACAGTGTCATCACAGCATCATCACTGCATCATCACTACATCATCACAGCATCCTCACTGCATCATCCCACCATCATCACTGCATCATCACTGCATCATCACAGCATCATCACAGCGTCATCAAAGCATCATCACTGCATCATCACAGCATCATCACACCATCACCACTGCATTATCACAACATCATCATCGCAGCGTCAACACTACATCAACACATCATCATCACTGCATCATCACTGCATCATCACAGCATCCTCACTGCATCATCACACCATCATCACTGCATCATCACTGCATCATCACAGCATCATCAAAGCATCATCACTGCATCATCACAGTATCATCACAGCATCATCACACCATCATCACAGCATCATCACAGCATCATCACTGCAGCATCACAGCATCATCACTGCATCATCACTGCAGCATCACACCATCATCACACCATCATCACTGCATCATCTGCATCATCACAGCGTCATCACTGCATCATCACTGCATCATCACTGCATCATCAAAGCATCATCACACCATCATCACTGCATCATCACTGCATCATCACAGCATCATCACTGCAGCATCACACCATCATCACTGCATCATCACTGCATCATCACACCATCATCACAGCATCATCACTGCAGCATCACAGCATCATCAGAACGTCTTCACAGCATCATCACACCATCATCACAGCATCATCACAGCATCATCACAGCTTCATAACACCATCATCACTGCATCATCACACCATCATCACAGCATCATCACAGCATCATCACTGCATCATCACAGCATCATCACTGTGTCATAACAGCATCATCACTGCATCATCACTTCATCATCACTGCATCATCACTGCATCATCACAGCATCATCACAGCATCATCACTGCACCATCACAGTATCATCACAGCATCATCACTGCATCATCAGAGCATCATCACTGCGTCATCACACCATCATCACAGCATCATCACTGCATCATCACAGCATCATCATAACATCATCACTGCATCATCACTGCATCATCACAGCATCATCACAGCATCATCACAGCATCATCACACCATCATCACTGCATCATCACTGCGTCATCACTGTGTCATCACAGCATCATCACTTCATCATCACTGCATCATCACAGCATCATCACTGCATCATCACTGCATCATCACTGTGTCATCACAGCATCATCACTGCATCATCACTGTGTCATCACAGCATCATCACTGCATCATCACTGCATCATCACAGCATCATCACTGCATCATCACACCATCATAACTGCATCATCACACCATCATAACTGCATCATCAGAGCATCATCACAGCATCATCACTGCAGCATCACAGCATCATCAGAACGTCTTCACAGCATCCTCACTGCATCATCACAGTGTCATAACAACATCATCACTGCATCATCACAGCATCCTCACTGCATCATCACTGCATCATCACTGCATCATCACAGCATCATCACTGCATCATCACTGCATCATCACAGCATCATCACTGCATCGTCACAGCATCATCACTGCATCATCACTGCATACTCACTGCATACTCACTGCATCATCACACCATCATCACTGCATCATCACTGTGTCATAACAGCATCATCACTGCATCATCACTGCATCATCACTGCATCATCACAGCATCATCACTGCATCATCACAGTGTCATCACAGCATCATCACTACATCATCACAGTATCATTACAGCATCATCACTGCATCATCACTGCATCATCACTGCATCATCACTGCATCATCACAGCATCATCACTGCATCATCACTGCATCATCACTGCATCATCACACCATCATCATTGCATCATCACAGCATCATCACTGCATCATCACTGCATCATCACACCATCATCACAGCATCATCACTACATCATCACCGCATCATCACTGCATCATCACTGCAGCATCACAGCATCATCACTGCATCATCACAGCATCCTCACTGCATCATCAAAGCATCGTCACACCATCAACACACGGTCATCAAAGCATCATCATTGCATCATCACAGTATCATCACTGCATCATCACAAAATCATCACAAAATCACCACAGTGTCATCACAGCATCATCACTGCATCATCACTACATCATCACAGCATCCTCACTGCATCATCCCACCATCATCACTGCATCATCACTGCATCATCACAGCATCATCACAGCGTCATCAAAGCATCATCACTGCATCATCACAGCATCATCACACCATCACCACTGCATTATCACAACATCATCATCGCAGCGTCAACACTACATCAACACATCATCATCACTGCATCATCACTGCATCATCACAGCATCCTTACTGCATCATCACACCATCATCACTGCATCATCACTGCATCATCACAGCGTCATCAAAGCATCATCACTGCATCATCACAGCATCATCACAGCATCATCACAGCATCATCACTGCAGCATCACAGCATCATCACAGCATCATCACAGCATCCTCACTGCATCATCACACCATCATCACTGCATCATCACTGCATCATCACAGCGTCATCAAAGCATCATCACTGCATCATCACAGCATCATCACAGCATCATCACTGCATCATCACTTCATCATCACAGCATCATCACAGCATCATCACTGCATCATCACAGCATCATCACAGCATCATCACTGCACCATCACAGCATCATCACTGCATCATCACTGCATCATCACTGCATCATCACTGTGTCATCACTGCGTCATCACTGTGTCATAACAGCATCATCACTGCATCATCACTGCATCGACACACCATCATCACTTCATCATCACTGCATCATCACTGCATCATCACAGCATCATCACTGCATCATCACTGCATCATCACACCATCATCATTGCATCATCACAGCATCATCACAGCATCATCACTGCATACTCACTGCATCATCACACCATCATCACTGTGTCATAAGAGCATCACTGCATCATGACTTCATCATGACTTCATCATGACTTCATCATCACTGCATCATCACTGCATCATCACTGCATCATCACTGTGTCATCACAGCATCATCACTGCATCATCACAGCATCATCATTATATCATCACTGTATCATCACAGCATCATCACTGCATCATCACTGCATCATCACTGCATCATCACACCATAATCACTGCATCATTACAGCATCATCACTGCATCATCACTGTGTCATCACAGCATCATCACTGCATCATCACTGTGTCATCACTGCATCATCACTGCATCATCACACCATCATCATTGCATCATCACTGCATCATCACAGCATCATCACTGCATCATCACACCATCATAACTGCATCATCACTGCATCATCACTGCATCATCACACCATCATCACAGCATCATCACAGCATCATCACTGCAGCATCACAGCATCATCAGAACGTCTTCAGAGCATCATCACTGCATCATCACTGCATCATCACAGTGTCATAACAGCATCATCACTGCATCATCACAGCATCATCACTGCATCATCACAGCATCATCACTGCATCGTCACAGCATCATCACTGCATCATCACTGCATACTCACTGCATACTCACTGCATCATCACACCATCATCACTGCATCATCACTGCATCATCACTGTGTCATAACAGCATCATCACTGCATCATCACTTCATCATCACTGCATCATCACTGCATCATCACAGCATCATCACTGCATCATCACTGTGTCATCACAGCATCATCACAGCATCATCACAGTATCATTACAGCATCATCACAGCATCATCACTGCATCATCACACCATCATCACTGCATCATCACAGCATCATCACAGCATCATCACTGCATCATCACTGCATCATCACACCATCATCATTGCATCATCACAGCATCATCACAGCATCATCACTGCATCATCACAGTATCATCACAGCATCATCACTACATCATCACCGCATCATCACTGCATCATCACTGCATCGTCACAGCATCATCACAGTGTCATCACTGCGTAATCCTTGCATCATCAAAGCATCATCACAGCATCATCACTGCATCATCACTTCATCATCACAGCATCATCACAGCATCATCACTGCATCATCACAGCATCATCACTGCATCATCACAGCATCATCACTGCAGCATCACAGTATCATCACTGCATCATCACTGCATCATCACTGCATCATCACAGCATCATCACAGCATCATCACGGTGTCATAACAACATCATCACTGCATCATCACTTCATCATCACAGCATCATCACAGCATCATCACTGCATCATCACAGCATCATCACTGCAGCATCACACCATCATCACTGCATCATCACAGCATCATCACTGCATCATCACAGCATCATCACAGCATCATCACTGCAGCATCACAGCATCATCAGAACGTCTTCAAAGCATCATCACAGCATCATCACTGCATCATCACTGCATCATCACTGCATCATCACAGCATCATCACTGCATCATCACACCATCATCACTGCATCATCACTGCATCATCACTGCATCATCACTGCATCATCACAGCATCATCACTGCATCATCACTGCATCATCACAGCATCATCACAGCATCATCACTGCATCATCACAGCATCATCACTGTGTCATAACAGCATCATCACTGCATCATCACTTCATCATCACTGCATCATCACTGCATCATCACAGCATCATCACTGCATCATCACATTATCATCACAGCATCATCACTGCATCATCACAGCATCATCACTGGATCATCACACCATCATCACACCATCATCACTGCATCATCACAGCATCATCATAACATCATCACTGCATCATTACTGCATCATCACAGCTTCATCACAGCATCATCACAGCATCATCACTGCATCATCACTGCATTAACACTGCATCATCACTGCGTCATCACTGTGTCATCAGAGCATCATCACTTCATCATCACTGCATCGTCACAGCATCATCACTGCATCATCACTGCATCATCAGAGCATCATCACTGCATCATCACAGCATCATCACAGCATCATCACTGCATCATCACTGCATCATCACAGCATCATCACTGCATCATCACTGCATCATCACTGCGTCATCACTGTGTCATCACAGCATCATCACTTCATCATCACTGCATCATCACAGCATCATTGCATCATCACTGCATCATCACTGTGTCATCACAGCATCATCAGAACGTCTTCACAGCATCATCACTGCATCATCACTGCATCATCACAGTGTCATAACAGCATCATCACTGCATCATCACACCATCATCACTGTGTCATCACTGCATCATCACACCATCATCATTGCATCATCACTGCATCATCACAGCATCATCACTGCATCATCACACCATCATCACAGCATCATCACTGCATCATCACTGCAGCATCACAGCATCATCAGAACGTCTTCACAGCATCATCACTGCATCATCACTGCATCATCACAGTCTCATAACAGCATCATCACTGCATCATCACAGCATCCTCACTGCATCATCACTGCATCATCACAGTATCATCACTGCATCGTCACAGCATCATCACTGCATCATCACTGCATACTCACTGCATACTCACTGCATCATCACACCATCATCACTGCATCATCACTGTATCATCACTGCATCATCACTGTGTCATAACAGCATCATCACTGCATCATCACTTCATCATCACTGCATCATCACTGCATCGTCACAGCATCATCACAGTGTCATCACTGCATAATCACTGCATCATCAAAGCATCATCACACCATCAACACACGATCATCAAAGCATCATCATTGCATCATCACAGTATCATCACTGCATCATCATTGCATCATCACAGTATCATCACTGCATCATCACAAAATCATCACAAAATCACCACAGTGTCATCACAGCATCCTCACTGCATCATCCCACCATCATCACTGCATCATCACTGCATCATCACAGCATCATCATAGCGTCATCACTGCATCATCACAGCATCATCACACCATCACCACTGCATTATCACAACATCATCATCGCAGCGTCAACACTACATCAACACATCATCATCACTGCATCATCACTGCATCATCACAGCATCCTCACTGCATCATCACACCATCATCACTGCATCATCACTGCATCATCACAGCATCATCAAAGCATCATCACTGCATCATCACAGTATCATCACAGCATCATCACACCATCATCACAGCATCATCACAGCATCATCACTGCAGCATCACAGCATCATCACTGCATCATCACAGCATCCTCACTGCATCATCACACCATCATCACTGCATCATCACTGCATCATCACAGCGTCATCAAAGCATCATCACTGCATCATCACAGCATCATCACAGCATCATCACTGCATCATCACTGCCTCATCACTGCATCATCACAGCATCATCACTGCATCATCACAGCATCATCACTGCATCATCACTGCAGCATCACACCATCATCACAGCATCATCACTGCATCATCACACCATCATCACTGCATCATCACTGCATCATCACAGCATCATCACTGCATCATCACTGCATCATCACAGCATCATCACAGCATCATCACTGCATCATCACAGTATCATCACAGCATCATCACACCATCATCACAGCATCATCACAGCAGCATCACAGCAGCATCACAGCATCATCAGAACGTCTTCACAGCATCATCACAGCATCATCACTGCATCATCACTAAATCATCACAGCATCCTCACTGCATCATCACAGCATCATCACAGCATCCTCACTGCATCATCACTTCATCATCACAGCATCATCACAGCAGCATCACAGCAGCATCACAGCATCATCAGAACGTCTTCACACCATCATCACAGCATCATCACTGCATCATCACTGCATCATCACAGCATCATCACTGTATCATCACTGTGTCATAACAACATCATCACTGCATCATCACTTCATCATCACAGCATCATCACAGCGTCATCAAAGCATCATCACTGCATCATCACAGCATCATCACTTTGTCATAACAGCATCATCACAGCATCATCACTGCATCATCACAGCATAATCACTGCATCATCACTGCAGCATCACTCCATCATCACAGCATCATCACTGCATCATCACTGCATCATCACAGCATCATCACTGCATCATCACTGTGTCATCACACAATCATCACTGCATCATCACTGCATCATCACAGCATCATCACAGCGTCAGCAAAGCATCATCACTGCATCATCACTGCATCATCACTGCATCATCACTTTGTCATAACAGCATCATCACACCATCATCACAGCATCATCACAGCATCATCACTGCATCATCACAGCATCATCACAGCATGATCGCTGCATCATCACAGTATCATCACAGCATCATCACACCATTATCACACCATCATCACTGCATCATCACAGCATCATCATAACATCATCACTGCATCATCACTGCATCATTACTGCATCATCACAGCATCATCACTGCACCATCACAGCATCATCACTGCATTATCACTGCATCATCACTGCATCATCACTGTGTCATCACTGCGTCATCACTGTGTCATAACAGCATCATCACTGCATCATCACTTCATCATCACTGCATACACACTGCATCATCACACCATCATCACTGTGTCATAAGAGCATCACTGCATCATGACTTCATCATGACTTCATCATGACTTCATCATGACTTCATCATCACTGCATCATCACTGCAGCATCACACCATCATCACTGCATCATCACAGCATCATCACTGCAGCATCACACCATCATCACTGCATCATCACTGCATCATCACAGCATCATCACTGCATCATCACAGCATCATCACTGCATCATCACAGCATCATTACAGCATCATCACTGCATCATCTGCATCATCACAGCGTCATCAAAGCATCATCACTGCATCATCACACCATCATCACACCATAATCACTGCATCATCACAGCATCATCGCAACATCATCACTGCATCATCACTGCATCATTACTGCTTCATCACAGCATCATCACTGCATCATCACAGCATCATCACTGCATCATCACTGCGTCATCACTGTGTCATCACAGCATCATCACTGCATCATCACAGCATCATCACTGCATCATCACTGCATCATCACAGCATCATCACAGCATCATCACTGCATCATCACAGTATCATCACAGCATCATCACACCATCATCACAGCAGCATCACAGCAGCATCACAGCATCATCCGAACGTCTTCACAGCATCATCACTGCATCATCACTAAATCATCACAGCATCCTCACTGCATCATCACAGCATCATCACAGCATCATCACTGCATCATCACTTCATCATCACAGCATCATCACAGCATCATCACTGCATCATCACAGCATCATCACTGCATCATCACTGCAGCATCACACCATCATCACAGCATCATCACTGCATTATCACTGCATCATCACAGCATCATCACTGTATCATCACTGTGTCATAACAACATCATCACTATATCATCACTTCATCATCACAGCATCATCACAGCGTCATCAAAGCATCATCACTGCATCATCACTGCATCATCACTGCATCATCACTGCAGCATCACTCCATCATCACAGCATCATCACTGAATCATCAATGCATCATCACAGCATCATCACTGCATCATCACTGTGTCATCACACAATCATCACTGCATCATCACTGCATCATCACAGCATCATCACAGCGTCAGCAAAGCATCATCACTGCATCATCACTGCATCATCACTTTGTCATAACAGCATCATCACAGCATCATCACTGCATAGTCACAACATCATCACAGCATCATCACTGCATCATCACTGCATCATCACAGCATCATCACAGAATCCTCACTGCATCATCACAGCATCATCACAGCATCATCACTGCACCATCACAGCATCATCACTGCATCATCACTGCATCATCACTGCATCATCACTGTGTCATCACTGCGTCATCACTGTGTCATAACAGCATCATCACTGCATCATCACTGCATCATCACTGCATCATCACAGCATCATCACTGCATCATCACAGTGTCATCACAGCATCATCACAGCATCATCACTGCATCATCACTGCATCGACACACCATCATCACTTCATCATCACTGCATCATCACTGCATCATCACAGCATCATCACTGCATCATCACTGCATCATCACACCATCATCATTGCATCATCACAGCATCATCACAGCATCATCACTGCATACTCACTGCATCATCACACCATCATCACTGTGTCATAAGAGCATCACTGCATCATGACTTCATCATGACTTCATCATGACTTCATCATCACTGCATCATCACTGCATCATCACTGCATCATCACTGTGTCATCACAGCATCATCACTGCATCATCACAGCATCATCATTATATCATCACTGTATCATCACAGCATCATCACTGCATCATCACTGCATCATCACTGCATCATCACACCATAATCACTGCATCATTACAGCATCATCACTGCATCATCACTGTGTCATCACAGCATCATCACTGCATCATCACTGTGTCATCACAGCATCATCACTGCATCATCACTGTGTCATCACTGCATCATCACTGCATCATCACACCATCATCATTGCATCATCACTGCATCATCACAGCATCATCACTGCATCATCACACCATCATAACTGCATCATCACTGCATCATCACTGCATCATCACACCATCATCACAGCATCATCACAGCATCATCACTGCAGCATCACAGCATCATCAGAACGTCTTCAGAGCATCATCACTGCATCATCACTGCATCATCACAGTGTCATAACAGCATCATCACTGCATCATCACAGCATCATCACTGCATCATCACAGCATCATCTCTGCATCGTCACAGCATCATCACTGCATCATCACTGCATACTCACTGCATACTCACTGCATCATCACACCATCATCACTGCATCATCACTGCATCATCACTGCATCATCACAGCATCATCACTGCATCATCACTGTGTCATCACAGCATCATCACAGCATCATCACAGTATCATTACAGCATCATCACTGCATCATCACTGCATCATCACAGCATCATCACTGCATCATCACAGCATCATCACAGCATCATCACTGCATCATCACTGCATCATCACACCATCATCATTGCATCATCACAGCATCATCACAGCATCATCACTGCATCATCACAGTATCATCACAGCATCATCACTACATCATCACCGCATCATCACTGCATCATCACTGCATCGTCACAGCATCATCACAGTGTCATCACTGCGTAATCCTTGCATCATCAAAGCATCATCACAGCATCATCACTGCATCATCACTTCATCATCACAGCATCATCACAGCATCATCACTGCATCATCACAGCATCATCACTGCATCATCACAGCATCATCACTGCAGCATCACAGTATCATCACTGCATCATCACTGCATCATCACTGCATCATCACAGCATCATCACAGCATCATCACGGTGTCATAACAACATCATCACTGCATCATCACTTCATCATCACAGCATCATCACAGCATCATCACTGCATCATCACAGCATCATCACTGCAGCATCACACCATCATCACTGCATCATCACAGCATCATCACTGCATCATCACAGCATCATCACAGCATCATCACTGCAGCATCACAGCATCATCAGAACGTCTTCAAAGCATCATCACAGCATCATCACTGCATCATCACTGCATCATCACTGCATCATCACAGCATCATCACTGCATCATCACACCATCATCACTGCATCATCACTGCATCATCACTGCATCATCACTGCATCATCACAGCATCATCACTGCATCATCACTGCATCATCACAGCATCATCACAGCATCATCACTGCATCATCACAGCATCATCACTGTGTCATAACAGCATCATCACTGCATCATCACTTCATCATCACTGCATCATCACTGCATCATCACAGCATCATCACTGCATCATCACATTATCATCACAGCATCATCACTGCATCATCACAGCATCATCACTGCATCATCACACCATCATCACACCATCATCACTGCATCATCACAGCATCATCATAACATCATCACTGCATCATTACTGCATCATCACAGCTTCATCACAGCATCATCACAGCATCATCACTGCATCATCACTGCATTAACACTGCATCATCACTGCGTCATCACTGTGTCATCACAGCATCATCACTTCATCATCACTGCATCATCACAGCATCATCACTGCATCATCACTGCATCATCAGAGCATCATCACTGCATCATCACACCATCATCACACCATCATCACTGCATCATCACTGCATCATCACAGCATCATCACTGCATCATCACTGCATCATCACTGCGTCATCACTGTGTCATCACAGCATCATCACTTCATCATCACTGCATCATCACAGCATCATTGCATCATCACTGCATCATCACTGTGTCATCACAGCATCATCAGAACGTCTTCACAGCATCATCACTGCATCATCACTGCATCATCACAGTGTCATAACAGCATCATCACTGCATCATCACACCATCATCACTGTGTCATCACTGCATCATCACACCATCATCATTGCATCATCACTGCATCATCACAGCATCATCACTGCATCATCACACCATCATCACAGCATCATCACTGCATCATCACTGCAGCATCACAGCATCATCAGAACGTCTTCACAGCATCATCACTGCATCATCACTGCATCATCACAGTCTCATAACAGCATCATCACTGCATCATCACAGCATCCTCACTGCATCATCACTGCATCATCACAGTATCATCACTGCATCGTCACAGCATCATCACTGCATCATCACTGCATACTCACTGCATACTCACTGCATCATCACACCATCATCACTGCATCATCACTGTATCATCACTGCATCATCACTGTGTCATAACAGCATCATCACTGCATCATCACTTCATCATCACTGCATCATCACTGCATCGTCACAGCATCATCACAGTGTCATCACTGCATAATCACTGCATCATCAAAGCATCATCACACCATCAACACACGATCATCAAAGCATCATCATTGCATCATCACAGTATCATCACTGCATCATCATTGCATCATCACAGTATCATCACTGCATCATCACAAAATCATCACAAAATCACCACAGTGTCATCACAGCATCCTCACTGCATCATCCCACCATCATCACTGCATCATCACTGCATCATCACAGCATCATCATAGCGTCATCACTGCATCATCACAGCATCATCACACCATCACCACTGCATTATCACAACATCATCATCGCAGCGTCAACACTACATCAACACATCATCATCACTGCATCATCACTGCATCATCACAGCATCCTCACTGCATCATCACACCATCATCACTGCATCATCACTGCATCATCACAGCATCATCAAAGCATCATCACTGCATCATCACAGTATCATCACAGCATCATCACACCATCATCACAGCATCATCACAGCATCATCACTGCAGCATCACAGCATCATCACTGCATCATCACAGCATCCTCACTGCATCATCACACCATCATCACTGCATCATCACTGCATCATCACAGCGTCATCAAAGCATCATCACTGCATCATCACAGCATCATCACAGCATCATCACTGCATCATCACTGCCTCATCACTGCATCATCACAGCATCATCACTGCATCATCACAGCATCATCACTGCATCATCACTGCAGCATCACACCATCATCACAGCATCATCACTGCATCATCACACCATCATCACTGCATCATCACTGCATCATCACAGCATCATCACTGCATCATCACTGCATCATCACAGCATCATCACAGCATCATCACTGCATCATCACAGTATCATCACAGCATCATCACACCATCATCACAGCATCATCACAGCAGCATCACAGCAGCATCACAGCATCATCAGAACGTCTTCACAGCATCATCACAGCATCATCACTGCATCATCACTAAATCATCACAGCATCCTCACTGCATCATCACAGCATCATCACAGCATCCTCACTGCATCATCACTTCATCATCACAGCATCATCACAGCATCATCACTGCATCATCACAGCATCATCACTGCATCATCACTGCAGCATCACACCATCATCACAGCATCATCACTGCATCATCACTGCATCATCACAGCATCATCACTCTATCATCACTGTGTCATAACAACATCATCACTGCATCATCACTTCATCATCACAGCATCATCACAGCGTCATCAAAGCATCATCACTGCATCATCACAGCATCATCACTTTGTCATAACAGCATCACAGCATCATCACTGCATCATCACAGCATAATCACTGCATCATCACTGCAGCATCACTCCATCATCACAGCATCGTCACTGCATCATCACTGCATCATCACAGCATCATCACTGCATCATCACTGTGTCATCACACAATCATCACTGCATCATCACTGCATCATCACAGCATCATCACAGCGTCAGCAAAGCATCATCACTGCATCATCACTGCATCATCACTGCATCATCACTTTGTCATAACAGCATCATCACACCATCATCACAGCATCATCACAGCATCATCACTGCATCATCACAGCATCATCACAGCATGATCGCTGCATCATCACAGTATCATCACAGCATCATCACACCATTATCACACCATCATCACTGCATCATCACAGCATCATCATAACATCATCACTGCATCATCACTGCATCATTACTGCATCATCACAGCATCATCACTGCACCATCACAGCATCATCACTGCATTATCACTGCATCATCACTGCATCATCACTGTGTCATCACTGCGTCATCACTGTGTCATAACAGCATCATCACTGCATCATCACTTCATCATCACTGCATACACACTGCATCATCACACCATCATCACTGTGTCATAAGAGCATCACTGCATCATGACTTCATCATGACTTCATCATGACTTTATCATCACTGCATCATCACTGCATCATCACTGCAGCATCACACCATCATCACTGCATCATCACAGCATCATCACTGCAGCATCACACCATCACCACTGCATCATCACTGCATCATCACAGCATCATCACTGCATCATCACAGCATCATCACTGCATCATCACAGCATCATTACAGCATCATCACTGCATCATCTGCATCATCACAGCGTCATCAAAGCATCATCAATGCATCATCACAGCATCATCACTGCATCATCACACCATCATCACACCATAATCACTGCATCATCACAGCATCATCGCAACATCATCACTGCATCATCACTGCATCATTACTGCTTCATCACAGCATCATCACTGCATCATCACAGCATCATCACTGCATCATCACTGCGTCATCACTGTGTCATCACAGCATCATCACTGCATCATCACAGCATCATCACTGCATCATCACTGCATCATCACAGCATCATCACAGCATCATCACTGCATCATCACAGTATCATCACAGCATCATCACACCATCATCACAGCAGCATCACAGCAGCATCACAGCATCATCCGAACGTCTTCACAGCATCATCACTGCATCATCACTAAATCATCACAGCATCCTCACTGCATCATCACAGCATCATCACAGCATCATCACTGCATCATCACTTCATCATCACAGCATCATCACAGCATCATCACTGCATCATCACAGCATCATCACTGCATCATCACTGCAGCATCACACCATCATCACAGCATCATCACTGCATTATCACTGCATCATCACAGCATCATCACTGTATCATCACTGTGTCATAACAACATCATCACTGTATCATCACTTCATCATCACAGCATCATCACAGCGTCATCAAAGCATCATCACTGCATCATCACTGCATCATCACTGCATCATCACTGCAGCATCACTCCATCATCACAGCATCATCACTGAATCATCAATGCATCATCACAGCATCATCACTGCATCATCACTGTGTCATCACACAATCATCACTGCATCATCACTGCATCATCACAGCATCATCACAGCGTCAGCAAAGCATCATCACTGCATCATCACTGCATCATCACTTTGTCATAACAGCATCATCACAGCATCATCACTGCATAGTCACAGCATCATCACAGCATCATCACAGCATCATCACTGCATCATCACTGCATCATCACAGCATCATCACAGAATCCTCACTGCATCATCACACCATCATCACTGCATCATCACTGCATCATCACAGCATCATCACACCATCATAACTGCATCATCACACCATCATCACAGCATCATCACAGCATCATCACTGCATCATCACAGCATCATCACAGCATCATCGCTGCATCATCACAGTATCATCACAGCATCATCACACCATTATCACACCATCATCACTGCATCATCACAGCATCATCATAACATCATCACTGCATCATCACTGCATCATTACTGCATCATCACAGCATCATCACTGCACCATCACAGCATCATCACTGCATTATCACTGCATCATCACTGCATCATCACTGTGTCATCACTGCGTCATCACTGTTCATAACAGCATCATCACTGCATCATCACTTCATCATCACTGCATACTCACTGCATCATCACACCATCATCACTGTGTCATAAGAGCATCACTGCATCATGACTTCATCATGACTTCATCATCACTGCATCATCACTGCATCATCACTGCAGCATCACTGCAGCATCACACCATCATCACTGCATCATCACTGCATCATCACAGCATCATCATTACATCATCACTGCATCATCACTGCATCATCACAGCATCATCACTGAATCATCACTGCATCATCACTGCATCATCACAGCGTCATCATAGCGTCAGCAAAGCATCATCACTGCATCATCACTGCATCATCACTGCATCATCACTTTGTCATAACAGCATCATCACAGCATCATCACTGCATAGTCACAGCATCATCACAGCATCATCACAGCATCATCACTGCATCATCACTGCATCATCACAGCATCATCACAGAATCCTCACTGCATCATCACACCATCATCACTGCATCATCACTGCATCATCACAGCATCATCACAGCATCATCGCTGCATCATCACAGTATCATCACAGCATCATCACACCATTATCACACCATCATCACTGCATCATCACAGCATCATCATAACATCATCACTGCATCATCACTGCATCATTACTGCATCATCACAGCATCATCACTGCACCATCACAGCATCATCACTGCATTATCACTGCATCATCACTGCATCATCACTGTGTCATCACTGCGTCATCACTGTGTCATAACAGCATCATCACTGCATCATCACTTCATCATCACTGCATACTCACTGCATCATCACACCATCATCACTGTGTCATAAGAGCATCACTGCATCATGACTTCATCATCACTGCATCATCACTGCATCATCACTGCAGCATCACTGCAGCATCACACCATCATCACTGCATCATCACTGCATCATCACTGCATCATCACAGCATCATCATTACATCATCACTGCATCATCACTGCATCATCACAGCATCATCACTGAATCATCACTGCATCATCACTGCATCATCACAGCATCATCACAGCGTCAGCAAAGCATCATCACTGCATCATCACACCATCATCACTGCATCATCACTTTGTCATAACAGCATCATCACAGCATCATCACTGCATAGTCACAGCATCATCACAGCATCATCACAGCATCATCACTGCATCATCACTGCATCATCACAGCATCATCACAGAATCCTCACTGCATCATCACACCATCATCACTGCATCATCACTGCATCATCACAGCATCATCACAGCATCATCACACCATCATAACTGCATCATCACACCATCATCACAGCATCATCACAGCATCATCACTGCATCATCACAGCATCATCACAGCATCATCGCTGCATCATCACAGTATCATCACAGCATCATCACACCATTATCACACCATCATCACTGCATCATCACAGCATCATCATAACATCATCACTGCATCATCACTGCATCATTACTGCATCATCACAGCATCATCACTGCACCATCACAGCATCATCACTGCATTATCACTGCATCATCACTGCATCATCACTGTGTCATCACTGCGTCATCACTGTGTCATAACAGCATCATCACTGCATCATCACTTCATCATCACTGCATACTCACTGCATCATCACACCATCATCACTGTGTCATAAGAGCATCACTGCATCATGACTTCATCATGACTTCATCATGACTTCATCATCACTGCATCATCACTGCATCATCACTGCATCATCACTGTGTCATCACAGCATCATCACTGCATCATCACAGCATCATCATTATATCATCACTGTATCATCACAGCATCATCACTGCATCATCACTGCATCATCACTGCATCATCACACCATAATCACTGCATCATTACAGCATCATCACTGCATCATCACTGTGTCATCACAGCATCATCACTGCATCATCACTGTGTCATCACAGCATCATCACTGCATCATCACTGTGTCATCACTGCATCATCACTGCATCATCACACCATCATCATTGCATCATCACTGCATCATCACAGCATCATCACTGCATCATCACACCATCATAACTGCATCATCACTGCATCATCACTGCATCATCACACCATCATCACAGCATCATCACAGCATCATCACTGCAGCATCACAGCATCATCAGAACGTCTTCAGAGCATCATCACTGCATCATCACTGCATCATCACAGTGTCATAACAGCATCATCACTGCATCATCACAGCATCATCACTGCATCATCACAGCATCATCACTGCATCGTCACAGCATCATCACTGCATCATCACTGCATACTCACTGCATACTCACTGCATCATCACACCATCATCACTGCATCATCACTGCATCATCACTGTGTCATAACAGCATCATCACTGCATCATCACTTCATCATCACTGCATCATCACTGCATCATCACAGCATCATCACTGCATCATCACTGTGTCATCACAGCATCATCACAGCATCATCACAGTATCATTACAGCATCATCACTGCATCATCACAGCATCATCACTGCATCATCACAGCATCATCACAGCATCATCACTGCATCATCACTGCATCATCACACCATCATCATTGCATCATCACAGCATCATCACAGCATCATCACTGCATCATCACAGTATCATCACAGCATCATCACTACATCATCACCGCATCATCACTGCATCATCACTGCATCGTCACAGCATCATCACAGTGTCATCACTGCGTAATCCTTGCATCATCAAAGCATCATCACAGCATCATCACTGCATCATCACTTCATCATCACAGCATCATCACAGCATCATCACTGCATCATCACAGCATCATCACTGCATCATCACAGCATCATCACTGCAGCATCACAGTATCATCACTGCATCATCACTGCATCATCACTGCATCATCACAGCATCATCACAGCATCATCACGGTGTCATAACAACATCATCACTGCATCATCACTTCATCATCACAGCATCATCACAGCATCATCACTGCATCATCACAGCATCATCACTGCAGCATCACACCATCATCACTGCATCATCACAGCATCATCACTGCATCATCACAGCATCATCACAGCATCATCACTGCAGCATCACAGCATCATCAGAACGTCTTCAAAGCATCATCACAGCATCATCACTGCATCATCACTGCATCATCACTGCATCATCACAGCATCATCACTGCATCATCACACCATCATCACTGCATCATCACTGCATCATCACTGCATCATCACTGCATCATCACAGCATCATCACTGCATCATCACTGCATCATCACAGCATCATCACTGCATCATCACAGCATCATCACTGTGTCATAACAGCATCATCACTGCATACTCACTGCATACTCACTGCATCATCACACCATCATCACAGCATCATCACTGCATCATCACATTATCATCACAGCATCATCACTGCATCATCACAGCATCATCACTGCATCATCACACCATCATCACACCATCATCACTGCATCATCACAGCATCATCATAACATCATCACTGCATCATTACTGCATCATCACAGCTTCATCACAGCATCATCACAGCATCATCACTGCATCATCACTGCATTAACACTGCATCATCACTGCGTCATCACTGTGTCATCACAGCATCATCACTTCATCATCACTGCATCATCACAGCATCATCACTGCATCATCACTGCATCATCAGAGCATCATCACTGCATCATCACACCATCATCACACCATCATCACTGCATCATCACTGCATCATCACAGCATCATCACTGCATCATCACTGCATCATCACTGCGTCATCACTGTGTCATCACAGCATCATCACTTCATCATCACTGCATCATCACAGCATCATTGCATCATCACTGCATCATCACTGTGTCATCACAGCATCATCAGAACGTCTTCACAGCATCATCACTGCATCATCACTGCATCATCACAGTGTCATAACAGCATCATCACTGCATCATCACACCATCATCACTGTGTCATCACTGCATCATCACACCATCATCATTGCATCATCACTGCATCATCACAGCATCATCACTGCATCATCACACCATCATCACAGCATCATCACTGCATCATCACTGCAGCATCACAGCATCATCAGAACGTCTTCACAGCATCATCACTGCATCATCACTGCATCATCACAGTCTCATAACAGCATCATCACTGCATCATCACAGCATCCTCACTGCATCATCACTGCATCATCACAGTATCATCACTGCATCGTCACAGCATCATCACTGCATCATCACTGCATACTCACTGCATACTCACTGCATCATCACACCATCATCACTGCATCATCACTGTATCATCACTGCATCATCACTGTGTCATAACAGCATCATCACTGCATCATCACTTCATCATCACTGCATCATCACTGCATCGTCACAGCATCATCACAGTGTCATCACTGCATAATCACTGCATCATCAAAGCATCATCACACCATCAACACACGATCATCAAAGCATCATCATTGCATCATCACAGTATCATCACTGCATCATCATTGCATCATCACAGTATCATCACTGCATCATCACAAAATCATCACAAAATCACCACAGTGTCATCACAGCATCCTCACTGCATCATCCCACCATCATCACTGCATCATCACTGCATCATCACAGCATCATCATAGCGTCATCACTGCATCATCACAGCATCATCACACCATCACCACTGCATTATCACAACATCATCATCGCAGCGTCAACACTACATCAACACATCATCATCACTGCATCATCACTGCATCATCACAGCATCCTCACTGCATCATCACACCATCATCACTGCATCATCACTGCATCATCACAGCATCATCAAAGCATCATCACTGCATCATCACAGTATCATCACAGCATCATCACACCATCATCACAGCATCATCACAGCATCATCACTGCAGCATCACAGCATCATCACTGCATCATCACAGCATCCTCACTGCATCATCACACCATCATCACTGCATCATCACTGCATCATCACAGCGTCATCAAAGCATCATCACTGCATCATCACAGCATCATCACAGCATCATCACTGCATCATCACTGCCTCATCACTGCATCATCACAGCATCATCACTGCATCATCACAGCATCATCACTGCATCATCACTGCAGCATCACACCATCATCACAGCATCATCACTGCATCATCACACCATCATCACTGCATCATCACTGCATCATCACAGCATCATCACTGCATCATCACTGCATCATCACAGCATCATCACAGCATCATCACTGCATCATCACAGTATCATCACAGCATCATCACACCATCATCACAGCATCATCACAGCAGCATCACAGCAGCATCACAGCATCATCAGAACGTCTTCACAGCATCATCACAGCATCATCACTGCATCATCACTAAATCATCACAGCATCCTCACTGCATCATCACAGCATCATCACAGCATCCTCACTGCATCATCACTTCATCATCACAGCATCATCACAGCATCATCACTGCATCATCACAGCATCATCACTGCATCATCACTGCAGCATCACACCATCATCACAGCATCATCACTGCATCATCACTGCATCATCACAGCATCATCACTGTATCATCACTGTGTCATAACAACATCATCACTGCATCATCACTTCATCATCACAGCATCATCACAGCGTCATCAAAGCATCATCACTGCATCATCACAGCATCATCACTTTGTCATAACAGCATCACAGCATCATCACTGCATCATCACAGCATAATCACTGCATCATCACTGCAGCATCACTCCATCATCACAGCATCATCACTGCATCATCACTGCATCATCACAGCATCATCACTGCATCATCACTGTGTCATCACACAATCATCACTGCATCATCACTGCATCATCACAGCATCATCACAGCGTCAGCAAAGCATCATCACTGCATCATCACTGCATCATCACTGCATCATCACTTTGTCATAACAGCATCATCACACCATCATCACAGCATCATCACAGCATCATCACTGCATCATCACAGCATCATCACAGCATGATCGCTGCATCATCACAGTATCATCACAGCATCATCACACCATTATCACACCATCATCACTGCATCATCACAGCATCATCATAACATCATCACTGCATCATCACTGCATCATTACTGCATCATCACAGCATCATCACTGCACCATCACAGCATCATCACTGCATTATCACTGCATCATCACTGCATCATCACTGTGTCATCACTGCGTCATCACTGTGTCATAACAGCATCATCACTGCATCATCACTTCATCATCACTGCATACACACTGCATCATCACACCATCATCACTGTGTCATAAGAGCATCACTGCATCATGACTTCATCATGACTTCATCATGACTTTATCATCACTGCATCATCACTGCATCATCACTGCAGCATCACACCATCATCACTGCATCATCACAGCATCATCACTGCAGCATCACACCATCACCACTGCATCATCACTGCATCATCACAGCATCATCACTGCATCATCACAGCATCATCACTGCATCATCACAGCATCATTACAGCATCATCACTGCATCATCTGCATCATCACAGCGTCATCAAAGCATCATCAATGCATCATCACAGCATCATCACTGCATCATCACACCATCATCACACCATAATCACTGCATCATCACAGCATCATCGCAACATCATCACTGCATCATCACTGCATCATTACTGCTTCATCACAGCATCATCACTGCATCATCACAGCATCATCACTGCATCATCACTGCGTCATCACTGTGTCATCACAGCATCATCACTGCATCATCACAGCATCATCACTGCATCATCACTGCATCATCACAGCATCATCACAGCATCATCACTGCATCATCACAGTATCATCACAGCATCATCACACCATCATCACAGCAGCATCACAGCAGCATCACAGCATCATCCGAACGTCTTCACAGCATCATCACTGCATCATCACTAAATCATCACAGCATCCTCACTGCATCATCACAGCATCATCACAGCATCATCACTGCATCATCACTTCATCATCACAGCATCATCACAGCATCATCACTGCATCATCACAGCATCATCACTGCATCATCACTGCAGCATCACACCATCATCACAGCATCATCACTGCATTATCACTGCATCATCACAGCATCATCACTGTATCATCACTGTGTCATAACAACATCATCACTGTATCATCACTTCATCATCACAGCATCATCACAGCGTCATCAAAGCATCATCACTGCATCATCACTGCATCATCACTGCATCATCACTGCAGCATCACTCCATCATCACAGCATCATCACTGAATCATCAATGCATCATCACAGCATCATCACTGCATCATCACTGTGTCATCACACAATCATCACTGCATCATCACTGCATCATCACAGCATCATCACAGCGTCAGCAAAGCATCATCACTGCATCATCACTGCATCATCACTTTGTCATAACAGCATCATCACAGCATCATCACTGCATAGTCACAGCATCATCACAGCATCATCACAGCATCATCACTGCATCATCACTGCATCATCACAGCATCATCACAGAATCCTCACTGCATCATCACACCATCATCACTGCATCATCACTGCATCATCACAGCATCATCACACCATCATAACTGCATCATCACACCATCATCACAGCATCATCACAGCATCATCACTGCATCATCACAGCATCATCACAGCATCATCGCTGCATCATCACAGTATCATCACAGCATCATCACACCATTATCACACCATCATCACTGCATCATCACAGCATCATCATAACATCATCACTGCATCATCACTGCATCATTACTGCATCATCACAGCATCATCACTGCACCATCACAGCATCATCACTGCATTATCACTGCATCATCACTGCATCATCACTGTGTCATCACTGCGTCATCACTGTTCATAACAGCATCATCACTGCATCATCACTTCATCATCACTGCATACTCACTGCATCATCACACCATCATCACTGTGTCATAAGAGCATCACTGCATCATGACTTCATCATGACTTCATCATCACTGCATCATCACTGCATCATCACTGCAGCATCACTGCAGCATCACACCATCATCACTGCATCATCACTGCATCATCACAGCATCATCATTACATCATCACTGCATCATCACTGCATCATCACAGCATCATCACTGAATCATCACTGCATCATCACTGCATCATCACAGCATCATCATAGCGTCAGCAAAGCATCATCACTGCATCATCACTGCATCATCACTGCATCATCACTTTGTCATAACAGCATCATCACAGCATCATCACTGCATAGTCACAGCATCATCACAGCATCATCACAGCATCATCACTGCATCATCACTGCATCATCACAGCATCATCACAGAATCCTCACTGCATCATCACACCATCATCACTGCATCATCACTGCATCATCACTGCATCATCACAGCATCATCACAGCATCATCGCTGCATCATCACAGTATCATCACAGCATCATCACACCATTATCACACCATCATCACTGCATCATCACAGCATCATCATAACATCATCACTGCATCATCACTGCATCATTACTGCATCATCACAGCATCATCACTGCACCATCACAGCATCATCACTGCATTATCACTGCATCATCACTGCATCATCACTGTGTCATCACTGCGTCATCACTGTGTCATAACAGCATCATCACTGCATCATCACTTCATCATCACTGCATACTCACTGCATCATCACACCATCATCACTGTGTCATAAGAGCATCACTGCATCATGACTTCATCATCACTGCATCATCACTGCATCATCACTGCAGCATCACTGCAGCATCACACCATCATCACTGCATCATCACTGCATCATCACTGCATCATCACAGCATCATCATTACATCATCACTGCATCATCACTGCATCATCACAGCATCATCACTGAATCATCACTGCATCATCACTGCATCATCACAGCATCATCACAGCGTCAGCAAAGCATCATCACTGCATCATCACACCATCATCACTGCATCATCACTTTGTCATAACAGCATCATCACAGCATCATCACTGCATAGTCACAGCATCATCACAGCATCATCACAGCATCATCACTGCATCATCACTGCATCATCACAGCATCATCACAGAATCCTCACTGCATCATCACACCATCATCACTGCATCATCACTGCATCATCACAGCATCATCACAGCATCATCACACCATCATAACTGCATCATCACACCATCATCACAGCATCATCACAGCATCATCACTGCATCATCACAGCATCATCACAGCATCATCGCTGCATCATCACAGTATCATCACAGCATCATCACACCATTATCACACCATCATCACTGCATCATCACAGCATCATCATAACATCATCACTGCATCATCACTGCATCATTACTGCATCATCACAGCATCATCACTGCACCATCACAGCATCATCACTGCATTATCACTGCATCATCACTGCATCATCACTGTGTCATCACTGCGTCATCACTGTGTCATAACAGCATCATCACTGCATCATCACTTCATCATCACTGCATACTCACTGCATCATCACACCATCATCACTGTGTCATAAGAGCATCACTGCATCATGACTTCATCATGACTTCATCATGACTTCATCATCACTGCATCATCACTGCAGCATCACTGCAGCATCACACCATCATCACTGCATCATCACAGCATCATCACTGCAGCATCACACCATCATCACTGCATCATCACAGCATCATCACAGCATCATCACAGCATCATCACAGCATCATCACTGCATCATCACACCATCATCACAGCATCATCACTGCAGCATCACAGCATCATCAGAACGTCTTCACAGCATCATCACTGCCTCATCACTGCATCATCACAGCATCCTCACTGCATCGTCACACCATCATCACTGCATCATAACAGCATCATCACTGCATCATCACTGCATCATCACTGCATCCTCACTGCATCATCACAGCATCATCACAGCGTCATCAAAGCATCATCACTGCATCATCACACCATCATCATTGCATCATCACAGCATCATCACAGCATCATCACTGCATCATCACAGCATCGTCACTGCATCATCACTGTGTCATAACAACATCATCACTGCATCATCACTTCATCATCACAGCATCATCACAGCATCATCACTGCATCATCACAGCATCATCACTGCAGCATCACACCATCATCACAGCATCATCACAGCATCATCACAGTATCATCACAGCATCATCACAGCATCATCACACCATCATCACAGCATCATCACAGCATCATCACAGCTTCATAACACCATCATCACAGCATCATCACTGCAGCATCACAGCATCATCACTGCATCATCACAGCATCCTCAATGCATCATCACACCATCATCACTGCATCATCTGCATCATCACAGCGTCATCAAAGCATCATCACTGCATCATCACAGCATCATCACAGCATCATCACTGCATCATCACAGTATCATCACAGCATCATCACTGCATCATCAGAGCATCATCACTGCGTCATCACACCATCATCACACCATCATCACTGCATCATCACAGCATCATCATAACATCATCACTGCATCATCACTGCATCATCACAGCATCCTCAATGCATCATCACAGCATCATCACACCATCATCACTGCATCATCACTGCGTCATCACTGTGTCATCACAGCATCATCACTTCATCATCACTGCATCATCACAGCATCATCACTGCATCATCACTGCGTCATCACTGCATCATCACAGCATCCTCACTGCATCATCACTGCATCATCACTGCATCATCACTGCAGCATCACAGCATCATCACTGCATCATCACAGCATCCTCACTGCATCATCAAAGCATCATTACACCATCAACACACGGTCATCAAAGCATCATCATTGCATCATCACAGTATCATCACTGCATCATCACAAAATCATCACAAAATCACCACAGTGTCATCACAGCATCATCACTGCATCATCACTACATCATCACAGCATCCTCACTGCATCATCCCACCATCATCACTGCATCATCACTGCATCATCACAGCATCATCACAGCGTCATCAAAGCATCATCACTGCATCATCACAGCATCATCACACCATCACCACTGCATTATCACAACATCATCATCGCAGCGTCAACACTACATCAACACATCATCATCACTGCATCATCACTGCATCATCACAGCATCCTCACTGCATCATCACACCATCATCACTGCATCATCACTGCATCATCACAGCATCATCAAAGCATCATCACTGCATCATCACAGTATCATCACAGCATCATCACACCATCATCACAGCATCATCACAGCATCATCACTGCAGCATCACAGCATCATCACTGCATCATCACAGCATCCTCACTGCATCATCACACCATCATCACTGCATCATCTGCATCATCACAGCGTCATCAAAGCATCATCACTGCATCATCACAGCATCATCACAGCATCATCACTGCATCATCACTTCATCATCACAGCATCATCACTGCATCATCACTGCAGCATCACACCATCATCACAGCATCATCACTGCATCATCACTGCAGCATCACACCATCATGACTGCATCATCACTGTGTCGTAACAACATCATCACTGCATCATCACTTCATCATCAAAGCATCATCACAGCATCATCACTGCATGATCACAGCATCATCACTGCAGCATCACACCATCATCACTGCATCATCACAGCATCATCACTGCATCATCACAGCATCATCACAGCATCATCACTGCAGCATCAGAGCATCATCAGAACGTCTTCACAGCATCATCACAGCATCATCACTGCATCATCACTGCATCATCACTGCATCATCACAGCATCATCACTGCATCATCACACCATCATCACTGCATCATCACTGCATCATCACAGCATCATCAATGCATCATCACACCATCATCATTGCATCATCACACCATCATCACAGCATCATCACAGCATCATCACTGCATCATCACAGTATCATCACTGTGTCATAACAGCATCATCACTGCATCATCACTTCATCATCACTGCATCATCACTGCATCATCACAGCATCATCACTGCATCATCACACCATCATCACACCATCATCACTGCATCATCACAGCATCATCATAACATCATCACTGCATCATTACTGCATCATCACAGCATCATCACTGCATCATCACTGCATTAACACTGCATCACCACTGTGTCATCACTGTGTCATCACAGCATCATCACTTCATCATCACTGCATCATCACAGCATCATCACTGCATCATCACTGCATCATCACTGTGTCATCACAGCATCATCACAGCATCATCACAGCATCATCACTGCAGCATCACAACGTCATCACTGCATCATTACTGCATCATCACTGCATCATCACACCATCATGACAGCATCATCACAGCATCATCACTGCAGCATCACAGCATCATCAGAACGTCTTCACAGCATCATCACTGCATCATCACTGCATCATCACAGCATCATCACTGCATCATCACAACGTCATCACTGCATCATTACTGCATCATCACAGCATCCTCACTGCATCATCACTGCATCATCACTGCATCATCACAACGTCATCACTGCATCATTACTGCATCATCACTGCATCATCACACCATCATCACAGCATCATCACAGCATCATCACTGCAGCATCACAGCATCATCACTGCATCATCACAGTGTCATAACAGCATCATCACTGCATCATCACTGCATCATCACAGCATCCTCACTGCATCATCACTGCATCATCACTGCATCCTCACTGCATCCTCACTGCATCATCACTGCATCATCACTGCATACTCACTGCATCATCACACCATCATCACTGCATCATGACAGCATCATCACTGCATCAGCACTGCATCATCACTGTGTCATAACAGCATCATCACTGCATCATCACTTCATCATCAAAGCATCATCACAGCATCATCACTGCATGATCACAGCATCATCACTGCAGCATCACACCATCATCACTGCATCATCACAGCATCATCACTGCATCATCACAGCATCATCACTGCATCATCACAGCATCATCACAGCATCATCACTGCAGCATCAGAGCATCATCAGAACGTCTTCACAGCATCATCACAGCATCATCACTGCAT
The DNA here is from genome assembly GCA_951411735.1 of Somateria mollissima. Taxonomy (NCBI): domain Eukaryota; kingdom Metazoa; phylum Chordata; class Aves; order Anseriformes; family Anatidae; genus Somateria; species Somateria mollissima. The sequence continues at coordinate 1,066,851 of CATOCB010000307.1, forward strand.
CATCACTGCATCATCACTGCATCATCACAGCATCATCACTGCATCATCACACCATCATCACTGCATCATCACTGCATCATCACAGCATCATCAATGCATCATCACACCATCATCATTGCATCATCACACCATCATCACAGCATCATCACAGCATCATCACTGCATCATCACAGTATCATCACTGTGTCATAACAGCATCATCACTGCATCATCACTTCATCATCACTGCATCATCACTGCATCATCACAGCATCATCACTGCATCATCACACCATCATCACACCATCATCACTGCATCATCACAGCATCATCATAACATCATCACTGCATCATTACTGCATCATCACAGCATCATCACTGCATCATCACTGCATTAACACTGCATCACCACTGTGTCATCACTGTGTCATCACAGCATCATCACTTCATCATCACTGCATCATCACAGCATCATCACTGCATCATCACTGCATCATCACTGTGTCATCACAGCATCATCACAGCATCATCACAGCATCATCACTGCAGCATCACAGCATCATCAGAACGTCTTCACAGCATCATCACTGCATCATCACTGCATCATCACAGCATCATCACTGCATCATCACAACGTCATCACTGCATCATTACTGCATCATCACAGCATCCTCACTGCATCATCACTGCATCATCACTGCATCATCACAACGTCATCACTGCATCATTACTGCATCATCACTGCATCATCACACCATCATCACAGCATCATCACAGCATCATCACTGCAGCATCACAGCATCATCACTGCATCATCACAGTGTCATAACAGCATCATCACTGCATCATCACTGCATCATCACAGCATCCTCACTGCATCATCACTGCATCATCACTGCATCCTCACTGCATCCTCACTGCATCATCACTGCATCATCACTGCATACTCACTGCATCATCACACCATCATCACTGCATCATGACAGCATCATCACTGCATCAGCACTGCATCATCACTGTGTCATAACAGCATCATCACTGCATCATCACTTCATCATCACTGCATCATCACTGCATCATCACAGCATCATCACTGCATCATCACAGTGTCATCACAGCATCATCACTGCATCATCACAGCATCATCACAGCATCATCACTGCATCATCACACCATCATCACTGCATCATCACAGCATCATCACAGCATCATCACTGCATCATCACTGCATCATCACAGCGTCATCACAGCATCATCACAGCATCATCACTGCATCATCACAGTATCATCACAGCATCATCACTGTATCATCACTGCATCATCACTGTGTCATAAGAGCATCACTGCATCATGACTTCATCATGACTTCATCATCACTGCATCATCACTGCATCATCACTGCATCATCACAGCATCATCACAGCATCATCACAGTATCATCACAGCATCATCACTGCATCATCACAGCATCATCACAGCATCATCACAGCATCATCACAGTGTCATCACAGCATCATCACTGCATCATCACAGCATCATCACAGCATCATCACTGCATCATCACTGCATCATCACAGCGTCATCACAGCATCATCACAGCATCATCACTGCATCATCACAGTATCATCACAGCATCATCACTGTATCATCACTGCATCATCACTGTGTCATAAGAGCATCACTGCATCATGACTTCATCATGACTTCATCATCACTGCATCATCACTGCATCATCACAGCATCATCACAGCATCATCACAGCATCATCACAGTATCATGACTTCATCATCACTGCATCATCACTGCATCATCACAGCATCATCACAGCATCATCACAGCATCATCACAGTGTCATCACAGCATCATCACTGCATCATCACAGCATCATCACAGCATCATCACTGCATCATCACTGCATCATCACAGCGTCATCACAGCATCATCACAGCATCATCACTGCATCATCACAGTATCATCACAGCATCATCACTGTATCATCACTGCATCATCACTGTGTCATAAGAGCATCACTGCATCATGACTTCATCATGACTTCATCATCACTGCATCATCACTGCATCATCACAGCATCATCACAGCATCATCACAGTATCATCACACCATCATCACTGCATCATCACCGCATCATCACTGCATCATCACTGCATCGTCACAGCATCATCACAGTGTCATCACTGCATAATCACTGCATCATCAGAGCATCATCACAACATCAACACACGGTCATGAAAGCATTATCATTGCATCATCACAGTATCATCACTGCATCATCACAAAATCATCACAAAATCACCACAGTGTCATCACAGCATCATCACTACATCATCACTAAATCATCACAGCATCCTCACTGCATCATCACACCATCATCACTGCATCATTACTGCATCATTCCAGCATCATCACAGCGTCATCAAAGCATCATCACTGCATCATCACACCATCACCACTGCATCATCACTGCATCATCACTGCATCATCACAGCATCATCACTGCATCATCACAGTATCATCACAGCATCATCACAGCATCATCACAGCATCATCACAGCAGCATCAGAGCAGCATCACAGCATCATCAGAACGTCTTCACAGCATCATCACAGCATCATCACTGCATCATCACTAAATCATCACAGCATCCTCACTGCATCATCACAGCATCATCACTGCATCATCACTTCATCATCACAGCATTATCACAGCATCATCACTGCATCATCACTGCATCATCACTGCATCATCACTGCAGCATCACACCATCATCACAGCATCATCACTGCATCATCACTGCATCATCACAGCATCATCACTGCATCATCACTGTGTCATAACAACATCATCACTGCATCATCACTTCATCATCACAGCATCATCACAGCGTCATCAAAGCATCATCACTGCATCATCATTGCATCATCACTGCATCATCACTTTGTCATAACAGCATCATCACTGCATCATCACAGCATCATCACAGCATCATCACTGCATCATCACTGCATCATCACTGCATCATCACTGTGTCATCACACAATCATCACTGCATCATCACTGCATCATCACAGCATCATCATAGCGTCATCAAAGCATCATCACTGCATCATCAATGCAGCATCACAGCATCATCACTGCATCATCACTGCATAGTCACAGCATCATCACTGCATCATCACTGCATCAACACTGCATACTCACTGCATCATCACACCATCATCACTGTGTCATAAGAGCATCACTGCATCATGACTTCATCATGACTTCATCATCACTGCATCATCACTGCATCATCACAGCATCATCATTACATCATCACTGTATCATCACAGCATCATCACTGCATCATCACTGCATCATCACACCATAATCACTGCATCATCACTTTGTCATAACAGCATCATCACAGCATCATCACTGCATAGTCACAGCATCATCACAGCATCATCACTGCATCATCACTGCATCATCACAGCATCATCACAGAATCCTCACTGCATCATCACACCATCATCACTGCATCATCACTGCATCATCACAGCATCATCACAGCATCATCACACCATCATAACTGCATCATCACAGTATCATCACAGCATCATCACACCATTATCACACCATCATCACTGCATCATCACAGCATCATCATAACATCATCACTGCATCATCACTGCATCATTACTGCATCATCACAGCATCATCACTGCATCATCACTGCAGCATCACACCATCATCACTGCATCATCACTGCATCATCACTGCATCATCACTGCATCATCACAGCATCATCAATGCATCATCACTGCATCATCACATCATCATCACTGCATCATCACAGCATTATCACAGCATCATCACTGCATCATCACAGTATCATCACAGCATCATCACTGCATCATCACACCATCATCACACCATAATCAATGCATCATCACAGCATCATCACAACATCATCACTGCATCATCACTGCATCATTACTGCTTCATCACTGCATAGTCACAGCATCATCACAGCATCATCACTGCATCATCACTGCATCATCACTGCATCATCAAAGCATCATCACACCATCATCACTGCATCATCACTGCATCATCACAGCATCATCACTGCAGCATCACACCATCATCACTGCATCATCACTGCATCATCACACCATCATCACAGCATCATCACTGCAGCATCACAGCATCATCAGAACGTCTTCACAGCATCATCACACCATCATCACAGCATCATCACAGCATCATCACAGCTTCATAACACCATCATCACTGCATCATCACACCATCATCACAGCATCATCACAGCATCATCACTGCATCATCACAGCATCATCACTGTGTCATAACAGCATCATCACTGCATCATCACTTCATCATCACTGCATCATCACTGCATCATCACAGCATCATCACAGCATCATCACTGCACCATCACAGTATCATCACAGCATCATCACTGCATCATCAGAGCATCATCACTGCGTCATCACACCATCATCACACCATCATCACTGCATCATCACAGCATCATCATAACATCATCACTGCATCATCACTGCATCATCACAGCATCATCACAGCATCATCACAGCATCATCACACCATCATCACTGCATCATCACTGCGTCATCACTGTGTCATCACAGCATCATCACTTCATCATCACTGCATCATCACAGCATCATCACTGCATCATCACTGCATCATCACTGTGTCATCACAGCATCATCACTGCATCATCACTGTGTCATCACAGCATCATCACTGCATCATCACTGCATCATCACAGCATCATCACTGCATCATCACACCATCATAACTGCATCATCACACCATCATAACTGCATCATCACAGCATCATCACAGCATCATCACTGCAGCATCACAGCATCATCAGAACGTCTTCACAGCATCCTCACTGCATCATCACAGTGTCATAACAACATCATCACTGCATCATCACAGCATCCTCACTGCATCATCACTGCATCATCACTGCATCATCACAGCATCATCACTGCATCATCACTGCATCATCACAGCATCATCACTGCATCGTCACAGCATCATCACTGCATCATCACTGCATACTCACTGCATACTCACTGCATCATCACACCATCATCACTGCATCATCACTGTGTCATAACAGCATCATCACTGCATCATCACTGCATCATCACTGCATCATCACAGCATCATCACTGCATCATCACAGTGTCATCACAGCATCATCACTGCATCATCACAGTATCATTACAGCATCATCACTGCATCATCACTGCATCATCACTGCATCATCACTGCATCATCACAGCATCATCACTGCATCATCACTGCATCATCACTGCATCATCACACCATCATCATTGCATCATCACAGCATCATCACTGCATCATCACTGCATCATCACACCATCATCACAGCATCATCACTACATCATCACCGCATCATCACTGCATCATCACTGCAGCATCACAGCATCATCACTGCATCATCACAGCATCCTCACTGCATCATCAAAGCATCGTCACACCATCAACACACGGTCATCAAAGCATCATCATTGCATCATCACAGTATCATCACTGCATCATCACAAAATCATCACAAAATCACCACAGTGTCATCACAGCATCATCACTGCATCATCACTACATCATCACAGCATCCTCACTGCATCATCCCACCATCATCACTGCATCATCACTGCATCATCACAGCATCCTTACTGCATCATCACACCATCATCACTGCATCATCACTGCATCATCACAGCGTCATCAAAGCATCATCACTGCATCATCACAGCATCATCACAGCATCATCACAGCATCATCACTGCAGCATCACAGCATCATCACAGCATCATCACAGCATCCTCACTGCATCATCACACCATCATCACTGCATCATCACTGCATCATCACAGCGTCATCAAAGCATCATCACTGCATCATCACAGCATCATCACAGCATCATCACTGCATCATCACTTCATCATCACAGCATCATCACAGCATCATCACTGCATCATCACAGCATCATCACAGCATCATCACTGCACCATCACAGCATCATCACTGCATCATCACTGCATCATCACTGCATCATCACTGTGTCATCACTGCGTCATCACTGTGTCATAACAGCATCATCACTGCATCATCACTGCATCATCACTGCATCATCACAGCATCATCACTGCATCATCACAGTGTCATCACAGCATCATCACAGCATCATCACTGCATCATCACTGCATCGACACACCATCATCACTTCATCATCACTGCATCATCACTGCATCATCACAGCATCATCACTGCATCATCACTACATCATCACACCATCATCATTGCATCATCACAGCATCATCACAGCATCATCACTGCATACTCACTGCATCATCACACCATCATCACTGTGTCATAAGAGCATCACTGCATCATGACTTCATCATGACTTCATCATGACTTCATCATCACTGCATCATCACTGCATCATCACTGCATCATCACTGTGTCATCACAGCATCATCACTGCATCATCACAGCATCATCATTATATCATCACTGTATCATCACAGCATCATCACTGCATCATCACTGCATCATCACACCATAATCACTGCATCATCACAGCATCATTACAGCATCATCACTGCATCATCACTGTGTCATCACAGCATCATCACTGCATCATCACTGTGTCATCACAGCATCATCACTGCATCATCACTGTGTCATCACTGCATCATCACTGCATCATCACACCATCATCATTGCATCATCACTGCATCATCACAGCATCATCACTGCATCATCACACCATCATAACTGCATCATCACTGCATCATCACTGCATCATCACACCATCATCACAGCATCATCACAGCATCATCACTGCAGCATCACAGCATCATCAGAACGTCTTCAGAGCATCATCACTGCATCATCACAGTGTCATAACAGCATCATCACTGCATCATCACAGCATCATCACTGCATCATCACAGCATCATCACTGCATCGTCACAGCATCATCACTGCATCATCACTGCATACTCACTGCATACTCACTGCATCATCACACCATCATCACTGCATCATCACTTCATCATCACTGTGTCATAACAGCATCATCACTGCATCATCACTTCATCATCACTGCATCATCACTGCATCATCACAGCATCATCACTGCATCATCACTGTGTCATCACAGCATCATCACAGCATCATCACAGTATCATTACAGCATCATCACTGCATCATCACTGCATCATCACACCATCATCACTGCATCATCACAGCATCATCACAGCATCATCACTGCATCATCACTGCATCATCACACCATCATCATTGCATCATCACAGCATCATCACAGCATCATCACTGCATCATCACAGTATCATCACAGCATCATCACTACATCATCACCGCATCATCACTGCATCATCACTGCATCGTCACAGCATCATCACAGTGTCATCACTGCGTAATCCTTGCATCATCAAAGCATCATCACAGCATCATCACTGCATCATCACTTCATCATCACAGCATCATCACAGCATCATCACTGCATCATCACAGCATCATCACTGCATCATCACAGCATCATCACTGCAGCATCACAGTATCATCACTGCATCATCACTGCATCATCACTGCATCATCACAGCATCATCACAGCATCATCACGGTGTCATAACAACATCATCACTGCATCATCACTTCATCATCACAGCATCATCACAGCATCATCACTGCATCATCACAGCATCATCACTGCAGCATCACACCATCATCACTGCATCATCACAGCATCATCACTGCATCATCACAGCATCATCACAGCATCATCACTGCAGCATCACAGCATCATCAGAACGTCTTCAAAGCATCATCACAGCATCATCACTGCATCATCACTGCATCATCACTGCATCATCACAGCATCATCACTGCATCATCACACCATCATAACAGCATCATCACTGCATCATCACTTCATCATCACTGCATCATCACTGCATCATCACAGCATCATCACTGCATCATCACATTATCATCACAGCATCATCACTGCATCATCACAGCATCATCACTGCATCATCACACCATCATCACACCATCATCACTGCATCATCACAGCATCATCATAACATCATCACTGCATCATTACTGCATCATCACAGCTTCATCACAGCATCATCACAGCATCATCACTGCATCATCACTGCATTAACACTGCATCATCACTGCGTCATCACTGTGTCATCACAGCATCATCACTTCATCATCACTGCATCATCACAGCATCATCACTGCATCATCACTGCATCATCACTGCGTCATCACTGTGTCATCACAGCATCATCACTTCATCATCACTGCATCATCACAGCATCATCACTGCATCATCACTGCATCATCACTGCGTCATCACTGTGTCATCACAGCATCATCACTTCATCATCACTGCATCATCACAGCATCATTGCATCATCACTGCATCATCACTGTGTCATCACAGCATCATCAGAACGTCTTCACAGCATCATCACTGCATCATCACTGCATCATCACAGTGTCATAACAGCATCATCACTGCATCATCACACCATCATCACTGTGTCATCACTGCATCATCACACCATCATCATTGCATCATCACTGCATCATCACAGCATCATCACTGCATCATCACACCATCATCACAGCATCATCACTGCATCATCACTGCAGCATCACAGCATCATCAGAACGTCTTCACAGCATCATCACTGCATCATCACTGCATCATCACAGTCTCATAACAGCATCATCACTGCATCATCACAGCATCCTCACTGCATCATCACTGCATCATCACAGTATCATCACTGCATCGTCACAGCATCATCACTGCATCATCACTGCATACTCACTGCATACTCACTGCATCATCACACCATCATCACTGCATCATCACTGTATCATCACTGCATCATCACTGTGTCATAACAGCATCATCACTGCATCATCACTTCATCATCACTGCATCATCACTGCATCGTCACAGCATCATCACAGTGTCATCACTGCATAATCACTGCATCATCAAAGCATCATCACACCATCAACACACGATCATCAAAGCATCATCATTGCATCATCACAGTATCATCACTGCATCATCATTGCATCATCACAGTATCATCACTGCATCATCACAAAATCATCACAAAATCACCACAGTGTCATCACAGCATCCTCACTGCATCATCCCACCATCATCACTGCATCATCACTGCATCATCACAGCATCATCATAGCGTCATCACTGCATCATCACAGCATCATCACACCATCACCACTGCATTATCACAACATCATCATCGCAGCGTCAACACTACATCAACACATCATCATCACTGCATCATCACTGCATCATCACAGCATCCTCACTGCATCATCACACCATCATCACTGCATCATCACTGCATCATCACAGCATCATCAAAGCATCATCACTGCATCATCACAGTATCATCACAGCATCATCACACCATCATCACAGCATCATCACAGCATCATCACTGCAGCATCACAGCATCATCACTGCATCATCACAGCATCCTCACTGCATCATCACACCATCATCACTGCATCATCACTGCATCATCACAGCGTCATCAAAGCATCATCACTGCATCATCACAGCATCATCACAGCATCATCACTGCATCATCACTGCCTCATCACTGCATCATCACAGCATCATCACTGCATCATCACAGCATCATCACTGCATCATCACTGCAGCATCACACCATCATCACAGCATCATCACTGCATCATCACACCATCATCACTGCATCATCACTGCATCATCACAGCATCATCACAGCATCATCACTGCATCATCACAGTATCATCACAGCATCATCACACCATCATCACAGCATCATCACAGCAGCATCACAGCAGCATCACAGCATCATCAGAACGTCTTCACAGCATCATCACAGCATCATCACTGCATCATCACTAAATCATCACAGCATCCTCACTGCATCATCACAGCATCATCACAGCATCCTCACTGCATCATCACTTCATCATCACAGCATCATGACAGCATCATCACTGCATCATCACAGCATCATCACTGCATCATCACTGCAGCATCACACCATCATCACAGCATCATCACTGCATCATCACTGCATCATCACAGCATCATCACTGTATCATCACTGTGTCATAACAACATCATCACTGCATCATCACTTCATCATCACAGCATCATCACAGCGTCATCAAAGCATCATCACTGCATCATCACAGCATCATCACTTTGTCATAACAGCATCATCACAGCATCATCACTGCATCATCACAGCATAATCACTGCATCATCACTGCAGCATCACTCCATCATCACAGCATCATCACTGCATCATCACTGCATCATCACAGCATCATCACTGCATCATCACTTTGTCATAACAGCATCATCACACCATCATCACAGCATCATCACAGCATCATCACTGCATCATCACAGCATCATCACAGCATGATCGCTGCATCATCACAGTATCATCACAGCATCATCACACCATTATCACACCATCATCACTGCATCATCACAGCATCATCATAACATCATCACTGCATCATCACTGCATCATTACTGCATCATCACAGCATCATCACTGCACCATCACAGCATCATCACTGCATTATCACTGCATCATCACTGCATCATCACTGTGTCATCACTGCGTCATCACTGTGTCATAACAGCATCATCACTGCATCATCACTTCATCATCACTGCATACACACTGCATCATCACACCATCATCTCTGTGTCATAAGAGCATCACTGCATCATGACTTCATCATGACTTCATCATGACTTCATCATCACTGCATCATCACTGCAGCATCACACCATCATCACTGCATCATCACAGCATCATCACTGCAGCATCACACCATCATCACTGCATCATCACTGCATCATCACAGCATCATCACTGCATCATCACAGCATCATCACTGCATCATCACAGCATCATTACAGCATCATCACTGCATCATCTGCATCATCACAGCGTCATCAAAGCATCATCAATGCATCATCACAGCATCATCACTGCATCATCACACCATCATCACACCATAATCACTGCATCATCACAGCATCATCGCAACATCATCACTGCATCATCACTGCATCATTACTGCTTCATCACAGCATCATCACTGCATCATCACAGCATCATCACTGCATCATCACTGCGTCATCACTGTGTCATCACAGCATCATCACTGCATCATCACAGCATCATCACTGCATCATCACTGCATCATCACAGCATCATCACAGCATCATCACTGCATCATCACAGTATCATCACAGCATCATCACACCATCATCACAGCAGCATCACAGCAGCATCACAGCATCATCCGAACGTCTTCACAGCATCATCACTGCATCATCACTAAATCATCACAGCATCCTCACTGCATCATCACAGCATCATCACAGCATCATCACTGCATCATCACTTCATCATCACAGCATCATCACAGCATCATCACTGCATCATCACAGCATCATCACTGCATCATCACTGCAGCATCACACCATCATCACAGCATCATCACTGCATTATCACTGCATCATCACAGCATCATCACTGTATCATCACTGTGTCATAACAACATCATCACTGTATCATCACTTCATCATCACAGCATCATCACAGCGTCATCAAAGCATCATCACTGCATCATCACTGCATCATCACTGCATCATCACTGCAGCATCACTCCATCATCACAGCATCATCACTGAATCATCAATGCATCATCACAGCATCATCACTGCATCATCACTGTGTCATCACACAATCATCACTGCATCATCACTGCATCATCACAGCATCATCACAGCGTCAGCAAAGCATCATCACTGCATCATCACTGCATCATCATTTTGTCATAACAGCATCATCACAGCATCATCACTGCATAGTCACAGCATCATCACAGCATCATCACTGCATCATCACTGCATCATCACAGCATCATCACAGAATCCTCACTGCATCATCACACCATCATCACTGCATCATCACTGCATCATCACAGCATCATCACACCATCATAACTGCATCATCACACCATCATCACAGCATCATCACAGCATCATCACTGCATCATCACAGCATCATCACAGCATCATCACTGCATCATCACAGTATCATCACAGCATCATCACACCATTATCACACCATCATCACTGCATCATCACAGCATCATCATAACATCATCACTGCATCATCACTGCATCATTACTGCATCATCACAGCATCATCACTGCACCATCACAGCATCATCACTGCATTATCACTGCATCATCACTGCATCATCACTGTGTCATCACTGCGTCATCACTGTTCATAACAGCATCATCACTGCATCATCACTTCATCATCACTGCATACTCACTGCATCATCACACCATCATCACTGTGTCATAAGAGCATCACTGCATCATGACTTCATCATGACTTCATCATCACTGCATCATCACTGCATCATCACTGCAGCATCACTGCAGCATCACACCATCATCACTGCATCATCACTGCATCATCACAGCATCATCATTACATCATCACTGCATCATCACTGCATCATCACAGCATCATCACTGAATCATCACTGCATCATCACTGCATCATCACAGCATCATCATAGCGTCAGCAAAGCATCATCACTGCATCATCACTGCATCATCACTGCATCATCACTTTGTCATAACAGCATCATCACAGCATCATCACTGCATAGTCACAGCATCATCACAGCATCATCACAGCATCATCACTGCATCATCACTGCATCATCACAGCATCATCACAGAATCCTCACTGCATCATCACACCATCATCACTGCATCATCACTGCATCATCACTGCATCATCACAGCATCATCACAGCATCATCGCTGCATCATCACAGTATCATCACAGCATCATCACACCATTATCACACCATCATCACTGCATCATCACAGCATCATCATAACATCATCACTGCATCATCACTGCATCATTACTGCATCATCACAGCATCATCACTGCACCATCACAGCATCATCACTGCATTATCACTGCATCATCACTGCATCATCACTGTGTCATCACTGCGTCATCACTGTGTCATAACAGCATCATCACTGCATCATCACTTCATCATCACTGCATACTCACTGCATCATCACACCATCATCACTGTGTCATAAGAGCATCACTGCATCATGACTTCATCATCACTGCATCATCACTGCATCATCACTGCAGCATCACACCATCATCACTGCATCATCACTGCATCATCACTGCATCATCACAGCATCATCATTACATCATCACTGCATCATCACTGCATCATCACAGCATCATCACTGAATCATCACTGCATCATCACTGCATCATCACAGCATCATCACAGCGTCAGCAAAGCATCATCACTGCATCATCACTGCATCATCACTGCATCATCACTTTGTCATAACAGCATCATCACAGCATCATCACTGCATAGTCACAGCATCATCACAGCATCATCACAGCATCATCACTGCATCATCACTGCATCATCACAGCATCATCACAGAATCCTCACTGCATCATCACACCATCATCACTGCATCATCACTGCATCATCACAGCATCATCACAGCATCATCACACCATCATAACTGCATCATCACACCATCATCACAGCATCATCACAGCATCATCACTGCATCATCACAGCATCATCACAGCATCATCGCTGCATCATCACAGTATCATCACAGCATCATCACACCATTATCACACCATCATCACTGCATCATCACAGCATCATCATAACATCATCACTGCATCATCACTGCATCATTACTGCATCATCACAGCATCATCACTGCACCATCACAGCATCATCACTGCATTATCACTGCATCATCACTGCATCATCACTGTGTCATCACTGCGTCATCACTGTGTCATAACAGCATCATCACTGCATCATCACTTCATCATCACTGCATACTCACTGCATCATCACACCATCATCACTGTGTCATAAGAGCATCACTGCATCATGACTTCATCATGACTTCATCATGACTTCATCATCACTGCATCATCACTGCAGCATCACTGCAGCATCACACCATCATCACTGCATCATCACAGCATCATCACTGCAGCATCACACCATCATCACTGCATCATCACAGCATCATCACAGCATCATCACAGCATCATCACAGCATCATCACTGCATCATCACACCATCATCACAGCATCATCACTGCAGCATCACAGCATCATCAGAACGTCTTCACAGCATCATCACTGCCTCATCACTGCATCATCACAGCATCCTCACTGCATCGTCACACCATCATCACTGCATCATAACAGCATCATCACTGCATCATCACTGCATCATCACTGCATCCTCACTGCATCATCACAGCATCATCACAGCGTCATCAAAGCATCATCACTGCATCATCACACCATCATCATTGCATCATCACAGCATCATCACAGCATCATCACTGCATCATCACAGCATCGTCACTGCATCATCACTGTGTCATAACAACATCATCACTGCATCATCACTTCATCATCACAGCATCATCACAGCATCATCACTGCATCATCACAGCATCATCACTGCAGCATCACACCATCATCACAGCATCATCACAGCATCATCACAGTATCATCACAGCATCATCACAGCATCATCACACCATCATCACAGCATCATCACAGCATCATCACAGCTTCATAACACCATCATCACAGCATCATCACTGCAGCATCACAGCATCATCACTGCATCATCACAGCATCCTCAATGCATCATCACACCATCATCACTGCATCATCTGCATCATCACAGCGTCATCAAAGCATCATCACTGCATCATCACAGCATCATCACAGCATCATCACTGCATCATCACAGTATCATCACAGCATCATCACTGCATCATCAGAGCATCATCACTGCGTCATCACACCATCATCACACCATCATCACTGCATCATCACAGCATCATCATAACATCATCACTGCATCATCACTGCATCATCACAGCATCATCACAGCATCATCACAGCATCATCACACCATCATCACTGCATCATCACTGCGTCATCACTGTGTCATCACAGCATCATCACTTCATCATCACTGCATCATCACAGCATCATCACTGCATCATCACTGCGTCATCACTGCATCATCACAGCATCCTCACTGCATCATCACTGCATCATCACTGCAGCATCACAGCATCATCACTGCATCATCACAGCATCCTCACTGCATCATCAAAGCATCATTACACCATCAACACACGGTCATCAAAGCATCATCATTGCATCATCACAGTATCATCACTGCATCATCACAAAATCATCACAAAATCACCACAGTGTCATCACAGCATCATCACTGCATCATCACTACATCATCACAGCATCCTCACTGCATCATCCCACCATCATCACTGCATCATCACTGCATCATCACAGCATCATCACAGCGTCATCAAAGCATCATCACTGCATCATCACAGCATCATCACACCATCACCACTGCATTATCACAACATCATCATCGCAGCGTCAACACTACATCAACACATCATCATCACTGCATCATCACTGCATCATCACAGCATCCTCACTGCATCATCACACCATCATCACTGCATCATCACTGCATCATCACAGCATCATCAAAGCATCATCACTGCATCATCACAGTATCATCACAGCATCATCACACCATCATCACAGCATCATCACAGCATCATCACTGCAGCATCACAGCATCATCACTGCATCATCACTGCAGCATCACACCATCATCACACCATCATCACTGCATCATCTGCATCATCACAGCGTCATCAAAGCATCATCACTGCATCATCACAGCATCATCACAGCATCATCACTGCATCATCACTTCATCATCACAGCATCATCACTGCATCATCACTGCAGCATCACACCATCATCACAGCATCATCACTGCATCATCACTGCAGCATCACACCATCATGACTGCATCATCACTGTGTCATAACAACATCATCACTGCATCATCACTTCATCATCAAAGCATCATCACAGCATCATCACTGCATGATCACAGCATCATCACTGCAGCATCACACCATCATCACTGCATCATCACAGCATCATCACTGCATCATCACAGCATCATCACAGCATCATCACTGCAGCATCAGAGCATCATCAGAACGTCTTCACAGCATCATCACAGCATCATCACTGCATCATCACTGCATCATCACTGCATCATCACAGCATCATCACTGCATCATCACACCATCATCACTGCATCATCACTGCATCATCACAGCATCATCAATGCATCATCACACCATCATCATTGCATCATCACACCATCATCACAGCATCATCACAGCATCATCACTGCATCATCACAGTATCATCACTGTGTCATAACAGCATCATCACTGCATCATCACTTCATCATCACTGCATCATCACTGCATCATCACAGCATCATCACTGCATCATCACACCATCATCACACCATCATCACTGCATCATCACAGCATCATCATAACATCATCACTGCATCATTACTGCATCATCACAGCATCATCACTGCATCATCACTGCATTAACACTGCATCACCACTGTGTCATCACTGTGTCATCACAGCATCATCACTTCATCATCACTGCATCATCACAGCATCATCACTGCATCATCACTGCATCATCACTGTGTCATCACAGCATCATCACAGCATCATCACAGCATCATCACTGCAGCATCACAACGTCATCACTGCATCATTACTGCATCATCACTGCATCATCACACCATCATGACAGCATCATCACAGCATCATCACTGCAGCATCACAGCATCATCAGAACGTCTTCACAGCATCATCACTGCATCATCACTGCATCATCACAGCATCATCACTGCATCATCACAACGTCATCACTGCATCATTACTGCATCATCACAGCATCCTCACTGCATCATCACTGCATCATCACTGCATCATCACAACGTCATCACTGCATCATTACTGCATCATCACTGCATCATCACACCATCATCACAGCATCATCACAGCATCATCACTGCAGCATCACAGCATCATCAGAACGTCTTCACAGCATCATCACTGCATCATCACTGCATCATCACTGCATCATCACAGTGTCATAACAGCATCATCACTGCATCATCACTGCATCATCACAGCATCCTCACTGCATCATCACTGCATCCTCACTGCATCCTCACTGCATCATCACTGCATCATCACTGCATACTCACTGCATCATCACACCATCATCACTGCATCATGACAGCATCATCACTGCATCAGCACTGCATCATCACTGTGTCATAACAGCATCATCACTGCATCATCACTGCATCATCACTGCATCATCACAGCATCATCACTGCATCATCACAGTGTCATCACAGCATCATCACTGCATCATCACAGCATCATCACAGCATCATCACTGCATCATCACACCATCATCACTGCATCATCACAGCATCATCACAGCATCATCACTGCATCATCACTGCATCATCACAGCGTCATCACAGCATCATCACAGCATCATCACTGCATCATCACAGTATCATCACAGCATCATCACTGTATCATCACTGCATCATCACTGTGTCATAAGAGCATCACTGCATCATGACTTCATCATGACTTCATCATCACTGCATCATCACTGCATCATCACTGCATCATCACAGCATCATCACAGCATCATCACAGTATCATCACAGCATCATCACTGCATCATCACAGCATCATCACAGCATCATCACAGCATCATCACAGTGTCATCACAGCATCATCACTGCATCATCACAGCATCATCACAGCATCATCACTGCATCATCACTGCATCATCACAGCGTCATCACAGCATCATCACAGCATCATCACTGCATCATCACAGTATCATCACAGCATCATCACTGTATCATCACTGCATCATCACTGTGTCATAAGAGCATCACTGCATCATGACTTCATCATGACTTCATCATCACTGCATCATCACTGCATCATCACAGCATCATCACAGCATCATCACAGTATCATGACTTCATCATCACTGCATCATCACTGCATCATCACAGCATCATCACAGCATCATCACAGCATCATCACAGTGTCATCACAGCATCATCACTGCATCATCACAGCATCATCACAGCATCATCACTGCATCATCACTGCATCATCACAGCGTCATCACAGCATCATCACAGCATCATCACTGCATCATCACAGTATCATCACAGCATCATCACTGTATCATCACTGCATCATCACGGTGTCATAAGAGCATCACTGCATCATGACTTCATCATGACTTCATCATCACTGCATCATCACTGCATCATCACAGCATCATCACAGCATCATCACAGCATCATCACAGTATCATCACACCATCATCACTGCATCATCACCGCATCATCACTGCATCATCACTGCATCGTCACAGCATCATCACAGTGTCATCACTGCATAATCACTGCATCATCAGAGCATCATCACAACATCAACACACGGTCATGAAAGCATTATCATTGCATCATCACAGTATCATCACTGCATCATCACAAAATCATCACAAAATCACCACAGTGTCATCACAGCATCATCACTACATCATCACTAAATCATCACAGCATCCTCACTGCATCATCACACCATCATCACTGCATCATTACTGCATCATTCCAGCATCATCACAGCGTCATCAAAGCATCATCACTGCATCATCACACCATCACCACTGCATCATCACTGCATCATCACTGCATCATCACAGCATCATCACTGCATCATCACAGTATCATCACAGCATCATCACAGCATCATCACAGCATCATCACAGCAGCATCACAGCAGCATCACAGCATCATCAGAACGTCTTCACAGCATCATCACAGCATCATCACTGCATCATCACTAAATCATCACAGCATCCTCACTGCATCATCACAGCATCATCACTGCATCATCACTTCATCATCACAGCATTATCACAGCATCATCACTGCATCATCACTGCATCATCACTGCATCATCACTGCAGCATCACACCATCATCACAGCATCATCACTGCATCATCACTGCATCATCACAGCATCATCACTGCATCATCACAGCATCATCACTGCATCATCACTTCATCATCACTGCATCATCACAGCATCATCACTGCATCATCACAGCATCATCACTGCAGCATCACACCATCATCACTGCATCATCACTGCATCATCACTGCATCATCACTGCATCCTCACTGCATCATCACACCATCATCACAGCATCATCACAGCATCATCACTGCATCATCACAGCATCATCACTGTGTCATAACAGCATCATCACTGCATCATCACTTCATCATCACTGCATCATCACTGCATCATCACAGCATCATCACAGCATCATCACTGCATCATCACTTCATCATCACTGCATCATCACAGCATCATCACTGCATCATCACAGCATCATCACTGCAGCATCACACCATCATCACTGCATCATCACTGCATCATCACTGCAGCATCACAGCATCATCAATGCATCATCACTGCAGCATCACACCATCATCACTGCATCATCACTGCATCATCACAGCATCATCATTACATCATCACTGTATCATCACAGCATCATCACTGCATCATCACACCATAATCACTGCATCATCACACTATCATCACACCATAATCACTGCATCATCACAGCATCATCACAACATCATCACTGCATCATCACTGCATCATTACTGCTTCATCACAGCATCATCACTGCATCATCACAGCATCATCACTGCATCATCACTGCGTCATCACTGTGTCATCACAGCATCATCACTTCATCATCACTGCATCATCACAGAATCATCACAGCATCATCACTGCATCATCACTGTGTCATCACAGCATCATCACTGCATCATCACTGTGTCATCACTGCATCATCACTGCATCATCAAAGCATCATCACACCATCATCACTGCATCATCACTGCATCATCACAGCATCATCACTGCATCATCACACCATCATCACTGCATCATCACACCATCATCACAGCATCATCACTGCCTCATCACTGCAGCATCACAGCATCCTCACTGCATCGTCACACCATCATCACTGCATCATAACAGCATCATCACTGCATGATCACTGCATCATCACTGCATCCTCACTGCATCATCACAGCATCATCACAGCGTCATCAAAGCATCATCACTGCATCATCACTGCATCATCACTTTGTCATAACAGCATCATCACAGCATCATCACTGCATCATCACTGCATCATCACAGCATCATCACTGCATCATCACTGTGTCATAACAACATCATCACTGCATCATCACTTCATCATCACAGCATCATCACAGCATCATCACAGCATCATCACTGCAGCATCACACCATCATCACTGCATCATCACAGTATCATCACAGCATCATCACAGCATCATCACTGCATCATCACAGCATCATCACAGCATCATCACACCATCATCACTGCATCATCACACCATCATCACAGCATCATCACAGCATCATCACTGCATCATCACAGCATCATCACAGCATCATCACAGCATCATCACTGCATCATCACTGCATCATCACACCATCATCACAGCATCATCACAGCATCATCACTGCATCATCACAGCATCATCACAGCATCATCACAGCATCATCACTGCATCATCACAGTATCATCACAGCATCATCACAGCATCAACAGAGCATCATCACTGCATCATCACACCATCATCACACCATCATCACTGCATCATCACAGCATCATCACTGCATCATCACTGCATCATCACTGTGTCATCACAGCATCATCACTGCATCATCACTGTGTCATCACTGCATCATCACTGCATCATCACACCATCATCATTGCATCATCACTGCATCATCACAGCATCATCACTGCATCATCACACCATCATAACTGCATCATCACTGCATCATCACTGCATCATCACAGCATCATCACAGCATCATCACTGCATCATCACACCATCATCACTGCATCATCACAGCATCATCACAGCATCATCACTGAATCATCACTGCATCATCACAGCATCATCACTGCATCATCACTGCATCATCACACCATCATCATTGCATCATCACAGCATCATCACAGCATCATCACTGCATCATCACTGCATCATCACAGCGTCATCACAGCATCATCACAGCATCATCACAGCATCATCACTGCATCATCACTGCATCATCACACCATAATCACTGCATCATCACACCATCATCACACCATAATCACTGCATCATCACAGCATCATCACAACATCATCACTGCATCATCACTGCATCATTACTGCTTCATCACAGCATCATCACTGCATCATCACAGCATCATCACTGCATCATCACTGCGTCATCACTGTGTCATCACAGCATCATCACTTCATCATCACTGCATCATCACAGAATCATCACAGCATCATCACTGCATCATCACTGTGTCATCACAGCATCATCACTGCATCATCACTGTGTCATCACTGCATCATCACTGCATCATCAAAGCATCATCACACCATCATCACTGCATCATCACTGCATCATCACAGCATCATCACTGCATCATCACACCATCATCACTGCATCATCACACCATCATCACAGCATCATCACTGCACCATCACTGCAGCATCACAGCATCATCAGAACGTCTTCACAGAATCATCACTGCCTCATCACTGCATCATCACAGCATCCTCACTGCATCGTCACACCATCATCACTGCATCATAACAGCATCATCACTGCATCATCACTGCATCATCACTGCATCCTCACTGCATCATCACAGCATCATCACAGCGTCATCAAAGCATCATCACTGCATCATCACTGCATCATCACTGCATCATCACAGAATCATCACAGCATCATCACTGCATCATCACTGTGTCATAACAACATCATCACTGCATCATCACTTCATCATCACAGCATCATCACAGCATCATCACTGCATCCTCACAGCATCATCACTGCAGCATCACACCATCATCACAGCATCATCACACCATCATCACAGCATCATCACAGCATCATCACACCATCATCACTGCATCATCACACCATCATCACAGCATCATCACAGCATCATCACTGCATCATCACAGCATCATCACTGTGTCATAACAGCATCATCACTGCATCATCACTTCATCATCAGTGCATCATCACTGCATCATCACAGCATCATCACTGCATCATCACAGCATCATCTCTGCAGCATCACACCATCATCACTGCATCATCACAGTATCATCACAGCATCATCACAGCATCATCACAGCATCATCACAGCATCATCACACCATCATCACTGCATCATCACACCATCATCACAGCATCATCACAGCATCATCACTGCATCATCACAGCATCATCACAGCATCATCACAGCATCATCACTGCATCATCACAGTATCATCACAGCATCATCACAGCATCAACAGAGCATCATCACTGCATCATCACACCATCATCACACCATCATCACTGCATCATCACAGCATCATCATAACATCATCACTGCATCATCACTGCATCATCACAGCATCATCACTGCATCATCACAGCATCATCACTGCATCATCACTGCATCATCACTGCGTCATCACTGTGTCATCACAGCATCATCACTTCATCATCACTGCATCATCACAGCATCATCACTGCATCATCACTGCATCATCACTGTGTCATCACAGCATCATCACTGCATCATCACTGTGTCATCACTGCATCATCACTGCATCATCACACCATCATCATTGCATCATCACTGCATCATCACAGCATCATCACTGCATCATCACACCATCATAACTGCATCATCACTGCATCATCACTGCATCATCACAGCATCATCACAGCATCATCACTGCATCATCACACCATCATCACTGCATCATCACAGCATCATCACAGCATCATCACTGCATCATCACTGCATCATCACTGCATCATCACTGCATCCTCACTGCATCATCACACCATCATCACAGCATCATCACAGCATCATCACTGCATCATCACAGCATCATCACTGTGTCATAACAGCATCATCACTGCATCATCACTTCATCATCACTGCATCATCACTGCATCATCACAGCATCATCACAGCATCATCACTGCATCATCACTTCATCATCACTGCATCATCACAGCATCATCACTGCATCATCACAGCATCATCACTGCAGCATCACACCATCATCACTGCATCATCACTGCATCATCACTGCAGCATCACAGCATCATCAATGCATCATCACTGCAGCATCACACCATCATCACTGCATCATCACTGCATCATCACAGCATCATCATTACATCATCACTGTATCATCACAGCATCATCACTGCATCATCACACCATAATCACTGCATCATCACACTATCATCACACCATAATCACTGCATCATCACAGCATCATCACAACATCATCACTGCATCATCACTGCATCATTACTGCTTCATCACAGCATCATCACTGCATCATCACAGCATCATCACTGCATCATCACTGCGTCATCACTGTGTCATCACAGCATCATCACTTCATCATCACTGCATCATCACAGAATCATCACAGCATCATCACTGCATCATCACTGTGTCATCACAGCATCATCACTGCATCATCACTGTGTCATCACTGCATCATCACTGCATCATCAAAGCATCATCACACCATCATCACTGCATCATCACTGCATCATCACAGCATCATCACTGCATCATCACACCATCATCACTGCATCATCACACCATCATCACAGCATCATCACTGCCTCATCACTGCAGCATCACAGCATCCTCACTGCATCGTCACACCATCATCACTGCATCATAACAGCATCATCACTGCATGATCACTGCATCATCACTGCATCCTCACTGCATCATCACAGCATCATCACAGCGTCATCAAAGCATCATCACTGCATCATCACTGCATCATCACTTTGTCATAACAGCATCATCACAGCATCATCACTGCATCATCACTGCATCATCACAGCATCATCACTGCATCATCACTGTGTCATAACAACATCATCACTGCATCATCACTTCATCATCACAGCATCATCACAGCATCATCACAGCATCATCACTGCAGCATCACACCATCATCACTGCATCATCACAGTATCATCACAGCATCATCACAGCATCATCACTGCATCATCACAGCATCATCACAGCATCATCACACCATCATCACTGCATCATCACACCATCATCACAGCATCATCACAGCATCATCACTGCATCATCACAGCATCATCACAGCATCATCACAGCATCATCACTGCATCATCACTGCATCATCACACCATCATCACAGCATCATCACAGCATCATCACTGCATCATCACAGCATCATCACAGCATCATCACAGCATCATCACTGCATCATCACAGTATCATCACAGCATCATCACAGCATCAACAGAGCATCATCACTGCATCATCACACCATCATCACACCATCATCACTGCATCATCACAGCATCATCACTG
The DNA here is from genome assembly GCA_951411735.1 of Somateria mollissima. Taxonomy (NCBI): domain Eukaryota; kingdom Metazoa; phylum Chordata; class Aves; order Anseriformes; family Anatidae; genus Somateria; species Somateria mollissima. The sequence continues at coordinate 1,091,668 of CATOCB010000307.1, forward strand.
CATCATCACTGCATCATCACTGTGTCATCACAGCATCATCACTGCATCATCACTGTGTCATCACTGCATCATCACTGCATCATCACACCATCATCATTGCATCATCACTGCATCATCACAGCATCATCACTGCATCATCACACCATCATAACTGCATCATCACTGCATCATCACTGCATCATCACAGCATCATCACAGCATCATCACTGCATCATCACACCATCATCACTGCATCATCACAGCATCATCACAGCATCATCACTGAATCATCACTGCATCATCACAGCATCATCACTGCATCATCACTGCATCATCACACCATCATCATTGCATCATCACAGCATCATCACAGCATCATCACTGCATCATCACTGCATCATCACAGCGTCATCACAGCATCATCACAGCATCATCACAGCATCATCACTGCATCATCACTGCATCATCACACCATAATCACTGCATCATCACACCATCATCACACCATAATCACTGCATCATCACAGCATCATCACAACATCATCACTGCATCATCACTGCATCATTACTGCTTCATCACAGCATCATCACTGCATCATCACAGCATCATCACTGCATCATCACTGCGTCATCACTGTGTCATCACAGCATCATCACTTCATCATCACTGCATCATCACAGAATCATCACAGCATCATCACTGCATCATCACTGTGTCATCACAGCATCATCACTGCATCATCACTGTGTCATCACTGCATCATCACTGCATCATCAAAGCATCATCACACCATCATCACTGCATCATCACTGCATCATCACAGCATCATCACTGCATCATCACACCATCATCACTGCATCATCACACCATCATCACAGCATCATCACTGCACCATCACTGCAGCATCACAGCATCATCAGAACGTCTTCACAGAATCATCACTGCCTCATCACTGCATCATCACAGCATCCTCACTGCATCGTCACACCATCATCACTGCATCATAACAGCATCATCACTGCATCATCACTGCATCATCACTGCATCCTCACTGCATCATCACAGCATCATCACAGCGTCATCAAAGCATCATCACTGCATCATCACTGCATCATCACTGCATCATCACAGAATCATCACAGCATCATCACTGCATCATCACTGTGTCATAACAACATCATCACTGCATCATCACTTCATCATCACAGCATCATCACAGCATCATCACTGCATCCTCACAGCATCATCACTGCAGCATCACACCATCATCACAGCATCATCACACCATCATCACAGCATCATCACAGCATCATCACACCATCATCACTGCATCATCACACCATCATCACAGCATCATCACAGCATCATCACTGCATCATCACAGCATCATCACTGTGTCATAAAAGCATCATCACTGCATCATCACTTCATCATCAGTGCATCATCACTGCATCATCACAGCATCATCACTGCATCATCACAGCATCATCTCTGCAGCATCACACCATCATCACTGCATCATCACAGTATCATCACAGCATCATCACAGCATCATCACAGCATCATCACAGCATCATCACACCATCATCACTGCATCATCACACCATCATCACAGCATCATCACAGCATCATCACTGCATCATCACAGCATCATCACAGCATCATCACAGCATCATCACTGCATCATCACAGTATCATCACAGCATCATCACAGCATCAACAGAGCATCATCACTGCATCATCACACCATCATCACACCATCATCACTGCATCATCACAGCATCATCATAACATCATCACTGCATCATCACTGCATCATCACAGCATCATCACTGCATCATCACAGCATCATCACTGCATCATCACTGCATCATCACTGCGTCATCACTGTGTCATCACAGCATCATCACTTCATCATCACTGCATCATCACAGCATCATCACTGCATCATCACTGCATCATCACTGTGTCATCACAGCATCATCACTGCATCATCACTGTGTCATCACTGCATCATCACTGCATCATCACACCATCATCATTGCATCATCACTGCATCATCACAGCATCATCACTGCATCATCACACCATCATAACTGCATCATCACTGCATCATCACTGCATCATCACAGCATCATCACAGCATCATCACTGCATCATCACACCATCATCACTGCATCATCACAGCATCATCACAGCATCATCACTGCATCATCACTGCATCATCACTGCATCATCACTGCATCATCACTGCATCATCACACCATCATCATTGCATCATCACAGCATCATCACAGCATCATCACTGCATCATCACTGCATCATCACAGCGTCATCACAGCATCATCACAGCATCATCACTGCATCATCACTGCATCATCACACCATAATCACTGCATCATCACACCATCATCACACCATAATCACTGCATCATCACAGCATCATCACAACATCATCACTGCATCATCACTGCATCATTACTGCTTCATCAGAGCATCATCACTGCATCATCACAGCATCATCACTGCATCATCACTGCGTCATCACTGTGTCATCACAGCATCATCACTTCATCATCACTGCATCATCACAGAATCATCACAGCATCATCACTGCATCATCACTGTGTCATCACAGCATCATCACTGCATCATCACTGTGTCATCACTGCATCATCACTGCATCATCAAAGCATCATCACACTATCATCACTGCATCATCACACCATCATCACAGCATCATCACAGCATCATCACTGCATCATCACAGCATCATCACAGCATCATCACTGCATCATCACAGTATTATCACAGCATCATCACAGCATCAACAGAGCATCATCACTGCATCATCACACCATCATCACACCATCATCACTGCATCATCACAGCATCATCATAACATCATCACTGCATCATCACTGCATCATCACAGCATCATCACTGCATCATCACAGCATCATCACTGCATCATCACTGCATCATCACTGCGTCATCACTGTGTCATCACAGCATCATCACTTCATCATCACTGCATCATCACAGCATCATCACTGCATCATCACTGCATCATCACTGTGTCATCACAGCATCATCACTGCATCATCACTGTGTCATCACTGCATCATCACTGCATCATCACACCATCATCATTGCATCATCACTGCATCATCACAGCATCATCACTGCATCATCACACCATCATAACTGCATCATCACTGCATCATCACTGCATCATCACAGCATCATCACAGCATCATCACTGCATCATCACACAATCATCACTGCATCATCACAGCATCATCACAGCATCATCACTGCATCATCACTGCATCATCACAGCATCATCACTGCATCATCACTGCATCATCACACCATCATCATTGCATCATCACAGCATCATCACAGCATCATCACTGCATCATCACTGCATCATCACAGCGTCATCACACCATCATCACAGCATCATCACAGCATCATCACTGCATCATCACTGCATCATCACACCATAATCACTGCATCATCACACCATCATCACACCATAATCACTGCATCATCACAGCATCATCACAACATCATCACTGCATCATCACTGCATCATTACTGCTTCATCACAGCATCATCACTGCATCATCACAGCATCATCACTGCATCATCACTGCGTCATCACTGTGTCATCACAGCATCATCACTTCATCATCACTGCATCATCACAGAATCATCACAGCATCATCACTGCATCATCACTGTGTCATCACAGCATCATCACTGCATCATCACTGTGTCATCACTGCATCATCACTGCATCATCAAAGCATCATCACACCATCATCACTGCATCATCACTGCATCATCACAGCATCATCACTGCATCATCACACCATCATCACTGCATCATCACACCATCATCACAGCATCATCACTGCACCATCACTGCAGCATCACAGCATCATCAGAACGTCTTCACAGCATCATCACTGCCTCATCACTGCATCATCACAGCATCCTCACTGCATCGTCACACCATCATCACTGCATCATAACAGCATCATCACTGCATCATCACTGCATCATCACTGCATCCTCACTGCATCATCACAGCATCATCACAGCGTCATCAAAGCATCATCACTGCATCATCACTGCATCATCACTGCATCATCACAGAATCATCACAGCATCATCACTGCATCATCACTGTGTCATAACAACATCATCACTGCATCATCACTTCATCATCACAGCATCATCACAGCATCATCACTGCATCATCACAGCATCATCACTGCAGCATCACACCATCATCACTGCATCATCACTGCATCATCACTGCATCATCACACCATCATCACAGCATCATCACACCATCATCACAGCATCATCACAGCATCATCACACCATCATCACTGCATCATCACACCATCATCACAGCATCATCACAGCATCATCACTGCATCATCACAGCATCATCACTGTGTCATAACAGCATCATCACTGCATCATCACTTCATCATCACTGCATCATCACTGCATCATCACAGCATCATCACAGCATCATCACTGCATCATCACAGTATCATCACAGCATCATCACAGCATCATCAGAGCATCATCACTGCATCATCACACCATCATCACACCATCATCACTGCATCATCACAGCATCATCATAACATCATCACAGCATCATCACAGCATCATCACAGCATCATCACTGCATCATCACAGCATCATCACTGCATCATCACTGCATCATCACTGCATCATCACTGCATCATCACAGCATCATCACTGCATCATCACAGCATCATCACTGCAGCATCACACCATCATCACTGCATCATCACAGCATCATCACAGCATCATCACTGCATCATCACAGCATCATCACAGCATCATCACAGCATCATCACTGCATCATCACAGTATCATCACAGCATCATCACAGCATCAACAGAGCATCATCACTGCATCATCACACCATCATCACACCATCATCACTGCATCATCACAGCATCATAATAACATCATCACTGCATCATCACTGCATCATCACAGCATCATCACTGCATCATCACAGCATCATCACTGCATCATCACTGCATCATCACTGCGTCATCACTGTGTCATCACAGCATCATCACTTCATCATCACTGCATCATCACAGCATCATCACTGCATCATCACTGTGTCATCACAGCATCATCACTGCATCATCACTGTGTCATCACTGCATCATCACTGCATCATCACACCATCATCATTGCATCATCACAGCATCATCACTGCATCATCACTGCATCATCACACCATCATAACTGCATCATCACTGCATCATCACTGCATCATCACAGCATCATCACAGCATCATCACTGCATCATCACACCATCATCACTGCATCATCACAGCATCATCACAGCATCATCACTGCATCATCACTGCATCATCACAGCATCATCATTGCATCATCACAGCATCATCACAGCATCATCACTGCATCATCACTGCATCATCACAGCGTCATCACAGCATCATCACAGCATCATCACAGCATCATCACTGCATCATCACTGCATCATCACACCATAATCACTGCATCATCACAGCATCATCACACCATAATCACTGCATCATCACAGCATCATCACAACATCATCACTGCATCATCACTGCATCATTACTGATTCATCACAGCATCATCACTGCATCATCACTGCATCATCACTGCATCATCACTGCGTCATCACTGTGTCATCACAGCATCATCACTTCATCATCACTGCATCATCACAGAATCATCACAGCATCATCACTGCATCATCACTGTGTCATCACAGCATCATCACTGCATCATCACTGTGTCATCACTGCATCATCACTGCATCATCAAAGCATCATCACACCATCATCACTGCATCATCACACCATCATCACAGCATCATCACAGCATCATCTCTGCATCATCACAGCATCATCACAGCATCATCACTGCATCATCACAGTATCATCACAGCATCATCACAGCATCAACAGAGCATCATCACTGCATCATCACACCATCATCACACCATCATCACTGCATCATCACAGCATCATCATAACATCATCACTGCATCATCACTGCATCATCACAGCATCATCACTGCATCATCACAGCATCATCACTGCATCATCACTGCATCATCACTGCGTCATCACTGTGTCATCACAGCATCATCACTTCATCATCACTGCATCATCACAGCATCATCACTGCATCATCACTGCATCATCACTGTGTCATCACAGCATCATCACTGCATCATCACTGTGTCATCACTGCATCATCACTGCATCATCACACCATCATCATTGCATCATCACTGCATCATCACAGCATCATCACTGCATCATCACACCATCATAACTGCATCATCACTGCATCATCACTGCATCATCACAGCATCATCACAGCATCATCACTGCATCATCACACCATCATCACTGCATCATCACAGCATCATCACAGCATCATCACTGCATCATCACTGCATCATCACAGCATCATCACTGCATCATCACAGCATCATCACACCATCATCATTGCATCATCACAGCATCATCACAGCATCATCACTGCATCATCACTGCATCATCACAGCGTCATCACAGCATCATCACTGCATCATCACACCATCATCACAGCATCATCACAGCATCATCACTGCATCATCACAGCATCATCACTGTGTCATAACAGCATCATCACTGCATCATCACTTCATCATCACTGCATCATCACTGCATCATCACAGCATCATCACTGCATCATCACAGTATCATCACAGCATCATCACAGCATCATCAGAGCATCATCACTGCATCATCACACCATCATCACACCATCATCACTGCATCATCACAGCATCATCATAACATCATCACTGCATCATCACTGCATCATCACAGCATCATCACTGCATCATCACAGCATCATCACTGCATCATCACTGCATCATCACTGCGTCATCACTGTGTCATCACAGCATCATCACTTCATCATCACTGCATCATCACAGCATCATCACTGCATCATCACTGCATCATCACTGTGTCATCACAGCATCATCACTGCATCATCACTGTGTCATCACAGCATCATCACTGCATCATCACTGTGTCATCACTGCATCATCACTGCATCATCACACCATCATCATTGCATCATCACTGCATCATCACAGCATCATCACTGCATCATCACACCATCATAACTGCATCATCACTGCATCATCACTGTATCATCACAGCATCATCACAGCATCATCACTGCATCATCACACCATCATCACTGCATCATCACAGCATCATCACAGCATCATCACTGCATCATCACTGCATCATCACAGCATCATCACACCATCATCACTGCATCATCACACCATCATCATTGCATCATCACAGCATCATCACAGCATCATCACTGCATCATCACTGCATCATCACAGCGTCATCACAGCATCATCACAGCATCATCACTGCATCATCACTGCATCATCACTGTATCATCACTGCATCATCACTGTGTCTTAAGAGCATCACTGCATCATGACTTCATCATGACTTCATCATCACTGCATCATCACAGCATCATCACAGCATCATCACTGCATCATCACAGTATCATCACAGCATCATCACTGCATCATCACAGCATCATCACAGCATCATCACTGCATCATCAAAGTATCATCACAGCATCATCACACCATCATCACAGCATCATCACAGCATCATCACAGCAGCATCACAGCATCATCAGAACGTCTTCACAGCATCATCACAGCATCATCACTGCATCATCACTAAATCATCACAGCATCATCACTGCATCATCACTGCAGCATCACACCATCATCACAGCATCATCACTGCATCATCACTGCATCATCACTGCAGCATCACACCATCATCACAGCATCATCACTGCATCATCACTGCATCATCACAGCATCATCACTGCATCATCACTGTGTCATAACAACATCATCACTGCATCATCACTTCATCATCACAGCATCATCACAGCGTCATCAAAGCATCATCACTGCATCATCACTGCATCATCACTGCATCATCACTTTGTCATAACAGCATCATCACAGCATCATCACTGCATCATCACAGCATCATCACTGCATCATCACTGCAGCATCACACCATCATCACAGCATCATCACTGCATCATCACTGCATCATCACAGCATCATCACTGCATCATCACTGTGTCATCACACAATCATCACTGCATCATCACTGCATCATCACAGCATCATCACACCATCATAACTGCATCATCACACCATCATCACTGCATCATCACAGCATCATTACTGTGTCATAACAGCATCATCACTGCATCATCACTTCATCATCACTGCATTATCACTGCATCATCACAGCATCATCACAGCATCATCGCTGCATCATCACAGTATCATCACAGCATCATCACACCATCATCACACCATCATCACTGCATCATCACAGCATCATCACTGCATCATCACAGCATCATTACTGCTTACACACTGCATCACCACAGCGCCATCACAGTTTCATCACTGCATCATCAAAGCATCATCACTACATCATCACATCATCATCACTTCATCATCACAGCATCATCACAGCATCATCACAGCATCATCACAGTGTCATCACAGCACCATCACTGCATCATCACTGCATCACCAGAGCATCATCACAGCATCATCACACCATCATCACTGCATCATAAAAACATAAACATAGCATTATCACAGCAACAAAACATCATCATCGCAGCGTCATCACTGCATCAACACAGCGTCATCACTGCATCATCACATCATCATCATAGCGTCATCACAGCATCATCACAGCATCATCACAGTGTCATCACAGCACCATCACTGCATCATCACTGCATCACCAGAGCATCATCACAGCATCATCACACCATCATCACTGCATCATAAAAACATAAACATAGCATTATCACAGCAACAAAACATCATCATCGCAGCGTCATCACTGCATCAACACAGCGTCATCACTGCATCATCACATCATCATCATAGCGTCATCACTTCATAATCACTGCGTCACCACAGCATCACTACACCATCATCACTGCATCATCACACCATCATCACTGCATCATCACACCATCATCTCAGCATCATCACAGCATCATCACAGCATCATCAGAGCATCATCACTGCATCATCACTGCATCATCACAGCATCACAGCATCATCACTGCATCATCACGGCATCATCAGAGCATCTTCTCAGCATCATCACAGCATCATCACTGCATCATCACATCATCATCACTTCATCATCACAGCATCATCACAGCATCATCACAGTGTCATCACAGTACCATCACTGCATCATAAAAACATAAACATAGCATTATCACAGCAACAAAACGTCATAATCGCAGCGTCATCACTGCATCAACACAGCGTCATCACTGCATCATCACATCATCATCACAGCGTCATCACAGCATCATCACAACATAATCACTGCATCATCACAGCATCATCACAGTATCATCACAGCATCATCACAATATCATCAGAGTGTCATCACAGCATCATCACAACATAATCACTACATCATCACTGCAGCATCACTGCATCATCACAGCATCATCTGAGCATCAATATAGCATCATTACTGCTTTCTCACTGCATCATCACAGCATCATCACACCATCATCACTGCATCAACACAGCGTCATCACTGCATCATCACTGCATCATCACAGCGTCATCGCAGCATCATCACTGCGTCATCACTTCGTCATCACAGCATAATCACAGCATCATCACTGCGACATCACACCATCATCACAGCATCATCACTGCATCATCACAGCATCAGCTCTGCATCATCGCAGTGTCATCACAGCATCATCACTGCAGCATCACTGCATCATCTGAGCATCATCATAGCATCATTACTGCTTTCTCACTGCATTATCACAGCATCATCATAGCATCATGACTGCATCATTAGTGCTTTCTCACTGCATCGTCACAGCATAATCACAGCATCATCATTGCATCATCACAGCATCATTAGAGCATCATCACTGCATCATCACAGCCTCATCACAGCATCATTACTGCATCATCACTGCATCATCACAGCATCATTACTGCATCTTCACAACATTATCACAACATCATCACACTATCATCACTGTATCACTGCATCTTCAAAGCGTCAAAACAGTCATCGCAGCGTGATCACTGCATCATCACAATATCATCAGAGCGTCATCACTAGGTCATAACTGCATCATCACTGCATCATCACAGGATTATCACTGCACCATCACTGCATGATCACTGCATCATCACACCATCATCACTGCATCATCACAACATCATCTCAGCATCATCACACCATCATCACAGCATCATCAGAGCATCATCACTGCATCATTACTGCTTACTCACTGCATCATCATAGCATCATCACAGTATCATCACAACATAATCACTGCATCATCACAGTATCATCACAGCATCATCACTGCATCATCACGGCATCATCAGAGCATCTTCTCAGCATCATCACTGCATCATCACTGCATCATCAGAGCATCTTCTCAGCATCATCACAGCATCATCACTGCATCATCACATCATCATCACTGCATCATCACTGCATCATCACAGCATCACAGCATCAACACTGCATCACCACGGCATCATCAGAGCATCTTCTCAGCATCACCACACCATCATCACTGCATCATCACATCATCATCACTGCATCATCACAGTATCATCACAACATAATCATAGCATAATCACAGCATCAGCACTGCATCATCGCAGCGTCATCACAGCATCATCACTGCATCATCTCTGCATGACCAGTGCATCATCACTGCATCATCACAGCATCATTACTGCATCTTCACAACATTATCACATATTCACAGTATCATCACTGCATCACTGCATCATCACAGCGTCATAACTGTCATTGCAGCGTCATCACTGCATCATCACAACACCATCACTGCATCATAAAAATATAAACATAACATTATCACAGCAACAAAACATCATCATCGCAGCGTCATCACTACATCAACAGAGCGTCATCACTGCATCATCACATCATCATCACAGCGTCATCACAGCATCATCACATCATCATCACTACATCATCACCGTATCATCACAGCATTATCAGAGTGTCATCACAGCATCATCACAACATAATCACTGCATCATCACAGCATCATCTCAGCATCATCACAGTATCATCACAGCATCATCACAATATCATCACAGTGTCATCACAGCATAATCACAACATAATCACTGCATCATCACAGCATCATCACAGTATCATCACTGCATCATCACAGCAAAATCACATCATCATCACTGCATCATCACATCATCATCACTGCATCATCACTGCATCATCAAAGCATCATCACAGCATCATCATAGCATCATCACATCATCATCACTGCATCATCATAGCATCATCACACCATCATCACTGCATCATCACAGTGTCATCACAGCATCATCAGAACATAACCACTGCATCATCACAGCATCATTACTGCTTACACACTGCATCATCACAGCGCCATCACAGTTTCATCACTCCATCATCAAAGCATCATCACTACATCATCACAATGTCATCACAGGACCATCACTGCATCATCACAGTTTCATCACAGCATCATCACAACATAACCACTGCATCATCACAGTGTCATCACAGCACCATCACTGCATCACCAGAACATCATCACACCATCATCACACCATCATCACTACATCATCACTGCATCATAAAAACATAAACATAGCATTATCACAGCAACAAAACATCATCATCGCAGCGTCATCACTGCATCAACACAGCGTCATCACTGCATCATCACATCATCATCATAGCGTCATCACTTCATACTCACTGCGTCATCACATCATCACCACACCATCATCACTGCATCATCACACCATCATCACTGCATCATCACAACATCATCTCAGCATCATCACAGCATCATCAGAGCATCATCAGAGCATCATCACTGCATCATCACTGCATCATCACAGCATCATCACTGCATCATCACGGCATCATCAGAGCATCTTCTCAGCATCATCACAGCATCATCACTGCATCATCACATCATCATCACTTCATCATCACAGCATCATCACAGCATCATCACAGTGTCATCACAGTACCATCACTGCATCATAAAAACATAAACATAGCATTATCACAGCAACAAAACATCATCATCGCAGCGTCATCACTGCATCAACACAGCGTCATCACTGCATCATCACATCATCATCACAGCGTCATCACAGCATCATCACAACATAATCACTGCATCATCACAGCATCATCACAGTATCATCACAGCATCATCACAATATCATCAGAGTGTCATCACAGCATCATCACAACATAATCACTACATCATCACTGCAGCATCACTGCATCATCACAGCATCATCTGAGCATCAATATAGCATCATTACTGCTTTCTCACTGCATCATCACAGCATCATCACACCATCATCACTGCATCAACACAGCGTCATCACTGCATCATCACTGCATCATCACAGTGTCATCGCAGCATCATCACTGCGTCATCACTTCGTCATCACAGCATAATCACAGCATCATCACTGCGACATCACACCATCATCACAGCATCATCACTGCATCATCACAGCATCATCACAGCATCATCGCAGTGTCATCACAGCATCATCACTGCAGCATCACTGCATCATCTGAGCATCATGACTGCATCATTACTGCTTTCTCACTGCATCATCACAGCATAATCACAGCATCATCATTGCATCATCACAGCATCATTAGAGCGTCATAACTGCATCATCACTGCATCATCACAGCATCATCACTGCATCATCACAACATCATCTCAGCATCATCACAGCATCATCACAGCATCATCAGAGCATCATCACTGCATCATTACTGCTTACTCACTGCATCATCATAGCATCATCACAGTATCATCACAGCATAATCACTGCATCATCACAGTATCATCAGAGCATCATCACTGCATCATCACGGCATCATCAGAGCATCTTCTCAGCATCATCACAGCATCATCACTGCATCATCACATCATCATCACTGCATCATCACAGCATCACAGCATCATCACTGCATCATCACGGCATCATCAGAGCATCTTCTCAGCATCATCACAGCATCATCACTGCATCATCACATCATCATCACTTCATCATCACAGCATCATCACAGTGTCATCACAGTACCATCACTGCATCATAAAAACATAAACATAGCATTATCACAGCAAGAAAACATCATCATCGCAGGGTCATCACTGCATCAACACAGCGTCATCACTGCATCATCACATCATCATCACAGCGTCATCACTTCATAATCATTGCGTCATCACATCATCACCACACCATCATCACTGCATCATCACATCATCATCACAGTATCATCACAGCATCATCACAGTGTCATCACAGTATCATCACAACATAATCACTGCATTATCAGAGCATCATCACAGTATCATCACAGCATCATCACAGCATCATCACGGCATCATCAGAGCATCATCACAACATAATCACTACATCATCACAGCATCATCACTGCAGCATCACTGCATCATCACAGCGTCATCACACCATCATCACGACATCATCAGAGCATCTGTTCAACATCATCACAGCATCATCACTGCATCATCATAGCATCATTACAGTGTCATCACAGCATCATCACAACATAACCACTGCATCATCACAGCATTATCTCAGCATCATCACAGCATCATTACTGCTTACACACTGCATCACCACAGCGCCATCACAGTTTCATCACTGCATCATCAAAGCATCATCACTACATCATCACATCATCATCACTTCATCATCACAGCATCATCACAGTGTCATCACAGCACCATCACTGCATCACCAGAGCATCATCACACCATCATCACACCATCACCACTGCATCATCACTGCATCATAAAAACATAAACATAGCATTATCACAGCAACAAAACATCATCATCGCACCGTCATCACTGCATCAACACAGCGTCATCACTGCATCATCACATCATCATCATAGCGCCATCACTTCATAATCACTGCGTCATCACATCATCACCACACCATCATCACTGCATCATCACATCATCATCACTGCATCATCACAGTATCATCACAGCATCATCACAGTTTCATCACTGCATCATCAAAACATAATCACTGCATCATCACTGCATCATCACAGTATCATCACAGCATCATCACAATATCATCACAGTGTCATCACAGCATAATCACAACATAATCACTGCATCATCACAGCATCATCACAGTATCATCACTGCATCATCACAGCAAAATCACTGCATCATCACATCATCATCACTGCATCATCACATCATCATCACTGCATCATCAAAGCATCATCACAGCATCATCATAGCATCATCACACCATCATCACTGCATCATCACTGCATCATCATAGCATCATCACACCATCATCACTGCATCATCACAGTGTCATCACAGCATCATCAGAACATAACCACTGCATCATCACAGCATTATCTCAGCATCATCACAGCATCATTACTGCTTACACACTGCATCATCACAGCGCCATCACAGTTTCATCACTGCATCATCAAAGCATCATCAATACATTATCACAATGTCATCACAGCACCATCACTGCATCATCACAGTTTCATTACAGCATCATCACAACATAACCATTGCATCATCACAGCATTATCTCAGCATCATCACACCATCACTACTGCTTACACACTGCATCATCACAGCGCCATCACAGTTTCATCACTGCTTCATCAAAGCATCATCACTACATCATCACAATGTCATCACAGCACCATCACTGCATCATCACTGCATCACCAGAGCATCATCACAGCATCATCACACCATCATCACTGCATCATCACTGCATCATAAAAACATAAACATAGCATTATCACAGCAACAAAACATCATCATCCCAGCGTAATCACTGCATCAACACAGTATCATCACAGCATCATCAAAATATCATCACAATGTCATCACAGCATCATCACAACATAATCACTGCATCATCACAGCATCATCACGGTATCATCACAGTGTCATCACAGCATCATCACAACATCATCACTACATCATCACAGCATCATCACTGCATCATCACAGCAAAATCACTGCATCATCACTGCATCATCATAACATCATCAGAGCATCATCACACCATCATTACAGCATCACCACTGCATCATCACTGCGTCATCACACCATCATCACAGCATCATCACTGCATATTCACTGCATCATCACACCATCATCACCGCATCATCTCTGCATGACCAGAGCATCATCACAGCATCATCACATCAACTACACAACATCATCACAGTGTCATCACAGCATCATCACTGCATAATAACTGCATCATCACTGCATCATCACAATATCATCACAGCATCATCACAGCATCATCACTGTGTCTTCACTGCGACATCACACCATCCTCAGAGCATCATTACTGCATCATCACTGCATCATCACAGCATCATTACTGCATCTTCACAACATTATCACATCATCACAGTATCATCACTGCATCACTGCATCATCACAGCGTCATAACAGTCATCGCAGCGTCATCACTGCATCATCACAACATCATCACTGCATCATAAAAACATAAACATAACATTATCACAGCAACAAAACATCATCATCGCAGTGTCATCACTACATCAACACAGCGTCATCACTGCATCATCACAGCATAATCACAGCATCATCACTGCGACATCACAGCATCTTCACAGTGTCATCACAGTACCATCACTGCATCATAAAAACATAAACATAGCCTTATCGCAACATCACAACATCACCATCGCAGCGTCATCACTGCATCAACACAGCGTCATCACTGCATCATCACATCATCATCACAGCGTCATCACTTCATAATCACTGCGTCATCACATCATCACCACACCATCATCACTGCATCATCACATCATCATCACAGCATCATCACAGTATCATCACAGCATCATCACAATATCATCACAGTGTCATCACAGCATCATCACAACATAATCACTACATCATCACAGCATCATCACTGCAGCATCACTGCATCATCACAGCATCATCTGAGCATCCATATAGCATCATTACTGCTTTCTCACTGCATTATCACAGCATCATTACAGCATCATCACACCATCATCACTGCATCAACACAGCGTCATCACTGCATCATCACTGCATCATCACAGTGTCATCGCAGCATCATCATTGCGTCATCACTTCGTCATCACAGCATAATCACAGCATCATCACTGCGACATCACACCATCATCACAGCATCATTACTGCATCATCACCGCATCATCACTGCATATTCACTGCATCATCACACCATCATCACTGCATCAACAGTGTCATCACTGCATCATCACAGTGTCATCGCACCATCATCACTGCGTCATCACAGCATAATCACAGCATCATCACTGCGACATCACACCATCATCACAGCATCATTACTGCATCATCACTGCATCATCACAGCATCATCACAGTATCATCACAGCATCATCACAATATCATCACAGTGTCATCACAGCATCATCACAACATAATCACTACATCATCACAGCATCATCACTGCGACATCACACCATCATCACAGCATCATTACTGCATCATCACCGCATCATCACTGCATCATTACTGCATCTTCACAACATTATCACAACATCATCACACTATCATCACTGTATCACTGCATCTTCACAGCGTCATAACAGTCATCGCAGCGTGATCACTGCATCATCACAATATCATCAGAGCGTCATCACTAGGTCATAACTGCATCATCACCGCATCATCACAGGATTATCACTGCACCATCACAGCATCATCACTGCATCATCACACCATCATCACTGCATCATCACAACATCATCTCAGCATCATCACAGCATCATCACAGCATCATCACGGCATCATCAGAGCATCATCACTGCATCATTACTGCTTACTAACTGCATCATCACTGCATCATCTCTGCATCATCACAGCATCATCAAAGCATCATCACAGCGTCATCACACCATCATCACGACATCATCAGAGCATCTGTTCAACATCATCACAGCATCATCACTGCATCATCATAGCATCATTACAGTGTCATAACAGCATCATCACAACATAACCACTGCATCATCACAGCATTATCTCAGCATCATCACAGCATCATTACTGCTTACACACTGCATCACCACAGCGCCATCACAGTTTCATCACTGCATCATCAAAGCATCATCACTACATCATCACATCATCATCACTTCATCATCACACCATCATCACACCATCATCACTGCATCATCACTGCATCATAAAAACATAAACATAGCATTATCACAGCAACAAAACATCATCATCGCAGCGTCATCACTACATCAACACAGCGTCATCACTGCATCATCACATCATCATCATAGCGTCATCGCTTCATAATCACTGCGTCATCACATCATCACCACACCATCATCACTGCATCATCACATCATCATCACTGCATCATCACAGTATCATCACAGCATCATCACAGTTTCATCACTGCATCATCAAAACATAATCACTGCATCATCACTGCATCATCACAGTATCATCACAGCATCATCACAATATCATCACAGTGTCATCACAGCATAATCACAACATAATCACTGCATCATCACAGCATCATCACAGTATCATCACTGCATCATCACAGCAAAATCACTGCATCATCAAATCATCATCACTGCATCATCACATCATCATCACTGCATCATCAAAGCATCATCACAGCATCATCATAGCATCATCACACCATCATCACTGCATCATCACTGCATCATCATAGCATCATCACACCATAATCACTGCATCATCACAGTGTCATCACAGCATCATCAGAACATAACCACTGCATCATCACAGCATTATCTCAGCATCATCACAGCATCATTACTGCTTACACACTGCATCATCACAGCGCCATCACAGTTTCATCACTGCATCATCAAAGCATCATCAATACATCATCACAATGTCATCACAGCACCATCACTGCATCATCACAGTTTCATCACAGCATCATCACAACATAACCACTGCATCATCACAGCATTATCTCAGCATCATCACACCATCATTACTGCTGACACACTGCATCATCACAGCGCCATCACAGTTTCATCACTGCATCATCAAAGCATCATCACTACATCATCACAATGTCATCACAGCATCATCACACCATCATCACTGCATCATCACTGCATCATAAAAACATAAACATAGCATTATCACAGCAACAAAACATCATCATCCCAGCGTAATCACTGCATCAACACAGCGTCATCATATCATCACCACACCATCATCACTGCATCATCACATCACCATCACTGCATCATCACAGTATCATCACAACATCATCAAAATATCATCACAATGTCATCACAGCATCATCACAAAATAATCACTGCATCATCACAGCATCATCACGGTATCATCACAGCATCATCACAGTATCATCACTGCATCATCACAGCAAAATCACTGCATCATCACTGCATCATCATAACATCATCAGAGCATCATCACACCATCATTACAGCATCACCACTGCATCATCACTGCGTCATCACACCATCATCACAGCATCATCACTGCATCATCACTGCATCATCACACCATCATCACTGCATCATCTCTGCATGACCAGTGCATCATCACAGCATCATCACATCAACTACACAACATCATCACAGTGTCATCACAGCATCATCACTGCATAATAACTGCATCATCACTGCATCATCACAATATCATCACAGCATCATCACAGCATCATCACTGCGTCTTCACTGCGACATCACATCATCATCACAGCATCATTACTGCATCATCACTGCATCATCACAGCGTCATAACAGTCATCGCAGCGTGATCACTGCATCATCACAACATCATCACTGCATCATAAAAACATAAACATAACATTATCACAGCAACAAAACATCATCATCGCAGCGTCATCAATACATCAACACAGCGTCATCACTGCATCATCACAGTGTCATCACAGCATCATCACTGCATCATCACAGCATCTTCACAGTGTCATCACAGCACCATCACTGCATCATCACAGCATCATCACTGCATCATCGCAGTGTCATCACAGCATCTTCACTGCAGCATTACTGCATCATCACAGCATCATCTGAGCATCATCATAGCTTCATTACTGCTTTCTCACTGCATTATCACAGCATCATCATAGCATCATGACTGCATCATTACTGCTTTCTCACTGCATCGTCACAGCATAATCACAGCATCATCATTGCATCATCACAGCATCATTAGAGCGTCATCACTGCATCATCACAGCGTCATCACTGCATCATCACACCATCATCACAGCATAATCACAGCATCATCACTGCGACATCACACCATCATCACAGCATCATTACTGCATCATCACTGCATCATCACATCATCATTACTGCATCTTCACAACATTATCACAACATCATCACACTATCATCACTGTATCACTGCATCTTCACAGCGTCATAACAGTCATCGCAGCGTGATCTCTGCATCATCACAATATCATCAGAGCGTCATCACTAGGTCATAACTGCATCATCACTGCATCATCACAGGATTATCACTGCACCATCACTGCATGATCACTGCATCATCACACCATCATCACAGCATCATCACAGCATCATCACAGCATCATCAGAGCATCATCACTGCATCATTACTGCTTACTCACTGAATCATCATAGCATCATCACAGAATCATCACAGCATCATCACTGCATAATCACTGCATCATCACACCATCATCACTGCATCATCACAACATCATCTCAGCATCATCACAGCATCATCACAGCATCATCAGAGCATCATCAATGCATCATCACTGCATCATCACAGCATCACAGCATCATCACTGCATCCTCACGGCATCATCAGAACATCTTCTCAGCATCATCACAGCATCATCACTGCATCATCACATCATCATCACTTCATCATCACAGCATCATCACAGCATCATCACAGTGTCATTACAGTACCATCACTGCATCATAAAAACATAAACATAGCATTATCACAGCAACAAAACATCATCATCGCAGCGTCATCACTGCACCAACACAGCGTCATCACTGCATCATCACATCATCATCACAGCGTCATCACAGCATCATCACAACATAATCACTGCATCATCACAGCATCATCACAGTGTCATCACAGCATCATCACAATATCATCAGAGTGTCATCACAGCATCATCACAACATAATCACTACATCATCACTGCAGCATCACTGCATCATCACAGCATCATCTGAGCATCAATATAGCATCATTACTGCTTTCTCACTGCATCATCACAGCATCATCACACCATCATCACTGCATCAACACAGCGTCATCACTGCATCATCACTGCATCATCACAGTGTCATCGCAGCATCATCACTGCGTCATCACTTCGTCATCACAGCATAATCACAGCATCATCACTGCGACATCACACCATCATCACAGCATCATCACTGCATCATCACAGCATCAGCTCTGCATCATCGCAGTGTCATCACAGCATCATCACTGCAGCATCACTGCATCATCTGAGCATCATCATAGCATCATTACTGCTTTCTCACTGCATTATCACAGCATCATCATAGCATCATGACTGCATCATTAGTGCTTTCTCACTGCATCATCACAGCATAATCACAGCATCATCATTGCATCATCACAGCATCATTAGAGCGTCATCACTGCATCATCACAGCCTCATCACAGCATCATTACTGCATCATCACTGCATCATCACAGCATCATTACTGCATCTTCACAACATTATCACAACATCATCACACTATCATCACTGTATCACTGCATCTTCAAAGCGTCAAAACAGTCATCGCAGCGTGATCACTGCATCATCACAATATCATCAGAGCGTCATCACTAGGTCATAACTGCATCATCACTGCATCATCACAGGATTATCACTGCACCATCACTGCATGATCACTGCATCATCACACCATCATCACTGCATCATCACAACATCATCTCAGCATCATCACACCATCATCACAGCATCATCAGAGCATCATCACTGCATCATTACTGCTTACTCACTGCATCATCATAGCATCATCACAGTATCATCACAACATAATCACTGCATCATCACAGTATCATCACAGCATCATCACTGCATCATCACGGCATCATCAGAGCATCTTCTCAGCATCATCACTGCATCATCACGGCATCATCAGAGCATCTTCTCAGCATCATCACAGCATCCTCACTGCATCATCACATCATCATCACTGCATCATCACTGCACCATCACAGCATCACAGCATCAACACTGCATCATCACGGCATCATCAGAGCATCTTCTCAGCATCACCACACCATCATCACTGCATCATCACATAATCATCACTGCATCATCACAGTATCATCACAACATAATCATAGCATAATCACAGCATCATCACTGCATCCTCACGGCATCATCAGAACATCTTCTCAGCATCATCACAGCATCATCACTGCATCATCACATCATCATCACTTCATCATCACAGCATCATCACAGCATCATCACAGTGTCATCACAGTACCATCACTGCATCATAAAAACATAAACATAGCATTATCACAGCAACAAAACATCATCATCGCAGCGTCATCACTGCACCAACACAGCGTCATCACTGCATCATCACATCATCATCACAGCGTCATCACAGCATCATCACAACATAATCACTGCATCATCACAGCATCATCACAGTATCATCACAGCATCATCACAATATCATCAGAGTGTCATCACAGCATCATCACAACATAATCACTACATCATCACTGCACCATCACAGCATCATCACTGCATCATCACACCACCATCACTCCATCATCACAACATCATCTCAGCATCATCACAGCATCATCACAGCATCATCACTGCATAATCACTGCATCATCACTGCATCATTACTGCTTACTCACTGCATCATCACAGCATCATCACTGCATCATCTCTGCATCATCACAGCATCATCAAAGCATCATCACAGCGTCATCACACCATCATCACAGCATCATCACGGCATCATCAGAGCATCTTCTCAGCATCATCACAGCATCATCACTACATCATCATAGCATCATTACAGTGTCATCACAGCATCATCACAACATAACCACTGCATCATCACAGCATTATCTCAGCATCATCACAGCATCATTACTGCTTACACACTGCATCACCACAGCGCCATCACAGTTTCATCACTGCATCATCACTACATCATCACATCATCATCACTTCATCATCACAGCATCATCACAGCATCATCACAGCATCATCACAGTGTCATCACAGCACCATCACTGAATCATCACTGCATCATCACACCATCATCACACCATCATCACTGCATCATCACTGCATCATAAAAACATAAACATAGCATTATCACAGCAACAAAACATCATCATCGCAGCGTCATCACTGCATCAACACAGCGTCATCACTGCATCATCACATCATCATCATAGCGTCATCACTTCATAATCACTGCGTCACCACAGCATCACTACACCATCATCACTGCATCATCACACCATCATCACTGCATCATCACAACATCATCTCAGCATCATCACAGCATCATCACAACATCATCTCAGCATCATCACAGCATCATCACAGCATCATCAGAGCATCATCACTGCATCATCACTGCATCATCACGGCATCATCAGAGCATCTTCTCAGCATCATCACAGCATCATCACTGCATCATCACATCATCATCACTTCATCATCACAGCATCATCACAGCATCATCACAGTGTCATCACAGTACCATCACTGCATCATAAAAACATAAACATAGCATTATCACAGCAACAAAACGTCATAATCGCAGCGTCATCACTGCATCAACACAGCGTCATCACTGCATCATCACATCATCATCACAGCGTCATCACAGCATCATCACAACATAATCACTGCATCATCACAGCATCATCACAGTGTCATCACAGCATCATCACAATATCATCAGAGTGTCATCACAGCATCATCACAACATAATCACTACATCATCACTGCAGCATCACTGCATCATCACAGCATCATCTGAGCATCAATATAGCATCATTACTGCTTTCTCACTGCATCATCACAGCATCATCACACCATCATCACTGCATCAACACAGCGTCATCACTGCATCATCACTGCATCATCACAGTGTCATCGCAGCATCATCACTGCGTCATCACTTCGTCATCACAGCATAATCACAGCATCATCACTGCGACATCACACCATCATCACAGCATCATCACTGCATCATCACAGCATCAGCTCTGCATCATCGCAGTGTCATCACAGCATCATCACTGCAGCATCACTGCATCATCTGAGCATCATCATAGCATCATTACTGCTTTCTCACTGCATTATCACAGCATCATCATAGCATCATGACTGCATCATTAGTGCTTTCTCACTGCATCATCACAGCATAATCACAGCATCATCATTGCATCATCACAGCATCATTAGAGCGTCATCACTGCATCATCACAGCCTCATCACAGCATCATTACTGCATCATCACTGCATCATCACAGCATCATTACTGCATCTTCACAACATTATCACAACATCATCACACTATCATCACTGTATCACTGCATCTTCAAAGCGTCAAAACAGTCATCGCAGCGTGATCACTGCATCATCACAATATCATCAGAGCGTCATCACTAGGTCATAACTGCATCATCACTGCATCATCACAGCATCATCACAGCATCATCACTGCATGATCACTGCATCATCACACCATCATCACTGCATCATCACAACATCATCTCAGCATCATCACACCATCATCACAGCATCATCAGAGCATCATCACTGCATCATTACTGCTTACTCACTGCATCATCATAGCATCATCACAGTATCATCACAACATAATCACTGCATCATCACAGTATCATCACAGCATCATCACTGCATCATCACGGCATCATCAGAGCATCTTCTCAGCATCATCACTGCATCATCACGGCATCATCAGAGCATCTTCTCAGCATCATCACAGCATCCTCACTGCATCATCACATCATCATCACTGCATCATCACTGCACCATCACAGCATCACAGCATCAACACTGCATCATCACGGCATCATCAGAGCATCTTCTCAGCATCACCACACCATCATCACTGCATCATCACATAATCATCACTGCATCATCACAGTATCATCACAACATAATCATAGCATAATCACAGCATCAGCACTGCATCATCGCAGCGTCATCACAGCATCATCACTGCATCATCTCTGCATGACCAGTGCATCATCACTGCATCATCACAGCATCATTACTGCATCTTCACAACATTATCACATATTCACAGTATCATCACTGCATCACTGCATCATCACAGCGTCATAACTGTCATTGCAGCGTCATCACTGCATCATCACAACATCATCACTGCATCATAAAAACATAAACATAACATTATCACAGCAACAAAACATCATCATCGCAGCGTCATCACTACATCAACAGAGCGTCATCACTGCATCATCACATCATCATCACAGCGTCATCACAGCATCATCACATCATCATCACTACATCATCACCGTATCATCACAGCATTATCAGAGTGTCATCACAGCATCATCACAACATAATCACTGCATCATCACAGCATCATCTCAGCATCATCACAGTATCATCACAGCATCATCACAATATCATCACAGTGTCATCACAGCATAATCACAATATAATCACTGCATCATCACAGCATCATCACAGTATCATCACTGCATCATCACAGCAAAATCACATCATCATCACTGCATCATCACATCATCATCACTGCATCATCACTGCATCATCAAAGCATCATCACAGCATCATCATAGCATCATCACATCATCATCACTGCATCATCATAGCATCATCACACCATCATCACTGCATCATCACAGTGTCATCACAGCATCATCAGAACATAACCACTGCATCATCACAGCATCATTACTGCTTACACACTGCATCATCACAGCGCCATCACAGTTTCATCACTGCATCATCAAAGCATCATCACTACATCATCACAATGTCATCACAGGACCATCACTGCATCATCACAGTTTCATCACAGCATCATCACAACATAACCACTGCATCATCACAGTGTCATCACAGCACCATCACTGCATCACCAGAACATCATCACACCATCATCACACCATCATCACTACATCATCACTGCATCATAAAAACATAAACATAGCATTATCACAGCAACAAAACATCATCATCGCAGCGTCATCACTGCATCAACACAGCGTCATCACTGCATCATCACATCATCATCATAGCGTCATCACTTCATACTCACTGCGTCATCACATCATCACCACACCATCATCACTGCATCATCACACCATCATCACTGCATCATCACAACATCATCTCAGCATCATCACAGCATCATCAGAGCATCATCACTGCATCATCACTGCATCATCACAGCATCATCACTGCATCATCACGGCATCATCAGAGCATCTTCTCAGCATCATCACAGCATCATCACTGCATCATCACATCATCATCACTTCATCATCACAGCATCATCACAGCATCATCACAGCGTCATCACAGTACCATCACTGCATCATAAAAACATAAACATAGCATTATCACAGCAACAAAACATCATCATCGCAGCGTCATCACTGCATCAACACAGCGTCATCACTGCATCATCACATCATCATCACAGCGTCATCACAGCATCATCACAACATAATCACTGCATCATCACAGCATCATCACAGTGTCATCACAGCATCATCACAATATCATCAGAGTGTCATCACAGCATCATCACAACATAATCACTACATCATCACTGCAGCATCACTGCATCATCACAGCATCATCTGAGCATCAATATAGCATCATTACTGCTTTCTCACTGCATCATCACAGCATCATCACACCATCATCACTGCATCAACACAGCGTCATCACTGCATCATCACTGCATCATCACAGTGTCATCGCAGCATCATCACTGCGTCATCACTTCGTCATCACAGCATAATCACAGCATCATCACTGCGACATCACACCATCATCACAGCATCATCACTGCATCATCACAGCATCATCACAGCATCATCGCAGTGTCATCACAGCATCATCACTGCATCATCTGAGCATCATGACTGCATCATTACTGCTTTCTCACTGCATCATCACAGCATAATCACAGCATCATCATTGCATCATCACAGCATCATTAGAGCGTCATAACTGCATCATCACTGCATCATCACAGCATCATCACTGCATCATCACAACATCATCTCAGCATCATCACAGCATCATCACAGCATCATCAGAGCATCATCACTGCATCATTACTGCTTACTCACTGCATCATCATAGCATCATCACAGTATCATCACAGCATAATCACTGCATCATCACAGTATCATCAGAGCATCATCACTGCATCATCACGGCATCATCAGAGCATCTTCTCAGCATCAT
Organism: Somateria mollissima; assembly: GCA_951411735.1. Lineage (NCBI taxonomy): Eukaryota > Metazoa > Chordata > Aves > Anseriformes > Anatidae > Somateria > Somateria mollissima. The sequence continues at coordinate 1,118,550 of CATOCB010000307.1, forward strand.
CACAGCATCATCACTGCATCATCACATCATCATCACTGCATCATCACTGCATCATCACAGCATCATCACTGCATCATCACTGCATCATCAAAGCATCATCACAGCATCATCATAGCATCATCACATCATCATCACTGCATCATCATAGCATCATCACACCATCATCACTGCATCATCACAGTGTCATCACAGCATCATCAGAACATAACCACTGCATCATCGCAGCATCATTACTGCTTACACACTGCATCATCACAGCGCCATCACAGTTTCATCACTGCATCATCAAAGCATCATCACTACATCATCACAATGTCATCACAGGACCATCACTGCATCATTACAGTTTCATCACAGCATCATCACAACATAACCACTGCATCATCACAGTGTCATCACAGCACCATCACTGCATCACCAGAACATCATCACACCATCATCACACCATCATCACTACATCATCACTGCATCATAAAAACATAAACATAGCATTATCACAGCAACAAAACATCATCATCGCAGCGTCATCACTGCATCAACACAGCGTCATCACTGCATCATCACATCATCATCATAGCGTCATCACTTCATACTCACTGCGTCATCACATCATCACCACACCATCATCACTGCATCATCACACCATCATCACTGCATCATCACAACATCATCTCAGCATCATCACAGCATCATCACAGCATCATCAGAGCATCATCACTGCATCATCACTGCATCATCACAGCATCATCACTGCATCATCACGGCATCATCAGAGCATCTTCTCAGCATCATCACAGCATCATCACTGCATCATCACATCATCATCACTTCATCATCACAGCATCATCACAGCATCATCACAGCGTCATCACAGTACCATCACTGCATCATAAAAACATAAACATAGCATTATCACAGCAACAAAACATCATCATCGCAGCGTCATCACTGCATCAACACAGCGTCATCACTGCATCATCACATCATCATCACAGCGTCATCACAGCATCATCACAACATAATCACTGCATCATCACAGCATCATCACAGTGTCATCACAGCATCATCACAATATCATCAGAGTGTCATCACAGCATCATCACAACATAATCACTACATCATCACTGCAGCATCACTGCATCATCACAGCATCATCTGAGCATCAATATAGCATCATTACTGCTTTCTCACTGCATCATCACAGCATCATCACACCATCATCACTGCATCAACACAGCGTCATCACTGCATCATCACTGCATCATCACAGTGTCATCGCAGCATCATCACTGCGTCATCACTTCGTCATCACAGCATAATCACAGCATCATCACTGCGACATCACACCATCATCACAGCATCATCACTGCATCATCACAGCATCATCACAGCATCATCGCAGTGTCATCACAGCATCATCACTGCATCATCTGAGCATCATGACTGCATCATTACTGCTTTCTCACTGCATCATCACAGCATAATCACAGCATCATCATTGCATCATCACAGCATCATTAGAGCGTCATAACTGCATCATCACTGCATCATCACAGCATCATCACTGCATCATCACAACATCATCTCAGCATCATCACAGCATCATCACAGCATCATCAGAGCATCATCACTGCATCATTACTGCTTACTCACTGCATCATCATAGCATCATCACAGTATCATCACAGCATAATCACTGCATCATCACAGTATCATCAGAGCATCATCACTGCATCATCACGGCATCATCAGAGCATCTTCTCAGCATCATCACTGCATCATCACATCATCATCACTGCATCATCACTGCATCACAGCATCATCACTGCATCATCACGGCATCATCAGAGCATCTTCTCAGCATCATCACAGCATCATCACTGCATCATCACATCATCATCACTTCATCATCACAGCATCATCACAGTGTCATCACAGTACCATCACTGCATCATAAAAACATAAACATAGCATTATCACAGCAAGAAAACATCATCATCGCAGGGTCATCACTGCATCAACACAGCGTCATCACTGCATCATCACATCATCATCACAGCGTCATCACTTCATAATCACTGCGTCATCACATCATCACCACACCATCATCACTGCATCATCACATCATCATCACAGTATCATCACAGCATCATCACAGTGTCATCACAGCATCATCACAACATAATCACTGCATTATCACAGCATCATCACAGTATCATCACAGCATCATCACAATATCATCACAGTGTCATCACAGCATCATCACAACATAATCACTACATCATCACAGCATCATCACTGCAGCATCACTGCATCATCACAGCATCATCTGAGCATCAATATAGCATCATTACTGCTTTCTCACTGCATCATCACAGCATCATTACAGCATCATCACACCATCATCACTGCATCAACACAGTGTCATCACACCATCATCACTGCATCATCACAGTGTCATCGCAGCATCATCACTGCGTCATCACTTCGTCATCACAGCATAATCACAGCATCATCACTGCGACATCACACCATCATCACAGCATCATTACTGCATCATCACCGCATCATCACAGCATCATTACTGCATCTTCACAACATTATCACAACATCATCACACTATCATCACTGTATCACTGCATCTTCACAGCGTCATAACAGTCATCGCAGCGTGATCACTGCATCATCACAATATCATCAGAGCATCATCACTAGGTCATAACTGCATCATCACCGCATCATCACAGGATTATCACTGCACTATCACAGCATCATCACAGCATCATCACAGTTTCATCACACCATCATCACTGCATCATCACAGCAAAATCACTGCATCATCACATCATCATCACATGATCATCACTGCATCATCACAGCATCATCACAGCATCATCACTGCATCATCACATCATCATCACTGCATCATCATAGCATCATCACACCATCATCACTGCATCATCACAGTGTCATCGCAGCGTCATCACTGCATCAACACAGCGTCATCACTGCATCATCACATCATCATCATAGCGTCATCACTTCATAATCACTGCGTCATCACATCATCACCACACCATCATCACTGCATCACCACATCATCATCATTGCATCATCACAGTATCATCACAACATAGTCATAGCATAATCACAGCATCAGCACTGCATCATCGCAGCGTCATCACAGCATCATCACTGCGTCATCACACCATCATCACAGCATCATCACTGCATCATCACTACATCATCAGAGCATCATCACTGCATCATCTCTGCATGACCAGTGCATCATCACAGCATCATCACATCAACTACACAATATCATCACTGCGACATCACACCATCATCACAGCATCATCACTGCATCATCACTGCATCATCACAGCATCATTGCTGCATCTTCACAACATTATCACATATTCACAGTATCATCACTGCATCACTGCACCATCACAGCGTCATAACAGTCATCGCAGCGTCATCAGTGCATCATCACAACATCATCACTGCATCATAAAAACAAACATAACATTATCACAGCAACAAAACATCATCATCGCAGCGTCATCACTACATCAACACAGCGTCATCACTGCATCATCACATCATCATCACAGCGTCATCACTTCATAATTACTGCGTCATAACATCATCACCACACCATCATCACTGCATCATCACATCATCATCACTGCATCATCACAGTATCATCACAGCATCATCACAGTGTCATCACAGCATCATCACAACATAATCCCTGCATCATCACATCATCATCACTGCATCATCACACCATCATCACTGCATCAACACAGCGTCATCACTACATCATCAAAGCATCATCACTGCATCATCACGGCATCATCACTGCATCATCATTGCATTATCACACCATCATCACTGCATCATCACTGCATCATCACAATATCACCACAGCATCATCACAGCATCATCACAGCATCATCACAGCATCATCGCATGGTGAACACTGCATCATCACGGTATCATCACAACATAATCATAGCATAATCACAGCATCATCGCAGCGTCATCACAGCATCAGCACTGCGTCATCACAGCATCATCACAACATCGTCACAGCATCATCTGAGCATCATCACTGCATCATGACGGCATCATCAGAGCATCTTCTCAGCATCATCACAGCATCATCACTGAATCATCACAGCGCCACCACAGTTTCATCACTGCATCATCACAGCATCATCACTGCATCATCAGAGCATCATCACTGCATTATCTCAGCTTCATCACAGCATCATTACTGCTTACACACTGCATCATCACAGCGCCATCACAGTTTCATCACTGCATCATCAAAGCATCATCACTACATCATCACAATGTCATCACAGCACCATCACAGCATCATCACTGCATCATCACTTCATCATAAAAACATAAACATAGCATTATCACAGCAACAAAACATCATCATCGCAGCGTCATCACTGCATCAACACAGCGTCATCACATCATCACCACACCATCATCACTGCATCATCACATCATCATCACTGCATCATCACAGTATCATCACAGCATGATGAAAATATCATCACAATGTCATCACAGCATCATCACAACATAATCACTGCATCATCACGGTATCATCACAGCATCATCACAGTATCATCACAGCATCATCACAACATAATCACTGCATCATCACAGCATCATCACTGCATCATCACTGCATCATCACAGTATCATCACTGCATCATCTCAGCATCATCACTGCATCATCACAGCAAAATCACTGCATCATCATAACATCATCAGAGCATCATCACACCATCATTACAGCATCACCACTGCATCATCACTGCGTTATCACACCATCATCACAGCATCATCACTGCATATTCACTGCATCATCTGAGCATCATCACTGCATCATCTCTGCATGACCAGTGCATCATCACAGCATCATCACATCAACTACACAATATCATCACAGTGTCATCACAGCATCATCACTGCATAATAACTGCAACATCACTGCATCATTACAATATCATCACAGCATCATCACAGCATCATAACTGCGTCATCACTGCGACATCACACCATCATCACAGCATCATTATTGCATCTTCACAACATTATCACATCCTCACAGTATCATCACTGCATCACTGCATCATCACAGCGTCATAACAGTCATCGCAGCGTCATCACTGCATCATCACAACATCATCACTGCATCATAAAATCATAAACAAAACATTATCACAGCAACAAAACATCATCATCTCAGCGTCATCACTACATCAACACAGCGTCATCAGTGCATCATCACAGTGTCATCACAGCATCATCACTGCATCATCACAGCATCTTCACAGTGTCATCACAGCACCATCACTGCATCATCACAGCATCATCACTGTATCATCGCAGTGTCATCACAGCATCATCACTGCAGCATCACTGCATCATTAGAGCATCATCACTGCACCATCACAGCGTCATCACAGCATCATTACAGCATCATCACTGCATATTCACTGCATCATCACACCATCACCACTGCATCAACAGTGTCATCACTGCATCATCACAGTGTCATCGCACCATCATCACTGCGTCATCACTGCGTCATCACAGCATAATCACAGCATCATCACTGCGACATCACACCATCATCACAGCATCATTACTGCATCATCACTGCATCATCACAGCATCATTACTGCATCTTCACAACATTATCACAACATCATCACACTATCATCACTGTATCACTGCATCTTCAAAGCGTCAAAACAGTCATCGCAGCGTGATCACTGCATCATCACAATATCATCAGAGCGTCATCACTAGGTCATAACTGCATCATCACAGGATTATCACTGCACCATCACTGCATGATCACTGCATCATCACACCATCATCATGGCATCATCACAACATCATCTCAGCATCATCACAGCATCATCACAGCATCATCATAGCATCATCAGAGCATCATCACTTCATCATTACTGCTTACTCACTGCATCATCAGAGCAGCATCACAGTATCATCACAGCATCATCACTGCATAATCACTGCATCACCACATTGTCATCGCATCATCAACACAGCATCATAACTGCGTCTACACAGCATCATCACTGCATCATCACGACATCATCAGAGCATCTTCTCAGCATCATTACTGCTTACACACTGCATCATCACATCATCATCACTGCATCATCACTGCATCATCACAGCATCACAGCATCATCACTGCATCATCACGGCATCATCACAGCATCTTCTCAGCATCATCACAGCATCATCACTGCATCATCACATCATCATCACTTCATCATCACAGCATCCTCACAGCATCATCACAGCACCATCACTGCATCATAAAAACATAAACATAGCATTATCACAGCAACAAAACATCATCATCGCAGCGTCATCACTGCATCAACACAGCGTCATCACTGCATCATCACATCATCATCATAGCGTCATCACTTCATAATCACTGCGTCATCACATCATCACCACACCATCATCACTGCATCATCACATAATCATCACTGCATCATCACAGTATCATCACAGCATAATCATAGCATAATCACAGCTTCAACACTGCATCATCGCAGCGTCATCACAGTATCATCACTGCGTCATCACACCATCATCACAGCATCATCACTGCATCATCGCTGCATCATCAGAGCATCATCACTGCATCATCTCTGCATGACCAGTGCATCATCACAGCATCATCACATCAACTACACAACATCATCACTGCGACATCACACCATCATCACAGCATCATTACTGCATCTTCACAACATTATCACATATTCACAGTATCATCACTGCATCACTGCATCATCACAGCGTCATAACAGTCATCGCAGCGTCATCACTACATCAACACAGCGTCATCACTGCATCATCACATCATCATCACAGCGTCATCACTTCATAATCACTGCGTCATCACAACATCACCACACCATCATCACTGCATCATCACATCATCATCACTGCATCATCACAGTATCATCACAGCATCATCACAGTGTCATCACAGCATCATCACAACATAATCACTGCATCATCACAGCATCATCACTGCATCATCACAGTATCATCACAGCAAAATCACTGCATAATCACAGCATCATCACTGCATCATCACTGCATCATCACTGCATCATCAAAGCATCATCACAGCATCATCATAGCATCATCACACCATCATCACTGCATCATCATAGCATCATCACACCATCATCACTGCATTATCACAGTGTCATCACAGCATCATCAGAACATAACCACTGCATCATCACAGCATTATCTCAGCATCATCACAGCATCATTACTGCTTACACACTGCATCATCACAGCGCCATCACAGTTTCATCACTGCATCATCAAAGCATCATCACTACATCATCACAATGTCATCACAGCACTATCACTGCATCATCACTGCATCACCAGAGCATCATCACAGCATCATCACAACATCATCACTGCATCATAAAAACATAAACATAGCATTATCACAGCAACAAAACATCATCATCGCAGCGTCATCACTGCATCAACACAGCGTCATCACATCATCACCACACCATCATCACTGCATCATCACATCATCATCACTGCATCATCAAAATATCATCACAATGTCATCACAGCATAATCATTGCATCATCACAGCATCATCACGGTATCATCACAGCATCATCACAGTATAATCACAGTGTCATCACAGCATCATTACTGCATCTTCACAACATTATCACAACATCATCACACTATCATCACTGTATCACTGCATCTTCACAGCGTCATAACAGTCATCGCAGCATGATCACTGCATCATCACAATATCATCAGAGCATCATCACTAGGTCATAACTGCATCATCACTGCATCATCAAAGGATTATCGCTGCATCATCACAGCATCATCACTGCATCATCACACCATCATCATTGCATCATCACAACATCATCTCAGCATCATCACAGCATCATCACAGCATCATCACAGCATCATCAGAGCATCATCACTGCATCATCACAGCGCCACCACAGTTTCATCTCTGCATCATCACAGCATCATCAAAGCATCATCACAGCGTCATCACACCATCATCACAGCATCATCACGGCATCATCAGAGCATCTTCTCAGCATCATCACAGCATCATCACAGCATCATCACAGCATCATCAGAGCATCATGACAGCATCATCACAGCATCATCACACCATCATCACTGATGATGGTGTGATGTCGCAGTGATGATGCTGTGATTATGCTGTGATGACGAAGTGATGACGCAGTGATGATGCAGTGATGACACTGTGATGATGCAGTGATGACGCTGTGTTGATGCAGTGATGATGCTGTAATAATGGTGTGATGATGCTGTAATGATGCTCAGATGATGCAGTGAGAAAGCAGTAATGATGCAGTGATGATGCTCAGATGATGCTGTGATGCTGCAGTGATGATGCTGTGATGATGCTGAGATGATATTGTGATGATGCTGTGATGATACTGTGATGATGTTGTGATGATGCATTGATGATGATGTGATGATGCAGTGATTTTGCTGTGATGATACTGTGATGATACTGTGATGATGCAGTGATGATGATGTGATGATGCAGTGATGATGGTGTGGTGATGATGTGATGACGCAGTGATTATAAAGTGATGACGCTGTGATGTTGATGTGATGATGCAGTGATGACGCTGTGTTGATGCAGTGATGACGCTGCGATGATGATGTTTTGTTGCTGTGATAATGCTATGTTTATGTTTTTATGATGCAGTGATGGTGCTGTGATGACACTGTGATGATGCTGTGATGATGCAGTGATGATGCTGTAATGATGCTGTGATGACGCTGTGATGATGCAGTGATGACGTTCTAATGATGCTGTGATGATGCAATGATGATGCTGTGATTATGCTGTGATGATTCAGTGAGAAAGCAGTAATGATGCAGTCATGATGCTATGATGATGCTGTGATGATTCAGTGAGAAAGCAGTAATGGTGCTATGATGATGCTCAGATGATGCAGTGATGCTGCAGTGATGATGCTGTGATGACACTGCGATGATGCAGTGATGATGCTGCGATGATGCAGTGATGATGCAGTGATGATGCTGTGATGATGCAGTGATGATGCAGTGATGTCGCAGTGATGATGCTGTGATTATGCTGTGATAACGCAGTGATGACACAGTGATGATGGTGCGATGACACTGTGATGATGCAGTGATGACACTGTTGATGCAGTGATGATGGTGTGATAATGCAGTGAATATGCAGTGATGATGCTGTGATGATGCTGTAATGATGTTGTGATGACGCTGTGATGATGCAGTGATGACGCTCTAATGATGCTGTGATGATGCAATGATGATGCTGTGATGATGCAATGATGATGCTGTGATTATGCTGTGATGATGCAGTGAGAAAGCAGTAATGATGCAGTCATGATGTAGTCATCACTAGGTCATAACAGCATCATCACTGCATCATCACAGGATTATCACTGCACCATCACTGCATCATCACTGCATGATCACTGCATCATCACACCATCATCACTGCATCATCACAACATCATCTCAGCATCATCACACCATCATCACAGAATCATCACTGCATCATCAGAGCATCATCACTGCATCATTACTGCTTACTCACTGAATCATCACAGCATCATCACAGCATCATCACAGCATCATCACTGCATAATCACTGCATCATCACATTGTCATCGCATCATCATCACAGCATCATACCTGCGTCTACACAGCGTCATCACTGCATCATCACGGCATCATCAGAGCATCTTCTCAGCATCATCACAGCATCACAGCATCATCACTGCATCATCACGGCATCATCACAGTGTCATCACAGCACCATCACTGCATCATAAAAACATAAACATAGCATTATCACAGCAACAAAACATCATCATCGCAGCGTCATCACTGCATCAACACAGCGTCATCACTGCATCATCACATCAACATCACAGCGTCATCACTTTATAATCACTGCGTCATCACATCATCACCACACCATCATCACTGCATCATCACATCATCATCACTGCATCACCACAGTATCATCACAGTATCATCACAGCAAAATCACTGAATCATCACATCATCATCAATGCATCATCACAACATCATCACAGTATCATCACAGCATCATCACAATATCATCACAGTGTCATCACAGCATCATCACAACATAATTACTACATCATCACAGCATCATCACTGCAGCATCACAGCATCATCTGAGCATCATCACTGCATCATTACTGCTTTCTCACTGCATCATCTGAGCATCATTACAGCATCATCACACCATTATTACAGCATCATCACTGCATCAACACAGCGTCATCACTGCATCATCACAGTGTCATCACAGCATCATCACTGCGACATCACACCATCATCACAGCATCATTACTGTATCATCACTGCATCATCACAGCATCATTACTGCATCTTCACAACATTATCACATCATCACACTATCATCACTGCATCACTGCATCATCACAGCATCATTACTGCATCTTCACAACATTATCACATATTCACAGTATCATCACTGCATCACTGCATCATCACAGCGTCATAACAGTCATCGCAGCGTCATCACTGCATCATCACAGCATCATCACTGAATCATAAAAACATAAACATAACATTATCACAGCAACAAAACATCATCATCGCAGCGTCATCGCTACATCAACACAGCGTCATCACTGCATCACCACATCATCATCACAGCGTCATCACTTCATAATCACTGCGTCATCACATCATCGCCACACCATCATCACTGCATCATCACTGCATCATCACAGCATCATCACAGTGTCATCACAGCATCATCACAACATAATCACTGCATCATCACAGCAAAATCACTGCATCATCGCAGTGTCATCACTGCATCATCGCAGTGTCATCACAGAATCATCTCAGCATCATCACTGAATCATCACAGCAAAATCACTGCATCATCACATCATCTTCACTGCATCATCACATCATCATCTCAGCATCATCACACCATCATCACAGCATCATCAGAGCATCATCACTGCATCATTACTGCTTACTCACTGCATCATCACATAGTCATCGCATCATCATCACAGCATCATAACTGCGTCTACACAGCGTCATCACTGCATCATCACGGCATCACAGCATCACAACATCAGATGATGTTTTGTTGCTGTGATAATGCTATGTTTATGTTTTTATGATGCAGTGATGGTGCTGTGATGACACTGTGGTGATACTCTGATGATGCAGTGATGATGGTGTGGTGATGATGTGATGACGCAGTGATTATGAAGTGATGACACTGTGATGATGATGTGATGATGCAGTGATGACGCTGTGTTGATGCAGTGATGACGCTGCGATGATGATGTTTTGTTGCTATGATAATGCTATGTTTATGTTTTTATGATGCAGTGATGGTGCTGTGATGACACTGTGATGATGCAGTGTGTAAGCAGTAATGATGCTGTGATGATGCTGAGATAATGCTGTGATGATGCAGTGATGATGATGTGATGATGCAGTGATTTTGCTGTGATGATGCAGTGCTGATGCAGTGATGATGCAGTGATGATGCTTTGAGGATGCTGAGAAGATGCTCTGATGATGCCGTGATGATGCAGTGATGACGCTGTGTAGACGCAGTTATGATGCTGTGATGATGATGCGATGACAATGTGATGATGCAGTGATTATGCAGTGATGATGCTGTGATGATTCTGTGATGATGCTGTGATGATGCAGTGAGTAAGCAGTAATGATGCAGTGATGATGCTCTGATGATGCTGTGATGATGCTGTGATGATGCTGAGATGATGTTGTGATGATGCAGTGATGATGGTGTGATGATGCTGTGATCATGCAGTGATGGTGCAGTGATAATCCTGTGATGATGCAGTGATGATGCAGTTATGACCTAGTGATGACGCTCTGATGATATTGTCATGATGCAGTGATCACGCTGCGATGACTGTTATGACGCTTTCAAGATGCAGTGATACAGTGATGATAGTGTGATGATGTAGTGATAAAGTTGTGAAGATGCAGTAATAATGCTGTGATGATGTAGTGATGATGCCGTAATGATGCTGTGATGATGTTGTGATGACGCAGTGATGACGCAGTGATGATCAATGCGATGACACTGTGATGATGCAGTGATGATGCAGTGATGACACTGTGTTGATGCAGTGATGATGGTGTGATGATGCAGTGAATATGCAGTGATGATGCTGTAATGATGCAGTGATGACACTCAAATGATGCTGTGATGATGCAGTGATGATGCTATGATGATGCTCAGATAATGCAGTGAGTAAGCAGTAATGATGCAGTGATGATGCTCTGATGATGCTGTGATGATGCAGTGATGATGCTCTGATGATGCAGTGATGGTGCAGTGATAATCCTGTGATGATGCTTTGATGATGCTGAGAAGATGCTCTGATGATGCCGTGATGATGCAGTGATGACGCTGTGTAGACGCAGTTATGATGCTGTGATGATGATGCGATGACAATGTGATGATGCAGTGATTATGCAGTGATGATGCTGTGATGATTCTGTGATGATGCTGTGATGATGCAGTGAGTAAGCAGTAATGATGCAGTGATGATGCTCTGATGATGCTGAGATGATGTTGTGATGATGCAGTGATGATGGTGTGATGATGCAGTGATCATGCAGTGATGGTGCAGTGATAATCCTGTGATGATGCGGTGATGATGCAGTTATGACCTAGTGATGACGCTCTGATGATATTGTGATGATGCAGTGATCACGCTGCGATGACTGTTATGACGCTTTGAAGATGCAGTGATGACGCTGCGATGATGATGTTTTGTTGCTGTGATAATGCTATGTTTATGTTTTTATGATGCAGTGATGATGTTGTGATGATACTGTAATGATGTTGTGATGATGGTGTGATGATGCTCTGGTGATGCAGTGATGATGCAGTGATGGTGCTGTGATGACACTGTGATGATGCTGTGATGATGATGTGATGATGTATTGATGATGCTTTGATGATGCAGTGATGAAACTGTGATGGCGCTGTGATGATGCAGTGTGTAAGCAGTAATGATGCTGTGATGATGCAGTGCTTATGTTGTGATGATGCTGTGATGACACTGTGATGATGCTATGATGATGCAGTGATAATGGTGTGATGATGCAGTGATGATGGTGTGATGATGCTGTGATGATGCAGTGATGAAACTGTGGTGGCGCTGTGATGATGCAGTGATGATGCTGTGATGATGCTGAGAAGATGCTCTGATGATGCCGTGATGATGCTGTGATGATGGTGTGATGACGCTGTGATGATGCAGTGATTATGCAGTGATGATGCTGTGATGATGCTGTGATGATGCTGAGATGATGTTGTGATGATGCAGTGATGATGGTGTGATGATGCAGTGATGATGCTGTGATGATGCAGTGATCATGCAGTTATGACCTAGTGATGACGCTCTGATGATATTGTGATGATGCAGTGATCACGCTGCGATGACTGTTATGACGCTGTGAAGATGCAGTGATACAGTGATGATAGTGTGATGATGTTGTGATAATGTTGTGAAGATGCAGTAATGATGCTGTGATGATGCAGTGATGATGCAGTAATGATGCTGTGATGATGGTGTGATGTCGCAGTGATGATGCTGTGATTATGCTGTGATGACGAAGTGATGACGCAGTGATGATCACTGCGATGACACTGTGATGATGCAGTGATGACGCTGTGTTGATGCAGTGATGATGCTGTAATGTGATGCAGTGATGATGCAGTGATGATGGTGCAGTGATGATGGTGTGGTGATGATTTGATGACGCAGTGATGATGCTGTGATGATGCTTTGATGATGCAGTGATGATGATTTGATGACGCAGTGATGATGCTGTGATGATGATGTGATGATGCAGTGATGATGATGTGATGATGCAGTGATTTTGCTGTGATGATGCAGTGATGACACTGTGATGATGCAGTGATTTTGCTGTGATGATGCAGTGATGATACTGTGATGATGCAGTGATTATGTTGTGATGATGCTGTGATGATACTGTGATGATGCAGTGATGATGATGTGATTATGAAGTGATGACGCAGTGATTATGAAGTGATGACGCTATGATGATGATGTGATGATGCAGTGATGACGCTGTGTTGATGTAGTGATGACGCTGCGATGATGATGTTTTGTTGCTGTGATAATGTTATGTTTATGTTTTTATGATGCAGTGATGATGTTGTGATGATGCTCTGGTGATGCAGTGATGATGCAGTGATGGTGCTTTGATGACATTGTGATGATGCTGTGATGATGCAGTGATGAAACTGTGATGGCGCTGTGATGATTCAGTGTGTAAGCAGTAATGATGCTGTGATGATGCAGTGATGATGCTGTGATGATGGTGTGATGTCGCAGTGATGATGCTGTGATGATGCTGTGATGACGAAGTGATGACGCAGTGATGATGCTGCTATGACACTGTGATGATGCAGTGATGATGCAGTGATGACGCCGTGTTCATGCAGTGATGATGGTGTGATGATGCTGTAATGATGCTGTGATGATGCAGTGAGAAAGCAGTAATGATGCTATGATGATGCTCAGATGATGCTGTGATGATGCAGTGATGATGCAGTGATGATGCTGTGATGATGTAGTGATTATGTTGTGATGATGCTGTGATGACACTGTGATGATGCAGTGAGAAAGCAGTAATGATGCTATGATGATGCTCAGATGATGCTGTGATGATGCAGTGATGCTGCAGTGATGATGCTGTGATGATGTAGTGATTATGTTGTGCTGATGCTGTGATGACACTGTGATGATACTGTGATGATGCAGTGATGATGATGTGATGATGCAGTGATGATGGTGTGGTGATGATGTGATGACGCAATGATTATGAAGTGATGACGCTGTGATGATGATGTGATGATGCAGTGATGACGCTGTGTTGATGCAGTGATGACGCTGCGATGATGATGTTTTGTTGCTGTGATAATGCTATGTTTATGTTTTTATGATGCAGTGATGGTGCTGTGATGACACTGTGATGATGCAGTGTGTAAGCAGTAATGATGCTGTGATGATGCTGAGATAATGCTGTGATGATGCAGTGATGATGTTGTGATGATACAGTGATGATGATGTGATGATGCAGTGATTTTGCTGTGATGATGCTGTGATGATGCAGTGATGATGCAGTGATGATGCAGTGATGATGCTTTGAGGATGCTGAGAAGATGCTCTGATGATGCCGTGATGATGCAGTGATGACGCTGTGTAGACGCAGTTATGATGCTGTGATGATGATGCGATGACAATGTGATGATGCAGTGATGATGCTGTGATGATTCTGTGATGATGCTGTGATGATGCAGTGAGTAAGCAGTAATGATGCAGTGATGATGCTCTGATGATGCTGTGATGATGCTGTGATGATGCTGTGATGATGGTGTGATGATGCTGAGATGATGTTGTGATGATGCAGTGATGATGGTGTGATGATGCAGTGATCATGCAGTGATGGTGCAGTGATAATCCTGTGATGATGCAGTTATGACCTAGTGATGACGCTCTGATGATATTGTGATGATGCAGTGATCACGCTGCGATGACTGTTATGACGCTTTGAAGATGCAGTGATACAGTGATGATAGTGTGATGATGTTGTGATAAAGTTGTGAAGATGCAGTAATGATGCTGTGATGATGTAGTGATGATGCAGTAATGATGCTGTGATGATGGTGTGATGTCGCAGTGATGATGCTGTGATGACGCAGTGATGACGCAGTGATGATGGTGCGATGACACTGTGATGATGCAGTGATGATGCTATAATGATGCTGTGATGACGCTGTGATGAGGCAGTGATGACGCTCTAATGATGCTGTGATGATGCAGTGATGATGCTATGATTATGCTGTGATGATGCAGTGAGTAAGCAGTAATGATGATATGATGATGCTCAGATGATGCTGTAATGATGCAGTGATGCCGCAGTGATGATGCTGTGATGACACTGCGATGATGCAGTGATGATGCAGTGATGACACTGTGATGATGCAGTGATTTTGCTGTGATGATGCAGTGATGATACTGTGATGATGCTGTGATGATGCAGTGCTTATGTTGTGATGATGCTGTGATGATGCTGTGATGATACTGTGATGATGCAGTGATGATGGTGTGATGATGCTATGATGATGCAGTGATGATGCAGTGATGATGCTATGATGATGCTGTGATGATGCTTAGATGATGCTGTGAGGATGCAGTGATGATGCAGTGATGATGCAGTGATGATGCTGTGATGATGCTGTGATGACGCAGTGATGACGCAGTGATGACTCTGCGATGATGCACTGGTGGTTCTGTGATTATGCTATGTTTATGTTGTGATGATACTGTGATGATGCAGTGTTCACCATGCGATGATGCTGTGATGGTGCAGTGATGATGCTGTGATGATGCTGTGATGACTCTGTGATGATGCTGTGATGGCGCTGCGATGATGCAGTTGTGATGCTGTGATTATGCTATGTTTATGTTGTGATGATACTGTGATGATGCAGTGTTCACCATGCGATGATGCAGTGATGATGCTGTAATGATGCTGTGATGATGCTTAGATGATGCTGTGAGGATGCAGTGATGATGATGTGATTATGAAGTGATGACGCAGTGATGATGCCGTGATGATGCTATGATGATGCCGTGATGATGCTTTGATGATGCTGTGATGATGCAGTGATGATGATGTGATGACGCTTTGTTGATGCAGTGATGACGCTGCGATGATGATGTTTTGTTGCTGTGATAATGCTATGATTATGTTTTTATGATGCAGTGATGATGTTGTGATGATACTGTAATGATGTTGTGATGATGGTGTGATGATGCTCTGGTGATGCAGTGATGATGCAGTGATGATTGTGTGATGATGCAGTGATGATGGTGTGATGATGCTGTGATGATGCAGTGATGAAACTGTGGTGGCGCTGTGATGATGCAGTGATGATGCTGTGATGATGCTGAGAAGATGCTCTGATGATGCCGTGATGATGCTGTGATGATGGTGTGATGACGCTGTGATGATGTTTTGATGATGCTGTGATGATGCAGAGATGATGCAGTGATGATGCTGTGATGATGCAGTGAGTAAGCAGTAATGATGCAGTGATGATGTAGTGATTATGCAGTCATGATGCTGTGATGATGCTGTGATGATGCTGAGATGATGTTGTGATGGTGCAGTGATAATCCTGTGATGATGCAGTGATGATGCAGTTATGACCTAGTGATGACGCTCTGATGATATTGTGATGATGCAGTGATCACGCTGCGATGACTGTTATGACGCTGTGAAGATGCAGTGATACAGTGATGATAGTGTGATGATGTTGTGATAATGTTGTGAAGATGCAGTAATGATGCTGTGATGATGCAGTGATGATGCAGTAATGATGCTGTGATGATGGTGTGATGTCGCAGTGATGATGCTGTGATTATGCTGTGATGACGAAGTGATGACGCAGTGATGATGCTGCGATGACACTGTGATGATGCAGTGATGATGCAGTGATGACGCTGTGTTCATGCAGTGATGATGGTGTGATGATGCTGTAATGATGCTGTGATGATGCAGTGAGAAAGCAGTAATGATGCTATGATGATGCTCAGATGATGCTGTGATGATGCAGTGATGCTGCAGTGATGATGCTGTGATGATGTAGTGATTATGTTGTGATGATGCTGTGATGACACTGTGATGATACTGTGATGATGCAGTGATGATGGTGTGGTGATGATGTGATGACGCAGTGATTATGAAGTGATGAAGCTGCGATGATGATGTTTTGTTGCTGTGATAATGCTATGTTTATGTTTTTATGATGCAGTTATGGTGCTGTGATGACACTGTGATGATGCAGTGTGAAAGCAGTAATGATGCTGTGATGATGCTGAGATAATGCTGTGATGATGCAGTGATGATGTTGTGATGATACAGTGATGATGATGTGATGATGCAGTGATTTTGCTGTGATGATGCAGTGATGCTGTGATGATGCAGTGATGATGCAGTGATGATGCAGTGATGATGCTTTGATGATGCTGAGAAGATGCTCTGATGATGCCGTGATGATGCAGTGATGACGCTGTGTAGACGCAGTTATGATGCTGTGATGATGATGCGATGACAATGTGATGATGCAGTGATTATGCAGTGATGATGCTGTGATGATTCTGTGATGATGCTGTGATGATGCAGTGAGTAAGCAGTAATGATGCAGTGATGATGCTCTGATGATGCTGTGATGATGCTGTGATGATGCTGTGATGATGCTGAGATGATGTTGTGATGATGCAGTGATGATGGTGTGATGATGCAGTGATCATGCAGTGATGGTGCAGTGATAATCCTGTGATGATGCGGTGATGATGCAGTTATGACCTAGTGATGACGCTCTGATGATATTGTGATGATGCAGTGATCACGCTGCGATGACTGTTATGACGCTTTCAAGATGCAGTGATGACGCTGCGATGATGATGTTTTGTTGCTGTGATAATGCTATGTTTATGTTTTTATGATGCAGTGATGATGTTGTGATGATACTGTAATGATGTTGTGATGATGGTGTGATGATGCTCTGGTGATGCAGTGATGATGCAGTGATGGTGCTGTGATGAAACTGTGATGATGCTGTGATGATGATGTGATGATATATTGATGATGCTTTGATGATGCAGTGATGAAACTGTGATGGCGCTGTGATGATGCAGTGTGTAAGCAGTAATGATGCTGTGATGATGCAGTGCTTATGTTGTGATGATGCTGTGATGACACTGTGATGATGCTATGATGATGCAGTGATGATAGTGTGATGATGCAGTGATGATGGTGTGATGATGCTGTGATGATGCAGTGATGAAACTGTGGTGGCGCTGTGATGATGCAGTGATGATGCTGTGATGATGCTGAGAAGATGCTCTGATGATGCCGTGATGATGCTGTGATGATGGTGTGACGATGCTTTGATGATGCTCTGATGATGCTGTGATGATGCTGTGATGATGCTGTGATGATGCTGAGATGATGTTGTGATGATGCAGTGATGATGGTGTGATGATGCAGTGATGATGCTGTGATGATGCAGTGATGATGCAGTTATGACCTAGTGATGACGCTCTGATGATATTGTGATGATGCAGTGATCACGCTGCGATGACTGTTATGACGCTGTGAAGATGCAGTGATACAGTGATGATAGTGTGATGATGTTGTGATAATGTTGTGAAGATGCAGTAATGATGCTGTGATGATGCAGTGATGATGCAGTAATGATGCTGTGATGATGGTGTGATGTCGCAGTGATGATGCTGTGATTATGCTGTGATGACGAAGTGATGACGCAGTGATGATCACTGCGATGACACTGTGATGATGCAGTGATGACGCTGTGTTGATGCAGTGATGATGCTGTAATGTGATGCAGTGATGATGCAGTGATGATGGTGCAGTGATGATGGTGTGGTGATGATTTGTGACGCAGTGATGATGCTGTGATGATGCTTTGATGATGCAGTGATGATGATTTGATGATGCAGTGATGATGCTGTGATGATGCTGAGAAGATGCTCTGATGATGCCGTGATGATGCTGTGATGATGATGTGATGATGCAGTGATGATGATGTGATGATGCAGTGATTTTGCTGTGATGATGCAGTGATGATGCTGAGATGATGCAGTGATGATACTGTGATGATGCAGTGATGATGCAGTGATGATGCTGTGATGATGCAGTGATTATGTTGTGATGATGCTGTGATGATGCAGTGATGGTGCTGTGATGACACTGTGATGATGCAGTGATTTTGCTGTGATGATGCAGTGATGATACTGTGATGATGCTGTGATGATGCAGTGATTATTTTGTGATGATGCTGTGATGATACTGTGATGATGCAGTGATGATGGTGCGATGATGATGTTTTGTTGCTGTGATAATGTTATGTTTATGTTTTTATGATGCAGTGATGATGTTGTGATGATGCTGTGATGATGCTCTGGTGATGCAGTGATGATGCAGTGATGGTGCTTTGATGACATTGTGATGATGCTGTGATGATGCAGTGATGAAACTGTGATGGCGCTGTGATGATTCAGTGTGTAAGCAGTAATGATGCTGTGATGATGCTGAGATAATGCTGTGATGATGCAGTGGTTATGTTGTGATGATGCTGTGATGACACTGTGATGATTCTATGATGATGCACTGATGATGCTGTGATGATGCAGAGATGATGCTGTGATGATGCTGAGAAGATGCTCTGATGATTCCGTGATGATGCTGTGATGATGGTGTGATGACGCTGTGATGATGGTGTAATGATGCTGAGATGATGTTGTGATGATGCAGTGATGATGGTTTGATGATGCAGTGATGATGCTGTGATCATGCAGTGATGGTGCAGTGATAATCCTGTGATGATGCAGTGATGATGCAGTTATGACCTAGTGATGACGCTCTGATGATATTGTGATGATGCAGTGATCACGCTGCGATGACTGTTATGACGCTTTCAAGATGCAGTGATACAGTGATGATAGTGTGATGATGTTGTGATAAAGTTGTGAAGATGCAGTGATGATGCTGTGATGATGTAGTGATGATGCAGTAATGATGCTGTGATGATGGTGTGATGTCGCAGTGAGGATGCTGTGATTATGCATCACATCAACACTCATGGCATAACAACGGTGTCGTGGCATCGCCGTCACCGAGCCGCTCGAGGTGGGACCCGGACCGCGGTGCTGCTACCACACAGATCGCCATGCAACAGAGCTTACGGGTTCGGGACGGACAGCCGCCGCCCCGCACGGGAACGAACCTCCGTTCTCCGGGATGTTCAGCCCCCGAGCCGGCTTACGACAGCCTCCCGTTTCCGGCACAGTTGGCACCCATTCCACTCGTGGCCGTTCACCCGTGTCGTGGCATCACCTTACCCGAGCCGCTAGAAACGGGACCCGGACACGGTCTGGGTAGCACACACGTAGCCCAGGACCGGAAACAAGGGGCTCGGGACACCCGGCCCCACGTTGCCCGTGGACGGACACCCGTGTCCTGTGATCGCCATACCAGAGCCACCCGAGGTGCGATCCTGACCCCGTTGCGGCTAGCAAACACTTCGGCCGGGGCCGGAGTCCTGGGGCTCAGTACGTCCGGCTGCCGCCCCACACGGAAACGAACCTCCGTTCTCCGAGACGGCCAATCCCCGAGCCGGCAAACGACAGCCTCCTACTTCAAGGCACGGCTGGCACCCAAGGAGCTGGTGGCCGGTCACCCGTGTCGTGGCATCGCATTCGCTGTGCCGCTCGAGGAGGGACCCGGACCGCGGTGCTGCTACCACACAGGTCGCCGTGCAACAGAGCTTAGGGGTTCGGGACGGACAGCCACCACCCCGAACGGGAACGAACCTCTGTCCTCCGGGACGGTCAGTCCCTGAGACGGCGGACGAAAGACTCCCGCTTCCAGGCACAGCTGGCACCCATGCCACTCGTGGCCGGACAACCGTGTCGTGGCATCGCCTTCCACAAGCCACCAGAAACGGGACCCGGAGACGGTCCGGCTAGCACACACGTAGCCCAGGACCAGAAACAAGGGGCTCGGGACACCCGGCCCCACGCTGCCCGTGGACGGAAACAAGTGTCTGGCGATTTTTTTTCCCCGTGCCGCTCGAGGTGGGACCCGAACCGTGGTGCGGCTGCCACACAGGTCGCCGTGCAAGAGAGCTTAGGGGTTCGGGACGGACGGCCGCCACCCCACACGGGAACGAACCTCCGTTCTCCGGGACGTTTAGGCCCCGAGCCGGCTGACGACAGCCTCCCTCTTCCGGCACAGTTGGCACCCATTCCACTCGTGGCAGGACAGTCGTGTCGTGGCATCGCCTTACCCAAGCCGCTCGAGGTGGGACCCAGACACGGTCCGGCTAGCACACACGTCGCCCAGGACCGGAAAGAAGGGGCTCGGGACACCTGGACCCACGCTGCCCGTTGGCGGAAACCCATGTCCTGTGATCGCTTTAGCAATGCCGCTCGAGGTGGGACCCGAACCGTGGTGCGGCTGCCACACAGTTCGCCGTGCAACAGAGCTTAGGGGTTCGGGACGGACGGGCGCCGCCCCACACGGGAACGAACCTCCGTTCTCCGGGACGTTCAGCCCCCGGGCCGGCTGACGACAGCCTCCCTCTTCCGGCACAGTTGGCACCCATTCCACTCGTGCCCGGTCAAACATGTCGTGGCATCGCCTTACCCGAGCCGCTCGAGGTGGGACCCAGACACGGTCCGGCTAGCACACACGTCACCCAGGACCGGAAACAAGGGGCTTCGAACACCCGGCCCCACGCTGCCCGTGGACGGAAAAACGTGTCGAGCGATCGCTTTCGCAATGCCTCTCGAGGTGGGACCCGAACCGCGATGCGGCTGCCACACAGGTCGCCGTGCAGCAGAGCTTAGGGGTTCGGGACGGACGGGCGCCGCCCCGCACGGGAACGAACCTCCGTTCTCCGGGACGGACAGCCCCCGAGCAGGCGGACGACAGCCTCCCTCTTCCAGGCACAGCTGACATCCATTCCACTGGTGGCCAGAAAACCGTGTCGTGGCATCGCCTTCCACAAGCCACCAGAAACGGGACCCGGACACGGTCCGGCTACCACACACGTAGCCCAGGACCAGAAACAAGGGGCTCGGGACACCCGGCCCCACGCTGCCCGTGGACGGAAACACGTGTCCTGCGATCGCTTTCGCCAGGCCGCTCGAGGTGGGACCCGAACCGCGATGCGGCTGCCACACAGGTCGCCGTGCAACAGAGCTTAGGGGTTCAGGATGGACAGCCGCCGCCCCGCACGGGAACGAACCTCTGTTCTCCGGGACGGTCAGCCCCCGAGCAGGCAGACGACAGCCTCCCTCTTCCGGCACGCCTAGCACCCATGCCGCTTGTGGCCGGACACGCGTGTCCTGCGATCTCGTTCCCCGTGCCGCTCGAGATGGGACCCAGACACGGTCCAGCTAGCACACACGTCGCCCAGGACTGGAAACAAAGGGGCTCGGGACAGCCGGCCCCACGCTGCCCGTGGACGGACACCCGTGTCCTGCGATCGCCATACCAGAGCCACCCGAGGTGCGATCCTGACCCCGTTGCGGCTAGCAAACACTTCGGCCGGGACCGGAGTCCTGGGGCTCAGTACGTCCGGCTGGCACCCAAGAAGCTTGTGGCCGGTCACCCGTGTCGTGGCATCGCATTCGCCGTGCCGCTCGAGGAGGGACCCGGACCGCGGTGCTGCTACCACACAGGTCGCCATGCAAAAGAGCTTAGGGGTTCGGGACGGACAGCCGCCGCCCCGAACGGGAACGAACCTCTGTCCTCAGGGACGGTCAGTCCCTGAGACGGCGGACGAAAGACTCCCGCTTCCAGGCACAGCTGGCACCCATGCCACTCGTGGCCGGACAACCGTGTCGTGGCATCGCCTTCCACAAGCCACCAGAAACGGGACCCGGAGACGGTCCGGCTAGCACACACGTAGCCCAGGACCAGAAACAAGGGGCTCGGGACACCCGGCCCCACGCTGCCCGTGGACGGAAACAAGTGTCTAGCGATCGCTTTCCCCGTGCCGCTCGAGGTGGGACCCGAACCGTGGTGCGGCTGCCACACAGGTCGCCGTGCAAGAGAGCTTAGGGGTTTGGGACGGACGGCCGCCACCCCACACGGGAACGAACCTCCGTTCTACGGGACGTTCAGGCCTCGAGCCGGCTGACGACAGCCTCCCGCTTCCGGCACAGTTGGCACCCATTCCACTCGTGGCCGGACAACCGTGTCGTGGCATCGCCTTACCCGAGCCGCTCGAGGTGGGACCCAGACACGGTCCGGCTAGCACACACGTCGCCCAGGACCGGAAAGAAGGGGCTCGGGACACCCGGCCCCACGCTGCCCGTGGACGGAAAAATGTGTCCTGCGATCGCTTTCGCCAGGCCGCTCGAGGTGGGACCCGAACCGTGGTGCGGCTGCCACACAGGTCGCCGTGCAACAGAGCTTAGGGGTTTGGGACGGACAGCCGCCGCCCCACACGGGAACGAACCTCCGTTCCCCATGACGTTCAGGCCCCGAGCCGGCTGACGACAGCCTCCCACTTCCCGGCACGACTGGCACCCATTCCACTCGTGGCCGGACAACCGTGTCGTGGGATCGCCGTCCCCTAGCCGCTCGAGGTGGGACCCGAACCGCGGTGCTGCTACCACACAGGTCGCCGTGCAAAAGAGCTTAGGGGTTCGTGACGGACAGCCGCCGCCCCGCACGGGAACGAACCTCTGTCCTCCGGGACGGTCAGTCCCCGAGCCGGCGGACGACAGCTTCCCGCTTCCCGGTACGGCTGGCACCTATGCCACTCGTGGCTGGAAAACCGTGTCGTGGCATTGCCTTACCCGAGCCGCTCGAGGTTGGACCCGGACACGGTCTGGGTAGCACACACGTCGCCCAGGACCAGAAACAAGGGGCTCGGGACACCCGGCCCCATGCTGCCCTTGGACGGAAACACGTGTCTAGCGATCACTTTCCCCGTGCCACTCAAGGTGGGACCCGGACAAGGTCCGACTAGCACACACGTCACCCAGGACAGGAAACAAGGGGCTCGGGACAGCCGGCCCCACGATGCCCGTGGATGGACACCCGTGTACTGCGATCGCCATACGGGAGCCGCCCGAGGTCCGACCCTGACCCCGGTGTGCTAGCAAACACTTCGGCCGGGACCGGAGCCCAGTGGCTCAGTACGGCTGGCCTCCACCCCGCGCGGGACCGAACCTCCGTTCTCCGCGACATTCAGTCCCCGAGCCGGCGGACGACAGCCTCCAGCTTCACGACACGGCCGGCCCATACGCCGCTCATGGCCAGACACCAGTGTCGCGGGATCGCATTCCCCATGTCGCTCGGGGTGGGACACGTACCCCGGTGCGGCTAGCACACAGGTCGCCCAGGACCGAAGCCCACTGGTTCGGGACGGACGGCCACCGCCCCGCACGGGACTGAATCTCCGTTCTCCGGGACGGCCGGATCCCGAGCCGGCGGACGACAGCCTCCCGCTTCCCGGCACGGCTGGCACCCATGCCGCTCGTAGCCGGACAACTGCTCGTGGGATCGCAGTCCCCGAGCCGCCCGAGACGGGACCCGGACCCCGGTGCGGCTAGCACACACGTCGCCCAGGACCGGAAACAAGGGGCTCGGATCAGCCGGCCCCACGCTGCCCGTGGACGGACACCCGTGTCCTGCGATCGCCATACCAGAGCCACCCGAGGTGCGATCCTGACCCCGTTGCGGCTAGCAAACACTTCAGCCGGGACCGGAGTCCTGGGGCTCAGTACGTCCGGCTGCCGCCCCGCACGGGAACGAACCTCCGTTCTCCGGGATGGCCAGTCCCCGAGCCGGCAAACGACAGCCTCCCACTTCCCGGCACGGCTGGCACCCAAGCAGCTTGTGGCCGGTCACCCGTGTCGTGGCATCGCATTCACCGTGCCCCTCGAGGTGGGACTCAGACCGCGGTGCTGCTACCACACAGGTCGCCGTGCAACAGAGCTTAGGGGTTCGGGACGGACAGCCGCCGCCCCGAACGGGAACGAACCTCTGTCCTCCGGGACGGTCAGTCCCTGAGCCGGCGGACGAAAGCCTCCTGCTTCCAGGCACAGCTGGCACACATGCCACTGGTGGCCGGACAACCGTGTCTTGGCATCGCCTTCCACAAGCCACGAGAAACGGGACCCGGACACGGTTCGGCTAGCACACACGTCGCCCAGGACCGGAAACAAGGGGCTCGGGTCAACAGGCTCCACGCTGCACGTGGATGGACACCCGTGTCCTGCGATCGCTTTCCCCGTGCCGCTTGAGTCCTGGGGCTCGGTACGTCCGGCCTCCGCCCCGCACGGGAACGAATCTCCGTCCTCCGGGACGGACATCCCCCGAGCCGGCGGACGGCAGCTTCCTGCTTCCCGGCGCGGCTGGCACCCAAGCAGCTTGTAGCTGGTCACACGTGTCGTGGGATCGCCGTCCCCTAGCCGCTCGAGGTGGGACCCGGACTGCGGTGCAGCTACCACACAAGTCGCTGTGCAACAGAGCTTAGGGGTTCGGGACGGACGGCCGCCGCCCTGAACGGGAACGAACCTCTGTCCTCAGGGACGGTCAGTCCCCGAGCCGGCGGACGACAGCCTCCCACTTCCAGGCACGGCTGGCACCCATGCCACTGGTGGCCGCACTACGTGCCATGGCATCGCCTTCCACAAGCCACCAGAAATGGGACCCGGACACAGTCTGGGTAGCACACACGTCGCCCAGGACGGGAAACAAGGGGCTCGGGATACCCGTCACCACGCTGCCCGTGGACGGAAACACGTGTCGAGTGATCGCTTTTCCCGAGCAGCTCGAGGAGGGACCCGAACCGCGGTGCGGCTGCCACACAGGTCGCCGTGCAACAGAGCTTAGGGGTTCGGGACGGACGGCTGCCGCCCCGCACGGGAACGAACCTCCGTTCTCCGGGACGGCCAGTCCCCGAGCCGGCAAACGACAGCCTCCCACTTCCCGGCACGGCAGGCACCCAAGCAGCTTGTGGCCAGTCACCCGTGTCATGGCATCGCATTCGCCGTGCCGCTCGAGGTGGGACCCGGACCGCGGTGCTGCTACCACACAGGTCGCCGTGCAACAGAGCTTAGGGGTTCGGGACGGACAGCCGCCGCCCCGCACGGGAACGAACCTCTGTCCTCCGGGACGGTCAGCCCCCGAGCCGGCGGACGACAGCTTCCCGCTTCCCGGTACGGCTGGCACCCGTGCCACTGGTGGCCGGAAAACCGTGTCGTGGCGTTGCCTTACCCGAGCCGCTCGAGGTGGGACCCGGACACGGTCCGGCTAGCACATACGTCGCCCAGGACCGGAAACAAGGGGCTCGGCACAGCCGGCCCCACGCTGCCCGTGGACGGACACCCGTGTCCTGCGATCGCCATACCAGAGCCACCCGAGGTGCGATCCTGACCCCGTTGCGGCTAGCAAACACTTCAGCCGGGACCGGAGTCCTGGGGCTCAGTACGTCCGGCTGCCGCCCCGCACGGGAACGAACCTCCGTTCTCCGGGACGGCCAGTCCCCGAGCCGGCAAACGACAGCCTCCCACTTGCCGGCACGACTGGCATCCAAGCAGCTTGTGGCCGGTCACCCGTGTCGTGCCATCGCATTCACCGTGCCGCTCGAGGTGGGACCAGGACCGCGGTGCTGCTACCACACAGGTCACCGTGCAACAGAGCTTAGGGGTTCGGGACGGACAGCCGCCGCCCCGAACGGGAACGAACCTCTGTCCTCCGGGACGGTCAGTCCCTGAGCCGGCGGACGAAAGCCTCCCGCTTCCAGGCACAGCTGGCACCCATGCCACACTGGCCGGACAACCGTGTCGTGGCATCGCCTTCCACAAGCCACCAGAAACGGGACCCGGACACGGTTCGGCTAGCACACACGTAGCCCAGGACCAGAAACAAGGGGCTCGGGACAGCCGGCTCCACGCTGCCCGAGGAAGGAAACACGTGTCCTGCGATCGCTTTCTCCGTGACGCTCGACGTGGCACCTGAACCGCGATGCGGCTGCCACACAGGTCGCCGTGCAACAGAGCTTAGGGGTTTGGGACGGACGGGCGACGCCCATAACGGGAACGAACCTCCTGTCTCCGGTACGGTCAGCCCCCGAGCAGAAAGACGACAGCCTCCCTCTTCCGTCACGCCTAGCACCCATGCCGCTTGTGGCCGGACACCCGTGTCCTGCGATCGCTTTCCCCGTTCCGCTCGAGGTGGGACCCAGACACGGTCCGGCTAGCACATACGTCGCCCAGGACCGGAAACAAGGGGCTCGGGACAGCCAGCCCCACGCTGCCCGTGGACGGACACCCGTGTCCTGCGATCGCCATACCAGAGCCACCCGAGGTGCGATCCTGACCCCGTTGCGGCTAGCAAACACTTCGGCCGGGACCGGAGTCCTGGGGCTCAGTACGTCCGGCTGCCGCCCCACACGGGAACAAACCTCCGTTCTCTGGGATGGTCAGTCCCCGAGCCAGCAAACAACAGCCTCCCACTTCCCGGCACGGCTGGCACTCAAGCAGCTTGTGGCCGGTCACCCGTGTCGTGGCAACGCATTCCCCGTGTCGCTCGGGGTGGGACCCGAACCGCGGTGCTGCTAGTACACTCGTCGCCCAGGACAGGAGCCCAGTGGTTCAGGATGGAAGGCCGCCTCCCCGCACGGGAACGAACCTCCGTTCTCCAGGACGGTCAGGTACCGAGATGGCAGACGACAGCCTCCCAATTCCCAGCACGGCCGGCTAAGACGCCGCTCATGGCCGAACACCAGTGTCGCGGGATTGCCGTCCCCGAGCCACCCGAGACGGGACCCAGACCGCGGTGCTTCTAGCACAGTCGTCGCCCAGGACCAGAACCCAAGTGGTTCGGGACGGACGGCCGCCGCCCCGCACGGGACAGAACCTCCGGTCTCCAAGACGGCCAGCCCCCGAGATGGCGGACGACAGCCTCCCACTTCCCGGCACGGCTGGCACCCATGCCGCTCGTGGCCGGACAACCGTGTCGTGGGATCGCCGTCCCCTAGCCGCTCGAGGTGGGACCCGGACCGCGGTGCTGCTACCACACAGGTCGCCGTGCAAAAGAGCTTAGGGGTTCGTGACGGACAGCCGCCGCCCCGCACGGGAACGAACCTCTGTCCTCCGGGACGGTCAGTCCCCGAGCCGGCGGACGACAGCTTCCCGCTTCCCGGTACGGCTGGCACCTATGCCACTCGTGGCTGGAAAACCGTGTCGTGGCATTGCCTTACCCGAGCCGCTCGAGGTTGGACCCGGACACGGTCTGGGTAGCACACACGTCGCCCAGGACCGGAAACAAGGGGCTCGGGACACCCGGCCCCATGCTGCCCTTGGACGGAAACACGTGTCTAGCGATCGTTTTCCCCGTGCCACTCAAGGTGGGACCCGGACAAGGTCCGACTAGCACACACGTCACCCAGGACAGGAAACAAGGGGCTCGGGACAGCCGGCCCCACGATGCCCGTGGATGGACACCCGTGTACTGCGATCGCCATACGGGAGCCGCCCGAGGTCCGACCCTGACCCCGGTGTGCTAGCAAACACTTCGGCTGGGACCGGAGCCCAGTGGCTCAGTACGGCTGGCCTCCGCCCCACGCGGGACCGAACCTCCGTTCTCCGCGACATTCAGTCCCCGAGCCGGCGGACGACAGCCTCCAGCTTCACGACACGGCCGGCCCATACGCCGCTCATGGCCAGACACCAGTGTCGCGGGATCGCATTCCCCATGTCGCTCGGGGTGGGACACGTACCCCGGTGCGGCTAGCACACAGGTCGCCCAGGACCGAAGCCCACTGGTTCGGGACGGACGGCCACCGCCCCGCACGGGACTGAATCTCCGTTCTCCGGGACAGCCGGATCCCGAGCCGGCGGACGACAGCCTCCCGCTTCCCGGCACGGCTGGCACCCATGCCGCTCGTAGCCGGACAACTGCTCGTGGGATCGCAGTCCCCGAGCCGCCCGAGACGGGACCCGGACCCCGGTGCGGCTAGCACACACGTCGCCCAGGACCGGAAACAAAGTGCTCGGATCAGCCGGCCCCACGCTGCCCGTGGACGGACACCCGTGTCCTGCGATCGCCATACCAGAGCCACCCGAGGTGCGATCCTGACCCCGTTGCGGCTAGCAAACACTTCGGCCGGGACCGGAGTCCTGGGGCTCAGTACGTCCGGCTGCCGCCCCGCACGGGAACGAACCTCCGTTCTCCGGGATGGCCAGTCCCCGAGCCGGCAAACGACAGCCTCCCACTTCCCGGCACGGCTGGCACCCAAGCAGCTTGTGGCCGGTCACTCGTGTCGTGGCATCGCATTCGCCATGCCGCTCGAGGTTGGACCCGGACACGGTCTGGGTAGCACACATGTCGCCCAGGACCGGAACCCATGGGTTTGGGATGGACGACCGCCACCCCGAACGGGAACGAACCTCTGTCCTCCGGGACGGTCAGCCCCCGAGCAGGCGGACGACAGCTTCCCGCTTCCCGGTACGGCTGGCACCCATGCAAACGTGGCCCGAAAACCGTGTCGTGGCATTGCCTTACCCGAGCCGCTCGAGGTTGGACCCGGACACGGTCTGGGTAGCACACACGTCGCCCAGGACCGGAACCCAGGGGTTCGGGATGGACGACCGCCGCTATGGACAGGAATGTACCCCTGGTCTCCGGGACGACCAGTCCCCAGCCGGCTGACGACAGCGTCCCTCTTCCGGCACGGTTGGCACCCATGCCACTGGTGCCGGAAAACCGTGTCGTGTCATCGCCTTACCCGAGCCACTAGAAACAGGACCCGGACACGGTCTGGGTAGCACACACGTCGCCCAGGACCGGAAACAAGGGGCTCGGGATACCCGGCCCCATGCTGCCCTTGGACGGAAACACGTGTCGAGCGATCCCTTTCCCCATGCCGCTCGAGGTGGGACCCAGACAAGGTCCGACTAGCACACACGTCACCCAAGACCGGAAACAAGGGGCTCGGGACACCCGGCCCCACGATGCCCGTGGACGGGCACCCGTGTCCTGTGATCGCCATACCAGAGCCACCCGAGGTGCGATCCTGACCCCGTTGCGGCTAGCAAACACTTCGGCCGGGACCGGAGTCCTGGGGCTCAGTACGTCCAGCTGCCGCCCAGCACGGGAACGAACCTCCGTTCCCCGGGACGGCCAGTCCCCGAGCCGGCAAACGACAGCCTCCCACTTCCCGGCATGGCCGGACCATGCCCACTTGTGGTAGGACACCTTGTCACGTTCGCCGTGCCGCTCGAGGTGGGACCCGGACCCCGGTGCTGCTACCACACAGGTCGCTGTGCAAGAGAGCTTAGGGGTTCGGGATGGACTGGCGCCGCCCCGCACGGGAACGAACCTCCGTTCTCCGGGATGTTCAGCCCCCGAGGAGGCTGACGACAGCCTCCCTCTTCCGGCACGCCTAGCACAAATGCCGCTTGTGGCCGGACACCCGTGTCGTGGGATCGCCGTTCCCGAGCCGCCCGAGGTGGGACACGGACCACGGTGCGGCTACCAAACACGTCGCCTAGGACCGGAAACAAGGGGCTCGGGTCAGCAGGCTCCACGCTGCCCGTGGACGGACACCCGTGTCCTGCAATCGCTTTCCCCGTGCCGCTCGAGTCCTGGGGCTCGGTACGTCCGGCTGCCGCCCCGCACGGGAACGAACCTCCGTCCTCCGGGACGGACAGCCCCCGAGCCGGCAAACGACAGCCTCCCACTTTCCGGCACGGCTGGCACCCAAGCGGCTTGTGGCCAGTCACCCGTGTCGTGGGATCACCGTCCCCTAGCCGCTCGAGGTGGGACCCGGACCGCGGTGCGGCTACCACACAGGTCGCCGTGCAACAGAGCTTAGGGGTTCGGGACGGACAGCCGCCACCCCGAACGGGAACGAATTTCTGTCCTCCGGGACGGTCAGCCCCCGAGGAGGCTGACGACAGCCTCCCTCTTCCGTCACGCCTAGCACCCATGCCGCTTGTGGCTGGACACCCGTGTCCTGCGATCGCTTTCCCTGTGCCGCTCGAGGTGGGACCCAGACACGGTCCGGCTAGCACACACGTCGCCCAGGACCGGAAACAAGGGGCTCGGGACAGCCAGCCCCACGCTGCCCGTGGACGGACACCCGTGTCCTGCGATCGCCATACCAGAGCTACCCGACGTGCGATCCTGACCCCGTTGCGGCTAGCAAACACTTCGGCCGGGACCGGAGTCCTGGGGCTCAGTACGTCCGGCTGCCACCCCGCACGGGAACAAACCTCCGTTCTCTGGGACAGCCAGTCCCCGAGCCAGCGGACGACAACCTCCCACTTCCCTGCACGGCCGGCACATACGCCGCTCGTGGCAGAACACCAGTGTCGCGGGATCGCATTCCCCATGTCGCTCGGGGTGGGACACGTACCCCGGTGCGGCTAGCTCACAGGTCGCCCAGGACCGGAAACAAGGGGCTCGGATCAGCCGGCCCTACGCTGACCATCGACAGACACACGTGATATGCAATCACTTTTCCCGAGCAGCTCGAGGTGGGACTCCAACCGCAGAACGGCTAGTACACATGTCGCCCAGGACCGGAACCCAAGTGGTTCGGGACGGACGGCCGCCGCCCCGCACGGGAACGAACCTCTGGTCTACAAGACGGCCAGCCCCCGAGATGGCGGATGACAGCCTCCTACTTCCCGGCACGGCTGGCACCCATGCCGCTCGTGGCCGGACAACCGTGTCGTGGGATCGCAGTCCCCGAGCCGCCCGAGACGGGACCCAGACGCGGTGCGGCTACCACACTCGTCGCCCACGGCCGGAGCCTAGGGGCTCGGGTCAGCCGGCCCCACGCTGCCTGTTGACAGACACACGTGATATGCGATCACTTTTCCCAAGCAGCTCGAGGTGGGACTCCGACCGCAGAACGGCTAGCACACACGTCACCCAGGACTGGAAACAAAGGGCTCGGATCAGCCGGCACCACGCTGCCCGTGGACGGACACCTGTGTCCAGCGATCGGCAAACCAGAGCCGCCCGAGGTCCGACCCTGACCCCGGTGTGCTAGCAAACACTTTGGCCGGGACCGGAGCCCAGGGGCTCAGTACGGCCGGTCTCCGCCCCCAACGGGACCGAACCTCCGTTCTCCAGGACTGTCAGTCCCCGAGCCAGCGGACGACAGCCTGCCGCTTCCCGGCACGGCTAGCACCCATGCCGCTCGTGACCGGACAACCGTTGTCCTGGGATCACCGTCCCTGAGCTGCCCGAGACGGGACCCGGACCCTGGTGCAGCTAGCACATTCGTCGCCCACGGCCGGAGCCTAGGGGCTCGGGACAGCCGGCCCCACGCTGCCCGTGGACGGACACCTGTGTCCAGCGATCGGCATACCAGATCCGCCGGAGTTCTGACCCTGACCGCGGTGTGCTAGCAAACACTTCAACCGGGACCGGAGCCCAGGGTCTCAGTACGGCCGGCCTCCGCCCCGCGCGGGACCGAACCTCCATTCTCCGGGTCAGTCAGTCCCCGAGCTGGCGGAAGACAGCCTCCAGCTTCATGACACGGCCGGCCCATTACGCCGCTCGAAACTGGACAGCAGTGTCACGTGATCGCATTCCCCGTGCCGCTCGGGGTGGTATCCGACCGCGGTGCGGCTAGCACACACGTTGCCCAGGACCGGAAAAAAGGGCTCGGGACAGCCGTCCCCACGCTTCCCGTGGACAAAACACCCGTGTCCAGCGATCGCCATTCCAGAGCCGCCCGAGGTCCGACCCTGACCCCGGTGCGGCTAGCACACACGTCGCCCAGGACCGGAACCCAGGGGTTCGGGATGGACGACCGCCGCCCTGCACCGGAATGAACCTCCGGTCTCCAAGACGGCCAGCCCCCGAGCCGGCTGACGACAGCCTCCCTCTTCCGGCACGGTTGGCACCCATGCCACTCGTGGCCGGAGAAACGTGTCCTGTCATCGCCTTACCCGAGCCGCTAGAAACGGGACCCGGACACGGTCTGGGTAGCACACACGTCACCCAGGACCGGAAACAAGGGGCTCGGGACACCCGGCCCCACGCTGCCCGTGGACGGAAACACGTGTCGAGCGATCGCTTTCCCCGTGACGCTCGAGGTGGGACCCGAACCGCGGTGCGGCTGCCACACAGGTCGCCGTGCAACAGAGCTTAGGGGTTCGGGACGGACGGCTGCCGCCCCGCACGGGAACAAACCTCCGTTCTCCGGGACGGTCAGCCCCCGAGCAGGCGGATGACAGCCTCCCTCTTCCGTCATGCATAGCACCCATGCCGCTTGTGGCCGGACACCCGTGTCCTGCGATCGCTTTCCCCGTGCCGCTCGTGGTGGGACCCAGACACGGTCCGGCTAGCACATACGTCGCCCAGGACCGGAAACAAGGGGCTCGGGACAGCCGGCCCCACGCTGCCCGTGGACGGACACCCGTGTCCTGCGATCGCCATACCAGAGCCGCCCGAGGTCCGATCCTGACCCTGTTGCGGCTAGTAAACACTTCGGCCGGGACCGGAGTCCTGGGGCTCGGTACGTCCGGCTGCCGCCCCGCACGGGAACGAACCTCCGTTCTCCAGGACTGCCAGACCCCGAGCCGGCAGATGACAGCCTCCCACTTCCCGGGACGGCTGGCCCCCAAGCAGCTTGTGGCCGGTCACCCGTGTCGTGGGATCGGCGAACCCGAGCCACCCGAGGTGGGACACGGACCGCGGTGCGGCTAGCAAACATGTCGCCTAGGACCGGAAACAAGGGGCTCGGGACGGCCAGCCCCACGCTGCCCCTGGATGGACACCCGTTTTATGCAATCGCTTTTCCCGAGCCGCTCGAGGTGGGACCCGGACCCCGGTCCGGCTAGCACACTTGTCGCCCAGGACTGGAGCCCAGGGGTTCGGGATGGACGGCCGCTGCTCCGGCCAGAAAAGAAGCCTCGATCTCCCCGACGGCCAGTCCCTGAGCCGGCGGACGACAGCCTCCCTCTTCCCGGCACGGCTAGCACCCATGCCGCTCGTGGCCGGACAACCGTGTCGTGGGATCGCCATCCCCGAGCTGCCGGGGTGGGACCAGAACACTGATGCGGACAGCACACACGTCACCCAGGACCGGAAACAAGGGGCTCGGGACACCCGGCCCCACGCTGCCCGTGGACCGAAACACGTGATATGCGATCACTTTTCCCGAGCAGCTCGAGGTGGGACTCCAACCGCAGAACGGCTAGCACACACGGCACTCAGGATCGGAACCCAAGTGGTTCGGGACGAAAAGCCGCCGCCCCGCACCGGAATGAACCTCTGGTCTACAAGACGGCCAGCCCCCGAGATGGCGGACGACAGCCTCCCGCTTCACGGCACGGCTGCCACCCATGCCGCTCGTGGCCGGACAACCGTGTCGTGGGATCGCATTCCCCGAGCCGCCCGAGACAGGTCCCGGACCCTGGTGCGGCTAGCACACTCGTCGCCCACGGCCGGAGCCTAGGGGCTCGGGTCAGCCGGCCCCACGCTGCCCGTGGACGGACACCTGTGTCCAGCGATCGGCATAGCAGAGCCGCCCGAGGTCCGACCCTGACCGCGGTGTGCTAGCAAACACTTCGGCCGGGACCGGAGCCCAGTGGCTCAGTACGGCTGGCCTCCGCCCCCAACGGGACCGAACCTCCATTCTCCGGGTCAGTCAGTCCCCGAGCTGGCGGAAGACAGCCTCCAGCTTCATGACACGGCCGGCCCATTATGCCGCTCGTAACCGGACAGCAGTGTCGCGTGATCGCATTCCCCGTGCCGCTCGGGGTGTTACCCGGACCGCGGTGCGGCTAGCACACATGTCGCCCAGGACTGGAGCCCACTGGTTCGGGACGGACGTCCACCGCCCCGCACAGGAACGAACCTCCGGTCTCTGGGAATGCCCGATCCCGAGTCGGCGGATGACAGCCTCCAGCTTCACGACAATGCTGCCACCCATGCCACTCGTGGCCGGACAACCGTGTCGTGGGATCGCCGTCCCCGAGCCACCCGAGCCGGGTCCCGGACCCTGGTGCGGCTAGCACACTCGTCGCTCACGGCCGGAGCCTAGGGGCTCGGGACAGTCGTCCCCACGCTGCCCATGGACGGACAACAGTGTCCAGCGATCGCCATACTAGAGCGGCCCGAGGTCGGACCCGGACCCCGTTGAGGCTGGCACACACTTTGCCCAGGACCGGAAAGAATGGGCTCGGGTCAGCCGGCCCCACGCTGCCCGTGGACGGACACCCGTGTCCAGCGATCGCCATTCCAGAGCCGCACGAGGTCCGACCCTGGCCCCGTTACGGCTACCAAACACTTCGGCCGGAACCGGAGTCCTGGGCTCGGTACGTCCGGCCGCCGCTCCGGACAGGAAAGAACCCCCGGTCTCCGGGACGGCCAGCTCCCGAGCCGGCGGACGGCAGCCTCCAGCTTCACGACACGGCCGGCCCATACGCCGCTCGTGGCCGGACACCAGTGTCGCGGGATCGCATTCCCCGAGCCACTCGAGGTGGGACACGTGCCCCGGTGCGGCTAGCACACACGTCGCCCAGGACCGGAAACAAGGGGCTCGGGACAGTCGGCCCCACGCTGCCCATCGACAGACACACGTGACATGCGATCACTTTTCCCGAGCAGCTCGAGGTGGGACCCGGACCGCAGTGCGGCTAGCACACATGTCGCCCAGGACTGGAAACAAGGGGCTCAGGATGGACAGCCCCACGCTGCCCCTGGATGGACACCCGTTTTATGCAATCACTTTTCCCGAGCCGCTCGAGGTGGGACCCGGACCCCGGTCCGGCTAGCACACTTGTCGCCCAGGACCGGAGCCCAGGGGTTCGGGACGGACGGTCGCCGCTCCGGACAGACCTGGGGGCCTGGTCCGGGGACCGGACAGACCCTTCTTCTTCTTCCTCTTCTTCTTCTTCTTCTTCTTCTTCTTCATCTTCATTTTCTTGGTCTTATTCATTTCTTCTTCTTCTTCTTCATCTTCGTTTTCTTAGTCTTCTTCGTTTCTTCTTCTTCTTCTCAATCATATTCGTTTTCTTAGTCTTCTTCGTTTCTTCTTCTTCTTCACCTTCATTTTCTTAGTCTTCTTGGTTTCTTCTTCTTCTTCTTCTTCTTCTTCTTCTTGTCGGGTCAGCGGGTCATGTCGGGTACCCAGCCCGGGCACCAGGGTCAGGTCCGGGCGACGTGTGTGCTAGCCGTTCTGCGGTTGGAGTCCCACCTCGAGATGCTCTGGAAAAGTGATTGCATATCACGTGTGTCTGTCGACGGGCAGCGTGGGGCCGGCTGATCCGAGCACTTTGCTTCCGGTCCTGGGCGACGTGTGTGCTAGCCGCACCGGGGTCCGGGTCCCATCTCGGGCAGACAGACCCGGGCCAGGGACCCGACATGACCAGGGGACATGGGGCCGGGGTCCCAACCCGACCCGGGGACCCGACCCAGGGACCCCGGCCGGGGACCCGACCCAACCTGGGGACATGGGGCCGGGGTGGGGACCCGACTGTGGACTCGGTCCAGGGTACCGACCCGACCCAGGGACCCAGGCTGGGGAACCAACACAATCCAGGGACTCGGGACTGGGGTGGGGACACGACCCTGGTACCTGGGCCGGGGACCATACATGACCCGGTGACCCGGGGCCGGGGTCCCGACCCAACCCGGGGACCTGGTCCGGGGACCCGACATGACCCGCTGACCAGGGGCCGGGGTCCTGACCTGACCAGGGGACCTGGGCCGGGGAACCGACATGACCCAGTGACCCGGGGTCGCGGTCTCGACCCTACCCGGTGACCCCGGCCGGGGACACAACATGACCGGGTGACCATAGACCGTGGTCCCAACCCGACCCGGGGACCTGGTCCGGGGACCAGACATGACCCGCTGACCCGGGGTCGGGGTCCTGACCCGACCCGGGGACCCGGGCCTGGTGCCGGACATGGCCAGGGGACCCGGGGCTGGGGTCCCAACCCGACCCGGGGACCCTGTCCGGCGACCCAACATGACCCAGTGACCCGGGGCCGGGGTCCCGACCCGACTCAGGGACCTGGGCTGGGGACACGACCTGACCCGGGGACCCGGGCTGGGGACTCGACCCAGCCTGGGGACTTGGGGCTGGGGTGGGTACCCAACCCTGGTACCCGTGCCGGGGACCCGACATGACCCTGTGATTCGGGGTCGGGGTCCCAACCCGACCTGGGGACCTGGGCCAGGGACACAACCCGACCCGTGGAGCCAGACCACGGACCTGACCCGATCCGGGGTGGGGACCAGACACTGGGACCCGGACCGGGGACCTGACATGTCCCGGTGAACCGGGTCCGGGGTCCCGACCTGACCCAGGGGCCCCAGCCAGGGACACAACATGACCAGGGGCCAGGGTCCCGACCCGACCCGGGGACCCGACATAACCGGGTGACATGGGGCCGAGGTCCCGACCCAACCCAGGGACTTGGTCCGGGGACCTGACATGACCCAGCACTGGGCCGGGTTAGGGAATCGAACCTGGGATCTGGGCCAGGGACCCGACATGTCCCGGTGATCTCGGGCCAGTGTCCCAACTCAACCCTGGGGCCAGGGGCCGGTGTGGGGAATCGAACCTGGGACACGGGGCTGGGGTGGGGAATCAAACCAGGGACCCGGGATGGGGAATCGACGTGTCCAGGTGACCTCGAGCCCTGGTCCTGACTCGACCCAGGGACCTGGGCCAGGGTGGGGAATCGAACCTGGGACCCGGGGCCGGGGACCCGACCTGGAACCAGGGGCCGGGGTGGGGAATCAAACCTGGGACCCAGGGCTGGGGACCCGACCCGACCTGGGGACAAGGCCCAGGGACCCAACTCGACCTGGGGACCAGGGACCGGGATGGGGAATCGAACATGGACCCAGGGCCGGGGACCCAACTCGGCCCAGGGTCCTGGGCAGGGGACCTGACCCTACCCAGGGACCGAAGCTAGGATGCAGGCCGGGGACATGACATGACCCGGTGACTCGGGTCCAGGGTCCCAACCCGACCCAGTGACCAGGGGCCGGTGTGGGGAATCAAACCTGGGACCAAGGCCGGGGACCCGACCCTGGGACCAGGGGCCGGGGTGGGGAATCGAACCTGGTACCCAAGGCCGGGGACCCGACCCGACCCTGGGACCCGACCATCAGACCCGGGGCCAGGGTCCCAACCCGAGCATGAGACCCAGGGCCAGGGTCCTGAGTCGACTCGGGGACCCAGGACCGGGGTCTCGACTGGACCCAGGGTCCTGGGCGGGGGACCCGACCCTATCCGGTGACCAGGGGCCAGTGTGGGGAATCAAACCTGGGACCCAGGGCCGGGGTACCGTCCCCACCCGGGAACCAGGGGCCGGGGTAGGGAATCAAACCTGGGACCTTGGGCTGAGGACACGACTCAACCCATGCACCGGGGTGGGGAATGGAACTTGAGACCCAGGACAGGTTTTCCCGACCCGACGACCAGGGACCAGGGTCCCGACTCGACCCATGGACCCGGGCTGGGAAATCAAAACTGGGACCCGGGTCGGGGACCTGATCCGACCCGGGGACGGTGTGTGGAATCGAACCTGGAACCCGGGGCCGTGGTCCCGACCCGACCCAGGGACCTGACCCAGGGACCCGACCCAGGGACCAGGGGCCGGGGTCCCGACTTGACCGGGGGCCCAGGTCCAGGGTCCCGACCCGGGGACCCGGGCTGTTGTGGAGAATCGAACCTGGGAAGCGAGCCGCAAAAACAACATGACCAGGTGACCTGAAATTCCTTTAAGCGGTATATTCTTTATTGCAGCGCTAGATGCACGGGGGATCTCTCCACCTATCGTGCATAGCCAAAGCAGAAAGCAGTCTTGAATTTATACAATCAATCTATCAATATTCTACATGCACCTATACATATTCATTACCTATCCCCGCCCTCCGTCGCTTCTCATGCTAATTAGCCTTTTGGCACCTTGCGCCTGCGTAGAGCCTCCCAAGAATTGTGAAAAATTTTTCCACCAGCATGAAAAAAATCACGTACTCTCATCCCCTCCTGTACCTCAGCCACTCGCCTGCCCCACGTGGCAGATGGTTCCATCTCTTCTCTTTACCCACTTATAGCACCTCTAAAAGGTAAACTGGAATTTTACTCTATTGGATGTAGGAAAATAACTGCAGTGACAACCGCACCCCAAAAATAACAGCTATCTCTGCTCATCACGCATCAGTCACTCCAGAGGCACCTCGGGTCATGACGTCCTGGACTGCACACTGCGTTTCAGCCTGAACAAAGGAAGGCACAGTCACAATATAATTATTCAGCTGCCAGCATTAGCACCCATCCCTCAACAACACAAAGGGACCCCATTTACAACATTATCGTTTCAAAACAGCAGCCCCCTTGCCTCAGCACCTCAGAAGTAGATCAAGCCAGTCACTGAGCTGCCTACCGAGTGCTGGACAGTTCCATAAGGAGCTCTTTCCTGTGACAGGTTCCTCCAGAGGTTTACACTCTACTGTGGACAGGAAAGAAATAAAAATTTCAAAACCCCAGATCTGTAAGCTTTCAAGATTCAACAGACCTCCTCCAGCACACTGTTCAAGCGCTATGCGAGCACCTGCTCAAAAGCAGCTCAACTCTCCCCCCCCCACATCTGCCAAACACCACAGAGATGACTGTGCCAGCTGCCCTTCAGTACGTGCCCAGAGGCAGACTGGATGTTTTGCCAAAACAGTCCAGACAATGTAGTAGTACACCCATGGACTACCACGTCAGCTGTCATCACTAACTGCCAGGCAGGACAGCTCCAGACCAAACACACACACAGGCACGCTACAAACAAAACACAGAACACAAGGCACAAGAAGAAGTGACTCCCAGGGGAAAGCCCTATGGCAACAGCAAGTCAGAACAGGTGCTCTGCAGCAGACCCAAGGAGAGATTCAAATGTCACGACACGCGACTGGAAGCAACTGCCAGAACTAGGATGATGGAGGCATGAAAAGCCTGCCTTCAAGACAAGAGACCAGAACGATGGGGAGTGAAAACCCCATAAGAAGACACTCAGGAAATCAATTCCCAAGCAGGAGCTCCTGATGCAGCCCAGATTACTTCTGCAAGAGTGAGGATAGAAACAGATGCGATCTCAAACCAAATATGATGCACAAGACCTGAAACAGATCTGCACTTCAAGCAGCGACTGCAAGACAAGAAGTGCTCGGTTCAGCCCTACGATGACAAAACAAGCACTTAGGGCCTTTGGTGTGGCTACAAAGTTGCACGTCTTGTCTGTCCAGTGGAAGAGGGCAATGAGCATATCAAGACCTGAGGAGCACGTAACATATGATGATCATATCAGGAAATATTTGATACAAAAAACAATTACACGCACAGAAGAAGTGATCCCTTTAAGCTCCCACTGCAAGACAAGAGGTACTCAGCTCCCAGTTCAACATCAGCAATATTCCAAGGAGGTCAAGTGTTCAATACCCGCAGGATGGCTTTCCCAGGGCCTGCCGAGCACCAAGAGCAACAGCACAGCACCGACAACACAGAACACAGATGACAAGCTGGGACTGCCCTGCCTGGCATGTGCGCACACTGTACGTGACACAACTCCCCACACATAATCTCTCTGCCTGATCTGATCAATCCTGAAAGGCCCCATCCGCTGCAATGACTTCAAAGCACAGACCCGCACCCTATAGGTGCATTCACAACCCCAACTCAAACATAGCACTTGCCCCCCTACTTAGCTTGGGAATGCTGGGAGGCAGGTTCCATCCTCACCACAAAACACAAAGGCTAGCCAGAACATTGCTTCAGGCACAAGGCTCTTCTTCACCTGCAGAAATAAAGTGCCATCAGGCGCCAGCACACCAGTCAAATTTCTTCCAGTGAAACACCCTCCTCAGAAACAAAACAGTAGTCAACTGACCTGCTCCGCTACTGAAATCAGATAGACACCCTCTAGACAACTCCCCGCCTCCCCCTGCCAACCACTCCCCAACATACAGTATTTCCACCTGAACTTAATTCTCAGGGCTCAGAATCCACCATCAATGTGGACCACAGAGGCCAGCTAGGAAGTTCCCAGTACCTTCTTCGTCCCTGGAAAAGACGAGTCACCCAGAGGTGCACCAAGAGACTACTACACCAAAAACAATGCCCGTTTCCCAACTTTTCACCACTCACCTTCCCAATCCAGGCTTATCACTTCCATTCAGTGTGCCAAGCCAAGGTCACGGGGCTTACACCAGGGAGAAAGAACAGACAAACGTGACAATCCACAAAACAGTCTATACCCACTCCTCTTCTTTCCTCCCCTACTGCAACAGCCAAGAAGCCCCAGAGCCACATGCCCCAAGCCAGTACCACCGCTTCGCTCACCTAACATCCCAAGGAGATGCATCGCACTCCCAGCTCCTCTTGCGCTCTGAGCAGCTCCAGCATTTCAGGAACTGGAACCACTGACGTCCAGCGTGCCTCAAAACTGTGGCAGGAGACATACTCTGCTGTCGCAAGGCGCTTCCAAAGCCGGCCCAACAAGTGAAGCAGACTAACACAGTCCACCGAACAACTCAGGGTCCCCTCTGCTGTCCACTCACCCTCAAGCTTCGTTCAAGTTTCCGTGCCTATGCCCTGGGCTACAAGAAACAAAGAGAGGTCACATCCACAATGGACACGCAAACAGTACAGCTCCTTGCAGAGGACTCAAACACAGAGACCAGAGCCAGATAAGTAAAAAAAAATACCCTGAATTCCACAAATGCCAAAAGGCCATGAATGCACAGCAGCCCCAACAGAGGTAGTCACAGACTTATCTTTTACAGACAAAAAAGGTGACCCTGCTCAGTCTGTTGGGCATACTGCACCTACAAGGTCAAGCCTCTTGTAGCATGTAATCAAGCTGGTTTTAGTCCTTTGGACAGTTCAACAAGTGGGTTGATTCATCTACAGATTAAAATACACCTCAAAAACAAGAGCGTACCCCAACATCCCCAAAAACACTGAGCCAGCAGCCTCTACTAAATATACCTCTATTAAGTGAATTCCAAGCACTTAAAATCCAGAAAACCATAGACTTCAGCCTGCCTAAAGAACCCTGCAACTGACTGAAGGAAAAACAAAGCACTGACCCCAAAGAGCAGCCCAGGCAGAAGGAGCTCTCTGATGGCATGCCTGGGGCTCATATACCTTTTGGCCCCCCCCCCAGCACCCAAACCCAGTCACCTGGGAAATGGGAGGGGCAAAGCACAAGAAAGTAAAAAGAGAGCAGGAGTAGCAGCAGGTGTGGTTTATTTACTTATTTATAAGGCTTAGCTCAACAGCATGCAGAGTGCAGACAGGAGAACTGGGGTGTTTCTAGAAGCAAAAATCCCCATGCTTTTGCTGCAGCTCTGAATATTGAAAGGACAATACAACCAAGCAAGTAACTGATTTTTTTTTCTATCTGGAATTAGCTCGATCTTTCATTTACATTGAAAAAAAAATCTAGGAGCAGATCAGATTACGCACCAAAAAGATCAATTCCATTCCACTAGCAGGAAAAGTCACATACTTCAGTAGGCAATCTGAAAACCAAGAGGCTATGCTGATGGGTCAAAACACACTACAGAACACTGGGTCCAGGCCCTCCACTACACCGACTTAAAACCCATCCCTACACTCACCAAGGTGCAACCCCAACCCAAACACACACGCAGCATTTCAGCCTCAACACAGTTTTGGGAACTGCTGGAAAGCACGCTTCATCCTCAGCAAGGCGTGCTCAGGCTACACAGGACAGGACTTCAGGCACATCTTCACCTACCAAAGACGACCGCCATCAGGAACTGCCATGCCAGACAACCTTTTTTCTACACAACACCTTTCTCAGGAACCACACAGCATTCCAGCTACCTGCTTTCCTCCTACTCTAAAGGCTATCTCAGCCCACCTTGTCTGTGGCACCTGATAAACAGGAGAGAAAGCAACCACAGCAGCAAAAGCCACAGCACCCTTAGGACAGTTACTCTCATCCCCTCCTGTACCTCAGCTGCTTGTCTGCCCCCCATGGGAAGAAGAGAAAGCCACCGCAGCGCTTGGAAACCATCCCTGCACATGCCGCTCCTTGACGCTCTCTGGCCTTATCTCAAATCCTCAGCCACTTCTGTGGAGAGCCTGCCACGGCACCTGCAAAGCGAGACGGACACCTTTCATAGTCACC
Source organism: Somateria mollissima (assembly GCA_951411735.1). NCBI lineage: Eukaryota > Metazoa > Chordata > Aves > Anseriformes > Anatidae > Somateria > Somateria mollissima. The sequence continues at coordinate 1,162,529 of CATOCB010000307.1, forward strand.
TTGTGCTACTTGGCCGTTCTGCTCCAATCCAGCTCACAACCAGCCCCTCTTCTTACACAGCTCTTCAGAGTGCAGTTTGCTCCTTTGAGCCTGTGCGAGACACCTGTGAAAGAAAAAGAAAAGCATAGGCCGAGGCAACATCCAAAGACACAGCACAGCTAGGACAGTTACTCTCATCTGCTGCCTTACCTCTGCCCGCTTACCTGCCCCTGAAGCAGATGATTCCATCTACCCTCTTCAAACAGCTACAACACCTCTAAAAGATAAAGAGGGGATGCTTAGAGTAACAGTGAGACCTGCAACACAACAACTGCTACATCTGTTCCTCACTCACCTTGCCAGAGGCAGCTGTGGGTGTGACGTCCCAGGTTGTACACTGCATTTCAGCTTTAACAAATGAAAACAGTCACAAGATAATCATTCAGCTGCCAGCATTAGCACCCATCCCTCAACAACACAAAGGGACCCCATTTACAACATTATCGTTTCAAAACAGCAGCCCCCTTGCCTCAGCACCTCAGAAGTAGATCAAGCCAGTCACTGAGCTGCCGAATGAGAGCTTGACACTTCAGTCAATTCTAGTCAGTCCAGTGTAAAAAGCTAGGAGGATATCAAGACCCGAGAAGCACAGAACAGATGCTGCAGAAGCAACACTACAGGACAGACGAACAGAAGGAAACTGTCCTGCCTGGCACACGCACTCACGCTACAAAATAATCCCGCTTCTTCTATTAGCCTGGTGACCCAGCCACAAGCAGCCTGAACATGACCCAGCCTGAACCACCCTCACAGTGGCACCAAGTATCTTCAGCCAGCTGGCTCCATGCTGCTCTGGCTCCCAGCTCCCATTAGCCACCCCAGATATGCAAATACCAGGTGCCCTCCAAATTAGCACTCAGATTGCTGGGTGGTAAATTCCCTCTGCCTCAAGAAATGCACAGGCACTGATTGTCATCTTAGTCAATTGCCAGGCTCATCATCAGCTGCAAAAACAGACTACCAGCATTCACTAGCATGCCAGCCCCGATGCCCACCTTCTCCACAATGCTGACTACTGCTGATGCAACATACGATTGCGCTCACCTGTTCCTCTCTGAGTCCAAGCTCCAACAGTGCAGCCAGTATCATCCACACCACCTGGGAAAACAAAGGGATTAAATGATCGTTGCGTTCACAACACATCACCCAATGGTGTTTCTTTGTTGTTGTTGTTTTTAGTGTGTTTCTTTTTTTTTTTTTTTTTTTTTTTAAATCTGCTTTTGCTCAACAGAATGCAGAGTGCAGACAAGAGACCTGGGGTGTTTCTAGAAGCAACAATCCCCATGCTTTTGCTGCAGCTTTGAATATTAAAAGGACAATATGACCAGGCAAGTAACTGAAGCTTTTTCAGCTGGAATAAGCTCAAACTTCTCTTTACATTGAAAGAAAAATCTAGGAGCAGAACAGATTATACACCAACCAAATCAATTCCATTCCACCCGCCGGAAAAAATCACGTACTCTCATCCCCTCCTGTACCTCAGCCACTCGCCTGCCCCACGTGGCAGATGGTTCCATCTCTTCTCTTTACCCACTTATAGCATCTCTGAAAGGTAAACTGGAATTTTACTCCATTGGATGTAGGAAAATAACTGCAGTGACAACCACACCCCAAAAATTAACAGCTACCTCTGCTCACCACACACCAGAGTCACTCCAGAGGCAGCTCGGGTCGGGATGTCCTGCACTGCACACTGCATTTCAGCCTGAACAAAGGAAAACACAGGCAGAAGATAAACATTCAGCTGCCAGCAGTAGCACCCATCCCTCAACAACATAAGCGACCCCATCTTTAGTTTTATCCTTTCAAAACAGCAGTCCACTTGCCTCTGTACCTGCAAATTAGGTCCAAGCTTGAAAGGAGCAGCCAGCATCACCCACACTACCCGGGAACACAAAAGGACAAAGTGACCACTGTGCTTGCAAGCACCCACCTGCCACACTGCTCCTCTATCCCAAACAGCCTCACCTCGGACCCTCAGAGGGAAACACCTGAGCATCTTCCCTTCGCTTCGGATAAGGGATGACCAGGCTGACAACACTAACCTTCCCTCAGTGCTTCGTGACATGAGGATTTCCCTTCCCTGTCCACAACTGCACAAAGCACCTGCAAAGACAAGAGGAAATAACATTCTGAGGCACCTCACAGCCACAGCCTATCTGCTGCAATACCTCTCTCTTCCCAGCTCCGTTACTTCAGCTGCTCACCAGCTCTAACTGAGATTCTTCCCTCACAGTGCCACAGCAAACTCTGCCCAGGCCAAACAACACACGCTACACAAGCTACATTGCTCAAAACACAGGAGCTGAAACGTTCCTGCCCAACGATCAGTCGCATCACACAGGAAGGATGCCGCACACTCCCAGAAACAAAACCTACCAGTCCTGAGCAGCTCCCCACCTCCTCCTGCCAACCATGCTCAGCACACACACTATTCGCCCACCAAAAACAAAAAATAACAAAAAAAGTTAGAACATAAACACACACACAGAAAAACAACTGAGCTCCACAACATCCAAAAAGACATGCACACACAGCAGCCCCGGCAGGGGTAATCACAGACGTACCCTTTGCAGATGAAAGAGGTGACTGATACAACCCTGCTCAGTCTCTTGGTAATGCTGCATCTATGCTGTCAAGCCACATGTACCATGCAATCAAGCTTGTTTTAGTCCTCTGGAGAGTTACACAAGTGGGTTGATTCATCTAGAGATTCAAGTATAGCTCAAAAACAGGAGCGTATGCCACCATCCCAAAGAACAGTGAGCCAGCAGCCTCTACTAAATATCCCTCTATTAAGTGAATTCCAAGCACTTAGAAATCCAGAAAACCATAGACTCCAGCCTGCCTAAAGGACCCTGCAACTGACTGAAGGAAAAACAAAGCACTTACCCCAAAGAGCAGCCCAGGCAGAAGGAGCTCTCTGATGCTATGCCTTGGGGCTCATAAACAATTTGGCCCCCCCCCAGCATCCAAACCCAATCACGTGGTAAAGGGGAGGGGCAAAGCACAAGGAATTAGGAAGAGAGCAGGCACAGCAGCAGCTGTGATGCTTTTTTTTGTTTCTTTCTTTCTTTTTTGTTTGTTTCTTTTTTTAAATCTGCTTTAGCTCAAAAGCATGCAGAGAGCAGATAAGAGACCTGTGGTGTTTCTAGAAGCAAAAATCCCCGTGCTTTTGCTGCGGCTTTTAATATTGAACTGACAATATCACCAAGCAAGTATCTGAAACTTTTTCAACTGGAATTAGTTTAAACAGGCTCTCCATCATCTGCAAACACAGAGAACCAGCATTCACTAGTGTGCCAGCCCTAATACCCACCTCCTCCACAGTGCTGACTGCTACTGATGCAACATACCGTTGTGTAATACCTCCCTGTTCCCAACTTCTTTACCTCACCTAGCTCCACCTGAGAAATGTACCCGGGCATTGCCGCGCTTTAAATGTGCCCAGGCGCATTATTTAGTGCCCATAACCCTAACCCCTAACCTTAAACCTAACCCTAACCCTAACCCGTAAATAACTGACCAAAAATAAAACTCTAAGAACCTAACCCTAAGCCCTAACCCTAACTCCTAACCCTAACCCCAACCCTCACCCTAAATCCTAAACCCTAACCCTAGCCCCAGCCCTAGCCCCTAACCCTAACCCTAGTTCCCGAGAACTACATCTCCCGGCATGCTCTAGGCACTCAACATGGCCTCCCGGAAGTCCAGAGTCCCAGATCTATATTTCCCGGCATTCTCTGGGCACTCAACATGGCCTCCCAGACGTCTGGAGTCCCAGAACTTCATTTCCCGGCATGCTCTGGGCACCCAACATGGCCTCCCGGAAGCCTGGTGCCGGAAAACTACACCTACCAGCATTCCCTGGACAGCCGGCATGGCCAATCAGAGGCCGAGTTTTCGAGAACTACATTTAACAGCACTCACTGTAACCCTAGCCCTTACCGCCCTTACACAAAAAAGCCTCAAGCCCTAACCCTAAAGAACCTCAAAACCTCTACAGACCTAACCCAAACTATTTACCACACTAAACCCCTGAAGACCTATGCCTAAAACCCCTAACCCAATGAATTAAGACGCTCAAATCCCAAACCCACAAAATTAAGACGCTCAAATCCCAAATTCAAAAAAATAGGATGCTCAAAACCCAAACCCAAAAAATGAGGACGCTCCAAACACTAACCCAAAATATTAGGATGCTCCAAACCCTAAACCAAAACATTAGGACACTCAAAACCCAAACCCAACCCAAAACATTAAGACGCTCAAAACCCTAACCCAAAAAATTAGGACACTCAAAACCCTAACCCTGGAAAACCTAACCTAAAAAAAGAATTAAGATCTTAAAACCCTCACCCTAAATAACAGACCAAAAATAAAACCCTAAGACCCTAACCCTAAAAAACCTATCAACACTACAACCCAAAAAACTCTAAAACCCTAACACGCTAACCCTGAAACCCTTAAACCCTAACCCCCAAATCCCTAAAATCCTAACCGTTAAAATTCCAACCCTAAAAACCTTAAAATCCTAAACATAAACCCTGAGAACGCTTACCCTGAAACCCACCCCTAGTGCCCTATCCCTGAAACCTTAAAACCGTGAATCAATCTTTGGAAAATAGCATAGGCTCAGGAGAGGATCTCAGTACAGTAGCATTATTATTCGAGATTACAATGGCAGGCGTCCCGCAAGCAGGAGGGTGCCTACTAATTCCATACACAGTTTATACACTTTTTTTTTTCTGCCAAGGACCAGGACACTCCCCTGTCTCCCCATTAACTGTGCTATTCAAGGTTCATAATCTATCTGGTGCTTCACAGAAAATACACAACTACTGGCCTGTTACAAGTCACATTTCTTTTGAGGCTTTTACTCTTTGAGGTGGTAATGTTTCTTACACCGTGATTTCCACCTAATGGTGGTAAGGATGCTGGTTGTCTGCATTTTATGAGGTTGTCTGTTGTAATAAATGACTAAGTCCCAAATAGGATTACAATCAAAGTTTACAATTTATTAAATGAACAGAGGTTAGCAAACAGCACTGGGTGCACCGGGAGTCTCTGCTCCACCAAGACGCACACAAGTTACATCAGGCGGCTGGTTTTTATGCTCCTAGGCTAATACATATTCATTACTACTCTTAGAAAAGGCAGGGTTATTATAATTAGTTCCTGGAATACGAACCCGCCCACTGGCGCATGCGTTATCAGTCTCCGGTGGTCCCTCTGGGGGTCTCTCGTACTGAAGGCTCATAGTCTTCCTCCCAGGCTTTTCCCTTGTCCTTCTCCTTTGTCCATCTTGGCTGGATGTCAGAGACTTGCATAGTGCCCCATGCAATAGTCATAACAGTTAGCAGTTATTTTGAAACCCCTTTGTTCTCTTATCCCCTATTGACCCGAATTGCTGGACCATTCCTTTGCAAGATGAGAAGAGGTAAAGAGAGCAGGAGGAACAGCAGCCCTGTTTTTGGTCTGGCTTAGTTCAACAGGGTGCAGCACAAGCAACCAGGCTGTTTCTCTTCAACGACTTGTCTTAGCATTGGTGAAGGAAACTGACCGGGCTGACAACCCTCTCACCTTTTTGCACCACTCTACAACATGGGGACTTCACCTCTCCAAGGCTGCACGAGGGAAGGGCGGAAACAAGAAAAAAAGCACATCCTGAGGCACCTCATAACCACAGTGTTATGAGTGTTAGGGTATGGGTTAGAGTAAGGGATAGGGTAAGGGTAAGGCTAAGGGTAAGGGTTAGGGTTAGGGTAAGGATAAGGGTGTTAGGGTAAGGGGTAGGGTAAGTGTAAGTGTTAGGGTATGGGTTAGAGTAAGGTTTAGGGTAAGGGTAACTGTAAGGGTTAGGGTAAGGTTAAGGGTGAGGGTAAGGGTAAGAATATCGTTAAGGGTATGGGTAAGGTTAAGTGTTAGGGTAAGGGTTAGGGTAACTTTTAGGGTAAGTGTAAAGTTTAGGGTAAGGATTAGGGTAAGGTTAAGTGTAATTGTTAGGGTAAAGTTTAAGGTTAAGGGTCAGTGTACGTGCTAGGGTAAGAGAGAGAGTGAGGATAAGGGTAAGGCTTAGACTAAGGGTAAGGGTTAGAGTAAGGGTTAGGGTAAGACTAAGGGTAAGGGTAAAGGTAAGGGTAAGAGTAAGTGTAAGGTGAAGGGTAAGGGTAAGGGTAAAGATGAGGGTACGGTTTAGTGTAATTCTTAGGGTTAGGGTAACGGTAAAGGTAACGGTATGGGTTAGCATAAGCTTATGGGTAAAGGTAAGGGTTAGGGTTAGGGTAAGGGTAAGCGTAAGGCTAAGTGTAAGTGTAAGGGTTAGGGTAAGGATAAGGTTAAGAGTAAGATAAGAAGGGTTAGTGTAAGGGTAAGGGTAAATATAAGGATTAGGGTAAGGGATATGGTAAGGGATAGGGTAAGGGTAAGGGTAAGAGTAAGGGTAAGGGTTAGAGTTAGGGCAAGGGTAAGGGTAAGCTGAAAGGGTAAGGGTTAGGGTAAGGCTTAGAGTAAGGGTAAGGGATAGGGTAAGGGTAAGGGTCAGGGTCAGGGTCAGGGTAAGGTTAAGGGTATGAGTAATTGCTAGGGTAAATGTAAGGGTAAGTGTACGACTAAGTTTTACACGCGTTGCCCAGGACCGGACACCAGAGGCTCAGGACGGTCGGATCCCTCACCTCCGGCTGGAGGCAACCGGTAGCTCCGGACGGCCGGCTGCAGCTCTGCACGGGACCGAACCCCCTGTCTCCGTGACGGCCAGTCCCCAAACCGGCAGACGACAGCCTCCCACTTCCCGGCACAGCCGGCACCCAAGCCGCGCGAGGCCGCACACCCGTGTTTTGGATCGCTGTCCCCGAGTCGCCCGAGGTCAGACCCTGACTCCAGTGCGGCTAGCACACGCGTCACCCAGGACCAGAGCCCAGGGGATCGGGATGGCCGGCCGCCGCTCTACACGGGACCAAACCCCCTGTCCCCGTCACGGCCAGTCCCCGAGCAGGCGAATGACAGCCTCTCATTTCACGGCACAGCCGGCACACACGCCGCCCGAGGATGGACACCCAGGTCCTGGGATCAACGTCCCAGAGCTGCCTGAGGTCGGACCCGGAGGCCGGTGGGGCTAGCACACACGTCGCCTAGGATCGGAGCCCAATGGCTCGAGACAGTCGGATCCCGTGCCTTCGGATGGAGGCAACCTGGAGCTTGGGACAGCTGGCCACCGCTCCTCACGGGACCGGACCGCCGGTCTTTGGACAGCCAGTCCCTGAGCCGGCGGACGACAGCCTCCCACTTCACGGCACAGCCGGCACCCACGCCGCCCATGGCCGGACACCCTGGTCCTGGGTTCACCGTCCCAGAGCTGCCCGAAGTCGGACCCGGAGGCCAGTGCTGCTAGCACACACGTCGCCCAGGACCGGAGCCCAGGGGCTCGGGACAGTCGGCCGCCACTCCGCACGGGACAGAACCCCTGGTCTCCGGGACGGCCAGTCCCCGAGCCGGCAGATGCCAGCCTCCCGTTTCATGACACAGCTGGCACCCACGGCGCCCGAGGATGGACCCCCGGGACACGGGACAGTCAGCCCCCACGCAGCCCGTTTCCGGACACCCGTGTCCCGGGATCGCCGTCCCCGAACCGCCAGAAGTCGGCCCCGGACCCCGGTGCGGCTAGCACACGCGTCGCCCAAGACCAGATACCAGGGGCTAGGGACAGCCGGCCGCCGCTCTGCACGGGACCAAACCGCCGGTCTCCGGAACAGCCAGTCCCCCATCCGGCGGAAGACAGCCTCCCGCTTCACGGCATGGCCTACAAACTCGGCGCCCGAGTTCAGACCCCCAGGACATGGGAGAGCCTGCCCCGTGCAGCCCTTGGCCGGACACACTGACCCCGGGATCGCTGTACCCGAACCACCCGAAGTCGGCCTCAGACCCCGGTGCGGCTAGCACACGCGTCACCCAGCACCGGAGCCCAGGGGCTCGGGATGGTCGGATCCTGCATCTCCGGATGGAGGCTACCAGGAGCTCGGAACGGCCAGCCGCTGCTCCGCACGGGACCGAACTGCCGGTCTCCAGGACAGCCAGTCCTTGAGTTGGTGGACGACAGCCTCCCACTTCACGGTACGGCCGGAACCCATGCCGTCGTGGCCAGACACCCGGGCGCCGGGATCGCCGTCCCCGAGCCGCCTGAAGTTGGATCCGGACCCCGGTGCGGCTAGCACACGCGTTGCCCAAGACCGGAGCCCCAGGGGCTAGGGACAGCTGGACCCGGCACCACCCAAGGCCGAACTCCCAGTTTCGGGACTGCCGTCCCAGTGATGCTCGAGTTCGGCCCCGGATCCCGGTGCGGCTAGCACACGCGTCGTCCAAGACTGGAGCCCAGGGGATCGGGATGGTCGGATCTCGTGCCTCCGGATGGAGGCAACCGGGAGCTCGGAACGGCAGTCCGCCGCTCTGCACGGGACCGAACCCCCGGTCTCCGGGACAGCTAGTCCCCGAACCGGCGGATGACAGCCTCCCGCTTCATGTTACGGCCGGCACCCACAGCGCCCGAGGACAGACCCCCGGGACACGGGACAGCCGGTCCCCGTGTCTCCAGAGGCCGGCTCCCGGGATCCCGGGAAAGCCGGGCCCCATGAGCCTGAGGACGTCCGCCCCGGGTCAAGGGACAGCCTGCCCCCTTGCCACCCAAGACTTGCCCCCTCGGGGCTTGGGACTGCTGGCCGCCGGGCCGCCAGAGGCTGGACCCCCGGGCCCTGGGAACGCTGCCCCCCCATCCACCCGAGGACGGACCACGGGACAGCCAGCCCCTGTGCCACCCGTTGCCGGACTCCTCGGCCCTGTGATAGCGGCCCCCACGCCACCTGAGGCCAGACCCCAGAGGATCAGGACGGCCACCTCCCGACCCTCCAGAGGTAGGCAACCCAGAGCTCAGCACGGTGGCCATCCCGGAGTCCGGGGATCCAACAACTCTACGACTTGTATAAAAAAAAACGAAGAGCAAAAGAATACAAGGACGGCTAAATCTCAGGGCGTAAGGAGGTTACTGAAAACAGGGAGACATCCTTTGAAAAAGTTTTATTATATAACTACTGAAAAAAGAAAAGATTGCAAAACAACATGGGAATGTACAAACAGTACGGGAAGCCAAAACCAGCCTGAGTACCAACTTGCAGAATAGCTGCTCTTTCTCCGCTCTGTGTACATTGAAGGGTTCCTATGGAAGAAAGGTTTTTCTTGGCACGGATGTCAAAAAATCCATCTCTGACTGAAATGGTACAGAACAAGTTTTGACACAGAAACAGAAGTAACAAGTCAAAAGGCTCAGGCAGCATTTCACTAAGGAGTTCTCAAGGAGCTCATGGATAAGCTATGTTTTCACTTTTAACTCTTGAAATTGTCTGAATTGAAACAGATGACTTGAAACGTGACTGATATGCCTAGACTTCTGTTTAAGAAGTGTCCTACAGAAATTGCCAGAGCAGGAATTCCCATGTTAAGGAAAATAACAGGAGGTATAGTGGGAAGCGTAAGAAAAGAACTAGGGGACACTTGATTAATAAGACTTAATGAAGGACTGTTAAAACAGCTTTTTAAAGCGAGGTCATACTTTATAACGTGGAGTATATTTTTGTCTTCTTTGAACACAAAAGGGGTGTTGGACCAGGTGACCTCTGGAGGTCCTTTCAACCTCAACCAGCCTGTGATTCCTTTGCAGCCACTATGCAAACAAATAGCAAGTACAATTCACAGCAGATAAACATGAAGTAATGCAGAGGCAGAAGGGGAAATCAGGCCTTGGTACTGCACACAATCCTATGAAAACATCACTTCAATGCTCATCAGCGTTGAACAGCAACTTCCCTGTTTAACCTTTTGGAAAAGGCCTAGGAAAGGCAACAAAAAAACATCACCAATCTAATCAAAACTCAAAGGTAGCCTTGCTATCTTATAAACCAAAGGTTCATTTGCATCTTGGATGCTACACAAAATTTTATTTTTGCCCACTTTAAAAAGGTCACAGTAGAATAAAAACAGTTTCAGCCAAGAGAAACAGGGATCACCAAATGTTTGGAACAGTTTCTGTAGAAAAGGACTAAGAAAAAACCTTTTTCATGTGAAAGAGAGATGAGGGAAAAGACGATGTCTCGTATCATAGAAGTTGAACAGAGATCGATCACCCATGTTCTCTGTCCATACAGAAGATGGGGGCATCAAAAGCTAGCAGGAAGCAAATTTCACTCCTCCTGCCCACAAGCACACACAAAATAAAGGCAACGGTTCTTCACATAGTGAAGCTAGCTCCAGAGTTTACACACAATACCTAGTTAAGGCACGTGACTGCTGTGACCCATGGATGCTAAGTGTTTACATGGGTTCAAAGGATATGGCCAATTTTTACAAGAAATCCATTAAGCATTTTTATACTCCACGGCATTTGCTTGTCTTACAGTGCAAGTTACAAGTATCACTCTATACTTGTTCTATTCTAAGATCACAGATCTTTGGTCTGACTTTCTGCAGCCCTTGTTACATTGTCACAGCAACACAGAGGCAGGAAAACATTGCTACATACAGTAACAAAAGACTGAGTCATAAAAAGAACAGGATAAAAAATGAAACTGTACACTATCTTAGTTCAGCAGTACATTCTATATGCATGCTTTCACCCTGAAATCATCAATAAGAGATGATAACCTCTAAGACTGAAAACAATACAAATTCTACTTAGTTCTTTGAATGCAAGGCCGATGCAGCAAGTCATCAGCTGGAAGGAACCCGAGAAGAGGATTCCAGATGTTCCATTCCAACATTGAAAATTACCTTTCAAAAGCCGTTTGTCAAGCAGAGCATAGTTTCCCATTTGTTTAACAGGCAGGCCTAGCCAAATTTCAACCCTAAACTTTCAGGGAATCTCTACAGCTCTCAGTGTACATGTTACTTCTGTACTCACCTGCAGGTTTTACCTCTGAAAAAAAAAGTTCCAACTTTCTTCCCTTCTACAGTATCTGTGATGACATGACCCGAGATCTTTGGGTGGATTCCATTTGCAAGGTGAGCTGCTGTCACCTACAACGAAGGATAGAGCCATTTCCCGAAAACGCATTTGTTATTTGAATCCCCATCCTTAACAAGAATTCTTATGTTGGAAAAGGCCCTTAAGAACATCAAGTCCAAACATCAACCTAATGCTACCACTAAATCGTATCCTTAAGTGCTATGTCCACACGTCTCTTAAATACTTTTAAGGATGGGGACTCTTACCACTTCCCCGGGCAGCCTGTTCTAATGTCTAACCACCCCTTCCATGAAGAAATGCTTATTTAGTATCCAGATATCCAGTGCTGGTGAATAGAGTTGTTCCTCCCTAAGGGTAGGGCTTGGCATTTCCCTCTCCTGAACTTCAAAAGGTTCCTGCCTGCTCCTATCTGCAGCCTGTCAAGGTTCCTCTGAATGCGCCGCCCCCACCCCACACATGGGCCATTTCCACAGAAGCCATCGACCACCCACTGCCTCGCCCCCTCCCAATTTGGCCTGCCCCAGGGCGCCACTGACCACCAACCTCGTTGCAGCACCATGCCTCGGCATCCCGGGCTATCCCGACAGCTTCCACCCATCGGGAGGTCCCAGTTGTAACAAATGACCGAGTCCCAAATAGGGTTACAAATAATGTTTACAATTTATTAAAGGAATAGAGGTAAGCAAACAGCACTGGGTGCGCCGGGAGTCTCTGCTCCACCAAGACACACACCAGTTACATCAGGTGGCTGGTTTTTATGCTCCTAGGCTAATACATATTCATCACCACTTTTGGAAAAGGCAGGGATATTATAATTAGTTTCCTAGGACCTGAACCATCCCATGGATGCATGCGTATCAGTCTCCGGTGGTCCCTCTGGGGGTCGCTTGTACTGAAGGCTCGTAGTCTTCCTCCCAGCCTTTGTCCTTTGGTCATTCTTCAGCTTCTCCCCCACTCCTTATTTAGTAGTCGCTGGGTCAGATGTCAGAAAGCTGTGTCTCATGCAGTTATCTCAAAAAACTCCCCCCATTCTCTTATCTCCCAGACCCGAGTCTCAAGGTTTACCCTTCAAACCCTCTATCAACATGAACTACTAGACTGTTCTTTTGCAAGATACAAGAACTATATACACTAACCACTCTGTTTCTCTTGGCCTTGTAGTTATTTATACAAGGGGATGCAAGTCAGAAGGTCACATTTCATTATGAGGCCCTAGTGTTGTTCCATATTGACAAGAATCAGATGAACATATTTCACAAAATTTTAATTTTATTTTTATTAACATCTTGGAAGCTACACAAATTTTATTTTCCAAGCCAATCACACAGTGTTTCCACCCTGATTGAAGACAGGCCCTGACATCACTTCTGCCCTCAGTTTCCAGCCAAGCACAGTGTCTCCCCAGAGGTACTGCATAGCAAACACACAAAGTAACATTGACATCCTATCCGTAAACATGCTATAACAGTTACTCACCTGATAAAGAACTGCATGCAATAAAGGCACCAAGTACCACATTAGTTTATTCTAACAGATCCTACTAGTTGTTACCTCAGAAAGATGTGCGTACCCCTCGGTACTTGGAAACACATCAGTCCATGGACTCTAATCCACCTAAAGAACCCTGCAACTGACTGAAGAAAAACAAACACCCCAAAGAGCAGCCCAAGCAGAAGGAGCTCTCTGAGGGGATGCCTGGGGCTCATATACCTTTTGGCCCCACCCAGCACCCAAACCCAATCACCTGGGAAAGGGGAGGGGCAAAGAACAAGGAAGTAGGAAGAGAGCAGCAGCAGCAGCTGAGGTGTTTTTTTTTTTTGTGTGTGTGTGTGTGTGTGTGTGTGATTTTTTTTTTTTTAATCTGTTTTAGATCAACAGCATGCGTAGTGCCGACAAGAGAACTGGGGTGTTTCTAGAAGCAACAATCCCCATGCTTTTGCTGCAGCTTATAATATTGAAAGGACAATATGACCAAGCAAGTAATTGGAACTCTTCTACCTGGAATTAGCTCAAACTTTTATTTACGTATAAAGAAAAAACTAGGAGTAGAACATCTGCTCCATGTGTTCCTCTCTCACCTTGCCATAGGCAGCTCTGGCTGTGACATCCCAGATTGCATACTGCGTTTCAGCTTTAACAAATGAAAACCTTTACCCTAACCCAAACCCTAACTTGTACCTTACCCTAACCCTTACCCTTATCCTAAACCTAACCCTTAACCTTATAATAACCTTTACCCTCACCCTTACCCTAAACCTAAACCTTATCCTCACCCTAACCCTTACCGTAACCCTTACCCTAACCGTTAACCTTACCCTTAGCCTTATCCTAACACTTACCCTTGCCTTAACCCTTACCCTAACCCAAACCCTAATACTCTCACCCTAACCCTTACCCTAACCCCAACCCCTAACCCCTAACCCCAACCCCTAACCCTAATACTCTCTCCCTAACCCTAACCCCTAACCCTTACCCTAACCCCTAAACCTACCCCTAACCTATCCCTAACCCTAACCCTGTAGCCCTAATCCTCTAACCCTAAAAATAACCCCTAATCCTAAAGCTTACCCTTACCCTAACCATAAACCCTAACCCTAACCCTAGCCCCTAACCCTAACCCTAGTTCCCGAGAACTACATGTCCTGGTATGCTCTGGGCATTCAACATGGCCTCCCGGAAGTCCAGAAACCCTAGAACTACATTTCCCGGCATACTCTGGGCATTCAACATGGCCTCCCGGAAGTCCAGAAACTCTAGAACTACATTTCCCGGCATACTCTGGGCACTCAACATGGCCTCCCGGAAGTCTAGAGTCTTTGAGAACTACATCTCCCTGCATGCTCTGGGCACCCAACATGGCCTCCCGGTGCCGGAAAACTACACCTACCAGCATTCTCTGGACAGCCGGCATGGCCAATCACAGGCCGAGTGTTCGAGAACTACATTTAACAGCATTCACTGTAACCCTAGCCCTTACCGCCCTTACAAAAAAGCCTCAAGCCCTAACATTAAAAAACCTCGAAACCCCTACAGACCTAACCCCAACTATTTACCACACTAAACCCCTGAAGACCTATGCCTAAAACCCCTAACCCAAAATCTTAGGACGCTCAAAACCCAAACCCAGAAATTAAGACGCTCAAAACCCAAACCCAACCCAAAACGTTACGACGCTCAAAGCCCTAACGCAAAACATTAGGACGCTCAAAGCCCTTTCCCAAAACCTTAGGACACTCAAAACCCTAACCCAAAAAAATTAGGACGCTCAAAACCCAAACCCAAAACATTAAGATGCTCCAAACCCTATCCCAAAAACTTAGGACGCTCAAAGCCCTGTCCCGAAAACATTAAGATATGTCTGGTAACATTAAGGTATGTCTGGTAATTTTCTCCCTTTCTTCCGGTCCCTGGTCTTCAATTTTGTCTGACCCATCTAGGAATTTTACTATGGCAATTCCCACAGCCCTTGGTTACCTTAGTAAGAGTGTCTTGCAGGGGGTTTAGGACCTATCACCCACCCACAAATCCTATAGGAATCGCTTCGGTCCTTCACCGGCCAAGTCCCTCATGGGAGATTGGAACCGCAGTTAGAAGACCTCCACAATCGCTTCAGAACTAAGTTCCGTCTCAGTCACACTCTTACACACACAGGCAACTGAATCCCACCCAACCGAACGGTATATGCTTTAAATGCTTACGACTCCATCGTCTTTGTTCGGATCTTCACACGCAGAATTACGGGCAAAATATAGTGCTGCAGCTGGCAAGGTGTGGTGGTTTTACTCAGGTGGGCAGCCGAGCTCCACCACAACCGCTCTCTCACTCCCCCTCTCCTCAAAGAGGAAGGGGGAGAAAGTACAACACAGAGAACTCGAGGTTTGAGATGAGAAAGGTTTAATTAAAGGGAAAGGGAATGGGGGGAAAAAAAAAGAAACAATCAGTCCGCGCGGAAGCACAGAGAGAGGGGAAAAAAAATTATTCTCTACTTCCCATCAACGAGCAGTGTTCGGCCACGTCCTGGGAAGCAGGGCCTCAAAACGCGTAGTGGTTGTTCAGGAGGAACAGCCCCCTCACCCATGAGAGCCCCCCCTTTTATTGCTGAGTGTGACATCAGGTGTTATGGAATATCCCTTTGGTTGGTTTAGGTCAGCTGCCCCGGCAATGTCCCCTCCCCATCACTTGCCCACCCCCAGCCTGCTGGCTCCTGGGGGCTTGGAAGGAGTCCTGATGCTGTGCCAGCACTACGCAGCAATAGACACAACAATGGAGTGATATCAGTGCTGTTCCAGCTACGAGTGCAGAGTACAGCACTGTGTGGGCTGCTGCAGGGAAAAGGTGACTCCAGCTCAGACAGACCCAACACACAAGGGAGCTGAAAAAAAAAAAATCAAAAACTTTGCTTACCTTTATTCAGGTTCAAGATGCCATTAGTCCCGACCTGACTTGAACAGCAGCCACCAAATGGTGGGGCGCCTCTCCTAGATCAAATCAGAATTCAGGAGCTAAAGCCCTCCCGAACGAGCCCCCAGTTGTAATAAATGACTGGGTCCCAAATAGGATTACAATTAAAGTTTACAATTTATTAAATGAGTAGAGGTAAGCAAGCAGCGCTGGGTGCGCCGGGAGTCTCTGCTCCACCAAGACGCACACAAGTTACATCAGGCGGCTGGTTTTTATGCTCCTAGGCTAATACATATTCATTACTACTTCTAGGAAAGGCAGGGTTATTATAATTAGTTCCTGGAATACGAACCCTCCCACTGGTGCATGCGTTATCAGTCTCTGGTGGTCCCTCATGCTGAAAGCTCGTAGTCTTCCTCCCAGGCTTTTCCCTTGTCCTTCTCCTTTGTCCATCTTGGCTGGATGTCAGAGACTTGCATAGTGTCCTATGCAGCAGTTGTAATAGTTAGCAGTTATTCTGAAACCCCTTTGTTCTCTTATCCCCTATTGACCCGAATTGCTGGATCATTCCTTTGCAAGATACAAGAACTATACATGTATACATTAACCACTCTGGTTTTCTTAGACTTGTGGTTATACAAGGGTATGTAAGACAGAAGGTCACATTTCATCATATCATGCAGCCCTAGCATTGTTCCATATTGACACGAATCAGATGAACACATTTCACACTGTTAAGCTCCCTTATCACTGCAAGCATACCTCAATACCACCTTCCTTCCCTCTGAAGGATGTAACTGTGCAAAAACAACATTTTTATTCCCACAACCTTGATCCCCTTACCCTGAAATCCTTATTCCCCTTAAACCTAACAACTCTAACCACAACCCTAACCGTTATTATCAACCCCCTAACGCTAACGACACTGACCTAAATCCAAACCTCAAACTGCCCCTAACCCTAGACAACCAACAACAAAACACACAGACACAAAGATGGAAACTACAAAAAAGGCAAAACCCTGGATACAGGCCCCAAATCACAAACGACCAAAACGCTACAGAAAAGCCCCAGACGCAGGCCCCAAACGCTATAGCTAGGCCTCAAAAGCTCAAGATGCATCCCAAAGCAAAAATGCAGACCCCAAACGTTACAGAAAAGCCCCCAAACCCAAGCTGCAGAAGTCTACAAGCAGGCCCCAAACTGCCAAAAGAAGCAGGCACCAACCACACCCAGATGCAGACCCCAACTGCCCACAAACAGCTCCCACCCCCCCACCCCCTCCCAAGAACTGGACTCCACCCAGACACAGGCCCCAGACCCGGGCCCCACCCCCCCCCCAGACACAGGTCCCAAAGGTGTACAAGCAGCTCACAACCCGCCCCTTCAGAGACAGGTCCCAACCCCCCCCCCCAGTACATGGGACGCAGAGGTGTACAACCAACTCCCAACTCCCTCCCCCTCAAAGGGAGGTCCCAAAGACCCCCAGATGGAGGCCCCTAGGGTGTACAAGCACCTCTCAACTCCCCCAGGCACAGGCATCCACCCCTCCCAAACACAGGCCACAAAGGTGTACAAACAGCGCAGATCCCCCTCCGAGACCCAGGCCCCTAAAGTGTACAAGCAGCTCCCAACCACCCCCAGAGGGAGGCACCAACCCCTCTCAAAAGGGAGGCACCTAGAATGTATGAGCAGCTCCCAACCCCCCTAAACATAGGTCCAAAAGTGTACAAGCAGCTCCGAATCCCCCTCAAATACAGGCCCAAAAAGTGTACAAATAGCTCCCTCCCCCCGGAGACAGGCCCCAAAGCTGTACAATCAGTTCCCAACCCCTGTGAGGGAGGCCCCTACACTGTACAAACAGCTCCCAATCCACCCCAACTCAGGCCCCTACAGTGCATGTGAAGCTCCAACCCCCCCCCCCCTCGGAACACAGGCTCCAAAGGTACACAAAGAGCTCCCACCCCCTCCCCCAGAAGCAGGCACCTACAGTGTACAAGCTGCTCCCAACCCCCCCAAGACAGGCCCCTAATGTATATTACCAGATCCCAAACACCCCCAGATGCAGGTCCCAAATTGTACAAGCAGTTCCCAAACCCCTGCAGACACAGGCCCCAAAGGTGTAAAAACAGCTCCAAACCTCCCCCTCAACCCAGGCTCCTACATTGTACTAGCACCTCCCAACTCCCCCAACGTGCACACCTACAGTGGAAGAGCACCTTTCACCCCGCCACAACGGTGTATGACCAGCTACAAATCCCCCCAGTGCAGGACCCTACAGTGTACAAGGACCTCCCAGCCACCCCCCAGATGCAGATTGCTACATCGTACAAGCAGCTTCCAACCCTCCCCCAAAGGCAGGCCCCAAAGACGTACAACCAACTCACAACCCCCCCCGAGACGCAGGCACCAAGCCCCCCCAGAAATAGACCCCAAAGTTGTACAAGCAGCTCCCAACCCCCCCCAGACACAGGCTCCAAAGGTGTACAAGCAGATCCCAACCCCCCCCCACCCCGAGAGAAGCCCCTACACTGTTCGAACAGCTCCCAATCCCCCCCAACATAAACCCCTACAGTGTACAAGGACCTCTCACCCGCTCCAGCTGCAGAACCCAAAGGTGTACAAGCAGCTCTCAACCCCCCCCCGCAGAGGCATGCCCCAAAGGTGTACAACCAGCTTCCAAACCCTACAAGGCAGGCCTCTATCCTATATAAGCAGCTTCCAAACCCCCCCACCCCGAGACAGGCCCCAAGCCCCCCCAAACACAGGCCC
Organism: Somateria mollissima; assembly: GCA_951411735.1. NCBI lineage: Eukaryota > Metazoa > Chordata > Aves > Anseriformes > Anatidae > Somateria > Somateria mollissima. The sequence goes on from CATOCB010000307.1 coordinate 1,180,749, forward strand.
CTCTACAGTGTACAAGCAGCTCCCAGCCACCCCCAGATGCAGGCCCCAAAGTTGTACAAACAGCTCCCAACCCCCGCAGAAACAGATCCCTACATTGTACAAGCAGTTCCCAACCCCCTAGACACAGGCCCTGACCCACACAGACACAGGCTCCAAAGGTGTACAGCCTCCTCAAAATTCCCCCCATTGCAGGCCCTTACAGTGCACCAGCAATTCCAAACCCCCCACCCAGAGGCAGGCTCCAACCCCCCACGGATGCAAGCCCCAGAGGTGTACAACCAGCTCACAAACCCCCAAGACACAGGCCCCAAGATTCCCCCCAGACACAGGCCCCTACAATATACAAGCAGCACCCAACCTCCTACCCCCAATGCCAGCCCTAAAGGTGTAGAAGCAGCTCCAAACCTCCTCCCTCCCAACACAGGCTCTAAAGGAATACAAAGAGCTCCCACCCCTCCCCCAGATGCAGGTCCCAACCCCCCCCCCCCCAGAAGCAGGCCCCTACCTACAGTGTTCAACCAGCTCCAACCCCCCCCTCCGGCCCCAACGCAGACACCTAGAGTGTACAAGTAGCTCCCAATCCTCCCCCACAGATGCGGGCCCCTACAGTGTACAAGAAGCTCCTAACACCCCCCCACAGACACAGACACCCAGAGGCACGCCCCAAAGGTGTACAATCAGCTCCCAACCCCCTCAACACTGGCCCCAATGGTCTACAAGCAGATCCCCCCCTTGCCCCCAGACACTGGCCCCAACCCCCCCACCCCCAGACGCAGACCCCAAAAGCCTAATCACAGGCCCTGAACTCTACAGGCAGGCTCCAAAACCCATGACAAAGCCCCAGTGGTTCAAGACAGACACAGACCCCAAACGTTAAACATACACCAAAAAAAGTATTAGTGCTGGTGCCAAATGTTACAGACAGACCAAAAAGCCCAGGCAAAAGCCCAAGATACTCAAGGCTGAGACATAACTTGGCTTTATGAATTACTGGAAAGCAGCTTTCATTCCCAGATAAGTGTGCGCAGGCTAGATAGGATGGGGCTTCAGACATCTCTTCACCTGAGGAAACACACTGCCATCAGGCACCACCATGCCAGACAAGCTTTTTCTGCTAGAACACTCTTCTCAGATGCCCTGCGGCATTCAAGTAACATGCTTTCCTGCGATTATAAAGACTGATGTTACAACCCACCTTGCCTGTGGCACCTGATAAACAGAAGAGAAAGCGACCATACCATTTGGAAGCCATCCCTGCACAGGCCGCTCCTTGATGCTCTGTAACCTCTTCTCAAATCCTCAGCCAGTTCTGTGAAGAGCCTGCCACGGCACCTGCAAAGCAAGATGGATACCCTTTGCAGTGACCTTGTGCTACTTGGCCATTCTGCTCCAACCCAGCTCGCAACCAGCCTGCCCTTCTCGTGCTGCTCTTCAGAGTGCAGTTAGGCCCCACTGAGCCTGTGCGAGACACCTGTGAAAGAAAAAGAAAAGCATAGGCAGCATCCAAAGCCACAGTACAGCTAGGACAGTTATCTGCTCCCCCACCTGCCCTCGAGGCAGATGCTTCCATCTGCTCTCTTAGGCCAACTACAACACCTCTGAAATACAAACAGGATTTTTACGGTATTTTCTGTAGTTAAGTAACTGCAGTGACAACTGCACCACTAAAGTACCTGCTACATCTGCTCATCGCTCACCTTGCCAAAAGCAGCTCTGGTCAAGTCCTGTGTTGTACACTGTGTTTCAGCTTTAACAACTGAAAACAGTCACAAGATAATCATTCAGCTGCTAGCATTAGCACCCATCCCTCAACAACACAAAGGACCCCATCTACAGTATCATCATTTCAAAACAGCAGCCCCTTTGCCTCAGCACCTGGAAAGTAGATCAAGCCAGTCACTGAGCTGCCTACCGAGTGCTGGACAGTTCCAGAAGGACCTCTTTCCTGTGACTGGTTCCTCCTAAGGTTTACACTCTATTGAGGACAGGAAAGAAATAAAAATAAAAAATTCAAAACCCTATATCTGTAAGCTTTCAAAATTCAACAGACCTCCTCAAGCACACTGTTCTAGCACTATGCGAGCAGCTGCTCGCAAACAGCTCAACTCTTCCACCTCCACATCTGCCAAACACCACAGAGATGACTGTGCCAGCTGCCCTTCAGTACGTGCCCATAGGCAGACCGGATGTCTTTGCAAAAAACAGTGCGGACAGTGTATTAGTACACCCATGCACTGCCACATTAGCTATCATCACTAACTGCCAGGCAGGACAGCTCCAGACCAAACACACACGCACACAGGCACACTGCAAACGTTACAAACAAAACACAGAACACAAGGTGCAAGAAAAAGTGACCCCCAGAGGGAAGCCCTACTGCAACAGCAAGTCCGAACAGGTGCTCTGCAGCAGACCCAAGTAGAGACTCAAGTGTCACAACATGCGACTGGAAGCAACTACCAGAACTGGGATGATGGAGGCATAAAAAGCCTGCCTTTAAGACAAGAAACCAGAACGTGCAGTGAAAACCCCGTAAGAAGACACTTAGGAAATGAATTCTCAAGCAAGAGCTCCTGATGCGACCCAGGTGACTTCTGCAAGAGTGAGGATGGAAACAGATGCGATCTGAAACCAAATGTGGTGCACAAGACCTGAAACAGATCTGCACTTTAAGCAGCGACTGCAAGACAAGAAGTGCTCAGATCAGACCAATGACAACAAAACAGGCATTTAGGACCTTTGGCGCAGCTACCAAGTCACCTGTCTAATCTGTCCAGTAGAAGGCGGCAATGAGGATATCAAGACCTGAGTAGCGCAAAACATATGATGATTGTATCAGGAAACATTTGATACAGAAAAAATTACACAGAAGAAGTGATCCCTTTAAGCTCCCACTGCAAGACGAGAGGTGTTCAGCTCCTAATTGAACATCAGCCTTATTCCGATGAAGTCAAGTGTTCAATACCCTCAGGATGGCTTCCCCAGGGCCTGCTAAGCACCAAGAGCAACAGCACAGCACAGACAACACAGAACACAGATGACAAGCTGGGACTGCCCTGCCTGGCACGCGCTCATGCTGTACATGACAGAACTCCCCACACATAATCTCTCTGCCTGATCTGATCAATCCTGAAAGGCCCTACCCGCTGCAATGACTTAAAAGCACAGACCTTCACCCTATGGGTGCATTCACAACCCCAACTCAAACAGAGCACTTGGCCCCCAACTTAGCTTGGGAAGGCTGGGAGGCAGGTTCCACCCTCATCAAGGAATACAAAGGCTAGCCAGGACATTGCTTCAAGCACAAGGCTCCTCTTCACCTGCAGAAATAAAGTGCCATCAGGCATCAGCACACAAGTCAAACTTCTTCCAGTGAAACACCCTCCTCAGAAACAAAACAGTAGCCAACTGACCTGCTCTGCTACTGAAATCAGATAGACACCCTCTAGACAATTCCCCACCTCCCCCGCCAACCACTCCCCAATACACAGTATTTCCCCCTCGACTTAATTCTCAGGGCTCAGAATTCATCCTCAATGTGGACCACAGAGGCCAGCTAGGAAGTTCCCAGTACCTTCTTCATCCCTGGAAAAGAGGAGTCACCCAGAGGTACACCAATAGACTACTACACCAAAAACAATGCCCGTTTCCCAACTTTTCTCCACTCACCTTCCCGATCCAGGCTTAGCACTTCCATTCCCTGTGCCGAGCCAAGGTCATGGGGCTTAGACCAAGGAGAAAGAACAGACCAACGTGACAATCCACAAAACAGTCTATACCCACTCCTCTTCTTTCCTCCCCCACCGCAACAGCTAAGAAGCCCCAGAGCCACGTGCCCCAACCCAGTACCACCGCTTTGCTCACCTAACATCCCAAGGAGATGCATCACGCTCCCAGCTCCTCTTGCGCTCCAAGCATCTCCAGCATTTCAGGAACTGGAACTGCTGACATCTGATGCCTGATGTACCTCAGAAACGTGGCAGGAGACATACTCTGCTGTCGCAAGGCGCTTGCAAAGCCGGCCTGACAGGCGAAGCAGACTAACACAGTCCACGGAACAACTCAGGGTCCCCACTGCCATCCACTCACCCTCATGCCTCATTCAAGTTTCCGTGCCCATGCCCTGGGCTACAAGAAACAAAGAGAGAAGGTCATATCCACGATGGACACACAAACAGTACAGCTCCTTGCAGAGGACTCAAACACAGAGACCAGAACCAGTCAAATAAAAAACCACCCTGAAGTCCACAAATGCCAAAAAGCCATGAAAGCACCCGACAGGGGTAATCACAGACTTACCCTTTACAGATGACAAAGGAGACCCTGCTCAGTCTCTTGGTAATGCTGCACCTACATGGTCAAGCCTCTTGTAGCATGTAATCAAGCTGGTTTTAGTCCTTTGGAGAGTTACACAAGTGGGTTGATTCATCTAGAGATTAATATACAACTAAAAACATGAGCGTTTCCCACCATCCCAAAAAACAGTGGGCCAGCAAGCTGTACTAAATCACAGAATTTTCACAGAATTTTCTAGGTTGGAAGAGACCTCAAGATCATCGAGTCCAACCTCTGACCTAACACTAACAGTCCCCACTAAACTGTATCACTAAGCTCTACATCTAAACGTCTTTTAAAGACTTCCAGGGATGGTGACTCCACCACTTCCCCGGGCAGCCTGTTCCAATGTCTCACAACCCTTTTGGTAAAAAAGTTCCCCCTAACATCCAGCCTAAAACTCCCTTGGCGCAACTTAATCCCATTCCCCCTCGTCCTATCACCAGGCACATGGGAGAATAGACCAACCCCCACCTCGCTACAGCCTCCCTTAAGGTATCTGTAGAGAGCAATAAGGTCACCCCTGAGCCTCCTTTTCTCAAGGCTGAACAAGCCCAGCTCCCTCAGCCACTCCTCGTAGGACTTGTTCTCCAGGCCCCTCACCAGCTTCGTTGCCCTTCTCTGGACTCGTTTGAGCACCTCGATGTCCTTCTTGTAGCGAGGGGCCCAAAACTGAACACAGTACTCGAGGTGCGGCCTCACCAGAGCCGAGTACAGGGGGACGATCACCTCCCTAGCCCTGCTGGCCACACTGTTTCTTATGCAAGCCAGGATGCTGTTGGCCTTTTTGGTGACCTGAGCACACTGCTGGCTCATATTCAGCCGACTATCCACCATCACTCCCAGGTCCTTCTCTGCCAGGCAGCTCTCCAACCACTCATCTCCCAGCCTATAGCTCTGCTTGGGGTTATTGCGCCCCAGGTGCAGGACCCGGCACTTGGCCTTGTTGAACTTCATACAGTTGGCCTCAGCCCATCGGTGCAGCCTATCCAGATCCTCCTGCAGAGCCTTCCTACCCTCAAGCAGATCGACACACGCACCTAGCTTGGTGTCATCTGCAAACTTACTGAGGGTGCACTCAATGCCCTCGTCCAGATCATCGATGAAGATATTAAAGAGGACTGGCCCCAGCACCGAGCCCTGGGGAACGCCACTAGTGACCGGCCTCCAACTGGACTTGACTCCATTTACCACGACTCTTTGGGCCCGGCTATCCAGCCAGTTTCTAACCCAACGAAGCGTGCGCCAGTCCAAGCCAAGAGCAGCCAGTTTCTTGAGGAGAATGCTGTGGGAAACGGTGTCAAAAGCCTTGCTGAAGTCAAGGTAGACCACATCCACAGCCTTTCCCTCATCCACCCAGCGCGTCACTTTGTCATAGAAGGAGATCAGGTTCGTCAAGCAGGATCTGCCTTTCAGAAACCCATGCTGACTGGGCCTGATCGCCTGCTTGCCCTGCAAGTGCTGCATGATGACTCTCAAGAGGATCTGCTCCATGAGCTTCCCTGGTACTGAGGTTAAACTGACAGGCCTGTAGTTTCCTGGGTCTGCCCTCCGGCCCTTCTTGTAGATGGGCGTCACGTTTGCTAGCCGCCAGTCAACTGGGACCTCCCCCGATAGCCAGGACTGCTGATAAATGATGGATAGTGGCTTGGCCAGCTCCTCTGCCAGTTCTCTCAGTACCCTTGGGTGGATCCCATCCGGCCCCATCGACTTGTGCACATCCAAGTGCCGTAGCAGGTCACCAACCAGTTCTTCGTTGATAGTGAGGGCCACATCCTGCTCCCCATCCCCCTTCACCAGCTCAGGGTACTGGGTATCCAGAGAACAACCGGTATTGGCTGCTGTATACTGGCTGCTCTTGGCTTGGACTGGCGCACGCTTCGTTGGGTTAGAAACTGGCTGGATAGCCGGGCCCAAAGAGTCATGGTGAATGGAGTCAAGTCCAGTTGGAGGCCGGTCACTAGTGGCGTTCCCCAGGGCTCGGTGCTGGGGCCGGTCCTCTTTAATATCTTCATCGATGATCTGGACGAGGGCATTGAGTGCACCCTCAGTAAGTTTGCAGATGACACCAAGCTAGGTGCGTGTGTCGATCTGCTTGAGGGTAGGAAGGCTCTGCAGGAGGATCTGGATAGGCTGGACCGATGGGCTGAGGTCAACTGTATGAAGTTCAACAAGGCCAAGTGCCGGGTCCTGCACCTGGGGCGCAATAACCCCAAGCAGAGCTACAGGCTGGGAGATGAGTGGTTGGAGAGCTGCCTGGCAGAGAAGGACCTGGGAGTGATGGTGGATAGTCGGCTGAATATGAGCCAGCAGTGTGCTCAGGTCGCCAAAAAGGCCAACAGCATCCTGGCCTGCATAAGAAACAGTGTGGCCAGCAGGGCTAGGGAGGTGATCGTCCCCCTGTACTCGGCTCTGGTGAGGCCGCACCTCGAGTACTGTGTTCAGTTTTGGGCCCCTCGCTACAAGAAGGACATCGAGGTGCTTGAGCGGGTTCAGAGAAGGGCGACGAAGCTGGTGAGGGGCCTGGAGAACAAGTCCTACGAGGAGCGGCTGAGGGAGCTGGGCTTGTTCAGCCTGGAGAAAAGGAGGCTCAGGGGTGACCTTATTGCTCTCTACAGGTACCTTAAAGGAGGCTGTAGCGAGGTGGGGGTTGGTCTATTCTCCCACGTGCCTGGTGATAGGACGAGGGGGAATGGGATTAAGTTGCGCCAGGGGAGTTTTAGGCTGGATGTTAGGGGGCACTTTTTCACCGAAAGGGTTGTTCGACATTGGAACAGGCTGCCCAGGGAAGTGGTGGAGTCACCATCCCTGGAAGTCTTTAAAAGACGATTAGATGTAGAGCTTAGGGATATGGTTTAGTGGGGACTGTTAGTGTTAGGTCAGAGGTTGGACTCGATGATCTTAAGGTCTCTTCCAACCTAGAAAATTCTGTGATTCTGTGATTCTATTGCCGCTAAAGACTGAGGTGAAGAAGGCATTAAGCACCTCCGCCTTTTCTTCATCTCTATTATAAATATACCTCTATTAAGTGAATTCCAAGCACTTAAAATCCAGAAATCCATAGACTCCAGCCTGCCTAAACAACCCTGCAATTGACTGAAGGAAAAACAAAGCACTTACACCAAAGAGCAGACCAGGCTGAATGAGCTCTCTGTTGGCATGCCTGGGGCTCATATAACTTTTGTCCCTGCTCAACACCCAAAAACAGAGAACCAGCATTCACTAGCATTCCTGCCCTGACACCCACCTCCTCCACAACACTGACTACTACTGATGCAACATACAATTGTGCAATACCTCTCTGTTCCCAAGTCCTTTACCTCAGCTGCTCATTAGCTCTACCTAAGAAATGCGCCCAGGCGGCCCGGGACATGCTATAACAATTTCTCCCCTGAAGAAGAGCTGCATGCAATACAGGCACCTACTACTATATAGATTGCTTTAATTTACCAGATCCCAATAGTTGTTACCTCACAAATATGTGTGTATCAGTCTTTACTTGAAAACGCAGCAGTACATATACTCTGACCCACCTAAAGAACCCTGCAACTAACTGAAGGAAAAACAAAGCACTGACCCCAAAGAGCAGCCCAGGCAAAATGAGCTCTGATGCCATACCTGGGGCTATAATACCTTTTGGCCCCGCCCAGCACCCAAACCAAATCACCTGGGAAAGGGGAGGGGCAAAGCACAAGGAAGTAGAAAGAAGAGGAGCAGCAGCTCTTGTTTATTTACTTATTACCAAAAAGACTATGCTGATGGGTCAAAACACACTACAGGACATTGGGTCCCACACCACCAGAGGCCAGACCCCAGGGGCTTGGGACGGCCGGTCACCACGTCGCCTGAGGCCGGCATCCCGGACCACAGGAGTGCTGTCCCGAGGCCGGGCCCTGCGCCGCGGGATGGCCGGCAACCACGGCACCCAAGGCCAGCCCCACGGCCCCTGGGACAGACGGCACCAGCGCCACCCGAGGCAGGCAACTTCGGGCTCGGGACCCGCCGTCCCCGAGCCGACTGAGGTCGGCCCCCGGACCCTGGTGCGGCTAGCACACGCGTCGCCCAAGAACGGACCCTTGGGGCTCGAGACAGCCGGCCCCCACGAGCCTGAGCCTGTCCGCCCCGGGCCACCGGAAAGCCAGCCCCCTTGTCGCCTGAGGCCAGCCCCCCGAACTGTGCACACACGCCACCAAACGTCTGACACACGGGACTTGGACAGTCAGTCCCCGCGCCGCCTGAGGCCGGACCCCAGGGGCTCAGGACAGCCATCTCCCACGTCTCTGGAGGCCACACACCCAGGCCCAGCGACCGGCGATCCCTAAGTCGCCCAACAGCAACCCCCCGGTTCACAGCACGGCCGGCCACCACGCCACCTGAGGCCAGACCCCTGGGCCCTAGGACCACCGTTCCCCCCTCCGCCCGAGGCCGAACCCTGCATCGCCGGAGGCTAGCCCCTGGGGCTCGGGACAGCTGGTCCCTGTGCCGCCCGAGGCCGTCCCTTTGGGCTCTGGACAGCCAGGCCCCGTGAGTCTGAGGCCAACCCTGCAGGGCTTGGTACAGCCAGTACCTGCGCCTCCAGAGGCCGGGACCCCGGGGCTCGGGACTGCCGGCCTCAGTGCCGTCTGAGGCCGGCTCCCTGGGGCTTGGGTCGACCAGCCCCCGCAAGCCTGAGGCAGAACCCCCCGGGCTCAGAACGACTGGTCCCCGTGCTGGCCGAGGCCGGCCCCCTAGTCCTCTGGCCAGTTGGCCCCTGTACCACCTGAGGCTGCCCCCCTGGGCCATGGGACGGCCAGCCCCCGCATTGTTCGAGGACGGCCCCCTGGGCCCCGGGACTGCTGGCCCCCTAGCCACCCGAGGCCAGACCCCCAGGCCTTGGGACGGCTGGCCATTGCGCTGCCCGAGGCTGGCCCCTCGGGACTTGGGACAACTTGAACCTGCGCCGCATGAAGCTGGAACCCAGGGCCCCGGGACGGCCAGCCCCCGCGCAGGTCGAGGCTGCCTCCCCGGAGCTCGGGACGGCTGGCCCCCATGCCGGACGAGGCCGGCCCAACAGACCCTGGGTTGGCCAGCTCCTGCGCCACCCGAGGTCGGCCCCCCACCCCACAGGACAGTCGGCACCTGCGCCATCTGAGGCTGGCACCCCGGGGCCTGGGACATCCAGACCCGTGCCGCCCGAGGCCGGCCCACCGGGCCCCGGGACGGTTGTCCCCCGCGCTGCCCAAGTCCGGACCCCCGGGGCTCATGACTGCTCGCCCCTGTGACGCCTGAGGCCAGACACCAGGCTCCGGGACAGCTGGCCCGTGCACCACCCGAGGCCGGCCCCCCAGGCCCCTGGAAGGCTGGCTCCCGCGCTGCCTGATGCCAGCACCCTGGGCCCCAGAACGACTGGGCCCCGTGCCACCAGTGGCAGACCCCTTGAGGCTCGGGATGGCTGGCCACCGTGCTGTCAGATTCCAACATCCTGGAGCTCAGGCTGGCCAGTCCCTATGCCAGATGAGGATGACACACCGGACCCTGGATTAGCTGGCCCCCACACTGCACGTGGCCAGCCCCCTGGGCCTCTGGAAAGCCGGCCTCCGCGATTCCCAAGGCTGGCCCCACAGGGCTCAGGACGGCTGGCACCCATGCCGGCCAAAGCCAGACCCCCGGGCCCCAGGACGGCCAGAACCCACGCCACCTGAGGCCGGCCTCCCAGGACGGCCGGACCCCGCGCCGCCTGATGCTGAGCCACCCAGGCCATTGGACAGCCGGTGCCCGCAACGCCTGAGGCTGGCCCCCCGGGGCTCCGGAAGGCCGGCCCCTGCACCGACCATGGCCGGCCAGACTCCGCATCCACCAGGGCTGGCACCCCGGGCCCCAGGACCACCGGCACCCGAGCCACCCGTGGCCAGCCCCGCGGGCCACGGGACAGCTGGCCACCACGCCACTTGAGGCCAGTCCCCTGGAACTCAGGACAGCCAACTGCCATGCTGCCCAAGGCCGGCCCCATCAGCCCCGTGACTGCCAGCTCCCGAGCCACCGAGGCCGGCCCCCCAGGCCACAGGACAGCCGGCCCCCGCATTACCCGAGGCTGGCCCCCCAAGCTCGGGACGGCTGGCACCCACGCCTCCGGACGCCAGCCACCCGGGGCTCGGGACAGTTGGCCGCTGTGCTGCCTGAGGCTGGCCCACTGGGGCTTGGGTCAGCTGGGTCGGCCGTCCCCCACACCAACAGAGGCCGGCCACCTGGGGCTCGGGCTGGCCGGCCCCCGCATCGCTTAAGGCCCGCAACCCACAGCTTGGGTCGCCCAGCCCCCATGCCACCCAAGGCCAGCCCCCACGGGGCTTGGGATGACCAGTCCCCGTGCCACCTGAGGCCGGCCGCCTGGGCCCCAGGACAGCTGGGCACTGCGCCATCCGAGGCCTGCCCCTCCCCGTGGTCAGGACGGTCGGCCTCCGCATTGCCCGGGGCTGGTCCCCTGGGCCTCTGGATGGCTGCCCCCTGCTCGGCCCGAGGCCGGCCCCCTGGTCCCCTGGAAGGCGGGCCCCCGTGCTGCCTGAGGCCGGGGAGGAAAATAATCTCTCTTCAAGTTGGTGAACCTTTTCAGAAAAATTTTCCCAAGTGTTCTCTTTTAGTTGGTGGACATTGGTTTGTTCAGGTGGGGAGGAAGATAGATTCTCTTTAAGTTGGTGGAACTCTTCAGAAAGTTTCTCCACAGCTGAGACGCAGGCCTGTAAGGAAGAGGAGAGACTTTCTTCGTACTGCCGGAGTGGTTTAGCCACTTCATCCACTGTGGATTCCTCATCATCTTTCCAGGCCATTATTGCCAATGAACTGGCATATGATGATGGTGCACTCCATACAAACTTCCGCTACATGGGTTGTGTACACCTGACTTCATCTGGATCTGTGGATGTTTGTCTGAGGTCTGGGTCCTCATAAATCACCTCCCGTATGGCTAATTCCCTCAGGTACTGGATTCCCTTCTCCATAGTGGTCCACTTGCCTGGTAGACATACAAGTTCTTCCTTGAAGGGATACCTTTCCCTCACAGCTGAGAGGAGACGCCTCCAGAGGCTGTGATATTGTGCTCCATCTGCAATTGCTTTGTCAATGCCTGCGTCTCTAGCAAGGGATCCTAGCCACCTGGCTTCCCTGCCCTCTAATTCCACACAATTGGCTCCAGTGTCCCAACACCGGAGCAGCCAGGTGACAAGCTGCTCACCTATGCAACAACCAAAATCTTTTCACACATCTCGTAGCTCACGCTGGTACAGGTTTCAGGTAGTTACTGTTGATTTTTCGGCATCCTCATCTTCCTCCTCCTGAACCCCTGATGGCCCAGCATCGTTGTCTCTATACCTAGACTTAGCAGAAGACTCTCTGCGTTCTAAACGACCTGAATCTCTATACCATTTTTTCACCTTCTCTACAGGGGCAACTTGCACTGCTACATCTTGTTTCTCTGACCCAGCCACAGGAGCTGGAGGGACTGCAAGAGCTGGAGCTGGAGCGGCTGCAGGGTTCATCGTAGGGGTCGGAGTGGCTGCAGGGTCTGTCACTAAGTTGAAAGTAGTATCAATTTGATCTGGATAGGCTGGACCGATGGGCTGAGGTCAACTGCATGAAGTTCAACAAGGCCAAGTGCCGGGTCCTGCACCTGGGGCGCACTAACCCCAAGCAGAGCTACAGACTGGGAGAGGAGTGGTTGGATAGCTGCCTGGCGGAGAAGGACCTGGGAGTATTGGTTGATAGTCGGCTGAATATGAGCCAGCAGTGTGCTCAGGTGGCCAAGAAGGCCAACAGCATCCTGGCTTGTATAAGAAGCAGTGTGGCCAGCAGGGCTAGGGAAGTGATTGTCCCCCTGTACTCAGCTCTGGTGAGGCCGCACCTCGAGTACTGTGTTCAGTTTTGGGCCCCTCGCTACAAGAAGGACATCGAGGTGCTCAAACGAGTCCAGAGAAGGGCAACGAAGCTGGTGAGGAGTCTGGAGAACAAGTCCTACAAGGAGCGGCTGAGGGAGCTGGGCTTGTTCAGCCTGGAGAAAAGGAGGCTCAGGGGCAACCTTATTGCTCTTTGTAAGTACCTTAAAGGAGGCTGTAGCGAGGTGTGGGTTGGTCTGTTCTCCCACGTGCCTGGTGACAGGACGAGGGGGAATGGGCTAAAGTTGCGCCAGGGGAGTTTTAGGTTGGATGTTAGGAAGAACTTCTTTACTGAAAAGGTTGTTAGGCATTGGAACGGGCTGCCCAGGGAAGTGGTGGAGTCACCATCCCTGGAGGTCTTTAAAAGATGTTTAGATGTAGAGCTTAGTGATACGGTTTAGTGGAGGACTTGTTAGTGTTAGGTCAGAGGTTGGACTCGATGATCTAGAGGTCTCTTCCAATCTTGAAATTCTGTGATTCTGTGTAATTGCAGCTCGATAGGTATGAGCCAGACCCTAGCACATTACAGTGATTTGTGCCACTTTGGAACTGCCAGAGTCATGACACCTTTTTTTCAAGCATTCTACCAGTTTTTTAGGATTTTGCAGTTGTTCAGGGGTGAATTTCCAAAATACTGGAAGTGCCCACTGCTCTAGAAACCTGCCCATATCCTCCCATACTCCCTGCCACTCACAACTATCCTGCCTCAGGACAGATCTCTGGATGAGATTCCTAAGTAGTTGTTTAACTTTAAACAAAACCTGAAGCACATTCAGGAGACATAACAACAAGACCATGCTGGTCTGAGTATCCCAAGGATATTCAATATCTTGGAGAACTATTGTAACAAGCTCAGAGGATAAGAGGGTGGTGAAGGAGAAAGGGAGAGTGAACGAGTAAGGAAAAATATCTTCCCCTTTCCCCTTCCCCTTTCCCCTCCACAGATTGGCTCCCTGATGAAAAAAAAAGGCAATAGGTGTAATTGCTAATAGTTTCTGAGATACAGTTTCCAAAGTATAGAGTCGATGACATTGCTGAGTACAGATATCAAGTTACAGTCATGACCAGAAATTCCGTCATCTCATAAGCCACTGTTACAATGCACAGTACCATAATGATCTTAAACCAGGGCCCGGAGAGAATAAACAACAGGACGGAGAGCACATATGGAAAATAACGTGCTATAATACTCAATTTGGAAAACAGGTGCAGCAGACTTGAGATTAAAGCAATCAGCATTATGACGAGAAACTATTAAGCAGGTCTAATACCAATTTTAGTTTAACACACTCTGGTCAGATCTGTCATTATCTCAACCCTTCGAGCCCCACGTTGGGCGCCAAAAAGGACTGTCGTGGTTTAACCCGGCCGGCATCTAAACACCACACATCCGTTCGCTCACCCTCCCCCCTCCCTCTCTGGGATGGGGGAGAGAAATGGGAAAGTGAAGCCCGTGAGTTGAGATAAGGACAGTTTATTAAGACAGGAAAATAATAACAATAATAATAATAGCAATAATGATGATAATAGTACTACTAGTAGTAATGTGTACAAAACAAGTGATGCACAATGCAATTGCTCACCACCCGTTGACCAATGCCCAGCCTAACCCCAAGCAGTCTGGCCCATCTCCCTGTGGTGGCTTTACCATGCTGGGCAGCTAAACCCCACAACCGCTCTCTCACTCCCCCTCTTTAGATGAGGAGGGGGAGAAGTAAAGCAAAGAACAACTCATGGGTTGAGATAAGGATAATTTAATTAAAGGGAAATAATAATAATAATTAAACAAATATTATGAACTAAACAATTTAACTAAAGGGAAATAAAAAGGGAAAGGGGAAAAGGGAGGGGGAAAGGGAAAATAAAAAAAAAAAAAAAGGAGGAAAACAAACAAATAAAACAAATGAAGGCTATGTGGAAGTGCAGAGGAAAGAAATTACTCTCTACTTCCCACCAATGAGCGATGATTGACCACGTCCTTGAAGCAGGGCCTCAACGCACGTAGCCGGTATTCGGGAAGAGGACCGACGTTTTCACGAGAGCCCACCCCTCCCCTCTTCTTCCTGTTTCCACCTTTTATTGCTGAGTGTGACATCATATGGTATGGAATATCCCTTTGATTGGTTTAGGTCAGCTGCCCTGGTGATGTTTCTCTTCTCACTTTTTGCCCACCCCCTAGGAGGGTTAGAGAGAGGCCCGATGCTGTGCCAGCACTGCTTAGCAGTAGACACAACACTGGTGTGATAACACTGCTGTTCCAACTACAAGTGCAGAGTACAGCACTGTATGGGCTGCTGCAGGGAAAGTTAACGTTCCAGCCAGACCCAGTACACTCCCCCGGCTAGCCACCTCTATATATTGTTCAGCATGACATCAGATTGTATGGAATTCCCCTTTGGCTAGTTTGGGTCAGCTGTCCTGGGTCTGTCCCCTCTCAGCTCCTGCTGCACCCCCAGCCTGCCTGTTGGCAGGACAAAGCAAGAAGCTGAGACGTCCTTGGCTTGGTGTAAGCACTGCTCTGCAACAATTAAAACATCAGCGTGTTATCAGCACATCCTAAGCCAAAACATAGCATTCTACCAGCTACTAGGAAGAAAATTAACTCTGTCCTAACTGACACCAGGACAACCCGCGCCGGCCGAGGCTGGCCCCCCAGCCCATGGGACAGATGGGCCCCGCACCGCCCAAGGCCGGCCCCCAGGGCTCAGGGCAGCCGGACCCACGCCGCCCGAGGCTGCCCCCCCGGGCCATGGGAAGGCCGGCCCCTGCACCTGTATGAGGCCAGACCCCAGAACTCAGGACTGCCAATCGCCGCGCCGTACAAGGTCAGCCCCCCAGACCCCGTGACTGCCGGCCCCCAAGCCGTTGAGGCCGGCCCCCCGGGGCTCACGACGGCCAACTGCAACGCCATCTGAGGGCAGCCCCTGGGGCTCTGGGATGGCCAGCCCCTGCTCCGCATGAGGCCGGCCCCCCAAGGTAAGTGACGGCTGGCCCTCGCGACGCTTGAGGCCAGTCCCCCATGCCCTGGGACGGCCGGCCCCCGGGCCGCCTGAGGCCAGACTCTGGGGGCTCAAGACGGCCAGTCTCTGCGAGCCTGAGACCGTCCACCCCGGGACACGGGACAGACGGACCCCGCGCCACCCAAGGCCGGCCCCACAGGCCACAGGCTGGCCAGCCAATGAGCCGCCCGAGTCCGGCCCCACAGCGTTCAGGAAGGTCGGCCCCCGCGCTGCCCAAGGATGACCCCCCAGAGCTCAGGTCGGCTGTCCGCCGCGCCGCCCAAGGCCAGGCCTCCGGGGCCCAGGATGGCCGGACCCCACGCCTCCATCCCTCAACAACACAAAGGACCCCATTTACAATATTATAATTTCAAAACAGCAGCCCCCTTGTCTCAGCACCTCAGAAGTAGACCAAGCCAGTCACTGAGCTGCCAAACGAGAGCTTGACAGTTCCATCATCATCTGTAAAAACAGAGTACAAGCATTCACTAGCACGCCGGCTCTGCTGCCCACCTCCTCCGCAACGCTGACTACTACTGATGCAACATACCATTGTGCAATACCTCTTTGTTCCCAGCTCCTTTACCTCAGCTGCTCATTAGCTCTACCTGAGAAATGCGCCCAGGAAGCGCCGCGCCGCCCAAAGCTTCCATAGCTGGATCTGAGATGGCTGGCCTCTGCACTGCCTGAGGCAAGCCCTCCGGGGGCCGTGCCGGCCCCCACACCACCCAAGGCTGGCCCCCTGGGCCCTGGGCTGGCTGGCCCCCGTGCCGGCCGAGGCCAGTGCACCAGACCCTGGGCCGGCTGGCCCCCACACTGCCCAAGGCCTCCCTCCGGGGCTCGGGAAGGCCGGTCTCCGCGCTGCCCGAGGCTGGCCCCCAGGCTCTAGGATGGCCGGGCCCCGCGCCGCCCAAAGTCAGCCACCCGGAGCTCGGGAGGGTCAGCCGGCACGCTGCCCGAGGCCAGACCCCTTGCCTCCGGGACAGCTGGCCTCCGCACTGCACAAGGCCGGCCCCCCTCACCCCAGGACAGCCGGCCCCCACTCCACCCAAGGACGGCCCCCCGGGCTCCGCGACGGCTGGCTTCTGCATCGCCTGGGGCCAGCCCCTCGGGGCTCGGGACGTCCATATCCCACATCCCCGGAGGCCAGCCCCCCGGGGCTTGGGATGGCTGGCGGCTGTGCCACCTGAGGCCAGCTTCCCTGGCTTCAGGATGGCTGGCCCCCACGTTGCCCGAGGCCAGCCCCCCAGGCTTCAGGACAGCCAGCACCTGTGCCGCCCGGGGCTGGCCATCCCAGGGCTCAGGATGGCTGGTCCCCTCACCTTTGGAGGCTGGCCCCCCGGGGCTTGGGACGACAGGCTTCCATGAACCCGAGGCCAACACCCCGGGCCATGGGATGGCCAGCCCCCATGCCAGCAGAGGCCAGCCCACCGGGCCAAAGGTTGGCTGGCCCTCGTGCCACCGGAGGCCAGCCCCCGGACCTCTTGAAGGCCAGTACCCGCACTGCCCGAGGCCGGCCACACGGAACTTGGGACGGCCAGCTCCTGCGCTGCCCAAGGCCAGACCCTTTGGCTCGGGACAGCTGGTTCCTGTGAGCCTGAGGCCGAACCCCCAGAGCTCGGGATGACTGGCACCTGTGCCGCCTGAGGCCAGAACCCCGGGCCTCTGGAATGCCGGCCTCCTTGCCTCCCGAGGCTGGCCCCACAGGGCTCGGGATGGCTGGCAACTGCACCACCTGAGACCAGCCCCCCGGGCCCTAGGATGGCCAGTCTCCGCACCGCCCGAGGCTGGCCACCCGGGCCCCAGGACGGCCGGCCCCATAGCCGCCCAATACCAGCCCCCTGGGCCCCGGGATAGCCGGCCCCATGCCAGCCAAGGCCAGCACCCCGGGCCCCAGGACAACCGGCCCCTGCTCTGCCCAAGGCTGGCCGCCCGGTCCCCTGGGCTGCCAGACCCATAGCCGCCTGAGGCCGGTCCCCCGGGCCCCGGGACTGCTGGGCCCCTGTGTCGCATGAGGATGGCCCCCTGGGGCTTGGGGCGGCTGGCCCCCACGATCCCGAGGTCAACCCCCTGGGCCATGGGCCAGCCGTCCCCCGTGCCACCCGAGGCCGGCCCCCTGTGCCTTGGGACGGCTGGTCCCCGCACCGCCCGAAGCCGGTCCCTTGGGGCTCAGGGCGGTTGGCCCCTGCAACTCTGAATGCAGGCCCCCCCGGGCTTCGGGCACATTTTAGTGTGGCGCTGCCCGGGCGCATTTCTCAGGTAGAGCTAATGAGCAGCTGAGGTAAAGGAGCTGGGAAAAAAGAGGTATTGCACAACAGTATGTTTCATCAGTAGTAGTCAGCATTGTGGAGAAGGTGGGCATCAGAGCCGGCGTGCTAGTGAATGCTGGTACTCTGTTTTTGCAGATGATGAGGAGTCTGGCAATTGACTAAGATGTCTCTCAGTGCCTGTGCATGTCTTGAGGTGGAGGGAATTTACCATCCAGCAATCTGAGAGCTAAGTTGAGGGGCACCTGGTATTTGCATAGCTGGGGTGGCTGATGGGAGCTGGGAGTCAGAGCAGCGTGAAGCCAGCCGGCTGAATATACTTGGTGCCACGGTGAGGGCGGTTCAGGCTGGGTCACCTTCAGGCTCCTTGAGGCTGTGTCACCAGGCTAATAGAAGGAGAAGGGGGAATTTTGTAGCGTGAGTGCATGTGCCAGGCAGTACAGTTCCCTTCTGTTCATCTGTCTTGTAGTGTTGCTTCTGCAGCGTGTGTTCTGAGTTATGCTCTCCTTGGGTCTTGATATCCTTCTTGCTTTTTGCACTGGACTGACTAGACTGGGGACTTGGTAGCTGCGCCAAAGGTCCTAAATGCCTGTTTTGTTGTCATTGGTCTGATCTGAGCACTTCTTGTCTTGCAGTCGCTGCTTAAAGTGCAGATCTGTTTCAGGTCTTGTGCACCACATTTGGTTTCAGATCGCATCTGTTTCCATCCTCACTCTTGCAGAAGTCACCTGGGTCGCATCAGGAGCTCTTGCTTGAGAATTCATTTCCTAAGTGTCTTCTTACGGGGTTTTCACTGCACGTTCTGGTTTCTTGTCTTAAAGGCAGGCTTTTTATGCCTCCATCATCCCAGTTCTGGTAGTTGCTTCCAGTCGCATGTTGTGACACTTGAGTCTCTACTTGGGTCTGCTGCAGAGCACCTGTTCGGACTTGCTGTTGCAGTAGGGCTTCCCTCTGGGGGTCACTTTTTCTTGCACCTTGTGTTCTGTGTTTTGTTTGTAACGTTTGCAGTGTGCCTGTGTGCGTGTGTGTTTGGTCTGGAGCTGTCCTGCCTGGCAGTTAGTGATGATAGCTAATGTGGCAGTGCATGGGTGTACTAATACACTGTCCGCACTGTTTTTTGCAAAGACATCCGGTCTGCCTATGGGCACGTACTGAAGGGCAGCTGGCACAGTCATCTCTGTGGTGTTCGCATAGTGCTTGACTAGTGCTAGAGGAGAGATGTGTTGTTGAATTGTCAAAGCTTGCGGATGTGGATGACTTTTCTTTCCTTTTTTTTTTTTTTTTTTTTTTTTTTTTTGCCAGCCTTCGATAAACCTTAGGAGGAACCAGTCAAAGGAAAGAACGCCTTCCGGAACTGTCAAGCTCTTGTTCAGCAGCTCAGTGACTGGCTTGGTCTACTTCTGAGGTGCTAAGGCAAGGGGGCTGCTGTTTTGAAATGATGATACTGTAAATAGGGTCCTTTGTGTTGTTGAGGGATGCTGGCAGCTGAATGATTATCTTATGACTATTTTCATTTGTTAAAGCTGAAACACAGTGTACAAACAGGACTTGACGACCAGAGCTGCTTTTGGCAAGGTAAGCAGTGAACAGATGTAGCACTTACTTTAGGGGTGTGGTTGTCACTACAGTTACCTAACTACTAACTACAGAAAATACCGTAAAAATCTGGTTTATATTTCAGAGGTGTTGCAGCTGGCCTAAGACAGCAGATGGAAGCATCTGCCTTCAGGGCAGGTGAGGGGGCAGAGGTAAGGAAGCAGATGAAAGTAACTGTCCTAGCTGTGCTGTGGCTTTGGATGCTGCCTCTGCCTATGCTTTTCTATTTCTTTCACAGGCTTTTCTTTCTCTCGCACAGGCTCAGAGGGGCCAAGCTGCATTCTGAAGAGCAGCACAAGAAGGGCAGGCTGGTTGCGAGCTGGGTTGGAGCAGAATGGCCAAGTAGCACAAGGTCACTGCAAAGGGTATCCATCTTGCTTTGCAGGTGCCGTGGCAGGCTCTTCACAGAACTGGCTGAGGATTTGAGAAGAGGTTACAGAGCATCAAGGAGCGGCCTGTGCAGGGATGGCTTCCAAATGGTATGGTCGCTTTCTCTTCTGTTTATCAGGTGCCATAGGCGAGGTGGGCTGTGACATTAGTCTTTAGAATTGGAATAAAGCACAGGTCACTTGAATGCCGCAGGGCATCTGAGAAGGGTGTTTTAGCAGAAAAAGCTTGTCTGGCATGGTGGTGCCTGATGGCAGTGTGTTTCCTCAGGTGAAGAGGTGCCTGAAGCCCCATCCTATCTAGCCTGCACACACCTATCTGAGAATGAAAGCTGCTTTCCAGTAATTCAGAAGGTCAAGTTATGGCTTAGCCTTGAGCATCTGGGGCCTGTGCCTGGGCATTTGGGCCTGTCTGTAACATTTGGCACTAACACTAATACTTTTTTTTTTGGCATATGTTTAGGGTTTGGGGCCTGTGTCCGGGATTAGGGACCTGTCTGGAGCCATTTGGGCCTTTGTCATGGGTTTTGGAGCCTGCCTGTAGAGTTCAGGGCCTGTGTTTAGGCTTTTGGAGTCTGCATTTGGGGGTGGGGGGGTTGGGGCCAGTGTCTGGGGGAGGGTGGAGCTGCTTGTACACCTTTGGGGCCTGTGTCTGGGGGAGGGTTGGGAGCTGCTTGTACACTGTAAGGGCCTGTGTTGGGGGGCGTTTTGGAGCTGCTTCTACACCTTTGGGGTTTTCATCTGGGGGGGGGGTTGGGTGCTGGTTGCATACTGTAGGGGCCTGGTTCGGGGGGGTTGGGGTTGTAGGAGCTGCTTGTACACCTTTGGGTCCCGGGTCCTGGGGAGGACTGGGGCTTTTTGTACACCTTCGGGGCCTGCCTGTGTGGAGGGTAGGGAGTTACTTGCCCACCTTTGGGGCCTGTGGGGGTGGGTTCAGGGCCTGCATCTGGGGGCTGTTGGGAACTGCTTCTACACCTTTGGGACCTGCCTCTGGGAGAAGGTTGGGAAGCTGCTCGTACACTTTTTGGGCCTGGGTCTGGGAGGGGCCAGGATGAGAGAGGGAGTTGGGAGAATCTTATCAAGTAATGATAGAGCGCTGACAGCATTAAATTGGGATGCTACTTAGTGTCTTTGCTAACTATGGTGCATTGAACAAATTAACTAAAGCAAGAAGCCTTGGGTCCCTTACCAAGGTCAGTCTCCTAATAAGAGTGTGAGCCTATCTTAAGAAACTGGTAGAAACTGGTCCTGTGGATGGACAAGAGCCAAGGAGCAACTGAGTCTGCGCAAAGACAAGAGGTCAACTAGCGGTGACGAGGAAGAGTCATCAATCTTCATCCCCATGACCCCCGATTTATGTAGGAATGTTAATAGTTCTGCCTCAACCAGAGGCTGAGATCTCAAAATCACAGGTGTGACACCTCTGGGACAAAGGGACCATGATGGGTCTGAGAGAGTTGTCATGGAAACAGAAAAGCAGTTAACAACCTGAGTTCATGTGTGAGCTCAGATTGCCAGTGGGACTGCTCAGGGAACTGTCAATGACTGCATTCCCCTGACTGACCCCCACTGAGACCCTAATCACCCCAGAAATAATGAACTGTTTGTTATGTAAGTACCAAAATCTGGTTAAATTGGGAATTGAGAACCTGTTCCAACAAGGTCCAAAAGAAACCCCTATGGAATTTTTGGACCAACTTTGAAATGCAATGGAAAAAAACTAATAATAAAAACTTGGACCTGGCTTCAGAATGCAAATAGAGGCAATTGGCTAGCCTCTTTCTAGGGCAATTGGCCCCTAATATCAGAAAGAAATTGTCTTGGGCTGCAGGATCAATTTACAACAGTCAGGAATGACGGGTCCTGGGGCATCTACTCTAGCAGGTCCACTAGTTGAAGAAAAACTAGGAAAAGAAGAGAGAGGCTTGAATTTGTTGTTGGTTACGGGAGCTTCTTCCTCTGTGTTAATTAGTCTGTAAATGTAAGAGGAACAACTGGCCAACAGGAAAAGGCATTTTTTTTTGCAATGCTTGAAATTTAAATTGGGAAAAATGATTGGAATTACAAACTGAGAAATGTTATAAGTTAGACCACACAATTTACTGGTCTATTGAAATTATTTTATTAATCAAGTAAGCAGACACAAGCAAAACAGCGCTGGGCGGCTGGGGAGTCTCCGCTCCGCAACAGCACGCAACTTCCCTTTCCAGGGTTGCTATTTTATAGCAGTCGAGTTCCAGCTTATCGAGACTTGTTGAACTGGCTGAGGCTGCACAGTCTATTGTTGAGAGGGGGGTCGTTGTTCCTCTGCTGGTGATCACACGTTGTGCTCGTGTTCAGGTGGGGGTAGTGAAGCAGCAAACAGGATGTCTGGTTTCACTCAAGGATGTGTATCCAATACTCCCTCCTGCTATCTGCTTGCTTAATCCTCCCCTTTTCCAAGGCCGTTAATTTGTACAACCTTATCTCCTCAGCAGATTCTCCAAATTCCTCGAAGACAATGAACAAACCCCCACTAATTTATCACAATCCCTCCTTTTTCTTTTTCTAACATATTTTGTTCATTGAATTTTTGCAATATTTGCTTGCTGAGCATCAAAGTTTCTGCATCGTCCTTCTCCTGCTCAAGAGATTCATACTTAGCACGCACGAGCATAAGATGAGCTGCCTCTAATCGGCTTTTCACAATTGCGATTACTTGATTGAGTATACATGGTCCAAAAGTCAGTGCTAATATAAGTAACAAAAAGGGCCCCGCTATGGTTGATAGCAGGGTAGTAAGCCAAGGTGAGTAATTAAACCAGGATTCATACCAATTCTGACGAGCCTCATTTTCCCTTTTGCGTTTTTCTAAGCCTTCCCGCAATTTAGTCATTGTATCTCTTACCACCCCAGTATGATCTGCATATACACAACATTCTTCATGTAGGGCTGCACACAGTCCTCCTTGTTGTAAGAAAATCAAATCCAACCCTCTACGGTTTTGGAGTACCACTTCGGATAATGACCTAACTGATTTTTCCAGAGCTGTTATTGATTGCTCTATACGGGCCAGATCCTCATCTACGGCAATGCGTAGAGAAGTAAATTCCTGGCTTTGTTTTACCAGGGAAGCAATCCCAGTTCCTGCACCTGCAGCCCCGAGGGCCATTAAAGTGGCTAAGGTGACGGCCGTAATAGGCTCCCTCTTTACCAGATGGTATTCAGCCACTGTGTGATGGGTATACATATACTCTTCAGTGTGGTATAGAATCCTTGGTATAATGACCACCTGTACACAAAAATCATGAGATGTGCTAAACAATTTTAAAGATAGGCAAGGAGTGACTCCCAACGATGAACATACCCACCTAGTGTTATTTGCAGGAATTAACCATTTGTGTGTTTGGTCCATTTTTTCAGTGGCATGGCACAGATCATTTTTATCTCTTGGAACTGTGCCGATACATCTGCCTTTTCCCGTAACTTGAGTCAAAGTTATCCCGATTTCCTGACCCCAACTGCACTTGGAAGGATTTGACTCATTTGAATATTCAGACCTCCCCATATCTCCTATAGCTTCATAATATGGGGGCTTAACACTTACACATAGCCAGCACCCTTCAGTTATTTCAGGATTAGTTTGATTTAGTACCTGGAAACTAGCATTTATAACTTTCCACATACCACTCTCAGATACAACTCCTTTCTTTTTCACAATGCTTGGAAGCAGTGTGGGAAAGGATAACTCTGTCGACTTATTAGAAAACACTGTAGTAGGTTGGGCAGTCCCAGGTATCTTTACAGTCTGGACAACCAAACCTTCCCCTAATAACTCCTTATTAGGCCCGACTACCTTGGAAGTCTCGGGTTTTTCCTTCTTTATTAGTATGAGTCCTCCTCTGTCAGTTCCAGGTTCCGTATACCTTATTCCCCACACTCTTCCCATGTTCCACCCTCTATCCGTGGGTTGGGTAACATTTAAAAAGAGATATTTACAGTTTCCACGTCCTCCCCACCCTTGCGGTGGAATGCACCCATATGGACCCCATTGGACCCTTAGGTATTTATCTCTACCGTATCCCAGTATCCAACTAGGGGCTATAGTCTCACAACCCCAATAGCTGCAGTAATATTGATTAGGGGAGTTGCAGTACCCCTTTCCAGGATTCGAACTCGGGCACATATAAAATCCCATATATTCCCAGCATCGGGGCCTCGGGATCAGCTGACACAGTGTAGAAGTAAAGCTTGGCCCCCCTGATGTTATCTGGGTTGCAATAACCTGTTGATCTTCGAATTGACTTAAAGTCCATTTAAAAGGTTGGTGGGGGTGGTGTTGAGTCGTTATGCAGGATGAAATCACTGCGAGAACCCCCAAATACCGATAGGAATGGCTGAGGCCCATTTCTTTCCCCACTTATTCACTCCTCTGCCTCACTCGTCAGTTGGGTTGCAGCCAACTACGAGGTTTTAGTTCTTCTTGGCAGCAGTAGTGTTCTTCAGGGGAGAGCCTTTACCTTAACCCACGGTACCTATCGGGTTTGTCGCAATGTGAGCTTCAGGTCTTTGTTTCCTGGAGCGATCTCCCACTTCTCGTCACAGATGGGTCCTTTCACATGGCTGGCATGTGTCCATCCTTTCTCCGCAGTCCGGACGGCTGTTTCTGTAGTAAGCAAAACAACATAGGGGCCTTCCCATTGTGGTGTTAATGTAACTTCTTTCCACGTTTTTATCAGGACCTTATCTCCAGGCTGTATCTTGTGGATTGCTATATCCAAAGGGGGACGTTGCGCAATTAAACCCTTTTTCTGTAATTCCCTGCGTCTATTTATCAATTGTGTGAGGTAAGGTTTTAATTGATCATCTTGTAGGTGGGGATGATCAAGAGGTATCTCGAGATCATAAGGCATACCATACAGCATTTCAAAAGGGGAGATTCCCAGATCAGTCCTGGGCTTCACGCGTATACTTAACAAAGCTAGCGGCAAGCACTTTATCCAAGAGGTTTTTGTTTCTAACATTAATTTAGTAAGTTGCTTTTTAATTTCCCCGTTCATCCGTTCTACTTTCCCTGAGCTCTGAGGGTGCCAGGGAGTATGATATTCCCATTTGATTCCTAAAGCTTTCATGGTGTCACGGGATACTTTTGATGCAAAGTGTGGTCCCCTATCAGAATCTATTGCTTCTACAATCCCATATTGGGGAATTATGTTTTCTAACAATATTTTCACTACAGTTTGTGCTGTAGCCCTTGTCGTGGGAAATGCTTCAACAAAATTTGTAAGATGGTCTATAATTACCAGCAAATATTTGTATCTTCCTGTTTTGGGAAGTTCAGTAAAATCCAATTGAATTCTTGCAAAGGGTCGGTGGGCTAATTCTTGTCCTCCCAGAACCCTTTTTCTCATATTTTTAGCATTTACCCTCCGACAAGTCATACACCCATTAACAATTCCCTTTGCTATGTTATATATCCCTATACACATATAATTAGTGGCGAATTGATCTACTAACGCCTGAGCGCCCCAATGCATTTGTTCATGAAATCTCCGTAGCACCCTCATAGCTACTGATTTTGGTAACACTTCTCGTCTGTCAGGTAGTACCCATTTTCCTTTTTCATTTTCTCGAATCCCCATTTGTGTCATCTTGTCCTTTTCTACAGTAGTAATACAAAACAAGGGGAGGGGGACGTGCCCACCAGACCATAAAAATTTAGCTGGGCCATGCTTGTAACAGTTCCTATAAGGCGGACTCTCCTCCTCCGAACAATTACATTCAATCCCTTCTACTCCCCAGTCTTTCCAGCAATCATAGCATGGAAGTTTCTTTAAATCCTTCCCCTTGCCACAACTCGGGCAGTCTGCTCTCTTAGTCACTTCATATATGCACATGAGGGCTGTTCTTTTTGCTTCCTGGTCAGCTAAGTTATTGCCTCTGATTTGGGGATTCAGCCCTCGCTGGTGTCCTTTTACATGCACCACCGCAATCTCCTTAGGCTCCCTGATGGCTTGTAAAACTTTGAGAATCAACTCCTGATGAATTAGTCCTTTTCCTTGTGAATTTATAAGTCCTCTCTCTTCCCATATTTTCCCAAAGGTGTGTATTACTCCATAAGCATATTTAGAGTCTGTATATATTGTTCCGCTTTTGTTCTTTAATAATTTCAGAGCTCTTAACATGGCATATAGCTCGCAAGCCTGCGCTGACCAGCTCGGGCTCAGAGGGCCTGATTCTATTACCTCAAATGTTTTTCCGTTAACCAATGCGTAAACTGATCTTCTTTTACCCTCGACTACCCTTGAAGATCCGTCCACAAACATCTTTTCCCCTAAAGGCAATTCTACATCTTCCAGATCAGGCCTCAATCTCACTTGTTCTTCTATGTTTCTAAGTCAATTATGTTCGGGCTGCTCATTTGGTTCACCATAAAGAAACTGAGCAGGGTTTTGTGCTGCAGTCGTTTCTAATGTTAATCTGGGTGAGGATATTAGGATCCCTTCATATTTTAGTAACCTTGCATCCGTTATCCATTTTTCAGCTTTTTGTTGCAGCACCCCACGCATATTGTGAGGGGATATAACCTTTATTTCTCCCCCTAATGTAATCTTTTGTGCTTCTTCCACTAGTAGGGCCGCTGCCACCACTACTTGCAAGCAGCTGGGCCAACCTCTACTAACGGGGTCTAATAGCTTAGATAAATAGGCTACTGGTTTTTTACTGTCTGCCCATTCTTGAGCTAGTACACCATAGGCAGTCCCCTCTGTGCTATTTACAAACAAGAAAAATGTTTTTTTTAATTCCGGGCAGTTTAAAACTGGTGGATGCATCAGTTCTTCTTTTAATTTCTCTAATTGCTCCTCGTCTTCTTCTGTCCATTTGAGTAATCCATCCCTATTCAATTTGTTATATAGAAATTTAACCTTTCCACTGTAATCTTCTATCCATTGTCTACAATATCCAGTTAACCCTAACAGTTGCCGCACTTGCCTTTTGGTAGTCGGGGCCTTTATTCCTAGGATCCCTTTAACCCTTTCAGGATCCAGCCTCTTAGTTCCTTTATTTAGCAAATGACCCAAATATTTTACCTCTTTTTCTACAAACTGTAGTTTTGACCTGGACACCTTTAATCCCTGCGACCCCAAAAAATTTAATAGGCTAACTGTCCTGGTTTCAGTTAGAACAGAGTTAATTTTCTTCCTAGTAGCTGGTAGAATGCTATGTTTTGGCTTAGGAGGAGAAGAGTGCTGATAACACCCTGATGTTTTAATTGTTGCAGAACAGTGCTTATACTAAGCCAAGGACATCTCAGCTTCTTGCTCTGTCCTGCCAATGGGCAGGCTGGGGGTGCAGCAAGAGCTGGGAGGGGACAGACCTAGGACAGGTGACCCAAACTAGCCAAAGAGGTATTCCATACAATCTGACGTCATGCCAAACAATATATAGGGGTGGCTAGCCGGGGGAGGGGGGCCAGACTGCTCGGGGTTAGGCTGGGCATCGGTCAGCGGGTGGTGAGCAATTGCATTGTGCATCACTTGTTTGTACACATTATTAATAGTAGTAATATTATCACCATTGTATTATTATTATTATTATTATTATTATTATTATTATTATTATTATTATTATTATTATTATTTTCCAGTCTTATTAAACTGTCTTTATCTCAACTCACGGGCTTCACTTTCCATTTCTCTCCCCCATCCCAGAGAGGGAGGGGGGAGGGTGAGCGAACGGCTGTGTGGTGTTTAGCTGCCGGCCGGGTTAAACCACGACACTAACGCTAGCTTGTCTTACAATGTCTTCATCTTTTCCAGATATTAGTAAATCATCTACGTATTGGATCAGGGTTGTGCCCGGTACTCTGTTGTACTCTTGCAAAATTTGCTCCAGTGCTTGCCCAAACAAGTTTGGGGATTCTGTAAACCCTGGGGCAGGACCGTCCACCTTAACTGCTGTTTTCTATAGATGTCTGGGTCTTCCCATTCAAAGGCAAAATAATCCCTAGATTTTTCATCCAGGGGGCATGCCCAGAATGCATCTTTTAGATCAATTACACTATACCACTGATCTTCTGGGTGTAATTTACTGAGCAGTGTATGTGGATTGGCCACCACGGGAAACCTGCTAACAGTTCTTTTATTGATTTCCCGTAAATCATGTACCAATCTGTACCCTCCATCCTTCTTTTTTACTGGTAAGATAGGAGTGTTGAAGGGAGACATACAAGGTTCTAATAACCCTTGCTGCAGTAGCCGTTGAATTTCAGGTTTTAGCCCTCTCCTACCTTCTTCTGAGAGGGGATATTGTTTTATCCTTACTGGTAATTCTGGTTTGTTTATGGTCACTTCGAAAGGCCTTATTTTCAATTTTCCTACACTTTCTGACGTGTACCAGACTCTAGGATCGATGTTTGCTACATCTTCTACTCGGAGTGGGCACAATTTAATTTCTAATTTCTTTCCTATCACTTCTAATCCTATTCCTAATTCTATTATTAAATCTCTACCTAACAAATTATACTCAGCCTCCGGTACTAGGAGCAGAGTCCCCTTACTCACTTTAGAATCTGATTCTATTATTACTTCTTTTATAACAGGGACCCCAAAGGGCTCCCCCTTTGCTCCGATTACCTGGACTTTTTCAGTGGAGGCCTTGCATCCAGTGGGCAAGGTTTGGACTGTTGATCTTTCAGCCCCTGTGTCCATGAGGAATTCTATCTCCTCTCCACTTTTAATTTTATCAAGGGCTCGATCTTGTTTCGGATCCCCAGCAAATAGAGCCCCTGACACCCCTATTCGCTCTTAAACATCCTCTCATCCTCTTTTCTTTGCCTGCATTCTTTCTTCATGTGACCTTTCTTGTTGCAATAAAAACAGGTCACATTTTTCCGTTCTTTGCTGCCTCTTTCCTCCTCCCTAGGTCTCCCATGCATCAGGTCGAACCTTCGATTCGGTCCAGCCCCCCTTTGTCCTTCTCGCACTGCTGCCACCACCATATGTACTTGCTTTTTCTCCTTCTCTTCCTCCCTTCTAACATACACCTTCTGTGCCTCCCTTAATAATTCATCCAGGCCTCGATCTTGCCAATCCTCTATTTTTTCCAATTTCTTCCTAATATCCACCCATGATTTTGCCACAAACTGGGCTTTAAGTAATGCCTCCTCTACCGGGGTTCCAGGGTCTAAGCCACTATATAGTTGCAAATTCTTTCGTAATCTTTCTAACCATTCCGTTGGGGTTTCATCCTTTTTCTGTTGTTCGTTAAAAGCTTTGTTTATGTTCTGTCCTCTGGGGACAGATTCTCGTATCCCCTGAATTATGACTGTTCTTAAATCTTGCATACGTCCCCTGTGTATGGGGTCTTGATTATTCCAATTAGGCTGCTGCATTGGCCACTTTATGTCTGCAGCCGGCCCCTGCTGGTGTTGCTGATCCCAAATTCGCATCCCAGTACACCTGATCATTCCTCTTTCCTCTGATGTAAAGAGGATTCCCAGGATGGATTGTAACTCTTCCCAGGTATATATATTTGGGCCTAAGAATTGGTCTACTCATTCCGCCACTCCCAATGGGTCTTCTAGTAAATTTCCCATCTCCTTTTTAAAATCTCTCATATCCCCTGAGTTAATGGGAACGGCCACGTATCCCATTCCTGGCTGGGGTCCCCCCATCGCTATTTCTCGTAGGGGATATAATCCCTCCCTTAAAACAGATTTCTGATTTCTTGCCCTGCTTCTGGTTACCGGCCCCTGTGTTTCATGATCCGATTCCAATTCTTCTGGATTTGCTAATTCGGGAAGTCCATTAAGGACGGGAGCCGTTGGTGTGGGGGGTGGAATATAGGGCGGGGGCGATGTCGGGACTTCTAAGTCCTTTCTCTTTTTATCCCGCCCTCCTTTTTCTTTTAGAGGATATAGATGCGTCCTCGTATCTGAATTTATCCAGAGGTGCGCATATTCACTTTCTTCCAGACTAAAGGGCTCCTTAGAGTTAACATAAATATTGAGGGCTTGGCATACCCAATCCTCAAAGGAGCCGAACGGGGGCCAGAAAACGCTGTCCCCTTTGATAGGCTTGTTGCCCCACACTTCTATACAATAATAAATCATTTTAACTTTACTCTTTCCCCGCCTAGAAGGGGAATCATCCCAATTCTTAATCATTTGTCCTAACGAACTATCAGAAGGAACAGAGGGTATCCCTACAGCACTGGATTCCTCCCTCATGGGGCCAGAAGGCTTACTTTTCTTCTGCCCCATCTTCCGGAGCACCTTCGCACACACACACACAACGCTTCCCCCTTTTCGTGGTCCAGTCCCTCGCGGGAGGTGGGAACCGCACTACCAAGGGGTCCGCACTCGCTTCGTCCGCACTTGGACGTCTCACACGTCGTGCTCCGGGATACCCAACCCCAACCGAACTGAACACCGGCCTATACTTACCCACCCCATGGGTCTTCGTTCGGTCTTCGTGCACAAAGGTTGCCTGGGGTTTACCGGTTTTATTTGCTTGTGTCTAATTTTGGGTTCGTCGATGAAGGGCTCGAGCAGGAGTTTCCGTTTCTGGGGCCGCCGAAATCGGCGGGGCGCCTCCCCTAGAGGGATTCCTGATCAATCCGCCTTCATCCGAGTCATGGCACCAAATTGTTATAAGTTAGACCACACAATTTACTGGTCTATTGAAATTATTTTATTAATCAAGTAAGCAGACACAAGCAAAACAGCGCTGGGCGGCTGGGGAGTCTCCGCTCTGCAACAGCACGCAACTTCCCTTTCCAGGGTTGCTATTTTATAGCAGTCGAGTTCCAGCTTATCGAGACTTGTTGAACTGGCTGAGGCTGCGCAGTCTATTGTTGAGAGGGGGGTCGTTGTTCCTCTGCTGGTGATCACACGTTGTGCTCGTGTTCAGGTGGGGGTAGTGAAGCAGCAAACAGGATGTCTGGTTTCACTCAAGGATGTGTATCCAATACTCCCTCCTGCTATCTGCTTGCTTAATCCTCCCCTTTTCCAAGGCCGTTAATTTGTACAACCTTATCTCCTCAGCAGATTCTCCAAATTCCTCGAAGACAATGAACAAACCCCCACTAATTTATCACAAGAAAAACAGTCAAGTTTTGTTCATGGTACTAGATTTACAGGATGCCTTTTTCTGCCTGCCCATGGTAACTGAAAGCCAGAAACTCTTTGCCTTTGAATGGGAAAATCCTAACAGAGGATGGAAAACTCAGCTTACTTGGACAGTGTTACCACAGGGGTTCAAGAATAGCCCCACCATATTCGGGAACTGTGATCTTGAAGCTTGAAAGACCCCTTCCAGAAAAGGGGACATTGTTGCAACACACAAGTGATATCTACTGAAGAAGAAAAGGAATGTGTATATTGGACTATTAGTTTACTTTTTTTTTTTTTTTTTTTTTTTTTTTCCACTAATACCCTGAACACAGCCTCTTTCCTTAGTAACAGAGTTTACAGATTACCCATTCATGACTGCATCAAGACCACGGACACGGTATACTCCAGTTGACCAGACTTAAAGGATACACTCCTAGAAGATGCAGAGGATTGGTATATAGATGGCAGCAGCTTCATCTGCCAGGGACTTTGCCTCACAGGATATCATCAATCTTCATCCTCATGACCCCCGACAACCACCACCAGAATACACTGCGCAAGTGCAGATGGGAGGAGTTTATGGAAATGACTCATTGGAACTAATTTTAATACGAAGCGGGGACAGGTTATGAATATGTATAGGCGTATTGTGAAACTTCATGCATATGTAACTCTTTACTGCATAAAACCAAGGCATGTTGCTGCATCAGGTGCACATGACTTTGGCAGGACTACCCCCCATGCTGCCCAGCACTGAATAAACATACCTACTTTACAATCTTACTGATTGTGGAGTCTGTTTTCCACAAGTCACAGTCATGGTGAAAGTTTAGCATAGCGAAGAAACAGTGTGTATTAGGTAAGGTGAAAAATGGAGTCACACCTCCCAGAAGTCCCAGTCTGTGGTCTTTAAGCTTTTTTTCTTGTTGGGGGAAGGGGGAGAGGGCCGAATATTATCCAGAAAGGTGACCAAATCCGTGCCTAAAAAGCTCAGCTGATAAAGCTATAAAAGGTTTAAAAAATGATCTTTGCACAGCAAGTTTCAGTTTTCATGAAGCCAAACTGAGATAAATCCAAAAATTTCTATGGGTTCAAAAGAACGCTTACTAAAATATTCTTGTCATTCACGGTAGTAATGGAGTGAGTGAACTTGTTCCACACAGTGACCTTACTTTATTTAATTATTTTTTTGTATTCCAGCAAACTGTGTACTATCCCAGGATTGTAAGCATGGTCTTGTGTAGCATTGTCATTCTGCCCCACCGCTCTGATATCTAACAAAGTAATACTTTCTGAATGTTGTCTACGAATTCTTTCCTTGCTTATGTAAGAGGTCGATGTGCGTGTTGCCTAGTTTGTCACAGAGTGTCTCTGAAGTACTGTTTTATTTGTATTTGTGAAGACAGAATCAAAGATTGCAGCTCGGCGACTCCCACCGAGATGGTCATTAAGATAAAACAGTGACGTTTCCAGCATATACTAAAAAGCCTGGAGGAATTAGCGTAGTTTGCAGGAAAGTGTGCTGGAAAGAGATGTTATTTGACAGCAAGCTTGAAAATGTCGTTTTTTTACCAAGAATGCTGAGAACTGATGCGTTTGCCCTGTGTTTGGATAGGTAAGTGAGTTAAGAGGAGATGAGTGTAGAGTTTGTAGGGGAATTGGGATGAGAGATGAATGAGAGTTTAACCTCTTTTCCGTGCAAGCGTGTTTTTATTTTGTTTTAAATCCCATACTTTTATTATCCAGAATTTTTAACATAACTCTCTATTTTAACTGGTTCGGGTTTTGGATAGCAGCAAACTATAGAAAGAAATAAGATCCCGAAGTGTCCCTGGAGCTGCTAAGTCTACCTCTTTATATGTTCCCTAAGAAGATGCCCTGGATTTAAAGACGGTGTGTATTAAATGAAGTATGAGAAGAAACAGCTCCTTTGGACACCTGCACTCCTCTTCTTTAGCTCGTGCAGAAGGCTGACAGCCTGTCTCACTCTCGTCAGTGCTATCCCACGAGCTCCTTTAGGAGCTCAACACCACGTTTGGCCTATTGCGATCTTCCTGATCCCCTCATTTCTGTGCTGCAACGCCACCATCCATGAGAAGTCAGGTAGGATCTGAAGACCTTTGAGTGGTTGGCTGGGGGGGGTCCACAGCAGCGTGCGGGACCTGCCGGGGGCTTGCCAGCAGGGAGGGGTTCTGCCGCCGCTCCTGGATATCCCAGCATGGCTCTTCCGTGCAGGTCTGCTGCTGCACCTGGGGGACTGCAGCAATTCGCTGATAGGATTCCACCATGGCACCTGGTGGCGCGCCCAGGTGGTGGCTGGCCAGGGGGGGTCCATCGTGGTGCTCGGGGTCTCACCGCAGATCACAGTCGGGGGTACACTGCCGTGTCCCTGATCTTGCTGCTGCTCACTGGTGGGGGTCCGCCACTGCTTCCAGGGCCTGCCGGGGTGGCCGGCGGGGGTCATCCACTGTGCCCAGGGGATTGCAGCAGCTCTCTGGTGAGGGTGTGCTGCAGAGACTGGAGGCCCGCCAGGGCTTGCGGGGGGGGGGGGGTCACAGGTGTGCAGGGGGGGGGTCTACCGGCGAGCCCGGTGCCCTGCCCGGACTCACAGGGCAGACTCATTGCTGCGCCTGTGGGCCCTCTGGGGCTCGCAGGGGGCTTCACCAGTGTGCCCGGGGGTCACAGTGGGGGGTCCGCTGCTGCACTGGGGGTCCACTGAGGCTCACACAGGGGGGTCCAGCGGTGCGCACAGAAGACCCGCCTGGGCTTGCGGGGCATGGGTCCACCAGCAAGCCCGGTGCCCTGGTGGGCCTCGAAGTTGGGGGTTCACCGGCGCAAATGGGGCCCAACTGGGGCTCGTATGGGGGGGTCCACCAGCGTGCCTGGGCGCCCACAGGGGCTTGAAGGGGGATGTCCACCAGACCGCCTGGGGCCCTGTAGGGGCTTGCAGGGGAGGTTCACCGCCTTGCCCGGGTGCTCGCAGGGCTCGCAGGAGGGGGGTCCACCACTGTTCCTGGTGGCCCGCTGGGGTTTGCAGGTCAGGGTCCACTGCAGCAACAGGGGGCCCACTGGGGCTCGAAGGGGGGGGATCCGCTGCCACGCCCGGGGGCTCACAGGGGGGGCCCACCGCCGTGCCCCAGGGCCCAGTGGGACTCGAAGGGAAGTGTCCACAGCTGCGCCCTGGATCCTGCTGGAGCTCACCGGTTGGGATCCATCACTGTGCCAGGGGCCTGCGGGGGTTTGAAGAGGGGGGACCGCTGCTGTGCCCTGGGGCCCGCAGAGGTTCGCACGGGGGTTCAGCCATCGCACCCCAGGCACCTGCCAGGGCTCGCCGGTGGGGACCTGCGGCCATGCCCAGGGGCCTGCCTGGGCTCAAAAGGGGGGATCCACTGGTGTGCCCAGTGCCCCGCTGGGACTTACGTGGGGGGGGGTCCACTGCAGCTACTGGGCACCAGCTGGGGCTTGTAGGGGGGTTAACCGGTGTGCACAGTGCCCTGCTGGGGCTCGCAGTGGGGATCCACCGGCGCGCCCAGTGACCACTGGGGCTCACGGGGGGGGTCCACTGCCGAGCCCTGGGGCCCGCAGCAGGTTTCCAACATGTGTCCGCCACCACCCCGGAGCACGCCAGGAATCGAAGGGGGGGGCCATCCACTGGCGCACCCGGGGGCCCGCTGGGCTTGCATGGGAGGGGTACACTGCAGCTACTGGGAGCCCAACAGGTCTCAAAGGGATGGGGTCCACCAGTGTGCCCAGTGCCCCACCGGGGCTTACGGGGGGGGTGAACCAGTGCACAAGTGGCCCCGCCGGGGCTCACAGGGGGGTTCCATTGGCCGTGCCTGGGGACCCCGCCGGGGCTTGCAGTGGAGGTCCACTGGTGCTCCCGGTTACCCAGCAGGGCTCGCAGGGGGGGTTCACCAGCACACATGGTACCCTGCCAGTGCTCGCAGAAGGGTGTACACCAGCACGACTGCGGTGGTTCACCAGCATGTTTCTGCCACCACACCGTGAGCATGGTGGGGCTTGAAGGAGGGGTCCACCGCCAAGCATGGGGGCCTGCAGCAGTTTGCCGGCATGGGTTCACCAGCCGCATTGGGGGCCCGCCAGGGCTCACAGGGGGGAGTCCATCAACGTGCCTGAGTGCCCTGCTGGGGCTGGCAGGGGGGCCCACTGCTGCGACCGGGGGCCCGTCGGAGTGGGGTGGGCGGGTTGGTGGTTTTACTTCTTTAGGCGGCTGACCTCCACCACAACCACTCTCTCACTTCCCCTTCTCAAAGAGGAATGGGGAGAAAATACAATGAACAGGGCTCAAAGCTTGAGATAAGGATAAGGAGATCATCCCGTAATTATCGTGACGGGCAAAACAGACTCAGTATAGGGAAAAACTAAGATTTATTACTTATTACTAACAAGTTGGAGAAGTGAGAAACAAATGAAAGAAACCATAATCACCTTCCCCCCACCCACCCTCTTCCACCTCCTCACCCTGAGCGGCATGGGGGAATGGGGGTTATGGTCAGTCTATAGCACTTATCTGCTGCTCCTTCTTGGTCACTCTCATACACTGTGCTGTGGGGTCCCTCCCACGGGATGCAGTCCTTGCTGAACTGATCCGGCGTGGGCTTCCCATAGGCAGCAGCTCTTCAAGAACTGCTCCAGATATGGGTCTGTACCATGGGGTCCATCCCTCAAGAGCAAACTGCTCCAACCTGGGTCCCCCACGGGCAGCAGCTCCTGCTCCTGTGTGGTCTCCTCAGCAGCCGGCTGGGGTGGTCAGCAGTGGCGTGCGGGACCTGCCATGGGGTTGCCGGTAGGGGGGGTTCCGCCACCACTGCTGGAGAGCCCGGTGCAGCTCTTTGGTGCAGCTCTGCCACCATGCCCGGGAAACCGCTGCGGATCGTCGGTGGGGGTCTGCTGCCGCTCTCAGAGGCCCACTGTGGTCACCAGCAGGGTGGCCGCTGCAGTGCCCAGCAGCCCACCAGGGATTGGCCTGCACTGGGAGTTCTGCCGGGGTGCATGGTGGCCCGCTGGGGGTCACAGTTGGGGTCCGCTGCCTCATCCAGGAACCTGCTGATTCTCGCTGGTGGGGGTCCGCCTCCGCACCTGGGAACTCGCCGTGGCTTGCTGGCATGGGTCCTCCATGGCACCTGGCTGCCCTCTGGGGACTGGCTGGCTTGGGGAGGTCCACAGCAGCACGTGGGACTTGCTGCGGGGTTGCTGGTATGGTGGGTTCTGCCGCTGCTCCCGGAGAGCCTGGCATGGCTCTTTGGTGCGGGTCTGCCGCCAGGCCCAGGAAACCGCAGCAGTCGGGGATCTGCTGCCACACCCGGAGGCCTGCTGTGGCTCATCCACTACACCCGGAGGCCTGCCGCAGATTGCTGACAAGGTTCCGCCGCTACGCCCTGGAGCCCCCTGATTCTCACTGGCAGGGGTCTGCTGCTGCACCCAGAGGCTGCCACGTCTTTCTGATGGGGGTCCGCAGCAGCCGCACCCGGGAGATTGCAGCAGCTCACTGGCAAGGGTGCTCTGCAGCGCCCCAAGGCCCACAGCAGCTTTCCAACGGGCGTCTGCTGCCTCTCCTGGGAACTCGCCGTTCTCGTTCCTGGGAACTCGCGGCACCTGGCTGCCCTCCAGGGAGCAGCTGGCTTGGGGGTCCGCAGCGGAGCATGGGACCCACGGCGGGGTTGCTGGTATGGTGAGTTCTGCCACTGGTCCTGGAGAGCCCGGTGTGGCTCTTTGGTGTGGGTCTGCCGCCAGGCCCAAGAAACCACTGCTGTTCGCCAGCAGGGGTTCGCCGGTGGGGATCCGCCGCCACGCCCAGGGACCCACAGCAGCTCGCCAGCGAGGGTCCACTGCAGTGCCCGGAGGCCCACCGCGGCTTTCTGACGGGGGTCCACAGTAGCCACACCGGGGGTCCACTGCAGCTGTCCAGTGGGGGTCCGACGCCGCACATGGGAGATCACAGCAGCTCACTGGTGAGGGGGCTCTGCAGCGCCCGGAGGCCCACCGCGGCTTTCTGACAAGGGTCTGCAGCAGCCATACCAGAGGGTCCGCCAGGGCTCGAAGAGGGGGGTCGGCGGCCGTGCCCTGGCTCCTGCCGGGGCTCACAGGGGGGGTGTCCACTGCCACACTGGGGGGCCTGTGGCGGGTTGCCGTTGTGGGTCCACCGACGCACATGGGCCCGCCAGGGCTCACAGGAGGGGGTCCACCATCATGCCCGGGGTCCTGCTGGGGCTCACAGGGGTGGGTCCACCGCCACACCCGGGGGCCTGCGGTGGTTTGCCAGCGTGGGTCCGATGCCGCAGCGGGGGCCTGCTGGGGCTCGTGGGGGGGTCCACAGGCGCGCCCGATGCCTGCCCAGGCTTGCAGGGGGGGTCCACCATCACGCCTGGTGCCCTGCCGGGGTTCGCAGGGGCATCCACCATTGCTCCCCGTGCCCTGCCAGAGCTTGCACAGGGGGTCCACTGGTGTGCCTGGGGCCCCATGGAAGCTCTCAGGGAAGGGTCCACCGGTATGCCTGGGGGCCTGCTGTGGCTCGCATGGTGTGGTCTACCAGCACGCCCATGGACAGGCCAGGGCTTGCGGGGGGGGGGGGTCCACTGGCACACCTGGGGCCCCACTGGTTCTCTCAGGGAGGGTGTCCACCAGCGTGCCCAGGGCTCTGTGGAAGCTCATGTGGGGGGTTCGATGTGCCCGGAGGCCCGCTGCAGCTGACAGGGTTCCGCTGCTGAGCCACAGGGCCCGCTGATTCTTGCTGGCTGGGTGTCCTCCGAGGCACCCGGCGGCCCACTGGGTGATGGCCGGCCAGGAGGTTCCACCACCACCCCCGAGACACCACCACGGATTGTCAGTGGGGGTGCACTGCTGTGCCTGGCGGCCCACCACCCCGCACGGAGAACTGCCGGGGTCGCCAGGGGGGTCTGACGCTGCGCTCGGGGGTCCACCATGGCTGGTCGGCGGGGGTCTGCTGCTGCATCCGGGAGACCGCAGCTGCTCGCCTGCAAGGGTCCGCTGCAGCACCTGGAGGCCCGCCGTGGCTTTCCGACAGCTGAAAGCAGTGATCGGGGGCCATCCGGGGCTCATGGGGGGGTTCCGCCACTGCGCCCGGGGACCTGCCTTAGGTCGCCAGTGGCAGTCCAACTTAGCACCTGGGGGCCCACCTCACATCGCCAGCGGGGATCTGCCGCCGCACCCATGGGCCCAATGTGGGTCGACGGTGGGGGTCCACCTTCGTGCCTGAGGGTCTGCGAGGGGTCAACGGTGGGGGTCCGCTGCAGCGCCCAGGAGCTAACTGGAGGTTAGTGGTGGGGGTCCGCCCTAGAACCCGGGTTCCTGCCAGGGGTCGCTGGTGGGCTTCCACTGCCTTGCCTGCGGTCTCACCAGTGGTCGCCGGCTGGTCCACTGCCATGCCCAGGGCCCACTGCAGGTTGCCAGCAGGGGTCCACTGCATCTTACAGGGGACCACCATGGGTCTTCAGTGGAGGTCCGCCGCCGCGCCTAGGGTCCCACCGGGGTCGCCGGCAGGTGTCCGCCATGGTGCCTAGGAGCTTACCAGGGGTTGCCAGCATGGGTCCGCCTTTGCACATGGGGGCCTGCTGGGGGTCACCGCCCCGGGTCCGTTGCGGTGCCCCAGGGCCCAGCAGAAGTTGGGATCCAGGTCCGCCGACAGGCCTAGGGGCATGTTGGGAGTTGCTGTCATGGGTCTGCCGCAGGGCCTGGGGGCCTGACAGGAGTTGCTGCCCAAGCTCCACTGTGAGGCACGGGGGCCCAGAGGAAGTCTCCACCCATGGCTCATCGGTGGGCCTGGGGGGCCTGGCAAGAGTTGCTGTCTGGGGTTCACCGTGGGGCCTAGAGGCCTGGCGGGAGTCTCCACCCCGGGTCCATGGCGGGGCACTGGAGCCTGGTGTGAGTCGGTGCCCAGAGTCCGCTGAGACCTGGTGGCCTGGCAGGAGTCTTCACCTGGGGTCCACCGTGGGGCATGGGGGCCCAGCACGAGTCGGCGCCTGGGGTCTGCCACGGGGCCCAGGATCCCTGTGAGAGACGGCACCCGCCATCCACTGCACGGACCTGGGGCCCGTCGGGAGTGGCCGCCTGGGGTACTCTGCTATGTCCAGGGACCCGGCGGGAGTGGCCACCCGGGGTCGTCCATGGGGCCTGGGGGCCCGGCAGGAGTCACCGCCCAGGATCTGCCGTGAGGCCCAATGCCCAGCGGGAGTCGCTGCCCTAGGTCCACTGCTGGGCCTGGGGGCCCAGCAGGAGTGGCTGCCCAGGATCTGCCACAGCGCCTGGGGGCCCGGCGAGAGTCAGCACCTGGGGTCCACCGCGGGGCTCAGGGGCCCAGCGGGAGTCTCCGCCTGGGGTCTTCTGCATGGCACCAGGTCCCAGCGGGACTTGGCGCCCGGGGTCCGCCATGGGGCCCGGGGTCCCGGTGGGGGTCGGCACCTGGGGTCTGCCGCAGTGTCCGGGGCCTCACCATGACACATTGTCCGGGGTCCACCGCGGGGTCCGGCGGCTCAGCGGGAGTCAGCGCCCGGGTTCCTCCACAGAGTCCATAGTCTCACTGGGTGATGGTGCCTGGGGTCAGCTAGGGGGTCTGGCAGCTCGGCAGGAATCAGCGCCCAGGGTCCTCCACGGGGTCTGGGGACTCAGCGGGAGTTGGCACCTGGGGTTGGCCACGGGGTCCGGCGGCTCACTGGGAGATGGCGCCTGAGGTCTGCTGGGGTGTCCGGGGGCTCACCAGGAGACGGCATCTGGGGTCTGCCGCGGGTCCGGGGCCTGGGTGGGAGTCGGTGTCCAGGGTCTGCCGCAGTGTCCAGGGGCTTGGCGGGAGTCGGCAACACGTTTGCCACTGGGTCTGGGGGCTCACTGGGAGACGGAGCCCAGGGTCTGCCGGGGGATCTGGGGGTTCAGCAGGGGTCAGCCCAGGATCTGCTGCAGGTCCGGGGCCTGGGCGGGATTCAGCACCTGGGTTCCACTGTGGGGTCTGGGGCTTCATTGGGAGTCGGCGTCCCAGGGTCCATCACAGAGTAGGAGGCTCACCAGGATTCGGCACCTGACTTACCCACTTACTTATTCCAAACTAAGTTGAGATTGCATTTGTTTGTTTCAGAATCTCAGAAATAAAGTCCACAGTTTTAGGCAGTTCTGGACGAAGGTGCCTGCTGCAATATACAGCTATATTTATTTACACATTCCTTTGAAGAGACTTTTCTAGTTACCTTTGCATTCACATGTTACTACCTCTACATTTTCAACTTGCTGATGGTTCACCAGTGTTAGTTTCAACAGCATCTGGCTTTCCTAGATATGTATCTGAAGATTCCTTTTTTCGATGGGAAAACTGCACTTGAAATGTAGTGGTCGATGATTTAAACTCCAAACGATAACTGGTTATTAATAGTGTTTCTCTGGAGGTAAAGCTGACTTGGGGAAAGCAGTTGGATGAAGCTGGTGGACGTAGGCCGAATAATGGAGCCAATGTTAAGAGGCTTGATAGAGAATTTTGTGGTTGGTGAAGAGTGGCATCAGGTGATGTTAAGTGTTTGAGACGTTTAAAAATATTTTTTGGGAATAAAAATATGGTCCTAGATTACAGGCAAGATCTTTCTCTAATCCTGTTCTAAAGCATGAACTGTAGAGCTCTTTTTAGTGTCTTAAGTGGACTCAGCAGATATGATATGGTACATCTGACTCGATGTACCAAAACTACTTGGAACATTTCAAGTGAGGATTTGCTTTGTATAAGATTTGCAAGGATTTGACCTGCACAACAATACTACCACTTTGATTTCTGTTGGAAACACCTTGCTGTGTTTTTAGTCTTCTAAAGGACATGGGCTAATGGTGTGGTGTTTCACAGTCACCATGATGAAGAAATGCATGCCACTCTTTCTGGAGCTAGAAATTGCATCTCTTTACTCTCTGGAATGTTGAAAAAAAATTGTTTAGGGCTGAACTTTCAAGATAGTGAGTAGATGATGGTAGAAAAAAATATGGGTACCAATCCTTGCAATTTACATATGTTGGATAGACTGCCATGTGTCTTCCAGCCCAAACATACTAGACATCTTATATACATTTACATACATTTTTTTACTACATTATACAGCTGTGGAACCATTGGCATCACACCCATGCACTTTGTTTCCATGCTACAGAAAGGACTAAAATCTTGAAGTGTGCCTGTACATTCTCTTGCTTTTTTTTTTTTTCTTTTTTTTTTTCTTTTTTTTCATGTATGGCATACAATTAAGGACAAATTAATCTTCAGCTTTCTGAGATACTAGCTATACATTTCCTTGCTATTTTCTGCCAACAGTCCTCTATTAAACAAACAAACAAACAACTCTATCTTTTCTTTAAATGCCAAGGTAATCTTCCAATATTTTTCAGATGCTGGATTACCTTCTTTTTAAGCAGCACTAATTGGAAAGAGAACTTTTCTTCACCTGGTTTTCTTTCTGCTAAATGAAGGCCCCACCTATCCTACTCAGCTCTTAGGATTATAGGGAGAAACCTTATTGTAAGGAATACCCTTAACTATCAGAGATCTCTTCTAGGTGCCTCCTCCCAACTTAAAGTAAAGAAAGGCTTGGTAAGTCCCACATATTCTTAGGTCTAAAGCCTGTAGTGAAGTCCTTCAATTCTTAGGAGGAAGTTGCTAGTGAACCTGATTGAAAATTTTCATTGACTATTTGTTATGAACTAAATACAAAAAATTAATAACATCTGTTTTATTTTTGTTAATTTTAGAAATTAACCTCACATATTTTACTTGCATTTAAAAGTAACTATAACTATACTTAGCCCTGCAGCTCACACTGGCTGTCTCTAAACAGATTTGACTGGTTTTAAATACACTTGGCCAATATATAAGCATTACTATATAAATAAAAGTGTGTATAAACAGAAGTTCAGCATCTGAAACAAAAGAACTTCTGATCTTTTTCTACAAATCTAAGCTTTCCTCATCACGTGCTTTGGTACTTCTAAGCTGATGCCCACAGGAAAAGGAATAAATATTGAACTGGAGCATCAGAATCGGCTGAAGCAAAAACATAACAGTGAAGGCTTCTTAACAAGATCCTGAGACCGCATGCTATCCTGTGTTTCCTTATGATTTAAAACAAAGTACTGCCTGTATGCAGAAATGTGGCTTTTTATTATATTCACAGTTGGAGAATGCCAATGAGAATACAAGAAAGAAATAACCTGTTTGCGTTTGTGGTCCATTGCAGGTTAAGCATTTGAGTCTTTGCACCAAATGTGCCTTTTCTTTTATGGAGATTTGCCATCTTCATTTTTTACCCTATACTGCTTGGACTCTGGAATGTGTTTATTCCAAACAAAGTGTTGCTGTGTTTGTAGTGTTCTCTGTTTACCCAGAGCTATGAAGTTAAGTCAAGACTGGTGGGAACTTCTGTGCGGTTTCAGAATGGATAATGTGGTGGCAAGAGGAGTGGTAAACACAACCTGCATATTTAAGTGACTATTTGTCAAAAGATTGGTACAGCTGTACTGACTTAGGAAAAGAGACACAAGTGTTGATTTAAGCTCATTTAAGTGAGCTTAGTATACTATACATGTACTTAAATAGTTTACTATATTACACCTTAGAACTTTGACAGTCTCCAAGAGTATCACAGGGACTATCTGAGTCATTGGGATAGAGTAATCTTTGTGGCCTATCCTTCCCCTGAAAACATCTGTTGAGTGTCTAGAACATACAGGCAGATCTGCTTTTTTTTTTTTTTTTCCCTCCCCCCTCCTTGGGTTTTCTAAGAACTATGTATAGAAGGTCATGGCAGGCTGTAAGCCAATGTTGTTAGCAGTTACTAGTGAAATAACTGCGGAGGATCTCCAGAGTGTCCCAGTTTTAAATGTGACCAAATATGTTCTTGGTAAAACATGATTGCCTTGTGAATGCCTTGGGTATGCGTAAAGGATGCTAACCTCTATACTTGTGAACTGGGTCCTTAAATACTGTTATCAATATTTTTCAGTTTTCTGCCACTGAAATTCTTTACAACTTTTGACAACTTTTCCCTAATATTTAATGATATTAAATATTTCCATGATTTATTTTTTTTTTATGTACAGCAATTATGATTTTAGAAATATACCCCATTCTGCCTACTGCATCTCTGGAAATAAATACTCTGTTATGTTACAGTGTGCAGTAGTCCTAGTGCTGGAGTTCTCAACCCAACACATACCAAGGGGTTAATTTGTTTCCATCACTGGGGATTTGAATTGTTCATCAGTGCTGAGGTCATTGTCACTGTTAAATGACAGATGTCTTTCTGAAAATCCCTTGCATCTTTCCTAGTGTTGTAAAGTTCAGTGACTGCAATAACAGGGTGTTGTTCTTTAATAACTGTTAAATTTATTCTTTAGAGAATTTACAAAGATGTCCTATTGCTCTGGGAGAGCTCCCTTGATGCCGAACTCAGCATTTTCTTTTTGCATAATGCCTACATATTCAGAGCCACTGTACTCCCAGTTGTATAGCTTCTGTATCCCTGGTTCACTGCTGCTGAAATACTCGTAAATCTCCTTTCTTCTAGTGGCTTTGTGCGGCAGCTGGGGCATGACAATAAGGTTCCTGATCTATAATTCCAGACAGCCCCTGAGGGTGAGCAGATCGACCAATCCTCATCCCCAACGTAAGCCTGGGGTACTTGATGTCCCTGGGAGGTAGTTGTCTAATGCTTTCCATTTGTAATCTGTATGAAACTCTTCTTGATGCTGGACTGTTGCTCACTTAGAGAATTATCCAGTGCACAGTATATAAACACCCACTAGAGATTGAATGCATGTAAATAAAGCTTGCCTTAAGTCTAGCATAATGTAACTTTAAGTGAGAAGAAATAGACTAAATCTCAGCGCCCTGTAAGGCTGCATTCACTGCTCAGATCTGCATAGTGCAGTCACAATCTGCATTTCTATGTCAAATAAATAGAGGTGAAGAGGACGGCTGTATAGGCTTTCTAATTTCAGGGATTT
The DNA here is from genome assembly GCA_951411735.1 of Somateria mollissima. NCBI lineage: Eukaryota > Metazoa > Chordata > Aves > Anseriformes > Anatidae > Somateria > Somateria mollissima. The sequence continues at coordinate 1,224,330 of CATOCB010000307.1, forward strand.
CCTGGTTTTTTATTCAATTTGATTAAAATGTAACACTGACTTTTAAAAATAACAGCTGTTTTCCAAATACTCTCAAGAAATAGTAACATTGATGTTAGAACAGAGAGAGACATAGTTAGAAAAATGTGATTGATTGACCTTTATGCTACAGATGCCACATGAAAATGTGACTTTATACTCGGTGTTTTCATACCACCCAAAAGCCTGGCAGGCATTTCAGACTACAGACAGAAGATGATCCCTGCCCTACAGACTTTGCAGTCTCTTTGTAATCTCTAGCTATATTTATTTCAGCTATATTATTTTTGCAACTTCGATATCTATGTAGGAGCATTGACATGTATTTTAACTGTAAATTATTTAGAAAGGGTCTGCTTGAAAGCTAGTACTCGTGTTCTTATAAACCTCCATCATCTGTTTTAAACCTTGAGATTAATGAAGTGTAAAGGGCTATCTTTAAATGTGAGGTGTTAAGCATATGCTATCAGCCTTTGATTACACTTCACTTATCCAAGCAGATTTAATGCTGACACAATTGTCAGACTAATTTTTTCTGCAGCAGTTTTAAAGCAGATTAAACTGTTTCTGTATCAGTGGTTTGCTCTTTGCCAGGGGAAAGAAAAAAAAAAATACAGTATTTTTACTGAAAAACTGCAGTCATGTGTTTCATGGAAATGGAAAGCCCTGTGTGAAGTCCTCAATGCACTGAAGCCAATGGCAAAGCTCCCATTTACTGCAAAACAGCCAGGGCAGTGCCCAGCATGTTTTATGTAAGATTGTATATTGGACACTTCATCAGCATTACTCTTACAAAGCAGATTGTTCTTCTCATATTATAGAAATATAATACTGTATGTGCTCTATGAAAAAATAATCCACAAAGAAATGAAGTTAAAATATTTTTTTTCATTAAAATATTCCTTCTCACATATAATTTCCACATTAGATTCTTGCACATTTTTAAGAAGAGATTACCTTTCTGGAGGAGGTGGACAGAAGAGTAGGGGATGCTGATCTGTCAGAACAAACGAGTAGCTTACTCCAGAAAACAAACCAATGGAAATACAAAGTTATATCTCATTGGTATTTCAGTCTTCTCTGTAAAGATAGCCCTGTTTATGGCCTTTATTCTGTCCTTCCTCGGATGAGGATTCAGGAAGGCAAAGAGTAAAACCTGTTTAAAACTTCAGTGACTGTGTTCATAGAGGCTCTACTTTTACTTTAAACAAAGGATTCAGTTGCCCAAATTGAATGTGGAAGAATATAGATCAATCTCTAATAACGATCAATCTCTAATAAATTTGGATCTGGTCTAAAAAACTTGATCTGTACTTAAAGAGTTAAAGATCATTAAAACGCAGTAGACTGTTTGAATTAAGGGAGGTACCTGTTGGGGTTTTAGTGTTGTTTTGTTATGATATAAATGCAATACATTGCCTTTCAGAGTATGAAATATACCTTATCTCTCTAGTCTTGTTTAATTGCAGCAAAACTCAGTAGGCACAAAGTAGGAAAGTTTACCTAAAATAATCTTCAGAGCACACAGTTTTGTGCCAAAGCATGGTGGTTTGCTAATTACTTTTATGTAAGAGCCAATCACAGTGCTTGGTGAGAAGATGGTCTGCCTGTAAGGGGTTTAAAATGCTAATGTAAATGTATGGTGTAGTTAATGTAGTCTTAACTAAAATGAATTTTTCCTCAACATTAATTTATCTTTGTTTTATCCTTACTGTTCTCAAGAGGTTTCTTTTAGCTGGAGATTCATGACCACATGATTTTTAGGATGCTAGAGATGTTAAAAATAAGGAAAGAGTTTCTGTAAATAGAACCAGGTTGCTTCTATTTCACGGATTATTTTTTTTCAGAATCTTTTTTTTTTTTTTTTTTTTTTTCAACAATGCTCACAATGTTCACAAATGCTCATCAAACTAAAACAATTTTTCTTTGTACAGAATGCTTTTCAGTAAATAGTGGCAAGAATTTTGAAATGAGAAGATCTTTAAAATATAAAAGATAACAATTAACCCAACAAATTTTAAATGTAGCAGGATTTTATTTTATTTTATTTTATTTTATTTTATTTTATTTTATTTTATTTTATTTTGTAAAAACTTTTTTTCTTGCAAAGAAGCATTATTTCAACCAGAAATCAAAAGTTTCCTGCTTTACAGAAGTAGTGGCTTCTACTATGTTGTAGTCTTCAATTTTCATTCTCTTCCATATCATAAATATTTGATTGCTTTCCCTGGTAATAAGTGGAGGCAACATGTAGAATTCAGCTGTCTCTGATTTCACCATCTTTGGGATATTTTCTTGTCTTTTGCTCTATTCAGAATCTCTTGTGCTATAATGGTACCCCTAATCTTTTCATCTTCTTCCCTCATAGGTTTCATTTACCTTATTCTGCACAGCTTTAGTACTTCACACCAATTTTAGGATTCAAGTCAAGCCCTGTTATATAAGTATAGCAGGGTCCAGATTTTATCTTGGGAATACCATCAAGAATGTGCAGAGTTGTGAACATTTTGGGGATTTGACTTTCTGGTAATCGTTCTTTCCACCTCTCAGCCATGTTAACCAAATGTTAATTTGTAGGTTGATGGCAGTTTTGTTAATTAAGGTCAACTTAGTTTCTCTTCTGTCCACCTCTTCCCATATCATATTTGTCTCGCCGCTCACAATCTTGGATTTCTCATCTAAGTGGTAAAGTTATGCTGAAGGCAGTGCTGATGGGCTCTTCCTTCTCTCCCCTCCTCCCCCAAGTTGTTAATTCACTATTTTGTCCAGCTTTCCAACCTTTGAATCAATAGTAAGTGTTACTGGAAACCTAAGTACGGACAGAGGCAAACATTAGTCTTTGAAAGAACATACAGTATGTTATCCATCCATTCTTCAGCTCATGAACTCTTAAAATTTTTCCCTATTATTTTTTTTTAACATAGAATCTATATTTAAATCAGATACAATATTGAACACTCGAGTCCAGATGGCTCCAATTTCAGTGTACCTTTCATATTGCAGAAATAAGTACCCGAGATTTTAAGTGACTAAAATAAGACACTTAAAATGGAAAACAAGAATGTGGGATTGCACAAGCACTTTGAGTTTATTTCAGACCTCCAATCACTTCCCATAAGAGACTAAATGCTGAGTTCCTGGGACCCATGTTATCTTTCCAAATGGAACTTGGCCATAATGCCACCCCCTACCCAGCTGCTTATTGTGGGATTCTTTTTCCTAAAAAATATTCCTCATTAAATAATAATCCTAATTATTTGGGGGGTTGATTTTTACTTTTTCTGAAATTTCAGTCAATTCCCGTCTTTTGTAAAAATTCTTTGGGATTTTATTGGCAGACTATTATGAAAATGAGCCAATTGGCCTTTTTTAATGTTATTGTAAAAGTACACAAATGTGGAATGTTTGCAAAATGTTTCTGATAGCAATATGCCCTAGCAATACTACAGTTCTACTTCCAGTAACCTGCTCAGAACATACAGTGGTAAGAAAGGGAAGTGTTACTTTAAGAAGGTAACTGAGTAGAGGTCAAGGGTTCTCTGCTCCTCTTTAGCTCTTCCAAAGGCTATGTTCTGCAAAAATTAGTGATGGCTAAGCTTCTCACTTGGGTAAGGGAATTGTAACAGTTCATGAAGCAGCTGAAAGTAATCTGAGATTTAAGTCCCATTGCAGGATCACCTATTTCCTTGTTATTGTAACTGAATAACCCCAGAACTTCTGTTTAAATGGAACCCCTACTTTGTACCTGTGTTCCTTTGAAGAAGATACTTACATTTAACTTCTTTGGCTCCTGTCTTTGCGCAAAAGGGTGCTCATTTGGGTTTTAGTCTATGTGTTTCCAAAGTGGTGTTCCATAGTTTCCATTTAGAATTTTTGTGGCACATGAATTTCATCTGGTTTTCATTTTGTCTTGAAAACCTTTTCTTTAAAAACAAGCTAGAGATGGAAAACCACCCACCGAAACAACAAACCAAAACAAAGTTCAATTTGCTGAATTCATGTGGATACCTGCCTTAAGGTTTTATAATGGAGCCTGCTGGTGGGGTTTCTGCGCAGCAGTGTGGGTAACAAAATGAGTTCCCAAGTGAACTTCTGGAGTCTTTTTGTCCTCTGTGGTGGTAGCCAATACAGCCTGCTGTAATCCTGAGATGGTCAGTGTTGATTTGTTAGCTTCGCCAGAGAGCAAGGCCTAGACCACAACCTACAAAAGGTCCATCTCTCTCTCATGCTTTTCTTACATTTTTTATAAGCTGTCCAGAGCAGGAACGCTCTCTCTGTCTGCCAAAACTTCTCAAAAGTTTTGCTATTAAACCCTAACAAAAGATAACTTTTTCTATGTGCAGATTCCTTGCTTCTGGTAAAAATCTGATCTGAGGGGTTGTTGATGTTAGTGGCAGAACATAGCTTGTTAGAACAGCCATCATGGGGTCTCCTGTGCAGCTGGGCTTTTCACAGAGCATAAAAGCACGGACGGGTACACTTCCTGTGATAATACTTCCTGTGTTCATTCACACTGGCTTTGAAAGTCAGGGTGGAATTAACAAAGTGGATCTTGCTTATGTTTGTAATTTCTAGACGTAAACATTTTGCTATGCAATAGCAATATAAATGTCGTGCTTTAATCTTTTACCTGGTGTGCTGTAGCGTGCAGTACATGTAGCTTGAGGAATCCATCTTATTTTAGGACTTGACTAAAATGCAGCAAACCTCTCCTGTGTTCCATGAATGCCTACTTTTGCCTGATAGCTTCAGTTACCAAAAGGTGAGGTGTGAGAGAATGGATGTTGTCTCCTTCACTTTTTTATTTTGGGGGGGGGGGGGGGGGAAGTGTCTATCCCACTTGTTTTTAACCACCATGATATTAAGGACACTCTCAGTTTCCCTATTTTGTACAACTGAGTGGGGACATGGGAAGTATTAATTGGGAGCTTTCACCACTCTTCAGTGAGAGGGTAGGATGGATAGGCTACCAAGGACTCAAAAAGTTTTCTTTCCTCTCAAGTTTTAATTTAGATTTATGAAAAAACAATGAACAAAAAAGTTTAAAAAGGAAGGGTAGAACTCCATTGCCATTTAAATAAAAATGTCTGACTTCTGATTGTTTGTGCTATAATGATTGTGCTGCTCCTCTAGTCACGTTAGCCCAAATGAGTTGAATTCCTGATTGAAGAAGGAATGAAGAATGAGAGGTTTTCCTTATCTTGTTTCAGTGTTTGCAATTGCAGTATTCAGCACTTCTTAGTAGGTAAGAAAGAAAAACAGTTGAAGAAGGGGCACAGGCTGATTCCATCTTCTTTCCTTTGCAGGTCTTGCCTTTCATAATAGACCGAAACAAACCCAGGAAGCATGAAGAATACTGCCTGTAAAAGGAAAAGGACTATGTACTGCTATACGAGAAAGCAGAGGAAGAAACATGGCAGTTGTCTTATCCAGCATAGACTAAACACAATACTTGACAGGAAAGAAACAAAGTGGCTTTGGCCTGAGGGAAGTTCATGCTCTTAGCCCCAGTTATGGATGATTAAATGAATGAGTGATTTTTGGGGCAGTTAGTCCCAGCTGAATATAATTGGAAGCCTTTCGAAATATTTCTTCAGATGATGGTTGTGCACTCTGTGTTTAATAACTAACAAAAGAGCTGGTTTGCTATTTTTTTTTTTTCTCCAAAGAGTTTTGTAACAAAGTAAAAGTAAAGTAAAATAAAAGTAAATAAATGGAGACAATAAATATGACTTTGATTTTCTGCTTGAGATCAAGACAAATTATGTAATTGTGCTCTTAGTATTCTGAGACAGTCTAGGGCTTTGGGCATACTTCTGGTTTTTCTGTCCTCTCACACAGTTGACAAGTAGAGGGCAGCAAAGGCCTACTTTTAAGATCAAAATATTTTTATACGTGTTTTTTCTTAAACTAGATATTTTTTATGTCAGCTTGATTCATTGGTTGGTGCTCTTTCCTGATGATGAGAAATAAATATAAAAACTTCAATTAAGAAAAAAACTTTATTAAAATACAAATTAATTTAAAAACTTTTCCTGCAATATGTCTAACCTGGTTATGAAATAGCTGCAACACAGGAAATAAAAATTTACAATACCAATTAAAGGACAGCATTTCAATATCACTAGTGAGAAGCTTGTGCTGTTTTGTGCCAAAATCTATCATTATGAACTGTGTGCTGACTTGTAGAAATTAAAACAAAATAAAATCATGCTCAGATATCTCCCACTTTATTTAAAGAAGAAAAAAGGAATGAGAGGCTTGTCTGCAGCTCTAGATTGATTTTTGGTAAATGACCCATCTTTGCCTCGTTCATATCACAATGTGACATTATTCATATTGTCCAGTGGTGACACTCTGATTTCTTAAGTGCAGTTATGAAATAGTGATGCTGCAGCAGTAACTGATTTCAAACTGTAAATGTTTCACAAGAGGAACAGGAAAAGTGTTAAAGAAAAAATGCAAGTGGAAGTGAAAGTCGATGCTTATGCATTCATCCAAAAGGGAATACCGCATGTAGTATTCTTAGCCACTAATAATGAATGTTGATCATTAGTGCAGAAGGTAGAGTTTACTTCGTCAAATATATTGGAACATATATTTTTTCTTTTAGTGATTACAATGCAGTGATTAACTGCTGCTGCTGCCTGTTACAAGCATTGCATTTTACTGCGCAGTGAGTATGCAGTGAATTTAGGGGGTACTTTGGGCTCAAAGCCCTGTGTTGATAGTGAAGATCAGGGTCTGAAGTTGGCAACAGGTAGCTTTACCATGGGCTTCAGTTCTGAAAGAGGTCTGCTTAAAAAAAAAATAAAAATCCTCTGGTCAAGTGTTCTGACCCATTTTGAGAGTAAGTTTTTGTATCATGTAGGTTCACAAGACAAGGAATTGCATAGCTGTGTAAGAACTTGCATGGTATCATCAGGTCAGATAATAAAACGCTCAGATTTTATACAGTCTGTCAGATTAGAGGTGGCTCCTCAGTCTTGTCGTGTTTGTCTTCTACATGTATATGTGTACTTGAAACCCCACTCTCAGTTGTGTGCAAGTTTTAGCTATTCCTCAGGTACTTATTAATTTGGTTTCTTTTGTTCATAGTGATATAATAAAAAGTGGGACAAGAAGTTCACAAAATGTAAAAGTCAGGCACAGGTTTGAAGGTGGTAAACAAAAAGATGCATGCCATCTGTCCTCTGATTGCTTATTTCAGAGTTGTAAAATATTTTGTAGAGTTGAGACAATTCTAACACTCCTCTTTATTTACTTTTAATAGTAGTTTTTTGTATGTTTCTGTCAAAATGTTAATATTGTTTAAAGCATACTGCACTAATTATATATGTGCTGGGGCTTTCATTGCTGTCAACAGGTGCCTCCTTTGAATGCCATACCAAAGGGTAGTTTGGCTTCCATGTACTTAGTCTTATTTTTCTTTGGAGTTTGGATTGTGTTTTGTCTTCCCTCCATTTATTTTTTTATCATTGGTTTCCAAGGAACTGTATTCCATGCTTAGTTTTAAAATGCCTTTTTGAAGGATTAGACTTTCCTTATTCTTTTTTTGCATATCATCTATCCTTCATTGACAAAATCTTGAAATATTTGTTCTGTTTGCAACTGTGCCCCAAAATCATTGCAGGCATTTTGAAATATCTCCTGCTTTATCAAAACCAAGTTTTCATACATGTTACTTTGAACCCCATCTTATCTCAATAAATGAAACTGAAGTTTTGTCTAGATAATTCTCTTAGGATTTAAAGTCCAATTGTTTATGAAAATTTCATGTTTTTAGCTCTATAAAAATGAACACACACACTTTTTAGATGATGTATTATCACCTGATGATTTAAGTGTCAGAATAGTAAATATTTACATATAAGAATAGGAATAGCTAGTATTTAAGTATTAGAATATTTACTGCATGTTAATTCCTTGTTTAAGTGACAAATATTTGTATCTGCAAAAGAAATCATAAGATATGTAGTAATTTTATATGTAATGCTGTCATTAAAAAAACTACTACTCAGAAATCAGAAAAATAGCAGTACCTAGTGGGTAGTATTATAGTGTGAAGTTGTGGATATCCAGAACTTTATGTTGTAACAGCGTAAGGGAGCTCTAAGCCAAATTGGCTGTTTTAATTTCTGTATGACTAAAATTTTGGAAATATGACTAATGAATTTTTAATTAATTTTTTTAAACAGGAGTGTGAGGAGGCTAAAGCATGACTGCTTTAGCAAAACATTGCAAAACATTTAGCAAAACATTGCTGCTTTGAACCCAAGGTAGGTCTGAGACATTTTTGTGATCAAATTGTATCACCTAAAAATAAGATAAATTGAAAGACTGAAACACCCTTTACTCTATAACTTAACTAAAGCATAGCTACTGTAATGTGCAAAATATTGTATTTTTCATTGGCAATCTAAGTCTGTAGTACTGCTGGTAAAAAAAAAAAAAAAAGAAAAAAAAAAAGATTGACATTTGGTCATTATTTCTTATCAAGGGTGTTTTACTTGTAATGCTATTTGACAGCTATATTCTAGGTCTGACAGCATTGAACCAGCTTAATTCCCACTGAACTGCTCTAAATACGTGGTATTGCAATCAGTTTAACAACCCCTGGAGGCAATAAAATCTCTCCTTTGAACACACACAAGGGGAAGAAATCTAAGATTTATAAAGGGCAGCAAGTACTCAAGATAGGGGCAAAGTTTATGTGTGAGCTTATAATTGATGTTTCCTTTGTTGGAAAAGAAAGCTTGAAGATGCTTTAAGAATTAATCTTTAACAAGCTCTAATCTGCACTAACAAGATCTGTTCAAGATGAGTGAGAGAGAGATATGATACCAAGCATTTTGTCAGATTCAGCAAGCAATGAAAATTCACAGGTACCGTGTAGTTCAGAAATACTTTTGAGCAAATAAGAAAACTTCACAATTAAATGTGAAATCTGCTAGAGCTCCCTGCCGCAGGTGGATGAGTATAGAATTTGTACCCTAGGCTGCTTGTTCTATACCATATAACCAAGTGAGCATTCCTATGGCTGCAAGCACTTTCCATTATCTGCTGAACATATAGAATAGATAGGATGGTATTGAAAGTTTGTCTGCTGCTTTCATTCTTACATGTAATTTGGCAGATCAGGTACTGACAAAACAAGGGCAGAGGCTGATGAGCTTACTTATTAAAAAGCATCTTAACTTCCAAAGTATTCCCAGTGCTTTAAAAATGTATTAGATATCTCCCATCAAAAAAAAATATATATATATATATATACATACATATATATATGTGTGTATATATATATTTATAGCTGGCTCTAGGATGAAAGATACTATCTCTTTAAGAAGATACACTGATGCTCAGGATTTAGGAATAAGAATGTAAAATATTTAATTGCAATTGGCAATTAAATCCTTTTTATCTTCATGTTCTGACTTATGTCCAAAAGACATCATGAGAAATCTCATAAAGACAAGCTGCAGCACTGTTGCAGAGAGACGAATGCCTTTTCTGGATTAGCCAACACTTATTTTGCTATTGCCTGGTACGCAGAGATCTCATGTGAGCACTGTGCTACTTGGATCTGAATCCAGGTGTCATGGTGAAGGCCAGATTGCTCTTGTCACACAAAGGCAAGGAGGGATTGCCTCAGCAGAGGAGGTTGATGGGGCAAGAATGTGGATTTCTGTACTTAACTCACACAGTCCATCCAATGTAATATGAATATTATGGAAAATTATAAACCCTGTCATGGCCATGTGATCTAATGAGGTATTACAAGTGCCATAGGAGCACTTTATTAAGTTCTAAGAAGAATCTTCTCCTCTCATATACAGAAGCCATTACAAGAATAGGCTTTCAGAACCTTCCTAGGTTCCATTTGCAGAACTACACAGTGCAGGGTTAAAATATAACCGGATAAGAGAAGTCTTTGTGTTCCATGTTACATCTATAAAGGTAGATGATTTACTACCTGATCACTATGTGTGTGAGGAACTTACTTGTCTCCCAAGTGAGGTGGTAAAATAACCATGTTATTGGAAGAAAGGCAGGAAATCATGTTACCTTAACTTGCAAGAAGAGCCCTAAGTACGGAAAAGTGCCTGTTTTCTGTGAGATACCATAGAAGGAGGATGCTTTTGTAACAGTAGGCTGTGGAATTGTATGTTACATCACTGCTGTGACAAGCAGTGGAAATGTGAATAGGTAGTTGCCAGACTTTCCAGGCAAGGATTAAAGCACTATGCAGTTATGTGGTGGACAGTGTTCCAGCAGAAGCAGCTAGTATCTGAAGTTGATGTTTTCTTCCTCATTCAGCACTGCAATAGACTGACACAGAAAAGAAGACAAAGTTCTCTCTCTCTCTCTCTCTCTTTTTTTTTTTTTTTTTTTTTTTTTTTTTTTGAGAAAGAGAGACAGAGATTAAAAAAGTCTGCCTGGAGTAATATTTCTGTCAAAAGTAGTTCCTTCTAGCTCTGGTGTACTGATCATCTCATTTCAGTAATCATGTCCTGTTGTCTTTTTGTTGCAATAGTTAAGATTTGGGCCTGTCAGTCTGCCTCAGTACTGATTCATTATCCTACAGAAAAGAAGGTTTCTTTCTCTTTAATAGTTATATTAGCTGGCACTTGCATTCCTGTACAAACTCAATTAAGTATTTGTAATGGCAGTGTCAATAGTTGCAGGTTTTACACTATGATTTTTTGCTTTTAATTTTTCTTAATTATAAATCCTATAGTCCAGAGAAAGTGGTGATACAGTATTACAGAAAGATTCTCCACTTCAGTATCCGAGTGATAAGCTTCTGCTTTAATGTGGAAAAGGGGAAAAAACAAAATCCCTCTTCTCTGTGGTGAATAGGCAGTTACAGTGCAACACTTCTCTACAATTAAATCGCTAACAACATACTAGTGGGATGCTATAAACAGCTGGGCATAGTCTTCTAGGAACATGAAAATGATTGTTGCTTCAACTAATGTCAATAGAACTCAGAATTTTCGTCAGATGAGAAACTGTCTGCTGTTGATATCTTTTCATGTTCAGCTGCATTTAACAGATATTGTCAAAAAAAAAAAAATGTATTCAAAGGCTTGACTGCATTGTGGCATGCCCTTAGCCACTATAATGTTTGCATATGAAAAGCATCTATTCCTCTATTACCACTTCTGATTTTGCAGACCTTGTTGGTTAGTATGGGTGTGTTTTCATTTAGCTCAAATGCCTGTTGCTGTGTGCAGGGTTGTCATGTAAGCCCAAGTGTACAGCAGTCTTGATCAAATCATTAGCATGATTATCTCATTCTGTAGCACCCAGTTGATTTCAGTTGGCTAAACAGGTCTCTCTTCACTGTTCTGACTTCTTTTTTAGTGCTCGTATTCTGTTTTCTGTGAACAACTTACATGTAGCTCTGTTCATAAGCCACTTCATTATTATAAAAATTGTTAGGTTCTTCTATTCTCTTCCTCTTAATGAAATATTACAGACAGCAAATAATTTAGACCTCAGTTAGTCTAACTTCAGTCAAGCACAGTGCCTTTGCTTTCTGCGTTGCTATTCTGGTCAAAAGTGAAGATCTAAAATTGGTAGGTTTGGTGTTTATTGGCAATAGAGAGAAACTTAAAGTCCTGCCAATTCAGTCTAGCTCTAAAGAAAGAGACTTTGCTGCTGCTTCCTTTAATGTTACAGTGAAAGTTCAGTTACCCCTTCCATGCCTAGTAGTTTCCATTTATCCACACACATCCTACAGGAACAGACTGTCCCTTTCTGCTTGACAGTACACTGAAGTAGCAAAGAGCGACTGTGGTACTGATAGAAAATTTACTGTAAGGTACCTATTTTTATAATGCAACACCTCTGTTATTCCAAGGTATTTTGTCATCTTTTACTTCTTGTACACTTGTATACTCTAAAATGAAAAAAAAAAAATCATTGATTTTGAACAGACTCTCTACTCATCAATCTGAATTAGTAAGGTTCTATCCTAAATCATTAAAAACAAATTAAGTAGAGGCACTAAATCTGTGTCTCATATGAATGTTTCAGTAGGGAAAAATATATCTTGTTGGTCATAAAATGAATTATAAATGAACCGGTGAATCTAGTGGATCATTTCAAATAACTAATCTTAGTCAACCAGGTAAGCAAAAATGGCTATAAATTGGGTTAATTACTGTAGCTTTAATTTTAGCTCAACTGCTCTTAATTTCAGCTTTCAAAGGCAACACAAACCAATTTTGTACTCTTAGATTATAATGAGCAGTCTTTATTCTTTAATCAGTTCATCCAGTATCTGGCTGTCTACTGTAACATTCCTTTGAAGTCTAGAAAGATCTAACATAATTGAAGAAATGTCGAACTACTTGACTCTCTCTTTTTTAATATAAAGGAATTAAACATTAATCAGACTTGTGCATCTCAATTAAGCCAATTAAAATTATCACAGAATGTACTGCACAGAGCAATAGGTAGCTTTAATGTTTGAACACATTATCAACTTTTACCTAATGTTCCTTATTTAAGATGTTTGTTACTCAAGCACGCAACCCATTAAAGAAAGCTACCATTGTTTTAAAAGTTTGACTAACTTCATTCAAGTAGTGTAATTGCCTACTTTTATGCACAAGATATGTTAAAATTTGTTACATTTAGTTAGTAGTAACACCATGGATTACTGTAGGTCTTCCTGTACCAATCTCATTTCCATATTTTTTGTGCAGATTGTTTTTTTGTGAGAGAAATATTACACATTATTTCCAAATTAATTTCTATCTAGAAGTATGGCTCGGTCTTTACTGGCTGAAGTATATACGCAAAGTCCATATAATTACTAATAATTTGTAACAAGTGTTAATTGATAAACAACTCCCTCTGGTAGCTTAATTAAAGCTGTAGGATAGCAAGGCGATTTACAACTGGGATTGATCTCAATTAGTCAACAAAATCTGTGTAGTCTGTTCAAAGAAGAAGGAGGAAATTTAGTCTAGCGAGGCTTTGGGGATTTTGTACCTTGTCGTTTTTTTTGTTTTGTTTTGTTTTTTAAACAAGAGAAATAAAATCATGAAGTATACTAATGTTTTCTGTAGTGATCTACCTACTGTATACTAAGCTTATCTTTTATGCTACCCAACATTTGTTCTTTCATTTGTTTGTTCATTGTCAGGTTACAGAACAATATTCAAAGATTTCTTTTCATTATACACAATGCAATAAAAAAGTCATTTCATACAGAGATGTACATTTTAGAATAACACCCCCAAGAGACCACAAACTAGAGAATGAAAAACATTTAAAATATGTCAGTTTTTGATCTTACTTAGATTTGTTTATAAACCAGCATTATGCAGCCTTAATTAAAAGATAACACAGGAAAGATGGCATTAGGGAATAACTGAATATGTGGAAGCACACTGATCTTATAAAGTCAGCTATGCTGTTTCAGGATTCACTACTCTTTTATCATTTGGACTGATAGTAAGAATATAATCTATGATTATTTGAAATTGCCCATGTGGAAGTAAAAAAAAAAAAGTGTCATCTCTAAACTAGATCACAGACTGGCTACAAAGAGCTGCTGAAACATTAATTAATTTGTTTGCAAATAAATCATGGATATGTACTAGCTGAAAATACTGATATAAACAAGCATGAATGTTGTGCTTCTTAGATTACCTATGGATCCCTGGTTTGCCTTAATTTTTTAAGATAACTTTATGTGGGCCAGCAAAACCAACACAGTGACCAAATAATCTGGAAGAGCTGAGCCTTTCATTAAAGTTGTCCTATAGTTATACTGATGTGCTGAAATGCAAACAAGTTTCAGTGCTTACCAAAAAAAAAAAAAAAACATTTTATACTTGTGTAGGACTGAACCTCATTTAAGAAAGATTTGCTAATCAAAGAGAATGAAATATTTTTGTGGAGGCAAGTGAATGTGGGTTTAACAAGTTTGCAGCTAAAAATATGGCTTGATGACTTCAGCTGTGCAATTTATGTTCCTCTGTATCTTGAATGCTTTTTTGGTAACTATGTAGCATTCCTGTATAAATTCTGCATTACTTGATGTGAAATATTATATACCTGATTTTCATATACTACACAGGATATGTTTAATGTCTATGGGCTGTTTGAAGAAAGGCTAAATGCTAGATTTGTAGCTTCACTGACCTAGAGCCTAGGCAGATGTGCCCAAACCTGTACTCATGACCGCACGCACATCCCTGGAGCTGGCCTTATAGCTGTTATGGTGCTTTTCATTGTAAGGGCAAATCCTTGACTCTGTCCAGTGCTGTGCTGGGCACTGCATGTGGTAAGCAGAGAGGAGGAAGATGGCACCGCAGGCTTTGTACTGTTGACATAACTTTATTTTCAAGAATGGAAAAAATAAATATTAGATTCTGCCAAGGGATGAGTCTTGCATATGTAATATGAACACTACGAGGAGGCCTTTGGATACCAATAACTAACTTCCAAGTGGCAGGCTGCTCTGTTACAAAACAGCCGCTTTTGTGGAGGTTACCAGATGTAGCCAGGCAGGACTTCGTGGCCTATATTCTGCATTATCCCAATGTCATCTGCATCACAGAGATACTGGGGCTGGCTGTCTTACTTATGTAGCTTTTCCTCTACATATGAAAAAAAAAAAAAGGTTTTGTTTTAAATCTTGTCTATTGTGGTGGTTGTCCTTTCTAGTCTTTGCAAAGATACATTGCTAACAAGAGAACTCTGATTCTAACATGGAAAAAAAAAAAAGAAGAAATTTTCTTCAATAGAGAAGCTAATGCTGTGACTAGGTGATATGAGACTGATTTTCCTGCCCCTTCTAGGGTATATATTTTGTGTACCTTTGCTGAATTATCATAGAAAAAATTCTATTCCAAGGCAGATCCCACTATCCAGATTTTCTTGTCAGTGGGGGGATAGGTTTTCTGAAGTTTGGCCGATAATTATTTGAACAGTATTGATCTTAGGGTAATGACAGTGCATCATGTCTTAACAACATCTCTAGGTAAGGTAAACTGTAGGGCTGGTGCTTTGACTTCAGGTAGAGTGTTCTTGTGTACTACTAGAACCCAGGTAGGCGTTCATACCTACTTCCATCCTAATAGGGAAAGGCTTAGATCACTCAGTCTTTGTACTTGAGTTGTACAGTTTAGTCCTCTGTACTCTGAAAGCACTGGCTAGAGAACGAGTTCTTGCAGAATTTGGAGTCTGATAGGGCGTTTTCAGTATTTAATGTGACCACTACAGAAAGCATCACTTTTACCACCATCGCTTGTTTACCACCCCTGCCCCACGGTTCACCCACCAGCTGCTCCAAGTGAAGCTATTCAGCTTCCTGTGGCATAGCATATCCACTAGCCTGACTTTATATTTGTCTGGGTGCTTGACTACTGTTTAGGGAAAGGAGGAAAATCTTTTACTTTATTTCCACTCATAACACCAGCTTAACACTCCCCAACACACACATACACCATCCACCTTATGGAGTGAGGGAGGAAGCTTTTGTCCAAATCTGCGGGCAGTAACTGCATTACCTGTAGTTACCTGAGGACAGCTGTATGGTCTTAGAAGTTAGTTTTTTTATGTATTTGAACTCTCTGAGTTGTCAGCCCACTTAGGTGATGTGGTCAAACTACTCAATTTCCCATTTTACCTTGTGCTAATTTATAGCTTACAGGAAGAAAGCTCTGGTTTTACTGTCCAGTTGTTTCTGGGTTTTGATTATATTACATCCTAAAACCTGTGATATTTTGGGGAGAGGTGATAGCAGAATGTAACCAAGCAAAATCCCTGCTCTGTAGAATGCCTATATCCATTTTGTTCTTGTGGTGCTGAAGTCCTTGGTGCCAGTGCCACCAGGTTATTTAACCTTTAACCTTCATCCCACTTTCTGGCTCCTGCTGAATATATGTACTGGGCTACTGCATCATCTCATACTCTGCAAAGTCCTCCTTTAAGGTAGAGTTTGGCACATCTTGGGCTTAGATTGTGTTGTCTTCTCAGAATTGATTCCTCCACAAGTCTCTCAGGGCTGCTTTATTGTGCTTTATTGATTGGGGTTTGTTTCCTTATTTTTTTTCCCTTCCAGTTTGAAGTGCTATGTGTATAAATTGACTTAAAGAGACTTCAGGCAAAGCTAAAACAGGAGCTGGGGGAAGGGAAAACACAGGGGTTCAGTCTTGTAGCTTTTCAAGTTACTCTTTGCTGCTAGTTTCTTTGAGAGCTTAGTCACCTCTGTGATCAGCTTTAAACTGCTTTATTTATTTGTATACTTGTTTCCAGCCTGTGTCCCCAGCTCCACTCTCTTCTAGGAGCACAGGAGTCCCTCTGTCAGCACTACTGTGAGCTGTCTGGAGGGTGTTACTTAAGGGGAGGTGACAAGGCGGGGGGTCTGGAATATGCTGCCATGGTGTTGTTGCCAGACCATGAGGAACTGTACTTATGGCCTGAATGCAGGCCTCCCTCTGGGTTTGGCTGCTCTTGCAGCTAATTATAATTGTAAATTTGCCCTTAAAATCAAATTCTGTTTAAAGAGCAACTTTTGCCTTGGGGCAGCTTGTAAGCGGAAAATACTTATCCAAAAAGCAGTTTACTTGGCTTATGATTTCCTGTAATCCCTATATTGTTCTCTAAGATATTTGTATGAGAGTGAAGAGCTGCTTTCTGCAACCCAGCCTCTCCCCTGTTCTTTGTGCCTGATCTTGTACAGAAATCATCGCCTTTTGTTTTATGATATCACAGCCAGTTCCCATAGAAATGGCTGTGATACTCCCAAATGTTATGTCTCCCAGTGGGATCTGGCTTTCAAGCTATCACTTCCTCAGACGAGTGGCTGGGGCATGTCTCATCAGGAATTTAGGCTCGTGGTTCTTTCTCTCAGCATAGGGCAATTTTCATAGAATCACTTTACCCCATTACTACAGCTTACTCTAGGCTAAAACATAACATTTATTTTGTCTTGTGGCAATGCTACCCAACAACCTGGAATCAAGAAGCAAAGAATAGCATCGTGCTTAACTGAAGCACTCCCTAATCAGTTGACTGTCTGAAGTTTGGTTCTTCACCTGAAATTGGAACTGGATTTTTTGCCCAGTGATGTAAAGTCCTGTGTGTCTTTGGAAAATTTAAAGAAATCCAAATGCATGAAGCTATTTGTGCAAAATAGACCATGGAACAATTGAGCATGGCTGGTGCACCAGTCCTTCTGCAGGTGTGGAAGATGGGGCTCCAAGTTGCACAGGTTCTTACTTGGGAATGAGCCACGCAGCTATTGGTACTTGTTTGGAGGAAATAGAAGGAGCAAGTAAGCTTAGCTAAAACCTCCTCATTTTCCCAGCTCTTCCTGATTCATAAAGGATGAGTTTCTGAGCATTTTGGGCCCATTTTATGTCTTTGTATCTTGATTAGCAAGTTAAAGATCAACTAATGCTTTCTGGGTCAGTCAGGAAAAGAAAACTGCTCGGATTCAACCACAGGCAATTTGGTATCAGTTTAAATATAGTGCATTAAAACTTACATAAGATGAAATGAGAATCACTTTTAAATCAGTGTGAAAGTGTACACAAATATCATTTTTGTGCAAAATTTGGGTGGAAACAAACTGAGAATAAGTAAAAACAGAACATAAATTAAAAATAAAAAGACACCCTTTATGTTCCAAAAGACACCTTTATGTTCCAAAATGCCATATGGTCAATTGCTTAGCATCATCCTCCCAAGTATGCTAGCAATACTCTACAGGTTGCTTAACGTCAGTGTCCAGACAGGAGGCAAGAGCTGAAATAGTGTGCTGTAAAAAAGGGATTAGCCTGAATGCTTCCATCCATGTGTCAGCAACCAGGCAGCACTGGATTTTCATTGCCTCAGAATCTGATGGCTAGTTGGATTTTGCTTCAGTAGGAATTGTTTGGATGTAAGTGGTAGAATGATGTTATAATGCTGGCTGTTTGAGTCTAGGTGGCAGATAATTGTAAGAAAAATCTGTTAGTTTATTTTTCTTCTGTCTTACTAGTTATTTGCACCTCATGGGGGACCAAAGCATATATCAAGCTGTTTTAAGGATAAGGAGTAAACAAGACCCATGAGTTACAAGACATACTCAGAATAATGTAGGGAAGCAATGAGAGGTATTATTGCAGCAAAACTAATTTATATTCTTTTATAACATTCTGAACAGAACAGTGAAGGACATCACAAATCCATTCATTTCAAAATTTGCAAAACAAATCCCTTCTTGCACGTAGTATTTGTACAACATGAAATTATTATTCAATAAGTTGACATTTTAAACCTATTACCGCCTAAACCCATCTATTACTGAGCTATTCAGAGCACTAAGTTAACATTTACTGGAACATTCATCCTCACATCATGGGGAGATCAAGCTCAAATCCTTTATTTCATATTCAGATCTTGTTGGGTCAGGATTGAAAACTGCTACCTTTCTGATACTTTACTGAAAAGCCACTCTGAAATCCACAAAAGAATTATTATCAAGTTACTGCAGTTATTCAGCTAGATGTTGACTTTGATATGTCAACTCTCTGATCTTTAATAGAAAATTGATGGTCTTGCCCCAAGGGTCAGTCATATGCATGGCCAAGATAGGCCAGGGTTTGCATTAAATTACACCCAGCCTTGCATTCTCATTCTCTTGCAGGCAAAGTCAAACAAAGCCAAATGGATCCCTTGTTAGTTTTGTTTTCTTCATTGTTTTGTGTTGGCATATGGATTTAATTCTATAATGGGTGACTGCTGGGCACAATCTGCTTTATTGATTTTCTGGGGAGAGTTTTTGTGAGAGGACCCGGAAGTATAATAACATAAAAGCAACTGGTGCAATTTTGTTCTTGCTGCAGTATGTGTTTATTATAGCACTTATGCCACAAGTGACTGTGTCACAAGAAGTCAGGTTAAATTTCTTTTTCCAGCCATTTGCTCTTTTTCCAGCCATTGCTTCCTCCAGGCATGGGCTGAAGTTGTCAATTCCACTGTGGTTTCTCTGGCTCCTGTAGATTTTGTACCTGTGGCAATGGCAATGAATCATGCAAACTTTGGGCCTTTTTCACTCCTGTTGGTTGTCACTTCTTACAAAACTGCATTTTAAACTTATCTGAGGAAGGAGTGCTGTATGGGGAAAAACTAGGATACCTGCGGTCTGGGACTGGTTTTCTGATCCCAGCTTCCAAAGTGCTAGCTGAAGCCACAGGGGGTTGGGTGAGCTATTGCTCCATGCATAATTTCTTTGATGGCTGCAGATGAACATGTTGTGTGGTAGCAACTAAAGGACATGAAAGAGAGGGAATGCATTTTCTGTTAAGCAACAACAACAACAAAACAAACAAACAAAAAAAACTGTTCCTCAACTTGCTTTTCCTGCAACTGCTATTATGTAAACACCACATCAAATATTCCTATGGAGATTTGGATGGCATAGCAGCATGTTTTGGTTTTATCTGTAGCTTCCTACAAGGTACTTTTCAGTTTACTGTTCAATTCACACTGTTCAAAGTAATGACAGATCATGAACACAGCTTATTCCTTTCTCACAACAAATTAAAATTTTGTTACCAAATCACTGTAGAAGATGACAGAAAAGT
Source organism: Somateria mollissima (assembly GCA_951411735.1). Taxonomy (NCBI): domain Eukaryota; kingdom Metazoa; phylum Chordata; class Aves; order Anseriformes; family Anatidae; genus Somateria; species Somateria mollissima. Next base: position 1,243,946 of record CATOCB010000307.1, read on the forward strand.
TTGTACGTGCCTCTCTGGATAACAGTGGTAAAGGAAACACCGAAACACAATAGGGTCTAATGTTCAGAAAACCTAAGTGATTTAGGAAGACAGGTCTCATTGCCTTTCAGAAGGATTTATATTCCTAAGGCTTTAAATATTTCTGAAAAAGCCAACCTTGGATTTGAAAGTCAACCTTGGATTCCAAACACACATGCTAAGTGCCTTTTCAGAAGCAGACTGTTCACGGTACGCACTGCAGGACCTAGATGCTTCATACCAGATGTGTATAAGGCACTTAGCTCCAGAAAGAGGGTGTCAGACTTCAGATTTGAAAGAGAATGCACAGCATAATAGTATTAATACAGCTCTTAATGCCAAGTTAAGAGCATCATAGAATATATAGGTATGATTTTTTTTTTTAGGAATAGGTCTTGTAACTGCTTTGATGTGAATCTCCTTCATCAAACTCAGAATTAACTTTGCACCCTTGTAAGTGAATGCAGCCCTCTAACTACATATGCTATTATAGAGCAAAACATACAGATTATAAATAACATCACAGGGAGACTGGGTCCACTTCATCTCTGCAGTAATTCTTCTGATACGCTTTGAGTTGCATCAGGATAAATATGGCCCACTGAGATTAGTATAAAAAAACAAAAGGTAGGGAGCCTTTCTTAGGTAGAAAGGTGCATATAAATCCCTCTAACTCCAACTTTGATCAGCTTAACACTCGGCTTTCTATGTGAATCCTTTACTTTCTCTCTTATTTCAGAGCAGCTAATGCTGGCAAATGCCTGTTGGACCCACAAAATTACAGTGCTGTAGAGTGGAGGTGCTGTGAAACTCCCAGAGCATAAAAGTGATGCTCAGATCAAACTGTCTTTCTCCTCCTCTGTGTGTGCGTGTGTGGAGGGGGAGAAATGCTGCAGACAACTCCTTCAAATCTCTCTCTCATTTTAGAGCCTGATCCTGTCACCCACTGATTCATCTCATCTCCCTTTAAAGCTAATTAGATTCAAAAGTGCTTATTGCCATTCATGGTGCAGGATTAGGCCCTTAATTATCCTTGGAAATAGTCATTCTGTTCTGGGCAATGTAAATGTGGTGTATCAGCCTTACCTGGTGACGGTAATAACTCCTCATGTTTATCTAAGACTCTTAGCTATAGATCCCAAAGCGCTTTAAGATGAGGAAAATTTCTGCCCCCCCTCCCCCCCCCCCACCCACCCCCCAATGTCATACACATTATACACCAAAGTATGGCACCAGCTTATGGTTTTGGTTCGTCCCCTAGGAAAGAAAGATGGTATCCAGTCTTTAAAATAGCTCATCATTTAATACTTTTCTGTATAATTAGGAAATGATGTTCATCTGACAAAGTACATTCATTAAATAATTTCAAAATAAGCTGGAGGCATTGTCTAAACCTAGTGTCAACATAAACTGTAAATGTGCAGAGTAGTTAAATCTTAGCCAAAAGTGTATGTTAATGGAGCAAGAACACTAAGTGTTTTTTCTGCTTTTTAAGGCATCGAACTATATTTTAGTGCAAGTTCTGCCTCACAGCCAGATCTGGCCCCTTCTTCACCCTAGCCCTTTTATCTCCCTTTGTTCCATGTCTATGCTGAGACTGAGATTTTCCCACCTCTCTCAGTCTTAGTGTAGCTCTGAAAGATGATTGCCTTCCGGTGAAGCCCTTTCCCCTTCTTCTGTACCCAAGCTCCATGTTCAATGAACATCAAAAAGCCTTATCATACCCTGATGGTTTAAATCTTTAAACAGAGAGTAACAGCCTGAGTACATCCAGACCCCTCACATCCTATAGTCTTGTCACTATGTGTTCCTGCAACAATTACCAGGAGAGGGAGGCTGCAGAGTGAATCAAGTAGCATGTGTTGTCTCCCTGGACTCCATGCTGATGCTCTGATCAGGACTTCAGCAAAATTCTGTTTGAAATGAGAATAGACTAATTTTCATCAGACTCTTCTCAGAGGAATCCCATGTGGGCTAGCATGCCAAGGGTCATCATTAGAAAACTGCCTTCAAAAGAGCTGAGGTTTCTTGTGGCAAAGCTTTCTCCCTTTTCTAAATTTATAAACATTTGTGTAAAAATGTATACATTAATTGTTCAGCTTCCTTGTTTTTGGGCATTACTTTGCAGGCATGCGTACTTGAAGAAATATGCTTGTAAAAATAGCTCAAGAAAAGACAAAAATGTCCTCATTTTGACTGAAAATTCAGAATAACGTGATCAAAGGATGCTCTAACTCCCAGCTGTTCAAAGGGACTTATATTTAAAAAAAATAAAAAATAAAAAAATCAGATGTGACCAAGAATAGAAAATAACTCATTAAGAGCTTAACTAGATGATGACAGGTGAAGCTATCAGTTGCTTAAACAGTGTAATGTTTTTCTAAGCTCTTCGTGTGTTGGTTTTTGTTTTGTTTTGTTTTGTTTTTTAACACCCTGGAATCAATTTATACTTTCTAGAAACCATTTTGAAATCAAGTAAAGTTTGTCTGCAATGGAAATTAAATGCTCAAGCCACTGGGCTGTAGAGTAATGAAGACATAACTTTACTACAGTTACATTTTTGTAAGCATTGAGGAGGAATTATTGAATTTATTTTACACTTCTAATTTATCAATTTATTCTGAAGTAGTTGCAGTTCTTAAAAGGCAAAATGGTAATGGGAACTCCATAGGAAACAGAATGAACTCTGGAAGTTTAACTGTAAGTCTTCAGACATAAAGAAAAGTCTTTTCTCTGTCTTGTGAGACTTAAAAGCAGTGAATAGTAGGTGGATATAATTCTCTCCTCATTTTTATAGCTATTGTTTAGCTACTACAGTGTTTAAAATACATTAAAAAAAAATCTTTATAATTCTCTTAAGCAGCTTAAATCCCTTTTCACTTTCCCCAGGCAAAACCTGATTCACTTGCATGTTTTTGGGCTCTGACCTTCACAATGCTGATCTCCCAACAGTAGTAGCCAGTTTCTTATTCTTTAAGTGCTAGAGGAATCATGAAAAATTCAGACACTGGGTTTCCCTGAGACCAATCTGGTGGCTTTGTCTTTGTGCTAACTGCTGCTTTCTATGCATCATTCAGAAGGTACATACTGTTGTCAACCCCTGAACTGCTACTTGGTGTTAAACATGAATATTTGTAGCTTAGCAAGGGACTAAATTTAAAAAAATTAATATTTGACAACCTTTGAGAAGGCATTACTAGCATGAAACTATATGTATGAAAGACTGTATTTAAAAAAAAAAAAAGAAAACTTTTTTCACTAGGGCAATTCTAAACACTACAAGGTTTGTTTTGAAATACCTCTGATTGCTGGACTTTCTTCTGGATGCATGTATTATGATTGTACCAAAGAAAATACTGTAGTAGAGTTGTTTTTTTTTTTTTTTTTTTTTTTTTTGTTTGTTTGTTTGTTTGTTTTTTTCCTGTATTCTGCAGGGGAAAATTCATTCTGTGTATGTGCTGCTAATCCTATCTGACCAGAAGGCAGATGAAAGATGGTATATGGCATATTCTGGCTACACATCAGAGATACATCCAATGGTAAAATTGCCTTTTTCCGCATTTCTTAATTAGAAATAGAATCAACTTCAACTAATAGAATCTCTTATTAGTAACAAAAAGAATTGCTAGCTCTCCAGTTCAAGTGGCATATCTGCATAACTTATAGCCTTAAGAGCTTATAGAGTCACTCACACTCCTGGCAGAATGCCTTTTACTCTGCCATATTAATGAGTTGTTCTAAATTTAGTCTACTGTGACAAACTAATATTAATACAGTATTTTATGGCCCAGAGCATTGTTAATGCATAAGAATGAAACACTGAATCAAAGGAAAGGGAAAGGAGGCAAGATTACTTAGTATGATTGTCAAGATATAAGATAATCCAACTATGCAGATATTAAGACTTAAATATAGTACTCTGCTTATAGATTTATATTATGTGAAACATTTTCTATTATTTTAAATCCTTGCAGTATTAGTTTCCTATTTTCAAGGGTTTATAACTCGGCCATAAAAATTCGCTTTGGGCTGAAACTTGGCATATAAAGTCTTGACCTGGGAATATTTTTTAAGTAAATTTTCAAACAAATCTGTGTTTGCCTTTGGTAAATGTGGGACAACAGTCAACATGAGGCTACTGGCCTAAAAAAACTATTTTCATTTTAGGTTTTGGAAAACAATAGGAAGTGATAAGCACTTTTCATATTATTTTACTTTAAATTTTTAATTGCAAAATATTAACAGGGCAGTGTATTTGACAGGCAGCAACTTTTTATGTCAGAGTTTCTTCCACTGAAATCAAGGGGGAGTTTTGTCACTCTTTCAAGTGGACGTAGGACTGGTTACTTGGCTTGGTAGCTATTTTACACTGATGATTTTGCAATTTCAGTATTATCTAAAGAGTTATTTGCATGATTATGTATTTGAATATCCCTTATCAGTTTATGTAGCATTCTATATGACTTTATATGTTACAAATATGTATATGCGTACATGTTTACAAGTACATTTCTTCTGTGAAACCTAAAGCCAAATTTGAAATGAACCAATCCATATAAATGTGTAAATTAAGATGAAAAAAAAGCATAAGACTCAAACTGATGGGAGGAGCTCTACTCTAAACTGTGCAGAGTATGTATGATGTCTGCCAGAGAGTCGAGAGTTGTGAGGTATGTCATAGATTTCCATTGTAAATAGCAGTTAACAGACAGCAGCTGAGCAGAAGTGGAAGAGTAAGATCAGCAATGAATTGTACACAGTGCCTGCATATGTGTGCTGTTACTAAAAGTCCACTGTATATGAGGAGGAACGATCAAGTCTTTTGACTGGCTAATGGCTAAATGGATATTTTTGGAAAAAAAAAAAAAAAAAAAAAAAAAAAAAAAAAAAAAAAAGCTTGGAAATGCTATATAAAAGTAATTTATTTTTTTTTTTATGTACTTTAGATCTCTGATATAAAGTCCTCTGATTTGACTTCTTTTTTTCCCCCTCTTTCTTTCCAGATTCACTTGGATTAGGAAGCTTTATGTCCGGTGTTTATATGAATAAAGAGATTAGTTAGGGAGTCCAGAGTAGACATGGAACTTGAGAAGTCTGGATTGTGCAATTCAGGTGCACAGTGAAGGAAACAGTTCTCTTCTCTGAACCTCGTCTGGGTCGTGCTGCAGAGTGCTCAGGATGGAAGTTGTGCAGATGGGGAAATGTTCCACTTGACATTCTGCTCAAGGAATGTTTAGAAAAATGATTTTACTTTGTGGCTGCTGGTGTGAATTTAACCCAAGTTAGTTAACCTGCATCCATTTCTATTGTGATATGCTGCTTCTAAACAAGCAAAGTACCTGAATGCTTGCTTGTGGGATAGGAAGGCTAAAAGAACTTTCTCTGGAATATATTTAGTGTTTTTGTGACCAATTGCAATTGGTGTCATTGAAGAAGGAAAAATATCTCCAACTCCAGCAAGCTTTCTGTGGATGGGAAGGTTATGGAGTCAGTACGTGTCTGGATTTTAAGTCTAAATAGAACAGATACTGAGCACTAAGTGTTTTGTTTTGTGATTTTTTTTTTTTCTGATATTTTTTTCCTTTTCAATTTTGTGCTAGTCAAATAGGAAACAGAATGCAGAAAAGAACAGAAAAATGAAGAGTTCTTGCTCTTCAGCTCTTTCAGCAGCTCTCCATGCTCTAGGAGTAGGGTAGATATCAGAGTTGGGTGCATGGTTCTGCCCAGGGGCTGGCTGTCAAACTAATGACAATAAGTTTCATGGGCGGTGGCAGATCCATGCCTGACTGGGCAGGGGGAACGGCAGAAGTTAAATGTAAGTCACACTGCTTGGGTAACAGAGAGAACAGTAGTAGGGGGCTGTGGCTCGCTGGAGGCAGATTTTAACAAACCACTTCACAAACTGGGCAGAATCATTTCCAGCATAGCCCTTGTTTTGGCACTGACTCAGTCTCCTACATGTTGAGAGGAAACTCCTACACGTTGACAGAGAACCACAGGCTAGAATATATCTAAAACTATTGTGTTTTGGAATAAAACCACAAGAACTGGCATCACTGATTAGTTGCCTTGCACATTTCGTTGCTTAAGCCACTAAGGTGGGTAAGATGCAGCCAGGGCTGGTTGCATCCCATTCTGTAGCATTAATAAGAGTATATCTGCAAGAGCAAAGCCCTGTTCATTCAAATATGTTTCAGCTTCATTGTGTAGAATACCAGTGTTTTCCACATTACACAAATTATGGAGGTCATTAATCTTCATATGCCATAATTAAGTCTAAGTCTACGGTACAGTCTGTGGAATCCTTTTATTGAGTGTTTGGGGAGCAATGGATTGGTGTTTTCCTTGCTCTCCCTGCCAGTACTAGGTCTTTACCAAGCAGAGTTAATGATCCAAACAACCAACTTTGTCCCTTGAATCCTGGCCATATACTTGTTCACTGGAGAGTGAGCAAGCTGTCTTGTTGCTTAGAAGGCAGGATGGAATGAAGGTAAGTGCAATCTTTTGTAAAAACTGAAAATGATTCCTGCACTTGTTTTGCACTCCTACAGAACTGCAAAATAGATCATTAAAACTTCCTGTATTTTGATAGTATTTTTGTCTGCCTTATCTTCTGCTGGCTTTAATTCTAGAAATGTAGCTGTGTTTCTGCACACTATATAGAAAATCCCCTCAATGGAGTCATGTATATCTGAGCTGTGTGGCCCATATGTTATGAATAACAGTTGCTGTCAAAGCAGCATTTCGGCACAGCACCATCAATAGCTATGTGCATGACATTAAGCCCGGGTTTTGACACACCTAGAAGGTTACTTTACATGGTAGGGATTTGCATTCTACACAAAATGTTCTGAGACAAAACTTAAATTCCCCATTTAAAAAAATAAAATAAAATTTCTTCTTCTCCCTCTTCCTCACAGATTTTTTGTACCACTTCTGGCTTTTGAGATGTAGGTATAAAGATAAAACCAAGAGGAGTTAGATCAGCAGCTTCAAAATGTGCTCTGACACCACGCATCTCAGTTGTATAGTGTTTCATTTGAGAAACCTGAAAGAAGACTGTTTCTAAGAGGTGCTAAGCATCTTACAAAAGTCAGGCCTCTCAAAGATGTGTGGGGGGGGTAGCCACCCAGAACTGGTTGCCCTTAGATTTGCTTGCCCTCCTGAAGTATTGCCATTCTTTGGTGTTGTTTTGCTTCTCAGTAAAAATCTTCTGTATTGTAGTATGGAAGAAAAAAAAATCCCAGCAGCTGTCAAGACAGAAGATTTCCCACACATGGAATGTTGAAACCTCCCATCTTATGAATTGATATATAGCGACATATATGTATGGGTTGAAGGAGTAGGCTCCAAACTAATTCATGTGACTGCCTACCCACTATAATGGGCAGAATACATATTAGGTAGCAGTGACTGTGAATGTCCTTTTTAATGTTAGGTGCTTTCTTTCATACACCTTTAATTAAATGCAAGTGTTCTGTTTTTCAAGAAAATAAGAGGGAGCACAGACTTAAAGAAATGTTTCCTTATGTCCTTCCTGTGCACACTCTTTTGGACTATGGTAATGAGTGGTAGGTTATTTTTTTATTGCTGAAAGAGCTTGTTTAGCATATGCAATGTATTCAAAATTACAAAAGGGGGAAAGCTGCACGTTAGCGCATATTATCAGTGTGCACTTACAGGAAAATTATCCTATGAAAAACCCCTCTACTTAAATGCTACTCATAAACTACAAGGCAACTGATTCTACCTTAATGGGTGAAATTGCAACTTGATGGAGAAATAAAACCAATACTATTAAAGTATTGAGCCTGTGTAAATGTTAACAAATTGGAATGTATTAAGTGTATGCTTTTCTGGGAGCTGGAGAGGCTTAGTTTTTGTTAGTCTGTTTAATTATACCTGTGTTTTATGAGAACTTCCATTATTTTTTTTTCTGAGGCTGTATTTGTCAGCATTTATTTTCATTGATGGATAAAAAACATGAGCTTAAATTTTGAGTAAATAAATGAAGCATGAGAGATATCCCTTTCTTGGGAAAATTAGAAATAATAATATGAATCAAATATGGTGGCAGACATTTTTCACTGATCTTTTCTTTGCTAACATACATGTACTTCCAGTTAACTATCCAATGCCATTGAATTGTGTGAACTGCAGCCTAATTTGATATACAGGATTTAACTCTGAACAAGCTACCTGTGGTGGTGGAGAATCTCGAGAATGTTTAGGCATATTATGAGAATTTTGGCATATGATTACAAATGTCTGATGAAGGCTTACAATATGGAAACATGAGAGATGTGGAGGATACAGAATGTATTGTAATGGCTAAACACATTGATTTCAGCCTTTTCATAAAACAGCAGGGATAAACCATCACCATCAATACTATAAAAATGTAGGAATTTCTATTAATGATCCAGATATCTCATTTGACTCCTTTGTCTTAATTTGATATGTACTTTGGTTATTTCAGTTAAGTTTTCTGTTTAGCCTGTTGCTCATGTAACCTGTGAGGGTTCATCGCAAAGCCAGCTGCTCACTAGGGGGCAGCATTTGATAAAATGTATAAAATGAGGCTTTTTCCGGAGAAGTGAAGGAAATACAAGCTGATCACTTTACTAACACTTTTAAAAGCGTTCTCTGACATGAGTTTCCATTTCTGTATGTTAGCCTGGAACACTGTTCGGTTTGATGAGAATTTTGCAATGAATTTTAAAGATTTATTCCACTAATAAGTACAAATTGTTTTTAGGGGGAGATATGATTTCAGGTTTGTGGAAGTCACATTTGCCCTGAAGCCTCTATCTTCTGTCCTTAGCCTTTTAAATGTACACGAGTTAATATTTTAAATTCTTATACTATTTTAAAAGAATAAAACATGATTAGGTTCACTTGTCTATTAGCCCTTCTCTTTTTTTTAACTTTTCTTTCCCCCTTGTTAGTACTACTTTTCAGGCAGTCCTGTCAGCATTACTACTTTATTCAGCAAAAACCTTGGTTGCTACAGGACCTCAGTAGGTCTGTATAGCCTGGCACTTGTGGAGTCCAGTCTTGGTACTGGAGTCAAAAGCTTCTCTTGTGCTGGTGTTGGTTCCTTGATGGTGACTGGTTTGCAAGTCTCTTCCTGGGCTACCAGCCATCCTGAGCAGGCTGTTAACAGTTCCACACAGTCTCCTGAGTGCCAGGAATGCAACTGCCCAGGAGACAGGCTATCTGAACTGACCAACTAGAAAGGAACGCTTAAAGAAAAGTGTGATTTGGCACATAGGTTTTGATAAGCAGGTATTTTCTGATTCATCACTAGCCAAGAAAAGCCATTTTGCTTCTCTGAACTAGGTGCTAGTGAAGTAGGTGAAAAGTGACTCCTGCCACCAAGCATTAAGGATCTATCTGAGGAGACTAGATCCCCCTCGGCTTTCTCTCTAGTTGTGGTTGAGGGAGAGATTTTTAAAAAGGGCATTTTAACTGACCTAAGACTTTGAAATGCCTTCTGGAGGTGCATGTCCTCTTCTCTATCTAGAGGAAGCATTTGAGTGATGAGACATCCAATTCATTTGTGTCTAAAACCGTGGCACAACCTGGACTCTGCAGTCACATATGTCACTTCTAACAGTGATTCCTGTGCATTTCCCTGGTGAGCAAGAAGCAAATATGACCAGTGTTTGTACTGTACATGTGCTGGGCTCTGCTCTGGTGGTTTAACAGACTTCACTTTCTTTCCAGGTTAATTACTGTTGATTTAAGTGAACTCTTTGTAAATGACATCTTTGCTGTGATTGCTAGCTGTGTGGGAAGATGAAAGCTGGATTCTGAAGATATGTGTACTCAGGCTGCAACAAACATGCCCATGACACACCTAGCTCAGAAGCTGGACAGTGGTTAATCATGTTGTGCCTCTCTCAGTTCAGACTCTGGCTGCCAAGTGGGTGAAGTTTTTATTGTTTCCTGTTTTAAGCTGTTTGTCTCTAGTATTGACTGCTGCTTTATGGTTAAGGATATTCCTGTGTAGTTAGCAAAACACAAGGATTCATTTGGGTGACAGGAACATCATTATTGTTCCAATCATTAACATTATGTTCCAATAAGTGGAACATCATTTTCGTTATCTTTAGAATTGCATCTTTCACATGACAGGTAAATCCAGGAGGCACTTAAACATTTTTCTCCTATGACATTATCACAAAAGTCATATGGTGCTTCAAGACTATTTAAGCAAAATAAATCCAGCAGCCAGGTTCAAGAGTAATGTTTGTATCATCATATATATGTTATTTCTTGGAGTAGATTGTCACAAGCTAGACTTTATTTAGGCCTTTGAGACTAACCAACCAATGCGTCATTTTTAATTCTTGTTAAATACATCTCTTAATGTGTCTTTGTTTTGTTTTGAAGCTTTACAGGCACATGGGCTGACAACCAGTTTGGAGATGTTTGGGGAACATTCCTGATTTATATTTGGTGTAAGATGCCTGCTTCTTCTGTCCTAGTTGCATTTTTCTACCTAGTGAAGTGGTGTCTCCCCTCAGAATGTGCTGCTATAAAGGAAGAGGAAGGAACCGTCTGTAACAACCATGGTAACCGCAACTTCTTGGGATCAACCAAGAATTTTCAATTCTAATCTATATCACCACAGTGATGTATCATGCCACAGTATGGTCAGCCAATAAATTATATTTCATCAACAAAGCAAAGAGAAAAGTCCTGGTCTCTTCATCAAGGTGCGATAATTGAAAGGAGGTTCGTGCAAATGTTCTGCTCCAGCTATATCTACATGATGCCTATTCACCATACTCAAATGCTGGTGATCCCTGTATGGTTGCTTCTGTAGCTTGAAGATAGGAGGCTCTAGCATCCCCTCAGCTTCATTCCTCTGTTGCATCTTGTTCCACTCCTTTGCTTTCTCCTGGACCTCAGGTAAATGAGAGACTTACTAGGAATGCAGATCCCATTGCCTTCCAATGAGGAAAACAGGAGATGTGGCAGCAGTTCCCCAAAGCGTAGAGCCCCTAGTGCTTTTGATTCCACATGCTTGAGTGGGAGCCAGCCGACCTCCCTCCTCTCCAGCCACACACACTGCACTGCTGAGACTGTGCTGGCAAGGACTGGCATCTCCTGGAGGTACTATCCATTGCATGACTCATGGCAAATTGCTTGATGAGAACTGTGAGCTCAGGCTCTGGTAGGGATTGCAATGTTAGTTATAATTGGTGAACATGCTCTAATTTGTTTTTATCATGGTGGAAGCTAGAAATAATTTTAAAACGGAAATTGTAATTATATGCCTTTAGAAGGGAACGTTTTCTTTCTGTACTGGCCCATGCTATCCATGCCTGAATACATCCATATTGTTCAGCTTAAAACAAACAAGAAAAAAAAATCCCTGAAAGATACAAGAGCAAAGGAGTCCTGAAAACATCATGTTTGGCCCTCTGTTTTTGGCTTTTCCTTTGGGCTGAGGTATTTAATTCAGTCTTTTACTTAGATTAGAAACTCATCTGTATCAAGAATATACAGCAGTTCTCTCCTCCTTTTGCTCATCACTCTTGTTTTCTGCAATCATGTTCATCTTGTTGCTGACAGGATAACAATAGACACGATAAACCCTCAAACACATGAAAAAAACATTTAAATTGATATTATAAATCTGTAATTGTTTCAAGGCTTTATACAGGGCTTCACAGACCATTTGGAAGAGGTATACACAAAGGTAACATTAACAGACTTTGGCCTGTTGGTGTGAAATTCTTGGTGAGTAAATCTGTGATTATGCTGGTAGATTGAGGTCTGTACACCTCGTCTTCTCAGGCAGCCTTTTCAGGACTGAAGCAGATTAACAAAAGAGGCAGATGCCAGTGACAAAGTGCCAATATTTGTTAACAGATGTGATCCTTGTAATGTAGCATGTGTTCTTAATTTGGCATTGCTTGACACCAGGAGGATCTCTGTAAATAAGGTGTCATTAGCTACATCCAATAGGCTTTCCTCCTAAACTGGTCTTTGGTTTGTATCCTTGCTCTGGTTGAAACTGGCATCCTACCTTGTCTGTGGGCACCATGCCACTCTAACAGATGGATATGACAGTAGACCAGGCAGGGAAACATTAAACTTGTCCAATTTGAGTGGTAAGGGCCAAGCAGTCTATCCACAAATACAACATGAGCAGATTTGTCTTGTTGTAATTGATAAAGTGGATATGCTGTCGGTACCTGAACTAATGGATGACTGAACTTTCGCATTCTCAGACTTCGCTTTGGTGAATTCCAGATTTTGACTCAAGAAGAATGAAGACTACTGCTAAAAATAAATAAATAATTAAATAATAATAATAAATATATATATATCTAGGAAAGACTTTTCATTTTGAAAGAAAATATCAAGTGAGCTAGTCATATTTCGTGTTAAGTGTGTTGATGCCAGTCTTCCTTTTATGTTGACTTCTGATTAAGTATTTAGGTGAAAATGTTGCACACAGTTATTTCCTTTCTCCAGTTTAAAACTTAAAAAATGTTGAATATGATATTTTTTTCTTACTGACACTCTGAAGCAAAAATGTGGTCTGTTGCATCAGGGAGAAGTCAGCTAAGTTACATGAGGAATTACCTGCTCAGCTGTTTTTAAGAGGTGTAAACATACGTGCTAAAGTAACTTACATTTAAAGATTTAAAATTCTGAAAAGGTCGTTATCATAAGAAAGTAGGGGTTTTCTCTGTAAAAACATGTTATCAATTGCTGCTTATATTACTCCATTTAACTACTTAAAAAAAACAACCAACATTGCATAACTCCTTTTTAAGTCGGAGTTTTTTGCAGAAATTTCAGTGCTTTGAGGTCTTCAGTAGAAATTGTAGCAGGGATAACTTGAATGTTGAAGGTCTTTCTGCAGCCAAACTGAATTTCTTGTCATTTTTAGCAATGCATTATATGGAGAAAACTTCAAATGAGAAAGAGAAAACCCTGCTCTCTAACATGACCAGTACAGTATTTTTGTAAGACTGCAGGGTGTTTTTAGTGCAGTTTTGTAATGTCTGCATAGCAGCAGAAGTTGATCAGGCAGTTAGATCTGTTTAAATTAACAAAACAAAACAAAACAAAACAAAAAGCCGAAAAATATCTCAGCCTCAGTGGAAAATACAGGTGCTTATGCTTTTTCTCCTGTGAGAGACGAGGGCCGCAGCAGCAGTAGTCAGCGAAGCCCTGGAGGGCTACCCTTGCTAGACAGCAGAGGTTGTAGGGATAACACACATGCAGACTGCTTTTGTCACCCAAAGTCTGCAGTATGGGCACGTTTTCCTACCACAGGAGAATTCATGAGCTTCTGTAGCCTTTGATACAAATGTATACGGTAACTTGTTGCCAATTTTATGCAATTAGGGCATACAAAGTGGTTTCCCTGTTAGGAATGTTGCATGTGCTATGACACTAATTAGGGGTTTCTCTTCTTTACATGCATGCCTGTCTGCCATTAATATTAATGGCAATTTTGTCCAAGCACAAGGGAAGACAAGACCCTTGTAACTGTGACTTAAACTTCTGTATTGGAAATTCCCTGTATAGGTGTTCCTAGAACCTGCTGGCATGCAATTTACTAAATCTGCCTGGTGAAAATGGTAGTATGTAGATGATAGTTACCTTTTAAGGAGGTATTTTTATTAACCCGTCCAAAGTTGTTTGTTTTTTTTTTTTTCCCTCAGAGTTTGTGGTTTTGCTCTGTGGTTAAATTACATTAAAAAAGCCACATTTTATGTGTGGTTTGTCTTTTTTTTTTCCCTGTAATAAAGCTTCTCCTTATTTATAAGAGAACTGTTTATTCCCTGTTTATACACTTGTATAGATGTGGGATCATTTACTCTGTGTTCTGTAAGGAGGTGTATCATGCTATGTCCTAATTGGTAAAATGAGGCAAACAAATCAGCATTTTCAGAGGAGAGATGTAGGCTTTAGATTTTTTAAAGTCACTTAGACAGCGGTCACTACTGCTCAAAACTATGGTGATTAAGATGGTGATTAATAGGACAAGTGCTGTAGACGGGGCAAGGTCAGTATATGTCTTAGCAAATGTCAGCAACAAAGACATTACATGTATGTAAATCACAGCATATGAAAATGATTTACAGGTTGTGCTTTCTTCTCACGAACCTGAAATAAAGGGAAATTATTTTCTCAACAATCCATGCTTCTAGCTGCACGTACATTGCAATAGCTAGAGCTGACTGTACAGGTTTGGTTTTTAGGTGTATGCATGCTGAACTCATTGGTTGAACATAACTTTGGGGGTACTTGTGCAAATATTTTGGTGATCTAAATGGGTGAGGCTGTGAGTTATTTCAGCTTAAGAGTCCTTTTACCACACAGTTGAACTGAAATTGTGTCTTGAAGACACACAAGGAGATTGAGAGTTCAGTGGTTGGAATAGCTTTAAGAAGGGAAATACAGCTGAACTTAGTTTGCAAAGTGGAAACTGGTATGTAGGTGTGTGTATATATATACATCTACATACATATGTATATGTATGCATGTACATATGTAACTTAGCTTTTTAAAGATATTGTGGTGAGATGCCTTCCTATGGTTCATCAGGTAGAGCAGCGAAGGGCTCACCAGTACCTAATAAATTACAACATTAATTTTGGAACCAACTAGACCATAACTAGACCACCTCCATCATAAGGTGCTGCCTTCTTTGCAGTTACAAATGTTACGGTACCTCCTTTTTTTTTTTTTATCCAGATGAGCCATGCCAAACAGTATGGTTGGTTGTTTAAAAGAGTCAAAATTTAATCAGTTGTTGTATGGGGTGTGAATAGGTCTGAAGGGAAACCTGGAACTTGACACTCAATCACCAGCAAAATCAAATAGGACCTATTGTGATAAGATCGATGTAAACAAATGAATATTAATAGTATAAAAAGGGAAGCAGAACACCAACATGATGAAATAAACAACCTACCCGCTACAGCATGGCACTGATGGGCAGTTTCAGAAGTCAATTTCTTAGCATTCTGGCTCTTTAATTAAAACTACTGTTTGAATTAATAATCTTACATACCCCAAAAAGCTTTACTGCTGCCATACAGTTCTGATTTAAGGTGATTCTTTTTTCCCACTCCAACTCTTTGTTGTTCTTCAGTCTGGAACAAGTGGAGCCAGAAGTGGGTGAGATGTTGCACTGGTTATGGCCAGGGCAGTGCAAATGCCAGCAGTGACTGGGTCCCTGCAAAATGAAATTGTCCTGAAGAAGCACCACACTTACCCCCACCTGCAGCATGGCAACATAGTTTTTACTACCTCATGCATTGTTTTAAACTTTTAAAAACTATCACTAGCTGGCAATTGGTTTTTTTCCTGAGCATCACCATGCATCAGTGTCTAATTGTAGTCACAGCCCATCTGTACTCTTCCTTCTGAAATTGTCATACTATCTGCAGTACAGGTCCTGCGGATCTCCATAGAAAACTGACATGAGTGTTATGATATCCTTGTTCAGGGAGAAGTGGTTGTGTCTTTTATATATTGTTATCTATCTGAGTTGCTTTCCTGACAGAGCAGATGATGGGCTGAAACTACCTGGAGGGGTACACTTTTTTCTGTTATATCACCAAAACATTTCAAATTCTGAATCAGAAATTCCCCCAAATTTCTGATTAGCATAAATTATAGCATAACTATGCTAGAATATCTGGTTCCACCTGGACAGTAAAATCTACTGCAACAAAACAACAGTAGAAATGATTGCCCTTTCTTCTCAGAAGAAGGGTTTAAAATTATTAACATCAAGGTATTCTCTGAAATTTCTCCGTGCTTCATTAATTCTTGAGGCTGTGAAGGCTGAAAAAGGAAAGAACATCAGTATTAAATGAGAGTTTGTATAAACTACCCTCTAAAATGCACCTTAAAATGTAGTTGGAGGCATAGATCCCATGGCCACTTTGCTTTCCTCCTAATTTCTCTTCAATTATCTTGTCTCGGACTTGTACAAAATTTAATTGGACCAGTAAATGTCTCATCGATATATATGGAGGGGAAAAAGAAAGAGAAGAAAAAGGTGTGTGTGGATACATGTATATGAGAGGGGAAGAGGGGGGGAAGCAGAGGGAGGGAGAGGAATATGTATGTTGTGGAATCCAAAAAATAAAATAAAATAAAATAAAATAAAATAAAATAAAATAAAATAAAATAAAATAAAACAGAAGACAAACTAGTGGTGTTGTCCCACAAGTGCCATCAGAAAGAGGCATGGATATGAGATTCTGAAGCTGGAGGTTCTTGAGATCAAGTGGCTTGAGCAACTTCTCATTGTCAATCTCATTACCACCAATCTCAATCTGAACTGTGGATTGATGCATTATTGTTGCTTTGTTCTTCTAAATGATGCATGGCAGTTAGTTACTTGTGGTCTTACACCTTTGGCACAAAGAGTGTGGTCTACTTGTGTCCAAATGTCAAGGAAGAGATCAAAGCATTTATGTTTGCTCATTTGCCCTCCTAAAATGGTAGTTTTCAAATGTATATGAGTCTTTCCTACAGAGATGTTTCTCATAAGGCTGTTGCTGGATTTTGTATGATAACCTCTTGCAGAGCAAAGTTTAATGAGATGACTGAAGCTACAAGAAAGTCGAGTGTCTTGACTCAGCCATCCCCAGAGAGCTTCATAGGCAAGAATCTATTTCCTAGCCCCACTGGTGGTAGCACCAAGTTAATATAATAAGGCAGGAGATATCCTTGCCCTGTTCTAAACAGTAGTGAATGTCCATTGTCTGCTTCAAGCTGCAGCATTCACTTGAGAAACTACAAGCTTAGTTCTGCATGCCTTGCTCTTTGCATTTATGTGGATGTGAAGAGGGCTACAACACTTCAGGAAAATATTTATCCTCATTTTTTACTGTACTGACTCAGGAGAATCAGGGCAGTACCAAACCAGGGATGTTGTATGTCTTCCAAATACAAAAGTTGCCCTTTGTACATTTTTTTTCCCTTCTACCATGCTGAGTTTGTCTAAATTCAGAGTTCATCCCTCAGTTGATGCAGGGATGATGGCAGTGCAGTGAGTGGTTAGTGTGGTTAACAACTGTCATGAAGATCAGGTGCCACTGCATTTTAGCAAGAAGCAGAAAAGCCCATGGGGACACTAGATTGCTCTTGGTTCATTCAAATCCACATTGAATCTTGTGCTACAATTACACTGTAGAGTCTTTTTCAGTTGTGGACAAGTCTCAGTCTTGTTTTAGGAGTGTTTTTCCTAATGATTGCTCTTTTTTCAGACAAGGAACAGAGCAGTCAGCAGGAAGAGAAGACCCACAGCTGGGAAAAGAAGGAAGCAAGTGACTAAATTGTGGTGTAAGTTTCTGAATAAACAGTACAGAGAAGGTAAATCGGGCTCAACAAAACATTAGATTAAACTCATTAGTAAGTAAAAAAACAACAGCTGCAGTCTAATGAAAAATACTGGAGATCTGTAAAGCTTTGCCATTAAAATGTATAGACACTGACCCTCTTTAAATTCATAGAGAATGCTCTTTACTTAGCTATAAAGGTTTAATGTAACTTAGCAGATCTGAGTTACTTGAGGAGAGCTTTAATGCTTGGCAGGTCTCTACATTTTATTTATGATATCAAAGCTGCAACTCAGATTTTTACTCAGTGAAAGACATAAAAGAGATTCAGAAGTCATCCAAATCATCTTGTAATTAATGTTACCATGCACGCCCAAGACATTAAAATGTTAACAGTGTTAGAATCGTGTGCTTTAGAATACAGAGTGAGGGCTTTATTAGAGAGAAGTACACTGCAGATGTCATCCACCCTAATTGAGGACATTGGGTTGCCTGCTGCTTGTTCTTATCAGTGGTACAGTGTTGTTTTTTTGTAATTTATTCATTTTCCTTACTGCTAGAATCTGCTCTCGTTATTAGTCTATCTTGTCACTCATTTGCATTTCAAGTGCTGGGACTGTGGGGTACCAGCTAGCTGCCTTAGAAGAACACTTCAAGGGGTTACTCTATCAAATAGCAGCACAGTATCACAGCGAATTTGACATCTGGGTTATCTTATTCCCAGATGCTCCGTGGTGTCATTAGCAGGATTAATCTTAGCTTTAATTTCATAATGATTCTTATTCTAATATATGTGAATGAACACAAAGTCTCTTGACTCATTATCACCAATTTACCCAAGATATGTAAGCAGGCTCTTACATTCACCAACATTTATTTTTGCTAATACATCTAAAATTGTAGATTAAGCAAATACAGTTAGTTCCAGCTGAGTGAACGCCTAGTGAGATAGCAATGTAGTATTTATGTTTTAATTAAAGTGTATTAATGGTAGTGTCTTTTAAATACATACTGATCAAAATCTTTCTGCTGAGAACAACACATTTATCATTCAAGTGACATCAACTTGTAATTTTAGTCACAGCACCTTTCGCTGATTATTTATTATTTGCAGCCAGTTAGAAATGACTCAAAATCTCATTTTATAGTATAATTTTAACCTTTAAAGATCAGGACAGAGCATATTATTCTTAAGAAAAATCCATTGACTTCCCAAGCAAACAGAATTTAATTTTTAAATTAAATTAAAAATTAAACCCATGTATATTTTATACTGAAAGTTCTGATTTTAATTCCTGCTCTAGGTTCAACTGAATGCAGTTTATTTTTACTGCGAAACAAACACACAAGATTCACCTCCGTATCATACAGAGTTTCAAACTCTATTGCATTTTTAAATTGGAAGAAAAAAGTAAAATGTGAAATTCCTTTGCACTTTTTTTTTTTACAGTGTTGGACTAAGTTTTTCATTTACCAGCTGTTGTAGCACAGCAGGAAGTAGTGGTTCATTATTGATGGATAAAATGTTCAAACATTTAAAGAAATGAAAGTCAGCCTTGAATTTTTAATTAATTAATTAAAAGTACTGCAAATGCCAGCTTGTTAATTGCTTTGCACCTGCAAGCCAACACAGGTTTTATGCACTCTTTCTTTGAATATTAATTTTTTTTTGCATGTCTTCATAATGCTTGGAAAGTCTCCCCTGCAAACATATTAGTAAAGAGTAAATATTGAATCTAAGACAAAACTCACGGCTTCATCTTTCACTGTACACAGAATAGGATTTAAAGGAGGATTTAGGTTTCCAAGGCTTCTAATTAAGTAGTGATAATCAGGCTTTCTGCTGAGGGTCACTTCCTGGGAGTAATTTGAGTTATTAAAATGCATGTTTTTATTTGTTCTGCCTTGCGAGCTAAAACTGATCCCTTTTAATATAGCAGCAAATATGCAAATTGGTGTTTCATTATATTATGCAATTTATGGCAATCTTCTCTAATTTACTGAAAGGGCAAGAGCCTGACCTTGTCATTCAACTTTTTTTTCCTGGTAAACTAAACTAATTATGTGGATCTTTTTATAAAACTCTGACAGTATGCAGCATGGTTCAAAAAAAAAAAAAAAGTGACAAAATAACCTTGATTATTCATCAAGATGGCCTTCGAATTTGCTTGAATCCTCCTGCAGGGTGATGGATAATTTAAATTTACATATGGGAGCCAATTTGTTTCAAGATTTGAAAATTGCTTCCCTTTTTTCACAGAAATCCTGGAAAGGGTATCTGAAATCATTGAAATAATGTATGTCAGGATTTGACTAAAAAAAAGTTCCTTAAAAATACTTGCATGATGTATTATGAATTGTTATCACAATTTTTCTTTGTGTCATTCTTCAATACAACTTTTCAATCACATTTTTATTAGTGATATGTTCTGCATTTTCAATTTTCTTTTAATATTTTTTTTCCTTTCAGCCTTATCATACAGCTCCTTTTTGCCTTCTCCACCAAGAAATGTAAAGAAATTCTCCTCTGTCAAAGTCAGGAAAGGCTTGTTTAGTCTTCAGAGATTCTTGAGGAGATCCTATAAATGCTTTTTTTCTCAGTAAGTACACCTTCCTTGCCATCCCTGCAGGCTGATCAACCTTCTCATTCCCAACAATATTTTTTTTCACTCTTTCTCCTGCTCCATAACAACGTATTTATGGGATCTGTAGTCAATGATTGTTTTTGCCAATGTGACCAATTAGAATGATGTGGCTGGAACACGAGGACACGGGAACAGCATCATAAATATTGAAACTTTGAAAGTAACTGAGTTGGGAAGGTCTTGAGCTGGTCACAGTTGGTCAGTAACCCTGAGGTGGGGATGTGAATGCTTGGCTTGTGCCCAGCAGATGTTTATCCTATTTGTTCTTAAAAATCTTTAGTGAAGGAGATTCACATCTCCATAGCAAACTTTTATTCCTTAAATTTAGTTGGATATTTTTCTTTATTTTTTGTATAACTTTCTGCACTGTAAACCTAGCTGATTCCACCCTTAAATTTCTGAAAGAAAAAAAAAAAAAAAAAAAAAAGGAAACAAACAACAACAAAAAAAGACAAATTTCCTTACACTGGAAGAAAATACTTAAAGCACAGAATTAAAATGTTCTCCAACAGGATTTAATCCATGTAGTTGAACACAATTTCCTCTTGACCACGATGACAGTAAAATTGCAGTTGTTGCTTCCACTATTGTAACCTCTCCTGCTTGTGTTTAAACACAATGTGTGTTTGTAATGCAAATAAGTCCTTAATACTGTGTATCAACTAGAATACACAGGTCTTAAATCTGTGTTTGAACACTAATCTCTTGCAGATTGGACTGTAAATTGAAGTAGTAATGTTCATTGCCATTAATGCTTAAAATTGTTTCTTTAAAGCAATGATCTAGCTTCTGTTGGCAAAATGTTCTAGGTTATGCTGTGTTTGCCCCATGGGTAGTCAATGAAATTAGTCATCAGGTTAAAAACTGATTAATCCTTTACTTTGCATGGATGAGGACCATAAGTGTATCCACAGCCTGCTTTAATTACAACTTTGGCATTTCTAGCTCTTGTAACTATAGGTCCCCCTTTATTTAGGGTACTCTGGAAAGTAAAATGTGTTTTTGAATTGGAGGACAATGCTCAGATTGTGACAGTTTTGAAAGCAACCTTGTGCTATGAAGCAATGTTTTTGTGGATTTCTTTGTCTTTTGGGAATGAAGACCAACAGTTGGCAACTTCTGATGAGGTGGTGAATTTTGATGATGTCAAATCTGACTAGAGAGATGGAAATCCTTTATATAGAACAATAAATTAATCTGTTAATTACTTAATTCCCAGGCACATGAAAGATTCCTGGAAGGGTTGGCAGTGCAACTGAAGCCCAGGTTCAGGCTTTTTAGTACCGTTATCTTATAATTGCTGATTGGCAAGGGGTTCTACTCACTGTTTCCGGGGGGGAGGGTCAGCAGCACATGTGTCTGAGTGGCGATGATTCCTAGGCAGCAATTTATGCAGTGGTTTTGACAGATAGAAGAAGGCTGTAAGAGTTTATTAGCAGAATATCATTGTTAGGGGAGGCTGGAGCATATGAATTCCCTTGCTGATGAATGAAAAGAATAAACCTGAAATAAGAAGAGTAGCAATTCTGAGGCAATTCTTTACTGTAGAAAGAATGTGGAAATATTTGCTTGTGTTTGTCAGGTTTTTCATTTTGCTCTTTCTTTGCTAAGGACTATGTCAGTAGAAAGGTTGAATATCACTAATTAGAGAAGAAAATCAGCCATGTGTTTAAATGTTTAATTGTAATGCTCCTTCCTAAGTAAACCTCCATTTAATGTTTAAAGGACTAAAAATGCTAAGTACATATCAATAAAACAACATAGTTTTAACTTCTAATTATGTTTTAACTTAGAGTATTCACAGATGTCAAAGCAACTACTCTAATTAGTGTCTTTTTTTGGTATTTAGCAATTAGGTGACTTATTTGTAATGAAGAATAAAGAGACTGGAAAAGAAATACAACATATTCCCAGTACAAGTCTTGCTTTCCCTCTGTCATGCTTTTTTTTTTTTTTTCCTAAAAAAGTATTTCTTTTAGTTTAATCTTGCTTCCCCAGGTGGTCATGAGGGTGTTCCACAGGGTTACAGAGTATAATATCCTGAATGCTCAGTACTTCCACACAGCCATGTTAAATCAGGTTAGTATATAACTGGTCGTCTCTCCTGCTCTGAGGAACCTGTATTAAGAATGATAGAGTTTATATTTAAATTGAACTTTCTATTGACATGGAGCTTTATAATTCTGAAACTGTGCTTTTCCACGTTTTTGTTGCTCTTTCTCTGCCTGAACTTATTTATTTTAATAATATTTTGGAAGCTGCAAAAGTATTGGCAGAATTCATATTACTATGTTATTAAAAAAAAAAAAGCCAGACTTCTAATTGCAGGCAGTTAACACAAAATCTGTTGACATGTCTTGAACAGAATGATAGCATTTAACCATTTTTGTCATTATAGTGGTGGTATTTGCAAAGTTATTGCTAGGGAGTTGTCATGTATTTTTCGTTATAAATTCTTAATTTAAGAGTTTATAACTTAACCGTAAAGATATGCTCCAGGCTGAAACATGACATACAAATGATGAATATGGGACTGACTGTTGTTTCTAGTTTTAAAACAAGCATACACAAAAAAAAAAAAAAAAAAGTGACCATTTAATAGGTATGAACTGAAATTCCAGCCAGAAAGTGACCTTTTCTGCAGAGGATCTTTTTTTATTTTCCTTGCTTAACAGTCCTGCCCCAAAATGTACACTAAAGAACAAAGGAAAAAAGGTTTAAATTAATGTTAAGCTTTTTGAGAGTTTTGCCTCTAAAACAAAGTGTTCTGGACTAAAACTTTGTGAAGAAAACTTTACGAGGTTGAAGGGTGGGGATTGTTGCAAAGAAAGCCTTTTCTTTTCTCTAAGCATGGCTTTGCAAATCAAGGATTCTCCATAGTATTAAAAAATTTAGTGTAGACCCCTAAGAGGCAGGGCTCTTTTACAGAACTCTTAGTGGCATGGGAAAGTGGAACGGTATTTCTTGCCTATAAATGTAGTAGACTCTGAGGAAAAATGAAAATCCCATGGATCCTATTAAATCTATCAGACTGATCTGGTACAACAGAGAAAAAAAGTTGGACACAGAAAGAAAGAAATCATGACCTTACAGCCAAGAGCCGTGTATTCATCAGAGACCCTAGCACTCTGGTTCACAGGGCAAAGTGGCTTCTTAATGAAACAACACATCTCTGTGCGGAACCTTTTAACACGCCAGTCAGTAAGGAGCAGAGTACTGATGTATCTTCCAGGTAACTTGTGCTAACCAATCTTTACCAGTTAGCTTTGGAGAAAACACATTACATGCACAACACTACACAAGCATGACCAGTGTTACACTGATGTGCGCTGTGGGTGCCCGCTGTGCAGCCATGCAATGCAGAATGCTGTATGTCTGATTGCAATGGTTTGTTCATTTATTCTCCATTTGTGAGCCAGCAGACAGGGGAATGGAAGTTGTCTACGTGCATGACTTTAGAAGGTGCAGGTGAATTGCAAAGAATGACTTCTTACAATTTGTTTCACCAAACTGCTGAACATGCTGGAAACCAAACTGAAAGTATCTGTTTGTTGCTGAGGGGCAGTGGCATTGAGGCAGTGTGGACTGAAGTCTGATAACTTTCCCTGTTCCTACGCATATATGGGCTTGGGCACTTCTTCCATGTTGACACCGGTTAGTAAGAAGGGTACAGGAACATGCTGGAATCAGGAGAAGAACAAAACAAAGCCCACTATCCTCATTTGCTCATCCCCCACAGACCAAACAGTGCTCTGCTCCTCTGAACACATACATAGCTGTCTCTGAGGACCATGGAACTGCCCCTTGTGGGAATGAGCAGGGTGCCCACAGTGCTCTCCATGCTTCATCAGCTGCCAGCCAGAGACACTTGCCTGAGGGCTGCACTGTAATTCTGTCACCTTCAGAAATGGCATCAAGACCTGGTCTCATCCACCAGGATCCTTTCCACTCTGCAGGGTGTTGCTGAGGCTCATCAGCAGTGATTTCAGTCTGGATTTCCAGCTGCATGAATGTGATGGTGGCACACAGTAACAGCACTGCCATACTCTTGCCTGGAATTTTGCACAGACAAATAAATTGCCAAGGCTTCTAGAAGGTGAGGAGTTTAATGAATGTGCTCTGCCATGGTGTGATGGATTGAATCTAGTCCTCTTGGGAAGTATTTCACCTCCATGCTCTGGAAACCCTGAACAAGTTTGTAAATTCCTTGACTTTCACTGAGGGAAAGCTTCTGTGTCAAAGACATCCCTAGGGAAACAGAGGTAGGGGTACTTTCTTCACATTTCTCCTAAAAATGCTCTGTTGCAGAGGCTTTCCACTTCCAATTCTAGAGCTGCTCCTCTTCTCTTTCCTCCAAGTATCTTTGACGATCTATCCTTTTTCCAGGTTGCCAAATGCAGTGAAAGGTATCATATTTTTCTTCTGAGCTGAGTACTCATTGTAATTCCAGGGTCCAACATTTCAATTCTTGATTACATGTTTTTATTTAGGTAATGAAAAAAAAAAGATGTGGGTATCTGTTGTGAAGCAATGAAGGATCTAAGACCCAGTGTACCTCAAATTTAAATATATTCTTAAACAACAAAAGACCAACAAAATCAAGAAGGAAAAATGTAAGAAAAGACACATCCTAATCAAACATAAGGTTCATACTCTGATTTTTCCAACATTATGCCTTGCTCTTTTTTCATGGGAGGTTTGTAAGCTAACATGCAGAGAGACAGTCGTGTTGCAAAGCAACTCAGTGCTGGAAAGTTTGCAGGCAGATTTCAATAGCACAAAGGTTTTCAGAAACTATTTTTCTTTCCTTTTTTCCTTTATATATATATATATATCAATGATCCCAAGCCACTCATCATAAAGCACTAAAAATCAAAGAGCAATATTCACGAGCCTCCTAGTACAGTATGTTAAACCCTGATAACTGTCAGGAAGAGGCTGTCTGAAAGGGAAGAATCAGGTAGCAGCACTGAAAACAAAAAAACATGTTGGGAGAAAAAGTACTGAAGAATAAAAGAGAAAAAATCTGCTAAGCAAAGGGGGCCAAGCTGTACTCCTGCATTATATTTGCCATGTTGCCATTATTTTAACAAGAGAAATAGTTTACACTGATGTAAAATTTCTGGAGTTCTGTCTGTTTACACAGAAACCTGGAGTGACCATGTATGCTGGTGGCAGATACTGCTCCTGTAAATTGCTCTACTGGATCCAGAAATATGTTAGTTAAAATTTATTCAACTAATGTTTTATGCGAAAATATTTCAGCCTAAGGCTTGCCTGTGAACAGTTTGCTGTGAAGGTTTGATATTCAAAATATGAGTTGTTTTGAGTAGATGCATAGGAAGTTCAGAATATGTCTCTGTTCTCTGTCTGGAATATTGTAAGTCTTGCCATCAGATTTTGATGCACACTCAGCTGCAAAATCAAAACTCCTCTTCAGTGAGTGCTCTTTTATTCTTTTAACAGTAACATCTGGTGAGAAGCTGTCATAGTACAGATCTAAACTATTTCTCAATAGGAAGCATGTGAAAATCTGATTTTTTTTTTTTCCTTTTCTCTTTTTAAGTGAATACTCGGAAGTTATCTCCTGTAGAATACTCCTGACTCCAGCCATCTATAGACTCAACATTGTTGAGTCTATAGATGACATGCTAAAGAGTTTCCTCATAGACCTCCCAGAAGAGAGCATCTCTGATCTGCTTGGTGGGCTTTACATGTTGTCTCCATTTAGAGGTAAGCTTCCCTTGCCTTCACTTTTCTCTCCTCGATCTACTGTGGAGCTATTTCCAGTCATTTTCTCTACTGCAAGAAAATATTACTAATAAAATGCATGCATGTATGAACGGCACAGCTATCTTGACAAGTGCAAAATCAAAAATGACCCTAGCATAGTGCTATGATAGTGAACAGAGATTTCTGTAATAAAAATGGATCCCCCATCATTATAGATAGTAAATTCCACTGGGATTTTTTGGACATCCCATAGTCACCAAAAATAGAAAGCAAAGAAACATTTAGCCTCCAGATACACTTTCAGCTTTCTCTCTAATTTAGAGTGTTAGGAAATCCTCTGCATACCAGTATCAATTGTGCAAATTGCTGTAAAGAGTTTTAGCCATTCCAGAAGTCTTATTTGCCCCTTCATAGATGATAATTAGAGAACTGTGGTGGTTTTACCATGCTAGGCAGCTAAACACCACAACTGCTCTCTCACTCCCCCTCCTTAGATGTGGAGGGGAAGAAGTAAAGCAAAGAACAACTCATGGGTTGAGATAAGGATAATTTAATTAAAGGAAAAAAATAATTATTAAGGAAAGATTATTATTAACAAAACAATTTAACTAAAGGGGAGAAAAAACAAAAAGGGTGAAAGGGAGGGGGGAAAGGGAAAAAAAAATAAATAAAAAATAAAGGCTATGTGAAAGTGCAGAGGAAAGAAATTACTCTCTACTTCCCACAAATGAGTGATGCTTAACCACATCCGTGAAGCAGGGCCTCAATGCACATAGCCGGTGTTCGGGAGAAGGACCGACGTTTTCATGAGAGCCCATCCCTCCCCTCTTTTTCCTTGTTCCACCTTTTATTGCTGAGTGTGACATCATATGGTATGGAATATCCCTTTGGTTGGTTTAGGTTAGCTGCCCTGGTGATGTTTCTTTTCTCACTTTCTTGCCCACCCCCTAGGAGGGTTACAGAGTGTCCTGGTGCTGTGCCAGCACTGCTCAGCAGCAGACACAACGCTGGTGTGATCCCACTGCTGTTCTAGCTACAAGTGCAGAGCACAGCACTGTATGGACTGCTGCAGGGGAAGTTAACATCCCAGCCAGACCCAGTACAAGAATATGCAAGAATAAGTCAGTTTTGATACCTTGTTTTCAATCTAGAACAGTTGCTTAGTGTTGATTTTTTTGATTGACTACCTGTTTTGATGCACAGCTTCTCTCTTGTCTCTCTAGTCATCACACATCAGTGTCTAGCTGGTTAAGAGAACATAGGAGAAGTTTCTCTCCAATCCAGGATCATTTGATTTCTTAAAAGAGCTAGTAGGAATTATCCTCTCCTTTTCTGGGAGATAATATGTCTTTTAAAACAAACTCTTCATCCACTAATCCATTTTCAAACCCTGTTAGGCAATGTGGGTTAAGTAGAGTATAACAGAGTTATCCTGCTGGATTGATTGTGTAGAGCTAGATCTTTTACATGTGGGTAGTCCAAGACCCCAGGGTCTAATAATAATATTGTCGTCTCCATGAATAATTTATTGAATCTGTAAGGGCTGTGTTCTTTCATGAAATGTAGAATGGAGGGAGGGCACTGTATTTTTTTTTTTTTTAAGGTTCTGCAAAACTTTCACAACCAAACCCAAAACATAACCAAAAAGATGTTGGGAATGAAACTTAAATGGTTTGTCTAAATCTGTAACAAACTAGGTATAGTTTTTCCAGTTTTAGCTTTTTAGCTTTTTACTGTTCTCTCAAAACTTCATGTATGTCTTCACATAACGATCATTTATTCAGAAGCAATCTTTTCTTTTGCAAAGTTATCCAGTGCTCGTTTAAATTTTGCTGCTATGAAGCATGTATTTGATTCCCAGTTCTGAGTTGGTGTCATACCACAAACTCAAACCTTGCCTAATCATCGATCAACCTTATGGCCTTTACTTTTAATTGTATATGCTTATTGTTGCTCTTTAGTGTTATTTCAAAAATAAAAAAAATTAGTTCATGCTAGGTACTGCAAATATTTGAAAAAAAAAAAAAATCAAACCTATAAAAATTCAAATTTAAAAGATTCCAATACTTCTCTATTTGTTATGAATACAAGAAAAAAAGCAAAAAATAGGATCATAAAATGGTTTGGGTTGGAAGAGACCTTAAAGATCATCTAGTTCCAACCCTCCCTCCATGGGCAGGGACACCTCTCACTAGATCACACAGAATCACAGAATTTCTAGGTTGGAAGAGACCTCAAGATCATCGAGTCCAACCTCTGACCTAACACTAACAAGTCCTCCACTAAACCATATCGCTAAGCTCTACATCTAAACGTCTTTTAAAGACCTCCAGGGATGGTGACTCCACCACTTCCCTGGGCAGCCTGTTCCAATGCCTAACAACCCTTTTGGTAAAGAAGTTCTTCCTAACATCCAACCTAAACCTCCCCTGGCACAACTTTAGCCCATTCCCCCTTGTCCTGTCACCAGGCACATGGGAGAACAGATCAACCCCCACCTCACTACAGCCTCCTTTAAGGTACCTGTAGAGAGCAATGAGGTTGCCCCTGAGCCTCCTTTTCTCCAGGCTGAACAAGCCCAGCTCCCTCAGCCGCTCCTCATAGGACTTGTCCTCCAGACCCCTCACCAGCTTCGTCGCCCTTCTCTGGACTCGTTTGAGCACCTCGATGTCCTTCTTGTAGTGAGGGGCCCAAAACTGAACACAGTACTCGAGGTGTGGCCTCACCAGAGCCGAGTACAGGGGGACAATCACTTCCCTAGACCTGCTGGCCACACTGCTTCTTATACAAGCCAGGATGCTGTTGGCCTTCTTGGCCACCTGAGCACGCTGCTGGCTCATACTCAGCCGACTATCAATCATCACTCCCAGGTCCTTCTCCGCCTGGCAGCTTTCCAACCACTCATCTCCCAGCCTGTAGCTCTGTTTGGGGTTGTTGTGCCCCAGGTGCAGGACCCGTCACTTGGCCTTGTTGAACTTCATACAGTTGGCCTCAGCCCATCGGTCCAGCCTATCCAGATCCTCCTACAGAGCCTTCCTACCCTTGAGCAGATCGACACGTGCACCTAACTTGGTGTCATCTGCGAACTTACTGAGGGTGCACTCAATGCCCTCATCCAGATCATCAATGAAGATAATAAAGAGGACCGGCCCCAGTACCGAGCCCTGGGGAACACCACTAGTGACCGGCCTCCAACTGGATTTGACTCCATCAGCATCCACAGCTGCCCTGGGCAATCTCTTCCAGTGCCTCACCACCCTCACAGCAAAGAATTTAGTACTGAAAGGATAATTACCGAATGGTTGGTTTAGGTTGGAAGGGACCTCTGGTGGTCATGTGGTTTAAGCCCCCTGGTCAAGCAGGACTATATAGATCAGGTGACTTAGGGCTACAAGGATGATCAGAGAACTGCAATACCTCTCCAGTGAAGAGAAGCTGAGAAGCTGAAGAGTTGGGCCTGTTTAGTGTAGAGAAGACACCAGAAAGACTGGATAGCAGCCTTCCAATAGCTAAAGGGGGCCTACAAGAAGACTGGAGAGGGACTCTGTCAGGGAGTATAGTAACAAGACAAGGGGTAATGGCTTTAAATTTAAAGAGGGTAGATTTAGAATAGACATTAGGAATAAATTCTTTACTGTGAGGGGTGGTGAGGCACTAGAACAGGTTGGATGCATCTTTGAGCAACCTGATGCAGTGAAAGGTGTCCCTGCCCACAGCAGAGGGGTGGAACTATGTGATCTCTAAGGTCCCTTTCAACCCAAATCATTCTATGACTCCCTTTCCCTTGAAGGAGAGAGACTCTACAACCTCCCCAGGCATCCTGTTCCAGTGCTCTGTCATCTTTGCAGTAAAAAAATGTGTTTCCTTACATTCAAAGGGAAGCTCCTCTATTTCAGTTTGTGCCCATTACCTTTTGTCCTATCACTGGGAACCACTGAAAGAGCCTGGCTCTGTCCTCTTTGTACCGTCCCTTCAAGTATTTATAGACATTGCTAAGATCCGTTCACCTTGATAAGAAACCTTCGCTTCTCTAGGCTGAACAGTCCCAGCTCTGTCAGCATTTCCTCACGGGGGAGATGCTGCAGTCTTTTCATTGTCTTTATGGCCCTTCATTGGACTCTCTCCAGGAGCTCCATGCCTCTCCTATACTGGAGAGCCCAGAACTGGATGCAGCACTCCAGGTGTTACCTCACCAATGCTAAGTATCACAGAATTTCTAGGTTGGAAGAGACCTCAAGATCATCAAGTCCAACCTCTGACCTAACACTAACAGTCCTCCACTAAACCATATCGCTAAGCTCTACATCTAAACGTCTTTTAAAGACCTCCAGGGATGGTGACTCCACCACTTCCCTGGGCAGCCTGTTCCAATGCCTAACAACCCTTTTGGTAAAGAAGTTCTTCCTAACATCCAACCTAAACCTCCCCTGGCACAACTTTAGCCCATTCCCCCTTGTCCTGTCACCAGGCACATGGGAGAACAGACCAACCCCCACCTCGCTAAAACCCCCACCTCGCTTTATGAGTAGAAAGGAAGGATCACCTCCCTCAAGCTGCTGCTGATGTTTGTCCTAACACAACCCAGGATAGCATTGGCAAATGGTGTAATAAATGGATAAATGTTATGTATAAACACAAAAGACATGTCTTATCACTCTAGCATTTGGAAAATCAATATACACAAACTTCAAGCAAGCCTCTCTGCTCTTTGGAGAATCCAATGTTGTCCTACTCACAGTAATTCGGACTGTAACAGAATGTAATGCACAGTGATCAGGAAAAGCAAGGGGCATATTTCAGTTCTGAAGGGTTGAATTTTCTTGGCTTACATTGATAATCATGCCAGTAATAATGAATACTCGTATTTTTCTTGTGGTTCCTCTCTATCAAGAACAGGTGCCACTGGAATGAATCAAAGAAAGTATTTGTTCAAATCAAATCCTGTATTCATAGTGTTTTAAACAGCACAGAAAATATGCCTGCAACAACTAGGTTGTTATTCTTTATGCTGTTTCACTTGTCTTCCCCTGTTTTTAGGGGGCTGAAAATTGTAAGATGAATGCAAAAATCCTGTTCTTTGTCTCCTACCATAATACCTGTCTGCAGTCCTTTCTTTCCCTCCAAGGCACCTTTGTTAGTGGTGTTTCTACAATTTCTATTCTCACAGATTCTTCCCAGTAGTGTGGAGAGCTGGATGACAAATTCATTTCCTATTCAGCCTTCAGATGTCCCAAAACCTTAAAAACATGAAGAGGTTAAAAAAAAAACCACAAACTATTCTATCAGGTCAAGGCTAGGGGCTCTTCCATGTCTCATGTTAGTGTGTTAATCTTCATTCAGTCTGTTAGTTCTTCTGGAATGGGTCTTCCTGCCAGTCTTTCTCAACGGATCTATTTTATATAAATAACTAAATCTGTATGAAAATGTGTGTATAGGAGCTTCAGCTCTGTTCCTATGACTCCCTAGCAATTTGGAAAGAAGGGAATTCTGAGACAGTGTTTCTGTCTTTACTTATCCAGAAATTCCCTTGTTGCCTCTGATCCTGATTAGATTATTTCTGCAAGATTCCACTATGACCAGTATATACATTTTAAGCAGGTGCAGACATACTCCTAAGTGTCAGATACATGACCTCTTTAATTTCCTAACTCCTGGTGGTGTATCCTAACCATGTCACAAAGAAACATTTACTTTCTCTCTTATTAAATTTAGTCTCCGTTTCTGCAGTCTGAATAAGAGCACTGCTCGTTGTGAGTCTGGATATGTAAAAAGAAACAAGGTTTGTTCTTCAAAAATGCTTTTCTTTATATAACTTTTTAAAATATCCAAAAATATTTTTGTAACAACATGAGCAGCATTGGTCAGCATACGAAACAACCCTGCCTCTGTCTAAGACAGAAATTGTAATACCTCCTGAAGGAAAAGAGAATTCCAAGATAACAGTAGTTATATTCTCAGATGTCAACATCTTTCTCCTTCTTTAATGACCACTTACTCCATTTTAACAATTTATTTTAAAGTTTAGTTGCAGGAGTTATAAGTCATAATTTATACAAAGATTCTATCCACGAGTAATGTTATAGCTGCAGTTTTAGCTGTAGCTTACCTCCCTTTACACTTAGTT
Source organism: Somateria mollissima (assembly GCA_951411735.1). Taxonomy (NCBI): domain Eukaryota; kingdom Metazoa; phylum Chordata; class Aves; order Anseriformes; family Anatidae; genus Somateria; species Somateria mollissima. The sequence continues at coordinate 1,275,802 of CATOCB010000307.1, forward strand.
TTCTGTTTTTTCCTGGTAGTATTTTCTATTCCTCTTATCCCTCCTCATTTTTATTCTCAGAAGATGCAAGTGTTTTTTACTCAGGCATTGCAATATGCATTAAATGATAAACATGCAGTATGATTTCTAGGACTGTGTGGACGAAAAAGTGTGATTTGAGCTGGTTTTTTTTTGGTTGGTTGGTTGGTTTGTTGGTTGTTTTTTTTTTCCTTGAACAAGTAGAGGGATTACTTCTTAAACTTCCCAAAGGGAAAAAAAAAAAAAAAAAAAAAAAAAAAAAAGAGGAAATAAAAATGCTTGCACAGGGATGTAAAAACAGAGCTCTCATGCTAGAAAGATTGCTAATGAAATCTCAGTAAAGTTAATACAATAGGTGGACTCAGAGAATGCTTCATAAATACACACAGCACATACTGAAATGCAGATAGATGGGTGGGTATGAAAGGCAGTGACTTGCTTCTGCCCATAAATATATCCTAGAAATGAAGCCTAAAGGTAGGCTTTTGTGGGGTTTGCTTTAATAGGCTCAGACCCACAGCTTTTGCTTCCCAAGACAGGACTTAAGCTGAATTTTAGCTGCTTTCAGGTGCATGTGCTATCCTTTCAACCTCTTTAAGCTGACTTTTCTATAAAGTATGGCTTTCTTGGGCCAGAGAGAGAACAGGATGGAATCTATGCTATTTAAATAAGAGAGCCTTGGCTTCTGGTCCCTGCTTTGGGGCTTATCCATGTTTCTTATGCAACAGATTGTTTAATAGTAGGACAGTGTGGAGAGTGAGAGAAAAAGTTAAAAAGCAGAATTCTGGACAGAAAAAAAAATACAAAACTCACAAAGTGCCTGAAAGAGGTGGCCATGTCCCTGGATCTCCCTGGAGAGGATGTGGTTGGTGGGTTAGCCCTGGCCAGCAGCCATGCTCCCACCCAGCCATTTGGTCGCTCCCCTTCGGCAGGATGCAGGGAGAAATAGGAAGGGCAGTGTGTGGGTGCTGGTGAAGACAAGGAGATTGTTTTGCCCACAATAATAATTGATTAGCAGACTCAACTTGGAGAAAATTAGTTTATTGACAAATAAAATAAATATTTAATTACTAATTTGGGTAGTGGGAAACAGAAGGACAGACATTAAAATGCCTTTCTTCACCCTTCTCCTGGGCTCAGTTTCACTCCACTCCACACCTCTATGCCCACCCCGAGTGGCGCAGTGGGGATGTGGGGTTGTGCTCAGTCTGTTACAGCTCCTCACTGTTCCCCTGCCTCCTCACACCTTTCTTCCACTCCAGAGTGGGCTCTCCTTGGGCTGTTGTCCTTCAGGGGCAGCCATCAGCTCCAGCATGGGGCCTTGCCCAGGCTGCAATGTGGGTATCTGCTCTGCCATCAAGGAGCATCTCCTCTTACTCCTCCAACCTCAGTGTTTCTTTTGTTTCTCACTCCTTCTGTTTCTCCTCTTCTTTCCACACAGTATTTTCTACTTTTTCTTAAATACACCTTCCCAGAGGCACCCTACACATAGTTGGGGGTGCACAGCCCTACCCTGTGGTGGGCCTGTTGGAGCCAGCTGGAACTGGCTGTGTCCAGCGGCGGTAGGATATACATGTATAACTTTTCAGGATACATATTTCAGGATATAGAACTTCATTTGCAGATCTTAACTGAAGTGCTGTAAACACCACATGGTTCACAATTTCTTCAGACCAGTTATACATTAAGGAAATGTAATATAGCAGTGACTGTCTCGCTTAAGATGAATATTTTCTACCCTTTCTTAAATACGTCTTCCCAACGGCACCCTACAAGTGGCTGAGGGGCTCAGCCCTGCCCTGCAATGGGGCCATTGGAGCCTCCTGGAACTGGCTGTGTCTGGCAGGGGCAGCCCTAGCCTCTCCTCACAGAGGCCAACCCCATAGCCACTGCTGCTCACACCTTGCTGCCAATATGTAGGCCCAGGCTGGTTATATATATATATATATATTTTCACTATTTGTTTGTGAATAGCAAGCTTCAGTTTCTTCAATACAGCCCCCAGCAAGCCAAATGTGAAGTCCTGATAATAGTTTTTATTTTCCAAAGGAGGACCGAGTTTCCTGCTGTAAGAACTGTTTCAGCAGACACAGGTAGTTCATGTTAAATTTAACTGTAATCTGCTAAATATATGCTAATGCTTTACTTTTGAGTATTCATGCCTTTTACCCATTGGTGCTAATTATCTAACATTACCATACAGCTGGAATTGTATGAGGTAAGTTTCTGCTTCCTAAACTTTATTTCAGGCAACTTTGCAGCTTATTCATCAGTAGGTAATTTCATAGCTTCTGGACACAGCTCTCACAGAGTAGTGCAGCTCCTTCAGTTTTCTCTGCAAAAATGACGAGACGCAGGCCAGCCAGTCTCCCACTACTCACTCTGGTGAAATGATATTCCCATCACAGCTCCTGCTGTAATCCCTTCTACTAATCTTGCTCTCTTTCCTTCCCACATAGATTCTCCAGATCATTACACAGGTTAGCTCTCCCCCTGCTTGCCCACCAGTCACGGGATTCAAACAATGAGCTTCAAATTATGCTGAGAATAAATGGAGATAAACAGCAAGCCCAAGGAGACAAATAAGACGAACACCTTGAAGAAGAACCAGTAAGCGAAATAGGATGTGACAGGCTCAGGAAGATGAGAGGGAATGATTTCCTGGAATGCAGCAGCAATTTCGTGCCAGTAGCGATGTGCCGGCTGTACTTGACCTTCAGTAACCTTTATCCCCATCTCCTACTGCTGCTCCTACAGCTTCTCAGCCTGGTTCTCTCCTTTGCTGCTGTTCTTGCAGTTTCCCTGGCCAGACACATTATCTAAACGGTACAGATGCTGCATTTTCTGAAATCAGGCTCTTCCTGTGAAGGTGCTGCAATTTGTGTGTTTCCCCACAACTTCCTGGAGCAGAGCGCAGCCTGGGGCATCTGTGGTGGTGTGAGGAGAGAAGTCCTAGCCTTATCTTCTCATTTTGGCCAGGTCTTCTGCCCCCTTACAGCTTTGACTTGATATTGCCACCTAAGAAAATTAATGTGCACTGTTAACAGAATGATCCCTCAGGGAAAACCACTTGGAACTTTTTCCTGAGACCTTCAAGAGGAACGCTATTTGTTAGGTTTGGCTGGGAATTCTCTGGCAAACTGAATTTTTTGCTGGAAGGTATCAGTTCCTCAAAATTAAAGAGTTAATAGGAATGAATAAATAACTTCTTGGAAGATGTTCCCTGGTATTTAAGCATTCTGTTTGGACATGTTCTAAGTGAGACAGAAATTACTTGTCCAGTTTGAAATATCTGATAAATAGAATCACAAAACACGTCTTCTAAAAACTGAAGTGAAAATGAAATATTTTGAAACTATTGAAGTGGAGGGGTTTTTTTGTTTGTTTGTTTTCCCATTTTTTCCTCTTTATTTCAGGTCAGAATGGGGAAAAAGATTTTGAAAATATTGGCAGCATATGGCTTTGGGTAACTACCTGCACTCTGGTCTGGTTCTTCCTCATTTGAAGGGAAATATTTAAAGTGAAGGATTTGCCGTATTATATGAAGCTATTGTTAAACAAAATTTGTTAGCAGAGACCACCAGCAGCTTCAGAAGAAAGTGATTATCCCCAGTCCAGTGATGTACAAAATATTTTTAGAAAGTTGATTTTGTTTTCAAGCTATGCATCAGGATATCAGTTCCTCTTGGCAATGTATAGAGACCAATGGCAAGAACATGCAATATCTGTGTAAGTACTTCATTTCATATTTGATTCAGCGTACTAATCTCCTAATTCTGTTCCTGAAATACAACTGTAATGATGTCATTCAGTTTCATTAATCTCTTGTATACCCTCATGCAATGTAATATCAAAATGCTTTCTGTTACTAAGAGAAGTGTGTGTGAATACAACTTTGTGTATGAAGCGCTTCCTTCTGTCACTTAGCCTGTTAAGAAACAAGTTTGATTATTTTATAGAATTTTGCTATATTTGAAGAAATTACTGAGAGATGGAAACCTCATCTTTCAGCTAGAATTCACTTACAATCTTTACGGCAAACCTCATCTTTCTAGCTGAAAGATGAGGTTTGCCGTAAAGATTGTAAGTGAATTTATTTTTCTCTCCTCAGGGAAGAAGGTCCGTAGACCACATCCAGCTCCTCCGAAAGTTGTCTCCTTCTCTCAGGAGCATCTTGCCTGTTTGCAGGCAGATTCATTGTTTGGAGGAACACGGCTGTCATGGAAGGTCGTGGTCAGAGAACGGGAAGGAGGTCTCACAGGTAGGCAGGGCCAATCCTGCAGTGCACTTTGAATTTCAGGGTAGTGACCTTGAACTCATCTCTTCTCCATGGGGAGTCAGCATAGTAGACCAGAGCAGTGGGGTGAGTGTTTGCTGTGACCTGCCTTGCTGATCAGATGAACTGTTATGTATAGCAATGCTTCATATTTTTTTCAAGATATATAACTTCACTCCAAGATCTGAGTTGAAGTGATCTAAACACAACACCGTTCACAATTTCTTCAGACCAGTTCATTCACCAAAGGTGTTTTGTGACTTTTTTTCTTAATCTTTTTTTTTTTTTCTTTTTTTTTTTTTCAGTTGGTACAATAAATTTTTGTATGTCCTGTAATGGATGAATTTTATCACAGCTGGTGGAAAATAGAATGTTTATACAGAATAAATCCTAAATTCTATTTTAATTGTCTTAGAGTAATATAGTCCAGAGAACCTATATGCTAAGGAGATGTGTATTGGGAATATACCAATGACTCTCTCTCTTAATTTGAAATTATTTTTGAAATGTGTGCAACCGTTTTACAGACTGCTTGTCAAGCTCCAGTTCACATTCTCTATCTGTAAAATATTGTTTTAGTTCAACTGAGGCTGTGCTTCAATGATATTGTTAGCTTCATGGCTCCTGCAAAAGTCCCCCACAAACTTGCAGCCCTATGAGACAGAGTGCTGATCTGACACAAGCTTATTCTGCTCATTCCACTTTTTGTTTCCACACTTTCATTGACTGCCAAATAGTATAAGACATTTTCACAGGGAGTGAGCAACAGCAACTAGTTATTTTGCATTCATGTATGTTGCTGTAGAATAAGGACAGAGTTAAATAAAACTTTTAAAATTAAATATTAAAAAATAAGTATTGCAGAGAGCTCATCAACAGCAGAGAAGTTATTTGCCATATTTTTTGCCTTGAATATATGTATATTATCTTCACCTACTGTGGCATATCTTCTGCCATGCTTGTTATGTGGCTCTAGACTCCCATTAACTGAATCCCTGGTGGAAAGCCGTTTCCCTACATTATATTGTAATGCTCTTGTTAATGATAAATTGATGAAGAGCTGCTTTTTTAGATTAGGTGAGTAGTCCTTTGATAATGGGGTTGGAATCAGGCCAGAGGTTTTATACTACTTTGCCTGGAGGGTGAGAACCAACTAAAATATTCCTTTAGTGTGTTCTGCTAGAAAATGAGACAGTCAAAGAATTTCACCTTTTAATTTTAACAGAGCAGTTGAACACTAGTTTACATGGTGGATATTTTTAGACTTTGTCGTTATATTGCCCCATATTTCTAATAAATTATTAAAGGAAGGTACTTATGTAATTAGACTGTCAAGCACCTTTTAAATAATATCAACTTCTTTACATTTGAATCGACTGGTTTCATTTTACATGGCAAAAGATCATAGGCAAAATACTTTTCCATGTTTCAAAGTTAAGATCAATTGTTGTCCTTTTCCACTTCCAAATGCACTAGACTAGGGCTTTTACTGTAATAAAAAAAACTGTTAGGATATTTATGGTTTTTATTTTTTTTACATAAAAATAGACGTTTCCTGTTATTTCTTAAGCAAGGAATGTGTAGCAACTCATGCTCATATCCATGGAGATTTTTTCTAGTTATTGTCATTAATTGAAATGAAGTCAAATAAAGTTACAAAATCACACACATCCTCACAAAAACCTTAAAAAAAAAAAAAAAAAAAAAGTAAAAAAGTTGTAGCTTATTTTAGAATTAAGAGTTTGACACCCATACACTTACCCAGAGAATTTCTTCAGGTTTTTTGATGATAGCTGACTTAATCTCACCATAGGAGATATTCACAGATCCCTTATTTGCCTTCTGCTTTCCAAGAACTATTTGTTGTGGTCATCAAAAGGAAAATTGTGTTCTAGGTTGAAATTTCTTTCCCTCAGGTAAGTCTTCATTCTGCTTTAAGTTCATACCCTTGCTAGCCCACTGAGATTTAGTGTCAAACTTTCTGTTCAGACTTTTGTTTCCAGATCAGAGGGAACTGCCTGGGATCCCAGCACCACCTTGTGAATTGCTCAGTATATTGAGGTCATTGTGCTGAAGTGCCTCCATGCAAAGACTAAGAGTGTATCAAGCTTCAACCCTAACCAAGAGACAGTGAGTGACAGTAAAATGCAAAAGCAGCTTTGTGGAGGATAGGAAAAAAGGTGAAGGTTTGGGGGTTGTTCTACTACTTTTCCAAGGATTCAGAAAATTCTCCATGATCACCAGTCTGGAAGGCTACTTCTTGAGGTCGTGGTACCCCATGGCAAATAGGAGGTGTGTTGGTAGAAGAGGAGTCTGTGTTGCAGTTGCACCATCTTTGTTTAGTTGGTCTCTTTTAGGTAGATTTTGGGTACAGTTTTCACCAAACAATTTAGTCAATGACATGATCTCTGTGTTGTGACTGGGAAGGTAAGAGGTAAAAGATATCTTCCGTGTTAAAAATAAATAAATAATATATATATAATTAAAAAAATGTATTTGGAATTCATGAGTCTGCTGTATCTGAATATATATAAAGACTTTCTTTACCTGAGAGTTTGCCTTACAGGACAAACATCCTCAGTCTCAGTGCCCCCGCCCCTGTGGGGGAAAGGGTGCAAAAATTTAAATATTATGTTTAAAGTGATCCTGGTTGTAAAGAGCTAGAGCCAAAATACCTAAAAGACAGGTTTCATTAAGTTGATATTTGTTTCAACCTGTGAAAAGAATAGTGGCTGAGTGCTTGTTAAAGGTATATTTTCTTTTAAGTTATATGGAGAGAGATGTCAACTATTTACCATAAATATATTTATACATCTGAATATATAAATGATACTGTTACTTACCTTTAGTAGGTTTCCCACTGACAGGTATGCTCAGAAAACATCTTTCACTAAACCTGAAATGTTGATATAAATATCTGAAGAAAAATACTAATCACAGAATACATTGAACAGACTTACTGATCTTGTATACCTGGAAAAAGATTTTCAAACAGACTTTGTCAGCTCAGCCTTGGCATTCCTTGTCAAACAAAAGCATGCCTAAAGACACGTTTCAAAAGCAGACAATGCAGCACTTGCTAACCTGCAGAAAATCGAAAGGGATCAGGGAGGCAGAGAACAAACAGAATAGGTAAGCAATAAGAAATGGAACACAGTTCTAAAGAGCTGTTTCAGAGAGCCAAATATGTTTAAAGAAGCCTACATCAATAATTAAACATCAGTAAGTAAAATTCCAGTATACTTTTTTCCCAGTATTGTTTTAAGGTTTGTAATATAGAAATGAAATTATTGATTCCGAATCAGTAAGAAAACATAGCTAGTGTTAGGGGAGGGAGAAATGGGTCGGGGGAAGAAAATGAGACAGGAGTATTTTTAGCATAGAGATGCTAGTCTGAAATGTTAACTTTTCATAATAGGAAGTCCATACTTCAGTATTCGTCCACTTCGTCCACTGAAAATTTGGGTCAGGCAGTTGTTATCTGAATTGACAGCAGCTATCTGATTAAAAGTAAAAAGCTCTTTAAAAAAAAAAAGGGGGGGGGGGGGAGGAGAAGAAAAAAGGCTGTGCTGTGTCACATTCACGCCACTCATGTTGCTTACGTTGTGTCACACTGTACAGTGATTTGATGCTACATAACACAACATGACATGAGTCACAGTTCACTGCTATCCACATTACACTCAGGTAGTTTGGCATAGCTCTAACTTCTGCTTTACTCTCATTTTCTATTCAGTGCACTCCACTTAGACTGGTTGGTTAATGCAGACAATTGCTGTACACTCAAAACTAGAGTTCCCTACCCAAATACATTTTTCATTGGATATTAAAGTGGAAACTACAGTGGATATCTTTTGCACATCCATATGCAGCTCCTTTGCTCAATATAGGAGGGTCATTAATGACATCTTACCCCGAAAGGAAGGAGTTAAGGGAAATTTCCCACAGGAAATACAGCTGGTGTCTGTGGCAATGACTTTCTGAGTTGGAGAAGTTGGCCAGCCTGATCCAGTGGGTGGCATCTCTGCCTATGTTAGGGGGGAGTGGAAATTGATTATCTTAAAGGTCCCTTCCAACCCAAGTCATTCTATAAGTACTCTCTAAATGGAAAATAATTTGACTTTTTTCTGCCACGAGAGATGTTCCCAAAACAAAACCTCATATTAACCTTGCAGCCTCCCCCTTCAACTTCAATTTGAATTGAATATCTTTCTGTTTCAGAGGGATGTGAACAGATTCAGATTCCAGATCTGAATTTATAAGTAGTCTGTAGCAGGCTGAACCAAAATTCCACATCTCCAAATGCTTAGGCTATGAAGAATTCAATGTTTTTTCAGAGCTTTGCACTTTGGGTCTAGCTGTCTTAATTGGATGTTTCCCAATAATAATAATAAAAAAAAAAAATACCTCTTGCTTGCCTGTCATAGCATCTTACCTTTGTTCTAAACAATAGTAGAGAGAAGCACAAATTACTAGGCAGATTTGATGAGCTTCTTTAATTTTTATTGACAGCATCCTGAAGTTCTAGATCCACTTAGCACCTTCAATGAAGTGATAAGTGATTTAGCTTTTTGGGGACAACTTGGTTTTATTAACTCCAAGTGCCAAATTTACCAAAAATAACTCATTAGCTGTGCATTATGATTCACTAGGGTGCTGTGCTCTTGGCTAGATCCCAAAAACCACAATTGTGTACAAATGTTCCTATTATGGGGTGTGAAACTTATTAATGGTGTACCATATGCACCAGTGCATTTTTCTTTTTCTCTTTATAACAAAGCAGTTTTCCTACCACAGATGACAAGTGACCAGCTTTTGAAGGGTTAAAGCTATTCCAATGTGATAAAACCTGAGAGTCCACAGCAATCAAGCTATCATTCATCCTCAGCTACTCCCTTTCCCCTTTCCTGTGGCTACAACTTGAACCTAATATTCTTTCCTCTGCAATTAAGAAGCAAATAAGGGAGCCAGCAAAAAAATTTAGTTGTGGACTTGATTTCTGCTACTAAGTTTACATTTGCTGGAGAGCAAAACAGTTTACTCCCTCTGTTCCTTTTGAAAAAGCTGTAATTCACAAACTGCTCCTGCCCCAAAACTTGATAGATAAGATTTTTCCTCGCTGTGGAAAAGCAATGTCTGATACTGTGGTAAATGTGACTTAGTTTCCTGTGTATTTAAAAGAGTTGTATAGTTACACAGAAATCCAGAAGAAAAGCAATGGGTGATGTGAAAAAGGAAGGAGTTTTTTCTCGTCTTATTTCTTGGTGATAAAGACAGGCCACGATTTTCTTTTACGTTGTTGCTCTGAATACTGTTGGTACCTTTGACCTAGAGAGCAGAGACAGAGCAACCACTAAGAAGAAGCAAGCCCAGTTACAAAAGGTTCTTATGCTAACAGCACCGATCAGTCAGGGAAGGTACGTCTGCAAGCCAAGATAAAATGTTCTTTCCATAATACAAGGAACATGCAGGCAAACCCTCTTTCTGATCTATCTAGGGAGAAAGTGAGAGTGATCACAGGGCCAATGGGGCAGCTGGGACACTGATGGTCCTGTCCCTGCACCACTCCAGGCTTCCCGTGAGGCTTCCTGAGACAGCTGGATTTATTGTCGCTTATCATTCACTGACCACCCTCTACAAACGTTCTTTTTGTTGTTGACTGGGAGGAAAACTCTTCCTTTTTCTTCTTCAATATTTCTAATGTTCTGTGTCAAAAGGTGTCTGCTTCTGCTTCTTAACTCAGTTACTGGAGTTTTACCTCTATGCTCTCTTCCCCTACCTCTAAGCGTTTTGGCTATTAATTGAGTTTTTCTAGTGTAGTAAGCTGAAGTTTTTCACCACATAAATGATTCATCTAAATAAAGTGAAGTTATTGTGCAAAAGTTAAATTGGGCTTTAATTTGCCTCAGGTCTCTTTTGAGCCATTTCCTTGGTTGCTCCTTATTGAGGAAATGTTCCCTTTATTGTACATGATATTCTTTAAAACACAAGCTGAAAGAAAAAGAAAGGGACCAAATTTTGTTGTTTGGGCATCCTGAGAGCTGATGCCAGGTCCAGGAGATAGTTGTTCCAGGAATTTGCCTTCTGTCTTCATTCAGGTCTGGTGGCTGAAGGGAAATATGAGAAGAAACTGGGTGAATGGCTGTGGCAAAATCCTGGTTCTTTCACTTCCTCCAGTACCCCCCTTTCAAATGCATGGCCAAAGGGATGGACGGTGCCTCATCAGGTTCACAGATGATTGTACTTTTAATGCTGTTGTCACTGGTTTTCTGAAACGGCAAGTGCTCCTTGGTCTGTCCTCTAGATAGGTGAACCTGTAAGTGAGGACCTCTGGGTGCAAGTAAAACAAGATGTGCTATCAAGAGGAACGTAGTTACAGGTACAGGGATCAGCTAAAGTCTAATTCTGACAGGCTTGTGTGAGCAGAGGCTGTCTCAGTGTTTTGAGGTAGCTGCTTCTCATGGCGTTGCTTGTCTTTGCAGAGATTTACACACAGACTGATGCTTCAATACGCTGTAACCTCTGCTTGAAAAATAAGGTCATGTCATATACTTGATATATAGTACATTCATTACTTATTATTTTATGCAATTAAAATATTTAGCTAAGTAACAGTGTGTTGGTGTGGGTGTGTTTGTGTATGTGTGGGTATAACTAAGTATAAATAAACAAGTATTAGTGGTGCAATAGCACTGAATAATTTATCCAGACCAAATGAATTATTTTCACCCTTTTACTGTTAAACATTTCAAATCGAATTCCACAAGTTCATTTGCAATGTTCTTTTTTAATAGGCATATAGCAGTAATAGTAGTTGTGGTGTTTCAGAGTATCATAGCTAAATTTAAGGATATGATAGCTGAAGAGCTTGCCCATTTTCCTTAGATCAGCTGTCAAACAAAAGATCTTACTTCTGTCTGCAAAACATGCTTCTTTTCTAATCAATTAATATAGTTGCATAGGTCCTCATTTCTGATGGAAGTGGTACAAATATTTAAAAGCAAATTAATACAGAGCCTGGAGAGTCAGTGAATAGTAATAAACCCCTGAAGACTCAAAGCAAGACCAAGTGGAAAAGAGAGGATGGACTGATCAGAGATAAGCTGACATGAGTAGCAATAATAATAACAATATAAAATAACTTAGAATGTCACTGCACAACAACATATTGCAGTAACAGCAGAGCACAGATAAGAGTGTGTAGTATATGCAGTTTCACTATGCAGTGTCACTGTAATCAGAGATTCCCATCAGGGTGTAGTAACCCTTTGATTTTGATTCACCCCTTTGCTTCAGTGCTTGCCTTGGGCCACACCAGATCCATCTGGCTACCTGTCTTGATTTTGCCACCCCTGTCGTAAGGACTCCTGCCAACTGCTTATCTCTCAACATGGTGCATTTACTACCCCTGAAAGCTGTGCCTTCTGCTATTCAGAGAAGGAAAACACTGAGGAGCAGTGAACTGGCAGGTTGACAAATAAGCTGAGACTGACCCAGGGCTGGCACCCTCCAGAAGTCGCTTATATTTTTGTGTTGGGCATGATCGTCGCTAAGTGTGGCCCTGATTCCAGCTGTCATTTTAGGTCAGATGCAAAATATCAGTTTACAGAAACAGAGTAGTTAAAGGACCCTCATCCACCACAGCCAGATGGAGAAAAACAACAAACAAACAACATAGATATCAGCAGTGCTTGGGACATATTTTGGTTCTTCTTCAGAATGGATAGCTGGGCAGCAATACCGATAAAGATGCTAACCTCCACCATAACAGTCCCCTGTGAAACTGCTCTGTGCTGGAAGAAACAAATCAATGCCTTATCAGAACAAAGAAAAGTTATCTTCACAGATACAATTTGTGATATTGTTTGCAAGATAAATAATAGAACCCAAACTAACTGCACTGTCCTGGTGTCAGTTAGGACAGAGTTAATTTTCTTCCTAGTAGCTGGTAGGGTGCTATGTTTTGGCTTAGGATGAGAAGAGTGCTGATAACATGCTGATGTTTTAATTGTTGCAGAGCAGTGCTTACACCAAGCCAAGGATGTTTCAGCTTGTCACTCTGTCCTGCCAACAGGCAGGCTGGGGGTGCAGCAAGAGCTGAGAGGGGACAAACCCAGAAGAGCTGACCCAACCTAGCCAAAGGGGCATTCCATACCATCTGACATCATGCTAAACAATATATGGGGGTGGCTAGCCAGGGTGGGAGGGCCAGACTGCTTGGGGTTAGGCTGGGCATCGGTCAGCGGGTGGTGAGCAATTGCATTGTGCATAATTTTTGTACACATTATTAGTACTAGTACTATTATCATCATTATTGTTATTATTATTATTGTTATTATTATTTTTCTGTCTTAATAAACTGTCTTTATCTCAACTCACAGGCTTCACTTTCCCATTTCTCTCCCCTGTCCCAGAGAGGGAGGGGGGAGGGTGAGCGAACGGCTGTGTGGTGTTTAGCTGCAGGCCAGGTTAAGGCACAACATGCACCAAAAGGCAAAACATCCCACTGAGCAAACATTCCACTCGGGCTGTTCAAAAATCTCTTTATCAATGAGAAGCACTGATCTTGTAAATTAGCTGTCTTTTCTGTGAGAAGACTGTTGCTGGACAAAGCACAAATGAAATCATTTATTTGTTGTTGACATCTCCTTAAAAGAGGTTGAAATTAGTCTCTTTACAACAGAAGCAGATATTTTTCTTTTTCTTCCTCTGTGTATCTTTCATCCAGTTTCTGTTTTATTAGAACAGCCCCAGAGTAGTAGACTTACACTGGACAGGTCTGTGCTGCTCTGGGAAATGGATGGTACAGCTTTTCTGCTTGGACCAGTCCCTCTTTTCCTCCCCATCTTTTTTGGCTGTTGCTGGCCATCTACTGCTCGATTTCTTTTCAAATGCTTTCTGCCCCACTCATCTGGTAAATGCTGTACTTATATTCCTAAGATACTCTGAGATAGCTTCTGCTGGACCTTTCTTAGAGAATATTTGAACAGGAGAATATAGGGAGGTAAAATAACTCACTTCACCTCTTCAGTGCAATGTGGATTCTCATGAGAAAGTCAGACAGATGTTTTGGTGAGTAGCAATGCAATTGCTTTGCACTGGCTCGTGTCTTCTGCATTCAGTTGTGTGTCTAGGGGTCTCGGGCTAAAAATAAGGGGTGGTTACATATCTCATTTTTTAGGACTGTACTACATGTCATATTTTGTCAATTGTGAATAGTTAAATCCTGAGAAAATAAGACAATTTTGAACGCCAGTAATTACATATTTGTTCTAAGGCTCATAAGGATTGGTTCCTGCCCTTGGGTTTCACACAAGAGGATTTAGACCATTCTCCTGCTGTCTTTACTCTTTTCCCCAGAAAGCTATTTCAATGCCTGCAGCTCTGCTACAGTCAGGGAGTGATTAGAATATATTGTCAAATCTTTTAGCTTTTTATTATTATTATTGTTTTGTCACACAGCTCACCTGCCAACTTGTTTCTTGTTAATTCAACTCTTCTCATCTTCTTCTGTTTCTACGCTTACTTGTGGGGAGGTGAGGTGACTGGGATTGAATAGGAGATAGCAGCGGTAGTTGAAGCAAGATGAAAATGAATGATATTTTCAAATCCTAAGCAGGGCTGCAGAGGCTAATAATTACATTAAAAAGGCCCTCTGCAGGTAGGTGCAAATAGGCTAGTCTAAACAAGTGCCACTATTTTAATATGGGCTGTTCAAGACGATGTCATTACCTGACTAGACTGCCACCTTTCACCTCCAGCCATTGTGCTCTGTTAGATCTCACTAACAGGGAGAGTGAGGAACTTGTTTGCAGGGGATTTGTTGTCTCACGCTCAGAGGCAGCTGAGAGACTTGCCAAATGACAGGAAGACGCTTACATTCACAAGGTGTGATTGCCTAAGTGTTTGACTGTGTCTAATTAGTTTGCCTTTGCTGGTTGGTAGCTCCACAGTCAGAAGCAGATTGACTCTGCAGGCTTTAAGCAAAGAGGTCTGATTGGTGTTATTATCATTTGTTTATTTAACCCTCCCACTAGCCATGAAATATTCCCTATGGTGTGGCCTTTTCCTCTGTCTTTAAAAAAAATAAAAAAAATAAAAAAGCATTTTTACAGCACATTAGGATGGATATTTTCTTCCATCATCTCCCCACAACTTCTAGGTATACTGTATTTAATTTCTTTTAAACATCTAAACATGTTCAAAACAGACATTAATACTAACTTTTTGGGCTTTGAAATATGAACAACATCGAATTGCTTTCAGAAGCAGAGGATGTTAGCTTATTTTTATCATAACCATGGGTGCTGTACCTGTTTGGCCAGGCTTCTCCAAGGATAAAGAATCAAAATCCTAATCTTTTTCTTGGCCCAGTTTAGGAAGTGATTCCTATAATGAGAAGAGGCCAAAAAATTAAAAATAGGCTTGGAAAATCCTTATGAAAATAATAGGTAGCCCACATTTAAAATCAAGGATTCTCTGAGAAATATCAATGTTATTTTGCTTGGCTGTACCTCAGGGATGCAGTTCTACAGTGCAGTTTTTAGGGAATTCCCCGGTGGCTTTCAGATTTATGGGGCATGAGACCCAAGGCTCAGGGAAAAAAAGAGGGGGGAAGGTGCCAAAAGGTGATTCCAAGTTTGAGAAATATTTTTTTTCTTCAGGGAAGTTCCTTTACGTTCTTCCTAGAGCGTACTTGTAGGCAACTTTTTGCCTGTGCCCGAAAAAAACTTAGGGTTTTGAAATATCTGGTGTTCTTGTCAGATGTTTCTCCCAAAGATAACACATCCTGATCAGAAAAGGAAAGAAAAGGTCAATTTTCAGAGTCTCTGGGATTGCTTTGGTGGGCTTTAGCTAACATCTGTTCTGTTTCAATTCTTTGGATGTTACCACTTTGGAAGTGCAAAAACTTGAAGATACCAACAGATGTCTCCTCGTTTGAAGGGCCACTTCTATCTTGCTATTCTGCTTGTTCCTTTTTGATTTCTGTTCAAGCCCCATAGTGAGGATTTCCACATTGCCTAGGACTTGCTTTATTTTTTAGTATAATGTTTTTCCTTCTATCTGTCCAAAGACTGGCTGCTTTGGCATTTCTTAAAGACAACTTAAATTCTCCTCAGGACATTGTCAAATTATACAAGTAATGCAAAGTATATAACTGAAAGAATAGCTTATTATCCTATCAGTAAAGACATAATCAGATTAAATATGCCTATTTATTTTTCTCCACTCCACTATTCTTAAACATTCCAAGCCATAAAGCCCCATCTTAGCATTTCATTATATGATGCAAATTTTATAAACAACTGTCATTACTATATCCACAGTCATTATTCTGAATCAAATACAACACAAAGAAAAACAGAATAAGAATTCTCAGATCTGTAGACTGCATTTCAGGGCAGCCCCTCTTTGGCTTACACAGCCCTTTTCCCTCACGGAGTGTGAGATATGAAAGGAAGCTGCATCTCTGGGGATGCTGGGGGGAGTTGTGATTCAGCTGAGAGAGATTTATCATCTCATCTCTAGCCAGATGCACTCTATTGCTTGATGATCTCAGCAGGTCCGAATGAACGTGTTGCATCAAAGGTCAAGTAACTTGTTTAATATTGGGGATAAATGTTTTACAAAAACTAAGAACAGTCTTGAGCCTTCATTTTAATCAGGAAGTTAAATATTTTATTTCCCTGTAAATTGGGTGAGTACTCTCTTAGCCATACCTTTATTTAGACCTCTTCTAGTCTACTGCATGCTCCAGCCATTCTTGAAATCTTCTGAGTTTCAGGACTACTCTGCAACAATAGCGGACTGGTTTTAATTTCTGACTCGGGAATCCTGCTGAGTATGTATGATCTGGAGCAGGAAGATGGAGAAAAGAAGCTGATCGCTGTCCTCAACCCAGAGTTTTGTTGTTGCTGTGGAATGGCTTTCAGCTTGCACATTTGGTGAGACAGAAATCATGAAGTTGCCCCTTGAATTCCCGTGTGCCAGCACAGCATGTTGCTACATACCACTGGGCCAGACTTGACTAAACTTGTATAATTGTGGTACCATGTAGCTTATCCTAAATCTTGAAAGATTTCTTAACAGCAGTGAGACAAAGATCTTTAGACCATTATTATGATACAATAGCAGAAGAAAATATAACCTATCAAATTATCAGATTAAAATTTAAAAGCTTCTTTTTTTTTTTCCTAGAGCTTTTGCTAATTGTCACTTCTCTGCAATGTTACATAACTCCCACGTGCAAACGGACTTACTGGCAAGTTTCTGTGTACATACCAGCACCCTGGCTCTACTAAACCCCCTTATCTTAGCTTCACTAATTTGCCATGTCAAATTAGTGTGATGAAACAAATTCTAATTACACTGAAAGATCACTTAGAGCATTAGCACTGCTGCTGTGGTCTGTTCTTGTGTGTCTTATTTGCATACTAATCCAGTGTGCCTAGGTAGATGACAAAATGAAATGTCTACTAACACGTTTACAAGGGTTTTCTGAGAAGTTGCTGACTCAGCCTTGACAGATGCTCCCATAGACAGAGAGCTGGAAGAAGGAAATATGAACCACATTGCTCAGGCTTAGGGAGAATGTTATTTTTCTACTTCAACTTCCCTGCTAGTTTGTTTGATTCTTTGGGGAATCATGACTACTTTTTTTTTTTTTTTTTTCCCATTTTAAAAATAAGCTGGATAATGTCAGGAATCAAAAATATCATTATGACTCATATTTGGTATTTAAGTATATAGGATCAAAACACCAAAAGTATAAAAGGAAGCACAATTTAACAGGTTGGATTAAAAAAGCTCTTTAAATATCTTCTGCAAAAGAACAATCAAACAGAATTCCTAGTGGTAGGAGTTAGGGAATAAGAGCATGGATTAACAAATATGTAAGCCTTTCCATCTCAGTGTGTTGAGTGGGATAAATATGTTTATAAATTAATAAGTAATAAGTTGTTTTCTTCCTGACTGAAAATATGGATTTGTAAGTATGTGTGGCTGCAGACTTAAACAGTACCTAGCTGCTCTAAATGTGCATTTACTCACTGAGCAAGGAAAAAAAGGCTATTGCAAAATTTAGGCTCAGAATATGAAACATGACTCTGAATTTGATTTCCTGCTGGCGTTACAACTTCAATTCCATTGGAAACATAAAGCCCATGTTAATAGGTTTTGCTTCACATTTTAAAGCTGTGGTATTGAGATACAGAATCCTGAAAAGAAAGGGAAGGTGATGCCTTACCATTTGTGGGTGGGTCTGCTAAGTTCATTTTCCCACTTGTCTTCACATGTGAATGATTTCTGGCCCTTTTTTATCACACCACCATGCACAGGCCTTGCCTGAAGATATTCATGGGAATTAGCAGGGCTATTCCTTGCTCTGTTCCTAATTGTAATGAGCAAATTCATAGAAAAAGCTTGGCTTAGGTGAGATCTTCAGCTTCTTCTAAGAAAAGAAACGAGCTGCAACCCTTGTTCTGCTGAGGTTCACACTGGCACTCTGGATGATTCAAATGCAGCCAGGTTTTGTGTGGAGTATGCCTAAAATGGGTGGAGATCTCTGTGCATCCTGATCATCCTGGAAAGCACTGGGAATGAAAAGGAGATAAATGACTAGGAGGTGAAATTGCTTGATGCCCTGAATAGGTGTATATTTACTTAGTGTACTGTACCTAGTCTGCAATGTGTATGCTCAATAACCTAGACTTACAGCTTTTTCCATATGAATGTTTATTGCAATAGAACAGGCAAGAGTTACTTATATTTGCATCTGCAGAGAAAACTTTATTTATTTGTGTGTAAGTATTTATTACAATTAAAAAAAAACAATCCCAGAAATTTTCAGTTAACCAGAAAATTAACCTCTAGCCACAGTACAAGAAGGTACTTTTCCTATCATAATGTTACAGAGGACGTAGGTCAAGGGTGGGTAATAGAGTCTGCAGATAAATGAAAGATTTTTTGATGTGACTTTGTAACAGACATGCAGGAGATGACCTGTGAGTTGTATCATATGTACAATGCACTGGCAAACTGGGACACACAAAATAGAAACTCTATTATAATTTCATTCTAGGTTTTCTTTTTTTTTTTTTTTTTCATAAAATGCTAATTTTGCTATAGATCCATTATGTATGAAACTCTAAAGACTTTTTTCTCCTTCAGTGCCAGAGGGATTTTACATATGTAAGCCCAGTTTAGTGTTAATGGCAAATATCAGTATACAAGCGCCATTCACTGTGATGAAAACAGTCTAGTGGACCTAATTAACTAATACTTGCATGAGGTAACATTTCCTGTATGCAGGGTTTCAGCATTCCAGTTAAAAGCACGGTCCAGCAAACAGTATTCAAGTTTGTATATCTAGCTGAAATATTTTGTAGGTGAATTGACTTAATTTTGTTCTTTAAACATAGATTTTTGATTTCCTTTCTTCAAGAACAGTATAACTTGTATGGTTCAAAAGCTTAGACCTGTGTTTTTTACATCTTCACAGTGAATTAGCATCTCAAACATGGCACACTATTGCTCTACAGGCAAAGTCCAGGGCTTTCAGCAAGCAGAAAGGAACAGCTACTTCATGTACCAGCGTCAGAATCTCTCCCTTGCCCTCACTTATCATGGGAAATGTCCGTATTTCCCAGTTGCTGTTATGGAGAAGACAGTTAAAATCCACTTGTTTTAATGAAAAGCGTGGCTATTATTGCCATCAAGCTTCTGTAAGAAGCTTGATGTAAGAATCTTCCTGTAAGATTTTCTCTCAGGGATTAAGACACAGCCTTGCTTTCTGTAAAAGCACTTTGATATCATCACATCTATTTTTAACTCTTCCTGAGGACTAGGCCCCATCTTGGTCAAAGCCAGGATAGATGAATGGCAGTCACTGTAGCTACAGCACTGTAAGTCAGCCAGGGAAAGAGCTGGTTTCAAGCAAAGTAGCAGAAGACAGTTCAGTTGTGGAACCAGGGCAACGTTCAATTTCCTTTTGTCCAGACTGTATTCATTGTGGAACACTGCAACCAGGGAACACTTATTTTCCTTATAAGGGATAAGTAACAGGGAAATTTTGCAATAGCTACTAAGGTATGCAAGTAGTTAGATGAGGAGTTCATTTTCACCCGTAAAGTGGAGGAGGACAAAAAAAAAAAAAAGTGCAAGCTGTTTGTTACACTAAAAAGACAATGTTCCATCCAAGGCATCAGGTATCCCAAGATACTAAATGTGAGCTTGTATAAGAAGAGTAAATTGAAATCTTCTTGAACTTTTCTTGAAGTTTGGGCTACTATGAAACTTCTTGGCTCAGTCTTATCTCTCAACAGATTCATAATAGCAGAGTTAGGCTGTAATTGGTACCACACTGACACATAATGTAAAGTGTTACCTACATTTAAAACTTGAAAATAGTATTTGAATTCCATATTCACAGGTAATAAGAGTTCATCATCATGGTTGGGAAAATGAGTTTCAGAATGACAGCTCCTAATCTGGACTTTCACTTTCCAGTTCAGTTCATATCATTTTCTTAGTATGGGCATTATTCTGCAGTCCTTATTCAGGCAAAACCTCCCTGAAGCTGTGAATATCAACACAATGATAGCCACTGAAAAGGGCTTATCACTATAAATATATGTTTGTCTTTTAGTCTCCACATTTTTAGTGTAAGCTTTATGAAGAGTGTTACAATAGTCTACACTAATACCATCATCATTATACGTCAGCAGTTCCATGTAAAATATTTTTTTTTTTAAATAACAATCCTCCTCGTTCCCAAGGATTTCAGAGCACTTCCCAAAAGCTGGTGTATTAATTCTCACAACAGTAAATATCTATAAAAAACAAGTATATCTGGGCAAGTTCCAAGGCCCTCCTGGAGAACTCTCTCATAGTACCACTGTGCTTTTGCCTGAGGAAAAAAAAAAACCAAAAACACTGCACGTTCAGATTTTTTGGTGAATTTGCAAGAAGAAGTTCCACATTCCTCTGAAAAACAGACTTCTTTTCAATCAGTTCTTCTCTTTACCCTTAGGTCATGTTATCGCTGAGCAACACAGTAAATCACAGGAATTTGCTTTTGTAGTACCTTGATTTGACATTTAAATTATTCTACTGATTCAGATATTCTGACAATCTGGCAATAAAATTGGCAGTCATGTCCAAATTTTTCTTATTCTGTGCCATTTGTGACAATCCTTGTGTGAGTACTGCTTTTTTTTTTTTAAAAAAAAAAAAAAAACAGCAAAACATCAACCAAAACAAAAAACAACCTAAACAAAACAACAACAAAAAATGGATATCCTTATGATCCTAGCCTGGCAGAGCTGTGGTAAGGATCTGTTTAAAGCTGGAGAAAACTCCCAGAGGAGGAGTGGGCAATCTTACCACATTGCCTGCAGTGATACCTGGAAAGATAACCACACCTATTCCCTCATGCTTTATTCTTTTGTAGAAACAAACATCTAAAGATGATGGACCACAATCTGATGTCTGAGGACAGAGAACGAAGGGGGGAGATATAGCTCTGATCATCTTTGTGCTAGAGAGGTGGAAAAGCATCAGCTTAGTCTGCTTAGTTTGCTTCTTCACAGTTTAGATGGCTTTGGAAGATGTGAAAAGGTTGCTGTTGGGGAAGAGCAAAGATGAGGGCTTCTTTTCCCCTCTTTTCCCTTGAGGATTACCATTCTGGGCAGCTGGCAAGCAGCTGAGCTGTGTCCCTTCACAATTAGCTCATCAGGCATAGTAAGTAGCAATCTCACCTTCTTTGTTGCATGAGTGAGTGATTAATGAATGAGTATGTTGGTTTTTTTCTTCTTCTTTTTTTTTTTTTTTCTTCCAGAGTAATTCAAAGCTGCAGTATAATCAATTCAATAAGATTAAGATCCAGTTTGACACTTATAAGAATAAAACAACTATTTGCTTGCTAGGGCATGATCAGGAAATACTGGGTTCTAGATAAATCAATATGTAATATAAGTTGCTCTGTAACTTTTGAAGATGTTACTTGTATTTTAAATAGCACAGGCTTTGCATTTGGTAGCTATCTTTGGCAGTTACATTGTAAGGTTCTCT
The DNA here is from genome assembly GCA_951411735.1 of Somateria mollissima. Classification (NCBI taxonomy): domain Eukaryota; kingdom Metazoa; phylum Chordata; class Aves; order Anseriformes; family Anatidae; genus Somateria; species Somateria mollissima. Next base: position 1,297,166 of record CATOCB010000307.1, read on the forward strand.
ATCCCTTTCCCTTGGTTTAAGAAAGGCAAGAGAAGGTCAAAAGCCATGCACAGAAAATTCACAGAAATGCTCTCAGAAGAACCCCCGTGAAAGCCGCTGGCTGTGGATATTATTGCTATGGCTATGAGTGTGTGAGGGGGTTTATTCTTGATGAGAGAAATGCATTGAGTGAGGTTCTATCTTCCTGCTCAGTCATTTCATAATACACATTCATTTCCTCTTAACAAGAGCATAGAACATTGTTTTTGTGGAAACGCAGATTGAGCATTTTGTTGCAAAAGGCTATGCTGACCAAAACCGCAGCACGGCCAGCTGACCATTGAACTGAAGTTTCTGACGATTCCTAAAAGAACTAAGTTTATCTTTTTTTTTTTTTTTTTTTTTTTTTTTTTTTTCTGTGCATATACAAGGAAATGTATGTCCTTTTTATTTCTATAACAACTCTATGTATTTTCTTAATGACTTATGTGAAAATATGTTATGCTATGATCAGACGTGGGATAAGCCTGAATGCCAAATTAACAGGAAGGAACTGTAACAACAAAATTCATGGCAAATATCTATGATATCAACTTCCTTTTTAGAATATATTATATCTCCCTTTGAAATGCAATATTTGGTACTTTTGCAAAGATTCACAATTTTAAAATTTGCAGAATAATCATGCAGTGAAAAACACACTTTGGTTTTTAAAGCATTGCTGTATGTTTATCAATGCTACATCAAATACCGCTTTAAAAAGCCATGTGGAAAATATTTGCATAGATTGTCCCACCACCTGAAATGACACTTACGTGTGTGGAAACAGAAGAGAGTAAAGACAAATAATAATTTTATCTAAACAGGGACACAGCTGTATTTCTAATAGGATTCAGGCCTTCCAATGGCCAATGTCTTTCAGTTTGCCTTAAAGGAGCTGTGAACTTATCACTCGGTCATGTGCACATAAATATAGCAGCTGCCATTGCTGATGGCTTTGAAGTATTTTGCAGTCAACTGCTGGAGCTGGTGGCTCCATGCCAATTCATGATGTGCTTCTGATCCTGAGAGATTTTCATGAAAGACTGGGGACAGAGGTCATAGATCAAGTGTAATGGGCTGACATGTATTAAGAAAGATTAATGAGTATGGGCACAAATTAATTGTGTTCTCATCAGATAATCAGCAGTTCTCACCAACACTTACTTTCAGTGTTATAAAAGAAGAATATGTGATGGGGTCTCTCGTGGTCAGCTATAAGGAAACAGAGTTGTTATCATTATTTAAATGAGACAAAATGTCAGTATTGTCTGTTATGAAGTCTTGTCAAAGCCTTATTCCAGCTCAGATCCAGGCTATTTTTCCACGTTACACATTAACAGGGAAAGGAGCTGCAACAGAATCACAGAATTGAAGGGGTTGGAAGGGACCTTGAAAGATCATCGGGTCCAACCCCCCTGATGAAGCAGGTTCCTTAGAGCAGGCTGCCCAGGTAGGCGTCCAGATGGGCCTTGAATATCTCCAGAGATATTTACAGAGATAATGAACATTTCAGTTCTATAGAACTATATATATATATATATATATATATATATATACATACATAAAACTGCGTATATAGAACTGTTCTATATACAGGGATATAGAACAGCTGTCTGGAATTATTATAGTGTCAGGAAGAAAACGAGGATAGAGCACAAATAAGTAGAAGGTTATTCTGTACAACCATACTGTAAGAAGAGTGAAGCAGTAGTACAGGTAGTGATGTGATACAAAAGATTGTGCCAAGAAAATCATGTTATGACCCCCTAGCCATGAAACATTATATATTCTCTTTCATTTAAATGCTTTTGAAATGTGAATCTGAAGAGGGATTCTGTTCTGTGGGATAATTTCTTTTTAACAATCAGAACTTCTTGGATGGTCACCTCCTTCCCAAAAAACAAGAGTCAGGAGTCCTAAGGCAGCAGGAGGTTGCATGTTACAGGACAGCTTCCCTTAAAAAATCTGCATTTTGGTGGTAGATTGTTCACTTCACTGAGTGTTTGCCCATTGTATGAGATATTTGCAAAAAAATCAGCTCCAACAGTTTCTTGCAAATGTTTTCACTGGCCTGAAAAATTTGAATTTGTAGAGGGACTCAGAAAATATATATGCATTTGTCACACCTGTTTCTCTATTGCTCATCTTGTGTGTTTTTTTCTTCTGCTTTTTTTTTTGTTTGTTTGTTTGTTTTTGTAATGAGTTATGTACCAGAGCATTCAGGTTGTTGATCTAGACAGTTACAATTCAGGAGATAATAGAAACAGCAGGTTATTTTGTTTAAAATTTGTATCAAAAAGCCTGCAAGTACTCTAATGACTAATTTTATGTGTAGAATGTTAATGAGGGCATTTTCTCTCTGCAAAGCTTTTAGTATGGAAACAATCCATAGCCCAATGTGAGTGGCTCAAATTCTTGTGTTTGCCTAAATCTGGGAGAATTTCAGGCTTGAATTTGAGGCTACTTTGAGTTTATTGAATCAAATCTGAACATTTTGGCAGTAACAGGTATTTTTTCAGATTTTTATGTAGCCATTTCTGGGAAGTGTTTCATCCGCTATTCCAAATTCAAGCTGTTTACAAACCAAAGCTCTCACAAACTAAATCTGAACATTTGAAATATGAGAATGACAGTGGCAACAAGCAAAGATATCTGAAGATAGATTTGGATAATATCAAACTTTAAGAACACCTCCAAAAAAGAAGCATATGAACAGTGTTCACCAAAAAAAAAAAAAAAAAAAAATCAGGAAGAAACTGAACATTGTTGTCCTTATCTTACACCTGAATTTGTAACTTGTCAAACTTGTCAAGGAACAAACTTTTTTTTTTTTTTTTTTTTTTTTTCCCCCTCACAGGAATGCTTTATATAGAGAGAAAAGACTTAGAAAGGCTTCATCCTTAGAAAGAAATCCCACATATGTGAGCTTGAGCATCAAGGAGGAGGTTCTGGTTGATGGCAAGTGAAATACGAGTCAGCAGTGTGCCCTGGCAGCCAAAAGGGCTGGTCATACCCTGGAACACCTCAAGCATAGCACTGCTAGCCAGCTGAGGGATGGGATTGTCCTGCTCTGCTCTGCACTGGTGTGGCCTCACCTTGAACACTATGTGCAATTTGGGGTGCTACAATATAAGAAGGATATAAAACTATTAGAGAGCGTCCAAAGAAGGGCAACAAAGATGGTGAAGGGTCTAGAAAAAGACATATGAGGAGCAGCTGAGGTCCCTTGGTTTGTCCAGCCCAGAGCAGAGCAGGCTGAGGGGAGGCCTCATGGCAGCCTGCAGCTCCCTCACGAGGGGAGTGGAGGGGCAGGAGATGAGCTCTGCTCTCTGGGGGCAGCGACAGGACCTGAGGGTATGGCATGGAGCTGGGACAGGGGAGGGTCAGGCTGGGTGTTAGGGAAAGGTTCTTTACCCAGAGGGTGGTCAGACACTGGAACAGCTCCCAAGAGAAGTGGTCATGGCATCAAGACTGCCAGAGTTCAAGAAGCATTTGGACAACATTCTCAGATACACGGTCTGATTTTTGGGTGGTCCTGTGTGGAGACGGGAGTTGGACTTGATGACCCTTGTGGGTCCCTTCCAACTCAGGATATTCTATGATTCTATCACTTAGCCGAAGTGAAGCTGCATATCTGTAACTGACACAGCAAAAACATTAGGCTACTCAGTGTTCAATAACAGTTTGGTACTTCTGTGTAAAAAAGCAGCAAGCTAAATTGTGAAAATTTTCAAGTACCATTTAACTAAGTGCTCCTTAAATGAAATTGAATTCCTTTTCTCCCCCTTTTTTAAGCCTGAGAAGTAATTTATACCTCTCAAGTTTCTTTCTCTAGTGAGTGGGATTTAGAGGGACCAGTCACATGTCTGGATGGTATTGTTCAGGACCATACTTCTACAGTCTTAGCTGAAAGTTGTGATAAAATGGCAAGTCCTAGTGTGATTCCTTGCCTCCCAGAGCCTGGTATAATGAGCAACTCATACAGTGTCTGGCAAGCATGAATTCATGGAAAAACCTAGGAAATTAAAAAAAAAAAAAAAGTATATAACAGTACATTAAGTATTACTTGACCAGTGAAATGTCTCTGACAGACTCTGATTTGTAATTTTCCTGATTATTCATCTCTTCTACCTGCAGAAATCCACTAACTAGATTGAAAACACAAAGCCTCTATGGCAAATAGAAATTGACACAATCCACTGAAGCTAGTAGAGTCTGGTTATTTTACACTGGGTGAGAATCTGTCTCATTTTGTTTCAGTTTTCATTGTATACAGAAGTGAACCATGATTTAAATATAAAGGGAATTTCTACAGTTGTAATAAGCCTTTGCTTTTACAATACAAGTAGTACAGTGCATGCAAGTATTTTCCAAGCCTTGTCTTCCCTTCAAGCAGTATGATACCATATGGGTTTGATACAGTCAATAAGTTTATTTTTTGTTTTGTAACATTACCCACTTTGGGATTTCATCACATTTACAGCAATGTTTTGAAGTTTTATTCATAAGCATGTGCAAGACCTTAGCTTTCCACTGCAGCTTGTTAGTGTACATTTTGGACAATGTTAACATCATCTCAGATATTCAGGACAAGTGAAGAACTGGGTTTAAGTCCTTAGGAGAAGCTAAAAAGACCATTAACAAGCCGAGTCCATAAAAAACATCTGTTCCAGTCATGCTGCTGATTTTTTATTAGTCCTTCAAATCCATAGCAAAGATCTCTAGAGCAAGAAAAATGCTCTAGTGTGGAGTGCAATTTCCAGTTTCTTAGCTAACCTGATTTTGTTGATTCATACATATGCACGATTCAGTTCTGTTCCTGAATACAAACAAACAAAAAAAAAAAGCCCCTTTTGGGTTGTACTTTATTTATTTTCCTTGAAATGCCCTTGAAAATTCATTTGCTCAGTGAAACCAAACAAATAATTGCATACTAAAAGGAAAGAGAAGAGTAGCAAGCTAAATAATTTGTAACATCAAATATTCCTCTGCTGTGGTTAACATTCTCAGTGAGGGGAAACAGTTGGCAATAAACAGCCCAATGTATCTTAAATGCAATAACTAATATCAATGTCAAATGCATGAATTGAAAATACCTTAGGATATGCTTTCACAGTTCTGCTATATCGCTGCTAAATGGAATATGCTATATAACTATAATAGCAGTTATACTTGTCATATTTCTCCTGATCTCTAAGGAAAAATTCTCATGTAGCCTTTATGTGGCTTACATCTTTTTCTATTCGAAGTTGTATTTTTATGGGGGTCTTTATGGTGGTTTTTAAAAGTTTACACTGTGAAAACAAATGTCAAAATTTGTATATCATACAGACTATACAAAGTCACATTCCTGATAATTAGGGATATGTCACTACTCTGTTGTGCACATCATTGCTAGCTACCTGTGTAGTAAATAACAAAAGATTACTTATGATTTGGGCTGTGTAAATCTCATCTGTGTGAGAAGAAAAAAAAAAGAGACTTCATATGGAGATAAACACTTTTCACCATGCTCCACGTGTGAAATCTTGCCAAATGTGAAGTTCATAAATCAAAATTGGCATTCTTGAGATGGGAGTTGTCAGTGAACATCCTGCTAAGAAAACAGTATTTTATCATTCCAGCACTTGTGTGGAAGCTCCTTGCCAACGATTATACTAGTAGTAAGTTGCATCTGGCCAGAAATGTCTTATTTTAGGAAGAGAAGCCTGAGCCTTTGGGTTCTGTAGCTATAGGCTGTGCAGTGCCATGCTCTCATCCTGACAAACATGTTCCCACCACAAGAAGACAGGGTGTCAATCTCGTCACAGCCTGGCCTTCTCTTGGCCTCTGTTTTGGTCTCAGCACTTCTGAGCAGCGTTTTTCACCCTTGCATACTCTGTAGTGTCAATATGTGCTCTGTTACAAGTGGAAGAACTGCCTTGGTGGAGAATATATTGTAATGGAGTTCTGTAGGGAGGAGAAGTCCTGATTAGGTAGCAAACACCTTGAATTTATTGTTTTTCTTCCACCTTTCAAAAAAGCTGTACCAGACATGGGTCAGAATGTGACTCCCATATTTTCAGTGATGAAAATCGTTCTCCCTATGTTTGCCACCCTCATTTATGGCATTAACAATTTTATTTCCTTATAGAAAATCTCCTCTGGTACTCTTGAAAGGCTGATTCTGTGCAGAGAAGTAGAGGTAAACACTTGTAAGTACGTGATCTCTGAATGCTACAGAGAGGACCAAGAATTACAGAGTAGCTGTACACACAAGTGGAGGTAGCATGTTTACTTTTCCCCTTAAATTTGTTCAGAAATTCTCATCTATTAAGTAGTGCACTGTACAATTCGGTTAATAAGAAGAATTTTATCTAGAAAAGTGTCCTAAACAACAAGCATAAGCAAGTTAGGGACAGAAGACATGGGAAAGGCAGAGAACAATGATCTGTATCTGTAGGTGTCTGAGAAGTGCATGAGGGACTGATTCAGTTAGTGGAATATTCCAAATAATGGTGGAGGATAAACTGATATTTATGTGTCACTAGACATGAAGGTTAGAGAAATAAACTTCCAGAAGAAAATGCTGCATGTTCTGCCTCTTGTGAATCACCAAAGGATGTTCTCATGAATATTCCTATTAGCTGCTTCTGTTGCGGGTATGGTCTGTAATAAGGATCCTGGTCCTTCAAAGAACTACTGCTAGGCTACCGATAGAGTCTCCCTTTGACTTGGTTTTACACGGTGAAGTTCTTTAGCTTACTCGACACTATTCAGAAGATTCAATGACTCTCATAAATCCAAGCAATGAAATAACATTGTCCCAGATGAATTTCAGGGAAAAAAAAAAAAAAAAAAAGAAGGAAATTAATTTGCAATAGAAAAAATCGTATAAGCTATTCATTCATGTGTCTGGATTTCAAATCAGTTGTAAATTATTTAGAGGAAATATTTCACTGCTGCTGTGTTTTGTTTTGTTTTGTTTTGTTTTGTTTTGTTTTGTTTTTGTTTTTGTTTTGTTTTGTTTTAAAGAAGACCATATTTCCAGTACTGGAGCTCATTTATACTGAGCACACTGACATGCTTGTAACAGGTTTGAAACAACATTAAACTTCCTCTTATGCTGAAAAGGAAAGTTAAAGGGGTAAGTAGAGTGGGATCTATGCATCTCTTCTTTTTCTCCTGTCTTTGAGAGACTACCTGTAACTTGTTGGGAAAAAGGTGGTTGAGACTGGATGTCACCAATGACTAAGTCAGAAGTTAATTAGGCTAATGCAGTATTGGAGAGAGAACTAAGATACATAGTTAGCTTTCTTTGGCTGCCAAGCACTTCTAAATCTGCTTGGCATAGTTCAATAAAACTCGCTTGTTACATTAGGCTAAAATGCATGTGATAAACCTGACTGTTTCTCCTGATGGAGTTCTGTGTACTGCCTTCCTAGTGGTGGTGTCAGTCTATGGAGTCCTTACACAGAGCGTGGAAGCATCTGGACAAATCATATTTTCATAATGTAGCAGCACTAAGTCATCATTTGTCCCACTTATATCAGATCCACTCTGCAAATCTGATAGGAAGATTTATCCCTAGGGATCTCATCTTGCTTCCTTTATTTGGCCACTGAAAACCATGAGAAACACGCAAGTGGGGTGAGCACTGTTTGACCCTTGGTAATTAAGATCACTTAATATGCTTACTAGATTGAACAGAAGAACCAAGCACAATGAGTTAGGACATTTACAGGGTTGGTTTACTTCACGCATGAAATATTGGAAGACAATATGAATGACTTTTTAACGATGATTCTGCTCTTGAGTCTATCCCATTTCTTTTTTAACAAATGACTGTTTTCCTTTTCTCTAAGGTGTTCTTTCAGAAGCAGACACAGCAGACAGGGAGAGATGAATTTCTAAATTAATATCAGCTTTGGAAAACTTCCAAAAGAGACCGTGATACACTGCCAGCATCATTATGCTTGGGTCCTACCTAAAGAGAAAAAGTTGTATCTGAAGTAGTAACCAATCTTCAATTCCTGAAAATAAATACAAAGTTCAGGAAAAGCTAATATATACATCAATCTGAACTTTCAATTCTTGTGAAAAAACTTGGCCTCAGAGCTTCAGAAAATAAACATTTTTGCCACGTGGCAATGGTTGTGAAGTAAATATGTCCCGCTGCTCTGATCTTACATCCTGTCACATTAATGTTTCAGAGCACTCAATATAAATATTAAAACTAATAGCTTCACTCTTCAGCTATTACTCCATCATTCCCTGAAATCATCATAAAACATTCAAAGCCTTTTAGAACATTTACACACTTGAATCTGATGGTGGGGAAAGGAGACTAACAGAGCACAGCACACAAGCTTAAATAATAGTGGAAAGCTGTTTATGGAGTATGCTTTATTTATTCATCATTTCAACTAAATTTTATTTATTTATTTATTCATCATTTCAACTAAAGTTTCAATTTTGATGGAGGGGAAATAATCAAAGTATAGCTGTCAAGGGAGAAGACTAAAGTATTGCTTTTCTATACAGTGGACCTGTGTAAAAAAATAAGAAATAAAAAGTTTTGTTTTAAAAAAAAAGCAGAGTCCATGAGAATCTCGGTCCAAGGTCAATCAATCTTAGGACTGTGGGTACGTAAACAGCTAATGGATTGTAAAGACACATACCAGTGTTATGAATTTTTAACAAGCAACTCTTCAGCACAGACCCCTATAAATCAATGATGACTTATTGGCTGGATCAATTATGCAAACTTTAAAACATTTAATGACAGGTAATGAACAAGTCTCTGGAGTCCACCAGTCAACAGTGTTTTGCAGTTGTACTTACAACTGCTTAAGTGAAATGTCTGCAGGAAGCCTTTCATCAGAAATGATTTAGAGCTAAACTCTAAGGTTGTGCTACAGTGAGACAGCATGGTTACATTTCTCTTTGTGTATAAACTTAAACATGTTGGCAAGTGGGCACTGTTGTTAATGTACCTGTAGGCATGTGTATTATTTATTTTCACTAACAGTATATATATTTAACCTTGGAAACCTGCTCTCTCAAACTTTATACTTCAGGTTTCCTGCAAAGTGCTGTAGACACAAATAGGTTAATTTTCAAAGGGAAAAAAAAAAAAAAGGTTGTGCTTATGTTAGTTCTTCCTCATAAGGCTTTATTTTGAAAATTAAGTTCAATGTCAAGAAATGAATTAGATGTGGGGAATGATAGACTGTATTACAGTTAACCAACACAAAAGGAGTGAAAGATAAGTTTAGGCTGAATAATACAAGCAAAGTCTTATGGAATAACAGGTGGCATTATGGTGGTTTAATTGCTAATTAAAATGATTATCCAATGAAAGATGAAGGATTTTTTTCTTTTTTGTGGATTTTTGAATTTCATAGTTATTTCAAATTCTAAACATTAACCTTTCTAATGGACAACCTTAGGTAATTCTATAGATTACAAGGAAGTTGTAAATTAAACATACCATTCAAGAACAGTAGTATAAGCCACTGATCCAAATGCCACATTTCTCTATTAACTTAGTTGAGGCTTTACTCGGATTGACTGAGGCCTCTTGGCTGAATTGGTAAATTGAATCAGTGCTCTTTTTATTGCCATTTGCTTTACTTTTCTAAAGACAACAAATATAAATGAAAGCTTGCCAGAGAGTATAATCTTTGGTCTGAAGAATCAAAGTTTAAGTGTTTTGTAAAAGTGGTAGAATTACTTTATTTGAAAAAAATTGTTATCCTCAGCTGTATTCTTCATGAAGAAACTGTGATCATAGAGCCTCCCAATATCCTATGAGAACATATCTGAATCCTAGTCATTAAATCACACCAGTAGGGTCCTACATGGGGTCCTCCAGCAGTGATTCCTGAGAGCTTCTGTCTTACCACCTTGCTCTGAAAGTTGGTCTGGCAATTGCAAGTGAGACTTGATGTGAATAGGTAGGGGCTAGACCCAACAATAAGAGCATTTGTTCATGTCACAATCAAAGTTTGGGGTGTGAGACATACAAGGACAGTACAGTCACGAAAGTTTATAAACAAACTCGTGATGAGTCCAGGGATCTGTAGTAGTTAAAAAAAAAAAAAAAAAAAAGCTATTTTTTATTTGCGCATCTGAAAAAAAATGAACATTCCTTGCTCAGTATTTATTACTGTTTCACTTGTGCTGGTAGATGAGGTACAGATGTACCACTGCAAGGACTGTCCTTATGTGTTGTCATATAAAAATGCTTTTTGGAACAATATAGTCAGTACATGATGACAAACAGTTTTCTACTTTCTCCAACCCAAGAGAAAATGCACAACAATGCAGTTTAACTAAAATGTTTTATACACTGATAAGGATGAAGCTGGCTTTTTAAGCAGGGGATCTGTTTAGGTGGTGGCAGGAAATATTAATAAAAGTGATTGAAATAACTTTGGAGACTTCTGTTGAAATGAGGAGTGGCCCGAATGTTGGATATTCCTTCCTCTTGTAGTGAAACACACTTGAAATAAAAGGATGGTATGTTGTGTATGGATGCATACCAAGAGGGAGTCCTTACAGCTTGGGCTTCTTAAACTCTCCCTACACTATTAGGTGAATTCCTTCCTTGTTCATCTATAGGTGTGAGTCTGCTAACTGTAACTGACTTTTTCAAGTGGCAAATTGAGAAATTGTTCCTGGTGGTATAGGAGCTCGATAGAACTACTGAGAAATATGTTTGTTGTGGTCAACATCTTATTCTGTTATCTGGCATGCTAGCAAAATAGGACTTCTAAACAATAGCAGAATGTCTTGGAATTCCTGCTCTTCTTTAGACTTTTTAGCTTCTTACTGAGACTGACATTGCACTTGTCATTATTCTAAGTGTCACAAGTTATATTAATATCTCCAGCAGCTTCAGCATCTCCTGTGTGGAAGTCCTCCTATTTTATCTGTCAAAACTGTTAATCATTCTCTGTTTTCCATATTTATGGTCTCTAGTTGGCTGTAAGCATAATTTGTACCTGCACTGCAAGAATGATGTCAGCTGGCACTAGGAGGAAAAGATTTAAAATGTTACTACCAATGAAATTGAAGGGAGATCATTCTTATTTCAAGGATGAACTTAGAGCAGAGGGATGATACGTATTTTAAACAGATATGTTGGTTGAATGGCTTTGTTAGGAGCATGCTTAATGGAGAAAACTAGGAGTTAGGTGCATGAGCAAGTTGCTTGCTATTGAAAGGGTTAAATACCCGTTCCCACCTCCTCCTTACTACATCTAAGGGAAGGAAGTTATTTTTCTGGTACTATTTTACTTAGTTGGTTTCTACATGTGAAGAAACAATGGACACAACTGGACTTGTTGATTTCTGAAAATGAGCTAAGAGTAAACAATAATTTTTTTTCACTCACCAGGTCAGAGCAATCAGGTTAGAGGAAGAGCTGCAGCAGGGGATGGAAGAAGAAAGAAATGGTAACTTGATGTGTTGATCCTTCTGGTTGCTTTCATTTGACTTCACATGATAGAACTTTTGAGTCTTTATTAGGTCTTCTTATAGTGTTTTCTTACTGATTGACACTCTCAAGTTACTCTAAACCATGGATCAAGTCGGGTAGCTAAAATGTAGTAAGAAGATTCTTTCATGTTGCAAATTCATTGTCAGATTTGCTACATAAAACATCCCCTTATTTCACAGAAGAAATAACACCATCTCTTTCAACACCTTGTTTTAGGCTTCTCAGTGTATTTCCTAAAAGACTGATGGACAAGATAATTTGACTGACACCAACCCAGTTTTTTCTGACATGCTATGCACATGCAAAATCTGACAGCTGCCTTCTAAACATCTCTATGCCTCTAAAGTGCCAGTAAGTGCTTCTTGTGTGCCCATCTATACTGTTTGTTGCACAAGTGGCAGCCAAAATCCACAGAACTGGTACACCCCATCTGAAACTCTGAGTTTTATCTTGCATAATATAGCAGTGACTAAGTTATTGGAAGTGAGCTGCATAAAAAAATCTGTGGGTCATACACCTGTGTCATATGTCTGTCTGTTCCTTGCAGAGATGTTTCCTGTTGGACAATGTGTAAAATAAGTAGAATACCTTAGTTTTGTGTTTCCATAGTATTTGGGGAGATTCTCCATCACTATAGCACACAAATGAATTCACAAAAAAGTCAGTATTATTATGAGGACAAAACTGAGCTCAATGACAAAAGAGCGAGTTGTGGTTACTTCTTAGCTGCTTAAGCAGTACCGAGTTTGTGGGTGTCAGGGTTTGTGTGATTCATTCATTTTGTTTGGTCTTCCGGAGTAAGCTAGTCATGGAAAGTTTTCATGTTATGCCAAGTAACATGACACATAAACTTTGGGTTTATGTTCAAAATATAAACCAAATCCAATTACCGGTTGGATTAATCATGATCTAGTTCTGAAGTTAAGAGATGTTAATGGTTTTTATTCATTTATGTATTTTTTAAATATCCACACCTTGTGGTTTCAACTGAGATGGGAAAGAGAAAGTACAAAAAAAAAGGGGGGGTGAGGGTGGGGGAAGGGGGCAGGAGGAGAGGAGGAGATGGAGAAACCCTGTCTAGCAAGATTTTTTGTCCAGCTCAATCAAAGAAAAATTGAAAAACATAAGAAAAAAAGATGGAAGGCAAACATTTTTGCAGCTTGATTTTCAAAGCAGCAAGCTATGGATAAGACTATTTTGCTTGCAGTCAAATGTTTATCTGAACTAGAATCCTATGGCAATATAAAGATGTTTCTTTGCATATACTTTTGGTGTTTGTGATGCCTTTTTTTCCCCCTTAGTTTTCTTTGGGAGTTCATTTCAGAAGTTATTGACTTCCTGGTAAATCACATTCTTTCCTTGTAGTAAGCTCAGTAGCAATCAAGTCTCAAGTGCTCAATTTGGCATTGTGTTTATTTTGCCTTTTTGAAAGCACATTTTTGTACTTTTTTATATACTTCAAAAGTAGGTGCATTAAAGAAAGGGTCAGGAGATGAGGACTGTACTTCACTAAAGAAACAGTCGTGGAGTTTCAAGAATTTATTGAGGTCGATGATGACAAGAAATTGATAGAGTACGTTGAATGGTCTACTGATTTTTTTTTTTTCCAGTGCTCTAATAAAATTACTGTCATAGTTTGCTGAATGTTATATGTGCTCTCTACCTTTCCTTTCATCAGGACACTGTTTGTCTTTCCTTTTCCCTCATCTAGCAGTCTTCAAATGTACATAACTAGGCAATTCATCTTTTTTTTTTTTTTTTTTTTTTTGCCTTTGACTCAACCTTTAGCTGATATGCATGTGTATCTCCTGATTTCACTGGATATTTCCAAACTAAAATATAGGAGAAACCAAGATGAGAAAGAGAGAAAACTGTAGCAGCAAAAGTTCTTTTTCCTACCATTTTCCCTAAGCTTGAATGTGTTTTGGACACAAATTTTATATTTAAATGAATTTAAGATAGAAAATACCTAGTACTCGAGGCATAAATACCTGCTAGAAAACCCAGGTGTTTCAGTATCACCTTACTGAGAGATGCACCTTCTTTCACTTGCAGCAGCCTTAGCAGGGCAGCTCATAATCACTTGTCGTATTCTATACACAACTCCTGTCCCACTCCCTTCACAATGTCAAGGGTTACAAGTGTCATTATTACATGCTATGAAGTTTCTGCACTTCTTCTCCAGCCCATATCAGTCTTCCTCTCATGTCTCCTCTGTGCTGGAATCAGCTCTAGTGTGTATGTGAGCTAAATACTTGCATGCAGCCTTACACTGCTTTTCTCTCAAAGCCCCAGTGCAGCTTTACCACTTGGGGGAACTGATGTTTTAGATCTAGCATTTCTCCAACCAGTGCAGGGGCATGTATGAAGCAGAGCTTGTCTGTGAACTCCCTAGAGCATTGCAAATTTCATAGACTTTCAGTCCCATTGTCAGGCAGCAATCTGCAATGCCTCTTTGCCATTAGCTGAATATGCACAGGCATATGTTGGCCATTGCAAGAGATGATGCTGACTTTCAACTCCTACTTTCAAAGCACTATCAGTTATAAGAAAGATTTGCGTATGTCCATGTTTTAACAATGGACAAAGCACCTGCCCCTGCATGTTACTAGAATTTCACTCTCTCATCCAGCTGGGACTGTGTTTGCTTTTTTTTTTTTTTTTTTTTTTTCTTGCTGGGTTTTATGTCTAGCAAGTTCCTGGATGTCTGTGTACAAAAAACTTGCAGTTCTTAACTTGAGTCTTGGAGCTGGAGTTAAATAGTTCTGGTGAGGTTGTGTCATGGGGGTGTCCTGGAGCACAAGGTGTTTGATATCTTAGTGCTGTTCATGCTCTCCTACAAGCCACCAGCATTCTATACAATGTAAATTATAGGAGTTTAGCCTCTTGTACATATACATATGAGTGGACCATCCATGGCATTCCAGTTCTCTGGCATGTGTTGTGTGTCACTACATCCCCATAAGCACCCCTACAGCTCTTTGGGAGTTGTCTATGTTGTATAAGGTTTATGAGATTTAAAATGTTATGTTTACTGTCACTCAGAGTAGTAGTGCTAAAACCATTAGCTCTTCTGATGTGGAGCATGGTAGATATGTAGCTGCTAGTGCTGGATGATTTTGGTATTCATTAGCTGCATAAACATGGGCGTCCTACATCATTCCTGACTGACAGAAAGACAGCCTGGTGCTTGTTTGGGACAGAAGAATAATAATGTAATGGAAAGGGCAACACTGGAAAAAGTATGAGTAAGAGCACATTTGTCATAAGGTTAAACATAATCTTCTTCAGATGAAACTTCAATCCTTTTATCATTCAAGATGGGATTTTGGCTGTCTTTCTTGGATTCTCTAATTTATTGTGTCTCATTAAATAATTTGAATGAGGAAAACTAATTCCCAAATAACTTAGTGTTTGAGTAACTGCAAACACTGATTTATTTTCAAACACCTCTGTGAGGTTAAAGGTAGTGTAACACTCATCTTGTACTGAGACCTTTTGCTCACAAGCATCTACAAGTTTTCTTGGTGCCTAGCAGTGCCATGACTCCCCGTGCCCGAGGGACTGCCTTACCATAAGACAGAACTGTGATGTCCAGCCAGTCTGGTCACAAAGGATAACAACATGATCTGGCTCTTCCCGAGCAATACAGCCTTTACAGTTAATCTGTGCACAGATCAGTTACAATCTGAATGGGCAGTGGACACAGAAGACCTGGTTTCCCATGCATAGCACAAGTGTATAAATAAAGAAAACAAACTCTTAATTGGATATGTTGTCCTAATTCTGCTGGGCTATCCCTCTGTTAGCACAGATTTTGAAAAAGGATCCAGTTTTGACAAGACAAAACAAAACAAAAGGCTCAGTGACAAAGACATCTAAACACACCATGGTAAGCTAATACTTCGCTATTTAAAATATGCATCTTCTTTCAAACCACAATCTACCTAGCTTTTTCTAGATGTTAGATTTTGTTACATCTTCCCCCATCAAATTAAAGAGCTGTATTTCAAATACATTTTTTTTTCTTGATTATAACTAGCACCTGGTGTATTTATTAAGTATCACAGCATAAATACAGAATGATCTAAAAGTGTGTAAATGTAAACAACCTTTTCCTTCTTCAACCTGGCTAGCTTTCCAAGATCTGTCTTGAAAAGTAGACACCAGAAATAGGCTGTGCATATGACCAGCGACTTCATTAAAACCATAGCCACTTTTGAGCATACATGTAATAAAATAATTCCTTATTCCTTAAGACTTTTACAATCAGGAACTGTAATGGAAACACCCCATTAAAACATTGCAGGCAAACGGACCTCATGGAGAAATGGGTTGAAGCATTTTAATGACCTGACTTACATATACTTTATAGAGAGAGCCTGGAGCAGGTGACTAGCTAGTCACCTTTTTCCTGAAAAGCAGGCCTCTTGAGAAGATATCTCTGGGAAAGGAGTAAAGGTGGTGTTCACTTCTAATAGCGGTCAAGGGAGGTGGCAGTGTCCAGCCTTCTTGAAGATGAGCATTCAGTGTTGCATGAGACATGGAATCAGAAGGAAAGTAAGCAAAGAAGTGTAACTAGCTCAGAAGTCAGGCTATTTAGTGGGAGGGACTGAAAACAGGAGTTTTTCTTTTTTTTTGTATCCAGTAACTGCTCAGTATAAGGAATCTGCATTGAAACTCTGTATTAAATTCTACTATTTTCAAAACTGAAGTCCCTGAAGTTGCGACTAAAATTTCCCATTCTGTAACAAAGGATAAAATGGAACAGGTCATCATATACCACAGTTGTGTAGTTCAAGCATTGCAAGGCAATCTTATTGCTGCCATTCCTGCAAGGCAGAAGTGAGGAAAACAATGTTCATTTAGGCTTTTTGGGTTATGACTTTTAGTTTCAAAGCATTGAATAAAAGAGTACTTGCTAATGCGGAAACTTTATTTATTCTTCTTAATGTATAGAACCATTGGGATGTGATGTGTCTTGGAAAGAATGCAGAGTCTACTCTGAGGAGCTTGCAGTACTGAGAGCTACTCCTGCACTAGGCCATGTTTATTCATCAAATGGAGAAACACTCCCTGTCTCAGAGATATTATCTGCATTAATCATCAGTACATGCGGTAAGTGTTTGCATAGCCAGGGCATCAGCAGAGGATCTCAGCTAGAGATTTGGGGGAGAGCTACTTTCTTTACATTGGCTCTGTGAGATGAGTGTTAATTTCACCTGAATTCAAATTTAACATTAATGATAATCTGATCTCTAATAATATGTTGACCTCAGTCTCATTTTGTTTCATGTTTTATTTTTTTTCTTCTGTACATCATCTCACTGATTTCAATACATCTTTCTATCTCACTCTGTTGTCTAATATTTATCACAATTCATAGACTCATTCTTACCATGCTAGCAGTTGCCAAGAGGTCTATCTACTGTCTAAGATCAGGCAGGTTTGGGGCACTTCAGAATTAACATGTGTGGTTGTTTTACTGTGCTAGGCAGCTAAACACCACAACTGCTCTCTCACTCCCCCTCCCTAAATGAGGAGGGGAAGACATAAAGAACAACTCACGGGTTGAGATAAGGATAATTTAATTAAAGGAAAAAAAAAAAAAAAAGTATTAATGAAAGATTATTACTAACTAAATAATTTAACTAAAGGGAAAAAAAAAAAAAAAAAGGAAAGGGGAAAAGGGAGGGGAAAAAAAATAATAAAGGCTATGTGGAAGTGCAGAGGAAAGAAATTACTCTCTACTTTCCACAAATGAGTGATGCTTAACCATGTCCTTGAAGCAGGGCCTCAACGCACATAGCCGGTGTTCGGGAGGACCGACGTTTTCACAACGAGAACCCACCCCTCCCCTCTTCTTCCTGTTTCCACCTTTTGTTGCTGAGTGTGACATCATATGGTATGGAATATCCCTTTGGTTGGTTTAGGTCAGCTGCCCTGGTGATGTTTCTTTTCTCACTTTTTTGCCCACCCCCTAGGAGGGTTACAGAGCGTCCTGGTGCTGTGCCAGCACTGCTCAGCAGCAGACACAACGCTGGTGTGATCCCACTGCTGTTCTAGCTACAAGTGCAGAGCACAGCACTGTATGGGCTGCTGCAGGGGAAGTTAACATCCCAGCCAGACCCAGTACAACATGGGTGAAGATTTTGCTGGAAATTAGTTTATGAAAAAAGAAACGGAGCAGAGCAAAATGCAGATTTTGAGTATGTTAAGCATGTGATGCTCTTTTGCAGGAGCTGGAAACTAGAACAACACAAAGGATTACTGGTAATTTCTGCCCTAAAGGTTTGCACAGCAAGAGATTCTTCTGCGCAGAGAACCACCAGCAGCTCTGAATGATTCCTGCCAGTCCAGTGTCTCTGAGTGGCTCTTGCTCTGCCTGACCTATAAAAGCTGCCCCTCTTCATCAGCAGATAGACTTACCCTGCACCCAGTACCCTTACTGGGTCAGTGCTTTTTCAGTATCACTGTACAGCCTGTACTGTGCTGAGTAGATATACTCCTGGTAATCCAGATGTCAGTACTGAAGCTGATTTAGGAACAAGGGATCAACTCTTGCATATTAAGCCCAGAGGCTCACTTCTACCTTTGTGGTTATGAGTGACTTGCATGAACCTGACTTGAAGTTACTCATGCTCTGCCTGAAGAAACTGATCTGATCCTACCTAGGTAAAAATGTTCTTTCTTCTTTATAACTTTATATTGTTTGCCATATTTCCAGGCTTGGTCACTCTTGCAGCAGGTAATTTTTGCAGTTCAGAGCAATTTATTTTTTATCTTTGTTGGATCAGAATTTTCTAAAATCCCCTTCACTTGAAATAGAATGAAATTTTGTTTGACAATAGAAAATACTTCTCAACTTTTTTTTTTTTTTCTAGGATTTGAAACATTTTTTTTCCTTTTAATGTAATTGAACTGCATTCTATAATGGTATAATTTGTTTCTAGAACTATTTTTTTTTGTAGCTTTTTCCCCAATAAAAGTAATTTGCTGAAATAAGATTATTTTTTCTGCATTGCTATAACTTTGTTATCCCAAAATGTAAGTCACTTTCATCACATGCTTCTTTTTTTTTTTTTTTTTTTTTTTTTTTTTTTTAATGACAAACAAGGGCCATACTACAGCTGAAGAATGTAATGAGCCTGAATTCACTGATGGCTGTAGTATGTTTAATGTGTGGTATACCCAACAATGTTCTCAATTTCATGGATCGGCAGGGGGCAGGGGAATATTCAGAGTTAACTCAGGACACTAAAGAAGAGCATAATTTTGTGTTGACAACAAAGGCTAAGTGCATGGCACTCTCTGCTGATGCGTTAATTTTACAGATTCTTCTTTGGAGACCCTTCTAGTTCCACATTTCTGAAGGATGACTGCGATTTTAGCTGGCTGACTTCTATTTGACTTTAATGGGAGATCTGCATTTTAAAATGCTGCACAATATTCTGAGAACTTCCTCATAATGTCCAGCCTAGCATTATATTATATCTGACCTTGACAATGTCAAATGATGTTATTAATATTCAGTTGTTGCAAGATGGATTCAAACATGGGGGGATGTTCTTTGGCATGGCTCTTTGTAGTTAAGAAAGTAACAAACCTTCCTTGTCTGATTTTACATGTATAATGGACAATAACCAATAGCTGATCAACAGAAGAAATGTCAGGTGTGGAATCAATGCTGATAGAAAAATATTTCATCTGTTTACATATATGAAGGATCACTGATAAAATCTTTGATCCCATTAAGGATATAAACTCTTCACATATAGTCAATGACAAGTCTGATGAGCTAGCAGAGTTCCACCAGTCTCGCTGTGCTTAGTGAATGTTCAGCTAAAAAGGGATCAAATTGACTCATGAATTTCAAGGTTCCTAGGAAATTACCATTGTGAGGTGACCCAGTTTTTTGATTAGTGTCATGAAAAGACAGGTCTCACTGAGAAATAAATGTAATAATGTCAACCATGTGCTTAAGTTCTTCTCTCCGTTATACACATTCGCTTTCAGATTGTTTTGTCATTTTAGCATAAACTGTATCACTTGCTTTCATCTGAGAAACACAAGCTTAGCATAGTTCTGTGCAGAAATCAAAGATGAGCATGGAAAAAAGACCCCTCTTTGCCTATTGAATCATTGATCAGACAAGCACAGCAGATATTTGCATGGATCCTTAGTAGCTGCCTTAGATAACTGTTGAAAGGGAAAAAAGAAAAGAGCAGCGAACAGGTATTTCATCCATTCATTTTGCTAGTAATTGCAGGCCTTCTTATAGGTTGCCCTCTCTAGTTTAACCCAAGAACAAGACATCATGAAATGAACTGCCTTCCTGTGGTAACAAATGATCACGTTGAGGGGAAATTGGCTGGCTGGGCCAGGAAGAGGTTGAGGAAGAGAGTGAGAAGCAAATAAAAGTTTCAGATGTGATGGCAAAGTTGGATTGAAGAGACTTATTTCACACTATCATTAGAAAGTCATTTGACTGAGTCAGAAAATACATGTGCAAATACTATGAAGTGTGAAAGCTTTATTAAGTCTTCACAACGATGAGCCTATGGTCTGTCAGCTATGAGTTGGTGCCACGGTCATCCTTCCCTCCCTCCCTTCTGTGGCACAGAAACGCATCAGACCCATTAGATTCTTGGGATACAACCATCCCTACCTCAATTTCTTACCATGTGTCTACTGAATTTCTTTTTTTTCTTTTTTCTTTTTTTTTTTTTTTTGTTATCCTTTCTTCCAATATTTTCAGCTCTTCCAACTCTCTTTCCTCTGTTCCTTTTTCCCCATACATTTGCAGAGACCTATCTGTGCTGCAGAGGGGCCTGCAGCACAATCAAGGGATGTGGGGAAAACTGTCTCTGCAAGAGAACATCAGCTCTTTTTCCTCCTCACTGAACATCCTGTGTTCATGACAGCTCAGTGGAGAAGAGTAGGTGAGTGTAGCCAGATAAAGCAGAAGAAGTTTGCTTTAGTAAGCTCTATGTGGGAGAGTTGTCCTTGGCTCATGGTCTTACAATAATCACAAGTAGTTGTGCCATAAAAATGGAAGCAATAAACTTATATTTTTCTCTTAAAAAGACTGAAAAAGATCAGTGGAAAAAAAAGGGAAAAAGTCTCTCTAGGTTCAGTAAACGAAAACAGAAGGAGGTAATATAATAATGTACAACCACAGCTCTTCCTCAATGTGGCAGCAGCATCTGTTAAAAATGCAGGACTCTTAAAACAGGCAAGGAGCTTTAAAAGCCTGGTTGAGCCACAAAACAGGTACATATCATAGAGATGATGGCTTCAGTTTGTTGGAATAAGGTTTCCCATTAACTGCTGAAGTACCACTGTCTGTGGATTCTGGTTTTTTTTCCTCTTCTCCTTTTCCTCTGCTTTTTCTCCAGTGACTTCCAGTTGTGTTAAAAACTAGCGTTCAGTCCTCTGAAGTATCCATTGGCTTTGACTGGTGTTATAAGCCACCTTGTGATGGGCTATAGTAGGAAAAGTAGTTGCCACTGGAGGTGAACACAAGGTGAGATAAAAACTGAACAAAAATATGGCATTGTTCTTTTTAAACTGCAAATTCAAGTCCAAGGTGTGAACAGCAAAACCTTCAAATAATAAATGTGCAGACAAATCTCTCGGATGCACTGTAAGAGCTATTTTGGAAGACATAATCACAACCCATGTGAGTTAGATGTGGCAATTGCGTATGTGTAGGCTACCATGGCTACAAGTCTTTTCAAAACCAAAGCAGAACATTTCATGAAGAGCACTCTTCACTGCCTAAGTTAATTTTGCTTTCTGAGGCTCTCCCAGTATCCTGGTTCACAGGAGAATATGTTGAGAAAAATTCTCAGTTTTTCCCATGGCACTTGCTTTTAGTGGGGATTTTCTCTTTTTCACTCATGTTAAGAAGATATTTTCTGTATGCTCTAATTTGAGTGGCAGAGGTTGAGGTGGGAGGAAAGGAACTCCAAAGGAAATAACACCCTCTTCGTAATAACCATAAGCCAAACAGGTTCAGCTACCACAGGTACAAAGAACCTCAGCTAGTTAAACTGCCTGCATTTCTCTCTTAAGTAAACAGTAGAATAGCCAAGTACAAATCATTCCCCAGTTGTTGCAAGTGCTCTGAAATCTGTTTGAAACTATCTAAATACTTTACACTTCTCATAAATTCATATCTTGATCCCAGAAGAGGATCCAGTGTGCTCACCACAGACTAACAAACATTTAGAAAAGTTTAATTACTTAGAGATATTTAAGTATCATACAAATACGTGTAAAGTGTAGAAACACTCCCCATCAGAAAGCCCAACCTGCAAAGGCCTTTTTCTATTTAATTGCTTTTTGCTTCTCCCATTTAATAAGGAGGATTATTTTTTAACCTTTCCAGTTCCAGATAGAACTTCAGATTCTATGATAGCAGAGTGGAGGAAGAGATTGGGGCATTTAATCACCTGCAGAGTGAAAGTGATGGAAAAAGAAAATGGGTTTACTGCCTTCTAGATTAGTTTGTAGGCAATTTGTGTTTGAATTCCTCTTAAATCATTTTCTACATAATATTAGTGGTCTGAAATTATATGAAATGGCATCAGAAACCATCCTTCTTTTGCAGCACTGAGAAGTCCTCTCCCAGAGTCCTTGTTATTCTTTAAGTCATCTATTTTCCCTTCATTTATTCTTTCATGTTGTGCTCTGCCTTCTGATGGGCAATACATGAACAGGAAGTGGCTTTGCAGCAAGCTTTGTCTCTCTGCTGCCAGTGCGCTTCATACATTTGTGAAGAAGCAGACCCACATCATAAAACCAACTGAAAGCCACAGAGGTACCTCTCTAAAAAATGTAATGGACTGTACTGAAAGCCTAACTTTGACTGATGTGAGGTTTGGGACTTTATCCAGGTAA
This sequence comes from Somateria mollissima, assembly GCA_951411735.1. Lineage (NCBI taxonomy): Eukaryota > Metazoa > Chordata > Aves > Anseriformes > Anatidae > Somateria > Somateria mollissima. The sequence goes on from CATOCB010000307.1 coordinate 1,319,577, forward strand.
GAATTCATGCAGCAATGAGCACAGATAAGGCAGATGACCCAGAGTAGGGCCAAACTGTTTATCAGCAGATGTGTTTTTGAAAATCTTCCTTAACTGGTCATGGCAGCGGAAAATACCCTGCTGTTAAACGCATCTGCAATCCACTGCGCTCCCAATCCACCTACAAAAATTCTGACCTTTAAAGAAATGATGGAGAAGCTGGTGATTTTTTCCATGGCATTGAAGCTCAGTCTATTTTAGGCTTCAAGGCAATTGCAGCCCTTTTTGCTCCCTGTTTCACATCACTTTTAAGTCTTGTTCTGGCCACTATGAACCCTTCAGCACTTCTCCCTGTGCAATCACTCGAGTCAAGATCTGTGATTTGTGATTTGCAGATGACATGTACATTTCTTGGCTGATGGCTGTTAAAGCAGTTTTCAAACCTAAGGCAATAAACTGCAGGGATGCAGTTAGAGCTCTCTCTTGCCACACTAAATTGCCATTCTCATGCAAATGAATAACAAGTTTCTCATTAGTATAATCAAAAAGAAACTGTAGTACATTTCCAATGTTGTGAATTTCTGCATTAATATTTTAATAAAATCATTTTGTCAATTTCCATTACATACCATCTCTAGATGTGAATATCATAATTAATTAGTATGTATCAAAAATTATGATGCAACTTACTGTATAGGAAAAAGGAAAAAATAGTTCCTGTATTTGCCAATTGTAAGTCCTTTAATCCTTTCAGCATGGAAATATACTACTGAGTTGTAGAACACAGATACACTTCCTAAAGCATTAACACAATTGTTTATACATTTCTGATCATCTTTCATTTAAATATTTATAAAATACATACTGGGAAGTATGTACCTTTTAGAAAACTGAGTCTGTGTCATTTTCTTCAAATATTCACTTCTGTGCTTCTTAAAAGATACCTAAAAAGAAAACCTGCTGGATTTTGTTTTAAGTGACACCATAAATGTACAAACACAATATAATTTAAACAGAAAATAATGTGATTACCATCAGAAGGATTACTGCAGTTCATTGTTCAGAGAGCAGGAAACAAAATTATTGTTTCAAATACTGTCTTTGCTTGCAAAAAAAAAAAAAAAAATATATATATATATATATATATATATTGAAGTGCTTCAGCCTTAACGTGCAGCCTAAAGTCTACATATTCCTAATCCTGTCAAAATGCAGGTCTGAAGATTAACAGAATGTATAATAAATGTGTCTGTGTCATTACAAATAAAAATAGTATTGCTAAATCAAGTGTAGCCCTTTATAAATGTAAAAAAGCCCAACTTAAGCAGATTTGCACTTTATAATTCTATAGCTCTGAGGAGAAAAAAAGCAAATTGACTAAAACAGATTCTCTGTTTCTGTGATATAAATCAGTTCATCTGCACACACACAAAAACCCATTTGGCATAGATGTCTCTAGCAAATAATATTTATTGAGATTTCTTGTACATTTAATTATTAATACCAGCAGTGTTACAGTACTTCTATGAGGTTGCTATTACTGACCCTGTACCTGTTGTGTTTTTTTTCCCCTCATATTATTTCCTCTACAACCATGAAAGCATAGCACGTCCCAATTATCTTGTGTGACAGAGTCAAAAAGACTTTTGGTTTTGTTGTCTGTTGCTAGTTCTCTTATTGTCAGCATTTCAGGGCTTGACTGACTACTATCCTACAAAATATTGTTTAGTTTAACCATTTTATAATTAGTGCATTTGGTGCATTAACAATACTTTTATACAGAACTACCATTTTTGATGTATTAAAATGAGACTTTCAGAAATGTTCAATGAAGCTAAAAGAAAATATAAAGAATGTATACAGTTCTTTGTTTAGTAGTAATCTTAACCTAGACACAGTGGTGCTACCTTTATAAGGTGTAGTGAATTGCACTGTTAAGGTAGAATATTACAAGTACCTTCCAATACAGAGACTTTATTATTGTGTTAATACTTTTCCTTCAATGACACAGAATACTTAGAATAATAGAGAAAGGTTGAATTAGAATGTGCTCTGTTGTGTTGTGTGTATATAAATATGAAGAATGATATATGAACTCATACCTTTTACTGAGTCATGACACTTTTGCACACTCTAGAAGATATGTCAATAATCATCCTTTCGGTGGAAAAATTATTTTCAGGCAGCCTTTTTCCTTCCACATCTTTTAAATAAGCCAGCCAAACAGTGAACTCAGAATGAGTGAAGTCAGTAGAAAGCTGCAAGATGTAGCACTATTGAACTCAGTAGTAAGACACTCACTGACTTCAATAGAGGCAAATTTCTCCCAAACATTTTCAAAGGTGCCTGGAGGGTGTGTGTCACCAACCTAAGGAATTTTAAAGAGGTATTTCACACTGCTTGAAAATCGTATATTTCAGACACATCCAGAAACTGGCATGTAAAAGTAGCTGGTATAATAAGCACTAAAATAGGGCAGCTCCTATTCCTTAGTGATGAAAACAGAACTGGTCTGGCTTTTGTGATCAGCTGGCATGTTGTACTAGATTTGCACGTTCTTAAGTGTACTGATCCAGATCCCGAAGGTTTTGCATGCACAGCAACCCTCTGGTCATTGAGGACAGTGGGAGCTCTGCTGGAGTCAAGCCCTCAGGACTAGGCATAGAATTTCCTCTTAAGCTTATTTCCTCTTAAGCTTTCACTTGAAGAACTAAAAATGACCGAAAGAACTAACTATATCATTTATAGCAGGAAATATGATGTCTTGATTATCTAAATCTACAAATAAATCAGAAGCATCTCTTACATTGAGTTTCTTGGGCAGGGACTATTAACATTTATTGGACAGGAGTGTGTCTGGCTCTGAAATATACAGGCACTGCGAGAGGAAGCACTGGAGACTGAGTTTAAAAGCACAGCACTGTAATCTCTGTCATTATTTTCTCATTATAAATTCACTTGGAGTCTCTCAAGAGTCAGGTCCCTCCCTTTGTGCATGCCAAGGATCTTCTTTCTGATGCTAGTCATTTGGGGAAGGAACACATCTGCCTCTCATCTGCTGTCTGGGAACAGAGGCACTACCCAACGCAATGTTCTCCCTCATGTACACCTCTGCAAAGGTCCACAGACCCTCCCTGCACAGAGCAGTGCTGCTCCAACAATTCAGTGAAGGTAAGGAGGGGGATCCCTAACTTGGAGATGTGCCATCCATTTTCAGTCCTTCTTCCACCCTGCTGCTAGAGCAGAGAGACAGTTGGTTTCGTAGCACTCTGGTTACTGGAGGGGGTGTAGATTGTCTCGTACAGCGGAGACTGTAGGAAGCAAAGACTAGATTGTAGAACGTGTGGCAGGCAGCAAAATAATGCTCCATAATTTACTCTCCCAGGTATTACTTGTATTCCAAGTTGCAATATGGCCAAGAGAACTGCATGTTGTTCAGGAACAGGTGTTCAGCAGTTAAGGAAAGCCATGGGCTTATCGGCCTATACTCCAGGTCAGCTTCAGGCAGTTCTTTCCCTCTGTGCCTCCACTGAACTTAATCAAAGCACTTAAATGGCCTTATGAAAGCGATACAGATTTTAAGGCAAATATACCACCCATGTTGTTAGGGGAACAGGTAGGAGAATCCCCAACCCCTGCAATTTCTGTTCCTTTAAGGAACCCAGCCTGTTTGGAAAAGGGTTTGATGGTATGCTGAGATTTGTGCTGAATCATGGAAGACAGTTTTTTGTTCATATGTTTGCTCTGGTAAATGGCAGAAAAATTAAAATCTTCTACAGAAAAGGAAGAATGTGGGTGAGTTTTCAACTTGGGTAAAGGAAATATTTTTTTAAAGAGTGTTCTGATATCCTCAAAACTAAGAATTCCAGTGTTCAAGAACTCTTTTTTCTTTTCTTTCTTTCTTTCTTTCTTTGCAGGATTTTTAATATGAAATTAAAAGAAATGAAAACAAAAGAAAGAGCTAGAATCATCTCCAGAAGAACTGTTCTGGTTAATCGCAACAGAAATTTTGTTGTTCTGGATTAATCTTCCCGTCCATCACTTCAGTATTTTGAGTTTTTCCAAGACTTAAACTAAATGATCTCTAACTAGCTCTGTCTGTTCAAAACAAGTACACGATAGGTAGGGCTAATGCCAGTGAACCAATACCAGCAAAGGATTCTGGGCTAAAGAAACACAAATACAAATTCATTAAAACATACGAATACATGTATATAGTAAGAAAACAGTTAAGTCATTAAAAGTTGTCTAACATTTTGGACTTTCTGCAGTTTAAACGTCTTCATTAATGACGACTGAAGCCAACAAAAATCTTCCCTCCTTATGTAACTTTTGGTTATAACTCTGAATTTTTTTCTTATAAGAAATGCTGCCATGTCACTAGTACCTCTGATGAGCAGAGTATAATAAGCAACAGGTTCACTGAGAAAATACTTCCTATCTGTTAGAAAAAGTTGACAGTTTTCAAATGGATGATGCATGATTTAGGTGTGTCGGTGAGTAATATACAGTAGGTTTCACACTGAATGTATCACAGAATATATACTTATCATGGTAACAAGAGAGCTTATTTAATAGGGCTGCTAATATTCTCTCTCAGGGTATATAGTGGTAAATACACATTTTTATGATCTAGAGTGCATCTCTTAAGTGTTGTATTAATTTCCTTATTTGGTGAATATTGTAATGAATAGCAATTGGAGAAAGCATGATGGATGAAGAAGAAAACTGTAGCACTGAAAACTGATCTGGGGAATAGCTCTGATACAGTGATTGTTTTCTTCCAGCCTGCTTTTTAGTGTTGTCTTTTACCCTAGTAAAGCTTTCAGATCACAGCTGCTTCTGTATTGATGAGTATGGGGTACACAAAAAATTCTAGCTGTGAATGTTCAATCAATCTTATATAGGCAAAATTGCCACTCTCCAGCTGATTTATGTAATGATTTTAGTTTGTATCAGAAAAGCCACAACAGAAATACACTCCCATGTGTGTGCAATTAATTGTTTAAATCAAACATATATCTTTCCTACACAAGATGCTTATACCTAAATTTTGTAGCAGACAAAACTATACTTCTTGAATAGGTGATACAGAAATTGGTTGAAGTTTACTTTCTGTTAGCCAAGGGCTGCTTCTTGCCTTCTTCAAATGTAGTCTATTTAATCTCCTGTAGTGTGGGAAATTATGTTCAAAATCTCTGTGATCCTCTGTCTCTAGTAAGTTATGCAAGTAGTGACAAGTATACACCATAAGGTCTTGAGATTATATCTGTAATGTGTGGCTACAGACTGTTGATCAGGAGAGCCTGGAAGAAAAACATTATTTTCAGGTGTGAAAAACCATCACCTTTATCAAATAATTTCTCTTACATCTCTCCCAAGGCATTGTAACCTATTTAAACTTGGGAGGTTAAGTTTGTAGCATTCATTATGACTGAAAATTTAGTTCACACAATCATGATGTTCTCTTTATTAAGTGTTACTGTTAAGCAATATTAAAATAAACACAATATAGTTGGCCTTTTTGAAAGGTTCATGGGCTATTTATTTCTTTGCCTGGTCTCTTAATTTTATCTGCTTTTTTAAGATTCTGACATGTAAGCTAGCATTGCTGCTATATGCATTATTTGCCACATATTATCTGATTTACCTATGTATATCTTACAATTTACAGTTCTGTCTGGAGCATATAATTGAAATGCTTAAGGGTAACATAAATGTCTTTTGACAGAACTATGGCTTGAATCTTTGGTTGGTAGCTCTTTTCTTGAACCTCAAAACAAATGAAAAATACATTCTGGCAGGTAGCCTGTCGATTTTACTGTACCTAGCAAAAATATGTTTTGTAAGACTCTTCACCCATGTCATTATATGAATTATTAGATAGAATAGCAAGTTTCAGAAACTCTACCAAGAAATATTCTTATATAAATATACCTGTACTAAAAATGGCCTCCTCAGCCCTCCTTTACCAATCTAATCCCATTTAGTACCTTCAGCCCCACTTCACCTCTACCCCTTGACAAATACTTAGTCTCCAACCTTTAGGATAACTGTTCTTTTGTTAATCTTTTGCCATATCTACTGTCATGTGTAAGATGTTGGGCAGGACTTTAACCCAGTCATGCTGGTTGCTAGCAGTGGGTTAGGAGTTCTAAAGAGAATCTTCAGTTAAACTTGAGAAGACTCCTCAGGTAATCCCAAGTGCAGGACTTCCTATTAACATGGTATGTGTGTGCAAATCAGAAAGGATTTTTTCTATCCGGAGACACTGAGTGAGCAGCACTTGAGGAACTTCAGAAGGTGCCAGGATTTTCGGTGGAAGAAGGCAGGTTCCTGCTGCATCCATACAATGTTGCTGACCAGCAGACTGGTGGATACATGATGAAAACTCCTGCATCCCTCCAAAATGGGTAATGCTGAATGTGTGTTCAGAAATGTTTCCTCATTGTCTTGCTAGGGGGATGAATTGGCTCCATATTGCCTTTCAGTGTGGGCTGCACCTTCTGGCCCAGTGCAGTCCTGAATTACCATCAAACAATCATTACTGGGGCAAGATCATTTACTTGGACTGAAAAATCTTCAGAAAGGACCATGTTCGCTCACTGTGCAAATTGCATTCTTCTCTCCAACCAGCCCATAAGCTGGCCAGAAGCTGTGCAGCAGTTCACATAGGTGCTGTGACTCCACTTTTGGGTGATAGTTCCTATGTTTAGAAAGTAGTTTGTTAATCATTAGTCCCTACCTGTCTGGATGCAGGTCCTTTTCAAAGCACTGAGGAATTGGATTTTCAGAGGTCCTGATTTCAGCAAGAGCTGCACTTCTGAAGATCAAGCCACAAACTCTCTACAACAGACTAGTCCGAGGGGAGGAAAAACCCACTAGATGTGGAAGACAGATCTTTCTAAAGAAAAATGAAGAGGACTGTGTCACCTGCTCCTCCATTCCATTGATCACAAAGCCCATTCTGGATAGGGAGATGGAGATATTACTGACTTTTCTCTTTAATAGAAGTGGGTGATGGATTGGAAACATAAGCATTGAAAGGCTTTTTTTGAAGAATGTCAAGTGCTAGCAGGAGAATCAAACAGTTTGCAACACCAAACTTGATGTGATTCTCCTGAAAGGCAGCCTGATGCATTGGAAATGCCACATTTCCACTCCCGGGTCCCAGTGAAATTATCAGGAGAAAAGGGAATAATTTCTAAACTATTGACTTGTAGAGCTAGCTCAATGTGGCCTAATGTTTTTCAGTAAAATGCTCCTAATAATCTTTTTTTTAAATGGTAGGTCGTAGAATATTTTGTTGCTGCTTCCAGGCCAGAAGGGCATGGGACATCTGCCACAATGGAAGAAAAGGTGGTGGGTGACGTGATAGTGAGTGGGAATAGACTCTGCTTTACTTGCAGGACTTCTCTGCTGAGGTATGACAGCTGTGGTAAACCATTTCCTGCCATCAAGAGGCAGCTATAAGAAAAGATTATGAAATATCCTATCCTTATCTGGGAAACATACAGTGTTTCCCAATGACCAATTTATTATTTTCACCCTGTCCAGCAATACGAAAGGATGCATCAGGGATCTGTCTTTCTCTGCTCTGAATAACTCAAATTGGGCTGCAACATGTGAAATAATTGAGCTGACCAGAATTTACAGCTCTAGGTGGAGTTTCTTCTTTCTGTTGGGTTTGTGAGTCATGACAATAAGAGTTACCACATGAGCATGATGCAAAACTTACACACTCATTTCTCATTTTTCATTTTTATATTGTTTTATGCTCTGTTCAGCACCAACATGGTCCAGCTCTCTTAGGAAATAGTCTCTACAATGATTACATGTTTTTAAAAATCAGAGCAACAGACAGATCATGCTAGCCATACTCTCTCATTTTTTACTCAGATCTTCATGTAGTAAGACCTGCATGGCGTTCAGAGAGGCCTGTCTTGTTTAATGTGGACTTTGTTGGTCTGTAATTTATTTTACTTAATTATTTATGGCTACATTATGTATATTAGCTGCACTTGTCTAAATAACTAGGGTTGCAATGGAAGACTGCCAGTTCAGTTGATGAATTCCCGTTACTTTCTGCATTTCTTAAGGTGATTTTGTGATGAGATTAGTTTGCTGTTTATTGTTCCTGTGCTTGTGTTTAGCAGCAACACTGGGACAACAATAAGATGAGGCACAGGCAGAACTTAAACAGATGAACACATAACATTGGTTCCATTTTGCACTTGGGAATGCTTTGGGATAGGGAGATTTTCTAGAACTGAATGAATGAAAGAATACTCCAAGCTAATTTTTTATTAAAAAGCACATTTAAATCAAGAGCTCATTTTATTCCTTACTGTGACAAATTTGAGACCATTACCATATTTTTATTTTATTTTTCATTCATTAAAATGAGACAACTTATAACATAGTAAGTGGAAACGTACCTGGAAAAGAGAAATAGACTGGAAGATTTTTCCTGTTTCTTACTGCTTGCTAACAACTCTCAACCACAGTAGGCAGCTAGCAGACCAAGTACAGGTTAATCATTTTAATATTTATTGATTGGGAAAATACCCTGAGCACAATTTTAGTATGGTTTCCTTGGACATAAGGGCATCAATGGCTCTATAAAATGTAAATACATTCTTAATTACCTCAAGTGCCCCTTCTGCCCAAGTGGCTCTTTTACATGAAACACATCTTGCTAGTAATGAACACAAATATTGCTAATGGACTGTGAAGGGTATATTGTTTCTCCTCTCCTCCCCTTCCCTCTCCCCCCCTCCTCCCCTTCCCTCCCCCCCCCCCTCTCCCCTCCCCTCCCGTACCACATTGGCAATGTGCAGAGTTCACTCATCCTTTAGGAAAGTTCTCAGAGCTTTTTCCCTGTAAGGGAGCTCGTCCAAAATGAGGATCATCATAATCTTATTCCTGACTGTTCCTGTATTTCTTGCAGTCTGCCTTGAGTCCCTAACATAAGTAAAAGGAGACAAAGGCACTTCCAAATGTGTTACAGCTTTCATTTTTTTCCCAAAAGAAATATTCATCCATCAGTTCCTTTCTTTTTTCCACTCCCAATTTTTGTCTCAGGAGCAAGCTTCATTCCTGCTCCTCAGCCTCTGTCAGGAATACCATTTCATGCTTCTGCATGAAGACCTAAGCTTGTTCATTCCGTTCTTATCCTTTAAGGTGGATGTTGCATCTTGCAGATCTCTAGCAGGCGAAGCCCAAATTCTGAGATGCTAGAGAGGTAATTGCTGGATTTGGAATAGGGACCAAATGAGGACCCTGGTGTGGAGATCACCATGAAAGGAGGTGTAAGGTGCACGAAATTGGCACTTCCTTGCCCTAGGCATCCTCCTGGGTAGACCTACTACCTCATCCTTACCCACCGGTCTCTCAAGCTCCAGGGCCTCAAACCTGTTGTGTAAGGGCACCTGGGAAGGTGGGGCCGGTAGGGGGCGTTGCCTGCGAGGTCGAGTAGGGAGCTGTCTCCATTCTTCCTCAACTCCCAGGTCTCCTCCCTCTGCCCGACTGCGACAGGGCAGAGGGTCCACTCCCATTTGGGGTGTCTCAGCCCGGTACCTCTCCTTCAGGCCTGGCAGGGAGTTGCTCCACCAGTCTATCTCCCACTCACACTCCCTGATGGCCCTCAACCTCTCCACCTCCTCCTTGAGCTTTGCCACCAGGCCGACCAGGTCATCCACCTGCTCACACCTCATACACACGGCTCAGGCACTCCCTGCATCCAGAGACCTGAACTGCCGCATTTTTTCAGGCATTCATTCTGGGTCATCACAGACTTTCTAGAAGGCGCTTTCTGCCTAGCGCAGACCACTGCGCTTTAGCTTCAGGCAGGCAGCTGATAGACGAGGTGTTCTCCTGAGCAGGGAGGGACGCTCCGCCCCACCTGAGCGCGCCCTACCTGCGCGAACTGCCCGCCGTGATCGCTCACGCTTCTAGGGGCTGCTTTTGAACGTCAGGGTAGAGGGGGTGCTGCTGGCTCCGCCTACGCCTCGTCAGCGTTCCTCGCGAGGGCAGCCGGGTTCCGACGGTACCCTCGGCTGGTTCAAGTGGCCTCAATGCTGGAAAAAAGCCCTGCCTGTCCCGATCCCCCACTCTGCTGCAGAACGTGTCTGCCCCGGAGCCGATTGCCTTGGCAAGGGTGTGACTAGGTCACACTGCAGCAGCAGCCACAGCACTGAATGTGGATCGATGACTGTGACAGTAGAGAAGGGTCCAGGAAAAGAGAAAAGGGACCTGGGGAGGGAAAAACAGATCCAGATGTGGGACAGAAGGGCAACTGGTCTTAGAGAACTTGCCAAGTCCTTCGCTGCAGACTGCATATCCCACGTATTGGATATCCAGTGCTGGGGAATATAAAGTGTTTCAGAGGAAGTAGATTTGCTCTTTCTGCTCCTGTGCTATAAGCAGATATGTATCTCGTTTACTCTTCCCTCTTCTTCCCCTCTGTGCAGATATATAAACTTGGTAGCAGGAAGTTCATCATGCTCCATAAAATTAGCACATCTGTAATGTATATGCCTTTTAACTTCCAGTTACATTTCAATAACGGAAGAGCTAAGGGTCATAGCAAATCAGTTATGGTACCAGAAAGCTGTGGGAGAAGATTGCTTGCTTTCTAATCTGGTATGACCCAAAGAAGTGACAGAAATAACTCAGGGCTAGGTTGTTTCCTCTGGAGTGTTTCATACTGGAGTGGCCCACAGCAGTAAGTGCTTAAGTGGCAAAAGGGAATAGAGGAAGAGTATATAACCAGAGATGGTATCTTTTCTAATAGCATTTTTAAGAATTAAAGAATATGATAGAAAATAGGATAACTTAACCACAATGAGCCAGAAAAGGAGCTTTCTCATTAGGGGACAGACTAATGAAAGGCAAAAATTATCAGCCATAAGTTTTACTTAGTAATGATTTTTTTCTCAAACTTTATTTTTCTGGGAGACTGAACAGTCTCCTCAATGTTTCCCATAAGCTCAGAAACAGCCACTTTGTCACATTTGCCATAGATATATACTACCCTGAGTTAAACATATATATATACACACCATGTAATGTACAGCCAGCAAAAACATATGGGGCAATTATCTCCCCTTGGATTATGAATCTTGAGAAAGCAGAAAACACTTCTTCAGCACTCTCTGTAAGTGTAGATTTTATGCAAAATACCTGGAGGAACATTTGTGTCATTACATAAATTAATTTTTCTAAACACAGTGAAATTTCTATAACTATTTTGGAAACATGCATTAGCACATAGAATTGTTGTAGTAGGAAAACTTGATCTGTTGATTTTACTTCCATGGTGGAATCTTTACAGTCTATATGATTTCCACTCCACTTCACTGATGGTGGAAAAGCTTTTTTTCATGGTTTATTTAACAGACAGTCATTTTGATTAGCAAGATGAGTAATACTTTACAGCTGTTTCCAATTACTGCATCTGTTCTATCAGTGGATTCAAATATTGGAGGCTATATTGACAGAAATGTGAAATGCAATAGAAATGGGTACAAGAAGGGACACACAGACACACATGCATGCTTCAAGGATCTAGTCATGTTAAGAGAAATCAAACACCATGTTAGTCTTAAATCTGTGCCACCAACTCAGGGCACAGATTTACTAAACTTGAAAAGCAGAATCCTGTTCACAAGGGGTGAGGTTTAGCAGAAGTTTTGTCTCAGACAAGTTGGTTTGAAACCTATGTGCTAATTCTGCTCCACGAAAATATAGTAAAAGTTTTGCCATTGACTCCAAAGGAGATCAAAACTGGACCCCGCACAGATGGGGGGGGGGGGGGGGGGGGGGGGGGGGGGAGTGGGATGGAGTTTTGATTCCCCACTAAAATTGGGTTGGGATGACTCTTCTGTGTTATTAAGTACACATACTGTCTCCGTCTTTGGATGTAGTAATAATATTTTTGCCTCAGCTTTGCCTTTAGAAAGATTTATGTTTACGTTGCTTTCTGTGGGTTTGTATTGTGTTGGAGTTCTGACATTCATCAGTGAAATTTATGTGATGCATTAGCTTGTCCATTTCTTTAGGTTAGTCAGAAATGAACTCGGCAGATTTTGATGCCTGTACATGAGACATCTTAATACTGTGTTTATTTCACCCATCACAGAGTTCAGAAAAAAAGTTCATTCTTATAGCAACGATTAACAGCAATCACTTTAAGGGATGTTATTGAAGTTTTTTTGTTTTTTTTTATAGGTAAAACGATCTTTTTATAGAATACTCTTCCAATGTCTGAAGCAATATGTACAAGTTATACATGTATGAGTCTTCATTGTTTACAATGCATAAAACTGTAGAAGAGCAGTCATTATAGTTCTCCTGAATACTTTGTGAAATTATTAGTGTATCAGGATGTTGTGTCACCGTCTCTCTGCATATTTACAAATGATGGAGGAAACTCCATTCTCATCACAGAATGAGGTTCAAAGTCATCTGAAGAGTGACTAATACACTAATCCTTCCTACTTCCCCCAAATTGGATGAACTCTACTTGTGCATTCATGCCTTTTCAATCTGTAGTTGCTTGAGTATTTTGGAAGCCACATAAATAAGAACAGACAGAAAAAAATGTGGTGATTCATGATTATAAAATTAAAAATAGAATTACTGTCTGGGAGATTCAGACTTCCTAATTAAAAGAATTGAGAAGACAGGACTAAATTATGAGATTTTATTTAGAGTAGATTGCAATGTGACAAACTGTTCTAAAAATATAGCTGAAAATAAAAACTTTTTGCAAATATATATAGAGATCACTATATCTGCAAAATTTAGATTCAGGTACATTCACAATCACAAACAGCAGCACCTACACTGTACTGTTAAAGAGTCTTTTTCCAGCTCAGCTTGATGGGCATGTTGATGCAAGTTTGACAAAGAAAATATAATTTATCTTTGCCAGTGATGGAGATTTTAACACTTGCTTGAAATAACTGATAACCTGGCACAGGAGAGTTAAGGGATCACTGTACAGAATTTCATTTGGCTAATAACAAAAGCTGTTTAAAAATGCTATGAGCACTGTTTTTTGGAATATATAAAGAAGCATTATTCTGTTGATTTTTGCAGCAACTATAATTTTTTTTCACTTATATTGTACTATTTTCTCATCAAATAAAAACAGGAATGCATTTGCCGCTCTTGATTCATTAGGCAAGAAAACAAATGGCTTAAGGAATTAGTCCTTAAGAAGCCACATTCATAGTATCGCATCTAACATGTAGGATCTTACAAATAAAAAATCATCTACAGTGTTTCCATAGAAGTCCTGTATAACAGTCTGTGTTTGGAAACACTGTCGACTACTTGAAGGTGAGATATCACAGATTTTTTACTAGATCATCTTGATTGTTTTACTGATGGATTGACGTGTGTGTATACAATACAATCATTCAGGTTGAAAGAGATCCTGAGAGGTCCAACCTCTTCCTCCTCCTCCTTCTCCTCAACACTGAATTAAGACTAGCTTGCTCTGGACTTTGTACAGTTGGGTCTTGAAAATCTCCAAGGTTGGAGATTCCACAATCTCATAGACTACTTGCTTCAATGCTATCTGTATAATGAAAAAATCTGCCTTTACATGAAACCACCACTTGTACCACCTTCACTACCTTCTGTTTTTAGATATATAAAATATATCTAAAAACAATTAAAGAAAATTTAAACGTCTATAGAATGTTACTAACTTTCATCTGTCCCATTCCAACCAATGAGTCTTGCCTTCAAGTAACAAGAAAGGATAAAATACGTATTGTGACTGAGCCTGAGGCTAGTGTGACTAAAAGGTTGCCTTGCTGCTTTTATGAAAGAAGTTATTACTTTCAATTAAAATAACAAACAAACAAACATAAAACTAAAATAAAAAAAAAAAAAAGCTTCAGCAAAAATGACCAGATAATTAATTTATCCTTCAGTTATCCTAATTCATTATCCTTATTATATTCACTTACAGGTTGGATGAAGGCTGTGAGGAGGATCTGTATATATCTGAGAAGGCCATAACTGAGATAATCAGAAATCTCCCATGGATGTAAGTCCAAGGATGTCTAGATAGAATCCAGGGTTATACTGTATCTTTCATGGCCCTCAGCACAGTTTTTACTTCTCTTTCTTGCCAATTTGTGATGCTGATGTAAACTGCCCTTTACCTGTTATCTCATGTTACATGTTACCCTGCTTAGAAGCAAATCTCACATAGGAGCACCCTCCAGCATGTTTTCCTGTGCAGCCTCTAGAATTTTAGTTGCCTTTGCAGTGCGGGGGGCAAATAGAAAGGAAAACTTGGAAGTTCCTAGGATGGCACAATTGTTTCCTGCTGCAGAGATGAAATAGGATGTTCAAGCTCTTTGAACTCAGGCTGGGATCTATAAGGTTCAATAGGAATGCCAGGGATGTCCCATCAGAGCAGTACACAAGCAGCCACATAGAACATGGTAAGGGCTTCTTGCCACGTATGTGGCCACCTCAGCTGAGCCAGTGTTCTTGAATGAATTATACCTTTTGCCTGTCAAGACTCAAACAAGATCATAGGCTGACACTAAGACATGTCACTAGTCATTTCCACTGGTGGTACATAATTCTATTGCAAGTACTCAGTAAACTACCCCTGTGGTTTTGGCTGCTCAAACAATGGACACGGGGCACAACAATGCATTCAAGGGGGGAACAGACTTTGTGCAGGATCTCCTACCCAGGATTAAGAAGCAACATATATTTTTTCATCTAGATTTTCTCTCTGCTTTCTGCTTTGATTTTTATTTTTGTGCCTGCTGTTCTTGTAGGTTTGGATGTCTGTGAAATAATATTTCAGCCAGTTTGGGGAGCTGTAAATGTTGGCTAATTAGTTTGTAGTCTGTGCTCAGAAAATAAAGTTTTGTCAGTGTCAGGCAGTGAGGCAATGTGGGGATTTTTGTTTGTTTGTTTGTTCTATCATTTTGGAGATAGAGAAGTAATAGCTAACTGCTCTGCTAGACAGCTTTTGTGCTGTGTTGTTGAACAACTACAAAGGCTCACTTTATGAATAGAAGACACCAGATTATGATTGAAACTGAAACACATCAGGAATCATTAGGTTTTGTTATATAAATATTAGATAGGATTTTTATAAAAATAACCAAACCAGTCACATCTTAAATGCTTAAAATGGGACATGAGATTTCAAAGTGCTGGATGTTGATTAAAAAAAGAAAGGGGAAAACATTTTTACACTGAGAAATGGCTTGTACACCCTCTCCAACATTAATTATCGATCTTATATGCAAGGCAGATTAATATTTATTTATGAGTGGGGTCTTTCTGTATCGTGCAACTACTTAGTGCCGTTTTGAGGTCATTTTTATAGTTCAGTATTTTCCATTCTGTCACATATTCATCTTTTGTTTTTTCTTTCTTACCAGTACAGAAGTGAACACTTCTGAGCTGCACACCACAGGGGACGTACAGTTCCAAAAAGGGCAGAGACAGATCTAAAAGTGGAGTTTCAACCTTTACAGATAAGAATGTGTATCCATTTAATAATAATAATAATAACAAACTAAAATATTTTCAGAAAATTGAAGCCTCAACAACAGCTCACAGGAGTTGTGGAGCAGCAGATAATTATTCTATGACCATCAACAAAAGTAATGGCCCAAGAACCAATGCTGCCACTTGATAGCTACGTATGCACAAAAGGCCAGTGCAAAGCTTAGTCTTCTTTGACTTGCTTCTTTACAGTAAAAGAAATTACTGCTTAAAGGTAAAAAAAATGTGAATTTGAATGAAAACGAGAAAACACTATAAGAGGAAAAGAAAGGAAAAAGAAAGGCTGGGGAGATTAGGAAAGATAACAATGCCTCTTCTACCACTAAGTTGTTTGGACAAATAAAATCGGCATTTCTACTCTCCCACTTGTCTATTTGCATTTCTCCCCTCCCTTCGTACAGTAAATATATACTTGAAGAAAGATGCTCTAATTTTGGTGTTTATTCGCTGCTCATTCTGAGTACAGTCTCTGTGGTGAGGTTATATTGTACTTGCTTGTAACAATTAAAATAATATTGCTTTGAACTGAATTTGCTAAGCTCAGAACCTGGGAAAAAGTGCAAGTGGATTTAAGGAGTCACTTTTCTGTTTCCTGGCCTCTTCACTGTTGCACCCCCTGCTTCTCCATTCTTAGTGGCATTAGGACTCACCCAGCCTCAGAGACATCCCCTGAGAGGTTGCAGACTATGGTGATTTTCCCACTGCTGTTTTTTTGTTTTGTTTTGTTTTCAGACCAGTGGCCCTCCAGACACATTGCCCTGCTTCCAGAAGATGCAAAATGCTTCAATCTGTCAGCCTGCAGAACAAGAGCCAACCCAGTGTTTGCTGGAGCTTTACTGTGTTATGAGAATTGTCAGAGCAAGCTTGCTGGTTGCTGTTGTTTCTAGAGAGAGCTGTGAAGATGCCAGGGCTTGTGGGAGAATCTGCCCTTACCTGGCCTGAACTCTAAGGCTAAATCTTCAGTGAACTGCTACAAATTCACCCACAAAAGATGGAGCACTTCTGGTTTCACATGTGAGCACAGCCTTTGTGTGAGTATTGGTGCACACATGCCAGGGCACAGTGGGTCCAAAAAGTCTTGTGGGAGCAACTGGAGTTTTGTGTAAGTAGAGGCATCTTTATGTGAACTGCTACAAAGTCTTGTCCTTGAGTCCAGGTCAGCTAATTTGGATTTCCTTGGGAATATATGTCTTAAGAATATGGTAGAAAAGATCTATCCAGAACCGTTTCTTGTCCATCAAACCAAAGGCATGGCTGTATTTTTCTCTCTCGTAAAGTTTCCCATCTCTCAGTATGTTGTTCACTTAGAGTCTGCTAGTAGGTCTCCATTCTCTCACTCTGGCCTTTCCAGCAGGATCCCTCAAATCTTATCACCTGGGAAATGCCCTTCCTTCCAGAATTCTCAGATTGCTCTTTTGTTTTGACACACTTCACCTGAACTCTGCTTATTAATGTAAAATAAAAAAAGACATAACTTGCATTATATACTCACAGGAAGACCAGCAAATTCTATTAAAAATAAATAAATAAATAAATAAACAAACTTGGAAAAAAGACATGGGAAACAAAGAAAAGAATTGAAATGAGGTGCTTAAAAGGTTTGTGAAAGTGTGAAAAGACTTTCTTTGGCTGTCCAATATTTGTCATTCATATAATCAATTAATTTACTTCTCACAGCCAAAACACTGCCATTGAAAAGGCTTACTCAGATGCTTTACCCTGTTCATATTGATTCATTTTCAGTGAAAATGTCAATATCTTTGTATAGATCTGGACCTTAAAGTTACTTAATTATTGATTGAGAAACAGTTGCTCAGACTGAGCAGGCGGATTTCTGCTATGTTCAACAGTAATAAGAAACTAAGCTTTTGCATGGCTAGGCAGTGTTTAGGACCATTATTATTTAGTGTATAAACCTCACCTTGTCAGAGGTGAGCAGAAGTGTACCAGAATGAATTTTCTGTGACCTAGTGTGGTCAACACTCCCCATTTCATTCATCAACTACTGAAAACTAAATTAGAGAACTGTGTACCCTTTTCAGTAATTGTTTCTTACTGTCACTCTGAAGACAGAATGAACTTTCCTGGTGAAAACACTAATAGTAAATAATACATCTAAATCATGTTGCTATTCTGGCGACCTCCAAGTATATTTTTGAAAGCCTAAGGACTATTATATGTTGAGACTTAATTGATTTAAATATTTGGTGGTTTTGGTGACCTGTGAGTTCTGCTGAAACTACTGATAGTGAAATTTTTGTAATCAGGAATCTGAGATGAACAAGGTTGAAGTTTTATCTAATTCTGTATCTAATTTATTCCTCCTTTGTAAAGTTTTTGTAAGAAAATTTGGTGCTTTGACATTATCCAGAAAAGAAAAAGAAAAAAAAAATGTAATGGCTATGACTGTAAGTAAGTGTGGAGCACAAAGCTGGGCCCCAAGATTTCCT
Organism: Somateria mollissima; assembly: GCA_951411735.1. Classification (NCBI taxonomy): domain Eukaryota; kingdom Metazoa; phylum Chordata; class Aves; order Anseriformes; family Anatidae; genus Somateria; species Somateria mollissima. The sequence goes on from CATOCB010000307.1 coordinate 1,337,564, forward strand.
TGGGGAAAGAAAAAAACTTGCTACCGTGAATATAAATAATGTTATTCTGTGTAGCTCCTGAACAAAGGTATATCAGAATAACTAGATATAACCTAACTTACCCAGTGTCTCTGTAGGGCTTTTTACACCTTAGCCTCTTGCACTGCACGGTCATGGGCTGAATGGCTGTTTGCAGACCCTGTGTATGACAGCCAGCACTGGCTCAAGGTTCCTCAGCAAAGCTGGCAAACCTGAGTCTTGTCATCCCAAGAATGAGGTTCTGGGGATGAGGCTGAAGCCCAGCCCTGCCTGCATCCTGTTGGAAGGGGAAGAAGGGGAAGAAGGAACAAAGCTGAGTTCTGTCCTCCACCTGTATCTATCTCCTACACGACTCAGTCAAATCTTTTCTTTGGTTGCAACACCAGCACAATCCTGTATATCTAAGGGTCTGATGTAGAGCCATCAACTAGTGGCATGGAGCAGTTTTACTTTGGCACTACAGCTTTGCCAGTGTGGTGCCACAGGTAGCTGCTCTTTCTGTCCATGCCTAGAGGTGAGTGTGTGGCCAAAGCCTTAGAAATATAGAAGCAATCATCCTGTATCAGCCATGTCTTGTTTCTGACCTGGGGCAAGAGCAGATGTTTCAAAAGAAGTAAGAGATGATAGCATGAATAATACACAGTAGTCTGCTTATCGTGACTACTGTGGGAAATAGAAATCTGCAATTTGCAGAAAAAATGACAGTTCTGGAATGTTTCCCCCTGCTGAGAAGATTTCAATGTAATTGGTATGAATGACTCTCTGGTTTGTTTTTCTTTTTTTTTTTTTTTTCCCACATAATTTAGAAAAGACAATCATTCATTTACTCAAAAATGCACAAATGCGGTTGAGAGTAGTGATACCACAATTACCAAATATTTTTTATTTTACTATTTTTGACATCAGTCAGACTTTACTATTTGTCTGTCAAGGTTTCATTTTCAGTAGTTCTCTAGGTGGGATGGACCAACTGTTTGAAAATGCTTAAAGCTTAACAAGACTTCACAGCGGAAGGTGAAGGATACTGAATCCAGGAGAAAGAGCAATGGAAAGTCAGACTGGAAGAATGAACTGGATGACTGGAAGTTTGAACTGGATTTCACTTCCATTGGTAATGACAACATCAAGGTCAGTGTATGTCTGTCAAGATCCTGAGTCAGTTGGAGAGCCTAGTCACTGGGAAGTAAAGGCAGTATTGGGCTCATGTGTGTTCATGTGTTTTAGATCTTTGATGCTGTGAGATTAAACTGGGTGATAAATTGAAGGTCCTTGGTCTCATATCTAACCAAGAGCTGTCCAGTGTACAATTGTGTCAGATGAAGTCCTGAGCAGATGTTGTTTCCAGAAGGAAAAATCACCAACAATGGTATGACTTTTCCTGGATGTTTTACAGTTTTAAAGATTTGGTGCTAGCACATCCAGAGACATGACAATATGAATTTAACTAAGAAAGATGTAGTCCATGTAATAATGTTTAAAATAATTTGTTTGCACTGCAGAGAATAATACAGTACTGATGATAATAACATCAAAAGGAGAAAAGTATGATGAGAACAGGATATATTTAATCTGATTTTGTATATTCTACATCTTTTTTGTGAAAAACAGAACATCTTAAATTGAAATGTTGCAGAGTTCAGAGGTTTACTGTGTTCATAGGGCCTGATTTTGCATGAAGTTTTGAAATTTGCTGGCACTAATCAAGAATAAATTCAACTGTGATGAACTAAAGGCATCTATTTAAAACTGGCATGTGAGCAGAGTCAGGCTATGTTGCTCTATACTGCTGGTCAGCCAAGAGCATAGTAGATCATCCCCTTTAGTATATAAGGAATGATAATTGGACTACATTAAGAATGACTGCTTAGGACAAAGCCAGTATATGTGAGCCTATTTGCAGTATAATATCTTCCAGGCAAATCCTCCGTTACAAAGGCCACAATGAGAAACGGAGATTAAATTTGTGCTTTAATATGTTTTGGTTTTGTAATGTCAATTTTCTATTGATTTTATTTATGTGTCATTGAATTCTGAGATGCAAATTGCTGTCTGTTCTATGTGTGTGTGAAGGGCACAAAACATTCTTTTAGCACAATCATATTCTTTCCTGACACTATTCTCCATATACATTTTTGACTGCACATCTCTTCCTGTGAAGTTTTTATGCAGAATGGTATGTTACTCTGGCTATCCCATGCTCAGCAAAAGCATTACAAATATATGGCCTATACATTGGCAACTACTCACGTTTTAATGAAGACCATGCACTTTATTTTATCCTATGCCATGCATCAAAGAGGAAGTCTCCATGAGCATGTTGAGCACAGGAAGTAATTGGTTTTAGAGAGAATGTGAGGAAACTGCTTCAGCAAAATCTTGACAGATTGCATTCCTGGGGCTCCCATTCCAGATATCCTAAAAGCTCTTGACTTCATCTTCTTTCAGTGTCTCTGGAGAGTCTTCTTCATGAGCTTAAAACCAGCTCAGAGTTTCCTTCTTGTGTAAGATCAATGTGCCCTTGCGACTCCCTGGGTTACCTGAAGAACAAATCACCAAGGAAAATCTATCTTGGGAAATCTTAGTTCAATTTACATATTTTTGCATGTTCTTTATTTTGAAAACTCTGAAGTTATTAAATTCCCATGTGCTTCTCTTTCTCTCACTGTCAGTATCTTGATGGCCCTATGTTTCTGTTGTTTCTGCTCAATATATGGAGTAACAGTCCATACAGGACATTTTTTCAGCCATGAGAAAACCTTGAATGAATCACTATATCCTCCTAAAACTCTGCAGGAAGTTGAGTATATCAAAAATGAAAAGTGTCTAAATAAAGATTTCACATATAATGAATGAAATGGAAGGGCTATCTTCCATATATCTGGAAGGCAGTGTCTGCTTGTCAGCATACTATTCTTAGGGTCTGATTTCCAGATAACCTATGCATGGAAAATGTGAGGCTATTGAGCAGCTAACTTATGTGTAACTTTGTGAATGGACAGTTAAAGCAACTATTTGTGTGTGCAGTGCCTTAGTTTGCACCTCATAATATTCTAAGACAATGCATAAATTAGAAATTATAAATTAAATTAGAAAAGTTATGAATCTGTACATAAGCCTTTAACATGGTTACTGTTCATTGCTATGATGAAAATGTTTAAGCTGCTGCGATTGTTTTTAATTTTTTTTTGGTCTCAGATATCCTTGTTATTGTTTTGGAGGTTTTTTTAAGATCATTATTAAATCTTTGAAGTCCTATAGCTGGACTGAATTAAATAGCACAACTTTCTGACTTCAGTAGAGAGAGCCTGATTTACACCAGCTGCGGATCTGATTGTCGCTTTTGAGCTATCATAATTGCTTAAGTGAAACAGCCAACGTAATCGGTGCAAACAAATACAACTGATGGAAAAAGATTCAGTATTTGTCAATACCAACTACGCTATGGAGAACCTAATCAATGAATTAGTCTATCAATTAATTAGTCTAGGCAGAAAATGACTCCCTGTACCATTAGTCCATGAAAAGATCAATAAAGTCAAATGTCTAGTTTAATGTTTCTCACGTAATGATTCTATTATGGGAAGAAGAGTAAAAACAATATTTATACAGTTTCAATTGCAAATTTCAAGTGTTTGTTTTACAAAAAGATAGATAGGTAATTGTTATAAAGACAAGAAACACAATTTTCAGGATTCTAATGATGTAAAGTTATTTGTCTCACTGTCTACTTATGCTTCAACTTCACAAGACTGATATTCCTACAAGGAAATAACAGCACAGTGTAATGATTCATGTATGCTGAGCCACCATTTTGTCAGTCCTTCTACATGGGAAACTTCGGCAAGAACATCTGGCTTTTAGGCCAATTGCTCTTCATTTTGGCAGAGGCTAGACTGAGTCACCTCTCTGTGATGACTTTGGCAGTTCACAGCTGTTGTTGTGTCAGCATCAGAAACACACTGGGTGGAAAAGTGAGAACTCAACCTTTTTCTGTTTTAATTGGCTGTAGTCTTATTATTTCTGCTAAGTGTGGCCTGGTCACCCACACTTCGAATTTTGCATATTTATAATTGACTCTGCAGTAAAAGTAAGCAAATACATCTTCTGCTACAATATGTTAAAATCCCTAATTATGAAGCATTTTAAGTCTGGTTGTTTGCCCTATAGTGTGAAAGAGAAGTAGGCATTCTTGCATTCATGCACACACACTTTTGCTGATAATGAATTTTAAAGTGCGCATTTCACTTTGGGAAAAAAAAAAAAAAAAAAAGACTTTTGAGTATCACCTTTATAAAATTCAAGAAGTGAAAATAATGTGGAAACTGAAGTGACTGGCAATTAGTCAGACTTGGAGGCTGATGAAAGCAGATTTTGCAAAGGAAGACAATGAAAAAAAAATCCAGATTACACAAAAATTAGATTTTACTGAATGGTACCTCAAAGAAAAAATGTTGCAGTAATCCTGCAATAATTAGCTGTAATGAATACTGAACATACAGAAAATATAAAAATAAGGGTATCTTCAGGCAGTGAATTATTACTGCTTTGAGAAGATCTAGGCTTTTGTGAACATGTAGGTTACTTTTAATGTTGGGTGTAACCTTTTTACATTTTTCAGTCTGTTTCCAGATTACAATACTATCTTTAAAAGCCTAGCCTTTTGCAAAACAATAATGTGTTACTTCATGTTTCATATTCCAGTATCATTTTTTTTATTAAAAATTGATTAAATTTTAAGTAACTAGTGATGATATGTTCAATAAGAGCTAGCTGGATGAAAAATTAATGTCTGCAGTCCTTCTGTTTTGCAGGGATTAACTGAACTAGCCAGAATAAAATTTAAATGTGCCTGTTCTTCTCAGGTTGAGCATATCCTACCTAAAGCTGTACTATGTACATGCTTTAAGGTATCAAAAATAAAGTAATGGCTCACTATGTTGTAGAGAATGCTCACTTCCAAGCCATTGCACAGGGAGACATAGGAGATACATATATGTCCACATCCCTTTCTTCTCCTCCAGAATGCCTCAGTCTGAAGCAGAGGATCCCATCTGTATTGCCACTATGCTAACATCATGGTTGTGTTACCTCTTTGCAGGATGTGTCTGCAGCCTGCAGAACAGCCTCCCAGCAGCTGGAAAAATTAGTGATGGAGTGAGTAGACGTTTAACTGACTTTTCATATGTACCAACATTCTGGGACAGAGGAGGTAGAGATGACATGGACAATCCTTTCTTTCAAATTTCACAATATAATGTTAATGCCATATTCCTAGAATACAACTTTGTCTCAAGGGTTGGCTGATTTAGAATATGGCAATAATCTCCTACTTACCTGGGCTACTTCCCAGGATTAGTGTCCATAAAAGAGCTTTTTTTCTGTCCAGACCCAACAGTAGCCTCAATTTCCCACAACACTTGATATAATAATATCTTAAGGCTGGAACTTTTTGGAGGTATGAAGCTGCTGGCTCTTTCAAGGAAAAAATCACACAACACTGTCAATAGGACATTTTTAATGCAGACATGGAAGATGTGCAAATCTAGAGATCAATGTCTTACGGTTGTCCTCTATGGGAAGAACCAGCATTGTTGCTGGATCCTTATTTCACAGTGTCACTAATCCTGATGAGAATTATCTTTTTTTAAGCTTTTAACTGGGTGCTAAACACCCTGATGAGGGCACTACATTTTCTTAATAACCAGTATGTTCTAATGCAGCTAAAGATAAGATGAAGTAAAAATACAACTGCATTTGTCCTTCCTTCAACTGGTGGTAGGTGACAACAGATTTTACATGGACACTTTTGGAGACAAAAATGTGCGGGCCTAAGGAAAGAGGCTATTTTCAAAAATATATATATATATCAGTAGTCAAGGTATAAAGAGATGTTCTTCTAGGGTGTAAGACAGAGAAAGGAACTAACCAAATATGTTTTAAAGCTTACCAGGAAGTAAGGCAATCTGGCTTCAATCTCTAATATCCCCAACAGCACATATATTCATCAATTTGGCTTATGAAAATGAGGTGCTCCTCATTTGTTGGTAAAGAGATGACCTGGGAACCCATGTAACACAACCAAGATCTAGGTTTCTCTTTTAATGGTATTTTACTTGGGCTGGGGACTCATGCTGCATAAAACAGAGTGCTTCTCCACTGAACCTGAGCAATTACAGAGGTGGCTTAATAGCAGTGCAAAGTAGTTTTGCTTCTTCAGGCTTCTTGGTTTTAAAGTCAGACTACAGCAGCTACAAGGTTAGCAGCAGTGGGCAGATGTACATGATGCAAATATTGCCATCAGAAAATATTGGCCCAGCTTCTTACCTGGTTCAGGATGACTCAGGGATGTCACTGCAATGAAATTGCATTGAAGGAGACAAGGATCCCACAGTTCATTCATCAAACATTTCCAATTGCTCTTTGTATTAACATAGCACTCGTGTCCAGCTTATGGTCAAAGACCAACTTGTGCTTGGCACTGGCCATGACTGTTCATGCCCCAGAGTTTACATCTGTCTGCCAAAACACAGAGAGGGCACAGAAACATGCTCAGCTTTGACAGGATGAAAGGGAGCAACAGAGAGCAGAATATCATGTAGTCTTAACCATGCTATTTTTTATTTATTTATTTTTTTTCATAGGCAAAGGAGAGTGTTTAAGGAGGAATTTGAGGAACAATGGAGTAACTTTGCTGTTGTTTGCAGAGGACCTTTCTTATTCCCTGGCTGACACCAAGCCCAAGGGGCTCAGCAGCCAGGGGGGATCTGCAAGTTTTTGAGTCCACCTGGAAGCAGGTGAGGCAGCAGAGCCAGCTGCTAAATATGGGTGGCTGCACTGCTGTCCGGGCAGCGGGTCTGACACTGTGGGAGGTGAAGGCCACCTTCCAAGTCTAATTGGGATCAAAGTGTTAGTGCACACCAGCTGATAGGGCTGGCACAGCTTTTCTGGTTGGATTTACACTAGTATTGGGTAAATCCCCAAAGGCTGTGGATGCCAATAAGCAACTAAAAATTCTATTGCTCATCAGAGTCATGTTATCCCAATGATCCATGTCTATTCGTTCAGGAAAATGGAGGCTAGAAATGTCTTGAGAATAGGATCTCTCCACAGAGCCCTGTAACTCTGCTTCCAGTCCCCTGGGTCAGTGGCAAGAACTGAGGTGGATAAAAATGGGAAATATTATTTTCAGGGGAAGAAATTTCTGTAACCACATAAGCTTTGCATAGTGTGTCATTCTTGACTTTGAACCTGCAAAACATTTGTCTTACATTGGCCTTGGTTCTGGTTTGTATCTTGGACTGAGATATGTGTCAGTGCTTTTTTCCCAGTCTAGTTCTGGCAGAAATAACAAGCTCTAAAGATTGTCCAGTATGCTTCAGTGAAGCAAACAGCATTACCAAAGTAACACTCATTGCACTGGACCATAACCATATGTACATGTAAGGCTGTCTTTATATTTTTCATTCCATGTTCAGACACAGTGTTCCTGATACAAATGATTTCATTGAGTTAATAGTTGATTGTATGCCACAGAAGTTTGCAGTAGCCTCAGAGGTCATTTTTAGTAGTATTGTTTTGCAGACTCCAGCCAGTGCCTTCAACATCCACAGCTATCCATGTGCTTTCAGCTGTACCACAATACCTTGTGTGCTGTATATAGTCCCATAGCCTGCTAAATGAAGAAGCTTCAGGGAGGAGTGCCCACACAGCCCAGCTGAATGCAGGAAGTGTGGAGGCAGGATGGTGGGTACCTTTGTGTTGCTTTGTGCCGCTGGATTAAGTGAAGTTTTCACATAATTGTGTTTAGGCTTTTTCCTTTCTTCTAATACCCAGATAAAGTAAGCAGGAACTAACAACTCTCCTACAAGCAATCATCATGATGTGTCTACATAGGCAAAGAGGTGAACCCACTTTGTCCCAAGACCATCACATTCAAAATGTGATGGTTAATCTAATAAATCCACTCCTTGGTAGCTTGTTGCTAATGCTTGCTGTTTTTTCATATATTTCCTGAATTAAACTCCATCTGGAACTTAACAGTACTCATTGGGGAGACATGGAAAGGAAATTCCTGTAAGATGGAAAAGTTTGCTTATAACTAATATAAAAATAGGTTGGTTATAACTGTGTTTAGTGACTCATGCAAAAGAGTCTTGAAGAGTCAATTAGACATGCACAAACTAACGAACTGCAAAAAAAAAAAGGCTTTCCCTCCATTAAATGTCTCTCTGTAATCATCAATATCCTTAAAAAGTGTAATGATTTCTTATCAGTGCTTGAATGAACCGTAAAACTACCTTTTGAAATATTGACATTTCCACAATTTTGAACACAAGAATGTTTTCACTTCTATATAGAAGCTGATGGGCCATTGTCTTGCAGCATATTTTATTCCTTCTGGAGAACATGCTGTATAATGCAAATAAGTACTCACTTAGTAGCTTGCATTTTTCCCCTATCAGATTGTGCCAGGTTCCTTTATTTCATATGCTTTAGCTTTTGAATTAAGGCTTAATCAAGGCATTCTCTGTGTGGGGTGTTTTGTATGAATAATAAGAGATCTTGGTCTTTGAAATTGAAAGCAGACACATTTCACACATGGTTTGTGCTTAGATTTGTGGGGATGGCTTATCAACATCAGATCTGAGGGATGAGCTTCATCTGGGGCAAATCGTGGTAGCTCAATTAATATCAATGAACTGCACTGATTACATAGCTAAAGTTCTGGCCCCTGCAACACCCAAGATCACAAAGGAAGCTATCGTAAAAATAGAGTGGGTCATGGATAAAAACTGCTGTACATATGTTTTCTGAACTTTCTTATTCTGTGGTGGATTATAAGCAGAGTTTTTTTCTAGAACAAATATGTACAGTTAACTGCAGAAAACTCGGTGGAACAAGTTTTCCATCACAAAATGAATTGCATTTCCATCATATCTGAAACTCTGCAGAATGCCAGGCTGACTTATCCAAAATGCCATGTCAGACAGCTAGAAATAGAAAATCACGATTTTTCAGGCAGGTTAGTATTTGTGGAATAGAGAATTTCAATTTTTGCTTTTGAAAATACTTGCGTGTGTGATTTATTTAATGCTGCATTGTATTCTGGTTGACAAGACAATTTAAAAATGTAAAATGTCAAAAGAAAGCATTTGAATTGATGTGACACTTTTTTTTTTTTTCCCCAAAAAAATTTACTTTCATTTTGGAAGAAAAGTAGATTTTGAAAACTCCAAATCTTCTCTGCATTATTTTCCCTAGCTGGTCTGCTCTGTTAATGACATCAAATCGGCTCCCTCTTTGTGTTTTTGCTTGTTTGTTTGTTTGTTGTTAAAGAAAGAAAGCATAAAGAACTTATTCCCAGTGAACCAAAATCCCTAATTATAGATGAAAAGGAAGTGATGGTCCAGGCAAAGAGCCGTGGATCTCTGGTGCCTCTCTGTGTGAAACAGGAACCAGGAATTGTCTGCTGCCCTTGTCCCATGTTTCTGCCCCTGTGTCTATGAGCCTTTGGAAGATACCGCTGTAGCTGTCTGCCAAGCCATCTTGTAAACTGAGTAAGTGAAATGACTGAATTAAAAATAATATACATATAATATATATATAATATATATAATAATAATGATACATCGTACCATATGTATTATATAGATATAATATATATATAATATAATATATATATCTAATAGATATATATATTATATCTATATTATATATATCTAATAGATATATACCATATCTATTAGATATATATAATATAGATATAATATATATATTATATCTATTATATATACGTATATATAATAGATATAATATATATATATATTATATATATATATTAGATATATATCTATATTATATATAGATATATAATACCTATGGTACCTATGGTATGTATCATATGTGTATATATATATATATATATATATATCTTAGCATAGACCACATGGAATCTCACCTTACTCCACAGCAAGTCCCTTAGGGCTACAGTAAAAATTGTGTGTTGCTAGCTTTGCTGTGCTTACCCCAGTATTAAAAACAAACAAAAAAAAAGCTGATGCATACACATTTGTGTTTCTTATCCCAGTCTGTACTGAGGAAATCTGCCAGTTATATAGAATAGTCATTTAATTGCAGACATACCTTTATCTCTGTCATGTCTATAACTACATGACAGGAAAATGCAAATCCTTCAGTGTGCTACAATTTAACAGCAGGACTCACTGAAGCCTTACAATATTTATTAGGTCTTTTATTTATTGTCAGTTGCTACTGTTTAAATATGGCACGGACACACACCAACACCTACGCTATATTTTACTTATAATAATAGGTGTGGATCACTTTCCTAAACTAGTAAAAAGGATTTTAAAAAGTGCCTTTCAGCTGCAAAGCTTTTTATTATCCAGTGTCAGCCACTGGAAATTATGTACAAACTAAAGTCAATGGAACAAAAGTTAATTATCCAGTACGGCTATTGTTATTATGTAGAGGAGCCAACTCTTATTGATTAATGAGTCAGTGCCATGTTTGCTCACAGGAATATTAATATCTTGTGCACAAGAGAAGTCATTAAAATGAGCAAGGAAGACCTTGACTTTAAACTTAAAGTGAACGTTGCTCTAGTTATCTGAATGATTTTGTCAGGTATAGCATCATAGTTATAAATTATTGAAACAAGTAGTTATTGTAAAGATAGTTCACATAACCTGTTTTAAATTAAACAAGTCGATACACTTTTCCCATTATGTTCTGCACAGTTACAATTAGGAGACTTTAGGTGCACAGAGAAAGAGGTAGGAAATGTGGTAAGACTGGTGCGTGAGCCTTTGCCCAACCTAGCCCCTCACAGCTTGAGAGCACTTAGAGTAATACTGTGTCCTTGCTGAGCTGATGGAGCGTGGGGATGTAGCAGACAAACTCAGGGTGGGTCAGGAAAGATCTTTGTAAAACTGATCACATAGAATCGTAAATGTCTGGATGTGGCTGACCCAGAGAGCCTTGCAGGATAAAAGATTTCAGCAGGAGGACACAAGTGTGAGAGCAGGAATGTTTTTTCAGCCTTTTGGAGTCTCAGCCAAATGCTGACAGAATTCCAGATACGGAACCAGTGCTTCTTTTGGCAAAGAGGAGACCAGTGCAACAAAGCCCCTGGATGTCAGCGGTGGAAAGGTGAGAACATCTCAAAGTAGAAATTGCAGAAATCTTCTATAATGGAACCTGAATCCAGAATTTGTTTTCCTTCTGTTCTAGACCACACTGATGTGGAGAGCTAGCAGTTCATCCTGGTTCTTAGGTGCTGTAGGACGTGTGAGCATGTGTATTTGTACACAGTACCCAGGAGAATACCACCAGGGCACTGCAGCAGCGCAAGCTGGACTGGAACCCAGTTTACTAAATGACATGGTTGTTGCAAGGGGCATATTCTGCTCTTAATTAGTCCATCGCACCTTGTTGACAATTATTTCTTTTAGTATTTCTCTGGCTGTTGTTGAGGTGCCATCCAAAGAATTGCAAAACTATTGTTTCAATGCCAGTCACAATGCCATAAAAAAATGACAGCTTCTCAGAGGACACCTTCAATGTTCTTGAACTGCATTACAGATATGATTACAATAATACTATGAATAAACATTTGGGTAAAATTTAGTCTATTTCTAGCTCACTTAGTTGTAGGTGTGTTTTTTTTTTTCCCCCACAGGGATAACTTGCAGGGAGAAAAAGAATTCAAGCCAGATCTAATGACTTCAATTAAGTATCTTATATTTCTCCTTTAAAAAAAAAAAAAAAAAAATCCATTCAATTTGCACTGAAATGTTTTAAGGTTAATAGATTACCTCTGAACCCCAAGGAAATCAGGCATCTTGTGCCTGCCTGTCATTTACTGGAGTGGTTACTTACCTGTCAATATTTCTTCCTTTTTTTCAAGTCCCAGGCCTACTTGATCTTGTCCATTTGGCACTGCTGGAGGAATAACAAGTTTCTTCCCGTCATGCACCATTCTGGGATACATCATGACAGAGAAATCTCAAAGCCCAGGTCAATTATAACAGAAGATGTGTAGCACCTCTGCCCCCACAGCGTCTTCTGGGGATCTACTTGGCAAAATGATATAAAACTATTTCCGAAGACTTCCCATGATCTAGCGCTGCTTAGAACTAAGTCACCAGCAAAATGTATGGAAATATGCACATGCACCACCGCTCACCTTCCTGCTTGTTTACCAGAGTCCACTGCTGTAACACGTGTGGGGAGGGGGCCAGGGCTGGCAGATTCCTCACAGTATGGTAATTACATTTTAATTAAAATGCATTGAATGCAGATGGATTCTTTCCATATTTTCTCCCACTGATGATTTTAATATTCCCTTGTCAGGTATTATGAGGCAGTAGCTGACAGTGAGTTACATGAAGTAATCCTGTAGCTGGTGGTGACTTACATAAAGTAATCAACTTAACCATTTGTCTTAGGTAAAATATGATCTCCGTCCTCACTTTTTGCCATGGAGTCTGTCACTGGCTCATTGATGTAGTGTTTGTTTACTCTCATTCCTGCTGGAGGAAAAATCATAGTTCATGTATCAAATTACTGTAACTGACTGGAGCACTTTTATTTAAAAGAATGTACAGTGATATTTTTTTACAGTGTCATTGATCAATTTTCAGGACTTCTAATTTTTACAAGTATATAATCTGAATATCATTTATCTGAACATGCAGCTGTGAAAACTATGGTAATATCTGATCTCATTATAAAAATCAGCACTTAAAAATAGAATAGAGTAACTAAACCTGAAACTGACTGGATGTTTGCAGTATTTTGATAGAAATAAGAAAGAATTTCAGTTTTTTCTTTTTGCTGCAGGGCCTCTAAACACAATCTGACATGTGATGTATTTTTGAAGTCAAAGTTAATAATTCTCTTTACATAAAAAATAAATACCCCCTATTGAATACACACTCTAAAATTAGAATTGCATATTTCTAAGTAATATACCTAAGGAAAGTGATTTATTCTAATGCAATAATGGCATGGATTTACAAAGCTTGAGTGATACAATGTTTCTCGTTATGGTTGTAAAATATTTGTTGCCACTGAGGGATTTTCTAGATCATTATTTTAAAAAAGGAAAAACCCACTTTGACAGATGAACTGGGGCCATTCTGAGCAAATCATAGATACTTCATATAACAAGGCCTCCAAAGAGGGGAGCACAGACTTATTACTATGGCAACCCAGATCAAAACACTATTTTAGTGGAGAGTTTCCAGTTTTACAATGCAATGATGATTGTTTGTAGTACCATTGAAACCAGATTCAGCAAAGGTTCAAGAAATGAGCTGACAAGAGGAAAATCATTATAGATAGACTGAGGATACTTGAATGACATATTGTGGAATCTGTTATTATTTGATCAAATGATGAAATTGTTACACAAAGATGGATAAATAATTGTAGATGATACAGTCTGATGGACCATATTTTGTTAGTTGTGTTATGTTGTGTATATGGAAGATAATTATTGGTTCAGAGTTGCAAAGTGCAAAAGTAGTTTTAATAGTAGAAATTCCTTATTTTTGAAAAATCCCTGTCTTTTAATTCTCCCTACCAATTTATGAGAAGATTTAAATAATACCTACATAATAATGAGCATCATCTACGCCTCACACTTAGATGGCAGCTCTGGTGGGGTGCTTTTTTCTGAAAGTGCCTCCAGCACATGGGCTGGATGATGCATGTTTAATCCCACAGTAATTTCATTATCAGCAAATCAGTACTTCAAGACTGTTTATCCTACAGCAATGAACCTCTTCAAACCTCTCTCAAATGCGTGGTGGCAGGACGAGGTGATTCTCTTGTGACAATAGTCTAGGAGCAGCTCTGGGCTCCCTCCAGCCATTTTCTGCCTTGTATCTATCTGCTGGCCCAGGGAGTGAGCTGTTTATCAGCCTCCTTCCTTGCTCTAACAGTCCTACTCGCTTCAGTGTAGGAGCCACTAGAGTCTGTGGACACAGATGCGTTTTCTGTTCAGGATTATTTCTCATGACAAAAGCCATGGATGAAGTTACTGGTTCTGGCTTCCATGCCATTCTTCACCTCAATATTTTGAGCAAATCATGACCATTCCCCTTCAGCTTCGTGCTGCCCCACTCCTCCTCAACTTTATCTCATTAATGCTTAAAAACCTGAGCTCACCTGTCCGTGTAACCAAGGGCAGTGTAATTAAAGCTTCCGTTCCCACAACATGAACAAAGAAAGCTCCCGGTGACTTCTCTAGAGGCTGTAGAAGGAAGCCGCTATACAGATAGAGACAGAAAAATTGCCTGGCTGAAAAGCAAAGATGCAAAGAAGAAAGGTAGATGAAGACTGACCCCAGCAAATTTTCTATCAGATAAAAAGTCTGATCATGCCTGAGCATGTACCAAGCACAGGTCTGCAGGAAGAAGCTTGCTTTGAAGTTTCTCTTGGTGGGACTGGCTGATGGGACAGCTCTGAGAGCAGCAGGGCCCCAGGATCATCTGGAACATGGACTTACCTCTCCACCCCTGTAATAGTTTTGTCCGTGCAGCCCTCAAGGTGAAAGTGTCTGTAACTTAGGCTGTTTTTTATGCCCTAAAACAAATGAGAGATTTACTTACAGAAGCCTTTGAATATTGGAAAGAAAGTATAGAGTGGATGAAAGGTTTTCAGAAGGGTGATTTACTGTGTAGTTTGTATATTATTGTGGATGGAGAGAATTTGGCTCCTTGTGGAAGTTTGAAGCAAATTTTTGCCTTACATTTGGTATTTCAGATGACGCAGGGAAAGCATTTTCTGGTGTAGTCATACTTGGACCAGAATACAAAACACATCCTTTAGTAAACTGTGAAGCTTTAACTTGCTCAAATGACTCTTACCCAGCAAATCATTTTGAACTTTGAAACATTAGAGAGGTGACATTTTTACACAGCTGATCTGCTGCTGAACAATCTCTTTTTAGAATACCTGGGCTTTTTTTAACACCAGATATCATGCCTCATCCATGAATTACATTTTCCTGAGTTTATTATGACCATTTCAAGGAAAATTAAGCCACTCCATTAACATTTGAGACAGGAGCACCCTTCAAAAATCCAATCCAGTAGAGCAGTTGAAGGTATTTATTGCTCTTCCCTAATGCACTTGCATTTTCTCTGTCTTGCAAGGACTATTCAGACATCATCATACAAGTAACAAGAGTGTGCTCCTTGTCTCAGCTCCTAAGAAATGGCACTGGCACATACTTAATCATGCAGCAATTTTAACCTAAAAGACTTCCCAGAATACAGATTGAGTCCCCACACGAGGAAGCTGCACGTGTTTTCCACTGACTCCTGTGTGGTTGTACACTCTTGCCTTTTCCATCTAACCTTGCAAACATCTGTCTTCAGCCAAGGAACAGCAGCAAAGATGTCAGCATCTGTTCTGTTCATCTAAGTACAGCACTGATGTTAAAGTTTTCCAAGATCATTGGTGTCCTACATTATTAATCGAGTGTCTCAGAAATAATTCTCCTGCTGACAGACTATTTATAAAGTCAGTCTCCTATCTTCAGAGTATGGTCAGTGCCCAGCCATACGGCATGGAGTATGGATGAAGACTACTGGGCTGAAATTCAACCAGTGAGGACTTCGCTGGTCACTTGGAGGTCTGACAGAATTGCCAAGGTAACTGCAGGTCCCTCGTTGCCCCTTGTTTTTGTCACAGTTATATTTATTCTGGAATCTTCTCCTTCCCCATGAATCTCCAGGAGTTCATGTAACAATAATGGCAAAGAACATTTATTCCATTTATTCATCCTTACTTGCCAATATGTACATCTGGTTATCCAGCTTAGCTGTTTGTCCTGTGTTTTGGGTTATTGCTGTGGGGCCAATGGTAGGCAACAGCTGAAGGTTGTGGTCAGATGCTCCTCAACACTCTCTCTGTGAGTGCTTCCTACAGCTCTGCTCTATGGCGATTATAGGTTACACTGAGGCTAGGGATAGCAGAGAGATGGTTTCTCTCTTCCTGTGAGATCTCCTAATGGCTGAGATGGCTGAGACAGTGAGAGTACCAGTCTTCTCATTTGATGAAGTGGTATACACCAGTACAGAGTCATGTTTTACATACAGCTCTGCTGTCTGACGCTCCCATTCTCTTGGTCATCAAACCTCCCTGTCTAATCACTGTCTGAGGCCTCTGTGGGACAGTGAAAATTACCTGACCATGATTTTTTCCAAGTCTATTGAAACAATCTGAAAATATGAGGTTGGATCATCATTTTAATATTAGACAGATATAGTCTTCAAGAAAAAAAAAAATCAGCATCAGAGTAATGGCCATTGTATAAAACCTTTCCTAGGCTGGCCAATGAAAGCAATATCATCTGGCCATAAAATACAAGAGAAACAGAACAACCCTCTAGCTCAGAAATTTCTCTGTTCTCCTCTTGGTGATTTTCTTCATCTTCATCTCTCAACACCAACTTGTAGCAGCCAGAATATCTTTAGTGTTTTATCTTCAGCCCAAGGTCTTCAGAGTAAGACCTTTGTTTAACAGCAGCTCCCAGATACAAAATAACTCATAAATTTGAAATGCAAAACAGCTTCTAAATTTCAGGGAGCTGCCAAGTGAAAAGGCTTCTGTGAGGTGCAAGGGTGGCTCTGGGGAAGATTGCCTCCAAAGAAGAGCAGCACAGAGCCAGGCTTGTGTGGATTTCTGCTCTCCATCACTCATATGTATGTTAAGAAATAATTGCCTAGCCTGATCATCTCCACGCTTAGACATCAGCACAGATTTAGTCCTACCCAGCTCCCCTGCCACAGGATAAATCCTCTCCATCTATCTCATCTATCAGCTTTGTGTAAGTGCTCCGTCTGGCTCTCTGTAACTGTTTTTATCAACAAACACTGTCAGGTTGAAAAGTAGATGACTTACTTCCCCAAGCAATCTGAAGCATTCAGTGCCACAGCAACATGTTTAATGCTGGATAACCATCCACCTTTCCCAAGTGAATTTTTAATGGCTAGGGCTGCCTTCCGTAGTGCTCCAACCAGAAGGAGCTATGACTTAGCCCCACACTCCGTGATTTCCATCCAAAATTTTCTGCTCAGCAGTGACAAAATCTTATGTAATTTTCACTAAACTCCCCTCTAATTTCCCACTGGCTTTTAGTTTGCGCAGATAATTCAGAATAAAGCCCCTTGTTACAGTAATATGTATTCTAGCATAGCACGGAGGAGCTGTTTCACCATGTAAAAGCCATATTACCAAGCTGTATTATGCTTTACCTCTTTACCTGTCACCATGCCAAGAAACATTTAAGAAGACAGGAAAACAAGGAAAGAGCATGTGCTGCCAGACATTCAATATAGGCCATTTACTATTAAACTGTGGAAAGGTGTCGGAGTTTAAATGCACCCTGGTTTTCTTCTGCTACTAGTAGCAAAAAGCTGAAAGGTTTTGCACTGTTGACCTACTGTTCAATGCAGCTAATTTGGACCTGGACAATTTCACTAGGTCTTTGTGGTTCGCTGGTCTTCTCAAAGCCTCAAGGGTTTTATTTTGTTTGTTTGTTTTCAAAAGGTTTATATCACCCTCAGAAAGTGAGGTTTTGGCTTGAGTGACTGGTTTCAGTTTCTGTGAGGATGGATTGCCCAGCCTTCAGGGTCTGGCCCAGACCTCCTGAGTCCATGATCAGTGTTGTCTGGGTGAGTGGGGACAAGGCTCAGTCCATGCAAAACCTCCAAGGTGCAAGTGTCTTGCCATTGTAACGCCCTCATCAATCTGCCAGCCCAAAGCCCTGGGGTTCCTGTTGGTGCTCCCCAAGCAACAAACGGTGCCTCTGAACACAGCTGACGCTCACTGATGGAGAAATGCTGGAAAATAAGAGTAGACTAGTTGTTCCCTTTTGGGGTATACCCATTCATAGGACTGTGTCACCCTTCACATCTGCTTCCTGCCATAGGGGCTGTCTGTGCCATTCCCAGGAAGCACTAGTTCAGTGATGGCCACGGAAGAGGGACAGGTCCTCTCTAGGTAAGTGGGCAAACCGGCTGGCTGCAGTGCCCATGGTCCTGGCATTGGGTAAAACAAATCTTGGCTTCCTCCCTAGAAAGTGGAGTGGCTTCAGCAGGAGGGATCAGGCACATCCTCCGCACAGCCCTGCTCCAGACAGCCAGCAGTCTGCAGGAGGACAGAGGGCTGCCTTTGAGTTCCCAACTGCAGAGAAAGGGAGAGACCCACAGGTCCTGCCTTTCAGCAAGAAGATCTGGTACCCAGCTCTACCAAATAAGTCTTAGTAAGTAGCTGTATGTTTAGGCTGTGACATTCCGGGTATTTTTAGTTTGTACAACTCCATGCTTTTATTGTTTTAATTGTTTAATTTCTATGTGGTTGCTTTGGGCTGTTGCTGGAGTACTGGCATGTGCTGTTACAGTGTGCTTTTGGAGGAAAAGTTCAGATCATGGATTCAGAATAGTGAAAGAGTAGCATGAAGAGCACCTCTGCTAGGCTTTGCCTTACTGAAACACGGAGCTATGTGCTTTGCTTCAAAATGTCCCAGAGTCTAATTTAAGTACCGTGCTAAAACCCAGAGAGACAAATGATTATTGCAAAATGAGGTTGATGAGTATTGTGTAACAGCCTTGTTGTAATGTGATCTACTGTGATCAGGTGTGTTATCCTGTCACTTTAGCATGTGTCAGTGTAATGCAGTTTTAATCTTGGGCACAAGGGGATAGAGGTGCCCTTGATTCACAGTTGTTTCCATGTAAGAAGCTTGAGCTACAGGGAGGAAAAACAGAGCTAGAAAAGATATTGTACTATGGAAGACCCCACTAGGACTTCATAGAACTTAAAATGTGGGTGAACAGTGCTAAGTGTGGCAACACAGCTACTCTGGACCTCTACAGAGGCTTTGTTGGGGATCAGGGAGAATGAGGCTGCTCTTAACCATATGAGCTATGAAGGCTGATGCTTTCCCTTCCCATTTCCCTTGTACAGACACTTCCAGCAATGGATTTGTCTGATACATCCTTTCTCTTTAAGCATTTTGAAAAGATTGTTTCAAAGAAGAAAAAAAAAAGGCACAAATAAATGCAATCAGCCGAGCCGAGCCGAGCCGAGCCGAGCCGAGCCGAGCCGAGCCGAGCCGAGCCGAGCCGAGCCGAGCCGAGCCGAGCCGAGCCGAGCCTTGCCCCGCCCCCAAATGGTGCTGTCTTACTGACCCTGACAATCATTTTATTGGACCACTCTCGACTGGTCTCTAAGTCTCCCCACCTGGTGCTCCGGTGCTAATTGGTACAATTAGCCTCTGGGCTAATTGCTAATGACTGTCTTACTGTTCTCTTGGGGACCAGAAGAAATATGCAAAAGGAGGAGGGCTGCAACCATAGACACACCAAGGAAACCTGGAGCTGGGACGGTTTCTTTTGCTGTTCTCATTCCTCTCATGTTCACTTCCACAAAGCTCATACCTTTTTCTCTGAACAATATACAGCATTTCTCTGGATCATGCTACCAATGAAGCAGCAGGGCTGTTCAGCACCAGGGAGCTGGCTGTAGGATCTGTAGGATCCATTGTGGCATTTCAGCACTTGGGCTGCTAATATGCACAAGGTAAAACTCCTTAGCTCTCTGCCCAGGGTCTTTGTAAGACATGTATTATGCAAACACCTGTCTGAAGAATATTGCTGAAAGCTGTTCAGAGGTTTGCAGTAGAAAAAAAAAGTTAATATCCAGATTGTTTAAAAGGAGATGAGAAAAAAAGCCCTCTTGGCTCTTCAAAAGAATAGTGGTCTCTCTAAAAAAAAAAAAAAAATGCTCTTGGACATGCTGCATATTTAATATTAATACAAATGTTTGTTTGTGACTATGTTTGAAATGGCTTCAGATGACAGGTTGTCCTGAGCAGATAGGGTGCCTTGGAATTGGATTAGGATCAGAGTTATGGAACAGGATTATACAAGAAAATATTGAAACTCACTTTTCATCCAGGGACCTGACAGTATTTAATAGTACCATTGCTTTTTTTTTTTTTTTTTTAATATGGGATATAAGTGTATAAATTACACTGCTACTCATAAAACATTGTCTCATCTCCTGACATGCGTATAACCAGTATCACAGTCCACATTTTAAAGACAGCTCTGTGGCCAAACTCTTGGGAAAGAAGAGGAGTAGATAACAATCATCTTCCTATGGGCAAATCATGTGTTAGCTAACCCAGCTGAAATCAGTAGATGAGGACTGAGGGGGGATGCTCAGGGATGCAACTTTCCAAATAAACATATCCAGATGAGGGCCAGGGAGCTTTCCTCAGTGTGTGTGTAGCTCTTGCCATGTTGACAAGTAAACCTAGCTGAGCAGAACAGAGTCAGCTTAATGGAATATGAAGTTAAACCCGAGTGGCACTAGAGCCAGTGTCATATACTCAGAGCTTCACCTGCATAGAAATGATTTTGTGTTGTTTAACCTACAGTAAACACCCTGCCCCAAAGCTTAGTCAGGGAAAGGGAGGAGTAGAGAGAGAGATCCAGACAGTTTGAACTTGTCAACCTGGAGATCAAACCTCTGTAGACAAACCCATGCAGGACCGTAAAGAGGTGTTTTGTTATTGTGTAGACATTCCATGTACCTACACATATACACTCTATGTATCACAGACATTCAGTTCAGAAACAGTGGATTTGTTGTTTATGTTCTCAAAAAGTACTGCTGAATGTAAACTCTTTTTGTTCAGGTAAGAAAAGCTACGGGAGTTAGAAAAGAGACCTCCATGAAGATTCCATGATTTCATGGAACAACCTGGAAAGAGAATACTTGTGGATGAGAGCAGCATGAAGGTATTTGTTATTGTTGAACTGGCAGAAATCAAGCCTCTGCCAAGCCTGATAATGGACTCGTGTTTTCCAAGAGTTGCATTTTCCTAATTAAATGACCTCTTTGAGATGAGGTAGTGTTCATTTCAAGCTATATCATATCTTGCACAATGCCAGCTTATTCTTTATTTGCTTCGGGTTTGAGCTCAGCTTTGCCAAGCTGTGTTCTTGTAAACCTATTCATATACCCAGGCATATCAAGACAGAATTTGTGGACACTGACATTTAGGAAAAAAAAAAATCAAATCAGGAAAACATCTGCCATGAGCAAAGGTTTAAGAAACTATTCTTATCTCGTGCAGTAGATGGATGGATGTTGCAGGGCACTTAACTGGCTTTGCTGTGAACTTTACACTGTGCTGCTTGCATAAGGAAGGCTGTGTGGTGAGAGGGGCAGAGGTTGGTGCAGATGACCTGAAGCAAGAGGGAGGTAGGTTGGATCATTGAAGCGCTCAGTGCCCTTGAGTAAGTGGCTTGACTTGCTTGTTCCTTAGGGTGACCTTGTACAAGGCTCTTAAATTCCTTTTCCTCAGTCAGCCCAGCTGGTAAATTTGTCTGGGGGTGAAGAAACACCAAAATAACATTGAAAAGCCAGCAGTGCCCCCTGCATGGCCCTTTCCAGGGTAAACAAGTCATATCCCCAACATTCCCCCCAGCCCGCTATCAAGGGTTTTCAGTGTGTCCTCTGTGTCCTCCGTGGAGCCCTGTGGAAAAGTCTGGATGCAACGTGTACTACACAAGTGGTACAGTTGCATATTCAGATGTAGTGCAATGTTTGTTCATCTCTCAAAATGTGTGTACAGTGCTGATCACTGTGTTATCTGTGTGCTTAGTGCTAATTAGCAATGCAAAGATTCTTCTCCTTCCCTCCTACATAAACAGACAAATATATGCTACTTTTTTTCCTGTTACCTTTTCCATTATAAAACAAACAAAAAAAATCTAGACATAATAAACCAGTGTGTTCAGCATCTAGTGGAAAGATAATATTATACGTGTGAAAGATGGTTTTCCTGAAAAAGGACAGTTTTATTCACTGGCTAACAGAAAGCATTAGTTTTACAGTTCAGGGTAGAAACTGCCATAATTCTGGTCATATTGTTTCTTCTGGCAGGGAATAAACTCTCTCTCTTTTTTTTTTTTTTTTTTTTTTTTAATACCTAGAGGTGAGTTTTTACTCTTTCTCTTTGAATTACACTGGTGGTCATCAGAGTGGTGGTAGAACAAGAGTGTGATGTTGCTGGAGTACTTCATTTGTAGTTGCTCAAAGCACTGCCACTATAATTCAAAGTGAAGAGAGTAAAACTTACAGCAGGCACTCCAAAATGGAGGACACCGAGGTCTTTGTTTACTGTCCTCATCCTCCTTCCCTTTGGGCAAGAGCCAGCGTCTGACATCTGCATTGCTTGGTACATGGAGTTACCCAGGCAATTATACACCACTGCAGCACACGAGCTGGCTAAACACACAGGACAAGCATGGGGGAGAGGGAAGGAGAAGACTGAAGGAGAGGAGGTGCCCCTGGAGCCTTCTGGGGACACAGAGTTGCTGGCCACATCCTCCTGGTGCAGCGGCTGCTTCCTGTAAAGAATAGTTCTCATCAAGAGCAGTAGAATGACTTACGAAATAAAAAAATTAGAAAGTACCTGGTATAGACGAGGAGTTGCAAAGCCATAGCTGGTGTGTCACTGCCAAAAGTCTTGTTGAGGTGAAAAGAAAAATGATTTTTTTTATCCATTTTTCACCTTTAACCTCAAATTTTGCTCTTTCTACAAAATATTTAAGATTTATCTTTTCATAACCTTTACTATAAGTCACAAAATTTTACTATGTCTGTATTAATAGCAGGATGTGTATTTATATATGATGGATTTGGGTCAAATCAGGAATATAAAAATCCAAAGTTTTCAAGAAATTTGAGCATTTGTGATGTTACCATTTACATCTCCCCTTTGTGTTTGTTTTTAGAAAGCATTCCGTGAACAGTCATACAATTTGTTATGACCATTCCCAAATACATCATTATTTCAGAAAATTATTTGGTTCTTTTTCTTTATCCACCAGACAAAGTGTGAACATTCTCCCTTTGGAGCAGCACATCTGCACTTGATACAGATATTCTAATGCATTAAAATAGTGACCTGATCGTGCAAAGAGTTCTTTTGAACAGCTGAGCACAGACCCTCCCACTAATTTTCTTGAAATGAAACCCAGTCAGGTGGCTGGCCTAAGCTGTGCAGTATGACAGGAAAAATGTTCCTCTACTTTGTGCTTCATATAGCTCCTGTCTGAGCAACTAACAACATCAATTCTGTCCTCAGTGATATCTCCATAGAAGGAGATAGTCTACAGATGTGTCTATTCCTAAATTAAGAGAATTACCTCTCTGGATGCTTATGAACATAATGGTCTTTAGCAGCATATCACTGACAGCATATGTGCATACATAAAACTTTCTTCCAGTGAGAGGTTCCCCTGTTTATTTGGGGTTTTATTGTGTTTTGTTTGTTGTTTTGTTTGTTTGTTTTTTAAAAAGCTGCTTTATAAGGGGGAAAAAAAGACGAACTTTTCTTTATGGATTACCCAAATATCTCTGTAATTTATGGCAGCCTCTTGACACTGGAAGAAATTACATCACATCCACATGAAAGAAAAACAACCTAGTGGAAAGAGTGAGATTAGACATAAACTTGCAAGCTCTGCCTGTAATGTGGAGCAACAATACACGAACACACTGTTCTGCTGCTACTCTGGAGCAAGAATGAGGGTAAAACGTGTGAGAGAGCCACAGTTAAATTACTCACTATTAGCCCCTACAGGGTGCTTCCGACCTGTGTTGATATATATATACAGAGAGAGCGAGAATGTCACAGTTAAATTTTTTTTACTAGTATAATGAGGAAAGAGACCAACAGAAGAAGTTCCCTTGGCTAATTTTCTAGCCAGCAGCCACTGCAATGTTCCCACTAGGAGAGACTGAAGAAGTGAGAGAGTGATATAATAAATAATGACTGGCTCTGCTGGTAAGGAGAAATTATCACTGTGCTTGGGGGATCTAAGTATGTGCTCACCCAAGATACAGGGAGGGGGAGGGGGCCAGAAGCGCTCTGTCGTGTCTCTAGAAGAACATTCAGAAATGTTTGAATTAAAAGGGACTTCAGCCACTGTATTGTCTGCTAAACCAAGGATGGGAAAAGCTGGACAGAGCAGATCTGGATGAGACGTGAAAAGATGACAAAGGGGTTTTGAATTGAAGGTCTTAGTTTAAATCTGCTTTTGAAAAAGGAAGGTTTAAAGCAAAGGTGGGTTCACAGACAGGCCCAAGGATGCAAGCTCCTAGCGACTTCTCCAGGGAGTGCGTTCCCATGCTGTGCCAAAGCTTTTGGTGGGCTGTTCACTGTCTGGGTGAGCTTTAGTCAGGCTAGGGCTGCATCCTGAGCCAGTCCAGTTCAGACTGACAGCGGCAAAGAAAAAAGTGACAAGGGAGAGTTACACCATTCCTGTACTTAACTTCTGCCTTGGGGAAAGCAATGACAGGAACACTGGGGAAAAAAAATCGGCTCCAGTGAGGGTTGGGGTAGCATTTGGAGGCTGCAGTAACTGGTGTGGCACAAGTCTGTATGTCACAAAACTTGCATTTTGTCAGCACCAGCTTTTCACCCTGAATTTTTATGAGTGGCTGAGGAGACTGTGCTCAGCTTGAGGTCTAACCTCCGTGAGCTGTTGTTGTGAGAAATAACATTAAAATGGTTCAACTCTGACTGTAATGACTCCTCCAACATAGAAATTAGCTACGTATTTTAAAATCTGAAAGGCTTTTTTTTTTTTTTTTTTAATTATGGATTAAAAGGAGGAGCAAACCAAGATAAAGTTGTATCTACACAGCTGAATGCTATGAGCATGTGTCTATGTGTTTCTGTTCAAAGCTGTCTTGCAACATGGCACTTGCCCCTGAAGGCAGGCGTAGTCTTTAGAAACATAACGGTGCAGTTCAGAGAAAAGGTCTCTTACAGGAAAGAAGAGTTACGTCTTAGCCAAACACAAATTATTAGGCTTGGGGTAGGGCAGCAGGGTAAGATGCAGTAGTCTGTGATCCAGATGTCAGTTCAGATGGTCAAATGGTTTTGCCTACCCTTAACTACACAGAAAAAGTCCTATGAGTTGTATTTGCTAAAATCCTTTACCTTCAATGGTGAAAGAGTGAGGTCAGTTGTTCTTGTGACATTTGTGATATTTTAGTAAAAAAATCTCCTTAGAAAGGCTTGGATAATTCTGGAGCCATCTAACCTGAATTAGATTCCTGTCTCAGGTTTGCATTGTACTAATTTAAACCCTATAACAAATAGGGGGTTCTTTCCCCATTTCCAAAAATAATATGCTACTCTCTGCATTTTGCACATATATTGTCTTACATACAGAAATAAATAATGTGGTATTTAGTATGATTTAGTTGATTTAAATGAATGCAACTGTCACATAAAGAATTGAATAGTCTGCTTTCTAGACTACATTTCAAGCTTTTTCAAAAAAGAAATGCAGCACCCTTTTTTTGTGCTTCAGCATCATGAAAATTTGCATGGTGAGATGCATTTCTCACCACATGCTGACTGCAAATTGTATTTGAAATGGAAAGTATCAATTAAATAAGCCTTTCTGAACTGCCTGGTGACAGCTGCCACACTGCTGAATGTTGATGACATTTATGATATCAACAGATTCAGGCCCTGGCACTAGGGATTACAAAACACTATCTAGCCACTTAAATACTGGTTTAACAAACAAATTAATATCAGAATTTCAATCATTAAAAACTGAAATGTTTGCTAGAGAAGCCTTTTCCCCATGAGCACACCCAGTAACATCTACTGCAGTGCTAGTTTTGTTCAACGGTATCAAAACCATTTGTGAAGTAGTGCAGGGCCAAAATAAAAGGGTAGATAGGCAAAGTCACCCTGAGAATACAGGGATGTTTTGAGGGTCTGAGGCTGAGGAGGACAGCCCTTGGCTGATCCAGCCAAGAGGCTTGTCCTGGCTAAGGGCACAGGCTGCCCCCCACCAGCTCAGCCCCAGCACAGCAGGCATCAGGCGGCAAGATGGGCATAAGGAGAAGTTGAGTGTACTTTTAACTAAACCAATTTTCCTTAGGAAATGCCCATTTGCTGAAGCCAGATTTTCTTTTGAATGACCATAGCAGGTTTGAGTGAAGATGCTGTTTTGTGTTTTCCCCATGCTGCAGTTCCTGGGTTGAAGTGAAAGACCCAAGACTTGCCAGTGAAGAGACTTCAGCCAGGACCCTGAGCATCCCTGGTGGACAGTGTGCCTGCAGAGCTGATGGCTGTTGTCAGTAGGCTATTTGCCTATATATATTTATTTTTTTTCTGAGTTTATAACATCTTGGATTTAGTCCCAAATAAAATATTTTTTTCTTTGTTAATTATTGAAAATCTTTGGAAATCAGGTAGAATTATTCCTGTTTCTTGGAAACAGGCCCTGTGACCTGCAGTGAAGGGGGGGTGTTGTTACAGTGTATGGTATATTGGAAAAATAAGTCATTTAGTAAAAGCAAAAAATGCACCACTAACAATGAAACATAACATTAACAATTGCCTTTGAGATCCTTGCACAAAAAAGAATCTCAGGTAGACACTAGGCATGGTCTGGGGTGCCTGTGCCAACACATGCAATGTGTGTGATTGAACTCCTTCAAAGTCTTAGGGAAAGCATGGCCTTGGTATTGCTTTTATGAATAGCAGATGCACTGCATATTTAACATTAGCAGTGTGCCTAATCATGGCTAGTGTACAGTACTTAGGTTAACAATATAAAATAGGCCCTGAGAAATACAGCTATTGTAATCTTTTCATTATTTATCCATTTTAATCTCTCTATTAGGAGACTATGTATAATTTATTTTTTATTTCTGCAATGAATAATATAACTAAGATCTCTTTATGTTTCTTTATTTGAAAATTCTGTTTTAAAGCACTCTGTTGAATAACATTGGCTATGTATATATTTTATAATAAAAGTGAAAATAATATGCAAAGCTTTTGTACTGGAATGCATGTTAGGAAGGGCCTTAATGCAGTGGTATGCCTGACACTTGGGAGAAGTTTCAAGAGCTGCTGTAGCTGTGTGAGCACTGAGACCTTAAAAGTTGCATGGCCCAGCACCAAGGACCTGAATACTCATGCTAAATTGTTTGATTTCTGTTCTTTTAAAATCCTGTTTCAAATTTATTCTCCTCTGATTCTACAGATTGTGCCCCTTGTAAGTGTCATTGCTGCCATCAGAACTGCTTATTTTGCCAACAGAATTTAAACGACATCTGGCACAAGCCCTCCTTGCCTTAACGCTGCGGCCTGGAAAAGGCAGAATCCCCAGTTGGAAAAGAGTGAGTAAGAGATTCTCTGATCCAAGAAATGTGATCCAGGAACCAAGGCTTTTGAAAATATCCCCCTCACTAGTCCTGAGCCCATGTCTCAATATGCATGGAACTTCCCAGAAGGTCCAATGCTCAGGGCTGGCTGCACAGCAAGGGTGTGTCTGGAGGCAGATAGCCCTCAAAATGACAGCTCCTCTTCAAAGGTGCAAGTTCCTAAGTATTAATAATCCTAGTCTGAGGATCTCATAAAACAAAATCCCAGCAAATTCTGTGGATGAAAATAAAAAGGGCAGCCTCCATCAGTAAGGAGCCCATTAAAGGGAAGTGGATCCAGG